>CM065463.1:33411062-34775016 GCA_032872475.1 Leptopilina myrica (nomen nudum) | reverse complement strand
TGTCCAAAATCCCATTTTGTTTCTGCATGGATTCAAAAAAATTTTCGGATTTAGGTAATTAAGAAGGTTTGTGTCGTTGGTTGGGAGTCAGATTTTGCCAAACTTGGTTGGGGGCCGAGAACTACGCGTTCAACACTGATTGGGTCCCAATTTCTCGTCTGTTGAACCAGTCAGTGCCGTATTTGTTGGGTAATAACTGTGAGTCGCATATTATCGAGAAATTTCAGAGACCATTGAACACCGTCAAAGTATTACTATTTTAATTATTAAAAAAGAAAATTGCTTCTGGCAGTAATTGTTCACATTTCCATTAAATATGTTTGCGCCTCATTTACTAGGAGCAACATACCCTATAACTATACTTTATTTCTGTAGCAGCAAATCGCCCACAGTTACAGCTCATATCTTCCAGTAATTCACACATTTTATGTAATTTGTTTAAACTATCAATGTTCATGAAGTCTTTATTAATCTTTCATTATCTAGATAATAAGAGCTTTTAATTTAGTTATCCTTATTTTTATTTCTTGGAATATAGTTTTCAAATTTTTTATTTCAAAGACTTATTCGATATGAACTACTTTAATGAATTTGTTCGAAAATCGGTATTTTGACTTGCCCAACTCGACTACGGTTTTAAAATAAAATCAGCCAATTTGAAAATAAATGTTAGACTTACTAGTCACTATGTAATGCGTTATATTATTTATGCTGCGTGATGACCAATTCGAATGTCAAAACATTAAATTTTCATTAGGCCAATTTGACCAGTAAATAGAATAAGTCAAGTTGTGCAATTTGCAATTTCGAATTCAAGGTGTGTATTGACACGTATTGCGTTTCGCAATTAAGAAATTATTTTTATAAAAGTCATTAAAAAAAGTCGTTTGTGGAACCTGTTGATCAAAGTCTGAGCGACTTTAATCAAGTTTCGATCCAGATTTGATTAGGAGGCAAATTTTGCTAGAAATTGATAAAATATGATGAAAAAATGATAAATAATGTAAAATTAGCCACTTTTCAGATGATTTCTGCAAGAATTAAATTAACTTAAATTTTTTTTAACAAGTGATTAATGTGCATGTATCACTTATTAAAAAAAATTTAAGTTTATTTAATTCTTGCAGAAATCAACTGAAAACTGGCTAATTTTACATTATTTATCATTTTTTCATCATATTTTATCAATTTCTAGCGAATTTAGTCTCCTCATTAAACCTTGATCGAAACCTGATTAAAGTAGCTGAGACTTTGATTCACTAAATTCGCCAGGGAAAGTCAGAAAATTCAATTAAACCATGACGACCTGAAAGGAGGCAATCAGTAGAGCTGTGCGAGCGCCTTTATAGAGACTCGGTCGTGGAATCTACCACATGACGGAAATTTAAAGTCGATTATTAGGTTATGTGTCTGATTTCAGAGACTCGGTCGTTGAAACTGCACTAGAGACTTGGTCGTGGAATCTACCATTTAACACAATTTAAAGCTGATTATTA
This sequence comes from Leptopilina myrica (nomen nudum), assembly GCA_032872475.1. NCBI lineage: Eukaryota > Metazoa > Arthropoda > Insecta > Hymenoptera > Figitidae > Leptopilina > Leptopilina myrica (nomen nudum). Next base: position 34,773,520 of record CM065463.1, on the reverse strand, counting down.
GTTTATGTATCCAATTACAATGACACGTTCGTTGAATCTGACCACATTACCGGAATTGAAATTTATTTTTTTGCTATAAGCCACATTATAAAGATTCAGTCATGAAAACTAGAGCTAAAAAAAGATACTCCTGTTTTTTGTAAACCCTAGAAAAGTTGGAAATTTAAAAAAACTGAAATTACTGAAATATTGGTAAGGGTATAATAGTTCTGGTTTAATAGTCCTAAGACGCTCAAACAATTTTTTTCATTAGGCCAATTCGACCAGTAAATAGACTAAGTTAAGTTGTGCAATTTGCAATTTCGAATTCAAGGGGTGTATTTTTTTATTAGGCCAATTCGACCAGTAAATAGACTTAGTCAAGTTGTGCAATTTGCAATTTCGAATTCAAGGTGTGTATTGACACGTATTGCGTTTCGCAATTAAGAAATTATTGTTATAAAAGTCATTAAGAAAGTCGTTATGTGAAACCTGCAACGGTTCTAAATTTAAATTTTATTATTTGGTTATATTTCAAATTAAGGAACCTTCTCACCTCTACTGCCAGCTGCTTGCGCAGGCAGGCGCAATGAGAGTACGGGAGAAAAAAACATTTAATTTGAATTTTCTGACTTTCCCTGGCGAATTTAGTGGATCAAAGTCTGAGCGACTTTAATCCGGTTTCGATCCAGATTTGATTAGGAGGCGAATTTCGCTAGAAATTGATGAAATATGATGAAAAAATGATAAATAATGTAAAATTAGCCACTTTTCAGTTAATTTCTGCAAGAATTAAATAAAATTAAACTTTGTTTAATAAGTGATACATGTACATTAATCCCTTATTAAATAAAGTTTAATTTTATTTAATTCTTGCAGAAATGAACTGAGAAGTGGCTAATTTTACATTATTTATCATTTTTTCGTCATATTTTATCAATTTCTAGCGAATTTAATCTCCTCATTCAACCTTGAGCGAAACCTGAATAAAGTCGCTCAGACTTTTGTCAACCAAATTCCCCAGGGCTCTTACTCTTATGTGTTACCATGACGACCTGAAAGGAGGCAATCAGTAGAGCTGTGCGAGCGCCTTTATAGAGACTCGGTCGTGGAATCTACCACATGACGCAAATTTAAAGTCGATTGTTAGGTTATGTGTCAGATTTCAGAGACTCGGTCGTTGAAACTGCACTAGAGACTTGGTCGTGGAATCTACCATTTAACACAATTTTGAAAGTTGATTATTAGGGTATGTGTCAGATTTCAGAAGACTCGGTCGTTGAAACTGCACTAGAGACTTGGTCGTGGAATCTACCATTTAACACAGTTTTGAAGTGGATTATTAGGTTATGTGTCAGATTTCTAGGAATCGGTCGTGGAATCTACCAGTTGATAAAATTTAAAGCTGATTATTAGATTATGTATCCAATTACAATGACACGTTCGTTGAATCTGACACATTACCGGAATTGAAATTTTTTTTTTTGCTATAAGCCACATTATAAAGATTCAGTCATGAAAACTAGAGCTAAAAAAAGAAACTCCTGTTTTTTTGTAAACCCTAGAAAAGTTGGAAATGTTAAAAAACTTAAATAACTGAAATATTGGTAAGTGGTATAATAGTTCTGGTTTAATAGTCCTAAGGACGCTCAAACAATTTTTTTAAAAACCTTACTATTTATTTAAGGGTTACCTATATCCTAACTCAAAACAACCACGTCTATAATTTTTATAGCGCTGACAACGTAAACGTAAGAAATACCGTTGAATAAAAAAAATGACACCTCTAAACCGTAGACGACTTGATGTCCAAAATCCTATTTTGTTTCTGCATGGATTCAAAAAAATTTTCGGATTTAAGGTAATTAAGAAGGTTTGTGTCGTTGGTTGGGATTCAGATTTTGCAAAAATTGCTTGTGTGCAGAGAAAAACTCGTTCAACAATGATTGTTTACCAATTTCACGTCATTTGAACCAGTCAGTGCCGTATTTGTTGGGTAATAACTGTGAGTCGCATATTATCGAGAAATTTCAGAGACCATTGAACACCGTCAAAGTATTACTATTTTAATTATTAAAAAAGAAAATTGCTTCTGGCAGTAATTGTTCACATTTCCATTAAATATGTTTGCGCCTCATTTACTAGGAGCAACATACCCTATAACTATACTTTATTTCTGTAGCAGCAAATCGCCCACAGTTACAGCTCATATCTTCCAGTAATTCACACATTTTATGTAATTTGTTTAAACTATCAATGTTCATGAAGTCTTTATTAATCTTTCATTATCTAGATAATAAGAGCTTTTAATTTAGTTATCGTTAGTTTTATTTCTTGGAATATAGTTTGCAAATTTTTTTATTTCAAAGACTAATTCGATTTGAACTACTTTAATGAATTTGTTCGTAATCGGTATTTTGACTTGCCCAACTCGACTACGGTTTTTAAAATAAAATCAGCCAATTTGAAAATAAATGTTAGACTTACTAGTCACTATGTAATGCGTTATATTATTTATGCTGCGTGATGACCAATTCGAATGTCAAAACATTAAATTTTCATTAGGCCAATTTGACCAGTAAATAGAATAAGTCAAGTTGTGCAATTTGCAATTTCGAATTCAAGGTGTGTATTGACACGTATTGCGTTTCGCAATTAAGAAATTATTTTTATAAAAGTCATTAAAAAAGTCGTTTGTGGAACCTGTTGATCAAAGTCTGAGCGACTTTAATCAAGTTTCGATCCAGATTTGATTAGGAGGCAAATTTTGCTAGAAATTGATAAAATATTGATGAAAAAATGATAAATAATGTTAAAATTAGCCACTTTTCAGATGATTTTCTGCAAGAATTAAAATTAACTTAAATTTTATTTAACAAGTGATTAATGTGCATGTATCACTTATTAAAAAAAATTTAAGTTTATTTAATTCTTGCAGAAATCAACTGAAAACTGGCTAATTTTACATTATTTATCATTTTTTCATCATATTTTATCAATTTCTAGCGAATTTAGTCTCCTCATTAAACCTTGATCGAAACCTGATTAAAGTAGCTGAGACTTTGATTCACTAAATTCGCCAGGGAAAGTCAGAAAATTCAATTAAACCATGACGACCTGAAAGGAGGCAATCAGTAGAGCTGTGCGAGCGCCTTTATAGAGACTCGGTCGTGGAATCTACCACATGACGGAAATTTAAAGTCGATTATTAGGTTATGTGTCAGATTTCAGAGACTCGGTCGTTGAAACTGCACTAGAGACTTGGTCGTGGAATCTACCATTTAACACAATTTTGAAGTTGATTATTAGGTTATGTGTCAGATTTCTAGGAATCGGTCGTGGAATCTACCAGTTGATAAAATTTAAAGCTGATTATTAGATTATGTATCCAATTACAATGACACGTTCGTTGAATCTGACACATTACCTGGAATTGAAATTTATTTTTTTGCTATAAGCCACATTATAAAGATTCAGTCATGAAAACTAGAGCTAAAAAAAGAAACTCCTGTTTTTTGTAAACCCTAGAAAAGTTGGAAATGTTAAAAAACTTAAATAACTGAAATATTGGTAAGTGTATAATAGTTCTGGTTTAATGACTATTAAAGGACGCTCAAAACAATTTTTTTTAAAACCTTACTATTTATTTAAGGGTTACCTATATCCTAACTCAAACAACCACGTCTATAATTTTTATAGCGCTGACAACGTAAACGTAAGAAATACCGTTGAATAAAAAAAATGACACCTCTAAACCGTAGACGACTTGATGTCCAAAAACGACCAGACACGAGTATCTTTTTTTAAACTCTAATTTCCGAAAATCCTTGGGTCGTTCATGGGTGCAAATTCGTGTCGGACAGTATTATATGTGAAAATGTTTAATAAAAATTATTTTTAATTTTACTCAATAGAGTTGTACGTAAAGAAACCATTTAGGGTCTTTTGGGGTAAATAGAAACAGATTTGCTAAGTTTCAGTATGTCACTATGTAATGTGCTATATCATTTATGCTGCGTGATGACCAATTCGAAAGTCAAAACATCGAATTTTCATTAGGCCAATTCGACTAGTAAATAGACTAAGTCAAGATGTGCAATTGAACTCGGTTGTTGAAACTGCACTAGAGGCTTGGTCGTGGAATCTACCACTTAACATAATTTTTAAGATGATTATTAGAATATGTGTTGGATTTCTAAGAATCGGTCGTTATTGGGACCGATTTTTAACCTTACTTAATAGAATTGTTCGTTAGGAAGCACATTTAAATTAAATTATTAAAACTATTTAAGAATGAAAATTACTTACCGCAGTAATTGACAGATTTCTATTAGATATGTAGTCCCATTCTAGTAGAATAGTAGCACAGTTGTAAACTATGTAATGATTTTATTTTTTAAACATTTATTCTGATTAACATTTCTATTACAGTATTCCACAATTCCATTGAATATGCATGTGATTTTCTGAATGCCAAATAACCACTAAATACATATTATTTTTATCGTAGTAATTCGCTCACAATAAATGGCCTAATCACCCATCAATTTACGCATTTAATGTAATTCGTTTATTGATTTAATTTGTTTAAATAATCAATGATTATAAAGTCTTTATTAATATATTATTATGTAAATAATAATAATAATAATAATAATAATAATAATAATAATAATCGAGTTATAATTCTCGAATTTTTTATTTTGAAGGCTACCATATCTGAAATTTGCAGTAAATGGCACATTCACCCTAATTCGATTTGAAATAGTCAGTCCGAATATCGGTATTTTGAATTGCACAATTCTTTTCGGTTTTCTATTGAAGGGTGTTTCTGACGTTCTCGTTTTTAGCGCTATAAAAATAATAGACGTGGTTGGTTGGGTTAGGAGAAAGGTGAATTGTGATTAGCTGAAATCTAGATTGACAGCTGTATTCGAGCTATAATTTTATGCTCTCTAAATTTGAATCAGCGATAAGTCGCTGATTATGCAGCTATAAGTATGCAGCTGATTCAATCAGTATATATACACTAATAAAACAGCGAATAGTCACTGATATTTCAGCCTATATACGCTTATATAGCTTATAGCTGAATAATCAGCGATTTTTCGCGGATTCAAATTTAGAGAGTGCAAGGTTTAGCATAAAAAACTGTTAGTTTAGATTTTAGCTAATTAAAATTCACCTGTCTCCTAATTTTTACAGTGTTAACAGTGAGTAAGTCAGAACAGCCCAAATCAGCCAATTTGAAAGTCGAAATTGAACTTTCGATTTACTATGTAATGTGCTATGTTGTGTTAAGCAATTCAAAAGTAGAAACCTTGAATTTCAAATTGGTAAATTTGAATAGAAAATATACTATGTCAAGTCGTGTAATACGCACTTTTAAATTAATCGAAAGTAGACCGAATCAAGTTGTGCACTTCGAAATTTCGGTTTTCGAATATTGGCATGTTCGAATCGAATTTTGCACACCTCCAATCTTTATGTGATATATTTTAGAAGCTCTATCGTAGAACCTGCCACTTTTTAACTTTAAATAAACTCGAACGTAATTATTTTTAACCTCATATTTCAGAGGCTCGGTCATGTTACCTGACATCTTACCTGCAAGTAAAGTTAATTATGTTGTATTTGCAGCTTTGAGACACTTCTCTAGAATTGCCCACTCTCTATAAAATTAAATTTCTTATTTCTTTGTTCGTAGAAAAATGTAAGCAAATATTACATGAAACAGTTATATTATACTTATCCCTTTGCGGCATAGTGACACTTCTGAGTGTCACCTTTTTTATATTCTTTGAGGATTTGAGGATATTTATAGTCTTTGAGAAGGATTGTTCTTATTTTTTAGTGACAGTCCTTAAAAAATAAAAAGTCCTGCTTTGTTCTCCAAAATGACAAAATGTTCTCCTTTGTCCTCAAAAATTACAAATGTCCTCCTTTATTGAAGTAGTTCTTTTTTCCTTGTGTAATTGAACCGCTGGCAACCAAAAAGGCATATGCTGGAGACTCTCCGAACGCAGGACACGGGTATCTTTTTTTAAAATATAATTTCCGAAAATCCTTGGGTCGTTCATGGGTGCAATTTCGTGACGGACGGAATAATATTTGAAAATGTTTTAAAAAATTATTTTTAATTTTACTCAATAGAATTGTACGTAAAGAAACCATTCAGGGACTATTGGGGTAAATTTATATTTTATTTATATTATTAGAAATATTATTGAAATTTCTTCTGTTTCTATTTTCTCCGAATTTCTAATATTTAGGTGTACATAGAAACAGTCTTCTATTTTTAATTGAAGTTTGCAAAATAAAAAAATTAAAGCAGATTTTTGTTGAAGCATTAATAAGAGATATTTATAAATTTTAGTATGAATTTTAACTTTATTTTTTTTGAAATGCGAATCAAAAAAGTGAAAGGGTGTCTTTTTTTATTTTAAATTTTTCATGCAGTAGAAAATATTTTTGTACATCATGTTGCTAATCGACAAACAGATAATGTGAAAATAATTAAAACCCCTTGAGGGTGATCTAAGGTTGAAGGTCGTATTTATTTTAAAAACGTTTTTCTTAACTGAAATAACTACTATTTCGATTTACTTCTTGTTTCTTTTTACCCTATTGTGACCCTTAATTTAATTATTTTAATTATTTACGAATGAAGATTGCTTCTCACAGTAATTGGCACATTTCCATTAAATGTGCATGTGCCCCAATCTTCCAGTAATTCACGCATTTGATGTAATTTGTTTTTTGATTTAATTTAATTAAATAATCACTGTTTATAAAGTCTTATTAATGCTTTTTTATAGATAACAAAAGCTTTTAATTAAATTATATTTAAAACTTCTTGCATTATATTTCCAAAATTTTTTATTTCAAAGGCTAGTTCGATTTGAACTAGTCGCTTCGAAAATAAGCGTTCCGAATTGCCCAACTAAACTCCGGTTTTCAAATCAAATTGGCCACTTGACATAAATTTTAAGTTGATTATTAGGTTATGTGTCACATTTCTAAGAATCGTTCGTGGAATCTACCACTTGGCGTTAATTTAAAATCGATTATTAAGATATGTCAGTTGTAAGATACTCGGTCCTTGGACCTGCATTAATTTTAACTAGAATTAAACTATTAGGATTGTTCTAGTGCTCAACTTGAAAGTTTAATTATTTCATAAAAAATATTTTAAATTAAAGTTGTTGTTAAAATATGTTGTTCTACACGAGTTGTTTAAATAATAATTCTTTTTTAAACTTAAACATTAGTATTAAGAATTAAAATAAATTCTTTGAGAATAACTATTTATTGCATGTATTTATGACTTATATGGTTATATTTATAAGTATATTACATATAGCAAAATTTTTTAACTTTTTTGTCACTTGGGTGTTTTTGACGTCGTTGATCATAAATCCTAAGTCAAATTTTAAAAATTCAAAATTGTGCAAAATTTCTTACTTTATTCATTTATCCGAATGTATTGTCTATCATTAAGTCATTTCAGGGAATAAATAGTTTGGTTTAAAATTTTAAAAATTCTTTAGCGGTTAAAAATATTTCAATGTTGTCCAACTTAAACTACGTTGTAGTAATCATACTGTGAGGAGTCATTATTTTTTTATATTTTCTGTATCTTTAAATTTTTTTTTGTTTCTTCATATAATTTAGACAGGAACACAATCATTTAATTTTCATGGAAACACGTCAAAATCTAAAAATTGATTTTTTTAGTCATAAGGTCCCGTTTCTCAGACGCAGTAACATATACATTCTAAAGGAAATGCAATTCATTGGTGTAAAACAAATGACAAATGGCTGCACAGACTAAATAGTCGACAATGCATTCAGCTAAATGAATGAAGTAAGAAATTATCCACAGCATTGAATTTTTAAAATCTGACCTCATATTTCTTTTTAGCAACCCCAAAAAGCCCCGAATGGCTAGTTTAATGAAAATCCGATAAATTTTGAAAGAATAGCCGCCATATTTGATCCACCATTTTGAATTTTTTAAATTTGTCTTGAGATTCGTAATGAGTGACCCCTGAAACCCCCGAGTGACAACTTTCAAATGAATCCGATTAATTTTTAAAATATTGGCCGCCATATTAGATTCGCCGTTTAAAAATTTTAAAATCTGACTTAAAATGCGTAATCATCGAATTATAGAATCTCTGTCGTGGAACCTGACACTTGACGCAAATATAAAGTTGATTATTACGTTATGTGTCAGAGTTCAGAGACTCGGTCGTGGAACACCAAACTTAAAAAAATTTTGTCTTTAATTTTCAAGTAATTTATAATTTTCGGTAGACAATATTTTTCAAAAAAAAATTTATTTTGAAAATAATCACGTGTTGAAGTTTTGGGTCATTTTATTTTCGTTTTCTTATTACTCTAAAACGAATAAAGATAATTAAGTAAACTTTTTTTAAAAATGAAGAATTTTGAAGATAAAATAAATCAATTACTAGAAAATAAATTTTTTTAATTGTTACTAACAATTCTTTTAAACAATTGCAAATTGAAGATTATTCTCATTGTTTTTGAAAGATTAAATTACCATTTATTGAGGCACAATTTCCCAAGGATTTATTAAAAACAGAGTAGGGGAGACCGGGCTAAACCGGACGGATTTGGTCTTTGACCAGAAACTCATACAAAAACATACTTTTTGCTAAAGTGTAATATACCGTTTTGAAGCTTGTACTTTCACCTACAAATCGCACTTGTTCGATTTAAAAAAAGTACAATAGCTTCAGAGATATATTGCTTCGAAGGTGACTACCTCAAAAACGAAAATCCGAAAATTGGTGGGGCTAAACCGGACACCCCATGGGGCTAACACAGTCGAAAAACGACTCCTGTTCCTGGAAACAGATAAAATTGGACACTAATAAATAAGATCTTCTTTTGTTTTGTTAGAAACTTTACCTTTCCATGTGGATTAAAAAAAATTATTTTTTAGTAATCGCTTTATTTTATCTTCCAAGTATAGAATTCAGGCTTCATTTAAAAAAAAAGTTTACTTAATTATTTTTATTCGTTTTAGAGTAATAAGAAAATGAAACTAAAATGACCTAAAACTTCAACACGTGATAACTTCTAAAATAAATTTTTTTTGAGAAATATTGTAAGGGGTAAAAATGTACTCATATATCTATCGAAAATAAATTACTTTAAAATTGGAGACAAAATTTTTTCAAGTGGCCGGTTTCACTTATTTTGTCTTAAATACTACTTGAAGTAAATTTGAAGAACTGAGTTTCGAGTCCTCATAAATGGACAGTGCATTCGTTCATGCAGCTTATTTTTTCTTATCAAAATTAATTTTAAAAGTTGATAATTGCTTATCGACAACCATATCGAAGTAATTATCATATGAATCACCTAACTCTAAACCAAAGAATTCAATTGACACCTAACGGATGTCACTATGTGCTGATATTCTCGAAATCTTCATATTTCAAAATATTCTGTCAGCGAAAAATTCTAACATTAAATTTAAAGTTGATTATTAGGCTATGTCTCATATTTCAGAGGCTTGGTCGTTAAACTTGCACTAGAGGCTTGGTCGTAAAATCTGCCACTTGACACAAATTTTTTTTTTTGATTATTAAGATATGTCAGATGTAAGATACTCGGTCGTTGAACCTACACCAGAAGCTTGGTCGTGGAATCACCACTTAAAGGAAATTTGAAGATAATTATTAGGTTATGTGTCAGATTTCTAAAAATCTGTCATGGAATCTGCCACTTGGCGCTAATTTAAAATTGTTAATAAGATGTGTCAGATTTCAGAGACTCGGTCCTTGAACCTGCACTACAGGCTCGGTCGTGGAATCTGCCGCTTGATACAAATTTGTAATTGATTATTAGGTTATGTGTCGATTACAAAGACTTAGACGTGGAATCTGACACATTTCCTGCATTGAAATTTATTGTTATTCATTGCTATTGTTCTATTATCTAGATGATAAGAGTTTTCAATGTAATTAGCCACAGCCATATGCCGGCTGTGAGACACCTTTGCAAATTCTTTTTCTTTTAATGATAAACACTTTCAAAATAGTTTTAAATTGTCTGAATAATTTCTTTCTTTACCTCTAAAAATGTTGCAGTCTATTAGTAATACAATTATTATTAGTAATACAACTATTAGTAGTTTATTTTATCCAACAGCCGCTATGAACTCGACTATCTGTGCATTCGTAACGGGCAAAAAGTAAGCTTTTGTCGTCTAACTACTAACAGACAAGCAGCAGTCGGCGTAAAAACTACTCTCCATAACATATACATGGAAAACGTAGTTTTCTATTGGTGAAAACTGTTAAGAAAAAAACATGAATGTGTACTGAAAATTCTTTTTCCATAAAAATGTAATACTTCATCAGAAATTTATATTAATGTAAGTCAGGGAGAAAATCATTTTTTAAACTGGAAAAGTGGGTAAAGCCACAGAATTTCGATATAGAAAAACTGTGGATACCTTGTTTATCTTTTAGATTTAACATATTATTTTATAAAGATTTAAGTAATCTATTCATACAGTTTCAACGACCAGGGCGTATTTTGCAAGTGGGCGTGGTCATATATTACATGTGTAAATATTCAACGACCGGGGTGTTTCTTAATTCGGTGTTTGGTATCAGGTGGGGGAACACGCGAGGGGAAGTGAACACAAATGCTCGGTTGTTGAATACACCCTTGAGTAAAAGAAGTTATTTTTTATTAAAAATATAAAACTATTTTCATTTTAAAGTGTAAACATGGATTATAGAACATCATTAGCGTCATTTTCAATAATAAAAAATGCCGGTCGTGGAAACTACCGTTACATAAACATATATATATATATATATATATATATATATTATTAAAATTCAATTCTACAAATAGTTTTATTAATTCATGAGAATAAAAAATCATGTTTTAAAATTCAAAGTAAACGCATGCGCTTAACCGCAAATTTGTTTAGCTTCTATGACGGCGACATCTGCACCTTTTACCTAGAACTATAGTTATAGTCTCCCTCTCATATAATTGTACATCCTCCACTGTGCCGCAAAGTGACCAGGGATTGGAAAGGTCCCGCCCTAAACCGAAGGGCCGTAAACGTTCTTACTCAACTTTGCGGGCTCGGTAGATGGTCACATGATGGCCATCGGCGCTGGAGAGCGTGAATCTCTCCCCGTTATGGCCGTAGGCGGCCCGTGGGGTGTGATACTCGTATGAGGCGGTACAACACGTTAACCAACTAGGCGCTGTACTAAGTATACACTTAAACTGAACATAAAAGAATACACAGTAGGTAGATAAAAAAAGATAGACAGTCATAAACATTAGTCGAAGGAAAAACTCATCCATGTTCCCTCTTTTTATTCACGCAGGTATAAGCTTTAATTACAGAGACACAAAAAAAAGTTGTCTGTTCTTTGAACCAGACATACATATCTTATAGTATTTTTGTCTCCTAAAAACGAATCTGAAGTCAGAATTGCTCCAACACCCTCTGTTTTTTTTAAATCGAAAAAACTACACTTAACATCCAATTTTAAAGTGAAAAAAATTGAATAACAGATTTCATTTTAAAACAAAACAATAAATTTATCTACTTCTGCTACAACAACTCATTGTCAGAAACAATGTCAACATTGCTTAAACACCCTTTGTTTTTTATTGAATCGAAAAAACTACCCCTAAAATATAAAAAATCAAAATAATAGGTACTATTAAAAGTAAAAACCCACATTGGTCTTCAAAACGACAAAATAAATTTATGTACTTCTCTTTCAACATTTCAAAAGCACTATGAAAATGACTTTATCTACCACTGTGTTTTTATATTGAAAAACTACCACTAATATGTAAAAATTCAAAATGTATAATAAAAAAATGAAAAACCACATTGTTTTTCAAAGTAGAACATTAAATTTATGTACTTCTCTTTCAACAACTTAAAAGCAATACAAAATTGCTCATCACCCTCTGTTTTTTTAAATTGAAAAATTTTGTATTGCTTGTGAGTTGTTGAAAAAGAAGTACATAAATTTATTGTTCTATTTTGAAAAACAATGTGGTTTTTCATTTTTTTTATTATACATTTTGAATTTTTTTAGGTTCAGTGTGCTTTTTCTAATCGGAGTTCCACAATTTAGATAGAGTTATACGACTTTTGGTAGAAAAAAATTTACCGAGAAAAGTCTAAATTGCCGTTCCACAAAGTTGTAAAGGTGTATCTACAATAGCTTAAAAATACAATTTTTTCTAATTTAAAGTAACTATATATTCTAATTATAAATTTATTTGAGAACGTCAAATACAAAGTAATTTTTGTAAATTTATATGCAGGATGTGAAATTGATCTGAATCAGACAAAAAATGAATTTTTAAGTTATCACAGAATTACCTTTATAGCTTGGTGTGAAGGCGATTTTAAAATTTTTTGAGATACATTTCATTTGGATTTGGAAATGTGAGTATACCCTTCTATGTTTTATTTTCATTGCTGTAACTGATTGGTATTAGAAAGAAAGGTACAGACATTTTCTGTCACTTTCTTTTGTATTCCCGCATTTTTAAATTCTGCGCCAATCAGAATGAAGGATTTTCGAAATTCATCACTTTCGAAATTTAAAACGAGTGAGCACCACCGAGTGATCTGGATCAGGATCCGTGGACATACCGAAAACACCCTTTATAGAGTGCCCAGTTTATGGAGTCTGAGCCCGTCTGCCGACAGGATAACTTTCGCGCTTATTGGCAGTATGACGCAACCCAAAAATTTCGATTCAGGATCAAGTGTTTATTCAAATCTACCCTCAAGAACAATTTTTGGCCCAAACCCGGTCAATGCTGTAGTCCGGGAGCTAGCGACCAAAACAACTATCTCATTTCATACCGGCTGAAAATTTAAGTATAGATTACTGAAGACATGTAAATAACAGAAACCCACGTCTGGCAGGCCGGTGCTGGGACAGGGGGCGGCGGAAGGGGGGCGAATAGGTGGAAAATAATGTAAAAATTTCTCATTTCATACCGTATAGAACCTTTAGAAATCGAAAGTCTACATTCAAACAAGTCTAAAAATGTGCGTCTGGCAGTTCTGGGGTGGGACAAAGTACGTCTGGCAGGCCTTCGAACTGCCAGACGTGCATTTTCAGACTTGTTTAAATGTAGACTTTCGATTTCTAAAGGTTTTAATCGGTATGAAATCAGAAAAAATTTTCGATTATTTTACGTTTTTACCCCTTTGCCAGACGTACTTTGTCCCACCCCAGAACTGCCAGACGCACATTTTTACTCTCGTGTAGATTTCAATTTTCGATTTCTAAAGGTTTTAATCGATATGAAATAAGAAATTTTAACATTATTTTTCACCTATTCGCCCTCCTGCCGCCGCCCCCTGTCCCAGCATCGGCCTGCCAGACGTGGGTTTCTGTTATTTATATGTCTTCAGTAATCTATACTCAGCGCCAAGCGACATTTCACCCTCATGTTAATGAATACGTTGATTGTCCTAATCCCCCACTTGTTACTGCGAGCCACGTTACTCAACAAGTACAGTTTGAACCGACCCAAGTTAATGTTAAGAGCCATTATGCACAACAGTTGGCTAACTCGGTTTAGACTTGGGCCTCTTATTTCCCCTTGGTAGATTATGATTTGAGTATTAGTGCGACATCACAAATGGATTTTTGTTCACAGAACTCAAATTCAATACAAAGTATGAGTTGGGCCCTTTTCCAATTTATCCCACTCCTGTCCCGATTAGAGATTTCGTTTTTAAGTTAGTTTAATCGTTCAAAGATTGGGACATACGTTTCTCTTCAACAGGAAAGGAAGATCCTGAGGAATTTTTGTTATGTTTTACGAAGTGTCAAGAGAGACATGGAATTAGTAATAGGGAGATGTTGTAGAAAATAGTTTTAATATTTAAATAAATAATTAAATAGAAGACTTGTATGCTTGTAATCTTGCGGGACTTAGTATGACTTGAGGATATTTTCGCGTGCCAAATATCGTGGATAAGTCATTTAAAATAATGAAAAAAATTAACAGAAAAAAATTTTTTTTCTTAACGTTTCAACAGCACAGCCGTCCTCTTCAGAAACTAAAATTTTATTATAATTAATAAATACACGTACATACAATACTTTTACAAATAAAAATATTATTGTACAAAAAAATAAAACCATTTAACAAAAAATATTTACCATTGAAAAAAATATAAATAAGAATAAAAATTTGGACATTATTAAACAATTTGTCGATTGTTAAAACGTCTCGCTTGACACGATTATACAATAATAGTAACAATAATTCTTTGTATTCTACAATTGAATATATTAAATCTCTAGAACAGTTCTTTGATTCTTATGATTTAAATACTACAATTTCAAATAATATTAGAAATAAAATTTTAAAAAATATTAACTCTTTTGAACATCATTGCCATAGGAACATTAATATTAATGATAGAATTTTCACAAAAAAGCTCAACGACGCAAAACTTTTTGTCAAAAATAATGAAAATTTTATGTTTACCATCGCTGATAAGGGAAATGTTACGGTTGCACTAAACAGAGATGATTATTTAAAAAATACTGAATTGTTGTTATCTGATGCAGATACTTATAAAATTATTAAAACGGATCCACTCCCAAAACTAAAATCCAACACTTATGAATTATTAAAATTTTAGAATAAAAGTGGATACTTTAATAAATCGTATTGTGACTTTGTTTTGACGCAAACTAATACGAATCTTGCTAAATTTTATGGACTATCTAAGATACATAAAAAGGATTGTCCTTTTAGACCTGTTGTTTCTACCGTAGGTTCACCAACATATTTTTTTCCAAACATTTGTTATACATTCTAAATGAATCTATACCTAAACCTAAATCTTACATTCGCAATAGTTTTGATTTTATTGAAAAGATTAAATATTTCGTTATTTCAGATAATCACATATTAATTAGTCTAGATGTCAAATCTTTATTTACAAATGTTGGATCTAAACATGTATCTGATTGCATCATAAAGCGTTATTCTTCTATTTCTAAAAATTTAAATATCCCTGTCGATGATCTACTTGACGCATGCTTCTTTTTGTTTAATAATATTTATTTCAAATTTAATGGTAAATTTTAGGTACGTTGATTATGTAATCACATGCATTCCAAATGACAAAATTCAAAAAATGTTGGACATTATTAACCCTCCTGTGCATAAATACGACTATAGTCGTCCAAACAAAGTTGTTTCCGTATGCACAAGGACATTTTGGTTAATAACTTTTAAACAAATTATTCTAAATACATCTACTAAGTTGCAACTTAAATCTTAATACTCACAGATTGTCATACAATTCTTTAGAAGTTCATATTTATAAAATATTTGTTAATAAATAATGAACAAAGTTAGTGTCAAAATTAGAAAAAATAAGCTTAAGTCATTAATTCTAAGAGCGGACAAATTAAAAAAAACGATTGGATTTTTACATAAATAAGTATATAATAGTGTTTCGGATCGCTGGTTACATATATGAAATTTAAATTATAAAATTCAAAATGGCGGATCCAATATGGCGGACTAATTTTCAAAAAAATATTGAATTTTCTTGCATTTCGGTATATGGGAGGTTTTCAGGGTCGCTGATTACGAATCTGAAGTCTATTTTCAAAAATTTTAAATGGCGGATCTAATATGGCGGCAAAATTTTCAAAAAGTTATTGATATTTCTTTCAATTTGGTATATGGGGGTTTTCGAAGTCGCTGATTACGAATCTGAAATCCGTTTTTAAAAATTCAAAATGACGGATCCAATATGGCGGACTAATTTTAAAAAAAAAATCCTAATTTTATAATTAGATGAGGTTTATAAGAACACCGATAGATAAAAGGAATAAAATTATTGATTAAACAATTTTTAAACAAATAACAAAAAGTAATTTGTTTAAGAAAATATTCAAATAAATTAATTTCTATTTGTTATCGGTATTTATAAAAATTTTAATAACTTTTAATATTTTGCATTCGCTGTAAACAAGTTTGGTAAATCATAAAAATTATTTGTCTAAAAATTGTTCGAACAATTTTATTCATATTTTCATGAGTAATTAGGGGAGTGCTGTTAGGGTTGGACAGATGTTAGGGTTGAGCTATGGCGTATATTTTGTGTCATCACATTAGCGCCATCTGTTTTTGTACTTAAATTCTTGCTACTAATGCCAGTCAACTTTTCACATGAGTTTCAGTCTAGTATACGAACGTAGACTTTTGTTTTTTGCGAGTCATTGTTATACGCTCAACAGAAACTTTTTTGTGGTGTCAAAAAAAGAGAAGTAAATGTAGAAGAAATATGCCAAAGACAATGTAAATTTATTGAAATTGTTTATTAAGATGTTATACAAAAATGTAAAAAGAAATTTGAGATTTTGTTTGACGCGTTTGTGTTCTGTGTGGTATGTCACAAAACGACGCGTGAGTTAGCGTTGAGCCAGGCGGTGTCGTCAGGGTTGATTTTAATTTCATGGTTCCTTTCCTCATTTTCAAGTGTCATTCTATTATTTGAAGGACATTTTTAACCATTTACCTAAATATTTCATTGATTTTCTACAGTGGCTCAACCCTTACACCCATGTTCAACCCTTACAACAGTATTTTTTTTAAATTGCTTATAACTTTAAAACTTTTTTGGCCGAATTTTTTTGCAACGTACAGCAAAAACATTGCATGTAAGTTGATCTTTCCAACAATATGCGCGAAAACGTAAAATTCGCACTGCAGAGGAAGTTATGAAGAAAATTCAAAACTATGTCCAACCCTGACAGCACTCCCCTATATATAAAATAAAATAAATTGCAAAATTAAGAAAAAAATGTATAATTCTTGGCTCACTATAAACGAAGTTTGTAAATAACAATATAGTTAACCTTCACGCTACCAATTATGTTTGTTTGTTTTTTACCAAAAACGATTAAAATTCATCAAAGTTTTTCCATATAATTATCTGTTATTAAAATTAATGTATTTTAATAATGTTATTAAGCATATTGAATTTGTTTAAACAATTTAATATTGCAAAATCATATAATTTTCAAATAAACAGAGAGTTTATAGCAAAAATTTGACAACTTTTCTTGGTTTCTTAGCTTTGTTTAGTATTAAATCAATAAATTAAAGAAAATATTTACTGAAACCAGTAATAAGTATTATTAAAAATTGTAATATTTTAATCACATAAGGATTAGAAAACTGCAAAATAAGGAAAAACTTGCAACTTTCAAGGTGCATTCTGCAAAAAGTTGGTAAATAACAAAAATTATTTGTTTAAAAATTGTTTAACTAATAATTCAATTTTTATTTTTTATCTGTAATTATATAGATTTTAGTAAATTGCAAAATACTCTCTAAATTTGAATAAGCGAAATTTCACTGTTTTACAGCGATAAGTATACAACTAATTCCAAAAATCGTATATACGCTAATTAATTAGTGAAATATCACTGATTTTTTAGCGAAATTTCACTAATTCGCAGCGTATATACGCTAATTGGAATCAGTTGTATACTTATCGCTGTTTCAGGTTTAGAGAGTAAGGAAAAAATTGCAACTTTCAAGGTGCATTCTGCAAAAAGTTAGTAAATAACAAAAATTATTTGTTTAAAAATTGTTTAACTAATAACTCAATTTTTATTCTTTATCTGAAATTATATAGATTTTAGTAAATTGCAAAATTAGAAAAAATTGCAACTTTCAAGGTGCATTCTGTAAAAAGTTGGTTAATAAAAACAAAAATTTGTTTAAAAATTTTCTGAATAATAATTCAATTTTTATTCTTTGTCTGAAATTATATAGATTTTAGTAAATTGCAAAATTAGGAAAAAATTGCAACGTTCAAGGTGCATTCTGTAAAAAGTTGGTTATTAACAACAATAATTTGTTAAAAAATGGTTTAAATAATATTTTAATTTTTATTCTTTATCTGAAATTATATAGATTTTAGTAAATTGCAAAATTAGAAAAAAATTGCAACTTTCAAGGTGCATTCTGTAACAAGTTAGTAAATAACAACAATAATTTGTTTAAATAATAGTTTTTAAAAATTAATTTCTCTATTTTATTTAATTACTTAAAATTACCATAATGTAATTTTTATTGACTTTATAATTGTTCTTTGTGAGTGTAGTTTGTTGAAATTGATTTAAAATTACCGCTAAATTTTGAAGTTCGTATGCTACCGGTAGGTGGATGTCTTTCTCACATGTGACATCATAACGAAAATATATATAAGAAACCGCGCCTTACTTATAAATTTCTTTATATTTCCGTTTTAATATACGAATGCGAAAATTGAACCAGGTTTGTACCATTATTGTTTCTATATATTCAGCATTTTTCAGTTTTAGCTTTTTATTTTTTCAGGTTATTTTTTTCGAGTATTGTAGTCGTTTTAGCTCTTAATTTTTAAAGACGGACTTCACATTCGTCATCAGCGACTTCGAAAACCCCCATATACCAAATTGCAAGAAAATTCAATAACTTTTTGAAAATTTATCCGCCATATTAGATCCGCTATTTTGAATTTTCAAAAACGGACTTCAGATTCCTAATCAGCTACCTCGAAAACCCCCATATACTGAATTGCAAAAAAATTAATTTTTTTTAATTTGGTTGCCATATTAGATCAGTCATTTTGAATTTTTAAAAATGGACTTTAGATTCGTAATCAGCGACACAAAAGACCTCCGTATATTAAATTGCAGGAAAATCTATTGTTGTGAAAAATGTATGCATTTGGTAACTACTGTTCGGGTAAAAACTCATGCTCAGGGGGGTTAACAGTTATGATTTAAGAATACAATTCACTCATGAAGTAGAAGTTAATCATTCAATTAATTTTTTAGATGTACTTATAATTAATGATAGTAATAAAATAATCACGGATTGGTATAAAAACCTACTTTTTCTGAACGTACTTTAAATTATGATTCACAACATCCTATAGCTCAAAAAATTGCAATCATTTATAATTTAACGGATAGGGCAATAAAATTATCTGATAAAAAATTACATATTAAAAAAAATAAATATGTAAAAACAATTCTTCTTAGAAATAATTATTCTATTGATTTCATAGACAAATACATTAAGAAACGTATTTGTTCTATTGAATCCAATATTCAAAAAAACAATGCCAATTCATTTTTATATAAAAAATCACCAAAAGTATTTTTACCATATGTACCAAAGTTATATAAAAAATCTTCATCAATTCTTATACAATTTAATATTTTAACTGTACCAACTAATAATAAGGTTTTGAATCGTAATTTAATCAAAAAGGGTAAAGATATAAATAAAAAATCTGAGATTACTAATGTTGTTTATAAAATTAACTGTAAGGATTGTACAGCTTCTTTTGTTGGTGAAACAAAAAGAATGGTGGGTTTTCGTATTAACGAACACAAAAAAGCTAAGATTGGCGTCACTGCTACTCATAGAAACTTACAAAAACATGACTTTGATTGGGATAATTTTTACATACTTGACAAAGAATCTAATATGAGCAAACGTTTAATATCCGAAATGATTCATATTAATTTGCAAAAGAATGCAATAAACAAAAAAGATGATACTCGAAATCTTAGTAATTGTTATCTCTATTTCCTTAATGAGAGAAAATATTTGTAGTGTTTTCTTTGTTTGGTAACACCTTGACATTTTGTCTATTTATTACACTGGGTAACAAAAAAATGGTCATGTTGTGTTTATTTTAAAATCTTTGTGTTTATTGAAAGTTTGGGTGTCAGTAAACAAGAAAATAGCAACAAAAAATTTAATTTAGTCAAACCCTTAAAATAGGGGGTTGAATGGTTAAAAACAGTGTTTTTTGCATTTTTTGAAGTCTTGTAAAAAATAGGAAGACATAAAAAGCTCTAATATAGCTTAAAAGAAAGCTCAAACCTTTATCTTTAAGAACCAAAACTGAAAAGTAATGTAAAAATTGCAGGGGATGTGTATTTACCGAGTCCCCCCTCCTAATGATTCATACGCCCTGGCAAAAATGACTGGGAATATAAGCATTGGTGCATATCAATTTTTCATCATCGGATTGTCTTCATATTTGTTACTCGGGGGTTTTGGGGTTTGCTGATTACGAATCCGAAGTTCGGGTTCGTAATCAGCGACCCTAAAAACCCCCGAGTAACAAATTTGAAGACAAACCGATGATGAAAAAATAATATGCACTAATGCTTATATTCCCAGTCATTTTTGCCAGGGCGTATGAATCATTAGGAGGGGGGACTCGGTAAATACACATCCCCTGCAATTTTTACATTACTTTTCAGTTTTTAATCTTAAAGACTAAGGTTTGAGCTTTCTTTTAACCCATTAACGCCCAGACGGACGAAAAATTTCAATGGACTTTGAGGACCTGGTTTATTACAACAATGAATACAAAAAAATTGACACATAATATTTTTAACGTAAAATTTACTCCTCTTTCAGATTCTGATGTTAAAATTTGTTTACAACAACTTGTTAAAAAGTTATAAAGAATTTATTTAAAAAAAAAACGATTTTTCGAGAAAAAAATTTCTTTTCATCCGTATTTTCACCAGAAAAATGCGAATGGATGCCCTCAAAACATCAAAATATCGCGTCCATGGACCCTCAGCTACAAAACACAGAAAAGGCCAATTTTTTTTTAAATGGCGGGCGACAATATGGCGGCAAAAACGTAAAAAATGGTAACAAATTCCAAGCAATATAGAGTCATTTTTTAAAAATTTGTCCGCCATATTGGATCCGCCATTTTTAATTTTGGAAAAATAACATCATATTCGTAATCAGTGACCCCAAAAACCCCCGAGTAACGAGTTTCAGTCGATTTCGGGGACTCAAAAAAGTTGGAGCACTATGTTTCATATGTGAGCCATTTTTTTTAGTTTTTGCCGCCATATTGTCGTCCGCCATTTTGAAACAAAAAATTGGCCTCTTCAGGGTTTTGTAGCTGAGGATCCATGGACGCGATATTTTGATGTTTTGAGGGCATCTATTTATATTTTTCTGGTGAAAATACGGATGAAAAGAAATTTTTTTCTCGAAAAATCGTGTTTTTTTGAAAAAAATTGTTCATAACTTTTTAACAATTTTTTGTAAACAAATTTTAACATCAGAATCTAAAAGGGGAGTAAATTTTATGTTAAAAATATTATTTGTCAATTTTTTTGCATCCATGGTTGTAATAAACCAGGTCCTCAAAGTCCATTGAAATTTTTCGTCCATCTGGGCGTTAATGGGTTAAAACATATTAGAGCTTTTTATGTCTTCCCATTTTCTTTTTACAGGTCTTCAAAAAGTGCAAAAAACACCGTTTTTTAATAAATCAATCCCCTATTTTAGGGGTTTGAATAAATTAAAATTTTTTTATTTCTTTTTTCTTGTTCACTGACACCTAAACTTTTAATAAACACAAAAATTTTGAAATAAACACAACATGACCATTTTTTTGTTACCCAGTGTTATTTGCATTATTGTAATAAGTTCATTGAACTTACTTTTACTCTTTTCATACTTATTCTAATGACTTTATAGTCGATCAGTGTATATTAACAATCGTGTCAATTGATAAATTCAAATTAATATTATTATGAATAATAATAGTTTTTTAAAATAAAAATATAAATATCGCAAGAATTTGAATTAAAAAATTTTATGCATTATAATAAATGGACGAATTCAATAATATAATGTAATACTGTGATGAAATATTATAAGGCAACTATTATTAAACATTTCTAACGTATAGTCAATTTTCTTTTGACATTATTGCTCCTTTTTTACAGCTATTAAAATTTTTTTCCTGAAGAATACAGATCTCACTTACTTTAATTTTAATTTTTTATCCCTCCCATTACTCTTTATTTTCTTGCTTGTATTTTATAACTGTTAAAAGATTTACTAAAATTCTGAACGTTTAAATAAACGAATTTTTTGTTGAGTCTAAATGTGTTTAACAGTTACTGTGCATAATGCGTTTGCGTCCGTGCAGAACCAAACTGATGAAGTTTTTAGGGAGGGGTGAAATGCAACGAGTGCATTATCACACAGTCTAAAAGAGGAAAAAACTGTAATAATTAGATTAGCCTTCGCAGAATTGGTAGTTAACCCAGCAAAATGTGAATTTGGTTGTTCTAGGGTGAGTTATTTCAGTTATGTTCTCGACAGGCATGGTCGGGTGGTTATCGCGTTTCATTCCTAGGAATAGTAAATTAAAAGTACTATTGTGACGACTTCTATACAAGAACCGCAGTTGGAATTGGGGAACAGAACAGGATGAAGCTTTTCGAGAGTTAAAGCTTTAACTTAGTTTAGCGGCCTTGTTAACCCTATCCGATTTTTTTAAACCTTTAACCATCCAACGTGATTAAGAGTCCGTTTTGACGCAAGAGTCCGAGGATGGTGAACATCCCATAGTGTATAGTAGTAAAGCCCTGACTGCCGCGAAAAGAAATTATAGTGTTACGGACCTTACCTTCTAGCAAATATCAGTGAAAACATATTCTGGTTTTTCTAACTATTTGAGGTAATATATATTGTTATTCAGTCAATGTACATCCGAGATATTAAATCCAACTATTGAATTATTTTATTTATTTAAACTATTTTTTTTTCTAATCAGAAAAGATCATATATAAGCGATACCATGTCAAGTGATAAAGGTGGAGAAAGATTTTTCTCCAATCGCAGCAAAACTAGGTGCTTTTGTAGTATTAATAGATAGTAATTTTTTGTGAAAATATTTTTTTACCTAGTCCAATATTGTCCGAGGGGGAGAGAATTAAATTTTTGGGTTTTTCAGTAGAATGCTTATTTCGATAATTGTTTACTCTTCAACATTTAAACATACAAATTTAACAAAAGACATTTTTGAAAGGTTTTTTCATGGTCTTTCGATTGGAAATAAGCATTAAAAAAATTTTTTTGGTCAAAAAAATTAAAAACTAAAAATAATTTTTAATTTTTAGGGTGAAAAGATACGATTTTTTTCTTTTTTTTAAAGAAAGCTGAGGTTTTTTATTAAAAGGACATATACATGAAAAAGTGGGAATAGAACGTTTAAACATTGAAGAAATGAATTTTCTCCTAAACAGAGCTAAAAACCGGGTTAAGAGCGCTCCGGTGAGTAGAAAATTCACTTTTTCAATGTTTAACCACTTCGGTGGCGTGGCGTTCCAACTGGCGTTCCACGTCCCTGGCCAAAAGTGGCGAAAATAGCGAAATGGCGTTCCAAATTTTTCTAGATTTTTTAAGAGTATAATTAATTTTAATCTACTGCAACAATATATTTCTATGTTTTCAATATCAGGGAACAAAAAAATAACAATGAAAATTTGTTTTTTTAAGATTTTCATTGTTTTTTTGGACGTTGTTGTTCATTTTATGACCATTTCGCTTCCTCAAAATATAATAAACCAATTGCTTAATTGAATTTTAATATGTTAAGGTAATATTTAAAAAAATACAAAATTTTTTTTTTAATTTTGAAAAAATTGTATAAAAAAAATTTTTGTGGATAAATTTGAAAATCCTTGTGTCAGATTTTAGGTATTAATGACTGCAATAAACCTGCAAAATTTTAGGGCAATCCATTAAAATTTGTTACAGATAATTTGTACGCAATTTTTTGTGACATACACACACACATACACACACATACACACATACATCTGGAGATTTGCTCAGAATTTAATATACATATATCCTAGATGAAAATGAATCCATATAACCATGTTTTGAAAAATTGAAAATCGTCACGAATGCAAAGCTTCCTTATGAGGAAGCAAAATTAATTGAATTCGCTTGAAACATTTTACTCGGGGGTTTTTGGGATCCCTGATTACGAATCCGATGTCAGTTTTAAAAAATTCAAAGCCAAGGTTTTTTTTTGCTTATATTTCAACGACCAACATGCATTCGATAGAGAAAATGTTCTCTACTCAGAGCACGCCAAAAATGTGATCATTTCTTTTCGAATGACAGAAACAAAGGTTGTCGAAGATTTTATTGGAATTGCAGCGAAATTTAGGGATTCTAAGTACATGCAATTTAAAAGCTCCTATTACCCCACGCTCTCCTACC
The DNA here is from genome assembly GCA_032872475.1 of Leptopilina myrica (nomen nudum). NCBI lineage: Eukaryota > Metazoa > Arthropoda > Insecta > Hymenoptera > Figitidae > Leptopilina > Leptopilina myrica (nomen nudum). Next base: position 34,749,379 of record CM065463.1, on the reverse strand, counting down.
CTGCTTATAGATAACTAATACAGTTATTTTTTTTGTTCGCAAAATTATATGAGGAATAAAACGTCATTAGACATTTATTCGAACGAATCATAGGTATATGCCAAACACGAAAGACATGAAATTGAATCAACTCCCGCGCAACGCAGTGGTAACCTGTTTCTCAGACATACTAAACATACTAAAAGCAAGCGCTTGAAAAGCGAAATTTGTTTTAAAAAAATTAGAACGGACACTCCATGGCTATGTAATAAATGCGATAAACCGTTTTGCAAAAGGTGCTTTAGCTAGGCGCATAACCATTGACCACAAACCCTTCAGTAAACCCGAGTAAAACGTTTCTAGCGAATTTACTTAATTTTTTATAAACTCGTCCGCCATATTGAATCAGCATCTCTAAAAACCCCTGAGTAAAACGATTCAAGCTAATTCAATAAATTTTTTATAAACTCGTCCGCCATATTGGATCCGCTATTTTGAATTTTTTAAAACTGACATCGGATTCGAAATCAGGGATCCCAAAAACCCCCGAGTAAAATGTTTCAAGCGAATTAAATTAATTTTTTATAAACTCGTCCGCCATATTGGATCCGCCATTTTGAATTTTTCAAAACTGACATCGGATTCGACATCGGATTCGTAATCAAGGATCCCAAAAACCCCCAAGTAAAATGTTTCAAGCGAATTCAATTAATTTTTTATAAACTCGTCCGCCATATTGGATCCGCCATTTTGAATTTTTCAAAACTGACATCGGATTCGTAATCATGGATCCCAAAAACCCCCAAGTGAAATGTTTCAAGCGAATTCAATTAATTTTTTATAAACTCGTCCGCCATATTTAATCCGCCATTTTGAATTTTGCAAAACTGACATTGGATTCGTAATCAGCGACCCCAAAAAGCCCGGAGTAAAACGTTTCAAGCGAATTCAATCAATTTTTTATAAACTAGTCCGCCATATTGAATCCGCCATATTGAATTTTTAAAAACTGACATCGGATTCGTTATTAGCGACCCCATAAACCCCCGAGTATCAATTTTTATTAAAATTCATTGAACACATCGTCTTTATTAACAATTTGTTTATACAATTTGTTTATAACAAATTACAAATGATTCTATAACACAATTCGACGATTCAGAGATTCTAAGATATAAATAAATATTATTTCCCACAGAAAGATCTTGAGTTTATTTATCAATATTTGAGCGAAAGTGGAACGCCATTCGTAGAAAAGTATTAAAAATGACATTTTGCAACGTCCAAAAAAACAATGAAAATCTTTAAAAAACAAATTTTCATTGTTATTTTTTTGTTCCCTGATATTGAAAACATAGAAATATAGTATTGCAGTAGATTAAAATTAATTATACTCTTAAAAAATCTAGAAAAATTTGGAACGCCATTTCGCTATTTTCGCCACTTTTGGCCAGGGACGTGGAACGCAAATTGGAACGCCACGCCACCGAAGTGGTTAAACATTCTAGTCCCACTTTTTCACATATATGTCCTTTTAGTAAAAAACCTCAGCTTTCGTTTAAAAAAATCGTATCTTTCCACCCTAAAAATTAAATTTAACAAAAACATTAAACATTTAGTCCATGGTATTTCATTTTTGGTTAAGTTAGGGGTGGTATTATCAACATATTTACGAGTAGGAGACATTTTCACAGTAGTGGTAAACGTTTCTAATTAAAACGATAATTACTTTATTTTTTATTTATATATTTTGACGTTTTATAACTTTCTGGTTTTTTGCATAGGGGGGTTAATGTATGAAAGGGTAGTTTTTATTCCGCTGTGGACGTAATCGTGATATTAAATTTGTGGTTTTATTATTGTTACTTAATTTTATTAAATTATAGTGTAAACATGTCTTATTTACATAATTTTATCGTATTTAACTATTTTTAGAGTTCCGTACACTATAGGTGTACTGACGGAACTCTTATGAAATCACTTGTGTGTTCGCCACAGCCACGCAAAATATGCTGCCCCCCCCCTTTAATTTCTACAAATCTATATCTGGTGAGCTTAAATTAGGTGGGGATCTTCAGTTTCAAGTGCAGATTACAAAAAAATATAGCGAACACGATTGGCCTACATATTTGCGAAAGGGAAAGGAAAGAAATTGAATTTTTTCGAAAAAATTGCAAAAAATGACCCTGTCCCCACTCCCTTAACTTCTACAAATCTCAACCTGGTGAGCTGAAATTCGGTAGGGATTTTCAGTTTTAAGTGCAGATTACAAGAAAAATATAGCGAACACGATTGGCCTACATATTTGCGAAATAAAAGGAAAAGAAATTAAATTTTTTTTGAAAAAATTGCAAAAAATTACCCTGCAAAAAATTCGGTAGGGATCTTCAGTTTTAAGTGCAGATTGCAGGAAAATTATAACGAATCTGATTGGTGAACATAAGTACAATAAGAGAAAAATATATAAATTTATTAATAAAATAATAAAATAATGTAATTATAAATAAATAAATAATAGAATAACAACTTTCAGGAAATACTGGATAATTATTTATTTAAAACAAAATAATCGCCACTCACGACGTTTCGATATCAACGTTGATATCTTCTTCAGGTGAAAAACATATGTTAAAAACATTTATAAATTTAGTAAACATAACCACAATTTCTTATGATAAAAACAATGTCAAAATTTTACAACTCAAAAATAAAAAAACTGAACTTACTATAATCTTATAACATAAAAACATAATAATTAAAAAGAACAAGCATCTTTTTTGGGATGCTCATTCTTATTTATTTAAATTAACATTGTTTTAAAATCTGTCAATTCCACTATCTTGCGGTGAAAGACACAACATGCAGAGTACTTCCGAAGTAGGTAAAACTCCGTACGACATCAATGCGCAAGACATATTAATTGGCGGAGAATTCAATTCAAAAGTAAATTATCTAACACATGAAAAATTGAAAAGACATTATAAAAATTGTTGCAAGCAATCAAGATCCTTGTCTAACTTTAAAATATCAGTTTTTAGGTTGATCGATGAATCTCCTTCTTTTTTTAAATACATCATTTCCATTAATTTCTCTTTTTACTCGGTCCTGTTCAGTATGTAATATTTTCACATTCTCCCAATCAAAATCATGACCATTGAATTGTTTTTATGTTTTGAAATAATGTTGTGATAATATTCATTCTTGTGAAAGTTATCTCGGTGTTCATTTATCCTCATTTGTAATAATCTTTTAGATTGTCCTACATAACAGGCTTCACAATCCTTACAATTAATTTTATAAACTACGTTATTTTTTTGTGAATTAATTAAATTATCTTTACCCAAGGAACAAAATGATTCAAATTTAAATGGAACTCTAAATATTGTGTGGAGATTGTATTTTTGTAAAAGTGACTTAATTTTCTTGGATAGAGAACCAAAATAAGGTAATAAAAAAATGTTTTGTTGGCAAAAAATTTTTTTAAATGTTGTTTCTTTATTATTTTTATGTTTTGATAAGAAGTTAATTTTATATAATCTTTTTAAAATATATTTATCACTAAAATCATCAGGATAATGATTCAGAAAAAGTAATTTCTTGACCAAAGCAATATAATCTTTATGAAAGACCAGGTTAGATAGTTTAACTGCTCTATCAACTAAATTACTGATTATCGCAATTTTTTGTTGTATAGGATGTCAGGATAAGAAATTCAGAAATCTGCCTGAGAAAGTAGGTTTTTGATACCAGTTCGTAATAAGTTCTCTTGAACTAGTCTTAATTAACACAACATCCAAAAAATTAATTTTATCATTATTTTTATGTTCAATGGTAAATTTTAAATGTTCATTATAGCCATTGAAAGAATCCATCAAAAACTGAATATTATTGGTAGGAAGACATATTATAGTATCATCTACATATCTGTGATAAAACAAAATATCAAAATCGTGATTCTTAAAAATATTATATTCTAAATCTGTGAAAACTATTTCAGCCAAAATTGGTGAAATTATCGAACCTATTGGTGTTCCATTTAATTGTTTATTAAATTTTCCATTAAATTTGAAATAAATTGAACTCATTAAAAATGCAATACCCTTGATGAACTCTTCATAGCCAAAACCAGCAGACTTTTAAATTTCTAACCATCTAGCTTTTATACTATCACGTACAAGAGTGAATGGAATGCTTGGAAACATGGCGACAATATCCAAAGTAATAATTGAATAATTATTAGGAATTGTACATCCTGAAACTTTGTTAACAAATTCACAACTGTTCTTTACTGAAAATTTTGATATTGAGACTGAATTCTTTAAGATGTTATTTAGCAATTCTTCCATTTTTTTAGTGGGAGAGTTAATCGTGGAAACAACTATTCTCAAAGGAAATTATTTTTTGTGTACTTTATATAAACCATAACATCTCGACAAATTAGTACTGTCTATTAGTATATGTTTCCTTTCAACGTTTTTGCCTGAATAACCTTTTAACCTCCATCCATTTAAAGTTTTCAAGGTTTGATTTTTCAGTTTGGTTGAAGGATCTATAACTAAAATTTTATAACTGTTAGTGTCATTCAAAAGTTTTTCCATATCATTATAATAATTATTGTTATCAACTAAAACTGAAATATTTCCTTTATCTGCATGTGTACATATAATATATTTATTACTGCTTACCAAAATTTTGTTTCTTTATTATTTTCTCTAAGTTTATTTTCTAAAAAATTTGATTCATTTATTGTATTATTATTCAGCATTTTAACAGTCATATCACGAACTTTGGAACGAAAAATTGTCCTTTGATTAGGTGGTACTTTATAAAGATTACTTTCCACATCTTTAACTAACTCCCTAGCAATTTTGTTGTTACAATTAGCATTTAAATTACTAAAATCTTTACTCAATCTGAGAACATCAACAACATTCATTGGAACCTGTACATTACTGATATTTACAAACCAAGGGTCAGATTTATCTTGTTCACAAATACCATGCAAATTTAAGTTGAAATCTTGTATTGTATGTTGTTTGTTGCATAAACTTTTAAGGGGGGAGCCTACTTTACATAATAAAGAAAAATATTTTTTTGCTTAAATCTTTAGAAAATACATCCAAAAATATGCACCTAAAGTTTTAAAGGCCAATCTAAATTATTTTTTATGTTTTTCGTTGATTTTTGTTGAGTGTAAAATGTTAAGTTAAAAAACATTGTAGGTTTCAACCAATTGTTGAATTGTTATAAATAAACTAGAGGAAATGAAAAAAAAATATTTTTTTATTTTTCGAAAGTAGATAAAATTTTGTTCAGTGACTTAAAATCGCGATCTTTTTATGCAAAATTCGAGCAGATTTATAACATTAATAATTGCTTGGCCACCCGCCGGGTGGCCCGTCGGTAGCGCGAAAGTTAAAGCGCGTTTTCTCGAATTTCACTTTTTACGAAATTTACTAACTCGGGGGTGGTAGCGATTCTACGCAAATAAAACCTACAAAATAAAATTCTATACAATTAACTCTACACCAGGAAATTGTACACACTTCATTTAATAAATTTGATTAATTCTACGCAAATAAATTCTACAGAAAAAAGTCCTACACATTAGAATTAAATAGAACAAAACATATCATTAAAATCTTTTAATTCTACACGATTAAATACTACATCAGAAAATTTGACACAGTTTATTTTAATTAAAATAAAATTCTAATAATAATTTTTGTATTTTAATTTATATTTCTACGCAGTTAAATTGTACACCAGAAAACTCTACACATTTGAAAAATATTGATTAAATTAAGTTTTAAAAGATTCTAAATAAATAAATTCTACAAATAAATACTCTACACATTAGAACTAAATAAAATGTAACTTTAAATAAAATTTATTTAATTTTGCACGGTTAAATACTACATAAAAAAAATTCTACGCAATATAACGAAAAAAATAACTATTTTTTAAATTAAATTTTTAATATTCTGCACAGTTAAATTGAAAACCAAAAAACTTTACACAATGAAATAATTTTTTAAAGTTTAAAACTCTAGTCAAATATATTCTTCAAAAAAAACTCTACACATTAAAATAAAATAAATATAAAATTTTTAATCTAATTTGTTCAATTCTACACATTTAAATTCTATATCACAAAATTGTACCCAAATTATTTTTAAGCAAGGAAAAATATTTTCTTTATTTTTTTAATTTAATTTTTAACCCTATACATTTTAATTCAACTCTTGAAAACTTTACACAAATGAGCTTTAAAGTCTTCGCATATTATTTTTAGATAAGATGAAATTATTTTTTTAACTCTACGTAATTAAATTAAACACAAAGAAACTCTACAAATGAATTTATTTAATTAGATAAATGAAGAAAATAAAACTCTACATTCTACAAAATAAAACTCAACACAAAAATAAAATAAAAATTTTATATTTATTTTATTTTAATGTGTAGAGTTTTTTTTCAAGAATATATTTGACTAGAGTTTTAGAATTTCTTTAAAAAATTATTTCATTGTGTAAAGTTTTTTGGTTTTCAATTTAACTGTGCAGAATATTAAAAATTTAATTTAAAAAATAATTGTTATCCAATTTAAGTGTGAAGAATTAAAAATTAAATTGAAAAAATAATTCATATTTTTCTTCGTTTAAAAATACATTGTGTAGAAGTTTTTAATGTAGTATTTAACAGTGCAAAATTAAAAAAATTTTATTTAAAGTTACATTTTATTTAGTATTATTATTGTGTAGAGTATTTATTTGTGGAATTTATTTATTTAGAATCTTTTAAAACTTAATTTAATCAATATTTTTTAAATGTGTAGAGTATTCTGGTGTACAATTTAACTGCGTAGAATTATAAATTAAAATAAAAAAATTATTAGAATTTTATTTTAATTAAAATAAACTGTGTCAAATTTTCTGATGTAGTATTTAATCGTGTAGAATTAAAAGATTTTAATGATATATTTTGTTCTATTTAATTCTAATGTGTAGGACTTTTTTCTGTAGAATTTATTTGCATAGAATTAATCAAATTTATTAAATGAAGTGTGTACAATTTCCTGGTGTAGAGTTAATTATGTAGAATTTTATTTTGTAGGGTTTATTTGCGTAGAATCGCTACCACCCCACTAACTCGTGGGCAGGATTTACAAAAAACGCCTGGACCGATTTTAATGAATGATGGCTTGTTTTACTCAGTATTAATCCCTCTTCTACTTAAACTGAAAAAAATTAACAAATTTTTTTAAAAACAATTTTGAGAGCCAGTTAAAGTCATTATTTTTTAAAAAAAATATTATCTTATTAGTTACAACGTCGAATTTTTTACAATCCAATAAGAATTGTTTTTTAACAAGCTATCTCTCAATCTCTTCAGGTGAAAAACATCTGTTAAAAACATTTATAAATTTAGTAAACATAACCACAATTTCTCATGATGAAAACAATGTCAAAATTTTACAATTAAAAAAAAAGAAAAAACTGAACTTACTATAATCTTATAACATAAAAACATAATAATTATAAAGAACAAGCATCTTTTTTGGGATGCTCATTCTTATTTATTTAAATTAACATTGTTTTCAAATCTGTCAATTCCACTTTCTTGCGATGAAAGACACAACATACAGAGAACTTCTAAAGTAGGTAGAACTCCGTACGACATGAATGCGCAAGACATGTAAATTGGCGGAGAATTCAATAATAAAAATAAAATGTATTAAACAAATTTTTAATTAAAATAAATTTCAATGAAATTGGCAAAATACCAATCATTAAAAAATTTAATATAATTAATAATATAAATAGCTTATGTTACTTTATATCTAATACTTTATTTCAAATATTATCTCTAATCAGGTAAATTTTTTTTGTTATTTGTAAATAAAACATAAGAATCTAATATGGATTTTTATAGTTTTTTCTTGTAATCTACAAGTAATAAAAATACTTATGTATACTGAATTTCAGCTCAATAGGATTATATATGTTCATTTTAATAAATCATATTAAAGTGAGGGAAATCTCTCCTTAACACAACGTTACAAAAATGGCTGCGCTTTTCAATTACAGATGATTCTACCCGGACCTCCGCAGTTCCTTTTTTCTTTCTTATCGAGAGTGAGTCCAGTCTAGCTCGACTTCCGAACTCTCGATTTCAACTCGTAGCTTGGACGTATCTCAAAGAGTCGATTCTATTGCCGAGAGAAAAGAAACAGACAACTCAACACTCACTACTCACTACAAATTACTATTACACAATTTAGAATTTTAACTTTTCTCTTTAGTTATTCAATAATGAAGGAAAACCGGGGATCCACAGAGATAACCAACAAATATTGAAACCACGCTTCCGGTGTAGCACGTTTTTGGCCGGCACTTAGCGTTGACGCGAAGTTACCTCTCTGGATAACCCACAGACAATAGTTGTTAAGATATCATTTGGTTTTAGCAACTCAACAAAATAACGAAGTCCATCCTTCCTTCCGGAGGTTGCTTTTTCTTCTTCCGGCCAACTAACGTGTCTATATTTTTCTTAGAACCTATCTGGGAATAATACAAATTAAATATTTTAAAGGAAGTGTGGTCTTCCTTTATACTAAATCGAATGCTCTCAAGTTGTAACAATTCAAACATTTTGCAGACTATTCTGTAATTCCGTCGACATTAACAATCATTTGGAAAACAATTAATCGTAATTTCAACAATTATTTATCGGGGAGGTCGGATGTGGCCAGGTATTTGTTCTAAGTCAAATATAACAATGCGATTAAAACGCAGAAATGTCAAATATTTAATTCTACATTTTTCGGCGAGATTTTCGCGGGACATTTGTACGTGGTTAATATAAAACTACGTTAGAACTCCCCTCGTCCTACATGAAACATCTACCTTGAGTAGTCTCCGCCAGTGGTGTCCTCGATTTTCGCACCCAGGGCACCACATGCGTCGAACTGCTGTTTCTATCAGCTCGTGTCTGTAGTATTGGCCCAGATCGTGTGTCACCTGGTTCTGGTGGGAAGCCACCTCCACCAACTGAAGGAGCTTTTCTCCGGCAATGGCTTAAGCCTCTCTGCGGATCTCTTCTTTCTTCCTCCTCTCCTCTTCGTACGCCCTCAGTCAGTTTTGACAAGCCTGATATGCCCTGTCAGCCTCTCTTTCTCGGAGCCGTTGTGTTTCCTGGCGGGGCTGTATCGGCCCTGCGTCCCCTGACAACCCCACTTCATGTCGCTGTGGTGGCATCGGTCGGGACGTGTATCCGCCTCTTTAAGATCCAGCTGGGTTAGGTGTGGAACAAGCTGGTCTCCACACCGTCGGGGTGGGTGTTGTCCGTTGTGGTACCACCTCAAAATCGTCTCGGAGCATCCGCTTCACTCTTTCGGCCAGTTCGCTCCTGGCGTCTGCTGCCGCTCGGAATTCTTCTTATTCCTCTTAAACAAAATGTGGAGTATTTCCCTTATTTGGGGGGTCGTCTATCATTATTATATAGGGGGCTAAATATTCTGCTTTGCTCACTCATTAAAATTGAATAGGTCTAAAACAAAAAAAATCTGCCATATTTTTGGACTAATTTTTCATATTTAAAGAAAAGATTCATCTTGCACCCTTCCGATAAGTACTTAATTACTCCAGTTCCCCATATACATGCAAATTCTTAAAGGATCATGCTCCTGTATTTTCCTCTACTCCCCCTGTCCTAGGATTCCAATAGGGGATGTGCAGCCGAAGTAACTTGCTTTTTGCACATGACTTTGCCTCCTACCTTATATAAAACGTGTCTACGTCTTTTGTCGTAATTAATTTTTTTGACGGTCGAACGTACTGTTCATCTGTAGGGACACTAAGTCCTGTTGCTCTTTCAGTTTTTCGATTCTTCCTAACCACTCTTCGGAATCCGCGAGTGTGAGGTCTACTTGGTTTTCCTCTGTTCTATCTCGAAGGTTGTTATATGGTTTGGGTTCTCTGCCCATGTTAAGGAACGTCAGTACTGCCGTGTTGTACGCAAATCTAAGATATTTTAGATATGAGACGTTATTTTCCAAACGTCCCATATCACTGTTTTATCTTCATTTTTTTCAATAAAAGAAAGAAAGAAGTTTTATAAGGAACAATAATTATTATCGACTAAAATAATTAATTTAGGAAATAAATATTGATGTTTCATAAGTTTCTATATAATATTTAAATGTTTCCTTGGTTTTAAACATTACCGCGTTTATTAGTGTCTTGAGTTCTCCCTAGACGGCTGTGGCATTTCTGAAACTCGAAAGTGACATTGATCTCTGTAGGTATAAGAGGCAGACTGTATTCATAATTTTTTTCGCAAAATATATTTTGTGACTATTTTTCTTCAAGGCAAGGTAAGTATCTCGAAAAATAATTTTTGATACTGAAACTGAAAAATGTAATACTGATGATGATAAGGATGCTAATTTTGCTCCAAGAATGTTCCCTTCAAAAACAAAATGTGATGACTCAAATCATAAGGCTGGTGTTGATGTTTTAGAAAAAATAATTGCAAAATTTAAATCGACATCTAATAAAACCGAAAAAATTCAGCTTCTTACGCTTGCACCTAGTTACTGGGGCAGAGATAAAATTATGTTAATGTTTAGTGCATCTGAACGCAGCGTTAGAGTGGCATAAAGCTAGTTTCAGAACAAGGGATTTAGCACTTCCCACTCCAAAAAAAGGAAGAACGTTAAGTCTTAGCATCGAAAATCTGGTAAAGTAATTTTATAATCAAGATGAAAATAGTCGTATTTTACCAAGAATGAAAGATTTTGTATCTGTTCGAAAAAGTGATAGGAGAGTTGCAAAATCTGTCCTGTCGATGTTAATGTTAAAAATAATTTAATCAAATATTTTGAAGAAAAGGAACTCGAGGAGATTAAATTTGAATCTGGGGCAAACATAAAAAGAAATGCTGCACGTTATAATCTTCAATGCTCTATAGGAAATAGAATTTTAACAGCAAAAGCTCTTTTTTATTGGACTCAAAGTTATTGTAAAGAAACACTAACTTTCTACAGCAGCAAAGACGATCACATTCAGACAGCTCAAACATTAATGAAAAGATTTGATAATGCCTAAACTGTACCTGGTACACTTCAATACCACGCGTTCATACCTACGAACAATGTAACGAAATTAAAAGAATATTCGTCCTCTACTGAATATAACTATTTCACTAAAAAAACTAAAAAGTACTTCAAAAGTATCGCAACAAAAAAAATCCAACAAAAAATGCAACAAGAAATCTAAAAATAATCCAATAATTTGTATATTAGATTTCGTAACAAATGTCATAAATTAGTAAAAAATATATAATTGAATCTTACGATTATTTAACATTAAATTAAAAAAAATTAATCTTTTAAAAATATTCAATTTCTATTTCACTTAAATCTTAAATTTTTTTCAAAATTAATTATTTTAACTGACAATTATTGTTCTTTATAAAACTTCAATCTTTCTTTTTTAAAGTTACTCATTTTAATTTATAATAGCAATTGTAACTTATAAAAGTGTAAACATTCTTCTTCAAAATTATATATTTCAATGTTTTTCGGTAAAAGTAATGCAGGCATTATTTTAATAGCAGTCTCAACCCTGTTTAAATGCAGAGAGCTATTATTGAAAAAATAAAGATAAAACAGTGATATTTTTGTCGTTCAACGGCGTATTGCCGGCGTAACGTATAGAACCCGGGCGCACCGCTTACTTTGTTTTCAATTTTCTTCTAAAGTTCTGGTCATCCCACTATCAAACATATATGATTTCTTCGGAAAAAATGTCAGCTTTCCAATAAAAATTTAAAAAACATTAAAAATATTGGCAGCGCTGCCTCCTCTTCGTACATTCTTGAGAGTGCATCGGGGACTAGGTGTTCGGACCCCTTCCTATGCACCACCTCAAAGTCGTACTCTAGGAGATCGAGCGCCCACCGAGCCAGCCGACCCGTTGGATTATGCAGGTTATGTAGCGAACGTAGTGAGCTGTGGTCAGTGATGACGGTAAAATGAAACCCCTCGAGGTAATGGCGGAATTTCTTTACTGCCCAAATTACCGCTAGGCATTCTCTCTCGGTAACAGAGTACTTACGTTCCGCTCCTGTGAGCGTTCGGCTCGCGTACGCGATTGCCCGGTTTTTTCCGTCTTGACGCTGAGTAAGAACTGCACCTATGCCGAAATCGCTCGCGTCGGTGTGCAGCTCAAACGGTAGCGTAAAATTAGGATATGTTAGGATTGGCGCGATTGCGATTAGTTCCTTAAGATCTTCGAACGCGTTTTGTTGGGCTTCGCCCCATTCCCACGGGATGTTGGTACGTAACAATTTGTTAAGTGGTTCGGCTAAAGTTGAAAGCTGGGGGATGAAGTGTCGGTACCACGACGCCATTCCGAGAAAACGTCGAAGTTGTTTGTTTGCGTCGGTACAGACTCTGAATTTAGTAAGGCCATTATTTGTTGGTTATTTTTCCACGGGTGCGCGCCGTTATTTTCCTCTATGCGGTCGTTGACCAAGACAGTTTAGTCGGCCTTATACGGTTTACTTGCTTTCCGGTTTTTCGACTTTTTGGGGGCAACTTTCGCATTTTTGTCGGTATTCTATACGGTTTCGGGGACGGATACATCTGCGGGTGACGTGTTTGTCTGCGTTGAGGTCTGTGGTACGGTTAAGGAAGGAGAAACGACCTTTATTTATCCTCCTTTTTCTGGTTTCCCGAAAAACCTTCGCAAGTTTTAGTCGTGACTCCTTCTTTGCCGCAACGTCTGCAATAATTATTGCGTTGGGCCTTCGCGCAACCGGTTTGGAAGTGGCCTGTTTCGTGACAGTTCCAGCACACGACTTCTTTGGGTTCGCTTTGCTCGCGGTTTCCGAGGGGGATTTGGAGGGGTTTTCGCTATTCCCCTGTTCATTATTATTCGCGATACTATTTGTTCTGGTGGTCTTTTTCTTAATCCAATTCGGATTCCCGGTTTTAGGTTTTTGTGCCTGGTCTTGGCTAGTTTTTGCACTAATCAGGGCTGCTACCAGCGCGTCCATGGTTTTTGGCCATGGTTTTTGGCCATGGTCCGTTATTCGGGTCTATGGTTAGTTTTGACGGATCAACGGGTTCCGTTTTTCCCGTTTTATTTTCTTCCGAATCGATGACTACGATTTTACTTGGTCTCGGGTCTGTCCGTATTGGTCCCTGAATCGCATATTCGGGAATTAACGATTTTTCGGGTAAGGGTAGGTCATCGTGCGTAATCGCTATTACGCGTTCGAATTCTGACGATAATTCTGCGAGACTGTTAAAATTCTCTGGATATTTCGGGAAACGGGTGTCCGTATACGTCCGTTTGTCTACCCGAGTGCCCTTGATTATATACGGGTGGCGATCTCGATACCGTCGTTGTCGTGTGGCACGTTGGACAAATACTCGTTTCCGTTTGATTACTGAGAACGCGTTCCGTAACCAGGTTTGTCAAAGCCGTGATTTGCTGTTGTATCGCTATAATTGATTCGCGCAACTCCTGAGTTTCTGTGCTTTCCGCGCGCGATTCAAATACGTAATTTCCTCTCGGGTTTGTGTTTTCATTTACGTACTCTGGATTTGGTGTGGGAAAATCGGTGCGAAAATTCTCCGGTTTGAGGAGTTGCTGTATTCGAACTGAATTACTGTTTGTAAAAACGTTTTGTGTTCCGGTTACTACTGGACTTTCCGGAAGCGGGACAAATCAAGCTGATCCAGGTGTTGTGGTCGAATTCTTCCGTGGTATTCATTTTTACAATTTATTTTGCAACTTTGTTCTTTTAACCGAAAAAAAAATTGTATTCCTGAAACTTTCTTTTAAATTTATATACTTGTAATTTTTTTCTAACCGCGTTTTACTATTCTCGTTTGCCGTGGACGACCGTTGACCGCAAACGTTACAAAAAAAGGCTGCGCTTTTCAATTACAGATTCACAAGCCCCACGCTTCGGACTCATGAAAATACCCGCGACGATCCGTTTATTTATACGGGGATCTTCCTTGGGCGCCAGGTAGGATTCTACCTGAACCTCCGCAGTTCCTTTTTTCTTTCTTATCGAGAGTGCTTCCGGTCTAGCTCGACTTCCGAACTCTCGATTTTAACTCGTAGCATGGACGTATCTGAAAGAGTGGATTCTATTGCCGAGAGAGAAGAAACATACAACTCAACACTCACTATAAATTACTATTACACAATTTAGAATTTTAACTTTTCTCTTTATTTATTCATTAATGAAGGAAAACCAGGGAAACCACCCTTTTCTCGGAGATAACCAACAAAAATAGAAACCACGCTTCCGGTGTAGCACGTTTTTGGCCAGTACTCAGCGTTGACGCCAAGTTGCCTCTCTGGATAACCTGCTAGACCAAGTGAAGGCGAGCGAAGTTGAATTCGTCCACTAACCTCGGATTTTCCTCAACATTTCCCAATCTTGCCGCGGTGTTAGATAATTGCCTGCGCCCACAGAAAATAGTTGTTAAGATATCATGTAGTTTTAGCAACTCAACAAAATAATGAAGTCCATCCTTTCTTCCGGAGGTTGCTTCTTCTTCTTCCGGCCAACTAAAGTGTCTATATTTTTCTTATAACCTATCAGGGATTAATACAAAAATTTCAGGAGCAATTTGTGTTTTCTTAAAATATTACAAATCCAGAAATAAAAATTTTGATTGAATGATTATTTACGAGGATTAACAATATTATGGTAATATTAACTGCTATTATTCTGGTGGACAAAAATGTACAAATAAATGAAAATAATTTTCAGATAATAATATTTCAAATGAAGAACTAGCAATTGATTCTGATACCTCTTCGGATGTCAAAAAAAAAGTTCTGATCTGTGGGTGTCACTATGTAGATTTTATGTTTTTTGGTTGCTGAAACTGAATTTGAAGTCTGATTTCAAAATGGCGGACACGTTTTTGAAAAATTCATCAGATTCGCTCAAAACTCGTTACTCGGGAGTTTTAGGATCGCTGATTACGAATTTGAAGCAAAAAATAATTTTAAACATTTTTAACAAACTATTTTGGTCATATTTGAAAATCCTCGAGAAATCCATGAGGATTTTTTACTTTAACTTTTTTCGTTAAATTTTTAAATCCTTGAGGATTTCGTCGAAGATGGTTACCTTAAGTTTTTCATTGCTTTAATTCCTCGAAGAATCCATAATGTTTTTTTAATTTAATATTTTTCAATCAAAATTATAAAATCCTCGAGGAAACCAGGAGGGTTTTAGACTAAAACTATTTTCGTTAAATTTGAAAATTCTCAAGGAATCCATGAGGAATTTTTACTTTAACTTTTTTCGTCAAATTTTTAAATCCTTGAGGATTTCGTCAAAGATGGTTAACTTTAAGTTTTTCATTGCTTTAATTCCTCAAGGAATCCATGATGTTTTTTTACTTTAATATTTTTCAATCAAAATTATAAAATCCTCGAGAAAACCAGGGGGGTTTTAAACTGTAACTTTTTTTATTCAAATTTTTTTATTCTTCATTTTTTTGAATTTCTTGATGAGACCACGAGGAATTTTAACTTTAATTTTTTTTCATTGGAATTATTTTATCCTCGAGAAATCTATGAGGATTTATCACTTTAATTTTTTACGTTAAAATTTTTAAATGCTTAAGGAATACGCGAGGATTTTTAACTTGAACTCTTTTTTTAATTATTAATTATTATTTTCCGCGAGGATTTTTATCTTTAATGTTTTTTGGTCTAAAATTTTAACTCCTTAAGAAATCCGTAAGAATTTTAACTTTAATGTTTTCGATTACAGTTTTAAATTTTCTAGAAATTTAAGATTAATTTTAACATTAATTTTAGAAATTCAAGTACTATCATAATTAATAACGTAATTTTTTAATTAATGGCAAATTTTAGTATAATGAAAAGAATTAATATTGCTTTTACCTACTTTATAATAAATCTTTTACATCAATAAGAAACATTAATGCTAACAAATGTGTTTAGAATATTTTATTATAAATTAAATTTTTTGGCCAAAAATCTATAAAAAATTACCATTCCCTCCCCCCCCTTTAACTTCTAACCTATTCAACAGAGAGAGCTAAAATTTGTCATACTGGTGTATTTTAACGCGAATATTACAGGAAATTATTACCCTTAACTTTTTTATTATTTGACCTTATGCGCTAATAATTGGTATACTAGTGTATTTTTAGTCCTATCACAATACATTTATTTAACCCCTTCGCAGTGTAGTCAAAATTAGCTTTTCGTGACACAAATGTGCAAAAAAATTTTGTTTTTTAAATTAGTTGATATGATTCTATTTTATGTTTTCGGGACGCTGAATCCGAATATTTGATCAAAATTTAAAAATTCAAAATGGCGGCTCCAAAATCGCGACCAAACTAATTTAAAGTTTACGGATTTGACTAAAAATGATCACTTGGGAGTTTTTGTGGTCGCTGATTTCGAATATCTGGTTAATATTTTAAAATTAAAAATGAAGGCTTCAAAATGGCGACCGAAAAAATTTTAAAGTTTCTGGATTTGGCTAAAAATGCGCATTTGTGGGTTTTTGAAGTCACTGAATTAGAATATTTAGTTAAAATTTTATAATTCTAAATGTCGACATCAAGATGTCAACTAAAAAATTTAAAAGCTTACGAATGTGGTTATAAATAGTTATTTGAAACTTTTGGGGTTTTATATGATTATATTTTTATATATTTATACTTCACCACCTTGTGAACGAAAGAGGATATAACATTCTAGTTTGCACTTTCTGAAAAAGCGTCTCAAATTATATCTGAATCGTCAAAAAAGTAAAAAATGATTTTGCGACACCTAAGCCTCTTTTTGAAGACCAGGACACATATTAATTTAATTTAATACATCTTTTGATAATAACTAAATTATGATAAAAATAATAAAGTAATATTACAGAAAAATTCGATGGATTATTGGAGTCTATTTACTCATAAATATACTCAAATAAATATACTCATATATTTATTTAACTTTTAATTGAAAATATGTAGTAATTGTAATCGAATAAAATTTAATAATAGACGTAGAATAAGTGTAGTCTTCTGAGAGGAATCAGGAATCTTGTTTCTTGTTTGCTATAATAAAAAAATGAATTTTGAATACTTATAAATATATAAGGAACTTTATATATTTAGCGTTGATATGGGCAGTTCTATAAACAAAATAATAACAAAGTGGATTTTGACAATAGAATTTTTTATAAATAAGTTTTTCCACTTAATTTAACTGAAAGTTAGTGACACTTTGAAACATATCTGAGAGTTGCCAGTCAACAAATTATTAATTTTACAGCTATTTTATTTGTTTACTAGTTTGACGATAACATTTCAAATTTTTATTTTGTTATAGATAAACTGTTATGGATATTATAAGTTGACTTACATTTTAGTACGTCTTTATACAATTTTCTCCGCACACTTCCAATATGCTGACTGAGGTAGTAACCGCATTTACCAAGTCTTTTTGCTACTTCTGTGGCACCTAGCTTCTTTTCTTTTAAATAATCTCTAAAGCAATCTATAAACATTAAAATTATTTCTGTAATTCACTATGCCATCGTTAAAATGATTTAGAAATTGTTTATTGTATAAAGTATAGTGTTTTAAATTAATTTGTGCAAATTATGAACTAGAGTTCATGCTTAACGACATCCTTTAATGTACTCAAAAATAACACATTACATGGGAGACTATTCTTTTGTAGTATTTATATATAGTATATAAATAGTATCGATTGTATATCAAGTAGTAGTGAGACTCCGTGGCGTGTGATCGTCAGGGTTAAGAACACTTAAGAAGTGTATTTGGTACTTAGTACTTAGTAACCACTTTTCGATTTCGATATTGCCCTAAGTATTCTTCATATTTTTGAGATATATCAAACTGAAGGATTGAATTGGTGTGTGCTTGATTATTGTAAAGTACACACCGTAAGAACTCGGCTGTCTATAAATCGGTTGAACTAATGTTTTCAACATTTTTTTCTCTTCTGGAGAGAAAACTCATCAAAACTGTAGTCTAGAAAAATCAGAGTAAGGGAGACCGGGGCGTAATGGATCACTTTTTACTTTTTGTTGCTCAACTTCGTCATTTTTGCTTAAATAAAAATTTCATCATGTGGGAAACTTGGCCTAATATCTCAGCTTTCAATTAAAAAAAGTAATCCCTAATATCACTTAATCTATTTTTCTAGAACAATGTTTTTGGAAGTGCAAGGTGAGCTATTTCGCCTCGGGCCATGGCGTAATAGATCACTACCCGGGGCGTATTGAATCAGCAATGAAATTATAATTTTTATCATGAAATAATATTTAATATTGATAATTTTGGTTTCTATTGTACATTCACATCAAAGAATATTGAAAATGGAACATATTTAATTTAAACTTTAAACACTTTCATGCAATTTAAAAATTTTTAAAAGTTGTAGCAAAATGCAAAATCCATTTATTTAAAAAATCTATTCTCCAGTTATTTTTTAATTAAGGTTTATCATTGGTACTTATTAATATATCAATTACAAGAAATTAAACTTAACAGGACTATTTTATTAATATTTTAAATATAATAGGTTTTTCTTAATAGAATAAGCGAGCCAATACGCCTCGGTCTCCCCTACTTCTAAATTCCAATCCCTCTTCCGGGTATGAAGCGGAGAATTGAAAAGAATTCAAAAGTTGTATTCCTTTTAATAGGCGATTTTACCTCCGAGCACTATTTCACAGGAGTCATCAAAATTTGAGAAAAATCTATTATTCTGAATTGACTTCACAAAAATTTGAAACGTGCATTCGAAAAAATTAGAAACTAAAGCAAATCAGTAAAAATGTCTGTTCCATTGAATTGACTTACTATCATTCTAAAACAATCCTAGTAGTATCCCAAATATTCTATAATTATTTGGATCATATGCATCGCATATTGTACGAAACGCAAAAAGTTGCGGAAATGATATATACACTTCACTAAAGGGAATTTCAGTAAGAAAATGTGACAAAACCAAGTAAATTTTAATAGAAGTATGTAACTAATTTCAATTAATCAAAGAAGAATCAAAAGCTTTTTTGCTGTAGACTAGAGAAACTACAAGTTGTTCATTTCATGAATATATAATATATATTATTATATATAATTTTATATATATAAAATATATATATAATATATATATTTTATATTTTATATATATTATTATATATAATTTTAAAAGTTAAATAATTATAATAATTTATTAAATATAATTAATAATTCTTCTTTTTAATAAATCAAAAAAAAATTAATGTTATAGAGTTTATCATTAATTTTACTAATTTTCAAAATTATCTTAATATTTAAAATAACAAAATTTTAAAATTCTTATATTTATTTTAATTTTAAAATCAGATACATTTTATCTATATTAAAACATATGTTATATTTGTTCTTTTAAAGTGTTATGATACAATGTTAAAAAATACAAAATTTTAATTTTTTGTGAAAAATTAAAATATTTATTAATTCTATAAATTTTGATAAAATATATACTTTATATACACACATACATACACACATACATCCGGACATTTGTTCCATTCGACGAATTATATATACTACACTTGAAAATTTGTAAAAGTAATTGATTCTAAAAAATTCGGAAATCGACATCACTATAATGTTCCTTTATGAGGAAGCAAAATATGGTAAAAGTAAATAAACATTTCTAACCTAATGAAAAGTATCCAATAGTTATCAGTTTTTAAGAAAAAAGCAACTGATTATACTACTAAAAAATGGCGATAATAAATATAGTGTATTTAATATCGCGAACAAAATATTGACAATGTTAGCAGGTCCCTAGGGGCCGTTCAAAAAATACGTAACGCTATTTTTCGGAAATTTGGACCCTCCCTTCTCCCACGTAACACAATGATATATACATTAGGGTGTCCGTTATTTACCAAGTTGCCTATATTGCTTGCGACGCCCCCTAAATTTTTAGTTTATCGTATAAAAATAAATATTCGACCAAAATAAGCCCTTAATATTCACAATAAACCTTGCCCCAAAGACGATATATTTTCCATTTAAAATACATGGGATTTTGACACTTTTTACAATTAACTTTTTTTTATTAAACATTTTATTTTACATGAATGACAAATGCATATTCTGATAGGAAATTTAACGCTCTAAAAGAAAGGTCTCTTATGATTTTTCGATTAATTATTTCCTTTAAAAGTTATTTCAAGTTAAAGTTTAACTCTGTGTAAATTTTTAGGTTTTTGTACTTTTACGGCAAAATCTATGAGTTATATGAAATTCATACTATCTGAGTATGCCTGATTTATTTTATTAAACACTTTTTAGTTACATTTTGGTTTTTTTTTATATTCGCTCACAATTTGGATGACATATTGTTTCTCATCTTCATTTCTAGATAAAATATTAATGTATTCTTCCGACAATTTTACAGCTCTTTCGGCGTTATCATTTACTACTCGTAAATTTTTCACAATTTCTAAGCCTCTTAAATATCCAGGATCCTCTAACCACTTTCTACTGTCTAGCTGAAGGAAATGTGTATCGATATCGAATCTTTCGAAAAATTTTAGAGAATTAGCATTTATAAAATGCTCAATTTGTTTATTTGTAAACCATTTAAAATCATCCAAATTACAGATGAAGCGCTTAGGTGTATCAAACGGATCGTCATTACTCAATTTTAGTGCCTCAACCATTTTTCGCTTATCATTAAAAGATAAATTTTTATCAAAGAATGACAAAGCCGCAGCTTCAGGACTCAAATACCATAAATGATTGCGAAATTTTGCAAAAACTGCATCGCACAAATTTTTATCAATCGCTCTATATCCGTAAACAGATTTGATAAATTCTAGATCTTGATTTGGTGCAGTCGCTGCTAAAGGTGCAGAGTACCAAAATGGAACATACACAAAAACAATAAATAATGATATCTCTAGAATACTTTTTTCGTCTGCTGCGCTTAATTTGAAACTGTCTCGAAAAATATACATTTTTAAACAGTAAATTGCTTTGGACATCCATCGAGCGTGATGAAATGCCCCCGGCTTATAAAATTTAATTTCCTCAACATCCATCGTGACTAAAAAGATTTTACTTAAATCTAGTAATTCTCGATAATTATCACGAGGTAAATTAGTATTTAAGAACTCGTCAATTTTCGAAGTTACTTCCGGAATTTTATCTCTCAACACTTTTTTTAATTTATTTTTTTGTACCGATTTATATGTTTTTTTATCAATTGAATTCCAATGGCTTTGGAAAATTTTAAAAAGTGCTACGTTCGGTCCTGTTGTGCCTGGCATTTTGATAGAGTATACACAGGATAACACCAATTCATATATATGATGTCTACAAGGAAGGTACAACAATTCGGTCTCAAGTTTACGTTCAAGAATGACAGCAGCTCCTTTTCTCCAGCCCAGATTCGAATTGGTGGTGTCACAACAAATCGCTTTAACAGCAGCGTTTAATCCCCACTCGCAAATTTTATTGTAGATTTCCTCAGCTTGAGTAGAACCATGACCGTCAGATAATGCAGGCACCCCAAGAAGTTTTTCTTGTCCATTAAAACTGATTACAATAGGAAGTCTTTCAATTCGCTCAGAAGTCATACTATCTGGAATCAATTTCCCATCCCAATGTATAACTCCGGCGTTAACTTCAATTTCACCAAAAAGTATTTTAATATTTTCGGCCATTTTTTTTCTTATCTTAGATCGTAACTCATGAAAAGAAGTTTTATTTAAAATGAGATCCCTTGGATCAACTCCTAGGGCTGGTGCCAAAGCTGAAACCAAGCGAACCGATCCTCGGTAAGAAATTTTACAGCTGTCAAAGGCAGCAACGACATCCTCAGTAAAAATATTAATATTTCCTCTAATATTTTTGCGTTCATAATATCTTCCAATTCCCTCAAATTCTGACACTGATGTCGATTGGGAGTTGCTCACAGTTTCCGGATCAGTAGACTTTATTTCGCTTCCTGCAGTTTGTGAACAGCACGGTGTATTGATATCTATGAAACAAAAATATTTAAAGTTAATGGTCTAGTACAGAAGTGCTAAATAGTCGCTTTGAAAATCTTTCAATTTGTAAGAAATAAAACTAATACTTTTAGAAGAAAAAAATTATGTTTATATCTTACCAGAAGTTTTATCGTTTTCACTTTGCACAACACGATTTGCTGTTGTAAAAGTATCTACTGGAGTAGCATTTCCGTGATCATCATTGGTTTGAAAACTCTGAGAATTATTTTCAGAAGACTTAAGCTCGCCTATAATTAAATAATTAAATTTAATATTTATTTTTAAATAAGTCATTTTGTTTAATTTATTTGTTTTAATTTGAATTACCTGTTGCTTGTAATATATTTTTTTTTGTTTCAGCAGTATTTAAATGTAAAATACGTCGAGATCTTTGGTCAATCAAAAATTGTTTTATATCCTCGTCAATCATTTTAAAAACATCACCGTGAGCAATGTCAAATAATTGCTCGAGTTTATTCGACAAATCTTTCTCTTTGGTTTTATTTTTACGGTCACGATGTTTTTGTACATTTCTATATTCTTCGTGAAGACTTTTTAATTTATTTAGACAGCGTGAATTAATTTGAGTTGGAATTGCTGCTTTACTCCAAATTTTCGTAATTTCACATATAACAATCGAACAACTGTCATCGATCGATTTACTGAGATTTCTTGAGTAATGATAGAGTAGTTGCAGAACTTCTTTATTTGTTGGTAGTTTTTTTGTCATTTAATAAATTGATTGTTTTTCCAATCAAAAATATATTTTGTCTAAGATCCATTGATCGATTATCACTCATTATAAAAAATTTGTCGAATTAAATTTTTTTAGGTTAGAACTATATATGAAATACAATACTTAAAGCGCCGCCTGGACTATAGTCGAGGTACTACTACTTGCGCTTGCGTAAAAAACTCCGTGTGTTGGCAATAATTCATGTCCTGAATGCGAGTAAATATTTCAAAATTTTTCACCTAAACATCGTCAGAATTATGTATTTTTATAAATAAACCACTAAATTTAGTCATAATAATAATAATAATTTTGCCGTAAAAGTACAAAAACCTAAAAATTTACACAGAGTTAAACTTTAACTTGAAATAACTTTTAAAGGAAATAATTTATCGAAAAATCATAAGAGACCTTTCTTTTAGAGCGTTAAATTTCCTATCAGAATATGCATTTGTCATTCATGTAAAATAAAATGTTTAATAAAAAAAAAGTTAATTGTAAAAAGTGTCAAAATCCCATGTATTTTAAATGGAAAATATATCGTCTTTGGGGCAAGGTTTCTTGTGAATATTAAGGGCTTATTTTGGTCGAATATTTATTTTTATACGATAAACTAAAAATTTAGGGGGCGTCGCAAGCAATATAGGCAACTTGGTAAATAACGGACACCCTAATATACATTAGCGCCATTTTTTCTCCTTACTGTAACAAATTGCTTGACCCCCCTCCTCACAAAACGCGATACGTATTTTTTGAACGGCCCCCTATTGAAAATATATACTTGTAATACCATGTGCAATTAATTAAACAAATTTGGAGTCGTCTTGAATGCTTTTAACTTCCCATGCATCTTTTTTTATGAAAACATTCTTTCCTAAGTGGATCTTCTCTATCTCTTATACAGAAGTAATAGAAAGTAATGTATTTTTAAAAAGGATTGAAATAGCTAATTTATTTAAAGAAATGAATGTAGGAATATATTTTTTTTAAATAAGAATAATAACAACATAATTGAATGAGTGAAAAGTAACATTTAAAAAAATTTAAACCGTTTGCAAGTTAAAGACAATTACTTATGAACTTTAAGTTCATAAGCTTAAACAGCACATAATAGACTTTCATACAAACTTTTGGCTCAATTTATTGAATATTTAAAGAGGAAAGTGGTCAAAATCATTAACACGAAAACCTAACAATCACATGCAAGTGGTTTTTAATGACTTGGAAATAATTGTTCTTAACGGTGCGACTGAGTACTTTAGTCACTCCTCGCTGAAAAAGTCTCGAACTATTTGAAAAAGAAGAGCCACTTTGCTTTAAACGCTTAAAGGAGAGTCCAGGATGGGGTTAGAAGCGCATTGATATGTATTGTATATGGAGATCACGTGACCAACGCGCTTCTAACGCTATTCTGGACTCTTCTTTAAATACGATCTAAAACTACAGTATCATAACGCGTCCCTGCAGCCGAGTATCATAAGGTGGAGAGATCTTGATTCTCGACGTCTCAAGTTTGACTACTCACGCGGGCGAATTTTGTTCATTAATTTCACATTTTTCAATTCTTAAACCAGTTCAGGACTTTTTCAAAAAAATTAAACAAGTTGTCCAGAAATTTACTACAGTTATCCCCGAACAGCTTAAAATAATATTTCAATCTATGGTCTTGTAGCATTTCTTGCAGGGCCGGCGGAACTAAATTTTTTAGACTATGGAGTTCAATGGCTCTTATAACTGATGACCCGGGGGGGGGGGAAGGTAAAATTAAAAACTTAAACTTCCATTTTTCGAAAGATTTAGGAATTGTACACTCTGGATCAAAAAATAAACATTAATCAAATAAAATCATGAAATTATTTTGATAATTATTATTAAAAAATAAATTTACCTTCTTGATTCCTATTTTTTTCGCTATTACTATTATTATTGTTGGCAGGAGGCACTTCAGGAATCAGTTGTTCTTTGGGCTCTAACAAACCTAAACATAATGTAAAGGTGCTGTCATAATCTGCCTGCCTGTTGCTGCATGGCATGCCCCACCCTGTGGTGATGCATCAATTGCGCAAGCGTAAAAAAACTTCGATTTTTATCGAAACACAAACTCAACAGGAATATTTGATATATGATATTTGTGAATCCTACAAATTATTTTCAATAATTTTTCTTGGGAAAATATATTTATTAATAAAATGTGTCATGATTTTAGTCTATGGAATTCCATACTCTATCCACGGCAGAGTATGGAGTGCTCCATAGTCTCCATATAGGTTCCGCCGGCCCTGATTTCTTGTTTTTTTCATATCCTTTGTTTTTAAATAAGTTTCTAAATAACTTTTGAAAAAAGTTTTTCCGTGTAGAAATAAATAAATGTTGAATAATTACAATATTTTGACCAAAAACGTGGTTTAAAAATTAATTTTTACTTCTACACAGCTGCTAATTAATAGTTTTAATATCTGTGCACTCAAAGTTATATTGTCTGTTAACAATAAACCACTTTTTAGGTGGTATTTTTTTCGCGTAGCCTTAAAAGGGAGTGCAATTTATAATTCTAATGAAGGTACTACTTATATACCTACTTTTCCCATCTGAGCTTGTAGAACAGCGTATTTTTTGCAAGTGATATTTTCATCATTTTCATCTAGATCGGAAGAGTCTAAAAAAGTTAATTAATATCAATACACTCAGGGTATCTAGGCTTAGTGTTTGGAGAGATTTAAATAGCCTAAAGGGCAACAGAAAAACTTCAACACTATTTGATCATTTTTTTCCTTTAAGTTATAAAGAAATTTTTCTAAATTAATTTTTATCTATTTTGCATAATGAAATTTAACACAACAAGGAATTTTTAACTACTTTAAAAGAAAAAAAAATCTTACCAGAATCATTTAGAACTTCTGGATTTACTGTTACATTCTTGCATCTTTTAACTGTTGCTGTAGAGTCAGAATTTCTTTTTCTTTTTTGTTTTGTTAAAGAAATATTTTCTATTGTGGTATCTAAAAAATATACGTCCAATATACATATGTGTAACTACATGTATAGTCGAAGATAGTAACAAAATGAAATTTATTCACGTCGGCAAGTTTATAATTGTGTTCAAAAATCGTTTTCCTATAATTTTGTGGTGTTTAGAATTATATAGCATGCTTTTATAGTCTTAATACAATGCAGAGTAAAACTTTGCATTTTGGGTATTTTAGAAATAGCGGTTCTAATTTGTCCACTACTTTTTTTCTTCTGAATGTGAAGAAGAAATGCACATTCTTTTCAACTACGCAGAAATTTAACAAATTTAATACATTTAGGGCCGATTTCACCACCTGTAATTAGTGTAATAATTCGTGATTAAAGTATCTTAACCATCAGAATGCGTTCCACCATAATCGAAATGATGATTAATGGAAAGTAATCACCGATTAACCTAATTATCCAAATTTAACTCGTTTAAGAACTTAAACAGCGATTTAACAGAAAAAATATTATTTTAACGCCATATGTGGTGTTAAAATTACACACAATATTTTTAACTGACACCTATTGTAAATAAACACGAGTAATTATACATGTAGATTTGGACACATGTAAATACACGAAGAAAAGTTTTTACACGTATAATAATTTTGGCACTTATTAGGACCCTAACCACTATCAAATTATAAAATATAAGTAAAATCAAAATTTTGTCAGTGCACGAGCCATGGAACGCCCCAAAAAGTAAAAGTAGGAGAGAGAGAGAGAAAAAAAATTCAAGAGTGTGTTGAATATCCAATCAGATTTTACAAACTCGGAAAAAGTTGTGGTTAAATAATTATGTTTATCTTTTAATCGACAATCAAAATAAAAGTAATTTCCATTCCGTTCCACGAAATTTGATAACAAATTTTTAATCACTGTTTACATAATCCCATGTACTTAATTCTCAAGAACCCATATATTTCTACTAAGACCAATTGTGATTGGCTATTAAAAATATTCATGCTAGAAGAAGTTGTATCATTGGTGAAATCGCGTGGTTTTTGTAAAAATATAAAAATAAAAATCTGTAGGGGCGCTGGATGTGCTCTAGGCTGAAATTCAAAATAATATTTTTTAAACATAACCTACAAATATATTAAAAAACTCACTTCTAGGACTCGAGAATTATATCGAAGTCAAGAATCGACTACCCTGAGTCTGCGCAATGAGTTCAGTAATGTATTTGGAGGTTATGTTAAAAACTCTATTATTGTAAAAAAGTGGAATTATACAATGCTTCTCATTAATATAATGGTTTCAAAAATTGCTACAAATTTTACAGCCTAACGTAAAATCAGAATATATGTATACAAGTAGTCCTTCAATCCAGGAGAATATGTTTTGAAAAATTTCCTATGCATTATTTTTAATTTTGGCCTAGATGACATCCAGCGCCCCTTCAGTTTTCAGTCAACATTCAACATACTTTCAACTCAAGAGAACCTATGGGCTGTGTTAAACGGAAGCGCACAACAAAATCTACATCGAAAATGTTGACAAAATTTAATCGTAAAATTCGGCCATTTCTAATGATTACAAACCATTTCGATTTGAAGGTTATAATTTCCATGTCAATATCTTTGTATTAATCGCTCATTAACTTATTAAACGGTCAAATTTAGGCAATTAAGTTAAACGGTGATTACTTTCCTTTAATCACCACTAGAATTATGGTGGAACGCATTCTTATAATTTAGATTGTTTAATCAAGAAATATTACATTAATTAAAGGTGGTGGAATAGTAGTAACTGTTAATCGTCGTTTAAAATATAATCCTAATTATTTAATCACAATATTAATTCTCCATGGTGAAATCGGCCCTTAGGAGAATAAATACGCATTATTTAACTATTTTTTGTACGGAAAATGAAGCATTTTTTAAATAATATTATATACCAGAAGAAACAAAATCCCAACTGAGAACCACTATGGATATTTTCAAGTTTCAAATTATTACACAAATAAAATAAATTAAAATAAAAAATCAATATATCCTTTTTTTAGAACACTAAATTAAGGGAATAGAGCACACAGTTATTTGGAAATTTTTAATTATTTATCTATTGTAGCTGTTCTCGAAAAAACAAGGAAAATGAAATTTTCTTTTCGTAAACAATATTATTGCTCTCACAATGCGTAGAAGAATCTTAAACTAACATTATGTATCACAAATGTATCACACCACAAAATTATAAATTTATCAAGTATACCATCTCTGAGGAACGAAGGGTGGCCAACTTAGGACCACTCTCCTCTACATTACATAAAATAAATATAGTGCTTGCAGAATTACTTCAAATGAAAGTAATACACTTTAAAAATTGATACTGAAAATTAATAGTGTTTGGTTTATGAATTTGAAATTGACATTATTCATAACTGATAAGTTATAATGACTGATGGACGTTTTGGTCTATAGTAAACTTTCGATAGTTTGCTGCTGACCATTATGTTGATAAGCTCCATAGAATATACTTTTAGGCTAAAGTGGTACAACTTTTGACAAAGAAAAAAAAATTGGTCAGCAGTGCTGCATAACCACAGTAGAGTTGCTACCATATTCCATATTATAATTCGCTATATTCCACAGGTCTCTCAGTAAAGGAAACAAATTAACCAAGTGAAAATATAACTTAACAGCCCAGATAACACGTAATATTGACGCAAACTTGCGGCAAGCTACCTATGTAAGTTTTGAAAGCTTGAACTGCAAGCTTGTCACAAGCTTTAAATGTCAGTCGTTTAGTAAGCTTTCTGTGCAAGCTTCCTGCAATATGGGACGGATACTTATACTCTGCGCGTGACAAGTCGTGCGCGACCAAAATTTGTTGGTAATATTAAATTATTAATTTTATATAATAAAGAATTTTCATCCCATATTGCAGGAAGCTTGCACAGAAAGCTTACTAAACGACTGACATTTAAAGCTTGTGACAAGCTTGCAGTTCAAGCTTTCAAAACTTACATAGGTAGCTTGTCGCAAGATTGCGGCAATATTACGTGCTATCTGGGAGTATACTAAAATCACAATTATTATGCTAATTTGTTTTTGAATAAATGTAGTTGTGATTTTGTTTTATAAAGTTACTTGATAAATTAATAGTATATTACCAGAATCTGAATTATATGTTTGTTGGTTCTGGGCAGAGAGAGAAGATTTCCTAGTGGATTCATTTTTATTGTTAATTTCAACAATTTCCCCCATTTGACTTAAAACTAAAAATTACAGTTTGAATTATTTATTTATGTTAAAGAGATATTTATTTAGCATAATTGGAAACGGTGTATTTGAAATAAAAAAAATCAAAGTTTAATCTACAAACTTTCATAAGTTTGGCATAACGTCAAAATTTTAACATCAGATCATCTACAAAAAATTTTAAAGTGAAGTTGAATATTATTTTTGGTCTATTCATACTTGTCTAATAAATTTCAAATTAGCTGTTAGTATTAAAAACCCATAACTGGACAAACTTACAAATTAGAAACCACTGTACATGTTTTCCAGTGTCAAATTATTTTATAAAAAGGTATTTCTCTAGAAAATCGCACTTCTTTCGTGTTTAGCTATAATATTTAAGCTTAATATTCCAAAGTTCTTAGTGTAATTTCATTAAAATGTAAAACAAATCTGATAAAATTTCTTCAAGGTATTTGAAATTTAACGTCAATGTCTTTTCGAAAGACACGCTATAACTTGAAGAAGTCCCTAAGGTATAAGGCGTCTTTTGGAATTTCTTTAAACGGACTTCTGTCCCTTTCCAAAAGATATCTTACGGATATTCTAAAGACATCGCATGTTGCAGTGATTTTTCAACTTTCTTATCATTTAACTAGAATATCAAACATCCAATACAATTTTTGCTTCCAAATAGAAGAAGTATTGTAATATCAACATTTTTTTAATTCGATTTTTTAACATATTTTTATGTTTTTAACCTCAGGAATTCAAAAATCAAATTTTTTAAAAATGTCATTGAGTATGTGTGTGTGTAAACATTACTTGTTCATAAATATCTCGAGAACGAAGTAGTATAAGGAGACCTCAAGGGCCAAAAAAATTTGCACATATTTGGGGGGACAGAGATATAAGAGATTACACCATTAGTACAGGTTGCGCTTTTGTGGTTAAAGTATTGTACTAAAATTTTTCATCTGCTACTGTTTATGAACATAACCTACAAATTAGTGAGATACGGCGATGTGTTATGGCGGACTTGGTTTACATTTCAGCCACAATAGCGCTGTCTCTGTTTATGGTGCAAATACTCATAACTCTAACCCCCCTAAAATGTGTTGATTTCTGCCGCTGCTAAGCATTGGCGTAAGGTCTCCTTATACTACTTCGTTATCTCGAGATTATAAAGAGCTTTAGAGGTGATTTGTTTTTAAATTGTAGGTTCTACGTACGGACATAAAACTAGAGTACTTTGAGATAGATTTACAACTTACTTACAATTTACTTCTTACTTTAAAAAATTGTTATACAACCTACGTATAAATGTATTTGTTCGATTATGTAGAGTTTTGTCAGACACATCTTTTTGCTCCTTACTGAACATTCTTTGTTTACTTGGGCGATTCTCTTGAAAGGGACCCTTTTTTGTTTGAATTACAAAAAAATCAAATTATTATTTTTTACTTCTCTTTTCATAAAGAAGTTTTGAAGATGTTTAAAGATAAAAATATAAGTTGCACGAAATTAATTTCCAGAAATACGACATCCAGCAATATTTTATTATCATCTGTTCTAGAGGTTCAAAAAATCGCAAATTTTCACATTTTAGCATAATTTCGCAAAAAATACTATCCTATAACTAAGATGCAAATAGCAAAATATTTCCAAAAAACCGAAAAAATTTTAATTCATAACAATTACTATGAAGTTTAATTCAGTAGTATTTTAGAGTCTCTGATTAAGATTTTGACGTCAAAATAATGCAATTAAGAATTATTTGTTTATCCTATTAATCGAATATTCTTCAATTACAAGAACTTCAGAAATATCAAAAATTAGGATTTCTTATGATCAAGATTAAAATAATATTGCAGAATATCAATAATTGTATAAGTAACCTGTGATCCGATACAAGCATTATGCTACTGGTTAAAAACTTAGATGTTAAAAAGTTTTGTTATTTTATTTCTAGATTCAACTTTTAGATATGTTTTGAGCAATGTAAAGAAAAGTTAAACAGGGAAAAACTGCGAATAAGCCGAAAACCTAACAAACCGGGAATTTTCTTATCAAATTAAAAAAAGTTTTACTATATTAATTCACTATTAAAAGATTGCTTCTTACTTCAATTTTTATTGATGTAATATTTATGAAAACAGACCCGAGTCAAAATTTAAGCTCTACTTTTGGCCTACAATATTATTCTTATTTTAGATTTTAGCAGTTGTAACGTAAGATCTACTTTTTTTATTGTTTATACTCCTGCCCTATTGGCCTTACGCACTTCGACAAGAGTCCCCGAGAGATACTTTTTTTGGATTAAGCATAACCATTCTACATAAGATTCTACAGAATAACTTAATTTGCGTCTACAGCCGGCTTTATTAGGAGTACTCGCATTCTCCTGGACCACCTGTTAATTAGGTTTTCTCGCCAGAGGAGAGGGAAACTGTAGCAAACCTCTCTTGAGTACAACCGGTTTTATCGACAATCAAGTTCTAATGGTGTGTACCGGACAATAATCGACAGTGCACATCATTATACCTTGACGTCATACCTCTCGCTTGATAAATCACGAAAGTAGTGAGAAAAACACCGGGCTATAGCGGACACCAAGGCGGTCACCCATCCAAGTACTGACCGCACTGAATGGTGCTTAACCTCGGTGATCGCAAACCACAAAGTCTCACCACTGTGATTTACCATCGGTAACGTAAGGCCTACTTGCGACTTTACAATTAGTTCAAAATAGACTCTACTATAACTCCAAAAACTGGTGGAAATTTTGGATGAATTTTTAGAACAATAATTAAAGATGTACACATTGAGAAATATTGTTTTCAGCATTTGAATTAGTTGTAAATAACTAATTTGATAATAAAAAGTCAGTTACTGATTCAAATAGTAATATTTTTTTAATGAAATAATTAATGGTAAAAAATTATTATTTTTTCTGGTCAAATTTAATACCAGCAATATTCCGGTTTTCCAGGTTGGTAGACACACTATTAAGTGCTATATAAGTGCTATACACTACTAGTGTATAGAAACTAAAACCGTCAAAAACGGATACGACAACTTGTTACAAATATTTTGAAATTATTTAATTACGTTAAAATATTATTATAAAATATACATGCTATTTAACAAAAACTAGAAGACAAAATATGTTTTTTAACTAGGAAGAACTTTAAATATGAGCATTAGAAGAATATGTATAGATAGATAAATCTTAGTAGATTATAAATAATTTTTTTTTAAAATTCAAATTTGATAGAATATCAATAAAAATTAATTTAAATAATGAACCTTATGTTGGAGACACGTGAAGTGGTTCCTTTCAGGAGTAACACCTATTTATAAAAAGTTATTCATATATTAATATTATTATTATTTCCATGAGGAAGCAAAATGACCATTAAATAAACACACAGATTATAACTAAAATATGCAATTTCTTAGTTATTTTTTGCACCTGGGTTTTAGATACAATTGTGCATCCAATTATCACAAAATTTTGACAAAAAAATGATATTGTTGAATACAAAAACTTCCCAGTAAAAAAAAGTATTCAGAATAGAAAAAAAGTATTGGTGGTGACGTTCGATGAATGCGTTTTCGCGACAAAACCGTATTGGTGGGTTACGGTGAATACATTTTGCTCACCGTGAATACTTTTTGTTTTAAACTCTCGATTTAAAGATTCCTAAGCAAAGTTGAGAATATATATGAAGAGCGTGAGTAACGTGATGTATAAAAATGGCTATTGCCAGAAGGAAATAAGAAACTTTGAGTAAAAACGAAAAATTAAATGTGAAAAAAATGTCAAATGTTGATCGATTACCATATGCTTTAATATGCCTACAATGCATGACAGATTAAAGGGAGCATTACGTTACCGACAGAAAGTTATTAGGAAAGGCGGAAAATTTTGAAATTGAAAAGAAATCCAAGTGAACGCAAATAATATTTAGTTATTTATTTATTAATTATAATTAATTAAGTATAATTAATTATAATTATTAATTATAATTAATGAATAAAAATTTATTAAAAATTCAACATTTTCCGCCTTTCCTAATAACTTTCTGCCGGTAACGTCATGCTCCCTTTAATCTGTCATGCATTTTTGTAAAAATTTCCGATGAATTACTTTATGAAATCTCTATGAAACGATTCTTTAAATTCTGTCTACGTGAGATTTATTGCACAAAAATTAAATTCATACCATTTGCAGGTGATCCAACAAGAGGCGAATTACTGTCTTCAAAGTCTATAAAATAGTTCCATAAAAAAATTATTATATTGAGATAAAAAATAGTGATTTCAGTATCATTTTTACGTTATTGGGTACCATAAAAGATTTTACAAATATATTGTCATGTAAACTAGTAAAATCAGGACGTTACTTCGTATAATTTTAATTGTATCTGATACAATGTAGATAGCTGTCTATACTTGTTGTATTGAAGATGGTACCCCATACAATCATTATCTTACCCAGTAACATATTTTTCTCTCAGGGTAGAATTATGTCACCCAATGTCACTTTAGTACCAGTTTCAATAATAATTTTCGATTATAAACTGATAATTATAATCGCTAAAGTGATAAAAAATTCAAAGTATTTATGTATATACTTAGTTAATAAATAAAGTATATAAAGAATGATAAAATTGTAGGGTGCAGTTTGTATTATACAGCAAGAAAAACTTTATATCAGACATAGGAAAGCATGCGTTTTGCATAAGTCAGATTTACTCGCACTCACTGGCTATGACTGACAAGCATGTAAGTTTTCCTACTGTATACAGCGAAAGAGGAAAAAACAAAGTTAAAAGAAAAGTTATAAAAGTTAAATTAAAAGGTTACAAGTTCTACTTTATACAGTATATGTAAATAAATTTTTTTTATACATATACCTATGTCGCTTAGAATTCTTTGATCGATTCGTGGATTGACAGGTTTTGTTAATTTGGTCTTAAGATCAGCAACTTTTTTCTTATTTTGCAAAAAAGTATTATATTCTGAAGAATCTAGAAGTATATATTATTTATACGTTATTATAGTAAGACGAAATGTTTAAATAGATAACATTAAAAAGGCGATATCGATACAAAAATAATAAATTAAATTGTACTATAATATTTTGTATTTTATGGTTACACTTTAACACGGGATTTTAATTTTTCGAAAAGGGATTTACATTTAAGAAACCGGACAAGTGCGAGTTGAATTCGTACTAAAACCGAAGGTTCCGTACTAGTACTAGTAACTAATTTTTTTGTTGAGAATCATATGAAGATCAAATCCAAATACTTTTGTTATATTATTTCTAAAATCTACACATAAAAATACATAAATAATGTAAAACTGCAGTCAACTAAGCCAACAATTATTAGCGCCAGGAGGATAAATTTTTCTTTTACTAAATCATAAAAAATGTATAGTTTTTCGCTAAAACAAATTTAAAGATCAATTTCAATCCTTTTCTCTGCATTTTTTCTGTAATCTACACGTGAAAATAAATAACAATTCCCAACGCTAGTCTACTAGACTTAGAATTGTGAGAACTATCATAGGTATAATTATTATCAAAAATTTGAAAAAAGATTTTAGGTTTTCGCTGAGAACACAATGAAGATCAATTCTAATCATTTCCGCTATATTTCTCCGGTAATCTAAGCATGAAAATATATACATGTAGTCATTTTTAGCTCTCCAGATGAAAAACTGTGAGCGCTAAAAAAACTGTGAGAGAGGGGGTACATGGTAATTTTCCGTAACCGTTTTAATAGGGTTCCTACCGGGTACGGAACCCTAAAAAGGTTATTTTTCAAATAAGGTATAAAATTATTGTAATTATATTTTTGTTTTCAAATTCTATGGATTTTACTGTGAGTTAACTTCTGTAAAAATGGTTAATTTTTATTTTTAATTTCATAAAATTTTATATTAACCCTTCAGTATATATAGGTAAAATAACTCATATTTTAACTCAAACTATTTTTAAAAAGTACCGACATGTTTTAAGAATTCAACTTTAATGGTCTAAACTAGTCTATAAAAAGAGTTTGAAATGCTAACTATCAGGAAACCCGTACATAGCTCTATTCTTTAGACTCACAGAAAAAATATTAATTAAGGTTCTAATGTAAACCCACGTTTTAGAAACTGTTAGATCCTCTCAGGGACGTCTGATGTTCCGTTTTTAGAAATCTAAACGATTTTTAGTGATGTAGTACAAATAGTCTACAGACGCGACAGATAAATTGAAATGTCAATTTTTAAATACCATAGTAATATGAAAGAGGAAGATATATGTAATAATCAAAAAATGAATTTCAGAAGATTAACTATAAATATGGTTGGCATTTAAAAAATTACATTATTTATTAGCTTTCGCCTGTCGACGACCGGCATCATTAGATAATTTTAAAACTAAAATTACATACAATTATTAGTGAAAGAAATATATCAAAAAAAATTTCTGGAAGAAGATAACCTATAACATAATAACACAATCTATAACTTACCAAGAGGGTTTCCTAGCGGAAATTACTAAATATATAATTTAAAAAAATAATAAAACATTTTATTATGTCAACAAGGACACACTTAAAAAAGAAAAACATGTCGTTAAAAACAAAAATAACAAACGGAAAAAATAAAAGGGAAAACAAGACATGTGTTTGCATGCTTGATCCCAACTGTTCTAATATAATAGAAAATTAAAGTGATAGTAAGTGAATTTGAAAAGTACCTCCATACATGGTAAGGAAGAACCCTATATAGTAGATAAATTCAAATTTCACAAAAGCAGCAATTTAAGAAAATTCTGATACAAAATAAATATACTATTTAATTAGTGCTGAGAACTAACAAATGATAAAACTGATTTTAATTATTTAAATCAGTCTGTTTAATAACAGAGTTTTCAAACCTGAGAATGTGAAACATCTCTCTAAATTTCCTTCGTCTGTAATTGTGTTCGTTACATAATTATGATGTTAGTAGCTCCGAAATTAAATAGATGGTCGTTTTCATGTGCATGAGTTACCAAAGCTGTTTTTCTACTATCGTTCTTACAATCTCCACATTGGCAAGGAACACAATAAACCAAATGCGATTTTAAATCAAAAGAAGTAGGTTCTTTATTTTTTGAAAAGATTTTAAACGGATCCTTGTCATAAGAGAAAACAACACCAACATTGTATTCATTAAAGTTTTTTTTCAACCTACTTTTGAAAATTTTTTCGAAAAAGAAAATATCAACTTTTAAGTATATTTTTGGCATTTATCCTCACCGCGATTTTTTTACTTTATTATTTGGGTCCCCTGAAGAGATACCTAAAGGTATTTGCTAAATATCTTTAGTGAGATTTTTTATATTTGTTGTGAAAGACAAAAACGCACCCTGGGGCGAAAAGTTAAATGTATTTTTACATGTATTTAATTTTTTTTATTTTTCGTTTTTTTTTGGGTTGGTTTGTTTAAAAATTATTTATTTAACATTGGACAAGTACTTTGTCAAAAAACAAGACCGTTTACATGAAATAAACCAAAAAAAATTCTTTTTTTTTAATTTTAATTTTTTAACTTTACAACTATTCTAAAGCTTTTTTTAAATAAACAAAGATCTTTTATTTACTAAATTACTTGTTTACGTATACTTTAACTTATCTAATACTTATCACCTATCAGAAAATAGTTTTAGTAGGCTAAACATAGAATTTAACTTTTCGCCCCAGCATGGGGCGAAAAGTTAAAAAAACAAAATTTTCAAAAAAGGACAAAACATGTATTTTATGCGAAAATATCAGGAATTTTTTTATTGAAAGTTGTAGAGGACAAGTTGCCCTACAATATTGATATACAAATATTTGCATCTAAGTGGATTATATTGCAAAAAAAAATCATTTATGCAAAATTTAACTTTTTGCCCCAGTCTCCCCTATATGAATGGATTTTTCAAAACAAAATAAGTTCTCACTAATAATTGTTAATGTTTGATTGCGAAAGAGACACTTAAAGTCAATAGAGTATTTAATGAGATTAATAGATATTTAATGAGGTCAGTCTTATAGTATGCTAAATCTAAATATATGAGAAATTGATATGAGTGTATTCTACATTTAAAAATGTAATATTAGGTATTCAAATATCGTCGGCTTAGTGGAAAACTGTACCATTTCAAGAATTCATTATAAACTATACCATACCAAAAGTTTATTATAAAGCATACCATTTTGATGAAGATCTATAGGAGCGTTGCACTAAAGAATTTCTAACGATTAACAAGCAATCAATTTAAATTATTATAAATATTGAATTAATACATTGAAAACATGAACAAGAGTAGATTTAAAATACCGTTTTTTTAAAATGCATAACCTTATTTTATGTCTAGCAGCAGTGTTGACAAACTGGGAAAAAAGCAAAAAACTCTTTTTCTCAAAGTGGTATGTTTTATAAACATTTATCGAAATGGTGCAGTTTATAAAGAATTCCTAAAATGTTACAGTTTTCCACTAAGCTGATGATATATCGAATTTTATAAATATTAAAATATTTCTTAAAATATTATATAATACCTGAATCGGAGCCACCAGAATCAGAATGATGTACTTCCGCATTAACAACAATTGTCTTACGAGAATCGTTGCGAACTTCATCGAGATTCTGCATTTTCAAATGTTTACTTTTTAAAATTAATTAGCATTATTAGAAAATTTAAAGATAATATTAAAATAATAATAATCAAAGTATGATCACATATTAACAATGGATTAACGAATCGTACAACACATAGCCAATGTAATTTAAATGAGCTATATGCTGCTATACGATACTTTGATTCAATTTGTTACAATTTTATACATTATATCGACTTATTTATTAATTACACAGGCCTGCAAAATTGGATTTGCTTAACATGATCCCGGGTCCAAAAATTTCACATCACATTAGGATTTAGAAAAATTGGGGGTTATGAGTCCAAATGATGTGTTTTTAAGAATTTTCAACATTTTTTTTAACAAGACGTGCTAGAGACTTCCACAAGGTCTTAAATTAAAGATTGAAATGTACATCGTAAGAGCAATAAGCGTAAAACTAAAAAAACTAAGGGTTTTAAAAAATGTTGGAGTAAAGTGTCCAAAAACTTGTTTTTAAGGGTTTTCAATATTATATTTATTTCTAACCTAACGTGCTAGACACTTCCACAAGATCTTTAATTGCAGCTTAAAATATACACTTTAAAATTTATATGTACGAGACAAAAAAAACTAGGGGTTTCTAAAAAACAATTGTCCATCACGTCAGGGTTTTAAAAAAGTGGATGTTAAGATCACAAACATTTTTTTCTAATTTTTTTATATCGAATAGGTAAAAAAAATTTACTTTGGTCCTAGAAGCAAATGTGAGACATTAGTTCGTTCTAACAAGTTAAGGAAGACAAGAAATTGTTCCGGCCAAGAATGTCCGACTGGTTAAGGAAAGGCAAGATAAAAATCCAACTAGCAAAGGTGAGAAAAAGCAGCAGTCCTACTGGTAAAGGTAAGACAAGATAAAAGTTTAAGTGGCAAAGGTGTGGCACGGCAGCAGTCCGACAAATATTTAAAATCCTGACGTGATGGGCAATTTTAAGATCCGGGATTGTGTTCAGCAAACAAAACTAAAGTAAGGAAAAACTTCGATATCAAAAATAAAAAACCATGTAGTTCTGTGTTATTGTAAAAGGATAAAATCAATTATTTTAATACTTAGTGTTCTACCAGAAGAAGAGGATAATTTTCTTGGTTTTTCATGTGATGTCCGATTTACTTTTGTTGAATGTTTATATTTTGTTTTCTTTTCAGATGTTGAAGCAGAAGGATCTATATTAATAATGTTTAAATTAAGCATATAATATTTTTATTTATAAATCTTTAATTAGTTTTTTAATGCATAGTGTAAAACACTCTTAATTTTATTTATAATAAATTATATTAAATATAATTAGCAAAAGCGCCTTTGTAGGGGAAACCATCACTAGGAAATGGTAAGGGAAGATTAAAATGTTTGCTAAATTTAATTTCTATATAAAAACTGATAATAACTTATTAGATTAAGAGGTTAAGGGATTACATACCTTTTTACGACTAAAAAATCGAAAAAAATTTATTGCTCATTTTAAAAGTATATATTTTCGAGAATGTGTTCCTAAATTTTCATTGAAATTAGTGCATTAGAATTGAAGTTATTGATATTTTTTGCGCGGTACTCCTCAGAGGTCAGAACTGAACTTGAAACGCTATTATCTCTAAATAGTATTTTTTTAAACTACTGTTACGGTGTGCATGATATCTCCGAAACCGCTAAAGCGATCAGCATGAAATTTTTAGGGTTTCTTTATAGATATTTATTTGTTTGAAGGCAAATTAGCCCATGCAAAGAGGTTGTCTTAGGTAGTATTCATATTCCTAATCATACATATTTTCAAATATAATTTTTGTAAAAATATATAAATTTCGTAGTGTTTCCGGGTTAGAAGAATTTAACATGCTTAAAAAATTTAATAATACAATAGACTCATCGTAACAAGGATATATCAATTGAAATCTATCTTATGCATATAAATAACATTGCACAAAAATATGGTAAAACAAGTCTCCACTCCACATCCATCGCAGAATCCTGCCACACCCAACTTGTAAGATATTTTTTATTGAAAGTTTTATACAAAAATGATTTATTAGTCGAATTTAGGTTAATATTCTAATATACTCAAGAGCTATTTTTAGTAAAAAGTATGTTTTCTTCCCAGTAGTAAGAGTTAGGTGCGGGAGGATTTGTAGCGACCCAGATTCTCGCGCCCGTTTCAAATCCTCATTCAATATATAATTTTTATATTTTTCAACCCATGCAAGTTTCTTGGTTTGAACAGCACTAATTGTAAGGTTTTCCCAATCTCCTGATTCGTCGATACATTCAAAGATAGAACCCACCTGGTTACACCAATTAAATTTTTGCATTCTGTTGTTATTCCAGGATAAATTTTTTAAACGAATAAAACAAAGTTTAGGGTAACGAGAATCTTCCATCAACAACAATTTTTCATTGAGTTCAGTACCAATTTAAATACAACTGCTGACAATTTTGACAAACCAGTTTCATATCTAACGGCGTAACCAGGGGCGTTATTTGGCAAATACAAAACTTTCTTAAAAAATGTCGTTTAAATTCTTTGGATTTCCTCGAGATACCTGAGGCCCCATATAATTACACCATACAATAAAACGCTTGTAACTAAGCTATTAAACAATCAGTTACCATATCTAAAGCAATTAAATTTGACCACACAAAGTCAATCGTAGATTTGCCTCTATTACTTAGATATGTAAAGTTAGAAAGGTTATCGCTCATTGTCCTGCCGTTTAATAACACAAAACCATTGCTTTCCATGACCAGGACAAGTTTTCCCCCTTACTGTCTATTATTAAATCACAATTACGTCTTTTGTTGCTAATTAATAAATTTTCTGGTAATAATTCAGTTCTTTATAGATATAATAGCTAGTTCGTGAATGAAGGAATTTTAATTTGTACCAAAATTTATATTTTTTCTGTCAGAAACCCAGTTTTTAGAAACCTAAAAATTCGAATTTTGGTGAAAATCATTTGCCGCTTCTAGAACTTTTTTTTCTTCTTTAAAACCCTACGTTCATGGACCAGATAACATAATAAATTAACAAATTTTCCATAGCTTTTGATTTGAGTTGAGTTTTTTCCGTTTTATCGTGCACACCGTAAGCCACCTAAAAAAGTGTTTTGATAAAACATCTACAGTTTCCACAAATGTTAATATTTTTTTTAGTTTTAAAGTTGCTAAAATTTTCATGACAACATGTACTATCAGGTACAATGTACATTTATTTCAATAAATTTTTAAAAAGCATTCTAAAAATAATTATGAAAATCACTCTTTTTTGAGGTCGACAAGGTGTGTAACCCCTTAAATAGGCCCACGTATATTAAAAATCTTTAAACGTAGAAATGGATAAACGATATACCCATCCTCTTCTCACTCATACAAATATTATTAATTTCAATGTGTTTTGGTCCTATTGTAAGAGATTAATTCATACCATCACTGATTACGATTGAATCACAATCCATCCTAGTTGGAAGTTCCTTTGAGGCATTTGAAACTGTATTAAGTTTTTCATTATTAAAATTGAGTCAATATATCTAAAGAGGCTTAAAATAGAGGTTAAATTTACAATTAAAATCCAAATAGTATAATTAGGTCGAAAGTTACATAGATTTTAAGAAAAGTATTTTTAAGACCTGTAATAGAAAATCTTACTGATTTGAAATAGAATTTGCCTTTATTATTTAATAAATATAAATTAAAAAATAGTAAGGAAATTTGTAGAAAAATGAACTTATAATGTTAGTCTTTGACGAGTATAATGAGTAAAAACTTATTACAAACATTCGCTATCAATTTATTGTTCTCTTAGATGTTAGTAAAAAGGGCCTAAGTCACGTTCACCATTGATCCTATA
Source organism: Leptopilina myrica (nomen nudum) (assembly GCA_032872475.1). Classification (NCBI taxonomy): domain Eukaryota; kingdom Metazoa; phylum Arthropoda; class Insecta; order Hymenoptera; family Figitidae; genus Leptopilina; species Leptopilina myrica (nomen nudum). The sequence goes on along the minus strand of CM065463.1, from coordinate 34,707,813 downwards.
TTGAGATCACTTATCATTAATATATTAACTTGCATTATACAAGAAAGAAGACTTAAAGTAACCCTACAACGCAGATGCAAAATAGCAGTTAGCTCACATAATATGTCCAACTAAACTAAAACGCCATCAAAACTGGAAGGACAGCATTAAAATATCGGGATGTACATGCAGTAAGGGACAGTTTTACTAATTATGATTAAAAAGTAATTAATAATTAAATCCTCAATCAAGCAATCATGAGCCGTTAAACTGGTTTTAATTATTCATTAACTTTAAATTGAGAATATGGGGCGTTCCACGCGAAATCGGACAGTATTTGACTTTTGCATCTCAGATTTTTTTCAAATATTTTTTTTCTTTTAGTGCTCATTAAAATAAGCTACCATGATTTTTTTCAAATTTTTTCATTAAGCCGTTTAACCCCTTCGCAGTCCAGCTAAAAATCGTTTGTAGTCCAAAAACGGTCCAAGAAAAAAAAGTTTCTAAAAAATGTGATTTCATTGTAATTAAGGTTTTTGGAGTCGCAAAATTTGAATTTGAAGTCAATTTTTAAAAATTTAAAATGGCGGATCCAAAATGGCGAATTCGAAAATTTTAAATTTCATCAGATTTGCTTGAAACTTGTTACTCGAGGGTTTTCGGGGTCTCTGATTACGAATCTAATGTCAGATTTTCAAAATTCAGAATGGCAGATCCAATATGGCGGTCGAGAAAATAAAAAATCCAACAGATTTGTTTAAAACTTGTTACTCGGGGGTTTTCGGGGTCGCTGATTACGAATCCGATGTCAGATTTTGAAATCCAAAATGGCGGACCTAAAATTCGATGAAATTGCATGAATCTTGAAATTATCCGCCATATTGGATTCACCATTTTTATTTTGTAAATCTGACATCATATTCGTAATCAGCGACCCCGAAAACCCCCAAGTAACGAGACTCAAGCGTATTTGATAAATTTTTAAATCTTCATAGTCGCCATTTTAAGTCCACCATTTTGAATTTTTAAAATCTGATTTGAAATTCGGATTCAGTGACCCCAAAAACCTTAGTATGCACTTGGTTATTCAAATCGAATTATGTTTAGTATTTTATTTTTGAGATGGACATATGTGGCCACAGACGTAAAGGTGGCACGACTTTTTGTGGTCACATATGGGCCATGGACTGTCAAGGGGTTAAGAGATACAGGTTTTTGAAAAATCACGTTTTTTATGAAAATGTTTTTTGCCTCCTCACAAAGGAAGCCTTACAGTGATGTCGATTTCCGAATTTTTCAAAATCAATTATTTTTACAAATTTTCAAGTGTAGTATATATAATTCGACGAGAGGAACAAATGTCCGGATGTATGTGTGTATGTATGTGTGTGTATGTATGTGTGTGTGTGTGTGTGTGTGTGTATGTGTGTGTGTGTATGTCACCGATTCTTGTGGACAAATTTTCTCTTGCAAATCTTGATGGATTTTGATAAGATTTTGTAGGTGCATTACGGCCATGAATACCAAGAATCAGACAGAAGGATTTTCAAAAATATATAAAAAAAAATGTTTTTCAACATTTTTTTAATTTTTTTGATTTTTTGAAATAACTTTTTTCTATATTAAAATTTTTAATAATTCTTGTCAAAATTGCATTCCTGACATAAAAACGAATCGATTCATGTATATAAAGTATATATTTTATCAAAATTTATAGAATTATTAAATATTTTAATTTTTCACAAAAAATTAAAATTTTGTATTTTTTGACATTTTATCATAACACTTTAAAATAATTATTCTATAATAAAAAATTGAATAATTAATATTTATTCAGGGTACTTTACCTGGTTTATTAATTATATTTAATAAACTATTATAATTATTTAACTTTTAAAATTATATATAATAATATATATTGAGGAAGCTAAATGGTCATGAAATGAACAACTTGTTTGAAATGGTTATAACTCGGTCAAAAATTGACAAAATTTGACGTTCTATATATGAAAACTTTTGCTTTTACACGTAGTTTTTGATAAAAAAATTTAAAAAAACTATTTTTCAAATTGACGAATTTTTTTTAATTTTTAAAATAAAATTTTATTTTTCAGAATGTATGTATCGATCGATTTTTTTCAAAAATTTTTGTAAGAAACTAGAACTAAATTAACAACTTATAGGCGTTGTCTGATTGTGAGCAAACGATGGGATCTATTTATTTCGAATTTTTTAATTTTTATATCCATATAATATAGCAAACAATAGGGCTTTTGAGCTAAAATTATTAATAACACAGGTCAACAAAAAAAGTTTTACTTTTTTTATCCTAAACCTGACGCGCCGGAAACTTCTACATAGACCTAAATTAAAGCTTGAATTGTCCACTAAAAGACCCATATCCGTAAAACCAAAAATAATTAAAAATTTTTTCAAAACATGAAGTTGAAGTTACCAAAAATGTGATTTGTGGGGTCGCTGATTATAACCATCAGATTATAACATTTTATAAGTTTTTTGGCACGTCAGATTATAATCCGCGACCTTAAAAAACCTTGAGTAACAATTTTCAAGCGAATCCGATCAATTATAAATTGTACCATCCCCCATTTTAGATCCGCCATTTAAAATTTTTAAGAACTAATATCGTAGTCGTAATCAGCGACCCCAAAAATCCCCGAGTAACAATTTTCAAGCGAATCCGATCAATTATAAAGTTTGACATCCGCTATTTTGGATCCGACATTTTGAATTTTCGAAAACTGATATCGGATTCGTAATCAGCGACCTCAAAAACCCCCGATAACAATTTTGAAGCGAATGCAAAACAATTTTAAAAGTCCATTAAAGCAACCCGAAAATCACATTTTTGGTAACTTCAACCTCATGTTTTGAAAAATTTTTTTATTATTTTTGGTTTTACGGATATGGGTCTTTTAGTGCACAATTCAAGCTTTAATTTAGGTCTATGCAGAAGTTTCCGGCGCGTCAGGTTTAGGATAAAAAAATTTTGAAAACCCACAAAAACACTTTTTTGGGATCTTTACCCCCACTTTTCTCAAAATCCTGACGTGATGGCCAATTTTGTGACCCGGGATCGTGTTCAGCGTCTTCAATGGACACTATGATATCTCATAAAAAAAGTAAGTCCTTTTTTTACCTGTGTTATTAATAATTTTAGCTCAAAAGCCCTATTGTTTGCTATATTATATGGATATAAAAATTAAAACATTCGAAATAAATAGATCCCATCGTTTGCCCACAATCAGACAACGCCTAAAAGTTGTTAATTTAGTTCTAGTTACTTACAAAAAATTTTTAAAAAAATCGATCGATACATACATACATTCTGAAAAATAAAATTTTATTTTAAAAATTAAAAAAAAATTCGTCAATTTGAAAAATAATTTTTTTAAATATTTTTATCAAAAACTACGTGTAAAAACAAAAATTTTCATATATAGAACGTCAAATTTAATCAATTTTTGACCGAGTTATAACCATTTCAAAAAAACATTTTCGTAAAAAACGTGATTTTTCAAAAACCTGTATCTCTTAAACGGCTTGATGAAAAAATTTGAAAAAAATCATGGTAGCTTATTTTAATGAGCACTAAAAGAAAAAAAATATTTGAAAAAAATTTGAGATGCAAAAGTCAAATACTATCCGATTTCGCGTGGAACGCCCCATATATTAAACTTTGTAAGACAATGTAAAGCGAGCTATGTATGTATTATGTATACGTTTACAATATACTGTAAACGTATTTACAATAGACATTAAAAATGTCTACCGAAACATTTAAAGAAAACAGACTGAAATTGTACTGAGGCCAGTACAATTTCAGTAACTTTCCAGTCTATTTTTCCGTCGGGGTCTTGTTTCAAGTCTTCTTGGTTTTGGTTTTTCCTCAATTTTACTGAATTCTTGACAATTCAAAAATCCTATTTAGTTTAGTTATCTATATTGGTGTGTTTTTAGGAATGATACAACTTTTTTTAAAAACTTCTCATATGACTTATTGAAAATTCTTACAAATCTCAAGCTCAGATTGAAATTGAGTCACTGGATCAAAAATGTTTATTAGCGTGAGGAGGCACGATGTAATATCTATCCTCTATCAATGAGCGCATCTGTGCCAAATACTCCAGAGGCACTACGATGACACCCTTTTATCTGATATTTTATATGAAAGAAGATATTACATAGTCCAATAGTCATAATTATTGGCCCACCTAATTTGTATTTCTTTTCCTAAAGTTATAAAGTTAACACTAACAATTATGCTATATTTTTTTAATCTTTCTTATGCTATATAAAAGTGAACTTGAAGCTAAATATGCAAAGCAAAGGTAGGAAAAACCGGGACTAATTTTTAATTTTTTAGAAAATGTTTTAACCTCCAGAGAACACACCTCTTTTTTAGATAATTTTTCAATGGTCAACCAATTGAAAACTTTTCATTTAATCAACCTAAGAATTTTTTTAAATACAGGTTAAACTTTGTAGAATAAGTCTGTAAACTTTAAAATCCTTCTAAAAAATATGAAAGAATAGATAAAAAGCTTTTCTTAAAAAATCGTTGGGTCAAAATGACCCCGTGTTTTCTCCGAGGGTTAATCACTAATTCCACAAATAGACAATTTATATATACATCAATCTTGTAGAGCAATAGACTTCAGGTCTTAAAAAGGCACATGCAGCATTGATTTTAAATGGTATATGTGCACTTTTAAGATCTGAAGAATCAATTAGATATATTTCCAGGAAAAACAAATAGATTTAAATTACTGATTTGTTGAAAATGAATTAAAAAGTTTAAAAAGAGAAAGTTTTACTGGTGTAAGTATTTGAAACAGCGAGGTCATTTCAGATTTCATATTAAGTAGATATAAACAATTATCCTTTTGCCGTTGATATAGTGTTACGAAATGTTGTCTAGAGTCCTTTTTGGTGAAACAACCAATGAGAAGAGGCTTTTATGCTTGTGTTGATAAGTTAGTTTTGGGCGAGAATTTAAGTGTCTAAATTTACAGGATCGTACCCTCTTAAAATTGGAACCCATTTATACTTTACAATAAATTATATTTCATTATAATAATTAAAAACTAAAAAATACTATTCTTTGTGTAAAGTGTAATTGTATTTACAGTTTATTACAATTTCAAAATGGTAAATTTGGCTCTCCCATATTGACGAATTAAATTTGTATTAAAAATATTTATATTTGTGGAAATTATGTATCTGAATTAATTTATGCTGCCTATAACGGAAAAAGAAACATAAACCGCAAATATGGCGATCGGATATGTATAAAAAAAATCTTTTGCATTAAAAACTTCATAAAGAACTCAGTTTTAATAAGTAAAACTTATTCTATAGGGTAATCCACATATACTATTTCTATTTTTGCAATAACAATTAATTATTGCGAATGAATTCTCTCACGCAACATCAAAATATACTGCTGAATGACACATGTTCAATTTTTGAGCATTTAAACTTGATATTAGAATTCAATTAAATTATGTATAGCTATCAAACACCCAGTGTGTGCTTTAAGAGTTAAACAAATCATTGAAAAAGATGGCAATAATGTGTAATAAAAAAGTGTCAATGCATTTTTTATAATTGTTTTAGAATATATAAAAAAAATTCAAATTAATTTTATTTTTTTAAATCATTTGTGGTCGTTCATAATTACGTCACATTTCTAAGGTTAGTGAGGTTGTCAAGCTGTGTGCACGGAGAGAAGGGCTTAGTCAGATTAACTCATTGCGCAGTTAAATGTACTAAATAGAATAGTCGATTTTGGACTGACTAAACTGGTAGTAGGATTTATTAAACAGATGTTTAGTCATTGTAACTACTCAGGAAAAAGTTAATTCAACTGCACAGAAAGTCAAATGGACTTAACTGTTTAGTAAAATGTAAAAGCAGTGAAATATTGTTTTCTACATTTAATTTTGAAATAAATTAGTAGTAGAAAGTCAACGTGAAATTTTTAAATTTTAACAGAAAACAAAAACATAATTATCACAAAAATAATTGAATAACGGAATATAAAGTTTACAACAAATGATTTTAATCCTAGGTTATCATAAGGAATATTGAGAAGTCACTTTTGAAATTCTTCAAAAAAGTGTAGTTATTGAATAATAATTTCGACTGCTTGAAAGCAATTGAAGCGTTTTGTGCAGAAACAGCACAAGTCCAATTTTCATAAAAAAATTACTTTTTTAGTAAAAAAATATCTTTAAATAAAATTCTACAATCTGGTAAAATATGCCATAAGTGACTAAACTTTAAACTCTTCAAAAAAACTTAAAATATTATTGCAGTTTTTAGTCATTTCCGCACAGTTTTGATTTATGGACTTGTGCTATTTCTGCACAAAACGCTTCAATTAAGTATCCGAAGTTTTAAAACATTTGAAATTGATGATTTTTTAAATACTTAAACATTACTCGGAAAAGTTTCAAGCTTCTTGTATATTTCGTAGTATAAAAGCAGTCTATGTTAAAAATAAAAAAGAATACCTTTTCGCCCTTCTTATTCTTTTTTTTTGCAATAAGATGGGATTGTTCAGAGTCACTGATGTCGATTTTGAACTACTTACTAAAGGAAATTTTATACGAATGTTTTTATTAAATTGTATTTAATAAATGTAAGAGAAGAATTTATTCTCATAATTGTTAAAAACAACACATAAAAATTTTAGTGTGCTATTATATTGTTCGATAAAAATCCAAAATTTTATGGATGATAGAATGATAGGTTCGTGATGATAGAAGAACAGCTCTTGTAACACATGCTCATGAGAACGACCATGTTTTCAGTTTTGTATCAACAAATATCATTTGCAGTGAGCGAAATTACAGACGTAGAAGATTTAGAGAAATGTTTCATATTCTTAAGGTCCAGAACTCTGTGAATAAGCAAACTGACATGATTAATTTAAATCAAATTTATCATTCGTTAATTCTGAACACTAATTAAATTTTTCAAATCAATTAAATTGTCTTTATTCTCAAATTAATTAAATTCTTTGTATTTTCTCTTTTTGAAATTATCGACTTGAACAGTTTTCTGTATTATCATGTTTCAAATCTGCTTTATCCTATTATGGTTTTTTAAAAAAACTTTTATACGTTAAAGAGCAAGTATGCTCGCACGTTTTTCAATTTTTTCTTTTTCATTTATTTTATAATCAAGAACAAAATGTTCTTGATTAGTTTATTATTGTTTTTATATTATAATTATGAATAATTTTTAAAGTAAAGTTTTGTTTTCATTTTTTGAAGAGACCTCTTGGTAAGTTTTTTGGTTATGTTTTCTGGTTATGTTATTAGTAAAGTTTGTGATTTTTGTTTTAAACAAGTTTTTTAAAGATGTTAAAAGAGTAAAGGTGTTAATTTGAAATTACATATTTTTCAGTCTTGTATATCTGAGGATGCCTGTCGTCGACGGGCGAAAGCTCATAAATAAAAATTTTTAAATTACTAAAATTATGGATTTTTATCGAACAATATAATCGCACACTAAAATTATAAAATCCAAACAAAATAACAGCACTGAACACATAAAAATATTTCTAGTTAATAAATAATATCTGTATAATTTATCCTCATATAATAGTAACAATGTGGCCGCCAAAACTTAAAACCTTGAAAACTGGAAAAGTGAAATTTTTAATGCTGCGAAAGAAAAATAAAATGACCCGAATTTACTTTTTCAAACCTGAAAATTTTAATTTCATTTTTTAAAATTTCATTTTATTTCGAATTTGTAAAGGAAAATTTCGAAAGTAATTATTTAAAAAAAATTGTGTAATATTATTTTTCTGAAATATCAGTATTTTTTAAAATTATATATTTATTTAATTGTTCCCTCAAAATAATTGTGAATTAAAAACTTTAATCTGATAAGCTCTGAATTTTTTTAGGAATCCTTAAAAGTCTTAATAAAGCATTGAATTTAAGTTTTAATATATAGTGGTCACCCTGTTGAAAGATCTTTAGTATTAGTTTTAAGTTTTTTTCTTAACCACTTTGTTAACAATACATTTATAAAAGAGTCCTGTCTGATTAGATCTTGACCGGTAAAACTGAGTAAAATAGCATATTGATATTTTTCATATTTTTAAAGTGAGTAGAGACAAAGGGTGTGATTGATCTAAAAAAATGACACGTGAAAGTTTGAATCAAAATTGTTAAATAAACGTTAAAGTTACACTTATTGGTCGGACTGTTCTATATGTAATTTTTAATTTAATACATTTAAAGTGAAAAACTGTTCAATTTTATTGAAGAAATTCTGTTTTAACATTTTATGACTATTTACAAATTTTCGTAATGGAGCGAGCAAAAGAGATGATGACTTTCATCACTTAAGGAAAACAGTTTTTTTGAAGTCCATTCAAAAGAACAATATTTTATTCGACAAATGCATGTCTATTTTATTTTGTTGAATTTACTTTTGTAAAACATTTTTAGAAAAATTGTAATAAAACAAGATTAATTTATATTAGCAAAATTTATAGTCTAACTATTTAATAAATACGAAAATTTTAAATACATATATCAGGAAATCAATGATTGTTTCATAGACGAGACAAAATTTGTTCAAGGATTTAAGTGATTCATAAGTTCTGATCAAATCAATATACCGAATGATACAAATATATATATATATATATATATAAATATTCTTGTACGCGAAAATAAAATTATTTATCAAAAAACTGATTGTATGTAAGCATTAACTATAATTACTTTAAAAAAACAAGAATTCACAAACTCAAGAGAAAATACAAATACTATCAGAATAAAAATATAAAATTTATAATAATATCGAAAATTTGATGTGCAATAAAATTTTACAACCACACAATAATAAAAGCAATTTGTGCGTTATAATAATATCCGTCACTCCAACGAACTTTATATAAATAGTCTTTTCTATATTTTATTTCTCCAGTTAAATTCTGACCTTTAATATCTTTAATATTGAAAGTAAAGTATATTTTGTCATCTACAAAACGGACGTGAGCATATGACATTTTATTACATACAATTTCTCTATTGTTTGTTTATTTTAGTTGTTAAGGATTTTATTGAACTGAATATTGAAACATACGAAAATTTTTGGAGCGTTGAGCTTAGAAATACCATTTTACTAATTTAATAAGATATATAAAAGATCACTTATGTACAGAGTTCTTTGGAGTGTCGGAAATTATTATAGAGCACAAATTTCTTTTATTCTGTTCTTAAAGTTATTCTCATCTATGGTAATTTCTTTACATATTGTTGATGCCAATTGTTAATAATTTATTGCTCTATTAAAAAAATATTATCACTATTCTGAAAAATACTGTGTAATAATAGAAAAAATAATAATAAATATAAAACACAAAAAAATTAAGAATATTTTTTATATACATACGCACTTTACTTTGTAAATTGATAAAATAATTAATTAGAGAATTATGTGTTATTTTATCAGTAATTGTAATTTACAGTTTTGATTAATTTTCATGTACTTATTTATGATACATTACTTGATTTATAAAAATATAAAACATTCCCAAGTTTATAAGTAAGTTGTATCAATATTACATTGATTATTAATAAATGTAAAATTATTGTTAAACTAAACAGTTGCTTATTGGCTTTGTTATAAAATATTAAAAATAGTTTAATATTATTTATATCAAATGCAATGATTTAGTATATGTTTAAGGATAATGATAACGATTCTGTATATTTTATATATAAAATATAAGTGCTTCCACATGGAGGAAGTAATGTTTATTTTATGTATAATTATCTAATAAATATTAGGAAATTCTTCTTTTTAATCATTGGTTTTTTGATGAAATATTTAGAAATGGCCAAACTTTTTCCTATTAATGTATAAATGATGATACACATGATACACTGATTTTTTTGTGTTAGGAATGATCATTTATTTACATGAGGTATGAGGCTTTGTTGATATGACTGCATGAGATGTATTCACATGTACTAAATTGAATTATACGAATGACTATTACGTCGAATCCACAACCTCAGAATCTGTATTGTTAGGAATTTATTTTTATCGAATTTTAAATGTAAGGAAATTTTATTTTCTGGAATTAACATTTTACCGAAAATGAATATGAGAGAATAATTTATGATCGAATCGACATGTGCTGTAATTATAAATTATCATAATTTTTGTTTGTATGAATTTTAACATAACCTAATTTTAAATGTTAGAATTCTTAAAGTTTATAAAGTTTATATAATTGACCACATGTCGATTCGATCATAAATTATTCTCTCATATTCATTTTCGGTAAAATGTTAATTCCAGAAAATAAAATTTCCTTACATTTTATTCGATAAAAATAAATTCCTAACAATAAAGATTCTGAGGTTGTGGATTCGACGTAATAGTCATTCGTGTAATTCAATTTGGTACATGTGGATACATCTCGACTGCATTTCTGGATGAAAACCTCGCGTATAAAGGCCTGAAGGGCCAGTCCCATGTGCGCGTTAAAACGGAAAACGGAAAACGTTTAGCCAATAACAACTTCCGATTCAATGGAAATCATTCTAAAAGAAAATTCTTATTGGTTGAACGTTTTCCGTTTCACGCTGACATGAACGGCACCTTGAGCAGAATAAAACGGGAAGCGAACGCAAGCATGAGATAGAAAAGGACAGAAGTTGGTCTGTCTCTTTCTATCGCATGCTTACGTTCACGTTACTTTTTTATTCTGCGTTAGGCTTAAAGACCAACGCACAATTCATTCGCGAATGCAATGCATGGGTTAGAAAAATACAGAGATACAGCTGTGTCCTTTTCTAATCCATGCTTTGCGTTCGCGAACGACATTCGCGAAGCAGTTGTGCTTAGGCCTTAATACAAGGTATTTTACGTGTATAATACATGTATAATGCATGAGTTTTCTATACATGTGTATTATATATAAGGTTAATTTAAAGAAACATAACCTTTAATTTGCTTGTTTTGAACCTTTTTAACGGTTTTTAATTTGTAATTTTCATATTTCAATTAATGATAACATCATTACTATACATATTTTTTATAAAAATATGTGACATTCCCCGGTAAAAGAGACCTTAGCTGTTTAAAATTTTTAGTTATGTTTAGAATAGTTTTAGCTTCATTAAAAATTTATTATTGATTATTTAACATCAAAAGCCTATTTTTTTGAAAATATTGCATATAATAATTTATCGAAGTCCAAAATCGACTATCCCGAGTCTGCCCAATGAGTTCTGTAATGTATTTGGAGGTTATGTAAAAACTATTTTTGTTAATTAACTATTTTCAATTCAAGAGAACCTATAGGCTGTCCTTTAAGGCCTAAGCACAGCAGAGCTTGAGTTAGAAAAGGACACATCTGTCCTTTTCTAATCCATGCATTGCGTTCGCGAACCAATTGTGCGTTGGTTTTTACTCTCTCAAGTGAAGAAGTGTTAACTCTGTGTCTTCTGGAGAGTGCTACTGCTGACTCTGGAGTTAATTTAGGGCAAATGCCGAAAACACCCTCTATCGTTTCTGTGTTTAAGGTTGAGGCTGGAGTCCCATAGTGCATAGTCGCATATGAGTGCAAATAGATTTAATATACATCTGTATCTCTCTCACTCTCATGGCCTAGTTACAGAACGCTACCATGGGACTCCAGCCTGAGGGTGAAGTCCCATGGCAATTATAAAATCAGCAATTATCAATAAAATTGTAATTGATCAATTTTAAAATTCACGCCGAAATAATTCTATCAAATTGATATTCAGATAAGTTAAAATTCTAGTAAATTAATATTTGAATACATGTACATTCTGATGACGTACATTTCTATCAAAAAGAGATGCGGCAATATTCAGATTTTATTGGCGATTCAAACAGTTCAAGCAGCGCCAATTTAATTACATACTTATATACTTCTGTCTTTTTCTATCTCATGCTTGCGTTCCTTTCCCGTTTTATTCTGCTCAGGGCTTAAATTATATTTCTGGAAAATTGAGATTCGATCAAATTGACTTTCTGCCAGATTATAATTCGAACGAATAAATATTTTTCTAAAATGGTATTCTGTGTAATAAAATTCTATTAAATAACATTTCTAACAAGTCTGGTTTAGAGTGCAGTCCCATGCTGGTAGAATAGTGGAGTAGTGTAAAGGCGGTCCCAGAATAGGTGCAAAAGGCAAGTGCAAGTACAAGCATTACTAATTAATGCGAATTACTTAATTTATAGTTTTTCATTTTCGTTTGACTTTTGACACAGAAACACTAAATTGATTAATTATACACTGTAAATTTTTTTAATTGAAATTTCATACGACCTAGGATGTACATAAAGTTACAATGGAACAACGTATGAAATTTATAGTTTAATTTAATTAATTGTAATTGTAAAATAAATAATATAATTATTATAATTAATATAATGGATAACGTGTTTCTGTTTTTTTATAGGTTAAATGTGTATATGTTACCCAAAAGTCAAACAAAAATGAAAAACTATAAATTAAGTAATTCGCATTAATTAGTAATTATTATTTGATTCTTACCTGCAAATGTCCCACGATTGAAATAGGATTTCTTTAGAAAACTGACAATAAACAATAACAATAATAAACAAACGCGCACTCAACGAGTCAACGAGGCAGTCACCACATTGTCACCAGATAAATTTTCTGGCAACCGCGACAGTTGGCAACGCGATGCGCGCGCAACCAACTACAAGCCGCTTGCACTTGTACTTGCCTTTTGCACCTATTCTGGAACCGCCTTAATATTATGTTATGATGTGTTGCTAAATTGTTTATTGTTATGATTGCTGTTTATATTATTCATGTGAGGAGTGCAGCATATGAGATTTATTATTACTAGATATGATGTAAATAATTAATAATTATATAATTATTGTGAATGCAAAAGTGTTATGTTCGCTTGTTGTGATACATGCTTTCTATACATAGAGTATGTTTATATTTGTATTAGTGCAGTGCAGTGTTAGTGTTGTGATTCCGAATACACCATAGACTTTACAAGCTCTATGCTGAGCATGCGCAAAGATTCTGCCATGGACCAAGGGCTAAAGAGCAGAAAAGGAAGTGAGGACGCGCTGGAGTGGCGCTGCGAGAATTTTCACGTAAAAAGTGTAATCGTTGTTATTATTCGGTTCAAATCGTGATTTAAATATTCGTGTCGTGCAGTGTACCTGACTTGTTATTCTGTTTCTTTCTTTTTTTATCAACAAGTGTTTTTCCTAAACGACGCTACTTGCAGACATAACCTTAAACAGCGCTTAGGCGCTTTAATTTTCACTGAGGCCATGTCCTCTGGTGACTCGATAATGTCAGTTGACCAGGTATCTGCGAATGCCCATATCGAAGATGATATGGAACAAGCAGCTCACAATCTCCTACAACTGAAACAAAATGCGAGAGATCGCCGTGACTCATTTAATTCTGACACAGATGATAATTTAAATCCGGAGAAAAAACGCCAGATAGATCCTACTCACTCTCCTCATTCTTCCACTGTTCCTCTCTCAGGTAACCTAAATTCGAAAAGAACGCAATCGTCCACTTCACTTTCATCGAGCTCATTAGGTGCGAAGGCCAAATCTAATCTCGAAAAAGAGAAATCGAAGTATGAAAACTCGAAGAAAGGTAATTGCCCTATTTTCATTCAGTATGATCCCAACTGCACTAATACTAGAAAGAAACCTCTCAACCACATTTCAGTAGGTAAAATGCTTCACCTACTTTACCCAAGAAAAATCACACAAATAAACCCCAGCGGTTATGGTAAAATTAGAGTAACCTTGAATTCAGGCAGAGCAGCTAACCAATTGGTTAACGACCCCATTCTAAAAACCAATGGTTTAATTGCCATAATCCCGAATAGTTTTGTGTCTTGCCAAGGAATTATCAACGGCATTCCTACAGAGATTTTCAAAGAAGAACTTCTGGAAAATATTGAGATTTTGGGCTTCACAAATAAAGACTGTAAAGTCATAGACGTCTTACGATTCAATCGTAAAGTGGTAGATGATTCTAACAAGGTCTCATATTCACCGTCGACAACAATTCTCCTCACATTCCAGGGTACAACCCTTCCTGACAAAATTGCCATTTATAAAAGTTCCAGACCGGTTAAACCCTACTTCCCGGATCCGAGAATTTGCTTAAATTGTTTCCGTTTTGGTCACATTGCTAAATTCTGCAAATCCAACCCCAGATGCATCAAATGTGGCGAATCAACTCCACACGACGAAGTTAACAAATGTAAATTTGTATCGAGCGAGTCCAAATGTGCTAATTGTAAAGGTGCTCATAAACCTACCTCTAAAGAATGCACAGAATTCATCTTTCAAAAAAAAGTTGGCATTTATGCAACTTTAAACAAGTTATCTTTCGGTGAAGCAAAATCTGCTCTCAACCCTAAAGGAAACTCTAAAACAGACATTAACTCCACAAACTTCTCGAATTTTCCTGAACTGAGCGAGGTCTCTGCTCCGTCTCCCTCTCAAGGTCCGAGTAAACCCAATCAACAATTGTACTCTAAGACACTCTCACGAACGAGCCAATCGAGCAAACCCATCTCACTTACTAAAAAAGCTCAAAACAATAACTTATCTACAGAATTCTTTGCGTCCTATTGGAACAATGGTAGAGATCAAATCCAACTACCTGATGGATTTGCCCTCCAATCTTCCTGTACAGAACCAAACCCTCATCTATCACCCACACCTCGACAAAGCCCAGTCGAAAGTTCTCTTCCTGACATCTTTTCTGCTCTCTCTGACAAATTATCAACTCTTCTCTCCAATTCTACTCATGAAAAAAATTCTCCAAAAACAAAAAAAACTTTTTAATTTTACAAATAATATATCTAATCTTTTTAATTCAATTAGTTCTCATAATGGCTAATTTAGGTAATCTCAATGTTCTACAATGGAACTGTCGTGGTGTTTCCAACAAAACACCCGAAATACTTAACATCTCTCAAAACTGTGACATTATTTTATTAAGCGAAACCTTCCTTAAATCCAATAATAATAAAAATAATAATTTTAATCTCAAACAATTTAACGTAATTAGACTAGACAGAAATATAAACAAAGGTGGTGGTTTAATAATCGCCATTCGTAAAGACCTTAATTTTTCCAAAATCACTACAATTCCTTTTAATGAAAATGTTCTAGAAACTCTTGCAGTCTCAATAGACACTTGACAAGGGAAACTTCTAATAGTCTCAGTATACAGAGTTCCTGGCAAATTAACCCCAAGTAGATTTTGGAATGACTTATTTCAGTACCTAGAAAATTCAAACTATACTTCTGTCTTCCTGGGCGGTGACTTCAACAGTCATCACACGCTTTGGGGTAATTCCCACACATGTACAGATGGACATAATTTGTGCTCCGCTCTAGACAACTCAGATCTCATTTTGTTGAACGATGGATCTCCCACGTTCATTGGACGCCCTGGCTCCCCAGGTTCTATGCTTGACTTGTCATTTATCTCACCGAACCTCTATCCTCTTTCTACATGGCAAGTTTTAGATGACACAATGGGTAGTGACCACTTACCGATCCTCACTACATTAAACGTCACTATCCCCATAACAGAATTTACTTCGCATAAATACAATCTTAAGAACATTTCATGGCCAACCTTTTCAAACAACCTTTCTTCGGAACTAACTTTACTTAGAGATGCTTCATCATCTCTGGACGCTGACCCAATTGGCTCGTATAATCGGTTTACAAAATTGATAGACTCATCAATACTTCCAGCTTGCCCCTCTCGTAATCACTCTAAAAAAACTACATTCAACCAACCCAAAAACAAAAAACAATTTGTTCCTGCACCATGGTGGAATGATGAGTGCGACAAAGCAGTTAAAGAAAGGAAACAAACCCTATCAGAGTACAAAAATACTCTAATTACTCCAATTTTATCAAATTTTAAAAAGCACAAGCGAAAGCAAAACGAACAATGATTTCAGCAAGAAGAAATTCATTCCGTGAATTTTGTGATACTCTGGATAGAAATACACCCATAGCGAGAGTATGGTCGGTTATAAGATGTTTTAAGAATCGCTTTTCTCGTCCAAGTAATGCCTCTTGTTCAGCTGATACAAAAGTAATCGAGAGACTTCACTCTATGATTGATGAGCTGTGTCCTCCAACAGTCACTCCCCCCTACAGTTTTCCAGAAAATTTTAATAATAATAATTTTCTGGAATCAACCTTTACATTCTCAGAATTATAAATAGCAATTAACTCCTGCAAAATCAAATCTTCTCCCGGACTAGTCAAAATTAATTTTAATATCATAAGACACTTCCCTGACGAAGCGAAGGAAGTTCTTATCCTTTCTAAAAAAAGACACTGCGAGAAAAAATCGAAAAGTCTCGAATCTAAAAAGTGAGAATGGAGTAAAAGATTTTGAATGAGAAGGACATGCTTCGGCAGCATATAGACAGAACAGATGGCGCTAGAGTTGATTTTAATTTTAAACAGCGCTAATTTTGAAATTTGTAAAATGTACAATAAATATTTAATCTTAATCTTAAAATAAGCGAGAAAAAAAGAATCTATCTACAAAAAATTGAAATGTTTATTTATATTATTTTTAATATTAATTAATGACTTCAAGTAAGAAAAGATTTAATAAATATATAAAAACAATATGCAATACATGAAATTATACTTTATAATTTTTGTGTATCATTTTTATTTTTTTTAAATAAAAAAACAAAGGTAATAATTTAAATATTAATATAATTATTTAAATATAAAAAACAAAGGTAATAATTGGAAAAATATTTTATTGAAGGAAACCATTATTATAACATTTTCGTTACCATATTATATATTTTGAATGAACTGAACTAAACAAATTTTTCGGTTTCTTTTGTGGCAAATTAGTCAGTAAATTAAAATTCTTTAGATTTAAAATTTACGCATAATACTAAGCATTTTAAATAAAAAAAATTTAAGTTTTCTTAAATTCTTAAACTTAAGTACTTGAATTAACTTAAACACAATTTTTTTTGGCGGAAAATCAGTCTGTAAATTTAAAATTTACCCATATCACTTTTTCACGCATTTCGAAAAAAATACAATTAAAACGTTAAATCGACTTAATTTATAGAGGAATGGTACAGACAGTAACAAAAATTAGTTTAATACATATTTAAAATTGTACTGAAAGTGTCAACAATTTTGTTTTAAACGTTATTAAAGTTGAAGACACTTTCACTACAATTTTTAAATGTGAATTTTGATTTTATTTAAGAATACGGAAATATGGTTCTTGATTAATTTTTGTTGAGACTGTCTGTACCATTTCTTGACTAAGTTTCAATCTTTCTTGAAAAAAATTATTTAAATAAAACATTTCTTCTCTTAACAATAATTATAGTAGTGAATAGTAATAAAGTATAATAATTCGTTTTTATGAACTATGAAAAAAAATCCTCTTTTGGTCTTGCAGCAAAGATAGTTGTAAGTGTAAGCCCCATCACCTTTAGAATCATCCCGGAACACCTGAAATGAAATGTTCATTTTTATTATATAATTAAAAATATTTGCTGTTTATTTATTTATGTGTTAATTTGAATTAATAAGTGAGTATAAAATTACCTTCTTCTTAGAATCAGGTAATTCTGGAAAATCGCACTTCCTACGTAGGTCATGTTGATCACTCGAAACAACGGAAGCATCCTTATGATTATTTTGGCTCGATTGATTGGTCTCGGCAGTTTCTTCCAGTGCAAGGAATCCTTTCTTGATCTCTGAAGAACTTTTGACATCATCATTTATTTTCGTGATGTGGTTAGCATCAGGGACCTGTAGTATAATTGTTCCACAATCATTTTTCCGCAATTTTCCTTTGGATATCACGTGCACTCCTTTTTTAAAAACTGTTGACTGCTGAAACAAAGATACATTCACTGGTAAACGAAAGCGGCAATCTGTTAAAGCTCCACACCCGTAGGAGTTGCTATTGACTATTAAGTCAATTGACGATTTTACATATCCTTCAACACCTGAAATTAAAAAAGCAATTAAACATTAAACACAATTTTCTTGAGTGTTAAAATAATGATTTTTTAAAAATTAATATAGCCGGAAAATAAAACAGAAATTTAAATATTGAAAATTTTTTTTTAAATTAAATTTTGAATAATTTTGAATTTCAAATTTTGTACTTACTAATGTCTTTTCCAATCTTAGAGCCGACTTCAGAGAGTTTGACACTTTCGTAAACAGTTTTAGGTTGCATTTCCTCCATGGTTCCAAGATTTTCCACCGATGAATAATCTTGAATTGAGATTTCAATATTCATTAAGTTTTCGGAAGATTTTAAGAATCTTTTGTTCACCTGGACAATACTGCCTCTGGAGATTTTAATTACCTGAAAGAATAATAAGTATATAATAATAGATATATCACTTATACTAAATAAATAGAAGTTGAATGTATAAATAAATAATATAATATTAAAAACTGAATAAAAACGACAATATTATTATTGTGAATAAATAAAAATAAAATAGAAGAACAAAAAAGCAATGTAATAAAGATTAAAATGAAAGAACAAAAAAGCAGTGTAATAAAGATTGAATAAAAAATACAAAAAAATAAAGATATAAAAATTTTTAACAAAGAGGAGGATAAAAGCACAATGAAAAACATTCAACAAATAAATAATTTTTAAATTAGATGAAGTAAACAAATTAATTATTTTTTTAAATACAATTAAAAAAAACGAGACAATAAAGAGATATAAATAACTTAACAGAAAGAGAATAAAAGTACAACGAAAAACATTCAACAAATGGATAATTCTTAAATTAGATAAAATAAACAAATTAATTATGAAATTTTCAAGTACAATTAATAAATACAAAACAATAAAGAGATAATAAATAATTTAAAAAAAAGAGAATAAAATAAAGAGATGATAAATAATTTAACCAAAAGGATAATAAAACTACAATGAAAAACATTTAACAAATGAATAATTATCAAATTAGATTAAATTAGAGAAAGTAAACAAATTAATTATAAAATTTTTTAATACATTTATAAAAAAATAATAATAGAAATTTCATCACAGAGAGAGAGAGAGAGAAAAGAAAAAATATTTAAGAAAGTTTGAAAAAGAAATAAGGTAGCGTTAATTCAATAAATCATTTTATATAAAAAACCTGTCTGCATAAGTTTCAAAAAACTGAATAAAAACATGAACAATGAATTTGTAAAAATAAATATAACAATAATTCTGAATGTTAATTTGATTAAAAAATAAATTAAAATTTTTTTACTTACTTTATTCAAGAGAGTTCCTTCAAACTCAGCTTTTCTTGGAGGCCAAAACAGGACTTTCAATTGTCTCCCGGATAGATTGCTGAGCGTGCAGCGATATGGCGTGTTAATTACAGCCTCATTATCAGGTTTTTCATAATCTCTATTTTTTCGCATCACCGACTCGTGATGAACCACTTATCCAATAATTTCCCTAAATAAATAATTATTAAAAATTAATTTGGTTTGGGGAAATTTAAATTGAAGAAGTACTTGAAATAATTACATTTTTTGTGCACGTGGATCAAGTTCAGACTAAAATGTAATTTTATCAAGTATTTTTTCAACTGTAAAAATATAAGGTATTATTAATTAGGACAAAAAAATAACTTACACTGAATTATCTTTTGCCCGTAGAGAATCCATCTCCTCATTGCACGTAATATCATATTTCTCGATGAAGGCTTCCATGTCGGATATGATCACAAGTCTTATTTTCTCGGTAGAAAGCACGTCCGCTTACCGGCAATGGCACTTGCAGAAAGAGGGCGATGAGTGTACGACATCAAGGTGGTATAGTCAGTGCCATACAAATCAGGGTACCGCAACTTATGAATGACACTGCGCGCGTGTATCAGCATTCGCGCAGATCAACCTGTCTGTCTGTCTACACAGACTTGCCTGGCAACGCACAAGAGTAAGAGGGAAAGAAAACACGCATGGTTTTAACCTTACGCTCAAGGCCTAAGCACATTGAAATTGTAGGACGTAAACTTATAACGTAAGAATATGAGATAGAAAGGGATGGAAGCTTTGTCTGTCCTTTTCTATCACATTCTTACAATATGAGTTTTACGTCTTACGATTTCGATGTGCGTTGGCCTTCACGGCTGACGTGGAACTGCAGACTGACATTTTTGCGCACCCTGTCATGTGAACAACACTTCATTCAAGAAAAAGTCATAACAGTGACTCTTTATATAAATGTTTGTATACTATTCATGGCAAAAGCTATAGTATAGTCTACTTCATGTGCATTGTGCTGTTCATCAATTATTCATTTTTTTATAAATAAAAAAAACCTCTCTGCAATTTGCTGTCAAGGTCAACTGTATATCATCATTAAAGGTAATATTTATTAAATATATCAATCATTATATAACTATTTAATGAAAATTTATTTTTGTGTTAATTTTCTTTTGCTAAGCTTATTGATATCATTTGAGTTTTACATAAGCGACGATATGTTTGGATCTTACACTAGACCTTTTTATTTTAAAATTGAGTTTTAAAAACTTTCTTTTGTCAATTATGTAGAATATAGAATAAGTTAGAACCAGAGATGAATAAAATAAATAAATCAAATAAATAAATAAAAAATAAATAATATAAATTTCATAACATAAGATTATCGATAAGATATGATCAATTTTCATTATTTTTCCTATTTCTGATTCTAATTTATTCCACTCAGTGTTTTTATACTGTATATAATAAAGAAATGAAAATTGATTTCATATCATTTGTATATAAATAATTATAATTAATCGGTTTTTCTTCGGCTTAAAAATTATAACCTCAAATGAATTTTTTTTGTTTGCTGCGTGTAAGAAGTATTTCCAAAGCTTTTATCTATTTCAATTTTTTTTAATACGCTTATGTTAAATTCAAATTATATATCGTATTATAATTTCTAATAATTTTCTTAAACAATATTATGTTTTTTATTCATTTTGCAGGAGGATCTTCTTTCATCCGCCTTTTTTCATCTGAATATCTTGACCAAATTGAAAAACTTGAAAAACTTGACCAATTTGAACAACTTGACTAATTTGAAAAACTTGACCAATTTGAAGAACTTATTGACCAATTTAAACAACTTGAACAATTTGACCAATTTGAATAACTCGAACCGCTTAAGCGAATTGAACAATTTCAATAATAAGATCGAATTGGAAAAATTGAACATTGAACTATAAATAGAAAATTTTGAATTCAAAAAAGAAATTTTTTTTGCAAGGCTTAGAAATGGAACCAAATCTTGAAACTGACAAACAAAAATTGAATCGAAAAAGAAAAGCAGCTATGAACCAAAATTTGACAGAACATATGACTGAATCGAGTAATTTCACGAACTCAAGCGCAAAAAATTCAAATGATTTGTGCCAGAAAAATTTTTCAAAGGTTTTCTTGAACGATCATAATTATACTAATACGTCTGTGGGTAACCTGGGTGTAAATGAAGCAGTATCGTTTACAACAGAGAATATCGTAAATAACGTCTCAAGGGAACATAATTACACTCACATTTCAAAAAGTCAATGCAATTTGATAACGCGAAACGGTAATCAATTGAGTATGCAAACAAAAATAAGCAGAGTTGATCAACCTTCAACCAGTAATGCAACTAACTTCAGATTTGTTCATAATGTTAGTAATAATAGTAATACATTGCAACACATTCGCGAGGATAATGTTTTTAGAGATAATGTCATAGGTATACAACCAATGCGTGTTACTACTAACAAGTCAGATAATTTAAATGATATTTCTGAGCACTATCTTGGTCTGATGACTGAATTGTGTATTCATTGTAACGCAAAACATTTCAAAGTAGAAAAAGTAAGTAGCAAAGGAAATTCCTTTAATGACTGTTGTAGTCATGGCAAGGTTGTTTTAGAATCATTACCGGACCATTCTGTTTTAAAATTCAAGGTCAAATTTATTATCAGATTAATACGTCTTTGTATCCAGCAGAAGATGAATTGCCCAGTTTTGGACAACTTTTTATAATTGATAGCCAAGAAGCAACAGATTGTCGAATGAGTATGAATTCTACATTAAATGCAGGAATTTTGAGTTCCATTGACAATGCGATGAGACAAAGTAATGCTTTCGCGAATGCATATCAAATGATGAAAGAAGAACTGGATTCTATGACAGTCGAAAATAATGGTACCGAACCTGAATTACAATTGTTATTCACTTTAAAAAAGGGACAGGATAGGAGACGTTACAATTTTCAAAGAGTTAATGAGGTCGCAGCGATATTCTCTACAACAGCAGATGGTGAAATTCCAGAGTCGTATATTACCATACGTAACAAAAGTACAAAGGATTTACAATATGTTAGTTCCATGGATAAAAATGTTGAACCATGACTTATCCATTATTTTATCCTCATGGGACTAAAGGTTGGAATGACAATATGAATATGATTGGCAGTAATCGTAGAATAACAAGGAATGCTTACATTAAATATCGAATGGCTATTCGAGATGACCAGACAAACTATATTTTGATGGGACGTCGTTTGTTTCAACAGTGGACTGTTGATAACTATGTTAAAGTAGAAAAAGACAAAATGAATTATTTGAGAAACAATCAAAAACAATTAAGAGCTGATACATATGAAAGTCTTTTGCAACACTTGGAAAAAAACTGCAGAAAATACAAACAGCCGTGTGGGAAAAGTTGTTATTCTTCCCTCTACATATACAGGATCACCACGAAATATGCTACAAAATTATCAAGATGCAATGGCCATAGTACGGAGATTCGGTAAACCCGATTTATTTATTACGATGACTTGCAATCCGAAGTGGACAAAAATTACAGAAAATTTGTTACCAGGCCAAACTGCTTCAGATAGACCTGATTTGGTGGCTCGCGTTTTCGAATTGAAAAAGGAAGAACTAATCAATATAGTAACTAAAGAAAAATTATTTGGTGAAGTGCAGGCTTATGTTTATGTTGTAGAGTACCAAAAACGTGGATTACCACACGTTCATATGTTGCTTAATTTAAAACCAAATTCGAAAATCACAACACCTGAAATTGTTGATAAGTTTATTTTAGCCGAAATTCCTCATCCTACAGAAAATCCAAGGTTACATGAAATTATCAATGCTAATATGATTCATGGTCCCTGTGGAGAATGGTGTTTAGATAAAAATGGAAAATGTTCAAAAAATTATCCAAAACCATTTAATGATCATACGAATATGGACGAAGACGGCTATCCCCATTACAGGCGACGAAATACTGAAACTTACTCTCGCCGTGATGGCTTTCAATATGATAATTAACGTGTTGTACCACATAATAAAGAACTATTATTGCGAATGAATTGTCATATCAACGTTGAAGTCGTCACCAGTATTAAAGCTGTGAAATATCTCTACAAGTACATTTACAAAGGACACGATGCTGCAGCTGTTGTGATTCAAGAAGAACAAGATAATGAGAACCAAGAAGTAAGTGTTCGTGATCATGATGAAATTAAAAATCACGTTGAAGCTCGCTAGGTTAGCCCGCCCGAAGCCTGTGGCCGTATTTTGAGCAATAATTTGCAAGGTAAAAGTCATTCAATTTATCGACTACCTGTTCACTTACCAAATCAACAGACGGTTACAGTGAATGATGTGGATGATCAAGATTCAGTGAGATCTGCATTGAATCGATCTACAGAACCTACAGAATATTTCGCCTTAAATGAACGCGATCCAGCAGCTGGAAATTACACATATTCCGAAATACCAATGCATTATGTCTTCCAAAAAAGGAAAAATTCAACTAATGCCTTCACCTGGACTAAACGCAAACAGCATTTCAACACTTTAGGTCGTATGTATTCTGTAAGTCCATCACAAATTGAATTATTTCATTTGAGATTACTGTTGATAACAAATAAAGGAGCTACAAGTTTTAAAAATTTAAGAACTGTTAATGGTGTTACACATGATTCTTTTATTTCCACATGTTTAGCATTAGGTATAATCGAAGATGATGATGAGTGGAAAAATGCTATGCATGAAGCAGAAGTTTGGATGATGTCTAGACAATTAGGACAATTGTTTGTAAGAATCTTAATTCACTGTCAACCTTTGCGACCTGAAGAATTATGGGAAGAATTTAAAGATGCTTTATCTCAAGATTATTCGAGAACTATGACTGAAAATCTTGCTCAAAGAAAAGCGTACATTCAAATCAATGCATTGCTTATTGCTGAAAATTCAAGTCTAACTCGTTTTCCATCAATGCTACAAATGACAGAAACAGAAGATGAAACTGAAATATTACTTGAACGACATGAAGTAATTGGTGCTGAACAATACCAGAATCTTAATGAAAAACAGAAAGAAATTGTTGATATGATTTTAGAAACAGTTAATGATGAACAAACTATTGATAATACCACGAAGCGATGCTTTTTTATCAATGGAGTTGGAGGATCTGGAAAAAAAGTTTACACGACTTTAATTCACTTATTACAAAGCAGAAGAAAAAATGTTTGTACTATGGCTTTCACTGGAATTGCAGCTACATTATTACCTCATGGTAAAACTGTTCACAGGACATTTAAATTACCAATTGCAATTTACAGCGATTCATCCTTGACTATTAAAGCTCAATCCATGGAAGCAGAGTATTTAAAAGGTATAGACGTATTTTTTTAGGATGAAGCACCAATGGCTCCAAGACATGCTCTCCGATTAGTTGATCGCAATTTAAGAGACATAATGAACAATGATAGACCATTTGGTGGTAAAATAATGATACTTGGAGGCGATTTTCGACAATTGCTGCCACTCAAGCAAAATGCTACTCGCAGTGAATTGGTAAATCTCTGTATTAAATATAGTGATGTCTGGCCTGCTTTTTTTCAATGAGAAAGATTTTTCGTCATTTTTATTACAAGTTGGAAATGGAACAGCTAACCATAATGAAAATGATTTAAAAATTCCAGAAGATTGTATAGCTTCTCCGGGCACAGATATTGCGAAAGATATCTATAAAAAAGTAATTGAAAAAAAGGAATTTGAGAAATTAACTAAAATGGCAATATTATCAGCTCGAAATGTTGATGTGGATGATATTAATAGATCAGTTGTTGAACTATTAGATATTTCAACAGAAAAAATTTATACCAGTAGTAATACTGTTAAAAACTGTGATAACAATGAAATTGGTGAAGCTCTTTTGCCTGAATATTTAATGGCATTAAATCCTCCAAATTTACCACCTCCTGAATTACGATTGAGAGTTAATACAGTGGTCATGTTAATCAGAAATCTCTCCATAAATGAAGGTTTATGCAATGGAATACGACTACAAATTTTGGAATTAAAAAATCATTTACTAAAATGTAAAATTTTAACAGGTGATAAATTTGGTCAAATCGTTTTTATTAATTGAATAACTTTATACTGTGATGATCGATATCCTTTTCAGTTTGGACGCAGACAATTTTCAATTAAAATTGCTTTTGCAATGACCATAAATAAGTCGCAAGGACAAACCTTCGATAAAATTGGAATTGATCTTAGACGAGACGTATTTAATCATGGTCAACTGTATGTTGCATTATCACGTGTACGCTCTTGGAGTTCTTTTAAGATATACTTAGGAGACCAAAAAGAAACGAATGTGGTGAAAAATTTTGTTTTTCGAAAAAATTTCAATTGATGTAATGTGGTAGTCTAAAATAATATTTTTCCTGATTTAGTACTAAATGAGATAAGAGATTTCCCTTTTTTATAATCAAAATTTATATAAATAAAAAAAGCAAACTTATATTTCGTTCGAGATAAAATAAAACAAAGTGTGCAAATTGGATAGAAAAATATTTTCATTCAAATATTTTAAATTTGAATTTGATGAAAAAATTAATTGACATTTATTGACATTATAGTGTTTTTGAATGGTATAAAAACTATTGTTTTAATTATGCATGTTTTAATCAAATTTTTTTCGAAAATAAGGCTATTGAACAATATACAGTGTCATTTATGTCACGTCAGTTCTGACAGTGCCTAAATTATATATAAGTTTCAAATTTAATGAATATTTTTTTTTATAAAATATAAGATAAGATAATATGAAGGCGTAAAGCAAAAAATAGAATTCCATGAGAATATAAAGTTCCATGAGAATATAAAGCTTCATCTTCTTTACATATCAAAGCAATTGCATATGCTAAGAAATGCTCATAGTGTTATAATCTCATAATTTTTGTTGTTTGTTGAAATAAAGATTTCGATTTGACAACTGAACAAAGTTTAAAAAGGTGACAAATCACAAAAATAAATTATAAAAACTTGCAACAGGACTGCAAAGGTGTGAATGATCCATGAATGAAAATTTTGTATTAAGATTCGGTCACACCTATGCAGACAGCCTTCCTACCTGCAGGTTGTCATAGTAACGTATAAGAGTGAGAAAGTCAGTGAATCTAAATTTAATGCTCATTCTCTTACTCTTACAGCTCCTGCCTGCAGAGGTATGACCGTACCATTAAATTTGAAAGTGTGTGTGTGATGATTGAAAAAAAAGAAGATTGTTTGAAAGAAAAACATCATCAAATTACTAGAGAAGTTGATTTATAACAGATTGTTATGGTTCGTAGAACGTAATAACATCCTAGCTCCCACCCAATATGGGTTCAGAAAAAACAAATCTTGCGCCGATAACCTATCAATTCTGTCCACTGAGATATGGGAAGGAATGTCTGAGGGAGAGTTTACAGCCAGCCTTTTCTTGGATCTTAAAGGTGCATTCCCAAGCGTCATACCATCCATCCTAATTGAAGACCTTAAAGACATTAGTATTCCATGGTCAACATCCAAATTCATATATAATTCAATTTCAAATAAAAATATGTTTTTTAAAGTAAACGGACAAGTAATACGACCGAGGAAGCTCTTCATAGGTCTCCCTCAAGGAAGTATATTAAGCCCAATTAATTTTGGTATTTATACGAGAAAAATGCATTCCCTTATTCCTCATGGTTGCAAAATTATAGAATTTGCTGATGATGTAGTCGTTCTTTACCGCTCTTCAGATATTAATATTGCACTGAATGCTCTCCAAGACTGCCTTAATATTTTATTAGATTATTTGACACCAAGAGGTTTGGAATTATGTCCAGAAAAAACAAGCCCTGTTATTTTCACAAATTAAAACCTGGATCTAAACAATCCTCAATATAGATTGAATTTAAATGACGTATCTATATCTCCTTCTTCAGAGGTCTAGTATCTGGGAATTTATTTTCACAGATCAACTCTTTCAGATACTCACTTCAAATATTTGGTAGACAGAGGTCGAAAAATTATAGATGGGTCATTCTTGAATATCCAACTACCACCATGGATAGTCTCAGCTTGTAGAATAAGGAGCAACCACTACTCTCTAAACTACAGCTTAGCGAGAAAAAATTATATATCTTCATCAGATTGTTCTTGCGCCCCAGGAGTTGAACAGGACATCGATCATATTCTTTGGGCCTTTCCTATTTATGACAACTTAAGACCGGATCTCAATAAATCCCTTTTCAAAACTTTAAAGCATCCTCCTCCTTATTCCAGTGTTCAAATTTTTTCAAAACCATCAATGCGTACCTTCTCATATGTATTTAGATTTTTAAAACGTGCCAACCTACAAATTTAATTGAAACATCAAATTCAAATTTCGCGCCAAGTAATAGGGCGCTAGAACCCTTAAAAAGACTACTACAACATTACTCGAATCTATCCAAATACCTGGTCATGGCAAATTACACAGCTTTTTAAAGCAAGTACACACGCCAACGAATTATATGAAGAAGAAGAAGAAGACCAAGGGCTAAATGCTTCCTTACGAAAGCAGTTCTGTTCTGGAGTTCTTTCGTAATCTACTTCAGAGTAGTCCCAAAAATAACTATAATAATAACTCCGACTTGTGTAATGTTTGACTTTTATATAATAAATGTTTTGGGTTTACTCGTGAAGATGGTTGGAGTAATAATTAATTGATATTATTAATTAATCCTTCTTATTCACAAGGTTTTTCCCTCCGTTTTAACGGAAATTTACTTGTTTTATTTTAAATTTTTCCGCCTTCCTTTTCAAAGGATTAAACCAAGATTGAACATCGAATCAAATCGCGGAACTTACGCTTGCGCGTAAATAAGGCAACTCCGCTCGTAACAAATGTGAGGGCTCGTCCGGGATCTTGGTGCGGAAAATTTTTAAATTTTTGCAAATTTTGTGACATTTTGTTTGAACTTTAAAGAACAATAGTGAAATAATAAATTTAAGGGTTGTAAATTTAAAAGTGTCATAATTTAAAATAATTAATGAATTAAATGAACTGTAAACTGTGAAAGTCGGATAAAATTGTGTTTATAATGAAAATATGAATGGAAAAGTTTGAACAATATACAATTCAACTTGAGAACCAGAATTATAAAATCCAAATTAATATCCTGTTTTCCTATTTTTGAAGAGTTGCTGATAACGGATTTTTCAGAAATTGGATTTTTAATATCTTTGAGTGGAAAATGTGGTGAAAAGTGTGCGCGAGTGAAATTTCCATTTGTGAAATTATGGTCTGTTCGTTTATGAGTGTTAATTTCAGTGTTTTCAAGAAGTGAAAATAAAGGTATGATTAGCGTATATTTATAAAAGTATGATTTGTATTTTGTCTCTTCTGCAGTTTTGATTTTTACCCTGTAATGTTGAGCATAATTTTTAAATTCAAATTTATTCCGCGTCGAATTCATTCATTTCATTTTCTGTATATTATATATATCTATATATATTGCTGTGCTCACTGCCTGGCTGACGAGAGAGAAGTACCGATGGCGCACTCACCGCCGCGCATGACGTAGGTCGCTCTTACCTCTCGTCATACCTGAGGAGAGCCAGCGATCTATATACTTGGTTGCACATTTCGATTCACTCAGTCTGCCTACGACCGGACTCGGGGCTTGCTCCGAGGCCGATCGACAGCAGCTCACTTTTCCTTTCTCACCCTCGATCTATTCTCTGTCCAGAGAGGCGCTAATCCTGGACAGGGGATGATCTTCCTCGTTTGAGAAGGTGGACATGAGGAGCTAATCTGTCCACCAGCTCTTACAAATTCCTAGAAGGAGTTGTACTTGGACTTCGGGCGCTAACGAGTCCTGGTAACACCCTTCGTATTCGTTCTTTTAAATTTTACCTGGTGCGGAGAAGACCGTGTGGAGCTCCACCGTGTAGTCTCTGTACCCTTTCCACCTTAGTCTCAACTGAACGTGGGGCGCTAACCCGGGACGTTGAGACATCCATGTTATTTTTTACCATCCTCTTTACACACACACACAATTACATAATTTCCCCTGTTGAACTGAGGAGCTAATCGTTCAACAGATATGACACATACACCTGGACAACTTGGCCTTGAGGAGCTAATCAGGTCAGGATGTCCAGAACATACAAGATTCTTCCACTAATTTCGCGACGGGCATGAATATCGACCGCAGTTCGATATCTAGTTCTTGTTTCAGTAATTTCTAAAATTCTGACCTAGCGTGCACGACCCTAGTTTCCGTCCGCGCGCGTCATTGGGGGTTAATTTCTAGAATCAACCCAGTAATTTTCGGTGTCACTAATTTGTAATTTTAATTAAAAATAACAGGGTAAATTTTATTACAGTCCGAACGAGAACGAGAACGGCGAGGAATGATTTGGGGTGTGAAGGAGTGTTATGGCGGACGCGCCTATAATTTCCAATTTTGTTTATTATTACTAAACTTTTCTATTTTTGTTATTATTAAATTTCCATTTGTTTAAATATTTTATTTTTATTATTTGTAATTTAATTCTCAATTTAGTTTATTATTTAAATTTTATAATTCTTTCTTTATTAATTTTTCTTTGCATTGTATCGAGTCAGTTTTATTATTTTATATTTTTATTGTAATTTTTATGGTTTAATTTTAGTTTGTTAATTATTAATTTTGTTATTATCTCTATTTTTATTTTATTTTGTTAAATATATTTACTTTCGAAGGTTTCAATTATGTTTTATTATTTTGATTTTACCTTTTCACAAATTTCTCTTAATTTAGTATCTATAATAGATGGCGCTTGCGTCACTGTAAATTGATAGAATTTACCAATCTAGAGACCCGGACTCCATCCGGCGAGCAAATTCTTTTTGGCAAAAACTAAGATCATTACAACCCTATTAAAGGTATATTTTGGAAGTTTTTGAGATAATTAAAAAATTTTATTTGAAATAATAGTTTATTTTTATTATTTAATACTTTATTTATATAAGCATTTTATTTGTAATAATTACTTTTAATTTTGGAACATTAAAATTTGATTTAATTAAGAAATATTTTATATATCTTTTATATATGGGCAATTCCATGTCAACCGGATCACTCGCAGACCCAAAATTCAGCCCATCAGAATTATATGTTGTAGGTATCAAATTATTCGTACAACCAAGTATTTTCGAATGCAATGTGGCCATTTTGAAAATTTCAAAAATGGCGGCCCTATGTGACGCATAGAATACACAAAATTGAAAAATAATCCAACAATATTGTCAATAAAAGTCTTATAAACCCCTAATTTACTGCCAAAAAGAATTGGTTTTATGTACATGTCATCTTAGTTTATAAATCAATGAAGTCTTAGGTCAAAAGTAAAAAATTCATAATGGCCTATCCAATATGGCGGACGATTTTTTAAAAATCGTTGAATTCCAATGAAACTTTCTACTCGGGGGTTTTCGGGGTCGCTGATCACAAATCAAAACTCAGATTTTCGAAACTCAAAATGGCGGTTTGAAAATGGCGACCAAAAAAATTTAGCGACCATTATATTCACTTGAATCTTGTTATTTAGGGGGTTTTAGGCCACCAAATTCGAATTTAGAGTCAGATTTTTAAAATACAATATGACGGTTTAAACATTCTGGATAACAAAAATGTTTATAAGGGATTTTTGGTGTGCTGATTGCGAATCTAAAGTTACTTTTAATTAATTGATGTTTTTCGCGTAAAGGATTGTACTGTCGTCATTAACGTTACCCGATGTACACTCCGGAGAGGTTGCACGATCGGGTTTTGTACATCGTATAGCCCTTAAAAGGGCTGTTTGGTAAAACTGCCTGCATTTTGAAAAAAATGAAGATATAAATCTTAGTGATCAGAGATTTTCTGATTAATTTGATGATTTTGATATACAGTTTTTTTCAAAATTCAGGCAATTTTATCAAACAGACCTTTTAAGGGCTATACCATGATTACGACTATGATTTTCATTATTTCCAAAATAAGGCAGTTTCACCAAACAGCCCTTTTAAGAGCTATACAATGATTATCACTACGATTTATATCTTCTTTTTTTCCAAAATTTAGGCAGTTTTACCAAACAGCCCTTTTAAGGGCTATACAATGATTATCACTAGGATTTATATCTTCATTTTTTCTAAAATTCAGGCAGTTTTACCAAACAACCCTTTTAAGGGCTATACGATGTACAAAACCCGATAATGCAACCTCTCCGGAGTGTACATCGGGTAACGTTAATGACGACAGTACAATCCTTTACGCAAAAAACATCAATTAATTAAAAGTAACTTTAGATTCGCAATCAGCACACCGAAAATCCCTTATAAACATTTTTGTTATCCAGAATGTTTAAACCATAATATTATTGTATTTTAAAAATCTAACTCTAAATTCGAATTTGTTGACCTAAAAACCCCTAAATAACAAGATTCAAGCGATTATAATGATCGCTTAATTTTTTTTTGGTCGCCATATTGAATCCGCCATTTTGAATTTCGAAAATCTGAGTTCCGATTAGTGATCAGCGACCCAAAAAACCCCCGAGTAGAAAGTTTTATTAGAATTCAACGATTTTTAGAAAATCGTCCGCCATATTGGATCGGCCATTATGAATTTTTTAATTTTGACCTAAGACTTGATTGATTTATAAACTAGGATGATATATTCATAAAACAAATTATATTTAGCAGTAATTCATGCGTTTGTAAAACTTTTATTGGCAATATTGTTGGATTATTTTTTAATTTTGTGTATTATATGCGTCAATAGGGCCACCATTTAAAAAATTTTTAAATGACCACATTGCATTCGAAAGTACTTGGTTGTACTTACAATCTGATACCTAGAACATATAATTCTGTTGCGCTGAATTTTGGGTCTGCGAGTGATCCGGTTGACATGGAATGGCCCATATATGTTTATATTTTATTAAGTTAATTGTTGTATAATCAAAATTAATTTAAGATATTTTAATAATAATTAAATTAATTCTTAATTTCTGTAACAACAATGTTTTTGAATTAGTTTTTCTAAATATTTATGATTATGTGGATTAAAAACCCTTCCTATTATTTTAAATAATAGGTTGTTGTATTAAAATTATTGAATTAACTAAAATGTTTTATATGTTTAGGATTTGTCAGAATTAATTAGTTTTAGGATTAATTAGGTCAAATAGTGTCAACGAAATTAATGATTTCGAAAATGTATGAATGAATTTATTCGTTAATATTTTATAATTTACGACGATATAAATTACAAGAAAGGAAACTTTAGTACAATGTAAAAATGACACGACAAAGACAGATAACTTTACGAAAAGTTTCACAATACTTAAGTGTAAATAAATTGAAGGTAAAGAAAGCAATTTTTTTTATTTTTTAGTTGAGATTACTATTTTCACAAGTTATAATTTAATTTATAAAACCTTTGTCCGAAATTTTCAGTCCTTTGTGTCACGGACATACGTGATAAATAAGATATAAATATTTAGTAAATTTTGAATTTTCTTTTTAAAAGATAAGCACCGTTTTACGTGCAAAGAAACTGTGGCCATATTTCTCATGATTCTCAATGCGAAAATATGTCCATACAACTAGTTGTTTGTAATTATTACACAGAAAAAGGGCATCTCTCTTTCTCTTATTTTTAATGCGCTTCAACGTTATTATTTTCCACTTAACGGGTGTTAGAAAGGTTGATTTGAAACATTGAGAGTCTGTTGTATTACACGTATATGAGAGAAGGGCAATAATTCTTATTATACTCGAAGATCTTAGTATTTTTACATTTGAAATTTTGGGAATGGAATTTTTGCACGAGGACTCTACCTCCTTAGAGTTTCAGAATGAAGAAATTATCCTCGATCTTCCACCCTTGAGACACACGAACGAGGGAAAATTCTCCTAATTCGCGAGAGCTAGAAATAAATAAATATAAGGATTTTTTGAACATATTGAAATCAATAAAAAATTGAATATTTCGTAGTTTAGAGAGAAGAGTTGTACATAATTTTAGTATACTTTGGAAGATTTAAATCTTGATAATTTCCTCGAGACCCTTGCGAATTGTGCGTTCTATCTAGCATGGTAAACCAATTGACAACAAACGACTTTACAAAGAGCAATTTGTTTAAATTTCTTTTACACGAGGTGACACGTTCTATGAACGAAACACCTGTGTTCTTTTTTTAAATAATCTCTACAAAACTTGACGAAGTACGAAAAGCCGGGGTAGAATCACGTAATTGCTTGGAGTCAATTAGTATTATTGAATTAAAATTCTGATAGAATGAACGAATTATCCGATTTCAGGGAAAAGAAAATGACTGAGGACAGTAAGGATGAAGGGTGTTGTCTGGAGTCACTTTATGAGAATCCTGTAATTAACTCTGACAAAGTAAGTCTACGGCCAGAAAGTCGAGTTATGGATTGTATAGTGAGTAAATATGACGGTAGAGACTACATCAAAAATAAAGAAAAGTCCCGTAACAGTCGAGAGAGTCCCTGGATGCGTGGAATCGTTGCATTAATAAAATTTATAATAAGAAACTGGAATTTCTATAGCTCTCTCTCTCTCTCTCTTCAACTTTTTGATTTTGATGTAGCTTTTTATGTAAAATAAAATAAAGAAAACGATTCAGAAGGTCGAACTATTGTCTGAGTTCTCGGAAACTGATTTGAAAATATAATTAAATATTATTGTACGGACAGTGTCGGTCTACCAATCAAGGACAGAGATAGTATTGATGAAGAAGGAACCAGTCTGAAATCACACTATAATGTCAGAGACCCGGAACACATTGGTTCCGTTGATATTTACAATGTTTTGATAATGTTGAGAATTTTCGTGAGCATAGTGATTTTTATATGAATACTGAATTCTATAAAAATAAATATAGTAGAAATTTTAAGAAAATTAGAAAAGAGAATACAAATACTAGAGCATTAGGCAACTACCTGCAATGCAAGACCCTTTTTTCCGCCATCCTCTTTAAGGGGGAAGGGGGTGTGGAGCAACTGAGACTTGCTCGTACCATGCCCTTCAATTTTCTCATTTTTTTCTCCTTCTTTCCTAACCCCCCCCCAAATTTTCCACTGTGAAGAAGTAGAAAAGAAAATTAATTCTTTTTGATATTCTGTATCAAATTATTTCGAAAACTACTGAATATTTACAATACAATGAAAAATTTTTTCTTTTCATCTGTATTTATCTTCTATTCTTGAACTTAAAAGATAAGTTTAAAATCGATCTAATAAGTATATCTTATTTTTGTAATTGTAATTGTTTCATAAAATAAATTTCAGTTTATTGTAGAATAAATTAAAATATCTTAGTGAAATTTCTTTTAGAATTTTCTTACGAAAATTTTCTTTAAGGGGAAAGGTGTGACAAGCGACTGCCATCTTGCTCGTTAACTTTTCGATATATCGATTAATGAGTTATCGAAGCGCGAAAGTATAATATCATTAATAAACTAACTAATTAATTTAGGATTTTCTTACGACTTTTGACAAATATTGACGAGACTAAACAAGAATGTTTAACTATTGTAAAATATAATAATTCACGGTTTAATAGTTCCAAATTCTAAATATGTATTTAAAAACAAACATTTCTTAGAATTTCCATAAATCAAGTAAAAAATAGCGAAAGAAAATGTAATATCTAGTTTCCTAAAGTCATAACACCGAGAAACCCTTGAAAGATTATTAATATTAATAATTATTAATAATTATTAATAATAATTAATAATTATTATTAATATTATTATATTAATTATTTATTTATTTAATATTATATTTAATATTAACGGTTGAAAAGGCATGTTCTTCACCGTTCGTTTGAAGAATGAACTAATATAATACTCTTTTCATTATTTTGAAGAAACAATGTAATTAGAAACTTTAATTTAAAATAAATTGATAAAAAGTACATGATGCGATATGCTAAATTATGTAGATTAATAAACAACAATAGAAATTAAGACTTTTTACCGAATTTAATAAACTGTGATTATCTAAAATATTAAAACCGACAAAATGGGCTCTTTTTATGTAGACGTCTATAATCCTTAATATAACGTCGCCTGGGGGCAGCAACATGACGACTCAGCTAAACGGTAAAAAAGATGTCGTTTCAAAAAGAAAAGTGAAAAACATGCCATTTCGCAAAAGCGCTGAGAAACATACCTTCTTCAAACGAACGGTGAAGAACATGCCTTTTCAACCGTTAATATTAAATATAATATTAAATAAATAAATAATTAATATAATAATATTAATTATTATAAATTAATCAATTTATTTAATTTAATTAATTAATCATTAACCCCCCTGAGCATGAGTTTTTACCCAAACAGCAGTTACCAAATGCATACATTTTTCACAACAATAGATTTTCCTGCAATTTAATATACGGAGGTCTTTTGTGTCGCTGATTACGAATCTAAAGTCCATTTTTAAAAATTCAAAATGGCTGATCCAATATGCCAACCAAATTAAAAAAAATTAATTTTTTTGCAATTCAGTATATGGGGGTTTTCGGGCTAGCTGATTACGAATCTGAAGTCCGTTTTTAAAAATTAAAAGCTAAAACGACTACAATACTCGAAAAAAAAATAACCTGAAAAAATAAAAAGCTAAAACTGAAAAATGCTGAATATATAGAAACAATAATGGTACAAACCTGGTTCAATTTTCGCATTCGTATATTAAAACGGAAATATAAAGAAATTTATAAGTAAGGCGCGGTTTCTTATATATATTTTCGTTATGATTTCACATGTGAGAAAGACATCCACCTACCGGTAGCATACGAACTTCAAAATTTAGCGGTAATTTTAAATCAATTTCAAGAAACTACACTCACAAAGAACAATTGTAAAGTCAATAAAAATTACATTATGATAACTTTAAGTAATTAAATAAAATAGAGAAATTAATTTTTAAATAGTATTATTTAAACAAATTATTGTTGTTATTTACTAACTTGTTACAGAATGCACCTTGAAAGTTGCAATTTTTTCCTTACTCTCTAAATCTGAAACAGCGATAAGTATGCAACTGATTCCAATTAGCGTATATACGCTGCGAATTAGTAAAATTTCGCTAAAAAATCAGTGATATTTCACTAATTAATTAGCGTATATACGATTTTTGAGGTATGTTAAATTGACGTAACAACTTTGATACATGTAAATAAAACTAATATAAAAATTTAGTGCTCATTTAGTGCTAATTTAGTGCCATATTGATAAATTTGATGTTCTTAATTAAAAAAGCAAAAGTCGTGATTACGCTAGCTTAACATTAAGCTGACGTAATCATACCTTAAAAACTCATCAAATTAAAAAATTGACTTTGTAAGAATTTAGTGCTCATTTAGTGCTAACGTAATGCCATATTGACAAATTGAATTCTCTTAATTAAAAAAGCAAAAATCGTGATTACGTTACCTTAATGTTAAGCTAGCGTAATCATACCTTAAAAGCTCATCAAATTTAAAAATTGACTTTGTAAGAATTTAGTGCTCATTTAGTGCTAAAAAGACACGTTAGAGGGGAGTTAGATCTGAGTTTGGCACTTTCTCGTACCAACTATTAAGTAATTTTGACTCTTTCTTCGTTAAAACCGTGTAAGGACACAAAAGACGGCGGGCTTCGCCCGCCTTTGTTTGTCCTTCCCGTGCGTTGAAAAAAAGGTTTTTTAAAAGACACGTTGGAGGGGGGTTAGGTCACGGTTAGTTACTTTCTCGTAACAACTAGTAAGTCATTTTGACTCTCTTTATACGTTAAAAGCATGAAAGGACAAAAGGGACGGCGGGCTTCGCCTGCCATTGTTTTTTCCGTGTGTAAGAACAAAAAAGGCGGGCGAAGTCCGCCGTCTCTTGTGTCCTTACACGGTTTTAGCGAAGAAAGAGAGTCTAAATTACTTAATAGTTGGTACGAGAAAGTGACAAACCCAGACCTAACCCCCCTCCACCGTGCCTTTTTAGTAAAACTCTTTTTTTAGTGTCACGGGAAGAAAGAACATTTTAGTCCTCCGCCTTTTGTCTCTTTGCACGCTTTTGACGCAGAAAGTGAGTTTTTTTGTATCAGCTCTTTTTTTATAATGCATATCTGACGTAAAGATAAGAGAGTCATTTTGACTTAAAATTAATC
This sequence comes from Leptopilina myrica (nomen nudum), assembly GCA_032872475.1. Classification (NCBI taxonomy): domain Eukaryota; kingdom Metazoa; phylum Arthropoda; class Insecta; order Hymenoptera; family Figitidae; genus Leptopilina; species Leptopilina myrica (nomen nudum). The sequence goes on along the minus strand of CM065463.1, from coordinate 34,670,206 downwards.
GTTTTTAAGAGTTCTACTAAATTTAATTTTTTTTAATTCTATTAGTTAAAACTTTTGAGGGAATATGATTTTTAAGAAATTGTTTGAGCAATTAATAGAGATTTCAATTATCAAACTCTGCAGAGAAATATAATTTATTAGAATTTATTATTAAAAAAATATAATTTGTTAGAAAATAGGATGAAATAATTTTTAGTATCACAGTTACTATATAAAATAAATTTGAAATTTTATTTTACTTATATTCTATTCAGTCTTAGTATTTTGATAATGTTCTTATGTTTCTTGTGATACTTTTGCGTATATGATTAAACCAATAAATATGGTTTTATCTTATTTGATATTTAAGTGACGTTCAGTACCATTTGCATCATGAATCTCATACCAGTTATTATGACGTTTACAAACTGCTGTGTAATGTCCTATTTCGAACTCAATTTTGTTTTTCCTATTTCTTTGGAAATTTTGGTTAGTTTTGTTGTTTAACCATTGGTTCTCGAGCTCACCACTGATGAATCTTACAACTCCAAGAAGTAAATATTTGTCCTCTTTATTCGTAGATAAATCTGTAAAGCTCATTGGTAGTGAGTCTAAATGTACTTTTGTTTCATCTTCCGCCATTTTCATTAAAATCAGTGGACCTATAAAAGTTTTATGAAGTCAGTTATCTTTAAATTAAATTTTTTATAAGTAAAATATGACGTAAATATATTTTTAAACTTACTGCTTGTTTCAAATTTTCTTTGACATTGTCCATTACAACGAAAACATGTCGATTGCATCAAATGTTCATAAATCATCTCACTTGAGCACGAATTTTCCAGAAGCGAGTTCGGTAAGACAAATTGCGTCATTGTTTTTTTTTAACATTGCAGTTTTCGTTGCTACATTTTTCAATTACTATACTTATAGCACAATCCTTCAAAAGTTCTTGTGCCATCGCGAAAACATTTAAAGAGCATTCGATTGATAGTTGATTTTCACCGACTTTTTTAATTTTTTTCATCTTTTACATTCTCATCAATTTTTGTTATTATGTCTTTTAAAATAATAGCACGCTTTCGATAACAATTTGAAGTTCCCTTTTGGACAACGAACATTACAAAATCTATTGCAGGATTTGTACGACGTAGATGATTCAATAATGTCTTAACATTTGTAAAATCTAAGGCTGCGACTATTAATATTTGAAGAGGTGCATCATAGGCGCAAGTATTGGAGTACGAATGAGAGACACGTTCTATTACTATAGGCTAAAATGAAAATAAAAATGAAATATTTTAAAATCTAACAAATATTTATATCAGTTTAAATATTATTACATAACATAAAATTTAGTTTCGTTACATAACATAAAATTGAAACATCGTACAATATATGAAAAAAGAAAACAAAAAACACTTTTTCAAAAATAATCAAATACTTTTATAATTACTTTGTTAATTCTTACCTTCAGACTAAAATTGTTTCCATTTTTTACAATTTTAACACCTGATAACGGTTCGTTAGAGAGTGCTGCGAATGTTTTTAAATTTTTGTCTAAATTAAAGGCTACTTTATCATTTTTTGTTCTTTTTTTATATTTCTTGACTTCGAACCTTTAGATTTTTTTGTCGTTTAAACTTCTCCAGTTTTCTTCATTTTGAGATGCCAAAATTTCTGGTGCATTTTTAATCATTGTGCAGTTATCGCATATTGTCATTTTTTTGGCTTTAATTACACTATCCTGCAAGATAGTTTCTAGACATACTTGACAGGCATAATTTGTTTTTTTCTTTACTGCACTTTTTGCTTTTGACGTTGTCTTTTCCATATTCTCGGTGTTTTCTAAAAAATGGTTTAATATAAAATGTAATACTTTTATAAGTAAAAGTAAATTATGAGTATAAACAGGGTAACTATAAGTGATAGTTGTCAAAAAATGTTATTGAAAAAAATGGTTATAAGAAAAAAGTTTTCATATCATATATATTAAATAAAATCAACAATGTAAGAAATAATTAAAATCAAACATTGTATAATAAAATGTTACACAATGAAAGTCATGATAAACTATTCTTCTTTACTGAAAGTTTTGATTTTCACTAAATATGCGTGACTGAAATTTCCAGGAGGAATTAGCATAATTTTTAGATAAAATAAATTAAATAAAGTTACTGTACCTTCAGATGTATCATTTCGCGTAACAATTTCGGATGCAAAATCATGAATATTGTCAATATTTAACTGCAGGTTTTCTTCAGTTTTAGCAGAATCGACACTACTATTAAAATCTATTTCCATTGCTTTATCCTCAATAATATTCGAACGACCCGTTACGTAAGAGAGGAGGGAGTTTACGAAATTATCTGGCCTCATAAGTTTCGGCAAATCTTTTTTTATGTCTTTGATTTGGCTTTCGACAGCTGCACTCGTAGCAGGGATTTTACCAAAACCAAATTTATCTCTTAATATACATGACCATAAAGGGAATGATTTCATGTCTCTCATTATTCGATCCGCTAACTGTGGAAGATAGTGAGCATTATCATGATCTCCGTATTCACAGCTTGCGATTTCTTTAGCTTCTTCGTTTATTTCTTGAGACCACGTTAACCAAAAATTTGATGAAGTTTCATTATCTTTTTCAATGTTTTCATCAAAGATATTTGAGTCTTCAGGTTTTGTCCATTGTTCATCATTTTCCGAGCCATTATCATTATTGTCCACAAATTCATTAGGATTCTGCAAGGATTTAAGAAAAGCACGCTGCTGATTACATTGTGTCGGTTTTCTAGAACTGATATGTTGACCATCTGTTTCGCAATGCGCTACTATAAGAATTGCCTTTAATATTTTTCCAGCATCTTCCAGATTCCTGCACTGAATCAGCTGTCCGATTGATGCTTTATAAAAAACCTGAATTCGTTTTAATTTTGTCAATTTAGCTAAGAAATCACTATATAATTTAATAAAATGGGCAACGTCTATACGGATGTAACACCGTGGTAGTTCGTTTTTTCCAGTAGCAATGTTATATTCATCAATTGAAAAAATTGGGTAAATGCTTGAATAGCTGCTGTCAAAATAGCTGTTGCCTGTTGCTCATTTAAAAAGAACCGAATTGCATTTGTATTATGCACTTCGCTGAGCATTGCTGCGATAATGTACTGTCCAACAGGATCATTGACAACAAGCAAATATAAAAAAATCGGTTTTTTCCCTTCTCCTTTAATCCATTCAAAAGATTGCACTACTCCACCTGTTGCATCGGCACAAACACTTGCTTCCTCATTTTTTGAATGTCGCAAATATAAACTTTGTTGGTGGTTAGTCCAGAAATGTACAAAAAATGGATTGTGGCCAATGCTATAAATCGAGTTTATCCAACTTGTAAATTTCATAATTTCTAAAGCGTTCCTAGGATCTTTATGTAAATGATGAGATTTTAACGCTTTTGTTTTGACTAGTCTTAAAACTGAAGCTTTAGGTAAATTACCTGGCTCTTTGTCTCCAGGTTTCATTAAACTTGTAGCTTTTTCTGTTCTATATAACTCTGCCCCCTTTCGTTGCAACTCTTGTGCGACTTCTTGCCTTACTGGAGCTCTTAAATATCGCTTTCTGCATTTACCGGTATTTTTACCTTTTGTATAGTGGCAGTCAATAGCAACTTCATTTACATAAGTAAAATTGTCAATGCGACAAATTAGCTTACTGCAACAGTGGCAGTAACCTGTAAATATAAATTAAATTGCTTTTATCTAAAATTCAGTTTGTGATTTAAAACAAAATAATAGTCATACATACACTACTGTCCGTGAGTATCAGGACGCCCCTTTTTCATGAGTGGAAAAATGCTTAAAATGTAGAAAATAAGAATAACAAAAATTTTTCGTATTTTTTTCCTGAAAGCTAATGAAATTATGAAAAGACTGACACCTGATCGAAGAATTTTCGTTGACTATTCTATCACATACAGAAAAAATACTGTATTTTGCATGCTTTTCGTAATTTTTTAATTTCTTGAAAACTAATTAACTTTTTTAGCATTCTTGGTCTTGTTACTATCTCTATTCAATGTAGAGTCTAAATTAATTAATAGTACTCTGATAAATTTTTCCAAACAAAAATTGAAACTGTGAAAGTCAGATAAAAAAATTTTGAAAAACAGATTGACACTTTTTCAACAAAATTTTTTTTTTTTAATTAAATAATTAAGTAATTAAAAAGCTTTTCTGAATTTTAGTATATCTATCAAATGAACATATTTTACATTGACCTTTTTGACACTTTAATATTCATGATAATTTTAAAAAAATTTTTATCCTACTTTTACGGTTTCAAATTTTTTTGGAAAAATTTATTTCACAATACCAGTTAATAATTTAGATTCTACATTAAATAGAGATTGAAACAAGACCATGAACGCTAAAAAAAGTTAATTAGTTTTCGAGAAATTAAAAAATAACAAAAAGCATGCCAAAATCCAGTATTTTTTCTGTTTCTGACAGAATAGGCAACGATAATTCTTTGATCAGGTGTCAGTGTTTTCATAATTTCATTAGCTTTCAGAAAAAAAATACGAAAAATTTTTGTCATTCTTATTTTCTACGTTTTAAGCATTTTTCCACTCATGAAAAAAGGGGCGTCCTGATACTGATATTTGAACTTTGAGTGGTAAATCTCGATTAAACTGTGAAAAAATATTGTTTGACTTGTAATTTTTTTCTTTCCAAATATGTGAAATTCTTGACATTCATAACAATATGGCAACCGTTTAATTTTGTATTCTATTTCTTGTAATTAGTACTCTGTACGAAAGGGCATTGCCTGTATATATTTTAAATAAAAAAATAAATTAGTTTTTTTTTCTTTGATGGTCTTTCTAGATGGCCTTGTCCTCTTCAAAATCTCCTTTCAAATATGTAAAAGGTAAAAGTATTTAAAATTATTAAAATAGGGAATGATTTTCTGAAAAATAAATAAGATCAATTTTCTCAAAAACACCTCCAATTATGGAATTTTTACATCAGAAATAATGATTAAAAATTCCTATAAATTTTAAGCGGGCTAAACCATTAATTAACCATTTATTTAATCATTTAATTAGCTAACCATTTATATTTACTATTTAGCATTCAAAAGAATTTTTCTTTTTATACTTAATTTCACAAAATTTCAAACTGTTGACGTCATTTTATAAAACATATGAATTGTTCTAACATTTCATTTATTTTCGGAAGTTTTTACGTTAATTATGTTATAACGATTTATTTGTTCAAAAAAATGCACGTCAACAATTTGAAATTTTGTAAAAATAAATATTTAAAAAAAATTTCCTGAATGCGAGAATGGTTTAGCCCACTTGAAATTCATAGAAATTGTTCATCATTATTTTTAGAGTTTTTAGCAAAAATTTAATAATAAAAGAAGTGATGTTTTTGAGAAAATTGATCCTATTTATTCTTCAGAAAATCATCTTCTATTTTGGTAATTTAAAATATTTTCACCAATTTCAAACTGGATTTTTAAGAGATTTTTCTTGGATCAATCAAAAGATCCAAGAAAGAAAATTAAATTATACTCAAATGAAAAAAATTACAAGCAAAACTATTTTTTTCACAGTTCATGCAAGTTTTACCTCTGAAAGTTTAACGTATAACTTCGTTAAATAGAAAATTTTTTAAATTGAAAGATACGTGTCTCTTTATTTTTTATATTACATGTTTCGTCAACAGGTAAATATATAATTTGAAGTTAGTTGACTTGTCTGATTTGAAATGGATTCAATCTACTATAACTTTCCTAAAATTGCATTTATTACTGTTTTTTTAAAAAGTAAATATTTTGTAATGAAAAAGGTTTCATAATATTATGTTGACATTAAAAACAATTAAAAATATACATTTTTTTGGCAGAAGTATAATTTTTACAAGAATCAATTAATATTTCTATAATGAAAAAGTTAATTCCAAAAAACAGGGCGTCAACTAACCGGGAGATAGCAGGTAATTTAATTTGACCGGTAATTATTTCACCAATTTAAAGAAAGTTTTATTATTTTAAATTGTCTTTAAAAAATCGCATATTATTTTAATTTTTATAGATATTTATACTGCTCTCTCAATTTGAATTAATTGTAAATAATTTATTTTATTTTAAAAAATCAGTCACTAAATCGAATTTTCAAATTATTCAAATTTAATCATTGCTAAATAATTGAATTTTATAACAAGTCAAATTCTAATGTATTCATGTCTCATAGTGCGGAATAATTAACATTTTTATTAGTTAATTTAAAAAAAGATAAACACTTACATTTTTAAAATTAAATTTTTGCAAAGTTTTTTTGAAAATTCTGAAAAATAAGATTTTTGAAATATTTCAATTCTATTGTTTTAAGATACTTGAATTTTTATAAACAAACAATTGAAAATTTATGAATTAATTGAAATTTTTTTACATTTTATTGATGATGATTGAATTCTATTTAAGATTTTATTTAAATTTATTGAAAATAATCAAGTCCCTCTTAAAGTTTCAAATTAATTAAAATTTTTTTTATAAATAATAACATTTAAAAACAAAAAATTTTAAAAAAATTTAAATTTAAAACAAGATTTTATTTTAGAAAAATTAAAAAAATTATTTCATTGCTTAATTCAATTATTTTCCAAAATTTCAATTAAAATTTAAAAAAAAACATTATTCTCAAAAAATTTAAAGAAACTCGTCAAAAGAATTTAATAATTCATAAAAACTATAATAAAAATTTTTTATGACATTTGTCAATTTATTTATGCTCGAAATTAAATAAATTTAAAGTTGATGAGAAAATTAACCGGGGAAATTATGATAAAGCTGGAAATTTTGTAATGACCTCTAAAATTAAAACCACAAACAATTTTAGTTAAACTATATATCTCTTCAGATATCCAGTCTTCCCATCTGCCGGATTCTAATCGAAGACAGGTTCTAGTTTCCATATCTTTTTCTTGATTTTTAACTATTTTTTGCTTATATTCTTTTTCAACAAAAAGATTCTCAAAAGTTTTTTTATTAGCAAAAATTTTAAAAATATCGTCCTCGTCATCGGAATTAATTTCTTCTGAAAAGCTCGAGTTATTATCAGTGATATTTGTATCTTTCTTTTCATCTTCATTTTGTGGCAGTCCTAATTTGCTACGTATATTTTTATTACACAATTTATTGTAACAAGTAATAGCAGACCACTTTCCGCCTAAATCGTCAGACAGATTTTGCCACACTTTATCTTTCTTGCTCATCAATTTTCCATTTTCTTTAAAAATCTCTCCCTTCCGTTTTAAAATGCACGGAATCCATTCACTTTCGCAAACGTTCGCTTGTCTTCCAACAGTGGAAGTCATATTATTAAAAGAATATCATTCAATGTTAACAATAAATGTTTACTAATCCCTCACGTCAACAATCAATTATCAATAAAACATAACCGCCAAATTAAGACCAATAGCTGTATGAAATTGTTCGATAATGTCTCCATAGGTGGTGCAAGACTATTTCCATTACCAAATTTAACTGTACTTATTTATTCATTTAAGAAATTAGTATATATATATTATAAAAAGAAATTATTATTATATAAATTAACGATTAACAAAAAAATTTGTTTTCTTAACACCTCGATAGAAAATACGTACTTCTCTCTTTGATTTTACAGTAGAAAGTCGAAATTTGAACTTTTGTTGATCTACACACACGCCATCTGTTAGATACATTGGGATAAAAAAAATTCTTTGTTCTTAAAATCATAACTGTCGGTAAATAAGGAAATTGCGAATTCCATGAAAATTAATCGAATAATATTTAATAATATATAAAATGAGAAAAAGTTACCAAGAAATTTGACTGACATAATTATTTTCAAAAATTATTTGAATAAAATATTAAATCTAAAATAAAATAATTAAATATTTTATAATTTATTTTTTAATACGTGCGACAATGATAAAATATAATTTTAATAATTTAAAGAAATTATGGGTCAAACCATTTTATTGCAACTAAAGTGGTCGCTGACTAATTTTAAAAAATTATAATATTCTGCAGTTTTATTTCTCACATATTTTTTATTCTTAGAGAAAATGGAAGAAAACTTTTATCAAAAACTGAAAGTTCATCACAAATACTTAATATTCCGTAAGTTTTTACCTAATTATATAATCACATTTCCTCATTATTTGTTAATAAAAATCCCAAAAATAGGTTAATTTAATGATGAACTTTGGAATAATATTTTATTTATTATTTTATATCTTAAAATGGTTATATCAATTTATAATAATAAATTTAGTAATTCTTAACAAATGCCAATAATTTTTATTATATTTTTGTACTAAAATGTATTTCTTTTCAATTATTTTCTACTAACAGAAAATTGACAGTTTTTAGAATTTCTAATATTTAAAATTCATATTTTACAAAAGATATAAAATTATTTTTAAAAAATCTTTTTATTTTGTGATTCTTGAAAAAACAGTATCATTCCTGCAGAATATTATAATTTTTTGAAATTAGTCGGCGACCACTTTAGTTGAAATAAAATGGTTTGACGTCTTCCCGTGACACTAAAAAAAGAGTTTTACTAAAAAGGCACGGTGGAGGGGGTTAGGTATGGGTTTGGCACTTTCTCGTACCAACTTTTAAGTAATTTTGACTCTCTTTCTTCGTTAAAACCGTGTAAGGACTCAAGAGACGGCGGGCTTCGCCCGCCTTTGTTTGTTCTTCCCGTGCGTTGAAAAAAAGGTTTTTTAAAAGACACGTTGGAGGGGGGTAAGGTCACGGTTTGTCACTTTCTCGTACCAACTAGTAAGTCATTTTGACTCTCTTTCTACGTTAAAAGCATGAAAGGACAAAAGGGACGGCGTCCGCCAGGGAAAATGCATGGGAAAAAGACGGGCAAATAAAAGAAATAGTTTATTTCGCCAGTCAGTGAAAATTTATATGATTTAGTAATTAAAAATATTTATTAATTTTTCTTTTGTTGGAGGGGGGTTGATTTCGGGTTCGATACCTTCCCGTATTAATACGGGAAGGTATCGAAACCAAAACTAACCCCCGTCCAATAAAAAAAATTAATAAATTTTTTTTGTTTGACGGGGGATCTTTTGTGTTCGATACCTTCCCGTATTAATACTGGAAGGTATAAATACGGGAAGGTATTAATACGGGAAGGTATCGAACCCAAAAGATCCCCCGTCCAACAAAAAAAATTTATTAATTTTTTTTTTGGACGGGGGATCTTTTGGGTTTGATACCTTCCCGTATTTATACCTTCCAGTATTAATACCGGAAGGTATCGAAGCCATAAAATCCCCCGTCCAACAAAAAAAATTAATTAATTTTTTTTGTTGGACGGGGGTCGGTTTTGGGTTCGATACCTTCCCGTATTAATACGGAAAGGTATCGAACCCAAAATCAACCCCCCTCCAACAAAAAAAAAATTAATAAATATTTTTAATTAGTAAATCATATACATATTAAATTAAAAATACTAATTAAGAGCATCAAATTTATCAATATGGCATTACGTTAGCACTAAATGAGCACTAAATTCTTACAAAGTCAATTTTTTAATTTGATGAGTTTTTAAGGTATGATTACGTCAGCTTAATGTTAAGCTAGCGTAATCACGACTTTTGCTTTTTTAATTAAGAACATCAAATTTATCAATATGGCACTAAATTAGCACTAAATGAGCACTAAATTTTTATATTAGTTTTATTTACATGTAACAAAGTTGTTACGTCAATTTAACATACCTCGATTTTTGGAATTAGTTGTATACTTATCGCTGTAAAACAGTGAAATTTCGCTTATTCAAATTTAGAGAGTATTTTGCAATTTACTAAAATCTATATAATTACAGATAAACAATAAAAATTGAATTATTAGTTAAACAATTTTAAACAAATAATTTTTGTTATTTACCAACTTTTAGCAGAATGCACCTTGAAAGTTGCAATTTTGTCCTTATTTTGCAATTTACTAAAATCTATATAGTTACAGATAAAGAATAAAAATTGAATTATTAGTTAAACAATTTTTAAACAAATAATTTTTATTATTTACCAACTTTTTGCAGAATGCACCTTGAAAGTTGCAAGTTTTTCCTTATTTTGCAATTGTCTAATCCCTATGTGATTAAAATATTACAATTTTTAATAATACTTATTACTGGTTTCAGTAAATATTTTCATTAGTTTATTGATTTAATACTAAACAAAGCTAAGAAACCATGAAAAGTTGTCAAATATCTCTCTGTTTATTTGAAAATTATATGATTTTGCAATATTAAATTGTTTAAACAAATTCAATATGTTTAATAACATTATTAAAATACATTAATTTTAATAACAGATAATTATATGGAAAAACTTTGATGAATTTTAATCGTATTTGGTAAAAAACAAACAAAAATAATTGGTAGCGTGAAGGTTAACTATATTGTTATTTGCAAACTTCGTTTATAGTGAGCCAAGAATTATACATTTTTTTCTTAATTTTGCAATTTATTTTATTTTATACATAGGGGAGTGCTGTCAGGGTTGGACATAGTTTTGAATTTTTTTCATAACTTCCTCTGCAGTGCGAATTTTACGTTTTCGCGCATATTGTTGGAAAGATCAACTCAAATGCAATGTTTTTGCTGTACATTGCAAAAAAATTCGGCCAAAAGTTTCAAAGTTATAAGCAATTAAAAAAAAAATAATGTTGTAAGGGTTGATACATGGGTGTAAGGGTTGAGCCACTGTAGAAAATCAATGAAATATTTAGGTAAATGGTTAAAAATGTCCTTCAAATAATAGAATGACACTTGAAAATGAGGAAAGGAACCATGAAATTAAAATCAAATCCCATATTGTGCATTTTTGCATAAGATTAGATATTTTATTTCTTAAGAATGAAATCAAAAATTTTTAAATTAAAACAATAAAAAAAGATTATCGAAAAAATTTTTTCCCTCTTTTTACGTCAGAATTAAAGTTTTTGACACCTCCTTAAGTCAAAAAATGAATTTCTGTTGCAAGTACGCTTCGTAATTGCAATATTTTGGGCGGCTCAACCCTGACGACACCGCCTGGCTCAACGCTAACTCACGCGTCGTTTTGTGACATACCACACAGAACACAAACGCGTCACACAAAACCTCTAATTTCTTTTCACATTTTTGTATAACATCTTAATAAACAATTTCAATAAATTTACATTGTCTTTGGCATATTTCTTCTACATTTACTTCTCTTTTTTTGACACCACAAAAAAGTTTCTGTTGAGCGTATAACAATGACTCGCAAAAAACGAAATTCTACGTTCGTATACTTGACTGAAACTCATGTGAAAAGTTGACTGGCATTAGTAGCAAGAATTTAAGTACGAAAACAGATGGAGCTAGTGTGATAACACAAAATAAACGCGATGGCTCAACCCTAACACCTGTCCAACCCTAACAGCACTCCCCTAATTACTCATGAAAATATGAATAAAATTGTACGAACAATTTTTAGACAAATAATTTTTATGATTTACCAAACTTGTTTACAGCGAATGCAAAATATTAAAAGTTATTAAAATTTTTATAAATACCGATAATAAATAGAAATTAATTTATTTGAATATTTTCTTAAACAAATTACTTTTTGTTATTTGTTTAAAAATTGTTTAATCAATAATTTTATTCCTTTTATCTATCGGTGTTCTTATAAACCTCATCTAATTATAAAATTAGGAAAAAACTGTATCATCCATGTGCATTATGTAAAAAGCTAGTAAATAACAATAATAATTTATATAAACAATTTTTTAATAATATTTCGAACCAGTTTATCTAAATATTTTATTGAAATGACCCATATTTAAATAACTTTTACAGAATTAAAGTAAACTTTCACGGAATGAAATTCTGAAAACTCAGTTCTCGAAAATCAATAGAATTTAAATCATGCAGTTTTAGATAGAACTCCAAATGCACTTTCTAAATTTTAAACAGTAAAATTTTATTGGTACTAAAGTGGGAATTTAGCAACTGCAGATTCCAACTTAAAGAAAAATTAAACAATTTTTTCAAAATTAGACAGCTTTATTAGACCTGTCATTTTGAATTTTAAAAAACAGACTTTAGATTCGTAATCAGCGACCCTGAAAACCCCCATATACCGAATTGCAAAAAATTTAATGTTTTTTTGAAAATTAGTCCGCCATATTGGATCCTTCATTTTGAATTTTCAAAAACGGACTTCAGATTCGTAATCAGCGACTTCGAAAACCCTTATATACCAAATTGAAAGAAATATCAATAACTTTTTGAAAATTTTGCCGCCATATTGGATCCGCCATTTAAAATTTTTGAAAATAGACTTCAGATTCGTAATCAGCGACCCTGAAAACCTACCATATACCGAAATGCAAGAAAATTCAATATTTTTTTTGAAAATTAGTCCGCCATATTGGATCCGCCATTTTGAATTTTATAATTCAAATTTCATATATGTAACCAGCGATCCGAAACACCATTATATACTTATTTATGTAAAAATCCAATCGTTTTTTTTTAATTTGTCCGCTCTTAGAATTAATGATTTAAGCTTATTTTTTCTAATTTTTACACTAACTTTGTTCATTATTTATTAACAAATATTTTATAAATATGAACTTCTAAAGAATTGTATGACAATCTGTGAGTCTTAAGCTTTAAGTTGCAACTTAGTAGATGTATTTAGAATAATTTGTTTAAAAGTTATTAATCAAAATGTTTGGACGACTATAGTCGTCCTTGTGCATACGAAATATATTTAACAAAAAATATTCTCATCTGTTTAACTAATAATCTGATACACTGTAAAAAAGGGAGTTAAATTTTAAGTCCCCAGGGGATTCTATAAAAGTCGCATCCATTAGGTAGTTGAAGTAAAGGGAGCTAAAACTTAACACCCCTATGCTAACTCCCCAAGGAATAAACAACTCGCGCGGGTGTTAATGAAAGGAGTTATTAAATTAACTCTCTTTTGGACCGTTAAGTTCCTACATTTTTTACAGTGTAATGATTTATTTTAAAACTTGAAATTGATACGCAGATAGAATTTGTAGAAGAATTTGTAACTGGTAAAGAACTACATTTTTTTGTTATTTAATAAATTTTTAGACTGATCCAAAAGTCAAGTATTGAGTCAGTGAAAATTCATGGTACTAAGGGGACACACATCATTTGCTTAATTTTTTTATTAGAAAGAAGAAAGTGTTTTCTGTTTTTGATTTTTTTTTAAATTGCGACAAAGAAAAATTTTGATATAAAAATTACTATTTCAAAAAAACTTATGTGAAATTTAGTAAAGTTATATCAAAATTTAATTAATATACTTGATATTTGATATACAATAGAACCTTGGTCATCAGAGGTAATGTGGGGAAGAGTTGACTCGGATAATCGAAAACGCAGATAAAACAAACAAATGAAAATTTTAAAATTTTTTTTATGTGTTTAAAGTGTTAGAATAATATAATTCGTCGACAAAAATAGACGAACTTTTAAATGCAATTAACATAAACAGTGATTTACTAAAAAATGTTTTCCAAATTTGGTTGCTCGATCAGTTTTATGCGAGTTATTACGCATTATCTGAGCATGTTCAGTGCCTCAGATAACCCGGAGTCTCGGATAACCGAAGTTCTACTGTAATACGTAATTTATGGACTGCCCCAAATTATAATCAAATACATTATTACAAAAACAACAAGTTGTTCATTCCACGAATATTTAGCTTCCTCAACATAATATACATTTATTTTTTAATCTTTTATTGAATAGTAATTATTTTAAAGTAAATTTTTAACAATTTCAAGAAATTCACAAATTTTACCTTTTTTTGAAAAATATAAATAGCGATTACTTTTATACATTTTGTTTTTTTTGTCAAAAAAATATAATGTCAGGAACATAATTTTTATCAGAATTAATGAAAATATTAATGAATAAAAAAGTTATTTCAAAAAATATTAAAAATTTTCTTTCAAATTTTGAAAAAATAGTATAAAAACAAATTTTGTAGATATATTTCGAAATCCTTGTGTCAGATTTTAGGTATTAATGACTGGAATAAACCTTAACTTTTACATGTAATCTTATTAACATTGCAGAACTTTCAAGTTCAAGTAAAGTCTACCACAAGTATACCACGTAAACTTATAAAATACACGTTTAATCCACTACATAAACTTACACCAAGGCAACATTGTCTCTCAATAATATAAACCACATAATTAAAATATATTTCTGGGATATCACAGGCTATTCCAGGATATTCCTAGAATATTCAAATATCTTTTCTTCGTGGGTTACTCGAACGAGAAATTTACTTGAAAATAAATATTTTTAATTTCTATTTGTACCACTCATTTCAATGTACACTGTAAAAAGTTTAGGAGGTAACGGACTTGAGAGTTAGAAATGAATTTTTTCGAGTTAAAAATCAACTCAAAAAAAAATTTAATTTACTAACTCCCTTCATCAACACCCGCGCGAGTTATTTTTTCCTTGGGGAGTTAGCATTTCGGTGTGAAGTTTTAACTTTCTTTACTTATCTCTCCTGGCATTAACTCCCTAATGATTGGGACTTTTATAGAATCCCCTGGGAAGTTAAAATTTAACTCCCTTTTTTTAGAGTGTATGTTAAAGAAAATTTAATATTATATTAATATTACATCATTCAGATTATAACAAATAATTGTCAACTTGTGGATGTCAATACAAGGAACTTCGATAATGAGGTAAAATGCTTTACAAATTACATATATTATATTCACTATTCGCTAGATTTTAGAATTTGGACGGCCCATTTTTCAAAAAAAATTGTGGCGAAACCTTTTTTCATAATTTAAATCTCTCGACATAAGTTTAACTCTATCAACATATGTCTTGAAAGACGCATGTTTATGACAGTGTTATTAAAGAAAAAAAATAAAGTCAATACAATATCAAAAAGATGTCAATATTACAAAATAGTATATTGAGGGGACATTCCAGTTTAAAACAGGCAAAAAGAAGGCTTTTTTAGTATATGTGACCGTCCACGACGAAACGTGCCTTAGCTCCAAAAAATTTAATGTCGAATTTTAATATTACTATATAGATTTTAAGTTCCTCTTTAACGTACAAAAGTAAAAAATACTTTTTCCTTATAGATATTTTTGTTATAAATGTTTGAACATAAGCATAATTTGAACCAATCAGGAAGGACTAGTTAATATTTTATGAAAAAAATGATATTGCAGGATGTCTACCCAGTGTGCAAAGTTACAGAATAATTCTGTAACTATTCCAGAACAAAAAAGAACAAGTTCTGTAACTAGTGAGGAACAGGCAGGTCAAAATGTCGTCCCCCTGGAGGCACAAAATAGGAACAAAAGTCTGTAACAATTCTAGAACAAAACTAGAACATTGTTTTAGAACAAATATATAACAATTCTATAACAAAAACGATTTATCATAAATAATACCCAAGCAAAAATTTAATAGTTGCATAGAACAAATAAATGTTTATAAGTATAAATAAAAATATGAATAATTAATAGAATATCTTTTTTTGCAATAAGTTTTAAAAAAAAAATTTTATTTTCTTTAATAATTTAAACAGACTATCTTATTTATTTAAATTAATGACTAAATTATTATTATAATTGTTAATAATTATTTGAACTTATACTTTATATAACAATATTCAGAATTATACACAGAACACTTAAAACTAAGAATGAAAAATTCCGCACGCACGGGGGATCGAAACCTAGACCTAGAGGACACAAGTCGAATACGCATACCGCATAGCCACGCAAGCTTGGAAGTGATTTTACTTCAACTTCCTTTTGAATTGAGGGACCGTTATGTGCAGCGCTAAAATTATAAATTAAAATGTAACATACTTATTAAAAAAATAACTATATATGAGGCACTCTAGGCCAAATCGGAAATTATTTTGCTTTTGCATCAAAAATTGATCAAATTGGACGTTTTTATAATGAAAAGTTTTGTTTTCACACGTAGTTTTTAATAAAAATATTTTTTAAAATTTTAAAAATAAAATTTCATTTTCAACAATGTATGTTTCAATGAATTTTTTTCAAATTTTTTGTAAGAATATTGCACTAAATTAACATGTTTTAAGCCTTGTCCGATCGTGGGCCCACAATCGGGCCCATATATATATATATTTTATTTTTTTTTATTTCAAAGAATAATATATAATTATGCTACAAATAATAACAAATTTTAATTAATTAGTTAATATTAATAATTTATTATTGTATTTTTATGATATACCTATTAATTAATAATTGATAATAAATTAATTAAATATTTGATGTTATTCTTGGTGAATAATGTTTTTAAAAATTTTGAAAATTTATGCAAGCTGACAGTGAAAAATTATTTAATTTTTCACGAATTATCGATACGAGTCTTTCTAAGTATCTAAATTCAAAAGATTTTTTGTAATTCATGCAAAAACGCGGCTGCACTATACACGGAAAGAAAGTTATTATATTAGAAGTATTAAACTTTAATAAAAATTATACTTTATTTAGTAAAGTTATATCAAATATCGAAAACTTTTAACAAATTTTAATATAAATTTACTAAATTTTATATAGGTACGTTTTGTTAAAATTTTACAGTAAAAAGAAAGTCTTATTTTAAAGCAGGAAAGCAGCCTTAAATTAAGATACAACATTTTTGTATCCTTTAACATTATAGCAGACAGTGCTGAATTTAAGACCGATCTTAAAATAAGATTTACTGTGTAAGTTTTGTTGATAACAAAATTTTCCTTTGTCGCATTTTGTCCTACACTTGTAAAATAATTTTATAAAATTTAATAATAACATTTTTCCGTGTAGTGAAAATAAACACGAGTTTATAGTGAAAGAACAGTTATATTAAATTTTTGTAACAGTGTTCTAGAACACTGTAGGAACAATGTTACATCAAAATTCTATAACTAATTTGGAACAAATGTTACATGTCTGTTATAGAACAAATACAGAACAATTGTTCCAGAACAAATTTAGAACAAAGCTCTAGAACTGTTCTATAATAA
Source organism: Leptopilina myrica (nomen nudum) (assembly GCA_032872475.1). Lineage (NCBI taxonomy): Eukaryota > Metazoa > Arthropoda > Insecta > Hymenoptera > Figitidae > Leptopilina > Leptopilina myrica (nomen nudum). Next base: position 34,653,101 of record CM065463.1, on the reverse strand, counting down.
AATTGTAACACTTATTCTAGAACACTGTTCTTTTTTTGGTCTAGAACAGTTATAGTACGTGCACACTGGGTAGAAATGTAAGTCACGATTACAGTACATTTTACCGAATCTACTATACCGAACCCCAGGTGCGAATTTTCGGTTGGCCCATAGTTGGGTCAACTTTTACAAGGTCGGTCCAACTTCTCGTGCCAGAGGTTGGGCCAACCATACAGATGATAACGGTTGGCCGTCTAATGGCGACGATGGTTGGCCAGACAAGTCATAAGGAAGTTGGCCCAACTTAAAATGCATATGTTGTGCCAACTATACATTTCAATGGTTGGTCCAAAGACTGACGCCAAAGTTGGCACAACTTTAAATGCGTAAGTTTGGCCAACTTTAACAGCCAGAGGTAAAAAATTATTAAAAAACTAAATTATTTAAACAATTAACACGTTATTATTAGCGGGAACATCAGATATAACCTTTCCCTATTATTATTAAACACAATCTCATACATACATTTTCGAAAATATCTAACGCTCGCTGGGATCGAACCCCTAACCTAACGCGCCGAAGACTTATACACTGACCACTACGCTACGCTCACATGGGAGTCCATACCGTTAAATGTATATTAAAGCTGCAACAGTCGGGCCAACCGTGGCCCAGAGTTCGGCCAACCGAGAAAGTTTAAGTCATTTAAACTGTTAATCACAAAGTTTTGCCAACCGTCGGGCCAACCGTGGCCCAGAGTTTGGCCAACCTAAATTTGTAAGTCATATGAGATACGTTCCCCATAGTTGTGCCGACCTTTGTCGCCAAAGTTGGCCCGACGGTTGGTTATACTCTGCATGTAATGGTTGGCTTGCAAAGTCGGGCCAACTGTGGGCACTAGTACTTGCCAAAGTTGGGCAAACTCTGGCAACCAAAACTTCGCTTGCCAAAGTTAGGCCAGCCGTGGGCCAACCTTCAAACTCTGGCGGCCAACCTAAATTCGCACCTGGGACGTCTTTTTTACCAAAAATTTTTTTACCGAACGCCGTTTTTCCTAATGCACTTTTACCGAATTCAATTTACCGAATGAATTATTACCGAATTTTAATTTACAAAAAAATTTTGATTATTCCCGATGAAAAGTTTAGTAAAAATTTTGAATGCAAAGTAAAATTTACTCCTGGAGTATTAATAGTATTATTGTCAATTTTCAATGTGCTTGATGTAAATTTTTGCTATTTTCAAATGTCATTTTTTTCTAAACTTTGTTTTCCTAGCAACCGTCAAAATTGTTATTCGTAAGATATAAATTTTTTGTCAGTACACCAGCCTCGGGAATTTAATTTGACCAAGAAAAATCGGTAATTTTCTTACCCAATTAAAAAAGTTTTATTATATTAATTTCTTTTTAAAAACTGCTTTATACTTTAATTTTTATTGATATAATATTCATGACAACAGACCCAAGTTAAAATTGAAGCTCTACTTTTAGCTTAAACATATAGATTTTATTAAGGTTCTAGCAATCGTAACGTAGGGTCTAATTGCGACACAATTATTTACAATTAGACTCTACTTTAACTCCAAATGCTGATGTAAATTTTGGATTAAATTTTAATACATTAATTGCAGTACTACAAACACACAAAGTACTAAAAGTTGACAAATACTTTTCCTAAATAATAAATTTTGTAGAAAAAATCTGTCACCGATTCAAATTGTAATATTTTCCTACCGAAATAGTTAATGGTTACTAATTATCAGTTTTTCCCAGTAAAATTTAATTCCTCGTGGGTATCAAACATACCAGCAAAAACGAAAACCTTGTCGAAGACGGGTCCAACAGCTAGTAAAAAAAATATAGGTCAGTTTTGACCTATTTTCTGACCTATTTTCTGACCTGTAAGTAAAATAGAGGCCCAATGACGGCCTTACATTACGTCAAAATCTATATGTGAAATTTGAAATCTTTTTTTATCTACTGGTCAAAAGAGGGCCGAATAAGAGACATTATATTACTTAAAAATTTATGTTTTGACCTATTTTTTACCTGCATGTAAAAAGGGCCTTATAAGCGCTTTTACAATACCTTAAAATCTTGGTTGAATTTGATGTAATTTTGACCTGCAGAAAAAAATCTTCGGGATAAACACTACTCTCGTCCTTTTCCAGGACTCTGGTGTATAACCAAGAGCAATACACGCTCTGATAATTTTACACAAGGGGGTCGTCCATATACCACGTGAACATTTTTTAGGTACTTTTTGACCCCCCTCGTGGGCAATTGTGGATTTTTGACGAACATCCCCCTACCCCTGATTGGCCACGTGGATAATCGGGTTTTTTATTTTAAAATATTAAATAATAAACAGATATTTAATAAGAAATACAATTAAAATTTTTTTTTATATTATATATATTAGAGGAGACCGGGTATATACAAAAATTTTTTACAAGTAATTTTGAAAAAGATATCCAAAAAAAAATTTCAAATTTTACTTTCAAGCGTCAACATCACTTTTTCGAGTCGGTATCAAAACTACACAAGAAATTTCAAAAAAATGTTATATTTTACAAAAAATAAATGTTGATATTTTAACATTTGATTTTTTTAAGTAAGTTTTTTTAAACAATTAATTTTTTATGAAAAATAATTTTTTACAATTGCAAAAAAAATGTAATTTTTTATTGATATTTTTTACATAAAATATTTCGTGTCTTTATGTGTTATTTTGTACAAATTTTTATTTTGTCATTTTGTACATAATGAAAAAATTGTTTGTTATTTTATACGGGTAGGTATCATTTTGACACAAATTTTTTGTTGAAGATTGTTAGATTGTACAATTAGAAATATTGTTATTTTATACAACTGGAGAAATAAAACTTGTTATTTTAACCAAATTTGATTAACAATATTGTTATATTGTACAACTCGAAAATTTTCAATTTCTTTGTTATATCTTACAAAAAATGTGTCTGACTTTAAAATTGTTAAAAAAACGTGTTTAACACGCGGCTACCTTCTTGTAATGACCCACATATGTTCATAGGAAACAAAACTCAGTGAAACTTAACCCCTTCGAAGTCCAGTTAAAAGTGGTTTGTAGTCCAAAATCGGTCTAAAAAAAGTTTTAAAAAATATGACTTTTTGGGGTCTATAAATTTAAATCTAAGTTTAGTTTTTTAAAATTTTAAATAGCGAATCCAATATGGCGAATAATTTTAAAATTGATGCGTTTCTACGGAAATTAATTTCTCGAGGGTTTACTAGGTCGCCGATTACGAATCTGATAATACATTTAAAAAATTCAAAATGGCGGATCCAAAATGGCGACTGCAAAACATTAAAAATGTTTTATTAATTTACTTGAAAATCGTTACTCGGGGGTTTTCGGGGTTTCTGATTACGAATATGATGTTAGATTTTCAAAATTCAAAATGGCAGATCCAATATGTCGACTCAATATTGTATTTTAAAAACACAATATCTTATTCGTAATCAGTGACCCCAGAAACCATCTAGTAACGAGTTTCAAGTGAATCTAAAATGAAAAAAAATTTTCTTCATACCTCGGTCGAAAGTACGTACTTCCCGCTGCAATTTCGCAGCAGAAAGTCAAACATTTGTGCTCTGGTCGATTTTCATATCCAACCTCTATTACAGCGGGAGTAAAAGAATTCTCTGTCGGTAAAAATATCACTGTCGGTAAATAAGAAAATTTCAACTTCCATGGCAACTTAACGAGTAATTGTTATTGCAATACAAAATGAAAAAAAAATTATTAAGAATACTTTTTATACTTTATAAATTTATTATCCACAAGCTCTGAATTTTGAAATGAACGAAATCTTTTGCTGATATAATTATTTTGAAAAATTATTTTAATAAACATTAGAAACTAAAATAAAATAATTAAAAATTTTGTAATTTTTTTTAATACGTGCCAAAATGTTACAATAAAATTTTCATAATTTGAAGAAATAATGAAATTTTGTTCATTAGAACGTTTAGAATTTCAGAAACATAAAATTAATTTTCTATTAACAGAAAAGTTCTTTTGAAAATATAATATTAATTTATCTTTCACATTTTTTTCGTGTCTGCCCCCGACCAGAAACACTCGCTTCGCTCGTGCATCAAATGTCCGGGCAGGCGAATGTTATGTTTGCAAGAGAGAGATAGAGAAAAAACCGAGCTTCACGAGTGTCCGCTAGAGGCGTTGAAGCGGGGCCGAAAGTAAATAAAGATGGCCGGCTGTCAAGTGAAACACAGTTGCAATTTTCTGAAAACATAAATTAACGAGCGTACTTTCGACCGGATATAAAGAAAAATAGTATACATCGGGCATCATTTCGCGCAGTGCAGGAATTTCGAACTTTCTGCCCTTATAATGTAATATACTATTTATAGTCGACTTTTCAGGTCCGCCATTTTTAATTCTGTTAAACTGACTTCAAATACGGATTTAACGACCCAAAAAACCATAGTATACACTTCGTTATTTAATTTGAATTAAGTTTAGTATTTTTTAGTATAATTCTACTAAAAATTTGTGGATATTAAGCTTTATTGTCAAGATATTAATGGTCAAGATTTTTTACAGTGAATGCTTGGGGGATTCCACGGGTAAATCACACAGTTGTACGTGAGAAGTTACTGATTTGTCTTAAAGTTTTTAGGCGTATTCTACCTTCAAATATAGTGAACTAGCAAAAATTTCAAGTTCCTATCTCATAAAGAACGTTCATAATCGTCAATTTCGTGAAAAGTGCCATTTTTCAAAACTAAGATTGAAAAATCCATTTTTTCGTGAAAAAGTGTCAATTTTGGTCTAAAAAAAATTTGGAAAAGTACTAGTCGATGGGAAATTTTCCAAAGAATCCAATGCCGTTGGAATTTTTGAGAAATTTCTAAACGCATGCGCAGTAGATTAAAAAAACTTTGTTTTTTAAATTTATAAATCAAAAACACCTTTTTCGATTTGGCTCAAATTTTCAGAAAACATAGTTGAAAAGCCATACTTTAATGTAATTATTCCGAAAATCTGGGTATTTTGAGTTTTTAACCATATCTTTGCAAAATAGTGAAATAATTTAACTTTTTTTCATCGTTTTATTACCGTTTTTGCCTTTTTGTGCCCATACGCAGCTATATAGAAAAAATCTGAGCCCAAATTCACAATCCTCGGAAAATTTCCAATCAGTTTTCTATATTGGAACTTATGTTTTTTTTTTTTTTGGGTCGTTAAATCCGTATTTGAAGTCAGTTTAACAGAATTAAAAATGGCGGACCTGAAAAGTCGACTATAAATAGTATATTACATTATAAGGGCAGAAAGTTCGAAATTCCTGCACTGCGCGAAATGATGCCCGATGTATACTATTTTTCTTTATATCCGGTCGAAAGTACGCTCGTTAATTTATGTTTTCAGAAAATTGCAACTGTGTTTCACTTGACAGCCGGCCATCTTTATTTACTTTCGGCCCCGCTTCAACGCCTCTAGCGGACACTCGTGAAGCTCGGTTTTTTCTCTATCTCTCTCTTGCAAACATAACATTCGCCTGCCCGGACATTTGATGCACGAGCGAAGCGAGTGTTTCTGGTCGGGGGCAGACACGAAAAAAATGTGAAAGATAAATTAATATTATATTTTCAAAAGAACTTTTCTGTTAATAGAAAATTAATTTTATGTTTCTGAAATTCTAAACGTTCTAATGAACAAAATTTCATTATTTCTTCAAATTATGAAAATTTTATTGTAACATTTTGGCACGTATTAAAAAAAATTACAAAATTTTTAATTATTTTATTTTAGTTTCTAATGTTTATTAAAATAATTTTTCAAAATAATTATATCAGCAAAAGATTTCGTTCATTTCAAAATTCAGAGCTTGTGGATAATAAATTTATAAAGTATAAAAAGTATTCTTAATAATTTTTTTTTCATTTTGTATTGCAATAACAATTACTCGTTAAGTTGCCATGGAAGTTGAAATTTTCTTATTTACCGACAGTGATATTTTTACCGACAGAGAATTCTTTTACTCCCGCTGTAATAGAGGTTGGATATGAAAATCGACCAGAGCACAAATGTTTGACTTTCTGCTGCGAAATTGCAGCGGGAAGTACGTACTTTCGACCGAGGTATGAAGAAAATTTTTTTTCATTTTAGATTCACTTGAAACTCGTTACTAGATGGTTTCTGGGGTCACTGATTACGAATAAGATATTGTGTTTTTAAAATACAATATTGAGTCGACATATTGGATCTGCCATTTTGAATTTTGAAAATCTAACATCATATTCGTAATCAGAAACCCCGAAAACCCCCGAGTAACGATTTTCAAGTAAATTAATAAAACATTTTTAATGTTTTGCAGTCGCCATTTTGGATCCGCCATTTTGAATTTTTTAAATGTATTATCAGATTCGTAATCGGCGACCTAGTAAACCCTCGAGAAATTAATTTCCGTAGAAACGCATCAATTTTAAAATTATTCGCCATATTGGATTCGCTATTTAAAATTTTAAAAAACTAAACTTAGATTTAAATTTATAGACCCCAAAAAGTCATATTTTTTAAAACTTTTTTTAGACCGATTTTGGACTACAAACCACTTTTAACTGGACTTCGAAGGGGTTAAGTTTCACTGAGTTTTGTTTCCTATGAACATATGTGGGTCATTACAAGAAGGTAGCCGCGTGTTAAACACGTTTTTTTAACAATTTTAAAGTCAGACACATTTTTTGTAAGATATAACAAAGAAATTAAAAATTTTCGAGTTGTACAATATAACAATATTGTTAATCATATTTGGTTAAAATAACAAGTTTTATTTCTCCAGTTGTATAAAATAACAATATTTCTAATTGTACAATCTAACAATCTTCAACAAAAAATTTGTGTCAAAATGATACCTACCCTTTTATACATAAAATTTTTTTACATAAGATGTTATTTTGTACAAATTATTTTTTGTTATTTTGTACAAAAATTTTTTTGTTATTTTGTACAAAATTTTTTTTTGTTATTTTGTACAAAATTTTTTTTGTTATTTTGTACAACATTTTTTTCTGTTTTTGGTATATTCCTCTTTCTTTTGCTTTAAATATTATATACTCAAAAATGGTTTATAATTTAAGGAGAACCATAAGTTAACTACTTATGGATACCTAATCTTTATCTATAATAGCGAATAATTAGTTAATTAGTTTTTACAAAAAAAAATCTGAGAAAGTCTCCGGAAATTTCCCGAAAGTGATTTCAAGAAATTTTATATTCATATGTTTTCCACTTCAAAAAAAATCGTCGAGGATTTCTTGGTCTCATTACTTGCAATATTTTTAAATGGGAAGTTAGCTAAGAAATTTAATTATTAATTATAATTTATAATTATCCAGCTGAATCTAGCTGTCGTACATTTTTGTCACACTAATACACTCTCTAAAACTGAATCAGTGAAATTTGACTGATTTTCAGTGACTCTATTCACACGATTTGAATCAGTGAAATTACACTCTCTAAATCTGAATAAGTAGTTTTCTACTAATGAAATAGTGCAGATTCGTTTACCAATTGAATTACTAACTGTTTTTACTAATTTTTAGTAGTTTTTTACTAATTATTAGTAGAAAATTTACTTATTTGAAATAGTAAAATATACGTTCTACTAATTAAATTAGTAATTTTCTACTAGCAATTAGTAAAAAACTACTAAAAATTAGTAAAAAGTGTTACTAATTCAAATTGGTAAACGAATCCGCAATAATTTAGATTTACAGAGCACTGATTCAGTTTTAGATAGCAAATAAACCTCCAACTGCCTATTACTACCAAGTTAGTAACGTATTGGTTACATACACTGAAAGAAAAAAATAGAAGCTACAGACATAATTTAGGTTATATTACCCATAGAGTATTGCTGGAATAGAAACAGCCCAACAGTTAGGGTATTTCAACCATACTATTAGAACTAGATGCAAATTTCTAAAGCGCACTCACCTCTTAACCAGATTTCACATTAGTCTCGTTCGCACACAAAAGAGGTGCGTGTGATTCTAACATACAAATATTTGAATTACGGAAATCTATTACAAATTATAGGTTAAGTGTTCCTCATTTTTAAATTTCTCATTTAACCTAACTATTGAGGTAAAATCAACATTTGGTTTCTCAAAACTTGACAGAAATTCTCAAACATAACCAAATTCCTAACTTACCGTAATCAGTTCTTTCAGACCATATTAATCGGATAAGAAAATGTTTAACATAATTCGATAACAGTTTGAGTGCTAAGTTTTATAGTTTTTAAAGTTATTATTAATGTGAAATGTTTATGAAATATAAAAATTTTCAGACAATATTATTTCAATACCAAAGTAAGTATATATATATATTTATATAATATACATATTTTATAATATATATATTTTTTTTGTTTACTAAATAATGGAATGAATTTTAAAAACTTTGTTATTTTATATAATGCGAATTTTTTTAAATGTATTTTAAGAATGATTTAGTGAGATGGTTAACATACAATTTGGGGCGATATAACTACCACGATATTGGGATAAGTTCATCATTAGCTTTACTTGAGTGCATCTTTTGAAGAGCAACAGAAGTAAGAGACAAAGTGCATTTTTGAATTCACTGACTTTTTTACTCTTGTATGTTACTATGGCAACCTACAAGCAGGCTGCCTGCAGAGGTATAACCGCAGCTTCAGTTTTGCTTTTATTTATAGCAGGGACTTTCATGGACTTTCTCCAACAAAAGATCCCAAAAACCTGCGAAACGCTTAGTGTGAAGTCTCATTGCAGCGTTGTATGTTGCGTTTTGTAACTAGAATATGGGTGTGAGAGAAATACAAATGTATGTTCGCTATTATTTGCACTCATGGTCTAGTTACAAAATGCTATATCCCACATAGCACAACTTCTCACTGTAAGGTTGCCTAGGCAACCTTACAGATGTCGTCTCAGCTGAGACGACATCTGTGGGGCTTGTAAGGTTACCAAGTAAGAGTGTGGTAAACACGATGAAGTCTAAAAACTTCCGCCTTACTGTAAGCTTACACAGTAAAGTCACTGTAAACTTACACGTAAAATTAATGTATACTGTAATACATAATGTTATACTGTAAGGTTGTGGTAAGGTTATTATTAAGTTGTAAGGTTGAGGTAAGGTTGTAGTAAATTTACAAATTATGGAAAATATTAACAAAATAATTAATAATCTTACAACTTAATAATAACCTTACCACAACCTTACAGTATAACCTTACCATGACCTTACATGTAAGCTTACAGTGACCTTACCGTGTAAGCTTACAGTAATTTTACGTGTAAGTTTACAGTGACTTTACTGTGTAAACTTACAGTAAGGCGGAAGTTTTTAGACTTTATCGTGTTTACCACACTCTTACTTGGTAACCTTACAAGCCTTACAGATGTCGTCTCAGGTAACCTTATAGTGAGAAGTTGTGCTATGTGGGTAAGAAAGACACTGCACTGGAACTACACTCTCAACAAGACCTTACTATGAGTCCAAATGTAAGTTTACCTTCAAGTACAAGGACTTTCTTGCTTTTTGTCTTTATTGACTCTAGATTCGGAACTATAGTTCAAAAGTTAAAAAATGGTGATATTGCCCTAGTTTACTCTATACTTAAAAAATTATTTATCACTTGTTTACCATGAGTAATATAAATACTTTTGTGTTTCATCTGTTTACTACCTTCGCAACACAAATACAATTAATTAGTGCTCGGTGTCCCGTGTGGAAATTTGTCACGTATCTGTAGCGTAACGGTATAGTTTTACTATTTACTGTAAAGTTCCAGTATTGTGAAATGTTATAGAAACTGTCTAGAAATGTAACGCTACGAACATCAAGTTTCTAGATAGTTTTACTATATCAGAACAATCCTGTGAATCTGTATTAAAACTATATTGTGGATCTAGAACAATTTATGTACATCTAAGGCAAATGCCGGAATTTCCAAGCCTTGGTTGTTCATATACAACAAATATTGAACCAATATTAATAACCAATACTAATTATTCACCAGCGTTTTAAAATTAAATTTATGAATGGTTATTTCTTGGTTACCAATATTGAACCAATGTCTGAAATTAATATTTTATTAATGCAACACATAGCAAAAATTGTTAAAAAAGTAAATGAAAAAATAAAGTACTAGTCTAATACAGGAAAAGGAATTAATTTAATTGAAACACTCTAAACTTGCGCGCCCTGGTGACAAATTATCCTAAGTAATTTTAAACATAAGCAGCGCGGGACTGCTTTCAAAGGCGAACAATTTCCCATTGGGTAGAAATACTCGACGAAAAGTGTATATTGTTTTTATGCAAAACAATTACTGATTTTGATTATTTAAATATTTTATTTTATATGATAAATATAAGTTTTTCATATTATTTATTATCTAGTTTTGCTTGACAGAATTTATATAGTTGAACAACGTAAAGTTGTTAATGTAGTGAAACTATACAGATCCTAGAACGTTTAACAATATAAATCACTTAATGAAGTGAAACTGTACAGTAGCTAGACCGTTTCGATATAGATTTACGTGAATAGTTTCACGAGTTATTTACGATATAGTTTTTATCTTGCATATAGTTCAACAAGAAATTTTTCTACACGTGGTGTTTCTGTCAAAGTGAAAGCGTCCGATTTTTTTGCAAGTTGTAAGAATTCACCAGAAATCACATCATCTTTCTATGAGAAGGATTGTCCTTTTTTTAGTGACTTTCCTTCGAAAAAAAAGTTCTTTCTTATTAGCCTATACTTTTGTGGTCGTTTTCCAAAATAATTTTTAAAATCTGGTAAATAATGTAATTTACTGAAATTTGACACAGTTTTCCTGTCCGATTCTCAACCTTTTCTTACTAATGAGATTTTTTAGTTAATCAACATGCCACTATAGAGCCTCTGATGGATCTACGTAAATTATGTTAGATCCTACTTTATACAAAGTATCAGAAAAATTGGTTTCAATGCTAAAGTTTAGAAAAAGGGACTTATAGCAATATTATGAAAATCTAAAAAAAATTTACGATAATAAAAACATTCGTCCCTTACGAGTTGCGGTAGCTTCTGCGTAGACTATTAAGTTGAGTCGGTGTACCGACGGAACCCTATTGGTGCGACTCTTGTATCCGTAGTCAAATCGTGCCCCCCCCCTCTCTAGCGGCTAAACTATTTGACCTAGGGAGCTCAAATTTGGTACAGATACGTATTTCAAGGAAAAACTAAAATATTAAAAAAAACATTTATTTTTTAATTTTCACATTATTTGACCTGAGCTGAAAATTGGTATATTAGTGTATTATAACAGTCTGACAACAAAAAATTTATTTAAGAAACTTTTTAAAAAAAAATTTAAAAAACAATTTTTGTAATTAAAATAAGTGGCATTAAATATTTTAAAAAAGAATAACATTTTAAGAGAATAAATTAGAGATTGTTTTCTCTCTTTAATTTTAGAATTTTTTTTTCAAAAAAATTTTTTTATAATTTTTTTAGTTAAAACAAGTGGCATTACATATTTTAAAGAATAAAATTTTAAGAGAATAATACAAAAGATAACTATACAAAATTAAAGTATTGTATATCTAATATTGTAAACAATAATAAGTAGAGGAACAAAATTTTTAAAATTAGTTCCTGTTTTTTTTTAATTCTACCAATTATCGATAAAAGTTTCAAGTATTGTTTTAATATTTGTGTACGGAACCCGCCATTGCAGTGTGAGTACAACTCACACTTGTCCAATTTTTTTCAATTAAAACAGCTGAAAAGGTTTCTTAAAAATTAAAAATGGAACACTGTTCTAGTAAAATTATCGACTTTTTTGCCAAGAAATAAATTGTTTATAAAAATAAAGTATACATACAATTAAAAAACCTCTATGCACTTTCCAACTTTATAATATATAGTCAATTTTGAATATGAAATTTACTGCCGCCATTTTGTTATATAATTTAAAAAAATTTTCGATCGTTTCATTCACATATTGACCGTACAATCGCTCTGTCGGTCTTGCACAGGGTTCGTGCATTTCATATGCTCAAAAAGTTTAATTTTCGCGAGACATCAAAAATGCTAATTTACAGGTCATTTTCATTTGTTATTTTGATAATTGTATTTTATTTTTTATAGTGAAATATGACTTCATTGGAGATTTTGACACTCAAATTTACCATTGCCGTTAAGAAAGTGTAAAAATTTCAATTTTTGAGGGAAAAAAGGCTATTTAAAAATTGCGATTTTAGTGTTTTGTTCGTTTACCTGTTTGTTTGTTTAAATTTCACAACACAGTAAAAATATCAAATTATTAAATTAATTTTCATTTAAAGTTGATTATTAACTGACAAGATTTTATTCTTAACTCCTGTGACGGTCAACTTCTCAAATTTTTTACAGTGTAAGAAAATTCTGAATTTTTATTTGACTTATATATTCATAAATTACAACGAACTCTACATAAATTTAATAAATAATTTTATTTAAATATTTGCAAATTAATTCAATTTTAAAAGAGTTCTATTTGCAATCTTCATAATCAGATTGTTACAAACCAGAAATATTTATATATTATATATTTATTTATTTACTCTCCCTACAATAGGTAGGGTTCGAGACTCCCAAATACATACATAATAATCTTAACCTATATTTACAACAATCCTTACAACTAAACATTCTCTTCATACAACTTAACCTACATACAACTCTCTCCACGCTCTCAACCTTACAAATCGCCAATGCCGGGCTTCCGTTTCCAGTTCCTTTTATGCCCATGCTGGCTTCGACCCAATTCGCCCACCCTTTTTCAAAAAACCTTCTACTCCTTTTTCACCTCTCTTACACCCTCCAGACCTCCACTTTTACCCATCCATCCATCCATCTAAGCAAAATCTTCTCACCTCATTCCCAGCCTAACCCTGTCTATCACACTTTACATGCTTCCATCACACCTCCCGTATCCTCTCTCACAACATACTTTACCCCATCCACCCAAATACAATCTTTACCCATTTTTACCTGTTTCCCACTCGCTCTCTCCGTCCACGCTCTTTCTCTCAATAACCATACCATTCTTCTCTCCCTCCAACTTCTATCCTCATCTATTCTTATTACACTTCCTTTCACCCTCATCACATCCATTTTCTCTTCCTCACTACCCAACTCCACCAACCATAACTTTGGTACCCCATATTCTCCCCTTCCTAACGCTTTTACCATTCCAACTGAGACATTAACCCCCACCCACGCCAACACTTTTTCCACTGCTCTCCTACCCTCCATCACACCTACATTCATACCTCTAATAACTACATTCCTTTTCCTTTTTTCATTTTCCACTTCATCTACTCGTCTTGACAAATCTCTCACTTTCCACTTTACACTCTCATATTCACTTTCCTCAATTTTCTCAGTTCCCTCATTCACTTCCTTTATAAATTTTTCCAATCCATTCATTCTTCTCCACATGCTTTCCTTTTCCTTTTTCCACATACTATCCCATTCATTCCACATTTCCTGCAATTTCTCTAACCCCTCTTCAATTTCCCCTATCTCTTTGTCCCTTGATTCCCCATCCTCACATATATCTATCACATTTCCCTTCACTCTCTTAGCTCCTTCATCCATCTCATCCTTCAACATCCATACTAACTCCAACAAATCCATACAATCCTCACACGTCATCTTTTTTCCATTCTTTCCTATCCCCCTTTCAAATACTCGCGCCTTTATCTCATTCTCGCTATCACTACTTGAATCAAATTCAGACATTCCAGAAATCTACCTTATCACTCAAATGCTCAAAATTTTTCCACTCCTTCTACCTACTCTCTCTCTCTCACTTCAAGCAACCTAACCTCACTAAAGACACTTCACTTTTTTTTACCATTTTTATCACTCATACATTCACCACTCTACACAAACATACCTTTTCTTTACACTACCGCAAATTATACTACACAATCAACACTCTACACTACCCACCCTTTTTTCAAACCTTTAAATTTCTCCAAAAAATCTTAACTATTTCCAAACGCGTGTACACCGAAACGGTACCGGAAACGGAAGCCCTTACAAACCAGAAATAAATTATTTAATTGGGCTTTTGAGATGGCCCTTTTATCTCGATTTGGGAAGGCACCAAGCTGCCAAGGTCTAAAAGACCTTGTTTAATTTTTGCGGGATCGTTATCCTTCTTTTAAAAGTTGCCGTCCGATACTTCGTTGTACGTTTAAAATTTTTTTTTCTTGTGATATAGGAATGGTTTTTCAGGTAAGAATAAAGTTGTAAATTAATTTTTACTTCTATTTATTAAAGAAAGGAAACATACAGGTGTTTCATAGAAAGAAATAAGGAAACAACTCAAACTAATATCGGAACGATACAATGTACTTACAGCTACCGTCGTCAATTCGTTTTACTTTGTTGACGTCGGGCGAAACAGAAAACTTCGTTGTTCACAATGTTTGTATTGTAGTTTTAAAGTGAAACTACGTTGTGTGGGGCCACTGTCCCGGGACGGCGCAGGCGCTACACGCGCGGACTGGCCGGTTAAGAACAAAATCTAGGAGCAATAAAATTTTATTGCGCCCAAATTTTCACCCAACGACAGCTCTCACTGGACTCCGTCGGCTCGAAGGATTTTATTCAATTTTGACGTCCGCCTCTCGTGGTGCCAACACTACGCGTGTCTATCACTAGGGTCCGACGCGCAGACGGGCAATTGTTAACTACTTTTAATCACCGACAGGTAATTATCAAGGAAGATGTTACCTGCGGAGATCACAAAGTCGTACTGCCTCGATTATTTCTTCGTGACATGCCTCCAACCCTTACCTTTAGTGCAAGAAAGTGGGGAAGACGGAAAATTGTAGGTAGTAGGAATAAAGAGTAGGAGTAAATCATGGGCCCATTGGTCTATGCATTTTAGCTGACGTTTTGGATCTCACGGTAGGTCCGTGAGAACGGAAACGGCCTGTTAATATGATACTTTTCAGACATTAATTTTGAAATAACTAAGAATTTAAATAATAATTATATTGTTTAATTAATAAAATTATTATTTATTTTAGTTATCATAGTGCATATAATTTATTTTTTGTGATTATATTCTTCCTACCTTTTATAGGTTATTAATATATGCATTTTATTTGTATGATTTACACGTGTAAATACATATACATGTAACCTAAGTCCTCCGGCATTTTGTTGTAACGAGAATGTTTACAACAAAATGTTTAACTGTTGTCAGGTTGTTGTGTGTGCATCCAGTTTGATGCATAATTTTAAATAGCACAAGTTCAACAGCATGAGGCATGTAAACCTCGTGGCTTTGAATCAGCTGTAACGCACGTGCGTTTGTTTTGATGCTGTATACAACTACTTATGGGATCAAAGATAACTATAGTAATATTGCCCTATTTACCCTTTGTTATAACAACATTAGTTTTCGCCGCTTTGGCTTCGTAACGTTGTTACAATTTAATTGTTATTTTGAGGCAGCAATTATCGCGCCCATTATATTTTATAATATTTATTATTAGACAATTGTTATGTTTTTTATTCTTTTCAGGTGTCGAGATGAAATTAAATAGAAGGCACTAACACCGAGAGAGTAATCTTATCGGAGTGTCGGATTTCGGGCATCAAGACCTTGTCATGCTGCAAGAAGTCCCGATGCCAGAAATTAAAATTATTTGAATAAAATAATATAATAATATAACAATACTTAATTCATTGATCCATGCATTGTTCAGATTAACCTTTTTTTAAATTAGTTTCTTGTGTAACACAGATAAACTTTAAAAGGCTTCAATTTACAATTTTAGAACATTTCTTTTTTGAATTAATTTAAGTACAAATTTTAATGAACTTAAATTTTTAAAAAAGTTCAATATTTGAAAACATTCTAAAATTTGTTAAATTCGTCAATATATATTTAATTAACTATTAAAAATAAAGGAATTTTAGAAAATTTTTAGTTAAAAGCACTAGAAAATTGAATTTAGGTGAAGCTACGCAGAAATTAAATAATTTTTAAGAGTAATAAAATTCTTATCAAAGAATTCAATTGTATTCAAAATTTACAAGGAAAGCTTAGCACAATCCCAATTATTATCTTTATAAATAAAAAAAATTATTTTTCAAAATTAAATTATTTTCAAAAAATTAAATGATTTTTAATATCTACTAGGTATATAAATAAAATTCTAAAAAACTCAATTATTTACAAACAATTATTATTTTAATTATTTCTAATACAATTGTAATTACGAATATCTCTAAAAATTTAATTAGGTATTTTTAGAAATTTTATTAATATTCGTCAAAAGCATTAAATAATTGAATTATAAATAATTTACTTTTTATTTAAGGGCATATCTCTGGAACCTTTAACTTTCATGTCCCTCGCATATATTTCGATAATTTCAATAACTTGTTACTTTATATTTGTTGGAAATATTAAAGCTTGATAAAATGAATCAGTTTCAAAAGGTTTTACATTTATTTATTAAATTGATCAATAATTATTCCAATTTGAGTGTACGATTTTTTAGAATATCTACTTGTCCCTAACCATACTTCCGGATGGGTTAAACGTTACAACTTTGTAATGAATAAGAATCACTAATTCTAAGATGCATCTTTTTCAAGTTAATTAAACAGTGAACAGTTTTCCGTATGAAAATTAAAAATTTGTCAATTGTCAAAAAATTATAAGCTTTTAAAAGTTGTCCCTCACTTTTAACCTTTTTGATCGTAATTGCCATATTTATCATTTTTCATTCATAAGACAAATGGCACATCAAAAAGACTTACGGGAAATAAGAGTTCAAATTATTAGAATTATTTTGAGACATAGTAAATTGATGTGCCTTGTGTCTTCAAAAAACTGTTGTAATTTAAATAACAGAAAACACGTGCGTACAGAATTGGAAAACGACCGTAATTGAAGTGATACTCCACGAAAATCAAATAAAAATATTTGAAAAGTACTTGCATACATTTTCGCATGTGCCAATTAATATCCCGTGAATGTGCTTCCAAAACAAATACTTTATTGCAAAGATAATGTAAAAATATTTGTCAATTACGGTCGACCGTAATAGACCAAAAGTTTTTAGAAAAGAAAAATTGTTAAGTATAAAGTTGTCGATTCTCACTTTTTTTATAAAAATTTTTAATAAATAAAACTGAAGGTTAAGTTTTAATGTCTATTTTGATTTTTTTACACAGAATAAATGATTACAAAAAATTATTCTGAAAAAATAAGATATAAGAACAAAGAGAAATAGAAAAAAATTAATAGAAATTTGAAAGTTTATGAGTGTTAAGTATAAATAAAATGTGTCTGGAAATTGCAAGGTAAACTTTATACATTATAATTTCATATTTTTACAATTCAGTTTAATTAAAATCTATTTTAAAAATAAAAACAATTTTAATTTTTTAGTAATTCAAACAAAAAAGAATAATAATAATATAATAACAATAATATATTTATTATTATAAATTATAACTTCTTAATTAATTACTTTCAACTGTTTTCGATTTAAAAACAAGAACCTGTTAAATATTTTTTTGTTGCACGCTAAAAATAATTCGCAATTTTAAATAGTTTATAATTTTTTGAAGACGAATTACTTTATCTGTCCACTTGCATATTTTGAAAGCTTATTCCTTAAAATTTATGTAGACAGAGTTTCAATACTGTGCTAAAAAAATTTTTTTTTTAATATTTCTCATTGAAAATTTAAAGGTTCTAGAGATATGTCCTTAAATGATTGATTTCGCGTAAAATTTTCTAATAAAAATTTATTTGCAAATGAACTTTAGTTTAAAATTTATATAATAATAGAGTGTGAAAACAATTGTTAAGAAGTTATAGTAACAATATTTTTACAATAAAAAATCATGATTTTAACATTTTGAATATAAATTTATTTTCTTTTTAAAAAGCTTTAAATTAGTAAAGAATAATTTTTCATTACACTATTTACGAGTGAATTGTTTCTTAGGCAAATATAAAAAAATTTATTTTAGCGATTTCTTAATGAGTGCTATTTGTTTCTCTTCGGAATATTGTTTAGAAGGGTTTTAAAAATTATGTAGTTTTTTAAACATAAAATTTAATGTGTAAAGTGGCACTGAGAAAACAATTTATTTTAATCAAACATAATTATCCTTTTATAGAGTCAACCAAAAATTATGTTTCAATTAAACATAATAAATTTTAATCAATACATAATAAATTTAATTTAATAAAACTTATGTTTAATTCAAATTATATAATATTTTTAATTCAAACATATTTTCTTGATTGATTACTTATTTTTTAATTAAAAAAGTTTTTTCTTAGTAGGGTTTTTACATATTGTTTATAAATAAACAATTTTATTTTTTATTAAAATTCAGTATCTTTAAACATAATCATTTTTAATTTAAAGCTGAATTGAAGACAAAAATAATGCCGGTTAAATCATTAAAATTGGTCAACAAGTTATCAAAAATTATTTTTTTTAAAAAAGTAATAAAAATTTTCAACTGTTAATAGCAAGAGTAATATTTTTTTTGCTAAATCCTTTTACATAATAATTGTTCATGTAAAATGAAATTTTTTAAAATGTTAATTCCTATGAAAAAACAATAGTAGTGAAATATTTAACAAAGAAATTAGTAAATAAATTTGACATTCATTTTGAAAACAATTCACCTATACATATATCCCTGTATGCAAAAGCAATAAAGTTTTACATTAAAAAATGTTCTTAGGGTTCCTTGTATTGTATGTACGATACTGTCGGTCGAAATCATGTGTGTACAGAAGACGCTAGGGTTCCCTGTATTATGCGCACGATATTGTCGCTCGACGTGATGCGTGCGCAGCCACAGAGAATATGTGCTCTTTAGTTTCCACTTCGTGACTTCGTTGACATACGCGGATTATTGCTTCTCGAAGAAGCAGTTATAGTGATTTTTTCTATTTTAAGTGTTTTGAAAATTGCAAGCGGATGAGACGCAATTCTTTTGAGAAGAGGGAAAAGAAGAAGGAAAAGGTATAGTGAAACAATTTGTCTTTCTTTGTTTGACTCCGAAAAGGTTTGTACTTTTATTTGTATAATTTATACTATGAAAAAAATCTGTTCAATTTTAAAGAATTTTTCTTCTTTTGAAGCATTTTTTACTCTAACATGTAACTGAGATTTTTCTTTTTAATTAAGATGATTTTCCTTTCTTATTAATGTAATTTCTTTTTTTTATGAATATTTGTATAATATAAATAAGATGTAAAAATAATTATTGAACAGAATTTTCTTGCCTTCTTGAGATTTTATTTTTTCGGTGTATTTTTTTATAGTACTTGAAAACTAGGAGAAACGCCATTCACTCATTTTACTTTTACGAATATGACTGCCATTTTATCCATTGGACAAAAGTAATGCGTAGTCACAAGCGTTATTTTTCGCCATGAGATATGATGAACACCATTTTCATACAATGTAAACAACGTGAATGACTTTTTCTCCTTGACAGCTTTTATCTTTAATGACAGATATAATTCTACATATCTTGTAAACAAAGATAGCCCTACATATTTACAGTGATGATTTTTCTGACTCGAGTGAAGGTCAATGGCGCCTTATTATTATATTTATTTTTGACAGTGTTTGGAAAAAAATTATATCTTTTTTCATTTTTGAACATATCAAAGTGGCCACATTTTTAGTACAGTCAGGGGAGAAAATTTTGTCAGTAAAGTAAAGGAAATGACAAAAAATAATTTTATCAGGAAAATTATAATTTTTTTAAACTTATTTTAAAAAATAAGACTTTTTTCGACTTTCTTTTCTACAAACATTAAAACAAAATATAACAAGTTTTAGTTAAATTACTTAATTTACTTATTTTTTCAGTATTAAAAAAATTGGTTTTGGAGTGAAGGTCAATGGCGTCTTATTATATTTATTATTGACAGTGTTTGGAAAAAAATTATGTCTTTTTTTCATTTTTTAAAATATCAAAGTGGCCACATTTTCAGTACAGTCAGGGGAGAAAATTTTGTCAGTAAAGTGAAGGAAATGACAAAAAAAATTTTATCTGGAAAATTAAGACTTTTTTCGACTTTCTTTTCTACAAACATTAAAACAAAATATAACAAGTTTTTGTTAAATTACTTAATTTACTTATTTTTTTCCTATTAAAAAAATTGGTTTTGGAGTGAAGGTCAATGGCGTCTTATTATATTTATTATTGACAGTGTTTGGAAAAAAATTATATCTTTTTCATTTTTGAACATATCAAAGTGGCCACATTTTCAGTACAGTCAGGGGAGAAAATTTAATCAGTGAAGTGAAGGAAATGACAAAAAAAATTTATCTGGAAAATTAAGACTTTTTTCGACTATCTTTTCTACAAACATTAAAACAAAATATAACAAGTTTTAGTTAAATTACTTAATTTACTTATTTTTTTCCTATTAAAAGAAGTTTCTAATGGAAAATAATTTTGATGTTAGTAAATTTTCAGGGAAATTGATAAACTGAAACTTGTGACCACCCTGATAATGTTTACTTTAAAAATATTTTTACATATATATTAATGAATATTTTTTTTAATTAAAAGAAAATTTTTACAATTCGGTCAGTTAAATAATGCATAAGAATTTTAGAGAATTTATTTTTTTTATTAATTTTATTAGAAATTTTAGTGAACTTATATTTTTGAAAAATTTTATTATTTTAAAATCTTCTAAAATTAGTTGAATCTGTTTATATATATTTAATTGGTTATTAAAAATAATGGATTTATAAAAGAATTTTAGTTAAAGGAACTAAAAAATTTGAATTTCGAAGAAGTTATCATTAATTGCAGAAATTTAATTATTTTCAGAAGTATTAAAATTCTTATCACAAAATTCAATTAGTAGGGGAGACCGGGGCTAAACCGGACGGATTTGGTCTTTGACCAGAAAACTCATACAAAAACATACTTTTTGCTAAAGTGTAATATACCGTTTTGAAGCTTGTACTTTCACCTACAAATCGCACTTGTTCGATTCAAAAAAAAGTACAATAGCTTTAGAGATATATTGCTTCGAAGGTGACTACCTCAAAAACGAAAATCCGAAAATTGGTGGGGCTAAACCGGACACCCCATGGGGCTAAATCGGACACGGCCAATTAATTAAAGAATGAGATACAAATTTTATTTTTTTTTGTAAAAAAGTCAAATCAATTTTTCTTTTATTTATTTGTAGATATTTCTATACAAAGAATATAATATAATATGTAAAATCGGTAATAATTATAATATAAAATGAATTACAGTTTTCAGGCTTGTCTGTTTGTAGCAACTCCCTTGCGAATTCGAGTTTTAAAATAAATTCTTTATTTATTTCTTTATAAAATGGTTCTAAGCAAGGAATATAATATAAAATAGTTAATTAATATAAAATAAATTAAAGAATTCAAATATTTGGTTGTTTTTAATCACGATGTCCGATTCAGCCCCACACCGTCATCTAATAATTAACCTGCAATATATTTTTTCTTCTTCATGTTTTCCATTAAACTTTTTTTCTACTAAACTCAGTACACCTTGAGCTAAAAGAAAAATGGCCGTATGATATTTTCACTTTAATTTTAACGATAAAAACCCAAAAAAATGAAGAAAATTTTTTTTTACTTTTACCTCAAGAAATGACATTTTCACATATTAACGGCAACTATTATTACAAGAAAATGGACACATCCCTAAAACCTCATGCAGCATATGCATCACGAAATTGCGCGTTCATAGGTTATTTACACGATTTGAAATTCTTCACGGTTTCGGAAATATTTGACTTGTCCGGTTTAGCCCCGGTCTCCCCTATTTTTATAAATAAAAAGATTCTTTAATATTCAATTATTTAAAAAAATTTCCTCATTTTAATAATTTTCAATACTTAATATTTTAATTAAATTACTCAATTGAATTCAATTATTTAAAGACAATTATGATCAGGGTTTCCAAATGTCAGGGAAAATAATTTTAATGTCAGTAAATTGTCAATGAAATTAATAAACTAAAAATTGTGACCACCCTGTTGATAAAATTTTTCGCAAACATTTCATTTTTCATAAATAATAACATTTTCACAGGAATTTAACTACCTCGGTGGTGTTGTGTTTTAATTGCGTTTCGTGTCCCAAGCCAGAAGTGTCAAAAATAGCAATATGGGGTTCCGACTTATTCTGGATTTTTTAACAGTATATTTCTATGTACACAAAATGAAAAAAATGATTTTTTTAAGATTTTCATTGTTGTTTAGGTATTGCTATTGTTATTTTCGACATTTCTGTTTAGGGAAACGGAACGCTATTGGAACGCCACAACGCCGATTTATAAGTTTTTTAGAAGTTTTTTTATAATAATTTTTATACAATTTTTAACGAATTCCTTAAATGTAACTATTTTACAAATGTTAACTAAAATTCGTCAAAAGAATTCAATTAATAAAAAATTTGTTAATATAATAATAATTGAAATTTCTGTACATATTTTTGAAAAATAATTTAATTCTTTGAAAGAATTTTAATTTTAATTTTTTGAAAATAATCAAGGGAAGTTAGTGACCGTAATTATAATTTTATTTTTAAAATATAAAGTCCCTCTTAAAGTTTTAAATTAATTTTTTGCTTCTAAAAATTATATTATTCTATTATTATTCATTAGTTAGAATTATTGAACTTCTCTTAAATTTTTCTTAAATTTTTATAATTTCAAATTTTTGAATGTTCGAATAAAAGATATTTATCATTTGTCAAGCAAATTTAATGTTTATTACTTATTAAGTAAATAATTATTTACCACTGCTTTTTTTAAAATTGTAATATAATTCATCACTGGACAATTCTTTGCAGAAATTTAATTATTATCAATAGAATTGTAATAAACTTGAAAAAGAAAATTTCCAATTACAATTATAACTAATTCATTTTATAGCTTCAATTAAACTAAATATAATTCTAATTAAATACTTGATAAAAACAAATTACGTAATTATTTGGAGGTTTTTTTTAATAAAAATATATTTCTTTAATTTAACGAAAAATATATTTCTGTGCATTTTTCTGTTTATTTTCATCCATTTTCTTTATTAAACAAAATTAATTTATTTTAAATTTTCAAAAAAAATTGAAAATTTTACAATTCAGACCAAATAAATGTTTTTGTAATTATGTTTTTTAAAATTTAAATAATACTCCCTAAATTTGAATCAGTAAAAATGTTTACTAATTGGGATTAGTAATTACTATTTATTAGTAAACTTCACTAATTCAAAAGCAAAAATTCTGTCACTAATTCGAATTAGTAAATATTTTTACTAATTCTGATTTAGAGGGTGTTAATTATTCCTTTTTTTTATTGTTTCGCTTTAACTTTCTTCACGTACATGTGTCGCCTTGGACATGTAAATATACGGAAAATAATTTTTTACACGTATAATAATTTGTTCTCATGTATTAAAATATGTTTTTTTATAGTCCTGAATAAAGAACTGAACAGGAGAGAAAAATCTTTTTCTTTCTTTTCAGTAATAATTAAAAAATCTTGTCATAATAGTAATACGAATTTCTTTCCTAATGCTGGCTAGTGACCGACTTTAAAAAATTTTTTTAAATTCTATTAAGGGAAGTATTTTAGACATTTTTAGTCTCTAGCCAGAAAATCTTATCACAATCGAAATAAAAAAGTGGATTCAAAAACTGTTCAGTCTCTGTAGAAGAAAACTAAGTATAAGTCATTTATAAATACACTTTGGATTTAACAATGAATGGTAACTGTTGAATTGCTATGGGGAAGAACGTGGCGTAATGAATTACTTCAATTTATTCAAAAGTGGTAAATCAGAGTAATTTAGGTTTTCAATCAAAAATAATGTACTTGGTATACTGAAAATTTGTACCAAGTTTTATTGTTATTCATTCATTATTGTAGAAAATATCGCAGAATAAGTAATTTCGACACTTGAAAGTAAATTTTTTATGTTTTTTTGTTATATCTTTTTCAAAAATAGCTTTAAAAAAACTAAAATCTTTTTTTGAGCTTGAAACATTTGTTTTTAAAAAACAATTGTCAATGTTTAACAAATGCTTACGGTATTGATAAAAAATAACAATATATAGGGGAGAGTGGGGCAAACCGGACCGGTGGGTAAACCGGACCCCCCTCAATATTTCCGAAATGGCGAAATTGTTAAAAGTGCTATTTAGAAATTTGAAATAACCATGTGTAGTATACCTTATATTTTCAATTTGACCTTTTTTACTTTTTTTGTGCAACGCTGGGAGCAAAAGTTTTTTTGTAGTTTTTTTCTACACTTTTACCAATTTTTCTTAAGGAAATTCTAAGGAAATCGTGTAATATTTCCAAATATTAGGTCTTGGGTTTTGAAGGTACACACCTCAGGAATATTTACCACCAAAAACTTTGATGAATTTGCAAAGCGTTTCTTTTTGACAAACATTTATTCTCAAAATGGGCCTGTGGGGCAAACCGGGCCGTTTTCGGTGGGGCAAACCGGCCATAGGATAATTCCATTGAATTAAAGTTTCATAAATATTATTTATAAATAAAATGTTTCTTTCATTAAAATATTTACTTACAATGAAAGAAATGGCTTCCATTGCGAATTGGACCCTTTAATATTGTTTCCCTGATAATGACTAACATTTTTATTTATTTATTTAAAAAAATATATTTATTTAATTAAAATTCAATCCCGCATTATTATTTTCATTACTACAACCATTGTATACATGATCCCTTACGACAAACACCTCCGGAACGTAATAGCTCACTTTGGCCGGGCATATTGGCTAATTTTATATAGGATGGCAAACTTTTTCAAAATTGATCAAATGTAATTGAAATTTGTTATTCCGGGTTTTGGGGTCGCTGATTACAAATCTGTTGTTAGTTTTTCAAAATTCAAAATATCTGATACAATATGGAGGACGAAATACAAAAATTGTACGGATTCGCTTGAGTCTTGTTACTTGGGGTTTTTTGTGGTCACTGATTAGGAATTAGTCAAAAAATTCAAAATAACAGTTATGAAATGACTGTCTAATGTTTATGTATTTACTCAGATTTACTTGAATTTGGTTGCTCGGGAGATTTAGGGGCCGTTGATTGCAAACCCAATTTTTGTTTTTTAAAATTCAAAATGCATGGTGTAAAATATAATAATTTGCTCACAATTACACTTTACTACTATCAAACAAACAATTTTTTTAAATAAATACTACTTTACATAGATGAAGCTGACTTATGTTGGAAATTTAATTTTAACATTAAATATTTTTTATAAAGCTGTAATTTGCAGCCAGCTATCAGCAAGCACTTAATTTTCCGAAATTTGATATTGGTTTTAATCAAAAAAATTAAATAAATAAATAAAATAACAACAGATTCGTAATCAGCGACACCAAAAACCCTCGGGTAACTTTCAATTAGATTTGATCAATTTTGAAAAAGTTTGTCATCCCACGGAAAATGAGGAAATTTTTTTGTTCTTCAAGCGCCATATTAAATTCAAATTAGAAAACAATAAAAATTATAAATGGATATTTTTTAAGTACAACTATTGGGAAAACGTTTCTGATACTTTGTTCTATTTGAAAAGCGTTATGACAAAGAAAAAAATTATTTGGAACAAAATTACATTAAAAATACTTGACTTTTTTTTAGTAATTTTGAAAAAAGAAGGGTTAAATATCATTTTTTGAAAATTTGGACCATACAAATTCGAAAGAGCGACACCAAGAATAGTAGGATAAGAACTTTTGAAAATCTTTATGGATTCTTTCTATTAATTATAAGAGATTGAAATTCATGTTGTAAAGCAGCACATCTCGTCGTTAAAGGGTTAAAGCGCTTACAAAACTTTTTGAGACAATGTATTTAATTTGGCAAATATGGGATCTGTTTAGGCACTTATTCTAGAGTAATTTCCAATAGAATAGTTTGTTAAATTGTTTACAGTAACTTGAAAACATTACATTTTGTTTAAATATGTAGGTGGGATAGAATAGGGTACCTAAGTGTGGGGCAAACTAGATGCTACGCAGATTTATTCGACTATTTAAAAACAAAATGTTATGCATATTTACGAATTTATACTATCGATGTTTTACTATCGAAATATCGATATTTTTCATTATCGATGTTTTTTTTAATTTTTAATAAATATTACTTGTTTTTTCATAATAATTAAGAATACTACTTCTCTCAGAAAATACGACCTAAATATACAAAGAAAAGTTCTGATACTTAGTTGAATCGATTTATTCATTTGGTTATCTGTAAACAGACAATTACAAAAAGGTACCCCATTTTGTCCCACTCTCCCTTATATTTTTCAGTTAGAACAAAATTGTTTTCTATTTTTATAGAATGTATCTAATTTACGATGGACATAAATATTATAAAGACGAAAGATGTGAACATTATGAGCTGTTCAGGTAATAATTACAAAAAAATTTTAGTTTGTTATGTGCCAACTGAAAACTATTAAGTGGGCTTACTCAGTCAATGTAGATGCTTAAAAAAAGTATTTATTAAACGGAAAGATCGAACGAAATAATATTTAGAAAAAGTCAGATTAGAACTGGACTGGTAATATTCCTTTCAAAACTCAAGTTCGTTCCTTTATTCTATGTGGAACCCCTCAATTGACTGTTTTTGAAATATAATGTCCGAAAATAAGGGAATTTTTGGATTATTTACTACTTTCTGCACTAATTTAACAAATATTCACCAAATTATTTTATTTCTCATCAATATTATTATTTTGTCGTTTCGATGGAAAAACTTATTAAAAGCCATAATTCTTGAGGCAAGAATAAATGTAATAATAAATTTATAAGAGTCAACTTATGAGATATAATATGATCTAAATTATCACTTTCTTCATAATTATAATAGAGTATGAATTTATAAGACGTGCCACGTAAAACTTAAATATTTTTCATTTTTCAAAACACCTATTGTTTAAAAAAAGAAATACCTACAAATATCGAATATTTTAAATAATATACCTTTAAAAATAGTTTTTGCACATGATAATTTTACTGAACAAACTCATATTTTTTAAGCACAAGTTTAAGCATTTAGTTTTTAAAAACAAAATATGTAAATAAATTTATCATTTTTCTACTCAACTGTTGTGGTATTTTACTTTAATTTTATATCTAAATATTTTAAATTTTAAATAAAAAGGTTTGTTATGTGGGGCGAAGTCAATATTAAAATTTTTTTGGTTAAAAACAATTGAATATTCGAATTTTCTATTTATTAATTCAATTACAATTAAATTATTTTAAAAAAAATTTTGTACATTGAGTTTCAATTATTAATAAGAATATTAAAAAAATTAATTTGAAAACAAAATTATAAAATTTTTATATGAGCGATTCCATGTCAAATGATCAAGGTGGAGAAAAATTTTTCTCCAATCGTAGCAAAATTTGGGGCTTTTGTAGTACTAATAGATAGTAGTTTATCGTGAATATATTGTTTTACCTAGTCCAATATTTTCCTAGGGGGAGGGGGTTTAATTTTTGGGTTTGTCTGTACAATGCTTATTTTGATAATTTTTACTTTTAAACTATTAAACATATAAATTTTGGGAAAAGTACATCTTGGAAAGGTTTTTTCATGCTCTTTAACTGAAAAAAAGCATTTTGAAAAAAATAATTTTGACCAAAAAAACCAAAATTAAAAATAAATTTTAATTTTGTTTTTTTTTGGGGGGGGGGAGATACGATTTTCTTTAACGAAAGCTGATGTTTTTTACTAAAAGGACATATACATATGAAAAAGTGGGACTATAATGCTTAAACATTAAAAAAATGAATTTTCTCCTAAACGGAGCTAAAAACCGGGTTTAGATGTTGAGAGTAAAAAATTATCGAAATAAACATTACACCGTAAGAGACTCTTTAATCACTTGACGTGGAATCGCTCATATAAAGTCAAATATCTGTTAAAAATTATTAAATTTAATCAAATATTAAAATATTAAAAATTAATTAATTTAATAACTTTATTTTTAATAAAACAATAAAAACTCGAATTTACAATGTAAGATTACAATCAATAAGTGATTTTATTTCTTAGTTAAATAGTTCAAATCTTTTAATAATATGTTGATATCCTTTCATTTCGTCAATATTATATTAATAAATATTATTAATTGCTAAATGTAGCACCTTTGTCCCACTCTCCTCTAATGTGTTATAAAATCCAGCATTTGTATTTGCTTCATGTATTTTTATAATTCATAATTTTATAATTTTTTTAATGTCGATCTCTCCGTGCAGTATAATAATAATCAATTATAAATTCTTATAAATTTCAAAACATATATAAAGAATATATTTAAATTACGTGAGCTTTAAGTAGGGAAGAACACTTTACGATATTTTTTAAGATTAGCGACTGCATAAGCTCCTTAATAAATAATAATAGTAATAATAATAATACACTTAATCTAGTAGAATATTACATACATCTAAAAAGTAGGATTGGAAAAAATATGTAACAACTCAAATCAAAATATATGTGTGTTGAGGTGTGCAAAAAGCCCAAAATTCGAAACCCGATCAGATGATTTCGGGCTTTTAATTTTTCGGGTCAGGCTGAGCTCGAGCTTTCTCGATGTATCGGATACCCGATTGCTTTCGAATTCTTTAAATTTTGGGACACTCAAAATTTTTTTACTTGTATTTATAAATAGTCTGTAATCGTGAATAATTATACAATATAATTCTGACTCTTTTTCAAGGGGCCGTCAAAACTTACGTCCATTTGACCTATTTTTTAACCTAGAGGTCAAAAAGAGGTGCAATAACGGCCCTATATTACGTCAAAATCTTCATCTAATTTGACCTATTTTTTTACCTATAGGTCAAAAAGAGGATAAATAACGGCCTCACATTACGTCAAAATCTATGTCTAATTTGAACTATTTTTTGACCTACAGGTGAAAAAGAGGATAAATAACGGTCTCACATTACGTCAAAATCTATGTATAATTTGACCTATCTTTTTACCTGTAGGTTAAAAAGTGGTCTTCATGTGGGTCCTTTTATTACGTCAAAATCCATGTTTAATTTGACCTATATGTCAAAAAGTGGTCCATGTGTGGCCTTACATTATGTCAAAATCCATGTTTAATTTTACCTATTTTTTGAGCTACGGATTTAAAAGACAAAGATTAAAAATTTCACATTAGCTAATATCATAAGAAAGCATTTTACCATCTTTATATTATCCATTAATAGAAGTAAATATAAAATTTATTTAGAGGGTCCACTTTAAACGCTCTCTGTAAAATTCTCTTTTGAGGCGGTAGGTCCCTTTTCTCGTGTCGCGTCACACACACACATATATATATATATATATATATATTTCGGACTTTTTGCACATCCCTAACTATAAGTAATCATTTCTTTATTCTTTTTTAATTGTATTATTATGTATTACTACTCTCTAAATTCAAATATGTAAAGATTCACATATTTTTTAATTATTTACAGATGTGTTTCAAGAACAAATAAAAGAAATAATTGTAAGGGTACTTTAAAACAAATCAATGGGAGAAAAATTATATCACAAGAACATTCTTGTTTGAAAAAACCAAATTTAGTTAATAATGCGTTGGCAAAGAAAAATATGGTGCAGATTTGTTTAAAGAGAATAGATGTTGCCCTGATTGAAATATTTAATTTTGTATGTCGAAAGTAAGTAATAAAGTTGTCTCTTTTTTGGTATTGGGAAAATTTTTCATTACCTATAAATTAAATCGTAATAAAAATCCCGTATCGTAATGTAATTGAGAGTTTGGATAAAATAACATGATTGACGCTTATAGCGAACACAATAAAGCTAAAGTCGGTTAGTGCTTAGTGCTACTTTTCTAGATAAAAGGGTTCATTTAAGCGTCAATCAATTTATTTAATCTAATTTCATAATTAATAATATATGTACCTATGCCTATATAATATCTAATATATATATAGATTTGAGAGCAGAGGACGGGTTATTTCACTAAGATGGAACCCAATGAAACAATTAATGTTACGAGAAAGAAGGAAGATTGGTTTAAAACAACCAAAAAGTTTGTTCCATTTGTCGGAAATGATAAATGCTAATACTAGATTTAGCAATATCTTGAAAGGTTTCGTTCAAGTAAACAACGATAGTGCAATAATTTTCTCTAGTCAGGAGTTATTGACACAACTTAATAAAGAAGATGAGATCTTCATTGATGGAACTTTCAAAGTAATTATTTTATTATTATTTTTTTAAAAGCCTAAACTCACAGTATAATTTGGGATGGAATTAATAAATTGCATGAAATTAATTTTTTATAAATATGCGTTTTATAGCCAATTCCGAAAATTGCCAGAATTTATCAACTGTTCACCATAACACTACGAATTGCGGACAAGGTTGTACTTTCATTTGCCAACATTTTATAGTTGAGGCCATAGAAAGTTTTGTAACATGACTATTCTTTACAAGTTTCTTGTTTATTATGAATTACATAAATGACGGGTAACACGGTCACCCCATATTGGGGTGACAAAAACTACTTGCGCATTGTATACTGTTTATTGTTATATTCTAACATTTTTGTTGTTTTGAAAAACTTAAACATAAACTTTCAAATAAATTTGAGTCCGCCAAGTGACGTCGGTCTATTTTTCTCTTTTTCTAAAATTCTATTAAAATTTACATTTTATTCCCAAGACTTTTTTAAATGCATTTTTTGCATATTTTTTCATGCATTTTTAATTATGAACCTGAAGACCTTTAGATAAATAAACCATACACAGTAAAAAGTAAATCTTAATTTAAGATCGGTCTTAAATTCAGCACTGTCTGCTATAATGTTAAAGGATACAAAAAACGTGCGTAAATTCAGCATTGACTGCCTTAAAAATGTTGCTTTCCTGCCTTAAAAAGACTTTCTTTTTACTGTGATAAAGAATGGACTTAGAGAGTTGTTTGTAGCGTCAGTCATGTTACTTAATTGTGATCTTCAATTATTATTATTAATAATGAGTAGATTAATTATGAGAACTATTTATTTTTATTATTTATATAATGTATTCTAATCTCTTTTTGTAGAGTGTTGGTGCCGTTTTTGTTTTAATGACGAGACGTACAACTGTTCTATATAAAGCAGTACTAGATAAATTAGTAGAATTGTGTCCAAAACTAAAATACGATTTAAAAAATGCTATGGCAGATTATGAAGCAGCAATACATGATGCATTAAAACAAGTTTTTCGTAACTGTTATAGACATGGTTGTTGGTTTCATTTAATTAAAGTGAGTTTTAAAAATTTTATTTATTTCCAAGTCACCTAATAATAATTGAACTTTTGGAAAAATTATAACTGATTTCATAAATTCAATTATTTTTAAAAGTAATAAAATTTTTTGCAGAAATTTAATTATGTTTAAGAATTTTTAAATATTTTCATTACAATTTCAATTATTTTCAAAAATTTTCCTGAACTTCATATGAATCTATCTTTTACAAAATTTATTTAAAAATGATTTTTAGTTAACCTTTTAGATAATAATCAATATTAAAAGCATTATAGCATGAATTTTAAGAAATAATTAAATTATAAGGTTTTAAATCAAATTCTTTAAAAATTTGTATTTTTCATATTTATAACTAACAATTCTGTAGAATTAATTATTTTAAAAATGATAATTGGTTTTTTTTTAAATTATTTAAAGTAATTATTTTTAATACGTATTAAATTGAAGAATTTCTGAATATTTAGAAAATAATTTATATATATAATTTATTTCTTATAATGTAATAGAACGTTTTTTGGAGTATCTAATCATGTTAATTATAGTGAATCAAAATATTTTTACTGACAAGGAAAAGGTCAAAATTTTGTGAAGGAATTAAATTTTTCATATGAAAAAAAGGAAAATATTTTGTAGGATTTAGATTTGTTAATTATGTAGAATGTTTCTTATAAAACGCAACTTTTTTAAAAAAAAAGCAAATAATGAATAATATAATAACAATTATTTGAGAAATAAAAAGAATATTATTAAATTTAAAAAGTAAGCAATAAAAAATAATGAAATATAATATTATTCATTAGAATACATCAAAAAAACAAAAACATTGAAAATGTTAGCTACGTATTTAAAGGGACATTCCAGTTCAAAACAGGCAAAAAGAAGGCTTTTCTAACAAATATTTTTAAAATAACTATGACATTTATTTAAAAAATTTCTTTTGCATGTAATAAATAATTTATTTAAAAATTTGTAAAAAAAATTTTCATTTTTATATTTTCGGTGGTAAGATAGATTCCAAACTTTGTAAAACAGATAAAACCAAAAATGAAGTGACATTCTCTTCGTTAGATATTTCTTCAGGTGTGGAACCTCAAAAAAGTAAAATTTTCTTCCCCCCCTTTTTATTAGAGTACTTTTTCCCCAAATATGCAAAAAAGGTGTTTTTATTCAGAATTTATCTTATAAAAAAAGGGAGATGGAAATTTTCCTGTTTTTGAGGTTCCACTTATAGATTTTAAAAAAAAATCATCGGATTTTCTTGAAAATCGTTACTCGGGGGTTTTTGAAGTCGCTTATTACGAATATGGAATCAGATTTTTAAAATTGAAAATGGCGGTTCCAATATGGCGGACATTTTAAATTTCAAAATCATTGGATTTTCTTAAAAATCGTTACGTTTTTGGGGTCGCTGATTACGAATATGACATAATTTTTCCAAAATTAAAAATGTCGGATGCAATATGGTGGACGAAAAAAAAATTAAACGAAAATAAAAAGTTAAAATAAAAAAATTTTCTTTTTCGCCATATTGAATGTCCCCTTAAAAAATTTTTTTTTCACAAAATTAAAAAAATTTGTTACCTTTATTTCGTTAAAACTATTTATAAATTTACTATTAATTTAATAATTAAGTAAATTAAAAACTATTACTTTATTTAAGAGGTGGCGATTTAAATGGGATAAAGTGGGACTCCAAAATGTTGATGACAAATTACTAGAAATGGCGAAATATTTAGCTTTGGCTCCTTCAAATAGATTTTATGAAGGCATTCAATTGTTGAGAGAAGAAGTCTTTGAATATGATATGCATTTGCATGAAAAACTAAATAAATTCTTAGATTACTTAAAAAGATATTGGGGACCAAAAAGAAAAACATTGTGTGTAGGTCATTTGCCTCATAGAACAAATAATCTAAGTGAGTCTTTAAATCATAGACTTGGAAATAGGCTTGGAGGAGTTCACCCAGGAATTTGGAAATTTCTTGGTAAATATATTTAGGAATTTTTATAACAACAATTAAATTTACATCTTTTCAATCTCTATAAAATCTTTTGATTACGTGTACTATTTCTTTTATAACTTAAAAAATGATTCAAATAATGTTTACTTTATATGTAACCAACTAATTTGATTGATATTTAACCCTCAAAATATACATTGACTCAATTTGACTTAGAAAAAAATTTCGAAAAGCGGGTGGTCTATTTTTTCTTGAAAATATATTTAGAGTCTTTAATAAGGTTTACAGCAAAAATATTTGGTAACATAAGATAAAATTTTATTCGGGAATTTTTTTAACTATCTAAAAACATTAGCAGCAGTAAAATGTTTGTAATTTTTTTTTATCAGTTATAATATATACTTGAGAAAAATAGAAAAAAACAGTGTGTTCTCGAAAGGTAAATCGACAAAATTATTTGGGTGAATGTTTTGTATCTCAATGGTTTAAACACTTAAATCAACTCCTCTAAAGGCACGAGTGAGATACCAGTGTTTGCAAGCGTTATGTTAAAAGTTATAATTTAGAATTGTCAATCAGATAATTTTGTTGTAATCAAATATTTAGTTCAGATGGAAGTTTTTACTGCTGTTATTAAATATTTTTAAGAGAGATATACAATTTAAATATCAAATAATATTAATTTTATTTATGTTATGTATGATTTACAGTTCGATTGAAACAAGTAATTCAAGATGAGCAGTTAAGATTAACTAAATTAAAAGCAGGCATGCCAATAGGAGAACCATTGAGAAAAGAAGACATAGAGCGAGACATAAGAATATACAATGCAAGAAGAGAATTGGCTCACGGGGGGTAAATGTGTTAAAATTTAAATATTTTAATTAGAATTTTATAAAAGTTTTATTTGAGGTTTAACATTGTGTGAATGTAATAATCCAGAATCCAAGGAAACAAAAAATTGTTCTGAATTGTATATACTGTTTTGATCATACACAACTGCTGGTTCAAGTACAGTATTTTACTATGTAAATCTGAATTAGTAGTTTTCTACTAATGAAATAGTGCAAATTCGTTTACCAATAGAATTAGTAACTGTTTTTCCTAATATTTTGTAGATTTTTTACTAATTATTAGTAGAAAATGTACTATTTTGAAATAGTAAAAAATAT
The DNA here is from genome assembly GCA_032872475.1 of Leptopilina myrica (nomen nudum). Lineage (NCBI taxonomy): Eukaryota > Metazoa > Arthropoda > Insecta > Hymenoptera > Figitidae > Leptopilina > Leptopilina myrica (nomen nudum). The sequence continues at coordinate 34,618,535 of CM065463.1, read as the reverse complement.
GTATTACTAATTGAATTAGTAATTTTCTACTAGCAATTAGTAAAATTAGTAAAAATAGTAAAAAATGTTACTAATTCAAATTGCTCTAAAAAACGTTTTGACTGGTTTATCTGTTCTATAATTATCTTCAACAATAACTTGTCAATTTTTTGAACAATAATAAAATCAACGATCACTTCGAGTCAAGATAGTACAAAAATATTTTCATTGTATAACTTTTATTAATTTTCTTTTTTTCTTAATTCAGAGCGATCTTTGATTTTATTATTTTACTATTCTCATGATCGACTGAAAACCTCATTAATGCGACAAAAATGTATTCTCTAAATTTGAATAAGTAAAAATTATTACTAATTTGAACTAAATTAAGATGTTTTAAATAACTAAAAAATGACTGCCAAAATATCTTACACTGAGAAAAAAAATTATTTGATTGAAACAAATTTTGTTTAAATCAAACTTAAAATATCTTTGCTATACAGTAAAACGTATTTCAGTTTAATTCAAACATATTTTCTGGTTCAGTTTAAGAGATTATATATTGATATCAAACATTAATTATGGTTGATTTTAAATTATCTGTAGTTAACTTTTAAGTTTGATTCAAACATAAAATTTTTAAATATAATTTTTCTTTACACCGTAACAGAAAATATGTTTGAATTAAGTATAATTATTAAAACAAATAATACTTGCGAATCAATGCAGTAGATATTTTCTATATATTGAGATTAAACTTATAAACTAATTTCAATTAAACAAAATTGTCTAACATTATTTTGTGTGTTTCATTTAAGTATAATGTTTTCTCAGTTGTAGCGAGGTTTCCTTTTACTTGTTAAAGCGAGGGAAATCTCTCCTTAACACAACGCTACAAAAATGGCGATACTTTTAACTTGCTGATTCACAAGCCCCACGCTTCGGACTTGTGAAAATACCCGCGACGGTCCGTTTATTTATACGGGGATCTTCCCCAGGCGCCAGGTAGGATTCTACCCGGACCTCCGCGGTTCCTCTTTTCTTTTCTATCGAGAGTGCTTCCGGACTAGCTCGACTTCCGAACTCTCGATTTTAACTCGTAGCATGGACGTATCTCAAAGAATGGATTCTATTGCCGAGAGAGACGAAACAGACAATTCAACACTCACTATGCACTACAAATTACTATGACACAATTTAGACTTTTAACTCTTTTTCTTTATTTATTCAAAAAATGACGGAAAACCGATGAAAACCACACTTCTCACGAAGATAACCAACAAATATAGAAGCCACGCTCCCGGTGTAGCACGTTTTTGGCCGGCACTCAGCGTTGACGCCAAGTTGCCACTCTGGATAACCTGGTGGACCAGGTGAAGGCGAGCGAAGTTGAATCCGTGCACTAACCTCGGATTTTCCGTAACATCTCACGGTATTCCTCCGCGCGGCTCATCTTTAAGAACTCGAAGTGACTCGGGGACAATTTACTGAGACGCGGACTCACAGGTGTCAAGCGGCTGGCCAGAACCGAACTGAGGAAATTGGCAATTAGGCGACGCGGACGTGCACCGTCCTTTACACATGCGCCCCTGTGAAATGGCTTCAGTAGTCCCAAACTTGCCGCGGTGTTAGATAATTGCCTGCGCTCATAGACAATAGTTGTTAAAATATCATCTGGTTTTAACAACTAAACCAAAATAATGAAGTCCATCCTTCCTTCTGGAGGTTGCTTCTTCTTCTTCCGGCCAAGCAACGTGTCTATATAATTTTTATAACCTATCTGGTCTTGATACAAATTAAACGTTTTAAAGGAAGTGTGGTTTTTCTTTATACCAAATCGAATGCTCTCAAGTTTTAACAATTCAAATATTTTACAGACTATTCTGTAATTCCGTCGATATTAACAATCATTTGGAAAACAATTCATCGTAATTTCAATAATTATTTATCGGGGAGTTCGGATGTGGCCAGGTATTTGTTCTAATTCAAATATAACAAAGCGATTAAAACGCGGAAAGATTAAATATTTAATTCTAGATTTTTCGGCGAGACTTTCGCGGGACATTTGTACGTGGTTAATAAAAAACCACGTTACAACTCCCCTCGTCCTAGCCGAAACATCTACCTTGAGAAGTCTCCGCCAGTGGCCTAACTCATCTTCACTCGCCTGTTCCTCGTTAGCGGTATATATATATTATTTCCAATTCATTCTGCCGACTTTTATGATCTGACATATTATAAGATGCTTTGAGAGAAAAAAAAACAAAGAGTAAGAAAAAAAACTATACTTGAATAAAGTGACTTTAATTACCCTCAGTGTCCTGTCTTCTCACCATCTTGTCGGTCACCATGTGTGTCTCGATTAAATATCTCTTTTATTACCTTGAGTCAAAGTTCTCGGTCCTCCGATCAGCAAAGGAAATCAGGGGTTAAGAAATGACTTCATACCCTTGAAACGTACTTATCAAAATAAATTATCTCGTTTTATTGTGGAGACATTTTACATAGAATCTAAAAAAAAACATTATAGGAATATGTCCCTTATTCTCGGGTTTACTCCTTCTCATCTTTCTCGACCCGAAAAGTGACCAAACGGGCCTGAAAGTTACCCAAAAAAACCAAAACAATTAACTAAAAATAAAAATTTCTTTGGATACTTTTCTTAAGTAAGGGGGTTTCACCCGGAAACAAAAACAGAAGGGAAAGAGAAAAAAAAACTAATTTTCGAAATAAATCAAAAGAATAAAAAGAAGAGAAAAAAAAGAAAAAAACGAAAAGAAAACAAGAGAATCGAAGAAAAATATCTATAGGAAGAACAAAAAAAAGAATTTTTTTTTCTTTCTATATTTCGTCTTCTTCTGTCTGGGGACAATTTTCTATCTGGTGTCCTCGAGTTTCGCACCCACGGCACCACATACGGCGGACTGCTGTTTCTACCAGCTCGTGCCGGTAGTGTTAGCCCAGATCGTGTGTTCGCTCCTGGCGTCTGCTGCCGCTCGGAGTTCTTCTTCTTCCTCTAAACAAAATAGGGAATATTTCCTTTATTTGGGGGGTCATCTATTATTACTATATAGGGGGCTACATATTCTACTTTGCCTACTCATCAGAATTGAATGGGTTCGAAACCAAAAAAAAATCTGCCAAATTTTCTGACCACTTTTTCCAATTTTCCCCATATACATGCAAATTTTTAGAGGATCATGCTCCTGTATTTTCCTCTACTCCCCCTGTCCTAGGATTCCTATAGGAGATCAATAGTTTAATTGGGAATTTACCTAGCGACCTGCCTTCTTCTGTGGCTATCTCATAGACTGACGGTCCGAGAACGCGTATTACGGTAAACGGGCCTTGGTTCTTTCCCCCGAACGCTCGTGTAATCCCCTTATGTGCAGCCGAAGTAACTTGCTTTTTGCACATGACTTTGTCTCCTACCTTATATACAACGTGTCTACGTCTTTTGTCGTAATTAATTTTTTGACGGTCGAACGCATTGTCCATCTGTAGGGACACTAAGTCCTGCAGTTCTTTCAGTTTTTCGATTCTTTCTAACCACTCTTCGGAATCCACGAGTGTGAGGTCTACTTGGTTTTCCTCTGTTCTATCCCGTAGGTTATTGTACGGTTTTGGTTCTCTTCCCATGTAAAGGTACGCCGGGCTTACGCCAGTACTACCGTGTACTGCCGTGTTGTACGCAAATCTGAGATCTTTTAGATATACGTCCCATTTCCTATGATTTTTGGAGACGTATGCGGAAATCATGGTCTTTATCACTCGGTTCACCCGCTCTACCGGGTCGGACTGCGGATGATATACCGGTGTGAACGAATGTTTGATCCCGTACGCCTCGGTCAAATCATCGAAAGCCTGGTTGACGTATTCTGTTCCGTTGTCGGAAATTAGTACTTGGGGTGCCCCCCACCGGTTCAGAATCAAATCTTCGAACGCTTTGATAATAGTTTCGGCGTAGGAAGGGCATGGCTACAAGAAGTTCCTCATCTGTCATGAACGACGCAGCCCTCCCCTCCTTTACTCACCACAAGAAATTGTCTATACTGGTACCTTTTTTACCATTGAACTTTATTTGCCAGCTATCTACAATTCTTGTGACGTTTCGGGGGTTTCTATACGGATTTGTTGTCTCTTGGGAAAATCTATTCGTCGGTTCCCACTGTCCGTTTGGGTTTGAGACAAATCCCATTTGTCTATTCGCGAAATACGGGTTCTGGTATTCGTTTCGGTTTACTGGTTCGAATCTTTCCCCGTATGGTGCTGATCGCGTTTGTCTGTAGTACCCTCCTACAGTCGGTCTTTCCCCCGCGGCTGAAGTCGGGTTCGCGTGGGGAAATATACTGTTTGTCGGGTATGTGGGGTACTGTTGACTGGGCCGGTAGGGCTCTGTGGTCGCGTGCCCGTACGGTCCTTGATGGTACAGGTCTGTAGTCTGTTGGTACTCTGATAACCTTTGTTCGTGTTGCTTATATTCTAAATTATTGGTCTGGTTTGATGGTAGTGGGGGCGGAAATTGTCTCTGGTTTCCGCTCCAACTCAAACCATTGAATCGCGTATCCCGATTTTCAAAATCTACTGTTGGGACTGTCGGAGGCATCGACGATCCTCGGGGTGTTTCGGGAAACGGGTGTCCGTATACATCTGTCTGTCTACTCGAGTGCCCTTGATTATATACGGGTGGCGGCCTCGATACCGTGGTTGTCGTGTGGCACGTCGGACAGATACTCGTTGCCGTTTGATTATTTAGAACGCGTTCCGTAACCAGGTTCGTCAATGCCGTTATTTTCTGTTACATTGCTATAATTGATTCGCGCAGTTCCTGAGTTTCTGTGTTTTCCGCGCGCGATTCAGATACGTAATTTCCCCGCGGGTTTGTATTTACATTTACGTATTGCGGGTTTCGTGAGAGAAAGTCGGTGTGAAAATTTTCCTGCCTGGCGAGTTGCTGTCTGCGATCTGAGTTACTGCCCGTAAAAATGTTTTGTGATTCGGTTACTACTGGACTTTCCGGAAGCGGGGCAAATCGAGCCGATCCGGGTGTAGTGGGGGTCGAGGTTTGCGCTCCTGTTTCAGGTATTCTAAAAGCTTCGTCGCTGTCATACCACGGGACATCTAATCGATCCTGCGATTTCGCGATTAATCGTTCTAGTCGTGATATGAGTACTTCAGTCGAGCCTGATGTACTGCACCCGTGAAGTTCGAGTTGTTTTAGGACTTCGTCGAATGCTCTTACCTCGCTTCCGAGTCTCGCGATTAAATTATTCCCGTTTGCATTTTGGGTATTTGGGTCATTTTCGTCGCTTAACCCTACCGTGTTTGTCGCTTGGGCTTGTGATTGGGTTAACGGAGATCCCGTCGCTGTTTCTTCCCCTTCCTCCCGATTCTTGTCGCTCGAGATGTTTTTGCTCCGGTCGAGTTCTTCCGTGGTACTCATTTTTACAATTTATTTTGTAACTTTGCTCTTTTCCCAACGATAAAACTTTTATTCCCGAAACTTTCTTTTTAAATTTTTCTACTTGTAATTTTTATTTTTAATCGCGTTTCACTATTATCGGTTAATGTGGACGACCGTTGACCACAAAACGCTGAAATTATTTAAACTTCTGGCAAGTTTTCCCAAAATTTCCACTACTTTTCCCGAAATTTCCCTAATTGATTCAGCCCGCGTCGTATTGACTGAATTCGATACAACGAAAGATAAATAATTTAAATGTAATCGGAAAAAGTTTAGTTTTCACAAAAAAAAATTTTCAACCACAAAAAAAATTTCTTTTATTTTTTTCTTTAATTTCTGAGAAATTTTTTTTTTTTTTTTAACTAAATAAACTCTTTTGTCAAGTTCACTCTTCGTTTATTTATTTCAAGTCTCTATTAATTTATTAAGAAATTGACAACTTACTAAATATTTCTTAAATTTCCAATCTTTCTTCGAATGGGTGTGAAAAATTATCGATCAAAAATAAATAAATAACTCTTCCGTCAAGTTAATTTTTCATTTATTTATTTAAAGTTTTTATTAAGTTATTAAGAAATTGACGACTTACTAAATATTTCTTAATGTTTCTTAAATTTCCAATCTTTCCTCGACTGGGTGTGAAAAATTACCGATCAAAAATTCTAAGTACTTTATTAATCAATAAATTTTCCTTGGTTTACTGTCACGGATATTGGATTTCACAAGAAAAAAAACTAAACTTTTCACTCTCTGGGTAACTTTCCAAAGTTTCCTAAAATTCTCTTACTTTGGAAATCCCACTTTCGGTTCAGGATTTCCGCTGTTTTGGTATTTTTGTCTATCAGAGGGTGAAATACCGGTAAAAATCCAAAATTTCCTAAATTACCGGTAAATTACCTTTCCTGTTCGGTAATTTACCAAAACAAACAATCCGATTTTTTTTTCTATTGGTTACCCAATACTGACCATTTCGGTGCGATTTAATATAAAAAATTGCGAAAAATTTTCAAAAATTACCTATTACTCTAATTAAAAAAAAATTTCGTGGTGACTTTTACTTAATTTTTTCTAATTAAATCAACTGAGTTCGGGTGGCTTGTAAAAACCGATCTATCCTGTTCATCCTTCGCCTTCTTGCAGAAATTCTATTATTCGGAAGAGAGAGAAGAGAGAAAAAAAATTCCACTCTCAATTTCTAAGAGAGAAAAAAAACAGGGAAAAAAAAAAGTCTTTACTCTTTTAAATTTTCCGTTTATTCTATACTTCCCCAGCTCTTAATCTTTTACCGAGAAATTTGAGCTCTAGAGCTTTCCTGTAACTTTAGGTTAACATTCGCGGGGGGTGGTAGGGGACACTGAAAATATTTTCTTTTTCATGCTGAAAATAAGACAAAATTTTGACACTACAAAATTATTAAAAATGAAAATAAAATAATTTTTCTCAAAGCATCCTACAAAAATAATAACACAGAAATTTTTCTCTCAACACAAAAAAATCAAATTATTAAAGCAAAGAAAATTTTCTTTTATTTTTTTCATTTACTGATATTAACTTTGTTCAAACAAAAACAAGTTAATTGTCAGATCAGCTATTGCAAAAAAAAAATGCGACTACTGAACAAAACAAATCAATAATTACTCACCAGGAACGTGACTTATATCCGTGTGGTTTCACTATTTTTATTCTAAGTCCATTGAGTGAATTTGTCGCATTTCACTCTCTCGGAATAGCCCTAAAGTTGGGCGCCACTGTTGTAGCGAGGTTTCCTTTTACTTGTTAAAGCGAGGGAAATCTCTCCTTAACACAACGCTACAAAAATGGCGATACTTTTAACTTGCTGATTCACAAGCCCCACGCTTCGGACTTGTGAAAATACCCGCGACGGTCCGTTTATTTATACGGGGATCTTCCCCAGGCGCCAGGTAGGATTCTACCCGGACCTCCGCGGTTCCTCTTTTCTTTTCTATCGAGAGTGCTTCCGGACTAGCTCGACTTCCGAACTCTCGATTTTAACTCGTAGCATGGACGTATCTCAAAGAATGGATTCTATTGCCGAGAGAGACGAAACAGACAATTCAACACTCACTATGCACTACAAATTACTATGACACAATTTAGACTTTTAATTCTTTTTCTTTATTTATTCAAAAAATGACGGAAAACCGATGAAAACCACACTTCTCACGAAGATAACCAACAAATATAGAAGCCACGCTCCCGGTGTAGCACGTTTTTGGCCGGCACTCAGCGTTGACGCCAAGTTGCCACTCTGGATAACCTGGTGGACCAGGTGAAGGCGAGCGAAGTTGAATCCGTGCACTAACCTCGGATTTTCCGTAACATCTCACGGTATTCCTCCGCGCGGCTCATCTTCAAGAACTCGAAGTGACTCGGGGACAATTTACTGAGACGCGGACTCACAGGTGTCAAGCGGCTGGCCAGAACCGAACTGAGGAAATTGGCAATTAGGCGACGCGGACGTGCACCGTCCTTTACACATGCGCCCTTCACAGGGCCCCTGTGAAATGGCTTCAGTAGTCCCAAACTTGCCGCGGTGTTAGATAATTGCCTGCGCTCATAGACAATAGTTGTTAAAATATCATCTGGTTTTAACAACTAAACCAAAATAATGAAGTCCATCCTTCCTTCTGGAGGTTGCTTCTTCTTCTTCCGGCCAATCAACGCGTCTATATAATTTTTATAACCTATCTGGTCTTGATACAAATTAAACGTTTTAAAGGAAGTGTGGTTTTTCTTTATACCAAATCGAATGCTCTCAAGTTTTAACAATTCAAATATTTTACAGACTATTCTGTAATTCCGTCGATATTAACAATCATTTGGAAAACAATTCATCGTAATTTCAATAATTATTTATCGGGGAGTTCGGATGTGGCCAGGTATTTGTTCTAATTCAAATATAACAAAGCGATTAAAACGCGGAAAGATTAAATATTTAATTCTAGATTTTTCGGCGAGACTTTCGCGGGACATTTGTACGTGGTTAATAAAAAACCACGTTACACAGTGTAGAAATAACTACCAAAACATCATAAATTAAGATACTTCTTTTTGTCATGCATGTGTACGTCCGCGTGAAAAAGGCCCTCTTTAGTGATTTTTTAAGGGAATAATTGTAATTTTTTAAAATAATTAAGATTTTTTAACTTTTTTATACTGCTGAAAAATGTACTCATACACTGTAAAAAAGGGGATGCGAAGCATCATCTTCCTAGCCAGGTATTTAGTCATTTTTATTATGTTTATTTCTCGAGGAATAAGCATAGGGGAGTAAAATTTTAACTCTCTAATGGGTGCAACCTTTATGAAATCCTTGGGGGAGTTATAATCTATCTCTCTTTTTTGGCATTATATAGATAACTTCAATAGTGCTAAAGTAGGCCTTTTTAAGCCGATGTATATATAAATAGGCATATATACATTTAATTCTCCTTTGAATTTTTCCTTAAACTTTTATAGTTTTGTCTCAAAAGCTTCTTTAAAAATTTTGATGCAAACATATATAGATGGATAAGTCTCTTTCCAAATTAGTTTTACATTTATTAGCGCTATTCTTTTTACTGGTAATAAAAGATTTGACCACCTAGCTCCTCCAATTTACCGTAAATGCTTTACGTAATTTATGAATGGCCTCAAACAATGTTTTTTTGCTTTTATACCAGAGAATAACATTTTATTATTATAATTTTCAGGCATTTGATCGAATTTCTCAAAAACTGCAGTTATAATTAACTTTATGTTTTCAAAACTTATTTTGGTAAGTGAATTAGAAAAATTTCTTTTCTAATATTATTTTGCTCATAATAAAGAAAAAACAAAATAGGGTAGGTAAACGAGACAGTAGTCGGACACTTATCAAGTTTGAATAGCTATAAAACTGCATGAGATAAAAATATTTTCAAAGTTGCAAATCATTTCTAAAGGGGAACGTAAACAAATCTAAACTTTTGTAATAGAAAAAAAAATTTTTTGATGGTTTTTGAAAGTTTCTAAAAGTGGCCGATTACTGTCGGATTCTTACTTGTTTATTTACTAATTTTTTTGACGAATAAAAAATTTTTTTCCATGAACACGATTGGTTTCATAGATTTGTGTGATCGAAAGGAACAACATCACATAAAAGAATTCGAAAAAAATATGAATTGATCTTTTAAAACAGTGTTAATTAAAAAGATTGCTTTCTGGTGGCCGACTACTGTCGGATTCTAACTTTTTTTGTGAATTTTTTTAAGGAATAAGAAATTTTTTTTTGTAAATATGATTTGTATATTAGTTTTGTAGGAACATTAGGAACAATTACTCATGAAAGAAATTTTTAAAAAATTTTAATTGTAATTTTTAAACAACATTCATTAAAAAGATTTTCTTAAGTGACCGACTACTGTCTGGTTTACTCTACTCGGAAAAAAATTTTACCTAAAACAACGACATATTTTTTTAGAATAGAGAATGGAGAACTGAAATAACTAAAAATTTAGTTAATATAGTAAACTTTATAACTGTTTTAGGTGATTTTTTTCGTTTATGAAAAGTCTCAAACTTGTACAGGTGGACTATTTGTACTTATTAACAAGCTAATTTTTAATAGGGAACATGAGCGAACATAAGGGGAAATTCCGAAACTCCACTTTCATGACAGTGGAAAATAAGAAATTCTATGTTTCGAGCTCGAATTCCTTAATTGCGTATTGTGCTCTTCGAAGTCAGAAGTCCAAAGCAAAGGACAATAAAATTAATGGCGAATGGTGTTTAGGTGTTATTGAACACACATGCCTTGAAAAGAAAAAACACAATTTTTTGTTAGAAAAAACAGCCACTGACGAAATTTTAAAGTTAATTTCAACAACGCACGACAGCAAAATGGAAATCTTAAATAAGGTTTGCATAAGGTAATAAATTGCAGTTAACTTTAAAAATATTTGTATATATTTTCTTTATTTTTTCTGATTCAAGATCACATAATATTTTAAATCAGAAGAATTAGAAAATTTTAAAAAATATTATTAACAAATAAACTTATTTTATTATACGCTTTCAGGGTTGCCACAGGTCAGGGAAGTCAGGGATTTTAGTAAAAGTACTGGAAAAAATCAAATTTCGAAAATTCATGAAAAAACTCTAAATTTTGATGTTTTTTTGTTTGCCTTGTGAACTATAAAAATAACCACGAATTTTAATACAAAACATTGAATTTTTTCTATTTCAGCCAATAATTTTGTTTTTAAATAACTTACTTTTTTAAGAACTATCATAAAATTATGACTTATAAATAATGTGATGAATAATTTATACAATTTTTATAAATACTAGTGTAGATTGATAAAAGAATTTTAATTAAAAATACTAAAAAAAATTAATTTTGGAAAAGTTACAAATGATTACAGAAATTCAATTATTTTCAAAAGTAATATTTTTCGTAGAAATTCAATTATATTAAAAAATTATAAAAAATTCTGGTCATTTCAATTATATCTTTAAAAATAAAAAAATTCTTCTCCAAGATTAAATTATTTTTAAAAACTTTAATGAAATTCTTGAAAAAATTTCACAGGAATTTAATAATTTACCAAATTTTTGATAAATTTCTTTTAAATAAACCAATTATTTTAATAAATAATAAAATTTTTACAGGAATTCTATTATTTAATATGAAAAATTTCAAATAATTAAAAAATTTTTTTTTTTAAATTCTTCAATATTCAATTATTAAAAAAATTTTTTTTTTATTTTCGTCAAAATTTTAATTATTGTTATAAATAATACAATTCTTCTTTAAAATTAAAATATTCAAATATATTTAAAAACTTGAATAAAATTCTTGTTAAAATTTTCACAGAAATTAAATAAATAAATTTATTTAAAATAATTAATTAATAATTAATTAATTAATGATGATTTTAATTTATTTTTTATAAATAAATAAATTCTTTTTATTCAATAATTTATGAAATTTTTAATAAATTTCTTTGAAATAATTTAATTATTTTCATAAATAATACAATTTTTACGTGAGTTCAATTATTTAATATACAAAAGTTTATTAAATTTTTTGAAAAATATCAATTATTTAAAAAGGTTTTTATAAAATTCGTCACATGAATCAAGTATTTTAAAAAAATTTAACAAAGTTCTTTAAAAGAATTTTATTTTTTTATAAATAATAAAATTCTTCATCAAAATTCAAATATTTTAGAAAAATTTTAATAACATTTTTTGAAATTTTTTAAAATTATTTTCATGAACAATAAATCTCATCGCAGAATTTTTTTTTGAAAATTTACTACTTTGAAAAATAATTGAATTCTTGCGAAGGATTTTATTAGGATTTGTGTGAATACTTCTTTATGTTTTGTAATAATATTCTTATAAATTGTTGAGTTTCAAAAAGGTTTGAATTAGAATGTTCTAAAGAGTTTTAATTCATGTGGAAAAATTATAATTTTATACTGATTTATAAATTTAGTTATTGATGTTTTTGGATAATTTTACAAATTATGAAATTTCTAAATAAATTTAATAGAAAATTTTTTTGAGTATCTAATAATTTTTAGAGTGAATCGGAATATTTTTTATGGCCAGGGGAAAGGTGAGAATTTTTTCTTGAAATCAGGGGAAAATAAAATTAAATATTTGTGGCAACCGTGGCTTTTTTCTAATACAAATTTCGTTTGACTGATCTAAATTATACAAGTTATTCTCCAATTCATTTTAGTGATGCACTTCGAGCGAGTCTCGTCTCGAAAAACCGAGAATCTCGCGAGAAAAACAATGAAAACAATTGAATGTGATATTTTCATCTCTTTTATTTTATGAAAGGACAGAGTCTCGTCGTGCATCACTAATTCATTTACAAAAGATATTTAAAAATTTATAGAAAGTTAATTTAATTTGAGATTTTTTATTATTTAATTTATGGGAAAATGATAGCCTCTTTAACCTTTAATATTTAAAAATTGTTTAAAAATCATGATTAAGAAATGGAAAATATACTCCTTTTGGAAATAATTTTTATTTCTTATAAACAATATTGTTTACGAACTCAGTATTTTCTTTTGAAGAAAAAAGCATAACATTTTCCTGTTTCTTAACAAATTTGTGCAAAGTTCTCAATTTTTATAAGGAAATAATTCGCAAAATTTCTAAAAACAATATTTATAAATTCCATTTGTCAATTACACATTTTAATTAAAAGTGAAAATAAAACCTTTGCAATTTTTAGAAAATAAAATACTACTAAAAAATAATACTATTGCCTTTCAGTATAATTATTTTAATAATGCTGTATAATAATTATGTTGCATTATAGTTGAATGAAAAAGATATTTCTTTAAATATGTGTTTTTAAATCAAAAACATTTTTAGGTACAATGTTAAAATGTCTTTCGACGGTTTAAGACTGAGGATGAATGCTGCTAGATCAAAGTTATTAAACAACGATCTGACTGGAATAATGTTTTTTGACAAATTGATAAACAGTAATAAAATTTGTTCATGCGTCGTTACAGAAGGGGTTGTCATTTTGAAACTGTTTGAAATTGAGGAAAAAAATAAGATTGATGTTCTGTACATAAGCGAACAAATAGAGATGAGCTTTAAAAAGTTTAAATTTCAAATTATAAATTTTTGTATGCAAGAACGAAACATGGTAATTATTTTACAGGACTATAATTATTCTACTCTAAAGGAGGTTCTATAGATAATTTAACTATTGAATAGATTTTGATAATACTTTATGTGCAGCTAGATGAAGTTAATATAAAGGTTTACTTAAATTTTTGTGACTTTTAGGTACCTATAGAAAAGTTATAAACAGTTTTGATTTTTAACATTCAACATAGAGTTTTATGAGAATTGAGTAGTTTGACATAAATATTTGAGCGCGAAATTTAAATGATAACTAGCAGTATTGCGCGCTAAAGCGCGCCTAAAATTTCTATTTTCTTGTTTAATTGTGAAATAAAACTTTTAAATTTAATATCATGCATAGAAAATAAAAAGTGTTATTTTAGCACCGAATTTGGTGTTAAAATAACACGTATCAAATTTAACACCAGTTGGCGGCGCCACATTCTGGACAAGTGCGAGTTGCACTCACACTATAATGGCGGGTTCCGTACACAAATATTTAGATCATTTGGTACAAAAAAATTTTTTTAAATTTTTTTTCAAAACTTTTTTTATACAAATTTTTTACGATCAGACTGTAAAAATAATATTATACCAATTTTCAACTAATTATATCAAATAATGAAAAAATTGGGAAAAAAAATTTTTTTCAAAAAAATTTTAGTTTTTCCTTGACAACGCTATGGCCATTATTACATATCAAGTTCTCTATATTTTTCCTGTAATATTCGCGTTAAAATACACCAGTATGCCAAATTTTAGCTCTCCATATTGAATAGTTTAGAAGCAAATTTCACAATATTTAATTAAAAAATATTAAGGTCAACAAAAATATTTAAAAAATATTAGAATGCAAAAAAATTATGAATTTTTCAAAAAATTAGAAATTTTTTACCTTTTGTCAAACTGGTGCAAATTTATTAATTATTACTTTTTCAAGATATACATAAACAATAAACTGTTTAAATTTTTCTAATCATTTATAACAGGTTTCACGTCAAGTGACCCAAGTCAAAAATTTATATGGAATATTTTAAAAATTTGTAGTTTCTTTAAAACAAAACGAAAGACGTTTCCTATTTTGGGTTTTTCTGCTGTTTTTCAACACTTTCTAATGGTGTAAACAAATTTAGAGAAAAAAAAATTTTTGATCTTGAAAAATTAAATTAAAAAATAAAATTTCCTTTTTTTATCAAATGGACATTTTTTATTTTTCTTAAAAAAATTTTATCATAAAGCTGAGGTTTTTTCCTAAAAATATGTATAGGTCAAAAAGTGGGACAAGAACTTTTAAATGGTCAATTTAATCATTTACTTCTGCAGTGCACAGGCCCACAGTGGAATTTTTCTTACAATTTACTATTAAAAAATGGCTACAGCTTACAGTTTTTAATCGATTTGAGTGTTCTTTGATTTAAATTAAAGGGGAATAAATTCTTAAGACATCCCATGAGATCGATTTCGGGAATTTTAATTGTTTATAATTTTTTTCTAATTAAAGTTAACAAATTAATACACTTTTGAAAAAAATGAAGTTCATTTTTTATTCCGATCTAAATCAATTCAAATTTATCCAATATGACCACTAGATAATTATTAAAGCATAAAATAATTTATTTTAATTGTTATAAACAATATAAAGCCAAACAACGCGCAGGGAAATGCTGTCTTTGTTATTGAAAACTGACATTAAAGAAATAAATAAATATATATATATAATTATATATATAATATAAAATGCTCCTTTTTCTACAAATTTGTCTCTCTCTATTTAAGGAATATAAAATAAGTTCTTCTTTCTTCATCAAAACTTGATTAGAAAAAATAAATATTAAAATATCATTTTTTTCTCCCTCTGTTGTAGGATATAACTAAAGTAGGGACCCTATTTTTGTAAATTTGTGTTACTTTCTTTAAGGGACATGAAAAAAGATATATAAATTTATAAAAACTTTATTTTTGTTTTCAAATTTTCAGTTCATCTATAGATATAAAAGAAAATTAAAAATATTTTCGATAAATATACATATCAAAATTTTTTTTCTATTTTTCTGAATTAACGAATTTTATTTAATGAAGAAACTAAACTTATTTCTTCACTAAACTAAAACTACATTTTAGTGACTAAAATTAATCAACTTAATTATTATTAATTAATTACAATTGTTTGTACAATTTTTTAATAAACAAATTAATAAATTTTTATTTAACAAGTAAATGATTTTCAATAGAAAATTAATTAATTGCATTTTAATTTAATTATAATTGATTAATTAAAATTCTTTCAACAAAAAATTTGATTTTGTATTTCCCTGGGACATTATTTTCATTTAAAATAAAAAAATTCACTTTTTTTTATCAATTATTTATCATACCTTCAGTTAGAATTCTTCGAAAATTCGATTATATTTGGGTCAGAATTTCCCAAACGGATCACCTAAACTAAAAATTTTTCTTTTTGAACCAAAATATATTTTTTTTACTCTCAATATGATTAAGAAGAATCCCTGAAAATATGAAGTCAAAAAATTTTTTTTTGTAAAAGTTATTAACAATTGAAATTTTTAGTAGTGCTAAATTAAAAATTTTTTTCTCGAGTTCCAGTTGACGGATTTAAAAAACAAAATATGGGTTTTTTTCGTCTTAAATAGCACTATTTGAATATATTTTTTGTTTATAAATTTTTTTTATTTTTATAAATTTTCATTTTATTTGATTATAAAATGTTAATAAACAAATGTGTTCTTCACGTCCTAACAAAAAAATTTAAATTGTATTATATTCCTGAAATCTCTCCGATTCCAAAACCGTTTAGAAAAAAAATGAGCCTCAATAAGAAAAAAAGTTATTCATTAAAAACTGCAGCGGTGTAAGGATTTTCATGACGTTGAACTTGCGTTGCGCGTCGCAAGCATGACCGTTTACATCTGTGAGCACTGGTTCTCGCTACAAGTTTGCACAAATTTTAATGGTAATATCTAGTTAACAGTAACAAAATATAAACAAAGTAAATTTTTCATTTTTTAATAAATTATTAATAATTAATAATTTATTTACTTTTTATCCTCAAATAGTTTATTATAATAGTAATAATTTACATAATAAATTCACAATAATTCTTATTATAATCTTTGGACTTAAAAGTTCCTTAATTATTAAATAATTTAATTAATTAATAATATGTTTGTTTATTTATTATTTTTGTGCCGACGTAGAAGTAGAAATAATATTCATCACATATATTTTTATATACTACTTTTTTTGTTTTTGTGATTGCGATGGAAATTGATAGTTTAAGACTTTTATATACACAAGAATGTTTTTTTTTCCTACAAGGATTGCAGCACCTATTAGGACGCACCATTTTTTATAAAATTACCATTAAATAAGTTTAAAAAATGTCAAATGAATTGAATTTCACCGTTCGCTTTAAATTTTTTTTAAACTTCTTAACGACTAAAATTGTATAAGAAATTGCACACGAAAGTGAAAACAGACATACTCTCAATATTTATTTGTTTTCCATTAAAAAAAACATCAATTTTCATCGCAGTCACAAGAACAAAAAAAGTAGTATATAAAAATATATGTGATGAATATTATTTCTACTTCTACGTCGGCACAAAAATAATAAATAAACAAACATATTATTAATTAATTAAATTATTTAATAATTAAGGAACTTTTAAGTCCAAAGATTATAATAAGAATTATTGTGAATTTATTATGTAAATTATTACTATTATAATAAACTATTTGAGGATAAAAAGTAAATAAATTATTAATTATTAATAATTTATTAAAACAAGTTGTTTATTTCATGACCATTTCGCTTCCCCAAAATTTCATAAACCAATTGCTTAATTTAAATTTAATATGTTAAGGTAATATTTCAAAAAACGCAAAATTTGAATTTTTTGTAAAAAAGAAAAATATTGATTAATTTTATAAATTTTGATGAAATGTGCACTTTGTATATATCAATCGATTCGTTTTCTTGTAAGGAATGTAATTTTGAGAATAATTTATGAAAATATTAAAAAATAAAAAAGTTATTTAAAAAAATACAAAAAATTTTTTTTTTCATTTCGAAAAAATTGTTTAAAAAAAATTTTGTGGATAAATTTAAAAATCCTTGTGTCAGATTTTAGGTATTAATGACTGCAATAAACCTGCAAAATTGCAGGGCAATCCATTAAAATTTGTTAGAGATAATTTGTACACAATTTTTTGTGACATACACACACATACACACATACATCTGGACATTTGCTCAGAATTTAATATACATATATCCTAGATGAAAATGAGTCCATATAACCATGTTTTGAAAAATTGAAAATCGTCACGAATGCAAAGCTTCCTTATAAGGAAGCAAAATGAAAAATTTACTTTGTTTATATTTTGTTACTGTTAACTAGATATTACCATTAAAATGTGTGCAAACTTGTTGCGAGAACCAGTGCTCACAGATGTAAACGGTCATGCTTGCGCCGCGCAACGCAAGTTCAACGTCATGAAAATCCTTACACCGCTGCAGTTTTTAATGAATAACTTTTTTTCTAATTGAGGCTCATTTTTTTTCTAAACGGTTTTGGAATCGGAGAGATTTCAGGAATATAATACAATTTAAATTTTTTTGTTAGGACGTGAAGAACACATTTGTTTATTAACATTTTATAAACAAATAAAATGAAAATTTATAAAAAATAAAAAAATTTATAAACAAAAAATATATTCAAATAGTGCTATTTAAGACGAAAAAAAGTCATATTTTGTTTTTTAAATCCGTCAACTGGAACTCGAGAAAAAAATTTTTAATTTAGCACTACTAAAAATTTCAATTGTTAATAACTTTTACAAAAAAAAATTTTTTGACTTCATATTTTCAGGGATTCTTCTTAATCATATTGAGAGTAAAAAATAGTATATTAAGCAACAAGGTACGTAAAGGTAGCCATTTATTTACGGCGATTTTTGTGACACGAGTGGAGGTCGAGGGCGCCGTAGGCGCCCTGAGACCGTAACGAGTGGCACAAAAATCATCCTAAATAAATTGGCAGCCTTTAAGTCCCGTGTTACTTACGATATTTTTTATTCCAAAGGCCCAAAAGTGGCGATTTCAGATAGCAGACGACAGGGAGTAAAAGTCATTCACTTGTTCGACTTGCATGAAAATAGCGGCCTTTTTTTCCCATGAGCAAAATAACGCATGGGACCATAGCTGTTTTTTTGCCCATGGGAAAAAAAAGTCGCCATTTTCATTCAAGTTGACAAATGAATAGCTTTTAGTTCCTGTCGGCTGCTATCTTAAAGCGCCTATTTTGTGCCTAAGGTATGAAAAATATATTTTGGTTCAAAAAGAAAAATTTTTAGTTTAGGTGATCCGTTTGGGAAATTCTGACCCATTTAACAATACCCTAGTAGAAATTTGTCGTGGCATGACTAGATTTATTCAAGTTACTGTACAGTTTTAGTCATGGAAGTTTAATCTAGCTTAACTGGCGAATTACTAGACAGCTACTGCATAACACTGTTAAAGAAAATATAAAGTTGAACTTGATTATTACTGCATAGAAGTCCTGTACAGTTATTTTCATGGCACTATCGAGGCGTTCCGAGATATTATTTTCCAAAGTTTGTCGTGGCGTCAGCGCTACCGCCGGTTTCAGTATCTAAACAGTTGTGTATTGACATTTTCAAAATATTTTCTATAAAATAAATCTTTTGGTTTTACAGTTTATAGTTTTCATATTTTTAATTTTGTTCTTTTATTTTACTGTTGACAACTTGAAAACTTTTTTAAAATTCGCTCTAATTAATTGAGTTAATTAAAATAACTAATTTTTAAATTCAGAAGACAATTTTTTTTCAAGATTACATAATCTTATTATATGTATAAATATTAATTTAACAAACCTGTTACATACAAAAAGTTAGAAATGGTCCAATAAAGTTAGGTTATGTTTTACATTGATGTATTGACGTTGACATATGTATAGCTCTCCGATCTATATAACAGAACTGTCTATAATTAATTACAGTAGCCAGTAACAATTTATTACTAATTCCTTACGGAAAAAATAGACATAATTCTAGTTATACCCGCGAATTATTTTTTTCAGTGTATACACTGATGTATTTATGGAAAATGTCTATATAACACTGTTCAGTTGCTGGACTGACGGTAGCGCAAACGCCACGACAAACTTTGAAACATAATTTCACGGAACGCCTAGACAGTACCATGAGAATAACTGGACAGACAGAACTTCTATACAATAAAAATCAATAAGTTCAACTTTAGAGTGTTATGCAGTAGCTGTCCAGTAATTCGCCAGTTGAGCTAGAAAAGATGAAAAAGGGAACTGCTTTACCTGCCGGTAGAGTATGGTTATTATTTTTCCGGAATCGTCCATCGACTAGAACGGCCGTGATGCGTAAGCGTGCGTTTAGGTATTTCGTCCCAGTGTGACCCGAGTTCGCTCCCCGATACCGCTAGATATTTTTCGTTTGAACTGAATTAGTTCTTCATATTAGGGTTTACTTTTAAGTCTGTTGTGTGATAAAATAATAATATTTATTTCAGTGTTGTGCTTAATTCAAGGAAAAAGTAAATGTTGTTTACTGTAAAAAAAAGACATGTGTACAAGAATCAGTAATGTTCATAATTTTTTTTAATTATGTAGTTATTAAAAAATAA
This sequence comes from Leptopilina myrica (nomen nudum), assembly GCA_032872475.1. Taxonomy (NCBI): domain Eukaryota; kingdom Metazoa; phylum Arthropoda; class Insecta; order Hymenoptera; family Figitidae; genus Leptopilina; species Leptopilina myrica (nomen nudum). Next base: position 34,598,742 of record CM065463.1, on the reverse strand, counting down.
TTTTACAGATAATTTATTATACGTAACAATAGATACACCAACAGTAAAAATATAGTTTCGTAAAATTTTAATTTATTTAATTTGTTGACAAAGTAATTTAACGTTATATTTTCAAACTTGTGCGTGACAAATTAGCGTGACATCACTTTATAGTTTTTAGCCAGTTTAACTGTAAAGTGCCTCGAAATTTTCCAGTGGAACTGTCCAGTGCCCTTAAAGATACTATGACGAATTTCTACTAGGGTAGTTTTTTAAAAAAATTTTAAGAAAAATTAATTTTCTTTAAATAATAAAATTATTTCAAATTTAAATACAAAATTTATTTTAATTAAATTTGACAAAATTTCCAATTTCTTAAAAACTTAAATAAATATTTTTAATAAAATTTAACTATTCGATTCACTTTATATTCTTTTATAACCTACAAAATTTTAACTGACAATTCATTTCTAAATCCATTCTTTTTATCGCGTTTTACAAGACTTAAATTACTTAATTACAATAAGAAATAATTGATTATTTTTTAAAATCAAGAAAAGAATTTTATCAAAATTTTGGAAAATAATTTCTTTAAAGAATTTTAATAAATTTTTTAAAAATAATTACATTCTTTAAGGAATTCTTTCAAAATTTTATTTAAAATAATTGAATTCATGTAAAAATTTTATTATTCAATTAAATTAATTTTTGAGAAGAAATTTTTACAATTTTTGTTTGTTATATTTTTTATATTAAGGGCTTAGTCCTTGTACGAATCTTAAATAAATCAATATAATAAATAAATTTTTCTTAAATAATTAAATTCATTTTTAAAAGAAATTACTGAAATTGTAGATATTGAAAATATTTAAATTTCAGTGAAAAATTTCATTATTTATGAAAATAATTGAATTAGTCTAACCTAAGATTTTCCAAAAACTATTAAAAATAATTGATTTGTTTTGAAAAATTTTAATATAATCTTTGAATAGAAGTAAGTACATTTTTTCGAAGAATTTATTTAAAATTTTATTTAAAATACTTGAAATTCTATGATGAATTTTTATTATTTAAAAAAATTGTTGAATTTTTTGTAAAGGAATTTGGAAAAAAATTTAGTAAATAACAAAATCCTGCTTAATATGAAACGAGTAGATTTTCAAATAAGGTAAAGAGAAACATTCTTAATTATATTGTCTTGAAGAAAGAAAGAAAGGTAGCCGTTACCTGCGCCGTTACCTTTTGAGTATCTATTACAAAGCAAAATATATGGGCAATTTCACGTGAGATTTTAGTCGACCTCCTAAAATCGGCCAAAAATATTTTTTTTCTATTCTGTATCGAAAAAAAACAGAAACGTATTTTTTTATTTTTGTTTAATTCTCAAAATTTTTGAGTTATGAATTTTCGAAATTTTGCATTTTTAATCGTAGACATATATTCAGTTGCTTATAAGTCCGAAAATATTGAGTTTAGAAAAAAGTTGTCAAAGAACAAAAGTTTTAGTTTTCTTTCGACTTTTAGGAAATGAAAACAAACATTTTTTTTTTCATTTTTTATTAAAAAACTAAAAAAATTTTATAAACAAATTAATTTTTTTTAACTTTGGGTATGATAAATTTTTAATTTTCTTTTTTTAAAACATACCTGTAAATGATAAGAAGGTTTTGCAAAAAGTTTCAGAGTGGGCCTGACAAGTTTAATGGGTTAAAAGAAATAATTAAGCTGTCCGTGCAGGTCGAACGTTTGCTGCGCAATGGGATTTTTTTACAATTTACTATTAAAAATTGTCTAAAGCCTTCAATTCTAATAATAATTAAAATCCGATAAAATTTGAAGGCTCTAGACAATTTTTAATAGTAAATCGTAAAAAAATCCCATTGCGCAGCAAGCGTTCGACCTGCACGGGCAGCATAATTATTTTTTTTAACCCATTAAACTTGTCAGGCCCACTCTGAAACTTTTTGCAAAACCTTCTTATCATTTACAGGTATGTTTTAAAAAAAGAAAATTAAAAATTTATCATACCCAAAGTTAAAAAAAATTAATTTGTTTATAAAATTTTTTTATTTTTTTAATGAAAAATGAAAAAAATTTTTTTGTTTTCATATCCTAAAAGTCGAAAGACAACTAAAACTTTTGTTCTTTGACAACTTTTTTCTAAACTCAATATTTTCGGACTTATAAGCAACTGAATATATGTCTACGATTAAAAATGCAAAATTTCGAAAATTCATAACTCAAAAATTTTGACAATTAAACAAAAATAAAAAAATACGTATCTGTTTTTTTCGATACAGAATAAAAAAATATATTTTTGGCCGATTTTAAGAGGTCGACTAAAATCTCACGTGGAATTGCCCATATATAGACTTTTATCTACATTTTTCCTTGTTATAAAGGAAGAACGAAAATATTACCTGGGTTCTCGAAGTTAATTCTCATTTACAAAGACTGTTGTTGAAAGGTTCGTAATCCTTCATAGGGTCTAATACAGGCCTAATATATATATATATATATATATATACCTATGAGGCATTCCAAGCCAAACCAACGTTTATCTTAAACATTTTTTATGTTTTAGTACTAGTTTCTTTTATGAAAATTCAAAAGAATAATTCAATTACTTTCAATAATCTAATTAAAATTATATAAAAATTATTGGAAACCTTGTACTGAATTTTTATTATTTGTATGAAAATGATTTATTTTTTATTAACAAAATATCGAAATTTTAAAAGATAGTAAATATATTTCAACTTGAAAATATTTTAAACAATTGATTTCTTTCGAAAATTTTTCTAGAATTATATTTCAATTAATTGAATTCTTGTGGAAATTCTATTATTCATTGGAAGTATTTGAATTTCAGCGAAAATTTCATTATTTGTAAAAAATAATTGAATTTGACAAAGATTTTCCTACATTTTCTTAATTAATTGAATTATATTAAAAAATTCTGCCTCTCAAAAGAATTTTATTAAAAATGTTGAGAATAATTATTCTTATTCTTATTTGAACTATTAGCGGATTTGAAGTAGTAAAATCGAAAAATTTAAAAAACTAAGAAAAAAGCATCTTTTATTGACACAAAATAAAAAAAATATATCCAAATAGGAACTAATAAGAGAAAAATTAGCAAATAGTAGATTTTATTAAAGGAGTGCGAAGCCTGTCATTAGTAAACTCTAAATTGTCATTAATTAATTATGATTTCTTGTTTTACCCAATTCGCATATCTATTCAATTTTTAATGTAATTTAATATAATATTATTATTATATTATTATATAACATAAACATACTATCAAAGTATTTCATGGAAAACAATATTTTTAATGTATAATTTTTCCGGATATTTTAAGTTCTTGACTACAACATTATCAAGGACTTGAATTTTTAAATTTTCTTTAGATTTGACTCTGGAACAACCAACATAAACTTGACCATGACCAATTGCAGAAATAGATATAAATATTCCTACTTTATCAAAAGATTGTCCTTGAGATTTATTGATAGTCATTGCATAAGCAAGTCTGATTGGATATTGTCTTCTAACCGTTTTAAACGGAAATATATGTTCTGAAGGAGATAAATCAACACGAGGAATACAAACTATTTCACCTTTAGATTTTCCAGTAATTATTTCTGCAGCAATAACGTGTTTCAATAAAGATTTTACAAGTAATCGAGTCCCATTACATAATCCTTGAACCAAATTCATATTTCTTAAAAGCATAATTATACATCCTTTTTTTAAGGATAATTTATGAGGAGGCATACCATCTGGTGTTAAACTATTTAAAAATTCTACTGGAACAATATTATTTACATCTTTTTCATCATCGTCAGCTACATGTGAATCAATACTATAATAAATTACTTCTTCTTCTTCTTCTAACTTTGACAAAATACGATCATTTAAGTTTAATACTTCTGAATTAGTCAATGATAGAATACAAGAAGAATAAACACTTACATCATTTGGATTTATCGATGGCCCATATATTTCATCAATTAAATTCCCATTCGAGATTAATTCCTGCGAAATTTCTAGTACATCATTTTCTTTTTCAAACGTACTTTGAGGTTTGCCATCATCAACATTCAATAACCAATTTGAAAACTTTATCTGATTCTCATGTAATCTAACGTTAATCTTTAAAGACCTAGTTTCAAAGTATTGCCACAATTTACTATTTTTTACACATACCCCAACAATATGAGTGCGACTACCATGCGGAACAATTGGCAAAGTTTGCCTAAAATCTCCTGAAAGCAAAATAACTTTACCTCCAAACGGTTTATTACATTTTGTAATATCTCTTAACATAGATTCCATTGCTTGTAAAGCATATTTTGGGGCCATTGTAATTTCATCCCAAATAATAATTTTTGCACTCCTTAAAAGTTCAGCATGTTTCGACATTCCACTTATATTACATGTTGAATCTTCATTGATTGGTATAGGGAATTTAAACATAGAATGTGACGTTCGTCCTCCTTTTAGAAGATTAGCCGCTATACCAGTCCAAGCAACTGATAAAACTACCATTTCCTCACTTTCAACTGTAGTAATAATTGTATTGTGTAAATAGCTTTTACCACTTCCTCCAAGCCCATCAAGAAAAAAATATCTACTACCACATTCATCATTATGTACGGCCATCATAACATCATTAAAAACTTGCCGCTGTTCATCATTCAAACTTTTGATTAGAGTATCAGCTTCATCTTTAAGCAATTGTAATGTTAACGCATTATCTTCCTTACTAACAGAATTATAATCTTTAAGAACTTTTAGATCGATATTTGGTAAACCAAATTGATTTAACGTAAATCTATGAAAATTAAATACTTCATTAATTAAAACTAATGATTTTTGATGCGATACTTCTACAGGTAAATTATTTTCAAAAATCATGTATACTTTAAACTTATTCCATAAATCAACAGCATTTACAGGCAAACCAAACACACATATATATGCAAATAAACGACAAAGTTCTTTAGGAAATTTCATACACACGGCTTCACTCAAACAATTATCCCACTCATTATCGTCTACCAACAAATTTCTTGCACGTGCTGCTTCTGTATAAGTATTGTATGTAATACCTTCATATGTTCTCATATCTTCAAACGATTTAGCACCCCGTACATGAAGTAGTAACATTCTCAAGAAATATCTTTCAATATCTTTTGGACTTACAAAATACATTCGACAAAGTATGGGTTTATTAATTCGTTCTCTTCTTTTCCAAATTTTAGATGACTCAACAAAAACATACTTATGTGGTATTTCTGAATATAAATACTTTCGTGCATCAGGATCTTCTCTATTTAATTGAAACCATGCTGTTAACATTGTATTTTTGAATTTCTCAATTGCAGTTTGCTCCATTCCTTCTTGAAAACATATTGATTGTTGATTAGGCAAATGTACAGCTAATCTATACGTTGCATGTAATTGCTCGTGCATATTAAATTCGTGAAGTCTATGCATTGCTTCTGGTGCACACACATAGCGCGTATTTAAATAATTTTGAATTTCATCATAATGCATTACCTGATTGTCATCTTTATAACCTATTATTGCACAATCATGACCTTTGTAACAATATTTGAACAAATATTTAATACCACCTATGCTACCACATGCTACAACGTTAATATGACATGCAAATTTTTTACTTAAATATGGATTATATGATACAACCATCGAATTATCTCCAGTACATTTAATAGATCCATCTTTATTGTAAAAAATAATTTTTTTACCATCATTTCTTCGTTTATATTCCAGAAAATTTTTTGATTCATAATTTGTTTTTGAAGAAAATGGTTTAGGATAATTTTTCATACAAACTTTTGTTTCAGGATTCATACAAGGCGAATTCATGTTTTGTTTTCCACAAGGTCCATGAATTTGAAACTGCTTTACAATATTAAAAAGTTCTGGATTCTTCTCTTCATCAGGAATTTCTGCACATATTATTTTATCTACAATTTCTGCATCACGAATAGCAAATTCTTTCTGTAAAAAAACAATTAAGGCAATCCGCGCTTTTGAAATTCTATTACATATATATATATATATGCAATGACTGGTCCAAAAATTTGTTTATCTTTTAATTCACTCATTAGCTCTTTTACTTTTTGTTGAAAAACTCTAGCAACATTATCTGGTCGATCAGATGCAGTTTCACAATCCAACAAATTTTCTGTAATCTCACGCCATTTTGGATTACATGTCATTGTAATAAATAAATCTGGTTTTCCAAATTCTTGTACTAATCTCATAGCATCCATAAAACATTGTTGATAATATCGTGGTCCTCCAGTAAATGTTGATGGTAAAATAGTAATTCTCCCCGCTCGAACATTCTCTTCTTTTGCTTTATTATGTAAATAATCCATTAATCCACAATACATTTCAACTCGAAATTTAGTTTGATTTAAATAATTATAGCTCATACGCCCACCTTCTACTTTTGACCAAATATCAACTATAAATTGTTGACTTAATTTTCCCATTTGTATACATGGATTAAATGTTCCTCTGTAAGAAAAGCGATACATATAAAATTGTAAAGCAGTAACATTACGAACACTATTAATTTGCTTGATGTTTACTGTCCATTCTCGATCACCTAAGGGAAACATTAAAGGATATATCATAGGATCAGCGTTTGTACTAAGTATGGAAATTGGAATACTTTCAGAACCTTTTGGATGTATACATATATCACGTTCCACTGGAGGTTCACCATTTTCACTGACAAATACGACTGCTATTTCATTACAGAAGAAGAAGAAGAACTATTATAAGAACGAATATTTTCCCTAAAATTTTTACCTTCAGAATTGGAATCATTTTGTAAATTTCGTAAATAAATTGGATAGTCACTTAAATCGTTTAATTTTACTTTTCCCTTATGACAACAACTACTAATTTTTTTATCTGATGGTCTTTCACACATAAAATGTAATGCAGCACAAAAGACGCACTTAACATCCATCAAACCCAAATAATTTTGTTCAAATTTACATTCATCAAAAAATTCAGGAGAAATAATTCCAACTCCTATTGTTTCTAATAATTTATTACTTTTTTTATTCATTAAGTTGTATATTTGGTGCTGCTTCTTTTTAACATCCGTTTCCAATGCTAATTTAGTTTTCTTACATTTCAAATTTTTTTGTTGACGAATTTCCCTTTCATTCAGCCTTGCTGTCCTTTTTCTTTCTCTATTTTTTATTGCATGAAGCATCTTTTTATCATTTTCTATATTGATATCTAAATATTCTGTTGAACATTTTCTGTTCATATTAGTATTGTTATTAATATTAATAACAGTATTTAAAAAAGAATTTCGTTTCTTAGGTACAAGTTCTGTTCTTCGATCTTTAAAAAGACACTCCCAATCATGCTCGATAGTCATACGTCTAACGTTGGATGTTCTTACTGACGGAAAAACAGTCAAAGTGTTCTTTTTAAACATTTCTTTTAAATGATTTCTCATTGCACTACATTCGCGAACATAATTTAAGTTATTCGGCAACACATTAAAATATAATGATGTTGCAAACGCTATTGAATATACTCCACAATCTACACTGCCAGTTGGCTGTTCATCAACAGCTACAAAAACTACTGGAGGTTTAAAAGGATATAATCTATTTAAATATATTTTTTGATCAGGGTTTAAACAACCTTTATTCAAACTGTCAAAAATATAAATTTTTTCTCCATCGTAAAAAGTACATATCCAATGACCAGATTCATTCAAACCACTAAACAGTATTTGAATATGCTTTTCACCTATTTGAATCGGAATAATATTATCAAGACAATGTAAATATAAAGTACTCTGCATATCGAAAACAGAATTTGAAACATTTCTTAACAATTTTGCAAATTCATGTATGTGATCATCCGTTATCCATCCATTTTCATTCTCTATAATTTGAAAATTTTTTTTACTCAAAGTAACACAACGTTTTCTGTTTGCCATATTTTTGTAATTTATTAGTCTTATAGAACTCATAAACTCATATAAATACTTATCAACTTTCGCATATATCTCATAAATCACATATATTGTTCATAGATCTCATGTATATAAATCATAAATCTCATATATATATATATATATATATATATATATATCAATTCTCAAATGTAACTCATAAATCTCATAATTACTTATATATTTTCATTTTCATGTAATATAAACAAAAAATAACAAAAATATATAATTATATTCACTACGCATCACATTTCAGCTTAAGAAAAAATCACTGCATCTCACTCATTACAACTTAAACGTCTATTAACAGTAATTATATATTCACTACGTATCACATTTCACCTTAAGAAAAAATCACTGCATCTCACTCATTACAACTTAAACGTCTATTAACAGTAACAGAAAAATAAATTTATAAAAATAACTTCTAACACACAAATTTTTATTCAAAAACTATCACATTTTAAACATAAATCACAAAAAATTAAGAACAAAACATAATCAAATGCGCTGCATATCACAACTTGCACTAGAAACAAACTATTATTTTTATTGTTATAAGAAATAACTTATAACTAAATCACAAGTTATCAGATTTTGTAATTAAATTAAAAAATCAGAAAAAAAATCACAAATTTCACGTTAAACAAAATTTTTCACTTAAAAAACTTTCACTTCACAGCTGAAATTCATATATTAAAGATTCCCTTAAAAGTGAAAAACCCCACTTATTTTTTTCTGCACTGTCACTGAGAGATGGAAAATTATATACCAATAAGGAAACATTACCCTCTTTGGTATTTTCGCTTAAATGCAAAAGTCCCCACTTATCTCGCCCCTACTACCATTCTTGTACCCACTCCTTCTACCTGCTACTGTGAATAAGGAAAACCATGATGCCCAAGCCAAAAAAGTAGGCGTTACTTTCTTAACTATTTGTCTCTCTTTCACCCCTACTTCTAATTGAAAGAAGAGACGATACTTCCCTCTCTTTCTCCTTATCATGCTTTCTCTCTCATACTCTGACAGACAGAATTTCAGACTACGGACTTTAATATAGTTAATAATATAGTTAATATTCATAACTGGTTATCAATAATTCGGCGTTGCCAAACTTTTTACGTTACGAAGTTAGTCAAATCATTAAATATTGTTTACTATGTTGAATAACTGTGTCAAGCAATGGAACCTCCTTAAATACTATTTTTTTAAAGGACAATAATGTTAATAAAATTTGGTAACATACATTTTAAAATTTTATAGGCTCACCTTGCTTATTGTGCTATTGCTGCTAATAATAATGAGAAGAAAATGCAACTAATTTTGAAAAAAATATATTCCGAATTAAATGAAGTAAAGATCATTTTATGTCCACATTCAGCTCTAATTAAAAAATTAGTTAAACATGAATTTCACGTGGAAGCAACATCCGGTTGGTATCATTCAAGAGAGGTAAGCATATCATACATTATATTACATTCAGACACTCATTGTTTATCAATCCAATCATTTTATAATTTTAAAGTAACTTTTTTAAATATTGCATATACTTATTACCAATGTACATATATAATTTTGACCACAAATTTACAGTGCAATATTATCAAGTTTTCCTGATAATTTTGCCACAAGATTCTTTTGCTCTGAGCTTTTAATAATTTAAATAATAAAATTTTTAATAATTCTAGATGGTTAAACACTTATGGGAGGAAAAAAATTTGAAAACTCAAACGAATGATTTTTTAGCCTTAACTTTCACATTACCACTTCTTCCTAAAAGTAAAATTATGGAAGGTTGCACACATTTGCTAAACTTTTCTGACACTTTGTCAGTAGAACATTTCTTATTTGTGAACGAATTACGTAAACAAATGAAAATTATGGTGCAACATGTAAGTGTTATGCAGAAAGAAAAATGTAAAACAGATTCTGTACTCGAAAGCTGCAACACAGAGTTTGAGAAAATAATAAAAAAAACAACGGCGTTGCAATTTTTAGGTACGATTATTTAAAGTCTTAAAAAAATTCCTATCATAATAATTCAAGTTGTATAATTGTCAAATATATATATATATATATATTATTAGTAGTTTCACTTCCAGAAGGAAAGAAAAAATTATTTTCTTATTTGAATAATTTTTTATTTATAGAATCTTTGGAAACACTGTCTGAGAAAAAAGGGATTTCTAAACGCGTGAGTGATGAATTATCGACAAATTCCAAAACTATATGGCACAAAATAACATATGGTGAATCAAAGTAAGTAATTTCCATTGTTTTCTAGAGATATTCAAAAGCACGAAATTTTATTGAATTTTTCATTCACATCTTATTTTTGAACCGAGTATAATTTTATATAAATTATTCTATTACTTAAGTACTATGATCGTGTACTCGATAATTTGAGTTGATCTTGCGCTAAGCCTCGATCTTTCAGGTGTTTGCACATCTCTATTATTATTCATTTATTTCTTTAATTAAAAACATTATTTTATTATTGTATATATAAATAAGTTTAATTTGCAATTAAAACAAAATTTTTTTTAATTACTTAAATTTTAGATTCGACATTGTTACGACGATGCAGGGATTGGCGAATGATGCAAAGAAATTCACCAAGCTACATAATTGTGAATATTTATTAATTACTATAAATAATTTGAAAAATAATGTAACATTTATAAAAAAAATTTGTTCAATTTATTTGTAGTTCCTGGGACTGTGAGATTCGTTAAACAAGATGTAACTGAAGAAGTAGAAGAAATAGCTGAAGTACTAGAAGAAGTAGCTGAAGCAGTGAAAGAAGTAGCTGAAGAAGTAGAAGAAGTTGAAAAGGAAATGGAAGAAGAAGACTGTGAGGCTTCATTCACAGAAAACGATATGACTACTAATGATAACGCTAGAAGTTTTCAGTTTATGGAAGAAGAAGAGGAAGAAGAAGTAAGAGAAACTATTAATCGTGGATGGGATGACATTCTCTATGATGTAACTACGGACACGGAGGAAACGATGATAGAAGAAAATGTTCAAAAGGATTTTTCAATAAATGGTAAATGTTGAGATTAAAATGTTAATTGATAATCACAATTTAGGAATTTTTGAGAAACATATTGATTTTTTTCTTATCAGTCTACATGTTTTGAAAAGTATGCGATTTTAATTAATTTATCAATAATTTAAGTATTGAATTTCATTGGTTCTTCAGAAAAATGAAAATGGCCCATTTTGTCGATTCTTTGCAAAAGTATTTCGTCTTTTCAAAATGAAGGGGAAAAAATGTAAAACCTATTGGTTTTCCATCTTTAAGGTGCTCTGGACTAAAGACAATAAAATTGTTCTCAATCATTAATTTTGTAAACGAATTGGATTTTCATCTCTAAAGTGACCTGACTTGTAAACAATTCTTATCTGAATAACTTTCTAGAAGAACCAAATATATGACAATAAATTGGTATTAAATCTTTAATTTCTTTATCTTAAAATGAAAGATTTTGCATTCTAAACATTGAAATTCTATAAAACAGCAAATTTTTAAGCAAAAAAGTTTCAAGACCACTCAAAATTTTCCAAATTTTGCTAGGAATACGCTCATATAGATAAGTCCAAAAGTGTTAAAATGGGCCCTTTTCATGTGGACGTCATGTAGTTATACTATCCGGATGAAAAAAGCTGATTTCTAAAAAAATTTATTGTAGAAAATTTACTTTAAATGTTTAAATTGTCAATTTATAATTCTAATTCATATCTGCTACTCATAGTCATGTTCATAATAAAAATCTTTGTCTCTCAATGTGATTTATTTAATATTTAGAACCAAAGAAGAAATTCCTTCCAAAAGTGGACTCAAAAATTTCTCCTCTGTAACAATTGAGGAGCACCTTCAAAGAAGCCGCTTCTTTTGAATCAAAGTTAGTAAATAAAATTGTATAAATACATTTAATATAAATAAGGAATTTAATTTTTTTACTGTGTAAATTTTTAATTGTATGTTTTTTATTATATTTAGATTTGCCGTTAAGGAGGCAAAACAAAATTTACAAATAGTCGTAAAATTAGACAACTCCCAACGTGAAGAAACCGTCGTAATTAGTGACGACGATATGGAAGATCGCGAACAAAATACTTTTATACCTGGTAAAAATATTTAATACTAAAATACAAATTAGTTCTAATGTTTATATTCATTAAGTCACGCCCTTGAAAATTAGTCTTGATTTTAGAGATTTTCTTTGCGTAGTTGCCTCTAATGAATTGAATCAAAAGTCATAATTCCGTTCGGAATTATATTTAATTATGAACGAATAAATTAAAAAAATTAGGCACGGAAATTTCTATAGATTTATGTACAAAATAGCAGCTAAAAATTTTTACAAAAATATTCAGCCAGAATTACTTACGAAGTTCAAGGAAATTACGAATGTATTAATTCAAAAACATTTTTTTTAATTCTGCATGAAAATTCGTATGGATTCCCACACAAAACATAAGCAACGTTTTTTTTAAATTTTTCTAACGAATTCTGTTCGAAATTCGAGAAAATTACAAACGGATTAATTACAAAATTTTATTAATAATTTCTTTCGTATGAATTTCGTAAAGAAATCTGGCCGAATATTTTTTAAGAAATTAGTAACTGATATTTCGTACGGAAATCTTTACAAATTTCCGTGCAAAATTTTCTAATTAATTTTTACAATTACAAAACTGTCTGACAATTTGGATGAATAAATTTTAAGAAACTTTTTGTTGATATTTCGTACATAAATTTATACGAATTTCCGTGCAGAACTGTCTAATTAATTTTTTTTCGAACGAAATTCGTTTGAAAAATTGTCTAAACATTTTTTTTTTAAATTTGTATCTAACATGTGTTCTAACATTTATTTTATAAAATTTATTTTAAACTCTCTTACTTATGCTCATGTTCATAATATAAATCATTGTCTATAAATGTGATTTATTTGATTTTTAGAACCAGCGAAGAAATTCCTTCCAAAAGAGAAGTCAAAAATTTCTCAACTGCAACAATTGAGGAGCACCTTCAAAGAAGCCGCTTCTTTTGAAACAAAGTTAGTAAATAAAATTGTATAAATACATTTAATATAAATAAGAAATTTAATTTGTTTACTGTGTAAATTTTTAATTGTATGTTTTTTATTATATTTAGATTTGCCCTTAAGGAGGCAAAACAAAATTTACAAATCGATGTAAAATTGGACAACTCCCAAAGTGAAGAAATCGTCGTAATTAGTGAAGACGATATGGAAGATCACGAACAAAATACTTTTATATCTGGTAAATATTTAATATTAAAAACGAAATTAGTTCTAATGTTTATATTTATCTAATGTTTATATTCATTGAATCACGCTTTAAAAATTAGTGTTGATTTTAAAGAATTTCTTTGCGTAGTTTCCTCTGATGAATTAAATTAAAAGTCGTAATCGTCATTTAAGAAATTTTTTTTTTATTTTCACTTGAGAAATATTAGTAGTAACTAATTAAAAACGATATTATGAAGAACAAAATTAATTTCTTTATTAAATAAATATTATTAATTGAAAAGCTAGTTGCTATAAGCGGATATAGGAAAAGAAAAGAAAATGATGCCTATCACCTCTTAGGTAAAAATGATTTGTACGAAATTAGTACGAATAACTTGTGAACTTCGTATGAAAATACGACCAGATTTGTTAAGATTTCTTATAGAATTGGTATGAAATTACTAGTAGAATTCGTGTAGTGTTTTCAAATATTTTTTCGCACGAATATTCGTACGAATAATTCTCGCATTTTTAATATGGATTTTCGAAAAAATTTTGTCTCCGAAACTCGTATGTAAATTTGCACAGAAATTATGTTGACAATTTCTTTAAAAATTCTCGAACAATTTTTCAAACCAATTCCGTTCGGTATTAGAGCGGAAATCCATATGAAATTTCGTGCAAAATTTTCTAAAAAATGTTTAAATTAATTTGGTTGTAATTCCTTTGAATTCCGTACGAATTTCGTAAAAAATCTGTCCGAATATTTTTAAAGAAATTTGTAGCTAATATTTCGTATGAAAATTTATTCAAATTTCCGCGCAGAATTGTCTAATATATTGTTTAATTAAATCCGTTCGTAATTTGGTCGAATTTTGTACGGAATTCAGTTGAAAAAATGCCTAAAAACTTTTAAAGAAATTGTCAAAAGAATTTTCGTGCGAATTTCCATAAAAGTTTCTGAGCGAAATTTTTTTTGAAAATCCATATTCAAAATTCGGGTATTATTCCTTCGAATATTCGTGCGAAAAATCGATTCAAAACATTACACGAATTTTACTAATAATTTCATACGAATTGTATGAATCATTAGAAATCGTTATGAATCTTGTCGAATTTACGAAAGAAGTTCATATGAAATTCGTACGAATGTCGTAGGAATTATTTTTACCTGGGCTTACAGCATCCAGACTTTTAATTACATATTAGCAATTAATGATAAAAAATATTGTATTTATTTTTTTCATTTTAATTACATGTTTTTGATAATTTATTTTATTTTATTATTAAGCTTGAATGAAGGAAAATATTTTTTTTTATTGAAGTGCAAATATAAAATTACCTTTTTCTTGCTGGAAAGTTGTGAATATTCGTGAAATTTATATATTGTTTACAATAATTATTGTTTTATTTCTACAGAAAAAATCATACAAAAACCAATTGTTTTGAATATTGAGACAATGAACGAGAAAATTGATTTAGCAAAAATTAAAGGAGTGGCCAAAGAAAATTTAAAAACAACTGTGGATGAATATGTTTCTACAGAAGCTACTACTGGTAAGCTTAATTATCAAATTTATAAAATATTTAACCCCCTGAAAATCCTACAATATACAGTGGCGATAAATATTCTTTTTCTTTTCAAATCACTCTACAGGACACTATTTTTTAACGAAATAATTTTTTTTATATGTTTTCACAAGTAAATTCTCCATAGATCTCTTGACCTCAAATCAAGCAAAATTTTTCAACATTTTTTTAATAATAATAATTATTAAAGAAATCATAAAATCGTAAACAAAATTATTTTAGGTTGCTTAATTAAGAAAATTAATCAAAAAGGTTGAAAAAGTGATATAAACATAAGTCCTTCAAAGTAAGATTTAATTAGTATTAAGTCTTTTTTTAACCCTTTCACGCCCATGGGACATATACGTCCCACCTACATAAACCTCAATATCTTTAAAGAAACTTAATATTTTTAAGTCTAATTTAGTGAGTTCTCTTCAGGAAGGATAGGGCTTTAAAAATATGTAACCTACATTATGTTAAAAAATTCCTATTGTTTAAAAAAATTCATAAATTATTGTTAAAAATCACGATTTTTAAAAATATTTTAAAACCGCCTAAAAATTGTTACTCGGGGGTTTTCGGGGTCGCTGATTACGAATCCGGTGCTAGTTTTTCAAAATTCAAAATGGCGGATCCAATATGGCGGACGACAAATGTAAAAATTAATCGGATTGGCATGAAACTTGTTACTCGGGGGTTTTTAGGGTAGCTGATTACGAATATAGTATTAGTTTTTTAAAATTCAAAATGGCGGATCCAAGATGGCGGATTATTTTTTTTTAAATTTTAATTTCACCTGAAAATTGTTACTCGGGGGTTTTCGGGGTCACTGATTACGAATCTGAAGTCATATTCAAAAAATTCAAAATGGCTTATCCAATATGGCGGACGACAAATATAAAAATTAATAGAATTGGCATGAAACTTGTTACTCGGGTGTTTTTAAGGTCGCTAATTACGAATATAGTATTAGTTTTTTAAAATTCAAAATGGCGGATCCAAGATGGCGGATGATTTAAAAAAAAATTTAATTTCACCTGAAAATTGTTACTCGGAGGTTTTCAGGGTCGCTGATTACGAATCCGGTGCCAGTTTTTCAAAATTCAAAATGGTAAATCTAATATGGTGGACGACAAATGTAAACAAGTTGTTCATTTCATGACCATTAAGCTTCCTCTAATCAAGAGGAATCCTCTTAATCGAAGAGTATTTTCCTCTTATTTTAAGAAGAATATTGTTATGTGGAGAATAATCCTCTTAAAAATCTAACGCGCTACATACGGAACCTCTAAGGTAGTGTGGAAGTCCGTTATTAGACATCTGCACTTCACATGCACATTAAATTCGTATTCAGCGACCCCAAAAACCCCCGAGTACCAAGTTTCAAGCAAATCGCTTTAGATTTTAAAAAAGTCGTCCGCCATTTTGGATCCGCCATCTTGAATTTTGAAAAACTAACATCAGATTCGGAATCAGCAACCGCAAAAACCCCCGAGTACCAAGTTTCAAGCAAATCGCTTTAGATTTTAAAAAAGTCGTCCGCCATATTGGATCCGCCATCTTGAATTTTGAAAAACTAACATCAGATTCGTAATCAGCGACCCCAAAAACCCCCGAGTACCAAGTTTCAAGCAAATCGCTTTAGATTTTAAAAAAGTCGTCCGCAATATTGGATCCGCCATCTTGAATTTTGAGAAACTAACATCAGATTCGTAATCAGCGACCCCAAAAACCCCCGAGTACCAAGTTTCAAGCAAATCGCTTTATATTTTAAAAAAGTCGTCCGCCATATTGGATCCGCCATCTTGAATTTTAAAAAACTAACATCAGATTCGTAATCAGCGACCCCAAAAACCCCTAAGAATGTGTAAGATTTTAAAAAAAATTTCCTGCCTTTTCCGGGGGCGTTAAAGGGTTAAAAACAGGTTCAATTATGCCCATTCTCCCTTAATCTTAAAGCATATTTTCTTTATATAAATTATATTCAAGTAATAAGTTTTATTTGGAACAATTTTTTTTGGCATAATATATAAAATTTTTATTACTTTCAGAATCGAAGGAAAAGAAAATGAAATCAAAAAAGTGTGGCCGTCCAACGAAGAGATCGCAGAAATTTAAGCAAACTAGGAAGGAGGCCATTAAGTATTTTTTAAAACACAAACATCAATTACTAATGAAAAATAAATAAAAAAAATATTTTCTAATAAAAAATAATTATTATTAATAAAGCAGTTGAATTTACTTAAAGATTGTTAACCTGCTAGTCAAATAGCTGACAGGTCAAAAAGTCTTAAATATTTTACTGTACATGTAATTGTAAATATAGGGGGGGGGATTATAAAGTTAAGTAGAAGATGTACAGAAAAATATTATTAACAAATAGCTTCCACATTTTATATGCAAACATTTTTTTAACTTTAGTACTTTGTATTAATTGTAGAAAAATTCTTTTATTTTAAAAGAATTGTTCATCTTTCTCCGTACGCCCCACTCCTTGTTGCGTCCCAGCGTTCTCGTCCCTCTCCCTCTCAGGGACTAATGAAGTAAGCGTTGAGACGAGTTGGGCTCAGTTGCGTGCGAACCACGAAGAAATGCACCCGTCGTTTTTCCGATCCTCTTGATTTTTGTATTAAATGCTCTTAACGTAATAAAGCGGTTCTTAAATAAAGTGTCTTGTAATTATCTATTCCTATATATTCGAATTGAAAACATTTTGGTCCTTCGAGCCGGATTCGTGAAGGAAAACGACGCGAAAAGGTGAGTAAATGTTAGGCTGATCAAGCCACTGAACTCAACTATACAAAATTAACTTAACCTCTACTACCTTTCTCATTTTATTAGTGATATCGCTGCCACAGTGACAGCCATCTCACTGCATGTACATACCTCTTCTCTAACAAATAAACTGATGATAACTTCTGATGGCGAGCAAGGAGGGCAAAAGCAAAAAAGGGTACCTCCATCACTCGCTGTCAGAAATCCAAACGCTGTACCTTCTGATGGCGAGCGAGGAGGGCAAAAGCAAAAAAGGGTACCTCTATCACTCGCTTTCAGAAACCTAAACTCTCTACCTTCTGATGGCGAACGAGGAGGGCAAAAGCAAAAAAGGGTACCTCACTCGCTCGCTTTAGAGACCCGGAAAACATTAAATTTATTGAAAGAAATATGTACAATTAAATTAAATTTAATTACGTAACCTATTATAATCGTGAAGCTTGCCAATGAATTGTATGCTAAGGCATATTGAAATAAAAGTAAACTAGAGTCGCGTCGGTCGGCTATATTGTAATGTACCACCGCCACTCTCCATTATAATACGAGTATAATGACTCCTAGTACGCCAAGCAAAAAAAAAAAAAAGAGAAGAGTTCAGAGTCGCGTAGGTCGGCTACATCTCATTGTACCACCGCCACTCTTTACTGTCTTCTGTACATGTCAAAAAAGAGCGCCAGGCACTCGAACAAAAGGAGACCAGTCGGTCAGTCCCATTTGATTGCACCACTGACGCTATCTAACCCCGAATAAAATTATACACATTAGAACGGCTTGTGAAGTCATAAGCCTGTGAGGCAAACGAATCTTTGTTTTCTCTTTGTTTCAGAATGGACCTCAGAACACAACAGGAGTTGGCCAATGTCATTAGGCAAAGCAAACAAGCCGTCGCGGATCACCCTCCCGACCAGTGGACACTCGGCTTAACAGCAAGCCGACTTGAATTGTTGGAGTCCTACTGGGCGGACTTCAAGGCTAATCACGTGGCCATTCTTCAAGAACTGGCTGAAGATTTTGGTGATGACCCATACTTTACCGAAAGAGGCTATACAGTGACGGAAAGGGATTATATCACAGCAAAGGCGCTCCTATATGACATTGAAACTAGACTCAAACCGATAATCAGCGGTGCATGTCCGCACTTCAACACTCAGCCGTCGACTTCGAGCAGATCCACCCGACTCCCCAGCATCACCGTGCCACCGTTCAATGGGGATCGACAACAGTGGGAGTCGTTCCGAGACCTATTCAAGTCCTTGATCCATTCAGACCCCTCGCTTAATGAGGTCGACAAGTTGTATTATCTAAAGACACTCGTCACAGGAGAAGCACTAAATGCCATCCAATCAATCCCGATCACTGCGGACAACTACGCTAACGCGTGGGCAGCTCTTGAAGCCCGTTATGACAACAAATATTTGCTGGTCCAGAGTCATTTACTAAGCCTTAAAAGACTGCGACGTATCAAGGAAGAGTCACCAGCTGAGATACAAAAATTAATCGATGAATTGCAGCGGCACAGGGAACAGTTGAGAACATTAGACCGCCCGGTTGACCAGTGGGACGACTGGTTTGTGTCAATTGCCACCGACACGCTGGATGCAATAACACGCCGTGACTGGGAGGAGGAGCTCCAGATGCTGTCCCCGAACATGTACCCATCGTTTGCACAACTGTCTACCTTTCTCCACAGACGTGTCCAAACACTCAAATCCCTGGAAATGACTTGCACAAAATCAACCACCAGCTCATCCAAGCAAGCGACCGTCGCTGCTTTCGCCACCGCTAAATGCGCAGCGTGTGAAGAGCCACACTACGTTGGACGCTGTCAGAAATTCCAGGGGATGTCCTTGAACGAGCGCAAAGCAGTAGTAAAAAACAAGCGACTTTGTTTCAACTGTCTTAAGGACAATCACCTATCATCAGTCTGCCCATCCGTCCAGTCTTGTCGATCATGTGGGCGAAAACATCATTCTCTGATTCATGGACAATCGGAGAAAAGACCAGCAGGTCAATCCCCTTTTAACACGACTTCTGGAAAGCGGAAGCGCACGAACGTTGAGGATCTTACCCGAGAGACAGACGGTGACACCAGTTGACCACCGGAATCGCTTGGTTCCACCAGCCATCCCCCTCTGTTGCCCACGGCAATCATCACGCTTGGAGACGGTTATAGTCGCCGAATCAAGGCGAGAGCCCTCCTCGATCCATGTTCCGAGGCCACTTTAATCAGAGAGGATATAGCGCGGAAGCTCGGAGCCAAAATCCAAAGAGACAAGCTGCATATATTGGGAGTAGCTGGATCACCAATGGACTCGGCCAGAATTCGAGCAGAACTGCAAGTTCATCCAACTGGACAGCAGGATCCGATTCCAGTCCAGGTACACGGCCTACGACAGATTGGGATTGTGACGCCGTCCTCTCCATTGAGTCGGACGATTCACAAACTCACCAAAGGACTGAAGTTGGCTGACCCAGGTTTCACGGTACCGACCGGGATAGACGTTATTCTCGGTGCCAACATCTACAGTCGATTGTTGAAACCGGGAGTTCAACGTAGAGGACCATTGTTGGCTCAGAGCACGATCTTCGGTTGGGTGATCACTGGTACAACAGGGCCAAAAGAGAACCGACGAGTAGCCAAAGTGGCAACGACTCTGACATCGAATGAGGAGGATTCTTGGCAGGAAAAAATCATAAGCCTTCTGCAGAGATTTTGGTCTCTTGAAGAAATTCCACGGAAACCAAGAATATCTGCCAGCGATGTTGAATGCGAGAATTCCTATTCAGCTCGACACTGTAGAGATGAAACTGGGCGGTACGTGGTTCCGCTTCCAGTCAAGGTGGGGGCCCGTTCCATGCTTGGAGCCAGTCTGCCGGCAGCTAGGGCCGCCTTGTTCGTTCAACAGCAACGAATGCAGCAAGACAAAAGCTTCGAACAAGAATATACAAATTTTATGAATGAGTATCTTCAGATGGAACACATGAGACGTTTAACGCAACAGGAAATTAAGAAACCTGACCCCTTCGCCAACTATATCCCTCACCATGGCATTTGGCAGAGGTCGGATAATACCTTAAAATTCCGCGTTGTCTTCAATGCTTCGCGCCGTACCACCTCAGGACAGAGTCTTAACGACATTCTTCATTCCGGTCCAAAGCTCCAGAATAATTTGTCTACCGTGGTTACCAGATGGAGAAGGTACAAGGTCGCCTTCTGCACGGATATCAAAATGATGTTTAGGCAGATTCTCGTCCAGCCATCAGACATGGATCTTCAGCGAATAATTTGGAGTCCCAGACCGGACCAACCAGAGGAGCATTTCGCTCTATGCACTGTGACCTATGGAGAAACGTGCGCTCCATACCTGGCTATAAGGACACTGCATCAGCTGTGCCTCGATGAAGGAGCGGCTTTTTTCTGAAGCTGTTAGATCTATTCATGAGGAACTTTACGTCGATGATTTCCTGAGTGGCGGTAATGATTTAGCTGACGCCGAACGGCGAAAAGAACAACTGACCAATTTGCTAAAAAAGGAGGCTTCGCACTCAAAAAATGGGTGTCAAATGAGGCTGCATTTGTCGAAAACATTCCCACATCTGACAGGTTGCGTCCCAGCTGGGTCCATTTCGAGGTAGGGGGCCTCGTTAACGAGCTGGGCCTCGCCTGGGAACCAATCACTGATAATTTCCGATTTTCCTCGCCTGAATTCGGTCGGGGATCAAAACTGACGAAAAGGAGGGCCTTGTCCGAACTAGCTCGACTGTTCGACGCTGTAGGATGGCTAGCACCACTGATTGTGGTGGGAAAAATGCAAATACAGGACCTTTGGAGAGCCAAGCTTTCTTGGGACGAACCGCTACCGACATCGATGAGTCATCGCTGGGACAAATTCAGGGAAAACATTGAGAAGATCACCACTCTGGCACTTCCGAGGTGGATCGAATACAGGCCTGACTGCAAACTCCAACTCCATATCTTTACAGATGCGAGCCGGAGAGCCATGGCTGCTTCCTTATATTCCCTTACCACTGCCCGTGATGGAGCGAACATGACCTACCTCTTGGCTGCCAAGACCAAGCTGTCCCCGATCAAAAGCTTGCTGCCCCCGGCGCAGCCAGCCACAAGAATGACAATCCCACGACTGGAACTACGAGCTGCTCTGCTAGGTGCTAGACTTATCCGAGACCAGGCAGAGGCCCTAGGAGTTGAACTGAAGGACTGTTTCGCGTGGAGCGACTCTCAAGTCGTAATCCAGTGGCTTTCATCCGACAATCCAGTAGGGAATGACCTGGTCGATAACTACATAAACCACATTCAAGAGTTGCTCCCAGGAGTCAGGTGGCGCTATGTTTCAACGGATCAAAATCCTGCAGACCTGGCGACCAGAGGGGTGGACACCGAGTGTTTATCAACTAATCGACTTTGGTGGCAAGGTCCATTGTGGCTGCGTCAGGCAAATGGTACCTGGCCCGACTTGCTTGCATGCAACCAACAACCAACTACATCGGAGCAGCCAGGAGCATCGATCCACTGTCTAACGTCACAGACGCTTACGACAATGCTCAACATGTTTTCCAGGCTGCCCAGGCTTTTGAGGACTCTCGTTCGATGCCGAAGGTTGCTACGATCGCGTAGAATCACTGAGCATCCAGTCTCTCAAAGCTCTCCAATAACAGCAGAAGAGCTTAAGAGAGAGTTCTTAACAAGCGTAAAAATCTCACAGCAACAAGATTTCCACCAAGAGATACGAAGCTTGGAACGGGGTGAAATCGTCCAGGCCAAAAGCCCCCTCTCACGACTCAAGCCCTTTTTAGACGAGCACTGTTGATAAATGTACTAAGAAGGTTAAACCAAGTAAAACGAACACTAAAGAAACGGTAACTTAAATAAAACAATTCTTTATTGTAACCAAAATTTTATTTTAACTCCCAGTACATTAAATCGAAAATCCGTACAAAACCGTCTTATACGACGTCACGCAAAGAACTGCACCAATTTCCGCCTCCTTTTTCCTCTTTCTCGTTCTGGTTTTTCCAAAAATGTCTAGACTCTGTAACAAAACTGTGGGCGGGGCAAGGAAAAAGGACAGTGGTTTTGGGCATCAACTAAGCGAGTATTAGTTGGCTTATCTTCAACCATTTTGGCTGGCTATTGTTTTCATCAGCATGAGGCATTTTCCCTCTATTGCTGGCTTACTTCGACCCATTGTATTTTGAGTCGGCTTACAATAATAACAACAGGCAATTATAGTTTATTTAACAATTTTAAACAATTCAAACTGAAAATTATTATAGAAAATTTTACCATTTTTTTTTTTAAAACAATTTACTTGTTCTAAAACAATTATATTTAACAAGCACCAAATTCTGAGAGTGGGCGGGAGACTACAAAATTCGTCTCTAACTGAAGAGGAGAAACATCCTGCCATCGTCGCAGGCCGCAGTCATCTGGCGAGACTGATAATAGACTGGGCTCACCAAAGAGCTCTTCATGCCGGACCAACATTGACACTCGCCCACGTAAACAAGCGCGCCTGGATAATTGGAGGACCAGCAAGGGTCAAACAATTTGTCCGTCAGTGCGTAGTGTGTGCGAGAGCTTTGAAGAAACCGTCAAGTCAACTCATGGCAGATTTGCCAGCAGCCCGTGTCAACCCAGCCAGACCCTTCAGCAAGGCGGGGGTTGATTACGCCGGACCGTTCCAAACACTTCGATCAAAGGGAAGAGGCATGCGTACTTCCAAATCTTACGTCGCAATCTACGTATGCTTAGCCACGAAAGCTATTCACTTAGAGCTCGCGGGAGATCTTACCACAGAATGCTTTCTCGCATCCTTCGCCAGGTTTTCTGGTCGTCGTGGCCGTCCCAGAGAACTTTGGAGCGACAATGCTACGAACTTCCGAGGTGCCGAAGCTCAGTTCGACGCCTACTTCACGGCTCCAGAATCAACTGGCCTAAAATCGAAGAATCCGTCGCCCAGGAAGGGACGACTTGGCACTTCATACCCCCGTCAGCTCCACACTTTGGTGGCATTTGGGAGGCTGGAGTGAAGTCCATGAAGTCTCACCTCCGACGAGTAGCGGGATCTCGTATTCTGACCTATGAGGAGTTCTCCACGTTACTTGTAGAGATTGAAATGGTGCTTAACAGTCGTCCACTAGTACCGTTGACCGGAGATGTAGATGACATTGACGCTCTCACTCCAGGCCACTTTTTGATCGGTGAAGCGCTGTCTTCGATCCCACAGCCTTCCTGCGCGGATGCGAACCTTGATCACCTGACCCATTGGAAGCTAGTGCACGGTCTACGTGATCCGGTTTGGCATCGTTGGAGCCGAGACTACCTAAACACTCTGCAACAACGAGCAAAGTGGACGAGGCCACGCTCAAACCTGAAAACCGGCGCTCTGGTGATCATTATAGACCCATCGCTAATCGGTCCAAACGGACGATGGCCTCTAGGCCGGGTGACTCAGGTTCACCACGGAGCAGATCACTTAGTCAGAGTGGCAACTGTAAAAACACAATCCGGAACTTACGTGAGACCCATTACGAAACTTGTCGAGCTACCCGTTGCTAGCACCACTGACTCTTCAGACCAGGAAGTCGTTACGGCGGGCGGCCGTAACTGACCAGCCTTTCCTTGAAATCCACCCATAAAATTGCAGTTATGTTATGTTTTTTTTGTGTTGTTGTTAAGTTTTGTTTATCAGATCAAAGTTTCTTTAGGCTAAGTTCTTTTATATTGTTTCGTTCACGGAACGAGGCGGGCGGCAATGTTCATCTTTCTCCGTACGCCCCACTCCTTGTTGCGTCCCAGCGTTCTCGCCCCTCTCCCTCTCAGGGACTAATGAAGTAAGCGTTGAGACGAGTTGGGCTCAGTTGCGTGCGAACCACGAAGAAATGCACCCGTCGTTTTTCAGATCCTCTTGATTTTTGTATTAAATGCTCTTAACGTAATAAAGCGGTTCTTAAATAAAGTGTCTTGTAATTATCTATTCCTATATATTCGAATTGAAAACAAGAATTTAAAATGCAATAGTGTAAAAAATTATTTTAGAAAATGAATATTACATTCTTAAATTAATATGATTGTTAATGTTCAATATATTACGAAGAAGTGATGTGATAATAGTAGTGATGCATAAAAATGATTTGAACAATAAAAATGAAGTGATATAGTGTGTGACTATAAAGTGATTGTGTATGATAAAATATATCTAAAGAAAGTGTTATTTATTTAATAATGCAAACATATTTATTATGCAAACATTTTTTTAACTTTAGTACTTTGTATTAATTGTAGAAAAATTCTTTTATTTTAAAAGAATTTAAAATGCAATAGTGTAAAAAATTATTTTAGAAAATGAATATTACATTCTTTAATTAATATGATTGTTAATGTTCAATATATTACGAAGAAGTGATGTGTTAATAGTAGTGATGCATAAATATGATTTGAACAATAAAAATGAAGTGATATAGTGTGTGACTATAAAGTGATTGTGTATGATAAAATATATCTAAAGAAAATGTTATTTATTTAATAATGAATTAAGTGCAGTGTAATTTTAAAGAATATGTGGGCAATTCCACCTAACATTTACCTATGACCTCTTAAAATCGATCAAAAATATATTTTTTCTATTCTGTATTGAACAAAAACAGAAACATAGTTTTTAAATATTTTTTTTCGAGGAAAAATTTTTAATTTATGAATTTTCGAAGTTTTGGATTTGTTAACATCGACCAATTTTCAGTAGCTTACAAGTCTGAAAATATTGAGTTTAGAAAAAAGTTGTCAAAAAATAAAAGTTTTAGTTTTATTTCAACTTTAAAAAATATTTTAAAAAAATTGTTTTTCATAAACAAATTAATTTTTGTAAATTTTAGACCCGATTATTTTTAAAAATTTATTTATACCTTATAATGTACAAAAGAATTTCCAAAAAGACCTAGAGTAGGCCAGATGCGTTTATTGAGTTAAAAACATTTTTCAAAAATCACGTGCATGCCTCATAGTGAGATTTTTTTACAATTAATATTTCAAAAATGTCTACAGTGTAGAATTTTTAATGGATTTCAGCGTTTTTTGTTTTAAATTCAAGAAGAAGAATTTTTCAACATTTTTCTCCATGCAAACCTAAGAATATTTAATTGATTAAAATTTTTTTTAAATGAAAGTTAACAAATTAATTGTATACATTTTGCTTTAAAAATGAACATTCTTTTTTTTATTCCTTTACTACTCATGTCTTAAATCAATTTAAATTACTATAATATAATCTCCAATTAAATAGCAAATCACAAAATAATTTATTCAAATTGCTATAACCTTTGATTTCTCTCCATCAAAAAACTTTGTCCTTTATTAAATATATTGTACTTTAAATTCATTTAATGAATATAACTCTTTTTCTTAAAACATTTTAAATTCTTATAAACAACAATAGTTAAAAAATAATTAATTTCGATTAATTTGACTAAAGTTTTTTAAAATTTTTCAAAAATCACATGCAAGCTGATCACTTGTTAACTTAAATTTGTTAAATATTATTGTTTATAACAAATTAGAATTTTTTTAATAAAACGGAGATATATTTATTAAATAAACCAAAATAATTATGAAAGAACAAAGTTTTTTGATAAAAAGGAACCAAACTAATATTGTTTATAACAATTTACATAAATTAATTTATGATTTGCTATTTCACAAAAGACTATAGTGATTTAAACTGATTTAAGACATTCGTTGTAACGGAATGAAAAAAAAGAAGTCGTTTTTTAAAGCAAAGTATAGACTGTTAATTTGTTAACTTTCATTTTAAAAAATTATTAACAATTGAATATTATTATGTTTGCATGGAGGGAAATGTTGAAAAATTATTCCTCTTGAATTTAAAACAAAAAAGTATTCAAATCGATTAAAAATTCTAGGCTGTAGACATTTTTGAAAAATTAATTGTAAAAAATCCCACTGTGAGGCATGCACGTGATTTTTAAAAAATGTTTTTAACTCAATAAACGCATCAGGCTCACTCTAGGTCATTTTAGAAAATCTTCTGTACATTATAAGTTATAAATAAATTTTAAAAATAATCCGGTCTAAAATTTACAAAAATTAATTTGTTTATAAAAAAACAATTTTTTAAAAATATTTTTTAAAGTTGAAAGAAAACTAAAACTTTTATTTTTTGACAACTTTTTTCTAAACTCAATATTTCCAGACTATCAGCTACTGAAAATAGGTCTATGTTCTCAAATCTGAAATTTCGAAAATTTATAACTCAAAAATTTGCCCTTAAAAAAAATAAAAAAATATGTATTTGTTTTTTTCAATACAGAATAGGGAAAAAATATTTTTGCCCGATTTTAAGGGGTCATAGGTAAATCCCACGTGGAATTATCCATGTATACAGTTTCGAGGTAGAATTGATGATTCTAATTATGTGGGTTTAGTTTTGTTTAGAAGTGTTTGTTTTTATTGAAAAATACAGTTTAGTGAAGTTAACTGTCACATAAATATATAAGTACTTAAAAAATATTGTGTATATTTATAAAAAATTTAAATTATATTGCGGTTTTATGTGTTCACTATTGTAAAATAGAGTGTAAGAAAGTGTTGTTTATTTGAAATTAAAATATAGTGTAGTGTATCTTTAAGAAAATAAGAATGTATTTTGAAAATAATGGACGTTATATACAATTTATTGCAGTGTGAATCCACAATACTATTAATAATGTGATTGTTTCGAATACATTATAAAGAATGTAATGAAATAATTTCTTTGCAAATTTAATACGTAATAGAAAATTAAAATATATATATATAAGTGTAATATTTTGCATATACATTATAAAAAAAATTGGGAGGAAATGAGTATTTTTTATCATAGCGACTGTGTTGAATAAAAAATTAAATTTACAAGTTCTGAAAACTCTTAAAAATATTAAGCACTATGTAGAAATTAATTACTAATTTTTAAATAGTTTTTAAAGCTTCTACATACATTAAATAAACAACTAATTTTTTCATATCGATAAATGTAATGAAGAATATTTTATTTGAAGTGGTAATTGCATTTCTCACAGCTTACAGTAGTTTATAAAATTATATTTGAAGATTAATAAACATAAGTAAATTTAACTCTTTGATTTTCTAATCTTGAAAAACAAATTTACACACAGTATTGATAGCTATGAAATAAGAAGTCAGATGTAGACTAAAATGTTAATTAAACATTGAATTCAATGAACATTCCGAGTCAGGTATTGACTCGGAATGATCGTTGAATTCAATGTTTAATATTTAAAACAACCGAGTGATAATATCATATAATAATTTTAAAATGTTAATTGTTACAATCAAATCTTTGAACATTTTCTAGATTATTTATATGTGTGCTAAAGGTCAAATGACAATAATGAAAATTAGTACTTAATTTTTACAGTGTACTTTATAAACTGCATTCACAACTGCGACATTTGATTTACTTAAATATAATTAAATGTGCATGGCTCAAAAACATAGCAATCATGAAATTACGATATTTTTGTATAAAAAGCAAATTTCACAAATTGTTCATTTATGTCATATACGAAAGCATATTATATTCTAAAGAAAATAGTTAAAATATCTTTGACAATTTTCTAATTTTTGACATTATTTTTAAATTTCAGAAAATTAGAAAAACATACGTAAATTTCTTTATTCAAGACTCATATTTAATGTTAAACTAACTAAAAATATTAAATCTTACTCGGTTTACAAGATATGTATAATTATAAAGTTCTGAGCATGGTTTTAGATAAATGCATTGAATTAGTAGTTTTTTTGCACTTTTTGAGTGAAAATAATCGGACATTTATAATGATATCTCGTGAATCAAATATTTTTAAAAATTTTTTTTTGGTTTTAGATTAAAAATTAAACTTGAATAATAAAAGCTAAATAGTTTAATATTTTTCGAATAAATTTTAAAAAAATATGCCAGTTGCTAACAAATTGTCAAAAACTTTTCATTTTTCTATATTTCTGCTTGATCAAATTTTTATGTAATTTATGAAAATTTTGTTTGAGCCTTGCTTGTGCAGCCATTCGTATCGATAATTTCCTTGTTTCCATGCACCTTCTTGTAAATGGTGAACACTACCGCATTAATTTGTGATGAATTCGTACACCTTTGCATATCCTTTTTAATAGTCAAATTCAAATCAATTAAAAATACCTTCTTGTAAATGGTGTACAATACCGCATTAGCTTGTGATGAATATGTACACCTTCGCATATCCTTTTTAATAGTCAAATTCAAATCAATTAAAAATACCTTCTTGTAAATGGTGTACAATACCGCATTAGCTTGTGATGAATATGTACACCTTCGCATATCCTTTTTAATAGTCAAATTCAAATCAATTAAAAATACCTTCTTGTAAATGGTGTACAATACCGCATTAGCTTGTGATGAACATGTACACGTTTGCATATTCTTTCTTAATAGGTCTCTCATTGTATCCGGATATTCAGGATATCTTAGAGATGTCGTGGGATATCTAAACTGCCGCAAGCAAATCGATATCGCCAGGACGTCCCTAGGATATCCTGAATATCCGGGTGTTGTAAGGGGCAAATTAAATTGAAGACAGTCCATATTCTACTTTAAAAGAAGATACAGAAAGACTTCTTGTTTCAAATTTTAATGTAATTTATTTTAAAACTTTAATATGATTCATTTCAAACAGGGAAAACGATGTAATTAGGTTATTTAATCTTATGAACCATATTAATATTTGGTACGTTCGTACGATTACGTAACATAAAAACATCTTTTTCATTTAAGATGAACATATTAAATTTTGAAACACAAAGTATTTCAGTGTACCAAAAATTAATTCTATGTTTCCTAATAATGCAGATAGCGCAATGCTGCCTTATTATAGGGCGATGAATGTGTGAAAATTCGCAAAACCCTCTTATCATTATCATAATTCCTGTATTTCAATAAACCGTTAGATAATACTTACGACATATAAAATATTTTTTTACACCACATTTTTCTAATTAAAAAAGGGGATAAAAAGATTTTAATTCTTAAATGTAAATTTATTTAATTAAAAATTTATTACAAAAAAATGATGTAAATTAAATATTCAGTAAAAAATGTGTGTCAGATTAAATTCATTCACATAAATATGTTTAAATTAAAAATTTATAAAACATAACTGAATATTTGATAAGCTATTTATATACTTCGACATTCTCAATTTTGTTTATTCTGATTAACATGTTACCTAATTACTTGTGGATATTTTTAATTCCATATAACTATTTCAAAAATTATTAATATGTCAACAAAAAAATAGTACTATACAGTATTTCTTAAGTTCCATGTACCTTCTTGTAAATGGTGTACACTACCGCATTTACTTGTGATGACCTTGTACGCCTTTGCAAATCCTTTCTAATTAAAGAAAAAATTAATCCAATTATAGGCAATCCATATTTTGGATTTGACTTGGAATGCTTAGGGCCACCCCTTTAAGGGGATGGATGGCATCTTTTAAGGTGTTCCATATCCACTTTTAAAGCATTGGCTTTAACGAGAGGATAACAGACAGTCAGCCTTTTATTTTCTAATGCCAATAGCGCACTACCACTCAATAAGGGTGATGAATATGCGCAATTTTGACATTTCTTTCCATTATTTTTTGTCTCGTTTACAATGTAATAACCGTGATTATTTAACAAATTCAACATCAATATTTATAAAAATTACATTTTTATTGATTGACAATTTTTTATTATTATTCAGGATAAACAAAAAATATAGTTTTAAGACAGTTTTACATTTTACTGTCAGCAATGAAAATTTCAGGCTTTGCGTAATATCAATATATAGTACAATTTTTTTCCTAAAGTTGGATATATATTACAAATTACTCGATTTTGTAAAAAAATGTTTATTCAACTGTTTAAAAATTTTTAGATATCTTTAATAATTATAAAAATAATTCCATTTGGTATATTACGACATTGTTGCATTACAGTTACTAAAATTTGTAACTACGTCCGAATAGCCAAAACAAAAGTATTATTAATTTTAGGCGTTAAGGTACAATTTAATCAGTCAAAATTTCTTGATGAAAAACTTCGCTGAAATAAATATAGTATCTTATGTAATAAGTTTATTCTGAATAATTAACTCGTAGTAGCAAATAATCGCATGTTATAGAAACTATTTAACATTTCCACATGCACAAAAGTGTCTGTTTTATATATGTGACGATAGAAAGAAATGTTATTTATAGACTGTTGAACCTTTAAAAAATAGGGTTTATTTTTAACTTAAATTAAAACTGGAGTGTCTGATTGTCCAATAAAAATGACAACAATTTTATCAGTCTTTCGAAATTCGTTATTATGAATGAATATTAAACAAACAAGAAATACTATGAATTTTCATGACATGGTATAAAAAATTATATAATTATATTTATATACAAGAATTCAATTTATAAAATTTATTATTGACTTTAATTAAAATTAAGAATATGTTCGGCCATTGGATGCTTTTGAACAAATTATAATTGCGTACTTCAAGAATTTCCTACAGATGATAATTCTGTCAAATAATTATTATAGGACAATCATGCGCCCACTAACAATAAATACCATCTTTAGACAAGTTAAATATCTGTATGATATTTTCTTCCAATCGTCTGATATTTGAACCCTTCATTTTTCTGCCTTTGGAATAAAGAATATCGTAAGTAATCACAGAAACAAACTTCAACTTATGATTCCTTAATGCTTATTATACTATTTTTACTGTTCCAAGAGTTACAATTAGGTCAACAAAAAAATAGTACTATACAGTATTTCTTAAGTTCCATGTACCTTCTTGTAAATGGTGTACACTACCGCATTTACTTGTGATGACCTTGTACGCCTTTGCAAATCCTTTCTAATTAAAGAAAAAATTAATCCAATTATAGGCAATCCATATTTTGGATTTGACTTGGAATGCTTAGGGCCACCCCTTTAAGGGGATGGATGGCATCTTTTAAGGTGTTCCATATCCACTTTTAAAGCATTGGCTTTAACGAGAGGATAACAGACAGTCAGCCTTTTATTTCCTAATGCCAATAGCGCACTACCACTCAATAAGGGTGATGAATATGCGCAATTTTGACATTTCTTTCCATTATTTTTTGTCTCGTTTACAATGTAATAACCGTGATTATTTAACAAATTCAACATCAATATTTATAAAAATTACATTTTTATTGATTGACAATTTTTTATTATTATTCAGGATAAACAAAAAAGATACTTCTTAATTTGTTTCTATAAATTAATTAATGTATCAAAATATACAGTAATTCTATTAAAAATTCTGTAGTATGTATTATACTGTTTGTGGTCTTAGTAACTTTTTTGGCAACACAAACCTGTAAATTACTGCTTTTTTAACTAATTTTCTATTTTGCACATAGAGTACAATGCGTATAATGTAAATATCATTGAAAAGAGTTATGTTTAGTCTGTAAAGTGATAATTTTAAATAATTTTGTGACTACTTGTGAGAAACAGTAATGAAAACCGTATTTAATACGCTTGTAAACCATATTAAACACATGTAAATATACGATAAAATTTTTTATATGTATAATAATTTATTCCTCATGCAATGACATATGTAAATATATGGTGAAAAATTATTACACTTGTAAAAAGTTTCACTACGGGACTTTTATACGTATCCAAATCGACATGTGTAGTCAGTAAACATAACCTTAAAGCAAATTTTTTTCACAAAATCAAATTGTTTATTTATAATATTATGGGGGCCAAAAAATATAATTATTTACGTTTATGCAGATCAAACGTCTTATGGTCACTTTGTATACTTGTACAAGTAGCATAGAGTGATCATAATTCGCCTCTGTTGAAGAATGTTGAAGAACTCAAACTTACCTCCCTTGTTGCATAATGTACTATTATGTTTTCTATTGCACTTGTTTACTTTTTAATCTGGAAATATTGACGTGGATAATAGCGTTTAGCCACTTCTTCCTTATCTTTATATACTATTTTTAAAATTCTTATTAAATATTAATAAAATTATTAATTAATTATACAATGTTAATTTAATTTTTGTATGATAATATTGGACTATTAAATTATTAAAAATGACATTTGTAATACAGTATTTAGATCATTTAAATAAAAGTATACAATTGAAAACTGCATTTATTAAATTAAATAATCATTTAAGCTATTGTAAACAACAGCATCGATATAGCTTCTTCCACATAAAAAATAAGTGCATATATACTTGAAACAAGTGTAATTCAACTTACCCATAAGTGCAATTTCACTTTCTTAAGTGTATATGCACTTATTTTTTACGTGGAAAGTTTTAAAACATAACTCATTAAAAAAAAGTTTATACTAATATGCCATCAGAAAGAAGACCTAAAAAACTACAAATTTGACCAATAGATAATTTAAATTGGCAAAAAATAAATTTTTTACATAAAAATTTTTAAACAATTTTAAAAAATCCATTTGTGAGCACAAAAAAGTCATAATTTTAATTTTTGAATTTTTTCACAAGTTTTTTTAGAATTTTTTTAATAAGAACATTTTTAATGCTCTTTTTGCTTTAAAAAGAGGATAAAAAATAATAATTAATCTTATGACAACAATATTAGTCGCTTTTTTAATTATGGAACTTCTAGAAAAAAATAACGCAAGTCGGACAGCCTGCAAGCTTCCCTACCAAATATAAAAAATTAACACTTTAAAAATTTTAAAGAAAATAAAAAAAAAAATTCTTATGTTAAAAATACCATTAAAAATTTTTTGTACAAAATAACAAAAAAAATTTTTGCACAAAATAACAAAAAATAATTTGTACTCCTTATTCAGCCGCCGACGACTTTTAACATTCGCCATTTGTTAACTAATTGCTTAATTGAACTGTATCTTTCGGGAAAAACTTGTTTAGACCTTAATGAACAACTTTCTCGCTGGAACTTTTTTGTTGCTCAAAATTTGCTCAACTTCCCCGCTTAGTGGAAATTTCAGTTTACGAATTTTGCAATATCTCAATAAAAAATTAAAAAAATTTTTATTTATAATTAAAACATCATTTTTTCTTTTTTAGTCACTCGTAGGATAAAATAACGCGTATTTTCGTTTTTGTTTCTTTAAGAAATTCGTAAAATTGACTGAGTAATCGCGAGTTGAAGTGAAAAAAACAATAAAAATTACGCTCTTTAGAAAAACAGTTTTTCCTTATATTTCGAAAACGGTAATAGATGCAATAAAAATTTAAAAGAAAAAAAGATGCGCAATGAAATTTCCTATAAGGATATATAGGAAACATTTAAATTCAGAAGTTGAATTTTGGATGTCCAGGGGACTTCGATTTAGGTCGAGAAAAATTTATGTGCCCTTCTATGATCCGGCGGCTCAATTTTATCATCATCAAATTAATTTATAAATTAAAGGCGAATTTGAGAAGGCACATTTTTGACGTTAGTAATGATGAAAATATCAATGAAAATTAAAATATTTAAAGTCTAACGCCCTTGATTTGCTTTCTATAGTTAATTTAGTTTTAATTAGTATCATGTTTTTTGTTAAGTACAAAATTGTACAAAAGGGTCTAGAGCCTGTTTATGATGAAATTAAAATCATAAAACATCTCTATTTTTAAAGTTTCTGAAGTTCTTTCAATTAAAGAATATTGAATGAATTGTATAAATAATTATGAACAAGCTGTCGGATCCGTCTTCGACGGGTTTTAGTTTCTACTAATATATTTGATAGACTGTCTACCCACCAGGAATTAAATTTTACTGGAAAAAACTAATAATTAGTAACCATGAACTATTTCGTTACAAAAATATTACAATTGGAATCGGTGACAGATTTTTTTCTATCAAATTTGTTGTTCAGGAATAGTATTTGTCAACTTTCAGAACTTTATGTGTTTGTAGTAATGCAATTAATGTAATAAAATTTAATCCAAAATATACACCAGCATTTTGAGTCAAAATAGAGTCTAATTATAAATAATTGTGTCGCAATTAGACCCTACGTTACGATTGTTAAAACCTAAATAAAATCTATATATTTATGCTAAAAGTAGGGCTTAAATTTTGACTCGGGTCTGTTGTTATAAACATTACATCAATAAATATTAAAATATAAAGCAGTTTTTAAAAACAAATTAATATAATAAAACTTTTTTAATTTGGTAAGAAATTACCGATTTTTCCTGGTCAAATTAAATTTCCGCGGCTATTTATCGGTTTCCCCGCGTAATTGGTAGATATACTTTGTTAAATGTCTTATAGTAGAAACTAAAACCCGTCAATGACTGGTACTGGTATATAAAATATTTTTTTATAGCATATTTTCTTAAAAAAGAGTATTTTCATAAAATAAATCAATTTTTGTAGCCATCTGCAGATTTATTTATGGCAATAACTAAAAATCAAGTATATTGCTGCTTAAGATTTGTCTTTACATTGCTCAAAACATCTTTAGAAGTTCAATCAAAAAGTAAAATAGCGTAACTTTTTACCATGTAAGCTTTACTTTATGCCTAGTGGCATTTTGTTAAGTACAAAATTGTACAAAAGGGTCTAGAGCCCGTTTATGATAAAAATAAAATCATAAAACATCTCCATTTTTAAAGTTTCTGAAGTTATTTCAATTAAAAAATGTTGAATGAATTGGATAAATAATTATGAATTGCAATATTTTGACGCGACAATCTTAAACAAAGACCCCAAAAATACTACTGAATTAAGCTTGATAGTAATTAACAATTATAATTTTTTCGATTTTTTTATATTGAAAATATTTTTTATACTTACATCTTAATCGTACTATTTTTTGTGTAAGATTGTACTAAAATGTGACTAAATAATATATATTATTAAATTACACAGAGTTTATAATGCGTATACATTCATTAAAAAATGTAAACTTTGAAAATTTGAAATTTTTAAATTTTTTCGAAAACATTTTTATACTAAAAACTTAGTTATAGGACACTATTTTTGAAAAATTATGCTAAAATGTGACTAAATAACATGTAATACTTAATTATAGATAGTTTAAAAGCAGTTCATTAAAAAATATAAAATTTGGATATTTGCGATTTTTTGAATTTTTGTTAAAATTATGTTAATACTTACATCTTAGTTATAGGACATTTTTTCAGCAAATATATTCTAGAATGTGACTAAATAACATGTTATACTCCATTAAACAAAGTTTTAAAGCATTTTTTTTTAATGTAAAATTTGATAATTTTTGAATTTGGAATTTTTGAAAAAATTGAATATCTCCCGTTCTAATTATTTTTTTTTAAATCTGTAGTTTTAAAAACCTTCCTTGGCCTAAGGTCAAACATTCTGCCAAATTTGGTTTCAAACGGTTTAGCAGTTTTTAAGTGATTCGCGAACAAAGATTCTGTGACATACGGACATACATACATACATACATACACAAAATTTTTTATTGTCATTTTTTGAATCCTGGATGCTCAAAAGGAATAATTATATAGGAAATTTACATTTCTGAGCAATGTACAGACAAAAGTCTCATCTTATATATAGATAATTTTGATAAAAATCGACGGGAGCCAATTTGACCAATTTTGCTAACACCGGCTACTTTGTGAATTTTTTGTGAACGTACTTTTAATGGGAAAAATTTTTGATAATTTGTTTCGGAAAGGTTTTTTCGTCCTCTTTCCAATGGTGAATTTTATTTTCTAATATTTTAAAAATTTACCCCGATTTTTTATTATTAATATTTAAATTTCCCCGAAATGGATCCATTTTATTTGAAAATAAATTATTGCAAACGAAAGCTGAGGTTTTTTCCTATGCGCATGTAAATTTTCAGAATGCCCTTTTTTTGTTTTTGAGTTATTAAATTTCAAGTTTGGGTACGATTCGAGTAAAATTTACTTTATCTTGAACACTTGACATGGAATCGCTCATAAATATAAATTATTATTTAAAATTATTTTTATTATTTAAAACGTACATCCTTAACCGCTCACAAGACAATAAAGTACTCTTTATTACCCTAGGCCAATAATGGATACTTTATTGACCAGCTGGTTTAGATGGGACAATTTAGCATGCACCGGCACAAATAGCATAGAGTGACCATTATACGCCTTTGTTGTATAAAGTAAAGTATACGACATGGGAGGTAACCTTGTTTATGTACCTCGCACAATATTGAAAAAATCGACGTACCTCCTTTTTTGCATAGTGTGCCCTGTAATGCCGTGTTGGGAGTTGGCGAACTCCTAATGCAATCCTTCTACCAAACAATATTAATAGGACTTTTCGAATACTTTTAGTTCGCCCAGAATTCTTTTATGCGATAGACAAGACCAGATTATAAGCGTTGTTACTCATTCTACTTCTAACTGTATTTTCTTTTTCATCTATTATACGTCTGATCACCATAAACTACTAATGTTTGGTGACAAATCCGTTTTTTAATGAGAGAGTTATGCTGGTTTAAAAACGTAATCCGTGATAAGGTTTCACTTCAGAAAACCTTAAGATTTGTTTTACGTAAATATTATTCATAGAAATGATGGTGAAACATTTTTCAGATTGATTTACTATCAGAAATTGAAGAAACAGTGTATGATAAAATCACAAATGACGATGCAGATTGTTTTGCACAGAATGACCTACCTATAGGGAACGATGATGAAAATAGCGAATTGTTCAAAAAGCTACAGTCACTTGAAATTTTGGATGTTATAACCACACCAATAGTAGTAAGTGAAGGGGAGTTACTCTCAATGTTTTTAAAGTTTGCTTTATCTGCAGAATTAACTCACACGGCAGTTACTCAGCTTTTTAAAGCTGTTAATTGCATGTTTGCGTCTAAAGTTTTACCTGACATATCCTATTTTATTGATAAATTATTTTTTTCCACTGAATTTGTAAAGTATCACAGTATTTGTCCGAATTGTGATTCTTATGTTGGTACATTTGTGCTTTCCGATAGGGAAAAAGAGTGTAACGTGTGTCAAGAAAAATTTTCTATCAATGGTAAAAATTATAACAATTTTGTTGAAACATTTAATATCAAGAATAATATCAAAACCTTATTAGAAAAACATGAGAATTATTACAATGATATAATGAAAAATTGAATTCACGAAGACGGTGTATATAATGATATTTACGACGGTAATACGTATCGTAATTTTGTAGATGATTTACCTAATGACGAAAAACAAAGTTATGTGACATTTACTTTTAATTGTGATGGAGCACCAACTTTTGAAAGTAGCACATTTTCAATATATCTAATTCAAATAATAATAAATGAATTACCAATGGAAGACAGAACTAAAGAAACTATCGTATGTGCATTATGGTTTGGAAAATCAAAACCGGACATGTATGTTCTTTTAAGAAGTTACGTTGATTATATGAATGATTTATCTGAATTAGGAGTAAGTTGCGCTATAAAGGGCGAAGTCAAGGTAATTAAGCCATACGCAATTTGTTGTTGTGTGGATTCAGTTTGTCGTGATCCTATGCAAGGTCTTATACTTTACAATGGAAAATATTCATGTCAATCATGATAGATCCACAGAAAATTGCAATTTTCTAAAAAGCAAAAAAAGAACGTGCATTTGGCTTAAAACACGTTTCTCCTCTAAACAATCTAAAAAAGTTTAAAATGGTTGACGGATTTGTACAAGAAGATATACACTTTGCTCGATTAGGTTTAGCAAAACAGTTTACGGAATAATGTGTTTACTGGATTAATGGTAAAACATCACCTCTATCTAAGACATTGTCATCTAAGGATGTTAAAGATATAGACGAAATGTTGAATATAATTTCAGTTCCACATCAATCAATTCGTTTCACAAAGCCTCTTAGTGAAAGAGCCTATTGGAAGGCTAAGGAATGGGAAAATTGGATATTATATTTCAGTCTTCCTATTATGGACTTATATTTAGAAAAAAAGTTGTTGAAACACTGGGCTCTCTTTATAGAGGCATTTTATTTATCTTTGAAAATTGTTATAACCAGAGCAGACTTAGAAGGAATTTATTGGTTAATGAAACAGTTTGCACTTTATACTAAAAAATGGTACAGAAAAGCTGCTATGACTACTAACCTCCACGCAGGAACACATTGGGCAGAAGGACTGCATAATTGAGGTCCATCATGGGCACATTATGCCTTTTCTTTCGAATCTGGAAACAGTAAATTGTTAAGAATGATTAATGCTGCTAATGAAGTTACCAATCAAATTTGTCGTAAACTATCAATGCATCAATGTTATTTAATACTATCCTCCCACATACTTCCTAAATCAACACCTCGTGTGCAAATGTACTATTCCAGCTTAGTAAAAAATACTACACAAAAAACATACAAAATGAATTGTAGTAGGTATTTTGGAGCTCCTAAAATTCCAAAAGCGACATGGTTAGAAAAACTTCAACTATCAGCTCAGGCACTTTCTTACAAAAAGTTAGTAAAAGATAAATGCGTTTACTCATCAATCGTTCGAAAAGATGAACGATCAAATAACAGTTTCGCAGAAACGAGCAATGGATCTTTTGTGAAAATTATAGAATTCATTGTAGATGAACATTTCGAAAAAGAATATGTTATAATTAAATACCTTGTTACAGAAAACGCATACAATCATCCTTTCATTCAAAGTATTGTTACATTAGAAAGAACAATACACGCTATTCCTGTAACTAATTTGAAAACAATTTTATTTTATCTTACACTACCGGCAGAAATTGTCGGTACGAACGACGGGCGAGCTACGAAAAGTTGCTGCCGAAATTAAATTAACATATTTTATTATTGAAAAATGATAGAAACTTGGTTCTTGGATCGTTTGAAAGCCAATTAAATTCTGCGTCGTTTGATATATAAATAAAAATTATTTGATATTTTTAAGAGATTTTATCACCCAAAAGATTTTGGAAAAAAATTGATTAATTTTTCTATTTTTGTGCACCATGTTTGTGTGGCTGCATAATCTAGAAAAATTAAGAGAAAACTCTAGCAACATAATCTTTAAAGTCTCAGCTTTTATTTGAGCCTTGAAAATTGAAAATCCGTTCAGTAGTTTTTGAAATATCTTTAAAAAATGTCCAAGCATGTTGTTTTATAATTTAGGCGGAGATACACACTTATTGCACTCTCGCTGATCACCTGGTTCGTTCGAGCAGGGCCGAATTAGCGGAATATAGAGTGGGGGTCATATTTGGCGCCCTTTTTAAGTTTTTTGTTATTTTAGATTTAATATTCATTAAAAATTTAATAATTTTTAAAGTTAATTATTGTATATATAATAAATTTATATTTATTTATATATATATATATATATATATATATATATATATATATATAAATTTTCACTTTTCAAACTTTTTTTCCCAAAATAAACGCCTATTTGATCATTAGACTTTGTAAAATGATAACTTTTTTATATATATAATAATTAACTTTAAAAATTATTAAATTTTTAATGAATATTAAATCTAAAATAACAAAAAGCTTAAAAAGGGCGCCAAATATGACCCCCACTCTATATTCCGCTAATTCGGCCCTGCCCGAACGAACCAGGTGATCAGCGAGAGTGCAATAAGTGTGTATCACCGCCTAAATTATAAAACAACATGCTTGGACATTTTTTTAAGATATTTCAAAAACTACTAAACGGATTTTCAATTTTCAAGGCTCAAATAAAAGCTGAGACTTTAAAGATTATGTTGCTAGAGTTTTCTCT
Source organism: Leptopilina myrica (nomen nudum) (assembly GCA_032872475.1). Taxonomy (NCBI): domain Eukaryota; kingdom Metazoa; phylum Arthropoda; class Insecta; order Hymenoptera; family Figitidae; genus Leptopilina; species Leptopilina myrica (nomen nudum). The sequence goes on along the minus strand of CM065463.1, from coordinate 34,558,283 downwards.
TAATTTTTCTAGATTATGCAGCCACACAAACATGGTGCACAAAAATAGAAAAATTAATCAATTTTTTTCCAAAATCTTTTAGGTGATAAAATCTCTTAAAAATATCAAATAATTTTTATTTATATATGAAACGACGCAGAATTTAATTGGCTTTCAAACGATCCAAGAACCAAGTTTCTATCATTTTTCAATAATAAAATATGTTAATTTAATTTCGGCAGCAACTTTTCGTAGCTCGCCCGTCGTTCGTACCGACAATTTCTGCCGGTAGTGTAAGATAAACAATAAAGAATATATTTGCTCAGTACTAAATTTGTTTTACTTTTAGACTATACTACGCGAAGTAGTACGAAATTAACAATAATTTTTTTATAAATTCCTAGTTTTAGAGGTGATCTGGGGTGCTATTCTGTAACTTCACTTCACTTTTACATCACTTTCACTTCACTTTACTTTACTTTCACTTTACTTTCACTTCACTGTCACTTCACTTTCACTTCACTTTCACTTCACTTTCACTTCACTTTCACTTTCACTTCACTTTCACTTTTACTCTACTTTTACTTCACTTTCATTTCACTTTCACTTCACTTTCACTTTTACTCTACTTTCACTTGACAAGTTAAATTAGAGTGAAAGTGAATGTGAAGTGAAAGTAGAGTGAAAGTGAATGCGACGTGAAAGTAAATGTGAAGTAAAAGTAGAGTGAATGTGAAATAACAGTAAAGTTAATGCGATGTGAAAGTGAAAGTGAAGTGAAAGTGAAGTGAAAGTGAAGTGAAAGTGAAGTGAAAGTGAAGTGAAAGTGAAGTGAAAGTGAAGTGAAAGTGAAGTGAAAGTGAAGTGAAAGTGAAGTGAAAGTGAAGTGAAAGTGAAGTGAAAGTGAAGTGAAGTTACAGAATAGCACCCCTGAAACTAAAATTCCAAAAAAACGTTTTTTTACCTTAAGGTAAAGAGACAATTTTTTCAAAAAGTTTGAATTTGTATCTAAAAGTACTATTCTGAGCTTTTAAATTACAATTTGTCTCAAGGTAGTTGCCTTTTAAATTTACTGTATCATCCGAAGTATCTTAAAAAATTGGGAAGAGTACAACCTTATGTTGTGTTAATGTGGTATTATTTTCATTTTAGCAACCCCAAAAAACAAATTTTTATTACTTTCTCGTATAAGTTTTTGACCTGTAGGTTTTAAATGGGGCCTTAATGTGGGCTATTACATTATGTCAAAATTTGATCTGATTTACCTATAGGTCTGAGCTTTCCCCCTCAAACAAAAATTTTCTAACTACAAAATTGATGACAAAGATGGTAAAATGCGATCTTATGACATTAGCCAATCTGAAATTTTTAATTACCTTATGTAATAAAAATAATTTGAAATATTTTTAAATTTGGTTTTAAATTTTTAGTTTTCAGTTTAATTAAAAAATTAATTTTTTTATTAAAGTTCTAAAGAATTTGGCTAAAAACTAAATACTATATATGATAATTAAAAATTCCAGATTTGCCAAAACAGGAGGTTGGCGCGCAGGGGGGCGCAGCCCCCCTAGTATATATGTATATATATTAATATATAATATATAATAATTGTCATATTTCGTGCACTGCATGGAACGAAAATGCGGAAAAATTTTCCAATATTATTAAAGAAAACCAGGTAATATTTAAAAAAAGTTTTATTAAAAACATTTTGTTTTATAATAAATAAATAATTTATTATAATAAAAGAAATATTTAAATAAAAATATTTATACTAAAACTAAATTAATTCTATTAACATTTATACATATTTTAATTTTTTAAGGAAAATTATTCTTTAAAATTTAATTTGTCAAGAACCTTCGAATTTTAACAAAGGGGATATGAATTACGAATTATTACTGACTAATTTTACAAAATTCACCATTTTTGGAAATTTCGAAATTTTAAAGGAACTAATAGAAATTAAAGAAATTCCTTTTAACAAGGAAAGTATTTAAAAAAATAATGGAATTATTAGTAAGTTTATATTTAAATTTAAAAAATTTAATTTTTTTCAAAAAAAATTATTACAAAATATTGTTCTATTTACTGTAATCAAAAACAGAAATTCAAGGATATTTAAGAGATGAATTTATCCCTATCGCCACAAATTTTCATTAACATATTGGTATTTTAACTAATGGAGAAAACAAAATTGTTTTAAATATTACAAATTTATCTGAAAATTCAAATTTAGTACAGGGATTACAAATAGAAATTATTGGACAATTAGTTGATAATGGTGTGTTTCGAAAACTAATATTCTATAATTTACATTTAAATAATTATACAATTTATTGTTAACGTTTCTTCTTTTCATACAGATGACCATAGCATTGGAATTCAAATGGAAAATAGCAGTCAATTTAAAGAGTTAAAAGAAAATTTAACAGATATAAAATTTTTAATCAAAGGAGGAGAATTAATAGGGGAGTGCTGTCAGGGTTGGACATAGTTTTGAATTTTCTTCATAACTTCCTCTGCAGTGCGAATTTCACGTTTTCGCGCATATTGTTGGAAAGATCAACTCAAATGCAATGTTTTTGCTGTACATTGCAAAAAAATTCTGCCAAAATTTTCAAAGTTATAAGCAATTTTAAAAAAATAATGTTGTAAGGGTTGAACATGGATGTAAGGGTTGAGCCACTGTAGAAAATCAATAAAATATTTAGGTAAATGGTTAAAAATGTCCTTCAAATAATAGAATGACACTTGAAAATGAGGAAAGGAACCATGAAATTAAAATAAAATCCCATATTGTAAAATTTTGGGCGGCTCAACCCTTACGACACCGCCTGGCTCAACGCAAACTCATGCGTCGTTTTGCGACATACCACACAGAACACAAACGCGTCACACAAAACCCAAAATTTTTTTCACATTTTCGTATAACATCTTAATAAACAATTTCAATAAATTGACTTTGTCTTTGGAATATTTCTTCTATATTTACTTCTTTTTTTGACACCACAAAAAAGTTTCTGTTGAGCGTATAACAAAGACTCGCAAAAAACAAACGTATACGTTCGTATACTTGACCTAACACCTGTCCAACCCTAACAGCACTCCTCTATATAGAACTGAAAGCAATTAAACAAATCCAAGAAACTTTTGATAAACAAAGCTTAACTTAATAGTAAAAATTTATTATTCTTTCTTTTCTTGTTTCTTCACTTTGGTTCATTTCACGTGGTGCGTCATTGGAAAAATTTTAATCAAATAAGTATTTACAGTATAAAACATTATTTAAAAGTGTAATACTTGTAAGCTGAAAAATTAATATAAATACCTTTTTTAGTAAACTGGCAAATAAACATCCTAAAAGGGGTTCAGAAGAAAACGGGACCCTAGGTAGGGGGTCAGGGAAAGGATTCAGGTGAGGGGGGTTAAACGGGGATCCAGGGGGGTTAAAAAAGGGGGATTAAAGGAAGGTGTTTAAAATATAGGGTACACGGTGGGTTTAAAAGAGGAGGTTAGAGGAGGGGGTTTAAAAGTGGGAAAATGATTCATATGAGGGGGGTTAAACGGGGATCTAAGGGGGTTTAAAAGAGATGATTAAAGGATGGGGTTTAAAATATAGAGTGTTAGAGGAGGGGGTTTAAAAGAGGGGGAAATTATTCAGATGAGGGGGGTTAAACGTGGATCTAAGGGGGTTTAAAAGAGGGGATTGAAGGAAGGGGGTTAAAATATAGGGTACATGGGGGGTTTGAAAGAGGGGGTTTAAAAGAGGGGGTCCAGGGGGGTTCAAAAGGAGTATGACTGAATCAGCGGCGGCGGCGGCAAAATGATTTTATATTATAGGGATAGATATTCGCGTAGGTCAAAACTGCCTTCAAAATTGACCTAAATTTTGAAGGTAGCAGAAATTGATGAGAATTTTTGACATTTAGGTCAAAAGTACACTTAAAAATGATCTAAATTTTAAGGGTAGCAGAAATTGTTTAATAATTTTTGACATTTAGGTCAAATCTGCCCTCAAAAATGACCTGAATTTTGAGGGTAGCGGAAATTGTTTGTCAAATTTTGACGTCCAGGTCAAAACTGCCCTAAAAATTAACCTTAATTTTGATGGTAGCGGAAATTGTTTGTCAAATTTTAATGTTAAGATTAAAATTGACCTAAATTTTGAGGGGAGAAACTACAGGTCAATTCTTGACAGGACACTGAATCCGGCGGCGAAATCTTTTTATAATATAGAGAGATATATACATATCAGTATTGATCGGTTTAATTAAATAACCTCATATTCTCCGTGAGTTTTATAACGCAATATTTCTGACTTTGGTAATTTGCACCCGATTATATGCAGGTAGACAGTCGCGGTTGCCGCCAGTTATGACTAGTTACAAAATTAAGCACATTACAACAGTCACCAAAATTACCTTGAACAAAGCCATTTTCTTTTTAATCTTTTTTTCAAGTAACTTGGATTTTTATTGGTCAATTTTTGTTAATACCTTTCTATTCAAGCCTTTTCACCTGGACCTCTATTCAAATTTAAGATCTTACTTTGAAAATAATATTTCTACTAAGGGTAGAGTAGGGTAAAACGGCCAAGGGTGCAAAAAAGCCATTTGGCTTTTATTTTGAAACTATTAAACTATTTTACCAGTCGTTTGAAATATAAGTTTAATTAAGTAAAACTCAACTTTTGATTCTAGTTTGGCTGTCGTGTTAATAATATTATAGTTGTTGTTGTAAATAGTATTTTTAAACTGTGTTACGTCAAAACGAGAAACCTTTAATAAATATACCTAACGTTCCTCGTTTTAAATTAGTTTCAAATAAATTGAATCTAATTTGGGATGAGGATAAGTCAATAAGCCTACTAAATGTTGTGAGAGAATAATTTATTTAAAACCCAACAAGAAAGAAAAGTATTGACAAAAATACAATGAGTATAATTTTAGTTTATAAATCTTACTTTCAGAATAACGATTAGTGGTGGTGAATGAGCTGGTGATAATAATCTATTAATCCAATCTTGAGATGGCCCTTCACAAAATGGGGCCTCCGACAGTTGTCCTTATTGTGGGATTGTATCACTGTTGTTTACACTAATGTGATAGTGTATTGTATTTTAAAAATATTTGCTTTCTTCCAGACGGATGTCAGTAGTTGAGCAAATTTCGATGGTTCGAAATTTGGAATGTCTTGTTTCAATATAGATTTTATCGAAACTTGAATCTATTTCCCAAATAATAATTTTTGAGAATTATTTAAAGTTCTATTTTAAGAACCGGGAAAAAAGTCTAAAAACGAAGTTCGTTTTAACTTAAACCTAGCAACAAATAGAAAAATTGATTTTAACAGTAGGAGGAGTTTGTTCATATTTTTATTTGTCTTAAACATCCATTATTTCTTTTGAGGGTTGGAATTATATGTTTTATTTTTTAAATATATAATTTTTTTCTCTATTTTGTTTAAACCTAGCAACAAATAGAAAAATTAATTTTGAAAGTAGGAGGAGTTTGTTTATTTTTTTATTGGTCTAAAATATCCATTATTTCTTTTGAGGGTTGGAATTATATGTTTTATTTTTTAAATATAATTTTTTTCATGTTGTTTAAATCTAGGGACAAATAGAAAAATTGATTTTGAAAGTAGGAGGAGTTTGTTTATTTTTTTATTGGCCTTAAACATCCATTATTTCTTTTGAGAGTTGGAATAATTATATGTTTTATTTTTTAAATATAATTTTTTTTTCCATTTTGTGTAACTTGACCAACAAATAAAAAAAATGGGTTTCTTAATGAAGGAGGAGTTTCAATTTTATTTTTATTGGTCTAAAACATCCATTATTTCTTTTGAGGGTTGGAATTATATGTTTCAATTTTTAAATATAATTTTTTTCTCCATTTTATGGAAATCTACTAACATCGCCTAGGTAGAGTATACGTGCAGCACCTCCGCATACGCGTATTTCTCCACACGGCTCGCCTACGAGCGTAACGGGGTCAAGATACTCCTCAACCACCAGCAGCAAGGCATGGCATACCTTGCCTACCCACCCACTAGGATCATGGTAAATCTTCGTGGGCCCCTGGGCAGGGGGCGGGACTTTTCTAATCCCTTGTTACTCTGCAGGTAACCGCCCGAGTTGTGGACTGCAACTCACTCAGCGAGACGCAAGCGCCTCTTGCTCAGCATACGAGCTTTCAACCACTGACAAGAAGAGAAACGAAAAACGCTTCTGAAAGCGTTGAATTCCTTACGTTAAGAAAAACAACGCACAGAATGCAAGAAGACGGGTGCCAACGTATTGGAGAAGCAGTTAGTTGTAGTCGTACTGGCCTCGAGAACCCCGAGAAGTTAACAAGGCCAGGCCTCGTACACTACCAGCGGGGACCACGCGAAGGTTCTGCTTCCAGACCGGAGTCTCACCCAGGAAAGGGGACATTGGAAGGAATAAAGGAGAGGACAGAGGTAGGTAGCTGGGAAGTGCTTCTTTAGTCGTCTCTTACGACACGCGATCGCCTACGGATTTACTATTCTCTTGCTGGTAAAACACGGCTCCGAAATTGGTGGGTCCCATTCGAATCGACGTCACCAAAAACGGGCGAACTGACTGAGGTATCCCGGGTAGGTCACACCCGCAGGACCGAAGTCCCCCTGTCGGATGGCCCTCGATCGTTCGACTTGCCGCAGGCCTTACGGCGCCGCCAGCTGGAGCTCCGGGACTCGCCAGCCCCCGTAGAGACTGATCTCCCTCCTGGAGGAGGAAATCTACTAACAAATAAAAAATAGCTTTCTTTATGAAGGTGCATGTAATATAAAGCCATGGACAAATGTCACCCCTGCCATCTGTCGCGCAGAATGCGCGGCGACATATCATTAGTTTATTCCAATATCGATCTTACACACACATACATCCTACACTAAAACTGACATTTCCTACTTTAAACATTAATTTCTCATTAATTTAACGTTAATTTATCCTAAAAAATATGTCAATTTCATCCTTAGATATTCCTTTATTCATTTCAATAGTTTTCTTTAATTGTTTTTGCCTAATTATCCAAATATCCTAACGTAATACGAACTGACGACGAAGTGACGACGAATTCGTCGTATATTCGTATGAAACACATTCGCCAGGGTATATATATATATATATATACATATATGTATGTTTAAAGGCACTTATGGGTACCATTTTTCCGAGCTAACGGCACTTAGCGGGACTTTAGAGGACTTATTGGGACGTCCCGATAATGCCACTATAGGATATAGTGGCAAGAAGGTCATTACCGGGACCTTTTAAAATACATAACCTAAAATATTATATATATATATATATATGTGTGTGTGTAACTTGTAGTACCAGGTCATAATGCATTCTTCCTCTTTAGTACTTTATTAATAAAGTATTAAGTATTACATTACCATGCAATGTTGTCTCAATATTATATATTTCAATTTCCACAATACTTTTTGAGTGTCCATATGCATTTGTTAAATGTTACATTTTTAGGGTAGCTGTGAATAAAAATAGTACAAAAAAATAATAAATCTTTCATGATTAATAAGAACTTCGAATTATGTTGCATTACTTATTTCTTTACCGATAAATTTTATTTCCTGCACTTTTACAATTATACGAGATTTATCAAAAATAAGTTTCACTTTTGAAAGAAAACTATTCTCAGATTAGATGTATAGAAACTGAAAATAAGTTCTTATCACATACTGAGAAAATTTTGGTAAGCCTGCAAGCTTTACATGTCATACTCTGTAGAGCTCTCTGTCTCAGAGCTGTTTGTAAATATTGCTTTAAATTCGCCTTAAAAAGGCGAGAATTTACTCCTTAGGAGCTGCTGCCGATCCTTCAGGTGTAGACAGAGAGTTGTAGCGTCTCTCATGTAAAGCTTGCAAGCTTAAATAACAGCTGTTCCCAAGCATTTTTTAAGAACTAGTGTAAAAATAAACGCCATTATCATACAAGTTGAACATCTAAATGACTTTTACTCTCTGTCTTTAAGCAATGAATTAGCACCATTTGATTTCAAAACAGTCTATAAAGTCTAAATATTAAAAGAAACATATATGTTTGTTATGTATGTTTGTTTTAAAAGAAACTTTTATTTTATATAAATTATAAGTAACAGTTTTTAAATTTAACATACGTCAAAACAGTAATATTTATTCGCCTAAAAAAGTGTTTCTGTAATGTAAATATAAAATTGTAAATAAATAATGCAACAAAAACTTTTTTTGATTGAAAAACTATTTTTTTTGTATTATCACAATAAACAGCCCCGGACTAAGGAATAACAATTATTAATTAAAAATAATATAATAAATTACATGATTTTAATCCACTAAAAGAGTTTCATTTCAGGCACTTTAAATGATAAAAGAACAGTTCCCTTTAGTATTAAAAGAATTTTACTGATGGCAATTCTGATTACGACTTAGGCAGAATTACATACTTTGAGCGCTTTAAACGAAACTAACTATTATAAATTTATTGAATGTTTATGAATTTGAAAAAAAATTATTTCTCAAGCATTAAAAAATTTATTAGAAAATTAACGTTAAAAATCCTCATGGATTCCTTAAAAATATTAAAAGAAAAAATTGAAGTTAAACATCGTCATGAATTTCTATAAGATTTAAGAATGTAAACATAAAAAAAGTAAAGTTAAAAACCTAACGCAATCCTCGAGCATATAAAACTGTAAACGAAAAAATTAAAGTTAAACAACCTCGAAGAATCCTCAAGGATTTAAAAAATTAATATAGTAAAAAATCCTCATGGACTCCTCGAAAAACGTTAAAGTAAAAAAATATCATGGAATTCACAGGAATTTAAAAAAAAAAAATTAAAGTTAAAGTTAACATCATGGAGTCCTCGAGAAATTAAAACAATGAAAAAATTAAAGTCAACTTTCTTCGAGGAATTAAAAAAATTAATATAGTAAAAAATCTTATTGGAGTCCTCGAAAGATGTTAAAGTAAAAAACATCATGGAATCCACGAGGAATTAAAGCAATGAAAAAATTAAAGTTAACCATCCTCGACGAAATCCTCAAGGATTAAAAAAAATTGAAGAAAAAAGTTAAAGTAAAATATCCTCATAGATTCCTCGAGGAATGAAAGCAATGAAAAAATTAAAGTTAACCATCCTCGACGAAATCTTCAAGAATTTAAAAATTGCGGTCTCTATCGTGCCCACCGATAATTTTGAGTGATAAAAACAGAAAAATCATTTTTTTGAAAAAAATAATGACTTTAACTGGTTCTCAAAATTGTAAAAAAAATTTTTTTTTTAATTTTTTTAGTTCAAGTAGAAGAGGGATTAATACTGAGTAAAACAAGCCATCATTCATTAAAATCGGTCCAGGCGTTTTCTGTCAATCCTGCCCACGAGTTAGTAAATTTCGTAAAAAGTGAAATTCGAGAAAACGCGCTTTAACTTTCGCACTACCGACGGGCCACCCGGTGGGTGGCCATGCAATTATTAATGTTATAAATCTGCTCGAATTTTGCATAAAAAATCGCGATTTTAAGTCACTGTACAAAATTTTATCTACTTTCGAAAAATAAAACAATTAATTTTTTTTACATTTCCTCTAGTTTATTTATAACAATTTAACAATTGGTTGTAACCTTTAATGTTTTTTAATTTAACTTTTTACACTCGACAAAAATCAACGAAAAACATGAAAAATAATTTAGATTGGTCTCTAAAACTTTAGGTACATATTCTTGGATGTATTTTCTAAAGATTTAAGCAACAAAAAAATCGATTTTTTTTCCATGTAAAGTAGGCTCCCCCCTTAAGTCAATTTTGAGGGCAGTTTTGAACTGAACGTCAAAATTTGACAAACAATTTCCGCTGCCCTTAAAATTTAGGTCAATTTTGAGGGCAGATTGGATCTAGACGTCAAAATTTGACAAACAATTTCTGCTACTCTTAAAATTTAGGTAAATTTTGAGGTCAGTTTTGACCAAAATGTCAAAAATCCCTCAAAAATTGAAATTTATTTTTAATTTTGATTTTTGAGGGTCAAATTTTTTTTTTTAAATGCTTATTTCCAATCGAAAGAGCATGAAAAAACCTTTCCAAAATGTACTTTGTCAAATTTGTATGTTTAATTGTTTAAAAGTAAAAAATTATTGAAATAAGCATTGTACTGAAAAACACAAAAATTTAACCCCCTCCCCCTCGGAAAATATTGGACTAGGTAAAAAAATATTTTCACGAAAAGTTACTATCTATGAGTATTACAAAAGCCTTAATTTTTGCTACGATTGGAGAAAAAATTTTCTCCACCTTGATCACTTGACATGGAATCGCTCATATATATATAAGTATAAGAATACATACGTTCAGAATACAGAATGAATTAAAAGTGGAAAAAAGTGCTAAGTGAAAAACACGTGTATTTTTTCTCTATTTATTGAACTATTAAAATTTAAAAAAAATGTAATAGAAGAGAAAAAATACTGAAAAATGGTAAAGTGAAAAACACGTGTTTTTTTCAGTTTAAAATTAAAAAAAAATTAGAGGAGAAAAAAAATTGGTGGTTAAAAATAAGGATGAGGAGGTAAGTTTTTTAAAATTGTGCCAAATATTACTTTTTAATGATATAAAATAATTTTTTCCTTCTTGCAATTAAAAAAAAGCAAGTTGTTTATTTTATGATCATTTAGCTTCCTTAATATAATATATATTGCAGAAAATTTGAATACACTTCGTATTTAAAAACAAAATTTGATTTTTTTAGAAAAATTAAATTTTTCGACATTTAGACAAACGTTGATGCTGAACTGGTTAAAAGTTTTGTAAAATATTCTAGAATATTATTGACTGGTGTAGAATCTTGACATATATATTGCAGAAAATTTGAATACATTTAGAAGTTTAGTCTCTGCGTTTGTCTAAATGTCAACAAACTTTATTTTTTAGAAAAATCCAAATATAAAAAAAATACGAAGTGTATTCAAATCTCCTGCAATACATATCGAGATTTTAACCCGATCAATGATGTTATAGAATATTTTACACATCCATTTAGAAGTTTCCTCTCTGCGTTTGTCGAAATATCAAAAAATCGATATTTTTTCGGTTTTCCTATCTTAAATTCTATAAAATATCAAAAATATTGGAATCAACTTGACAGAAATCTTTTGTTTTTTTATTCTTCATCCAACAAAAAAAAGAACATGTTGGGATTCTCTATCATATTTGCCGTCTAAGTCACTAACATTATCTACTCTTTAAACAATTAAACTTGTAAAGTAAAGAATTTAAGTAACTTTCTAGAATCAGTTAAAAAATCCGTTAGCTCGTCCTTGAGTTTCCTTATTTTATTAAAAATTGATATAATTTCTGTAATAATTTAAATGATTTAATATTTTTTGAATGAATCTTAAACAAGTACCCAGTTATTTATTATAAAAAATTTATGTTGTCTTAAACAAGAAAATTTCTTATACCGTCAACTAATTATAGTAAATTCAGAATTTTAAAATTGCGTTTGCTTAATAAAATTTAACACTTTTCATTTTAAAGGTATTTGAATAGTTATTATTCAAATATCATAAACGTGTATTGAAATTTGAAAGAACGATCACACAAAAGTATGGCACATTTTTTTGAAAATTTTTTTTCACAGCCAACGTACCGTCAAATGTGATAAATATCTGGACAGGAGGCTAACTTCCGAAATTTATACATTTTTGTGAATATTTGGATTTTCATTATCCTTAATAGTTTTTATAAGGATTTCGTATTTTTATTGTTTTACCAAACATTCATGGCATTATATTTAAATTGAGAAATAAAATTACTCAAAGAAATTTAAGAAAAAAGTTAATGTAATTGGAAAAGATTTTTGGATGTTATAGCCCAGCTGGAAGAATAGATTGAAGCAGCACTGAAATTGTACTGGCCTCAGTATTATTTCAGTCTGTTCACATCTACGTAAATTCACATTTATGAATTTCAAAAGCTTTTGGAAACAGAGTCAAGATTAGTTTTTAGTATGCAAAGTACTTTGTTGCTGCAGACGCCTGATTTTATTGAGGAAGTTAATGTAAAAGAAAAATATATTTCAATACTTTTTAGTGTAGATAATAAAGAGGGTCATTGGATTTGTACTTATTATGATGGACAAGTGCTACATGTTTATGATAATCTTAACAATGGACATTTAAATAAGGACCAGTTGGTTTATTTAAGTAGATTATTTTCATTGAAACCACAAGTATTTTTTACAGGTGTTCAACAACAACCGTTTGATACTTATCATTGTGGAGTATTTGCAATAGCATTCGCTACTTTTATATTTTTCAATGAATTTCCGAAGACTCTTAATTATGTTTTTTTTGGATAAAAATGTAATAAATGATATTGCCGACACTGAAATGAGTAAAATGAGAAAAAATATGAATGTAATGTTTAAAGAAAGGCGTTTCATTCCCTTTAAAACGAAAAAAACAAATGACGTTAGTTTTTTTTATTATTTAGAAGAATAGGGGACGCCTTCTTGATGAATATAAGTAGTTTTATGTAGAAATTTAGAATTTGTACATGAAAATGTTAATCCAAAATTTTTTAATTCAGTCCTAAAAAGTCCTTCAGTCCTAATTAACCACCTGTTAATTAGGTATCCTCGCCAGAGGAGAGGGAAACTGTAGAAAACCTCTTTTAAGTACAACCGGTTTTATCGACAGTCAAGTTCTAATGGTGTGTACCGGACAGTCATCGGCAGTGCACATCATTATACCCTAACGTCAAACTTCCCGCTTGATAAATCACGAAAGTAGTGAGAAAAACACCGTGCTATAGCAGGCACCAAGGCGGTCACTTATCCAAGTACTTAAGAAAATATATCTACTGAAAATGAATTATCTTGGAAGAATGAATTATGTATATCAGCATTGTGATGCTAAACATTTTAGTGATGAACAGGAAATGAAAAATTATTATAACGATTGCTGCGGTCATGGTGGTGTAAAACTACAATCAAAAGAATATCCATATGAATTAAGAGTATTGCTAGATGGATCGCATTCTAAATCTTCCTACTTTATGCAATGTGTTAGATGTTATAACAGTTCATTTGCTTTCACCTCATTCAATGCAAATATTATTGATTTTAGAAATAGAAGATCAGGTTCTTATTGTTTTAAAATTCAAGGTCAAATTTATTATCATATTAATAGTGCTCTTTATCCAGAGGATAGAGCTAATCCTTGTTTTAGAAAGTTGTTTATTTATTATGCTGATGATGATTGATGCAGTTCAATTTAGATTAAATTACAATGAGAATTCAAATACTGAAATTTTATATAATATAGAAATTGTTATGAGAACTCATAATGCTTTTACTAAATCATTAAAGATAATAAAAGAAGTTATTGAAATAGAATCAAATTTAGCTAGAGAAAATGATAAAGAATTTCCTGAATTAAAATAACTATTCATTTAAAAAAAAGGAATTGATCGTGAAAGATACAATTTTTAAAGAGTTAATGAAGTAGCTGCTATTTTTAAAACTAATTCAGAAGGTGAAGTTCCAGACTCCTATGTTGCAATTCATAATAAACAAACTCAAGAATTACAGTTGATTTGAGATCTGAAAGTTATAAAGGATTAATAGATTACATGTAAAATATTTCAAATGAACATGCAATACATATTAGCAAAATGGTTATTTTACTATCTACATTTATTGGATTACCTAGTAATATGATGCAGCAATATCAAGATGCTATGGCTATTGTCCGAAAACATGAAAAACCTGATTTGTTTATAACAATGACATGTAATCCACAATGGGAAGAAATACAAGAAAAGGATCTCGCACAAAATACATTAAAAATCCCTTTCGGTCAAATTGTTTTAAACTTTGGTAAAATGAAGTTCAAGTGATTCTGAACCAAAGCTCTCTGGTTCATACCCCCTTCTTTCCGGGTTCGTTTGCCTGCTAGAAGCATTTGAAGGTGAAAGTAACAAACTGTATTTTGAGAGAATTTCATCTAATTTAAATGCATTTTTTTGGTGTCACTTTATAGATATACGTTCTTGAGGTCTCTGATATTGCAGAGCAGTATTCGTAATATTGCTATGCAATGTTTGCTACATTACCATGTTATATTTTGCAATAATAATCTATTGTAATATTTTAAATCGTGAATATATTTTATATATTTTGTTTACATTATTTACATTTTCACAACCTTGATACTTCATTTCTCAGAAAAATGGAAACAAAGTATGTATATATACATACTTACTCACTTTTCGCTTTTCAAAGGTAATCTTTTAAACTTAATATAGTTGTTAAACATATTGCCTCAATACTGCAAATGTTACTTATGGTAATGTAGCAAACATTGCATAGCAATATTACGAATACTGCTCTGCAATATCAGAGACCTCAAGAACGTATATCTATAAAGTGACACCAAAAAAATGCATTTAAATTAGATGAAATTCTCTCAAAATACAGTTTGTTACTTTCACCTTCAAATGCTTCTAGCGGGCAAACGAACTTGAACTTGAACTTCATTTTACCAAAGTTTCAAACAATTTGACCGAAAGGGATTTTTAATGTATTTTGTGCGGGGTCCTTTGTTTGTGAATCAAACGGCATCTGATAGACCCGATATTGCAGCTAGAGTATTTTCCTTGAAAGTAAATCATTTAATAGATATTATTGCCCGACAAAAGTTGTTTGGTAAAGTTAAATCTTTTGATTATATTGTAGATTTTTAAGAAAGAGGATTACTGCATATTCATATGCTGGTTATATTGAAAGAAAAGTCTAAAATTTTGTCACCTGAAAGTGTTAATTGTTTTCTCTCAGCAGAAATTCCAGACGAAAAAACTAATCCTATATTACATAAAATAATAATGCAAAATAATATTCACGGTCCTTGTAGAGATTGGTGCATAGTTAATGGGAAATGTTCTAAAAAATTTCCGAAAGCTTTTTAAAATGAAACTACAAGAGAAAATGATCCTTATGTTTTATATCGGCGAAGAGATGTAGGTGAAACGTATAAAAGACCTAATGGTTATGTTCTAGATAATCGATATGTTGTTCCTCATTCTCCAATGCTTTCACAAATATTTAACAGTCATATTAATGTTGAAATTGTTTCAAGTATAAATTCTGTGAAATATTTATTTAAATATATTTATAAAGGTCATGATGCAGCTTCTATTATTATTACGAATGTTGATGGACAAAATGGTCTTAATCATAATGAAATACGTCATTATGAAGAGAATAGATATATTGGGCCAGTTGAAGCAGTATGGAAATTAGTTTTTAAACCGTTAGTAAAAAAGAGTCACAGTGTTAATCGTTTACCTATTCATTTACCAAATGAACAGAATGTTATTATTCGTGAAGAGCAAGATAATCAGATTTCTTTTAATTTAGAAAATTGTTTCAAGTATAAATTCTTTGAAATATTTATTTAAATATATTTATAAAGGTCATGATGCAGCTTCTTTAATTATTATGACGAATGTTGATGGACAAAGTAGTTTTAATAATAATGAAATAAGTCATCATTAAGAGAATTGATATCTTGGTCCAGTTGAAGCAGTATGGAGAATACTTTTTAAACCGTTAAGAAAAAAGAGTCACAGTGTTAATCGTTTACTTATTCATTTATTAAATTAACAGAATGTTATTATTTGTGAAGGGCAAGATAATCAGATTTCTTTTAATTTAGAAAGAAACACGAAACTATTAGACTATTTTTATTTATTTTTATCTTTAGCTTGTTTATAGCATTAGAAATTTACAGGAATGCAGCAACTTTATTACCTCATAGTAAGACTGTTCATGAAATATTGGGTTTACCTGTTCCTTTGTATAGTGATTCATCTTCAAGTGTAAAAGTACAATCTAAAGAAAGAATTTTTTAAAGGATACTGATGTTTTTATTTGAAATGAAATTAGGTAAACATTTTGGTGGAAAAGTATTGGTTTTAGCTGAAGACTTTCGACAAATATTACCAATTAAAGAAAGAGGCACTAGATCGGAAATTGTAAATTTATCAATAAAAAATAGTAAAGATTAAAGATCTTTTATAAAGTTTACTTTATCATAAAATATAAGAGCTTTGCCAGAAAAAACTGAATTTGTAGACTTTTTATTAAAAGTTGAAAATGGTGAATTAAATGATAAAGATGATAATATTGAATTACCAGAAAAAATCATTCAAACAGAAAATGTACACTAACGTCGGAAATTGTCGGTCCGATCGACCGAAGAGGAGAAAAAAAGGCAGCTCCACTAAAATCATAATAACTTTGCCAAAAATGAAGATAGAGACTTTAATTTTGCAGATTTGGAAAGCTTATAAAATTTTGAATAAGATAAGATTTGGTTAATTTTTCTAACGTTTAGAACTTGTTATATAATTTAATTACTTGTAGTACAAAACTCTAAAAATTTGCTATTATCGTTCGATATGTTTAGTCCGTTGCCTGATCTACAAAAATAATAGGAAAAATTTGAAACTCTAATCATTTTGTTAAAAAAATTGTCACTTTTAATTTGAGCCTAAGAAAAGTAAAAAATATTAATACGTCTCCGAGATATGATATACGCGGACATTTTTAATCATATCATGGAGACAAATTAATATTTTTTACTTTTCTTAGGCTCAAATTAAAGGTGACAATTGTGAATTGTTCTTTAAGAACAAATGTTTAAAGCTCCAAAACTCATAAACAACATTTTTACAAGTAATTTAAAAAAATATATAACAAAAAACAAAGATTTCAAAAATTTACTTTCGAGTGTCAAAATCACTTTTTTTACCATATTTTTAACAATAATAAATAAATAACAATGGAAATTGGTACAAACTTACAGTATGCCAAGTACATTATTTTGATCAAAAACCGAAATTCACTGATTTACCAGTTTTGAATAAATTGAAGTGATCCATTACGCCCCGGTCTCCCCTACTACTTAATGCAAACCATCAGAATACTTTCAAGTATTGCTAATATCATCAACTTGTTCTAAAACTTCAGTGTAAACATATTTTTTTATTAACTTGTTGTTTCTATGATCAGCTAAACATATTTTAATTAAATTAAATGAACGTACTCTAGACAATACTACATAATCTGACCATGGTTAAACATCTCTTCTTAAATCAATTATGATCCTATTGAAAGTTTGACCTTGAGGTTTATTCATTGTCAATGCAAATGCAAGTTTTATAAGAAACTGTCTTCTTTAAAACGTTAAAGGATAAATATTTTCACAATATAATGTTACACGGTAAAAGAAAACAATATTCCCACGCTTATCTTCAGTTAATATTTGACAATTTATTACGTTATTTAATAAATCTATGATTAACAACTTTGTTCCATTACACAAACCCTCAATTATACTCAGATTTCTTATAAGCATTACTACACTGTGTATCTTCAAACTTAATTCATGAGGTGGTAAAGACGGTGGTGAAGGACTATTTAAATATTCTGATAGAATGGTGTCACTAAAATCATTATTATCACAATTTTCAGTGGAATCAACACTTTTATAAACTTTGTCTTTATCACTATCTAATAATTGCACAACTCTTTTATTAATGTCATCAACATCAACGTTTCTAAGTTCTAAAATTGCACAGTTTGCTATTTTTTAAAATCTTTTTCCTAGTATTAAATCACCATACACATCATCAACAATATCTACACTACCGTAAGAAATGGTCGGTCCGATCGACCGAAGAGGAGAAAAAAGGCAGCTCCACTAAAATCATAATAACTTTGCCAAAAATGAAGATAGAGACTTGAATTTTGCAGATTTGGAAAGCTTATAAAATTTTGAATCAGATAAGATTGATTAGATTAGATTAGAGTTTCAAATTTTTCCTATTATTTTTGTAGATCAGGCAACGGACTATTGAGAAAAACCTATTATATTTAAAATATTAATAAAATAATCCTGTTAAGTTTAATTTTTTGTAATTTATATATTAAGAAGTACCAATGGTAACCCTTTAATAAAAAATAACTGGAGAATAGATATTTTAAGTAAATGGATTTTGCATTTTGCTACAACTTTTTAAAATTTGAAAATTGCATGAAATTGTTTAAAGTTTAAATTAAATATGTTTCATTTTTAATATTCTTTGTTATAAATATTCAATAGAAACTAAAATTGTCAATATTAAATAATATTGACTCACCTTGCATTTCACAAAAAACATTGTTCTAGAAAAACAGTATAAGTGATATTAAGACGTACTTTTTTGAATTAACAGCTGAGATGTTAGGCTAAGTTTTCCACATAAAAAAATTTTTAGTATTAAAGCAAGAATGACGAAGTTATGCAACAAAAAGTGAAAAGTGATCCATTACGCCCCGGTATCTCCTATATATATCTCTCTCTCCCTATTCAAAACTTATGTCAAAACTGACCTATTTTTTGACCTATAGGTCAAAAAAAGGATAAATGACGGCCTCACTTTACTTTCAAATCTATGTCAAAATTGACCTATTTTTTGGCCTATAGGTCAAAAAAAGGTAAATAAATAACTGCCTTACATTACGTTAAAATCTATGTTTAATTTGACCTATTTTTTTACCTATAGATTAAAAAGTGGTCTCCATGTGGGCATTTACAAAATAAATAATTTTAATAAATATTTTTTAGTTTAGGTGAGATGCTAAATTGGTTTAAATTAAAATTTTAAGATTTGCCAAAATCATAACATCCTAAAAAGGTTAATAATACTAAAAACCAAGGACGAATTTAAAATAAAAAATCACAGGGGATTGGCGCGCGAAGCGCGCAGGGGGACGCAGCCCCCCTAGTATATATATATATATATATATATATATATATATATATATGGGTGATTTTCAAATAACTGTGATTTTTTTGAATAAGACATTTTTCTGCTAAAATAGTGAATCAAATTTGACATTCATTACATATATTCCAGTACATTTTTGTTATTAAAGTATATGTTCAAAAGGAAACTACAAGATTTTAAATATTTCTAAAGTTACGATGGAAAACGCAAAGAAAATGCAAAAGTTACATGCCACGGACCTGACATTTTTCCACGGTCCTGACATGTGTGTCACAGTTAAAACACGCAAAGAAATAAAAAATTTAATAAATATTTTCTTTTCAATGTTCGTTCTTCAAAATAATACCAATAGAAGTCAATCAAAAATAAAATTGAGTAATAAAATCACTATGACGTTAACATGTGTTGCTAGAAAGTAATTAACAATTTAAAACATGAAAAAAGTGCTCGTGTACGTAGAATATCATTATAATAAAAATATTTCTATATGTAAAACATCCGGTTACATTTGGCCTAAAAAGTACTTAAAAAATAGTTTCAATAATTGCTCACGTGAAAATTTTAGAACAAAGTTTTTAAAAAAGGTATGCCACGGACCTGACAATTTAACCCTATTTTCTTAATTTTAACTATGATAATGTTAATGTTAATGAACTAAATATTAAGTATCTTCAAGAAGAGATTTCTATTAAGTGATGTATTAAGTGAGTGGCAAAAAATAATAATTATATTAGTCATTTATCTATGGGGACATGCAAATATGACAGTTATTTGAAAATCACCCATATATGGGTCATTCTCACAATCGGGACAAATGACCCGTACATTAGATTTTTTTAAATAAATAATAATAATTTTTCAAAACTTTTACCTCCTAATAATAGCTTTCATCATGATTTAATCGGATCCTATGAAAAATAAATAAAAAATTTGAAATATTTAGAGATACACATGTTTATATAGTATAAAAACTCCCCTCCGTTACTGTTCATAAAGAAAGTTTCATTTATAAAAGAGGTATTGTATTAATTTTGCAATATTAAAAAAATTTTTGCCGGGTAAAATCTACTTATTATTCTATTTGTAATTGATTCATCAAGAATAAAGTAAAATATTTGTGAGGTATTTTTTCTTAGAATTAAATTCGTTTTGTGCAGAAATAAAACTCCCCTCCGTTACCACTCACAAATATAATTATAAAATATAGAAAAAACGACAACATAAAAATAAATAAATCAAAACTCTTTGTAGTGTCAGTATAGTTATGGTCATTACATAAAATGATGAAATGAAAAGAAAATAGTCAGTTTTAAAAGAACTTTTAGTGTGTCAGTGTACATCGACATAATAAAAACTCTTCTCCGTTACCGCAATAAATTTATTTTTTTGAAAGTAAATAATAATAATTGTTAATAATTTTATTCACATTGTTTTATTTAAAAACAAAGAAAACTAAAGATGTTATAAATTTATTTATAAAATTGATTTTTTAGCAACACAATGAACATATTTCGAAGCTGTCTTATAAAAGAAAACTCCCCTCCGTTACCGATGGTATATTTCCATTATACAGTACCTAAATTGCAGACTTTATTAATCATGGGATTCGTTTGAAATTCGTTACTTGGGGGTTGTCGGGGTCGCTGATTACGAATCCGATGTCAGTTTTTGAAAATCCAAAATGGCGGGTCCAATATGGCGGACACTTTTTTGAAAAATTCATCGGATTTGCTTGAAACTCGTTACTCAGGGGTTTTCGGGGTCGCTAATTACGAATCCGATATTAGTTTTCCAAAATCCAAAATGGCGGATCCAATCTGGTGGACACATTTTTGAAACATTCATCGGATTCGGTTAAAACTTGTTTCTCTGAGTTTTTCGGGGTCGCTGATTACGAATCCGATATCAGTTTTTAAAAATCTAAAATGGCGGATTCATCAAGAATAAAGTAAAATATTTGAGAGGTATTTTTTTCTAGAATTGAATTAGTTTTGTCCACCGCACGAAATTCCCCACCATTACGGGATACAAACATAATAAAATATATTTTTGAAATTAGCAACCCTAAAAATACACGAGTATCTACTTTAAAATTATCCCAATTATTTCTTAAAAGTGTCCACCATATTGGATCCGACATTTTGGATTTTGGAAAACTGATATCGCATTCGTAATTAGCGACACCGAAAACCCCCGAGTAAAGAGTTTCAAGCAAATACGATGAATATTTCAAAAAAGTGTCCGCCATATTGAATCCGCCATTTTGGATTTTTAAAAACTGATATCGGATTCGTAATTAGCGACACCGAAAACCCCCGAGTAACGAGTTTCAAGCAAATCCGATGAATTTTTCAAAAAAGTGTCCGCCATATTGAATGCGCCATTTTGGAATTTTAAAAACTGATATCGGATTCGTAATCAGCGACCACGAAAACCCCCGAGTAA
This sequence comes from Leptopilina myrica (nomen nudum), assembly GCA_032872475.1. Taxonomy (NCBI): domain Eukaryota; kingdom Metazoa; phylum Arthropoda; class Insecta; order Hymenoptera; family Figitidae; genus Leptopilina; species Leptopilina myrica (nomen nudum). The sequence continues at coordinate 34,536,997 of CM065463.1, read as the reverse complement.
CGAATTTTATGTAATTTTCATCAATTTTTAAAATATTTTAGTTGCGATAAATTTTCAACAAAAATTCTGAATAAAAAACATTAATTTTTAATAATAATGTTAATAAAGATTGTAACCACGTATTTTATAGGTTTATTAAGATCCCCCTTTTGCAACAGGATTAATAATAAAAGTGATATTTCAACTTTTTTTTTATAAAATTATTCATATATATAAGTACTTTCAAAAAATATGTGGCCTTTTCAAAAATCCAAAATGGCGGTCAAAATATAATCTATAAATATGTCTAAATTCAAAAACAGAGGCCTAAAAGTGCTAATAAAGAGGAGTTAAATAAGGAAATCACCTATGTATTGGTGGTAAAATTAGCATTAGAATACATACTTTTTATTCCATAAGCAATAACGGTAATTTGATATCGGTTTTCAGAAAATAAATACGGCGGATCCAATATCAAGGAATACTTATTAGCTTATTTATATTTTTTTAGTAATCACGTATTTAACCAATTTCAATTTGATGAAATTACAAAAAAAATTTTATAGTAATAATTAATTTTTTATTTTTAGTTAGTTTAATTATTTAATTACTGAATTTACCTGTTAAATAATAAAAATAACATATTATTTAGCGTGTTAATCGTTTTAATATGAATTTCTGAAACTATTTTTTGATATCTAACCAAACAGATTTTAGAAATTTTCTTTTTATCTATGTAACGTCTGACTTCACTCCTAAAAAAAGATATGTCGGACGGGACACGATGACAAAAAATAATAAACATGAATATTTATTTTTGTTATTATTTGAAAACTTGAATTTAGTTTTAATTCCGTATTTACACAAATAATATAAATATACTAGAATTTTTTTTATATATTAATTACCATTTAAAAATGTTCGCCTTTAAAAAAAACTTATGGACACGATGACATTGGAGAATACGTACACGAAGAGAAATTTTATTTTATATAATACAAAATTGAATTAAAATTTTTTTTATATCATAAAATGTATATAAGGACACGGGACATGATGACATTTTTGACATATTTTTACTATTTTTAACCTTTTGTGTCTATAAAAAATTAAATTAAATAACCAGATATTGTAGATAAAATTATACTCTATAAGATGTTTGCATTTAAAATCATGAATTTCTAACAACCAAATTATTATTTATCCAGGACAAGATTTCAACGATTTTTTTATTTTAACCCATAAACGAACATAATAAAATATAATTTTGATTTAAGGGGACATTCCAGTTCAAAATGTTTAAAAAAATCGATTTTTTAAAATTTTATTTTCGGATTTCTTATAGTAGTCCAGTCGCCCTGTGTTTTTTCGTGCCAAAATTGATACCTGAAGTCTGATGGTTTTTTTAAAATGGAATTTCTACATTTTTGGCCGGATGAAAATCAATTTTTTTTGTTGGGTTCTCTTTATGAAATGCCAATCTATCAATCACAATTTGTAGCAAATTGAATTTTTACAAAAAAAACTAGTTTTTGGGGGGGGAGAAATTTTTGGCTTATAAACAAATGAACACTACATCAACAATTTTTACTTTAACAATTTGGCATAAACGCCATTTGATTACTTATTCTTTCCTGAAAATTTTGCAAAAAAAAATTTTGATCTAGGTCAAAAGGGGGGGGGAAGATAATTTTTTTTTTCAAAAAATTCCTGAGCCTTTAATTATTAATATTTTTTTTAATATATTTTTTAGTTGATTAGTCATACTAATTATCAAAAAATCAATCTAAACATCTATAAACTTCTTGTTCGTAAAAATATTTTTCAAAAGTATGCAACGTTCGAATGCAACGTTTAAGCAGCGTAGATGCTCTAGGATGCATAGTGGGGGACATCATCAGTCGCTCGCGCTAAAGTTGAATTCAAACTTTCAAATTCGTAAAAGTTGTCATAACATTCAAACAAATTAATGAATTTTGATCATTTTTTTTAAACTGGGCTAAAATTTTCTCAGGAATTCAAATTTTTTATTTGTTTTTTGAAAAATTTATAAATAATGTCAAAATATTAATAAGAAAGTGCCATTTTTAGTGGTTTAAATTCATTTGCAAGTAAACAAATGGACCAATTTTAACATATGACCCATCATTTTAAAGGTATTTTCGAGCTCTATAACTTTTATTAACAATTTTTTCCCCTATAATTTGATAAGAAAGAACGGTCATCAAAAAACTGTTTTTCGGCACCTTAAAAATTGTTTATAACGCGCAGCTTAAAAAATCTCGAGTGGGAAACATATATACATCTTCATACTACCACCCCACACTATATGAATCCACAATTAGACTTCAGGTATCAATTTTGGCAAAAAATGACTACTTTTTTCACAGGACGACTGGACTATAGTGTAAAGCATACTCTCCTAAAATATTATTGCAAAATTCGAAGTAAAACAAAAGTTATACATTTTTATTCTTCGTCATGTCAAAGATGTTTTTGTATGCAGATAAGAAATCAAATGATTTAAATGTTTTCTTATTTGCATTTTTTAAAAAAGACAAACAAAAATGTATTTGGTGTTGCTGATCACAAATTAGATATCAAATTTTCAAAATTCAAAATGGCGAATCCAATATGGCAAAAAAGAGAATTTTTATATTTTAATTTTTTTATCGTTTAATTTTTTTTCATGCACCATATTGCATCCGACATTTTTAATTTTGGAAAAGTTATGTTATATTCGTCATCAGCGACACCGAAAACCCCCCCGTAACGATTTTTAAGAAAATTCAATGGTTTTTAAAAATAAAATGTCGCCATATTGGATCCGCCATTTTAAATTTTATAAATCTGATTCCATATTCGTAATCAGCGACCTCAAAAACCCCCGAGTAACGATTTTCAAGCAAATCCGATGATTTTCTTTTAAATTTCGAAACTTAGGAATAAAAACTTTGAATGCGTTTTTCTCAAAATGTACTTTTTTGAACTGGTAAAAGTGATAGCTCGAGTTCTACTAAACCAATTTTGAAAAACCAAACTGTGTTTGATTCATTATCATCATGGCTAGGGGTGGAACCTCAAAAACTGGAAAATTTGCGGTTCCTTTTTTTCTATAAGAGAAATTCTGAATAAAAACATGTGTTTTTTCATGTTTTGGGGAAAAAGTGCCCTAAAAAAGAAGGGGAGGAAAATTTTACTTTTTTGAGGTTTCACCCCTGGAGAAATATCTAACGAAGAGAATGTCACTTTGTTTTTTGTTTTATCTGTTTTAGAACTCTTGGAATCGTTTTCACCAGATGAAATAGACATTTTTGAAAATGTCATGTATAGCCGCCATCTTGGACTAAAAGTGAAAATTTTTTTTTATGTTCTTAAAAAAAACTGTTTATAATATGTAAAAAAAATTATAAATAAATGTGGTAATTTTTTTTACTTAAATCCCAAAAAGGCGAATTTTTCCCTGTTTTAAACTGGAATGTCCCCTTAAAGAAACACTTTTAAAATTCATAAAATAAGAATTTTCTTTATTTCTCTTAATCGTTAATGCCTCTAAACGCTTCGGGGGGTTTCTCAATCTTTTTGGTCTTGCTCGAAACTTCGATTATTCTCCCGGTGCATATTTTGCTGCTTGCATCATGACTATGTCACCTATTTCGAATTTGACGTTTTTCACTCGGCTTTTGTCGAATCGCGTTATGTATTCATTTGTCCTTCTTCAATCTTGGTTCGATTTTCGTTTTGGATGATTTCGGGAAGTGTGTAACGGCTGTCGTCGTCTAACGTGAGCTTCCTTAGTTCACCTTTATCATTTCGGTTTATAAATCCGTAGAGCGTTTCAAATGGACTTTTTCCTGTTGTTTTGTTTGGAGATTCGTTGAGATTTTCTGCACTTGCTTTAATCTTTAATCACAATCTCGTCCCTTTGAATGTCGAATACTGGCAAGACTTTCCTAACACATTATAAACTTAAAAAAAATTTAACGCACCGTATAAAAATTTCTGAAAATCAACATCAGATTCGGTATCAGCGACCCCATAAACCCCCGAGTAACAACTTTCAACGAAATCTGATGGATTAAAAAAATTTTTGTCCGTGATATTGGATCCGCCATTTTTAATTTCTGAAAATTAACAACAGATTTGGTATCAGCGATCCCAAAAACCCCCTAGTAACAACTTTTAACGACACCCGATAAATTAAAAAAAAAATTTGTCCGCCATATTGGACCGCTATTTTAAATTTCTGAAAATTAACATCAGATTCGTCATCAGCGACCCCGAAAAATATATATGAATAATTTTTGGGTATAAGCAATTTTTTTGGAAGCTCTTAATTTTGGCCATCGGGGTGGCCCGCTTAACGTGAAACGTCCTATATATATTAATTAAAGTATATTGCATTGAGTTACTTTATTTTATATTTATCATAATAAAATTTTTTGCAGGTGCTGTGAATGTGTTAAGAAAGTTTTTCTTTGATGTTTATTTAATGTAAAAATTTTTCTGACAATTTAAAATAAAATTTAAATTCAAAGTTCAAATTAGCTTTGAAATGTAGTATAATGTTACCTTGAAAGGACTGCCTGAACTATCAAGTTATTTGACAGCGGAAACGTCAAACATATGCCTTATCATTTGATGTAACGCGTTTTAAAGAACACAATCCAAAAAAGTGATTTGCAAGTTTGAAAGTGTTATAAAATTTAAGTTTTAAAAGGTAACTTAGGGGAGACCGGGGCTAAACCGGACAAGTCAAATATTTCCGAAACCGTGAAGAATTTCAAATCGTGTAAATAACCTATGAACGCGCAATTTCGTGATGCATATGCTGCATGAGGTTTTAGGGATGTGTCCATTTTCTTGTAATAATAGTTGCCGTTAATATGTGAAAATGTCATTTCTTGAGGTAAAAGTAAAAAAAAATTTCTTCATTTTTTTGGGTTTTTATCGTTAAAATTAAAGTGAAAATATCATACGGCCATTTTTCTTTTAGCTCAAGGTGTACTGAGTTTAGTAGAAAAAAAGTTTAATGGAAAACATGAAGAAGAAAAAATATATTGCAGGTTAATTATTAGATGACGGTGTGGGGCTGAATCGGACATCGTGATTAAAAACAACCAAATATTTGAATTCTTTAATTTATTTTATATTAATTAACTATTTTATATTATATTCCTTGCTTAGAACCACTTTATAAAGAAATAAATAAAGAATTTATTTTAAAACTCGAATTCGCAAGCGAGTTGCTACAAACAGACAAGCCTGAAAACTGTAATTCATTTTATATTATAATTATTACCGATTTTACATATTATATTATATTCTTTGTATAGAAATATCTACAAATAAATAAAAGAAAAATTTATTTGACTTTTTTACAAAAAAAAAATAAAATTTGTATCTCATTCTTTAATTAATTGGCCGTGTCCGATTTAGCCCCATGGGGTGTCCGGTTTAGCCCCACCAATTTTCGGATTTTCGTTTTTGAGGTAGTCACCTTCGAAGCAATATATCTCTAAAGCTATTGTACTTTTTTTGAATCGAACAAGTGCGATTTGTAGGTGAAAGTACAAGCTTCAAAACGGTATATTACACTTTAGCAAAAAGTATGTTTTTGTATGAGTTTTCTGGTCAAAGACCAAATCCGTCCGGTTTAGCCCCGGTCTCCCCTACTTTGTTTTAATACTAATACTATTATTAACTAATTTAGTAATTAATTATTCTTGTTTAAGTATAAATTCAAAATTTTTATTAAAATTCTTCGCGCAAGAATTAAATTATTTTCATAAAAAATAACATTCTTCAAAAGAATTCAATTATTATTATTATAAATAACACAATTTTGTTGAAAAAATTCGCAATATTTTTCAATGAATACTTTTCAATAAAATTTTAATAAAATTTCACGAAAGAATTCAATTTTTTTTAATTTTGAATACAATTTTTCTATAGAAACCAATTCTTGTATTTTTTCAATAAATGAAACGAAATGAATTGGGGATTTCGAAAAGGGATTATTAAAAAAGAATTAAAAACTCGGATTTTTTTCAAATTTTGCTTTTCTGTATTTTTTGAATTATTATATTTATTCATTGACGTTTTCTTAATAGGGAAATTTTATCTGAGGTACTTTTAACGGAGAAAAATATATTAAACTGTGTTTTCCTTTTACTTTTAATCTAAGATTGTTTGTTTTCCTACCTAACACTGAATAGTTTTTGAGCTTAAAAAAGTTATTACATTTTAAAACTAAATAAAGGATAATTGAATTGATTCTCGATAGTAAAATATTTAATAAATATATTTTTGTAACTTAAACAATTAATTTTTTTTGATTTCAAAAAGGTACTCTGACACCTACAAATCATTTTTCTCCAACCCACTTTCATTTAAGACAATTATTTTATCATTTTCTCATATAAAATAGCATCGAATTACTATGAAAGAAACTGGACTCATTTCATTAAAGAAATAAAAAGTTTTTTGCCTTTATTTTTATAAATGATAAAATTGTACTTAGGAATTCAATTATTTTCAATAAACGTTTGAATAAAATCAAATATTTAATAATAATTATCACTAGACACGTTAATTTTTAAAAGTTAAAAAGAATTTTTTAAATTCAATTATTTATCAAATTTTTATTTAAAATTATTTTTAAAAAACACATTTTTTTAAAAAGAACTTAAAGAAATTCTTCAAAAAAATTTAATATTTACAAAATTTCTAATAAAATTATTAAAAAAATGTTATCAAATATTATCATAGTTTTTTAGTTCGTGAAATACGAATGTTCTCATGTGTCTTACACTGAAAAGATTTTGACAGAAATCATACTACTTTGCAAAATACCGTCAAACCGGAAGGACAGCATTAATGCTTATGGTTGCATTATGTAATATTGTATCTTTATAACTTAGATTATCATAAAGATGCATTCAAGCGAGATCAAGTGAAAAAACTTTAAGCACAAGAATTTATTTTGACTTTCAATTTAAATTTTGATCTTGTATTAATTAAATAGTCTTTAACGTCCGAGATACTTCATAAATAAGTCAAATTAATGAAAACGAAAACATTCGGACAAAGTAACAAATTTTATTTACTCCAACGTTTCGAAATCAAATCGATTTCCTCTTCAGGGAGTCTAATCAAAAAATATATACAAAATTAAAAAACAAGTTGTTCATTTCATGACCATTTCGCTTCCTCAAAATATTATAAACCAATTGCTTAATTTCATTTTAATATGTTAAGGTAATATTTTAAATAACACAAATTTTGAATTTTTTGTGAAAAAAAAATATTGATTAATTTTATAAATTTTGATGAAATGTGCACTTTGTATATATCAATCGATTCGTTTTTTTGTCAGGAATGTAATTTTGAGAATAATTTATGAAAATATTAAGAAACAAAAAAGTTATTTAAAAAAATACAAAAATTTTTTTTTTCTAATTTTGAAAAAATTGTATAAAAAAAATTTTGTGGATAAATTTGAAAATCCTTGTTTTCAGATTTTAGGTATTAATGACTGCAATAAACCTGCAAAATTTCAGGGCAATCCATTAAAATTTGTTTGAGATAATTTGTACACAATTTTTTGTGACATACACACACACATACATCTGGACATTTGCTCAGAATTTAATATACATATATCCTAGATGGAAATGAGTCCATATAATCATGTTTTGAAAAATTGAAAATCGTCACGAATGCAAAGCTTCCTTATGAGGAAGCAATAATAAAAACTATTTTATCAATATATAAAAATAAATTAAGTACATATTCAAAAAATTATCTTACAAAAAAAAATAATTAAATAAACGAAGACTTAAAATTTAAACCCTAGCGATGGAGTAGAGCCTGGAGTCAGAAAATTATAAAAATTGAATCAGAAAAAATCAAAAATAAAAATAGAAATAAATACAAATTGGAAAAATTAGGAATAAAATAAGTAAATAATAAATAAACTCAAAGAAGAAACAATAATCAATAAATAAATATTTAAAAAATCAATAACAATTTTTATATACAGAATAAGTAAAAAGAAATAAAAAATTAAATTAACATACCATAAATAAATAAATAATCTGTCTTAGAAACACATAAATAATAATAAATAAATAATAAATTGCAAACTGCAAAGTCAAATTTAAAACTGAGCTCCAAACTCTAACGACACTTTACAATAAACATTAATTGAAGAGAGACAAACAAAAACAAATAGAAACAATAAGATGAATAAGAACAGAGAATGAAACACAATGAGTATTATCACGTTAATTACACTGAAAAAACATTAGGTGAGAAGTTGACTTTTGATGTACAACTGTTATGTTAAATGCGGGTCAACCGCTTGCTCTGATTTTGGGCGAACGTGTCGCCCAATTAGTCGAACGGTTCGACTTCAGTGGAGCAACTTTTGGCCGACAGGTGGCAGTTACCTGTTTGCTTTAATGGGTAGGAAAACATCTCGTCGAAATTTAGGCGACACGTTCGCCCAATTTAGGTTAGAAGTTGCACTAACATAAAGTAGACATGCGCTGCTACTGCTAAAGCAACGGTTCGTCCAATTTTTTCTCAGTGTACTTGAAATAAAATTTAGAATCATTTCTTAAGATTTATCAAAATTATCTAAATCGGTCATTTTATTTAAACTATTTTCTCCTTCTTTTTTTATGAAAAACATTTCTGACAATAATCGTTTTTTAAGACTTGGTTCAATATCCAAAATATCAAAATTATCCCATTTTATAAAATGTGGAAAAGTGTCACTATTAGAATTTGTCAAATGGTTAGTAATGATATTATGATATTTGTCATTTAAGTTAGAATTACTCATATGTTCCTTTTTACGAATATGTAGCGGTTTTTTTGTCTGCCCTATATGAGGGATTTCGCGTCAAGTGATCAAGGGGTCTTTTGGTGCAATGTTTATTAAAATAATTTTTTACTCTTAAACAATTAAACATACAAATTTGACAAAGTACATTTTGGAAAGGTTTTTTCATTCTCTTTCGATTGGAAATAAGCATTTTGAAAAAAATAATGTTTGACCCAAAAAAATCAAAATTAAAAATAAATTTCAATTTTTGGGGGAGAAAGACCCAATTTTTTTTAAACGAAAGCTGAGGTTTTTCCTAAAAGGACATATAAATGGTGAAGTGGGACTAGAATGTTTAAACATTGAAAAAATGAGTTTTCTACTCGCCGGAGCGCTCAAAACCCGGTTTTAAGCTCCGTTTAGGAGAAATTTTTTTTTTCAATGTTTAAACATTCTAGTCCCACTTTACCATTTATATGTCCTTTTAGGAAAAAACCTCAGCTTTCGTTAAAACAAAAAAAAATAGGGTCTTTCTCCCCCTAAAATTGAAATTTATTTTTTAATTTTGATTTTTTTGTGTCAAAAAATTTTTTTTTTCAAAATGTTTATTTCCAATCGAAAGAGCATGAAAAAACCTTTCCAAAATGTACTTTGTCAAATTTGTATGTTTAATTGTTTAAGAGTAAAAAATTATTGAAATAAGCATTGTACTGAAAAACACAAAAATTTAACCCCCTCCCCCTCAGAAAATATTGGACTAGGTAAAAAAATATTTTCACGAAAAATTACTATCTATGAGTACTACAAAAGCCCCAAGTTTTGCTACGATTGGAGAAAAATTTTTCTCCACCTTGATCACTTGACATGAAATGTCCCATATATGATTTACCATAGTTACATTTGAATTTACAAACACAATTTCATTGATTCTGTCGCTCGAGCCTATCCTTACCAAGTTTAATGAATTTATTGTATTTTGAATTAACGCTAAAAACAGTTTGAATATTAAAAGTTTTAAGTAATCTTTTGATATTTTCCTATATTGATACATAATAAGGAAAAACTATTTTCTTAACTAGTGTATTATTATTGTTGTTATTACTAATGTTATTTGAAAATTTTATATTATTAATTTCAATAATTCTTTTATTCACATGTTTGTTAATAAATTGATCCGGATAATTATTAAGTTTTAAGTCCACTTTTACTAAATTAATGTTTTTATTATGAAATTTCTTATCGGTAAGCATCAAAGCAGTATCAACTAGATTCTTAACAATTGCAATTTTATGTTGTATTGGATGATTCGAGTAATAGTTTAATAGTCTTCCTGAATAAGTATCCTTTCTGTACCAATCAATGTTGTTGTTTTCCGATCTTATGATCTTTAAATTTAGAAAATTAATTTCGTTATTGCATTCTATTTCATGAGTGAATTGTAATTTATCATGAAAGGAATTGAAGGCATCAACAACTTCATTACATTACTCGTATAGCAATAAATGAACTTATTTATACGTAATGAAATTATTGTAGTATTAAAATTATAAATAGGGTTTTACAGATGTTATGACGAACATTTTTTTAACCGACATATTTTTTTAAAATAATTATAATGTAATTAATTCGGTATGAAAGTTACATTTACAAAATTTACAAAGATAAAAAAATAAAAAAAGTAAAATATAAAAATTATCGCATTTTAATTATTTCAATAAAAAATTTCTCTTCTTTATTTAAATAACACTTTTTACTTTTTCTAATAACATTTTTTTCTGCTTTTATTAACATTTTCCTTTCCTTTAATGTAGAAATATATATTTACATTTTTAGAAGGAAATTTTTGTTTTGATTACAATTTCTCTTGTTTTTTCCATACCATCAAAGGTTATAAATCTTTTTTATTCTTCCTTTCTTCTGATTTTTTTTCTTTTTAGTTCACACAAAAAAATATTAATATAATTCATTTAAAAAATTTTTTTTCTAACATAAAATTGCAAAAATCTTTCTTTTTCTCTTTAAATTTTTATACCTATTTTCTTCTTTGTCCCTAATACAAAAATATATGAATTTTTTCATTAATATATATTTTTTTAATATAAAATATACATTTTGCTTTTTTGTAAAACAATTTTTTTATGGTTTACGTGACTCCATAAAATATGTTGTATTCTAAGCTAATCAATTTTTCAATTATTTAAAAACAATTCTAGAAATTTCTGTATTATATACAATAATATAACGCGCTACCAAGAATAGTTGTCGAAAAGCAAACAAATTATATAAAATATTATCATTATTCTTAGTGTCATTAAGAAGATTGTAACTTTAAAAATCTAGTGCATAACTTACATTTGTATGAGGGCGGATTAATTTTCTTCTTCCTTATTTACGAAATATATCCTTTTTTACTTTCTACTTCACCTTTTAAACCGCATGAAATGTGAATTTTTCCAGAACATTGTATGCAGCTAAAAAAATTGTGTCCTTTGACTGATGAAAAACAATATAAACAGTGTGCTAAATTAAAATCAATATTTTTCACTATTATATCTGCCATTTCTTTTCGGTAGTTCTGAGGATTGTAGTAAACATCCATTGATCTGTTTTTGCCAATTATATCCATGAAGTATGATACAAATACTCCACAACTAGATCTATCCTGAATACTTTGATGTGTGCGCTTATTTTCATATAATTTTCTTGACCAGTTTAAAGATTTCCAGTTCCCAAAGGCAGAATTTTTATCACAATCGTTAATGAATTTAATAAATTCTCCATAAACTCTTTTCAAATCTGTATCTTCCTCATCGTTTTTTCATAGGGATACAATAATATTATTATTACTTCTTTTCTTCTGTCAATGATTAACAGCCGCCAATGATACTTAAAGCAATAGGGCATAAAGATTATCTCTTTTAGTTTTTTAACAAATTATATAACGAATGTGATGTTATTAATTGACCTTCATTTGTGTAATCTCCAAGAGCTGTTTGAGTATCATTAGTTAATAAAAAAGATGAATTATTCCACGATTTTTCTTGACAAACTGCGAAGGTGTTAACTATTTGTCCAGCAACCCAACCATTCTTTGACACTAAAGAAAAAGTGTCTTCCAGTCAAATGAATTCCTTCACTTGAACGTGTTTTCATAATTCCCATTTCCCATCTTAAAGATTTCTTAATTATTATGTTCTTACTTTTTGTAAGAGAACCTAAAGTTCTTTTCTTTAAATTTCAGTCTTCAATTAAATTTCGATTTTCAAATACATCATTTTTTAAAATATGAACTTGCTTATATTCATAGTTTTTATTGTCATTCATCTCATTTTCAGAATTCTTTTTATCCCTACACGTATCAATCTCATCATCAATGATCACTAATTCTTTTTTTGAAATTTTTTTTCTTTCTCGCCTATTTGTTTATCCCTTCCTCTTATTTTTTGTCTAAGTTTCTCATTATATCTTTTAACAGCTGCTACCGCTTCCAAATTATAATAGTCTACACGAGAATCCACAACTTTTTCAACAAGGCGATGTAAATTTACTCCCTCCATGTGTGTACTCTTCCTTTTGACTGATTTATTTCCTCTCTTCCAAACGTCTACTACAAGTGGGTTTGATGCTTCATCAGGATATTTAGGCTCTTTTTGTTTTTCCTTGTTAACCGTATCAATTCCGTATTCATTATTGATGACAAATTCTTTGACATTTTTTTCTAACGTCCTTACAGCCCGACCAATTGGAAATTTTTTTGTTTTTAAAAACTTAATGCTTTAAAACTTTATTGTGAGACTCAACATGGGCATTACTAACACGAGATATAGTGTCATCGACAAGATGATGAAGAAACGATCCTCACATGTTAATTAACATATATTAATATATGGCGTAAACTATATTGTCCAATATTCAGCGAAATCTGGAGCATAATACGGATTTGTTGTGTACTCAATAGAGCTTTCTCTTTGCTAAAATCATCTTCGATATTCAATAATTTCTTATAATACCTTTTGTAAAATGGCGATGTTACGGAAATTGCATCATTTTCTTTGTACAGCATCTCAAATTCCCTGTCCGATTTTATTTGATTAATTATGCTTTCTATCTTATTTACTTCAATTACCAAGTCATCTATGTTGACATTTGTCGTCGATGAAATCATGCCAGTCGATATAAGAAATAGGGTTTCCCCTTTAGTTTTATCCTTTGTGGTTAAAACTTTCACGAAATCTTCGAATATTATGTCCAACTCTTCTATATTCTAGCGGGCAAACGAACCCGGAAAGGAAGGTTATGAACCAGAGAGCTTTGGTTCAGAATCACTTGAACTTCATTGTTATTGACCGGGATTAAGATTTGTTAAGGGGGGTTGAATAAGAGTAAATACACAGATATTGTCAATGAGAATGAATCGATCTTTATTTAACATAACATAATTTGAACTTTGCCTTACATATTTTATCTTAAATTAAATGAAACTTGACAACAATTAGCGCTACGTATTCGTATTACAAAAGGGAAGAACAGAGAGAACCCACGGTTTTCTTAATTTGGTTGAAATAAAGACTTACTTGTATTGTTGACGCCTATTCGAATTTCAGGCTATTCTCAATGAAAATTAACACTACGAACTATAACAATTAAAGAACGAAAACGGATGTGCCTATTCAAACTTCAGGCCCTTTGATTGACCTCCTATTTACGTTCAGGAGGCTCTCCCTTTTCTAGTTCCCAGACAATTATTCACCTTTTCTTTTCAGGTTTCAGAAAACACAAACTTTCTCCAACTCTTTCGATTGAGCCCTCGCTCGCAACTACCTGCCCAATTTATTCACTCTCTCTCGGCTGATTCCTCCTTTCCCCCTTCCATACTTCCCTCTTGAATTATCCTTAAGGTCTCATCATCAACATCCTCCTCCCCGGTACGGAAGTGTTGCGCTTCTGTACCCGAATCCATAGGTACAAGAACAATCATTTTATTCGCTGCCCTTTTGATGATCTTTCCTCTTGAAAGTACTTCCACCACTCTGACCCTTTCATCCTTCCCAGGAAGAACCTTTGTTACCTTGCCCCTCGGCTATGTATTTCTAGGCATGTTTGAATCAGCAATCAGGACTACATCTCCTACAATTAAATTTCTAGTGTCGTGGTTCCAGCACTTTTTTACGACCAAGCCAGGGATATATTCTTTTGTCCACCTTGACCAAAACATGTCCGCCAGTCGTTGAGATATCCTCCATTGTTTTCGACAGTTTAAGTCGTCCAGAGAGAAGGTTTCACACATTATCGAGCCAGATGATGAGCCCATTAGCAGATGATTTGGAGTTAATGATTCCGGATCTCTTGGATTCACAGACATGTTAGTTAATGGCCTACTGTTTACAGTGTTTTTCACCTCGGTGAGAAGAGTGATCAATGTTTCTTCCTTTGGAGCTCGTTCGTTTAGGATCGCTGCAAGAGATCTTTTAACACTTCGAACCAAGCGTTCCCAACTTCCACCCATATGAGGTGAGTGTGGTGGAATAAATTGCCACTTTATTTTCTTATTTGTTAGTTTCTCTCGAAACTTGTATTTATCGAATTTTTCAATGGCATTTTTTAATTCCTTATTTGCCTCTGTGAAATTAGTACCATTATCCGAAAAAATCTCAGATGGTACTCCTCGACGGTTGCTCATCCTTTGTAGAGCCATGATTGCAGAATCGGCTGTTAGTGATGACACAAGTTCCAAATGAATAGCACGCGTCGTCAAGCAAGTGAATAGCGCTCCCCAACGTTTTTCGCGTCTTCGACCTATTGTGACATGCATCGGACCAAAATAATCAATGCCACAAAAGGTGAATGGCCGTCGGTGAAGACCAACTCTAGCTTGGGGAACTTCCCTTATACGTGGTTGTTCTGCTTTTTTGGATAGAATGCGACAGACTTGGCAACGAGAAGTCACATTTTTGACCGTAGGACGAATTTTAATGATCCAAAATTTCTGCTTCAATTCATTTATCACGGATTCTGGCGATCCATGGTGGAACCGTTCGTAATAATCTTGGATGATGAGTCTCGCGAAATGGTGTTTTCCGTCCAGAATTATCGGATTTTTCACAGATTCTGGAATTCCTTCAATGTGATTAATTCTTCCGTCTATTTTTAAAATTTCGTCTTCTCCAATAAATGGATTTAAATTTTTTATTCCACATGTTTTTTGGTAGATTTTTTTTCTCGCGGATGTTTTGAAGTTCCTCAGCGAAGCATTCCTGCTGCTCTTTTCTGATCAAATGTTTCTCGGCTCGTATCAGATCATCGGATGTTAATTCCCTTGTTCTGGTATGCTTCCAAATTTCGGCTGTTGATAGAACTAGTGCAGTACTACGAATTAGACGCAGTAATTTGCTGAAGTTTTTCATTTTTGGTGACTCGATGGGATTTTTTTTGATATGGCTGCTACAAATTCCCTTTTTATTTCTTCGATGGGTGTGTTCATAGTACTCTTCCGTGTCTGCTTTGGCCAATCGTGTTCTTCGAGTTTCAGAAATTCAGGTCTTTCTAACCAAGTCTTCATTATATTCTCTGTCTTGCCGGTTTCTTTCGTAGCGCAATCGGCGGGGTTCTGCTTTCCAGATATCCAATTCCATTCTTCAGCGTTCGTCAATTCGTCTATTTCCCCAAGACGGTGTGCAACAAACATTTGATATTTTCGAGGATCCGATTGGATCCAACCTAACACTGTTCGCGAATCCGTCCAGAAAATTCGTTTTTCAATGTTTATTTCGAGTTCATTCATGATGGTATCTCCCAAGCGGCTAGCAAGTAATGCTCCTTGTAGTTCCATACGAGGGATTGAGACTGGTTTCAAAGGAGCTACTTTGTCTTTTCCGGCAACGAAGGAGATTGTCACGTTATTTCTTCTGTCGCGTGTTAGCAGGTAAGCTACCGCAGCGTATGCTTTATCACTGGCGTCGCTGAATATGTGGAGTTCCGAACTTCTATCAACGCTTCTTATCGTGCTGTAAGCTCTTAGGATGTGATAATGTTTTATTCCATTCAAGTCCAGTAACCATTTGACCCATACTGTAAATTCTCGATCTTTCAAGTTGTCGTCCCAACCGATGCCGCTGCGCCAGACGTCTTGCAGTAGTATTTTTCCCTGTATTGTGAACGGTAATATCATGCCCAATGGATCAAATACCGACATTAGTATGCGTAACATTTCACGTTTCGTTGGTCGTTCGTTTCTTTCGATGTCTTCAGGTATCTTCTTCCAGTTGAGTCCGAATGAAATCGTGTCCGTCGAGCAATTCCACTGCAACCCCAAAGTTTTTTCAGTCGTAATTTCGTTTGAGACAAGATCTATAGATCTTTCTTTTCGAGAACTCGCGGGTAAATTACGAATTACTGAACTGTTGTTACTGCACCAGTTTCTGATCTGAAATCCACATTTTTCTTGAATAAGTGAAACGTTCTTGATGCAGTCCATGCCCTCTTCCACGTCGTCGAAACTGTCCAGATAGTCGTCAACATAGTGATTATTTAGTATCGCCTTAACCGCACTTAGATGAACTGATTGATATTTTAATGCATTTTTACGCATTACGTATTGAGCCGTGAATGGAGAGGACGCTGAACCGAATGTCATCGAAATCATTTCGTAAGTGTCAGGATCTCTGTCTCTATCTGTTCCTCGCCATAAAAACATGTGTGCGCATCGATCTTCTTTTCGAATCCTGATTTGAAGGAACATTTCGCGGATGTCACCTATTACAGCAAACCTTTTTTGTCGAAATCGAATTAATACTCCTAGAAGAGAGTTTGTCCAGTCTGGTCCTGTCAGAAGATTTTCATTTAAACTGGTCCCCTTGGTTTTGGCAGCACCGTCAAAAACAATGCGAATTTTCTTTGACTTGTTTGCTTGTACCGCTCCGAAATGAGGTAAATACCATGTCCTTGGATTATCATCGGGAACCTTCGACAACTTTTTTGCATACCCAGATGAAAGCAGGTTTTCGACTAGTGCGCAATATTTTTCCTTGAAGTCGTCGTCCTTATCCATTTTTTTCTAACGATTTCAGGCGGCTCAAAGCATTTTCTCGGTTGTTAGGTAATTTTATGCCATCGTTTTTCCATATCAAACCTACTTCCCAATGTCCATTTTTGTAAGTAGACGTATTGTTTAATATCTGCTCTGCTTTCTCTTCCATTTTGTTTTTTCTTTGAAAGTTCGTGATTCCTATGCTATCAAATGTAAAATGAAACTTGATTAATTTATTTAGATCTGCGTCAGACGCTGGATCCCGATCAATACCTATTGATTCTGTTGTTATGAATAGATTTCTTTCTTCCTTATCATATCGTCCGGTAGATATCCGACCATGAATGACCCAACCTAACCGAGTGAGTGAGGCTATGGGGTGATTTCGTGTGGTGTAACGTTTTTGAGTGGCAGTGATTAAGTCCCAGTGATCTTGACCGATTAGTATTAATGGTTTAGCGCACGCGTAGTATTCGAGAGGAATCGAAGATAAATGTTTATATTTTCTTATATCTTCCTCTATTAATGACTGTGAAAAAAGATTCAAGTCTTTTATTGTGGAAGCGCGTGAAATTCTACATATTGTATTGCTATCCAGTGCACTTATTCCGAAACTTACTGTCTGACTGTTCTGGTCTTTAGCTTCTACGTTTTTAATGCAATTTAAACTTAATGGAACGCAAGGACCTCTGATGCCCAAGGTTTCTGCCGTTTTTGCGTCGATCAGCGTGATTGTCGATCCTTCGTCCATAAATGCAAAAATTACTGCATTATTTGCCGGTCCATAGATTTTTACGGGCACTACTTTTAGTAAAACTTTAGTGTTTTCGACCTGTCATAATTTTTCGCTTTGAAGGCTATGTGTTTCCTCGCGATCACTTATCATGTTTGCTTTTTCGTTGCGTGCGGCTCCTTTTTCTTTCGCTGAATATCGATGTAACGATCGATGATGTTTTTGTGTGCACTCCTCGATTCCGCAAGGTGCTTCTGAGCAGTTATTTTGATGATGACTGGAAACTTTTAAACATTTGAAACACATTTTATTTTCCTTCGCGAAGGAATAAAAAATAAATAAAATTTAACCGTTGCAACGGTTAAATAATTTTCGACTTTTCAAAAAGAGATTTTAGTTTTTCGATGAAAACACCATTAAGATCAATTCTAATCACTTCCGCTTTATTTTTCCCGTAATCTACGCGTAAAAATGAATAAGTATGACAATTTTCAGCTCTCTAGAAAAAAACTGTGGGTGCCAGGGGGGGTACATGAATTTTTTTCGATATTTTTAAAATTTTGAGTTTTTTGCTAAAAACACTATGAAGATCAATACCAAATATGTTTGCTATATTTTTCCTGTAATCAATTTTTGAAAATACATATGCATACCAATTTTTATCTTTCTAGGTCAAAAACTGTGAGCGCTAGGGGGGGGGTACATGGTCATTTTTCATAACCGTTTTCCTATCGGGGGTTCCTATCGGGATACAGAACCCTAAAAATTAAGAAAATAAGTTAAATAGTATATAAATTTTTTGTTTGATATTAGTTCAAAATGAGCTAATTTACTTGTTTAAATAGATTCATACGTAAACAAGCAGAAGACGAGTTTAAAAATTAATTTTAAAAATTATCTTAGAAAGGATAGGAGTCACAACAACTTAATTACATTTTTCTATAAAATTTGTAAATATTAAAAAAAAATTTAATACTTAATATTAAGTGCATTAAATATGAGGTATTTCATGTTAAGTGATCCTCCAGGTGTCTTACGGTGTAATGCTTATTTCGATAATTTTTTACTCTTAAACTATTAAACCTAAAAATTTGGCAAGGTACATTTTGGAAAAGTTTTTTTGTGCTCTTTCGATTGAAAATAAGCATTAAAAAATTTTTTTTGACCCAAATAAATAAAAATTAAAAATTAATTTTAATTTTTTGGAAAAAAGGTCCTATTTTTTTAAACGAAAGCTGAGGTTTTTTCCTAAAAGGACATATAAATGAAAAAGTATTTTGGGTATTTTGGGAATGTTTACATAATAATCTATGTACATAAGCATTTAACCACTTCGGTGGCGTGGCGTTCCACGTCACTGGACAAAAGTGGCAAAAATAGCGAAATGGCGTTCCAAATTTTTCTAGATTTTTTAAGAGTATAATTAATTTTAATCTACTGCAACAATATATTTATATGTTTTTAATATCAGGGAACAAAAAAATAACAATGAAAATTTGTTTTTTTAAGATTTTCATTGTCTTTTGGACGTTGCAAAATGTCATTTTTAATACTTTTCTACAAATGACGTTCCACTTTCGCTCAACTATTGATAAATAAACTCAAGATCTTTATGTGGGAAATAATATTTTTGTATATCTTAGAATCTCTGAATCGTAGAATTGTGTTATAGAATTATTTGTAAATTGTTATAAACAAATTGTTAATAAAGACGATGCGTTTAATGAATTTTAATAAAAATTGTTACTCGGGGGTTTATGTGGTCGCTGATAACGAATCCGATGTCAGATTTTAAAAAATCAATATGGCGGATCCAATATGGCGTACCAGTTTATAAAAAATTGATTGAAATCGCTTGAAACGTTTTACTCGGGGCTTTTTGGGGTCGCTGATTACGAATCCAATGTCAGTTTTGCAAAATTCAAAATGGCGGATTAAAAATGGAGAACGAGTTAATAAAAAATTAATTGAATTCGCTTGAAACATTTTACTCGGGGGTTTTTGGGATCCCTGATTACGAATCCGATGTCAGTTTTGAAAAATTGAAAATGTCGGATCCACCACTTAAATATAGGTATATAATTTTGTTATTATAATAATTTAATTTTATAAAATATTTTATTTATATTTTCTACAAAAACATTTTTTTCTTTAAATTACTATTAAGATAAAAATTATTTCTTCAAAAACTATCATAAAATTATAACCATGAATTATTTTATGACTAATTTAATAAGCATTCAACTATTTTAAAAAAAATTAACACATTTCTATTCCAACATTCAATTATTATTTTCATAAATAACAAACTTGAAGAATTTCAATTATTTTTAATTGATTAATAAAATTTCAATCAAATTCATCGAGAAATGTCATTATTCTTGAAATCTTTATTAAAATTTGTTGATAAAATTATTTATAATAATAAAGTTTTAAAGACGCTATTATAGTGAGTGCTATCATAGTGAGCACTTTTATAGTGGCGCTATGGCACTATTATAGTGAGCGCTATTATAGTGGCGCTATGGCACTATTACAGTGAACGCTATTATAGAGGCGCTATTATAGTGAGCGCTATTATAGTGGCGCTATGGCACTATTACAGTGAACGCTATTATAGAGACGCTATTATAGTGCGTGCTATTATAGTGAGCACTATTATACTTGCGCTATTATAGTGGCGCTATTATAGTCAGCACTATTATAGTGGCGCTATTATAGTGAGCTCTATTATAGTGGCGCTATTATAGTGAGCTCTATTATAGTGGCGCTATTATAGTGAGCACTATTATAGTGGCACTATTATAGTGAGCGCTATTATAGTGGCGCTATTATAGTGGCGCTATGGCACTATTATAGTGAGCGCTATTATAGTGAGCACTATTTTAGTGGCGCTATGGCATTATTATAGTAAGCGCTATTATAGAGCGTGCTATTATAGAGCGTGCTATTATAGTGGCGCTATTATAGTGCGTGCTATTATAGTGGCGCTATTATATTGGCGCTTACTCAGAGTCCCGCTCCAGGAAAGTAACTTATTATGAGCTGCAACAAAAATGAGCCAAGGTTTTTTTTGCTTATATTTCAACGACCAACCTGCATTCGATAGAGAAAATGTTCTCTACCCAGAGCACGCCGAAAATGTGATAATTTCTCTTCGAATGACAGAAACAAAGGTTGTCGAAGATTTTATTGTAATTGCAGCGAAATTTAGGAATTCTAAGTACATGAAATTTAAAAGCTCCCATTACCCCACGCTCTCCTACCCTGCTTATAGATAACAAATACATTTTTTTTTCGCAAAATTATATGAGGAAAAAAACGTTATTAGACATTTGTTCGAACTAATCGTAGGTATATGCCAAATACGAAAGACATGAAATTGAATCAACTCCCGCGCAACGCAGTGGTAACCTGTTTCTCAGACATACTAAACATACTAAAAGCAAGCGCTTAAAAAGCGAAATTTGTTTTAAAAAAATTAGAACGGAGACTCCATGGCTATGTAATAAATGCGATAAACCGTTTTGCAAAAGGTGCTTTAGCTAGACGCATAACCATTGACCACAAACCCTTCAGTAAACCCGAGTAAAACGTTTCAAGCGAATTTACTTAATTTTTTATAAACTCGTCCGCCATATTGGATCCCCTATTTTGAATTTTTCAAAAGTGACATCGGATTCGTATTTAGCGATCCCAAAAACCCCCGAGTAAAATGTTTTAAGCGAATTATAAAATGACATTTTGCAACGTCCAAAAAAACAGTGAAAATCTTAAAAAAACAAATTTTCATTGTTATTTTTTTGTTCCCTGATATTAAAAACATAGAAATATATTGTTGCAGTAGATTAAAATTAATTATACTCTTAAAAAATGTAGAAAAATTTGGAACGCCATTTCGCTATTTTCGCCACTTTTGTCTAAGGACGTGGAACGCCACGCCACCGAAGTGGTTAACAAATAAAAATATTAATATTATTATCTAATAAATTATTTCCATGCTTTTTTATTCATCTTCACAGTTGTCAAATTAACCTTCTTAAAAAATTTTGCCTGAAAACAATTTTATCAAATATTATCAAGAATTTTGTTAAAAAACAATACAAGATCAAGATTTGAATTGAAAGACAAGATAAATTCTTGTGCTTGAAGTTTTCTCGCTTGATCTCGCTTGAATGCATCTCTACTTGTTCCCATGTTAATTAATCTCGTTTTAAATGTTTACATAATAATTTACAAACGCTTTGATACGGTTTACTTAAACGCAATGATATCTACTTTTAATTATGGATATACGTAAAAGAAAAACAAACCTTCGCCGAATTTTACAGAAGCAATGCTACGTAAAAATGATCATACGATTAGTCAAAAAGCAATGCAATCTTGGTGCTTGATTAGAGTATTTTCTTTTTTACTTTCTTCGAAAATTGAAGTTGACGATGATTATATGAGACTCATTGTACATTTATTACGAATTATGGAAATTGTCTTTGCACTAAGACTGAGCTCTTCATTGTTACCATATTTAAAAGAACTTACGAAAGATTATTTCAAAATGTTCAAAAGATTGTTCCCTGAAGTCAACATGATGAATAAATTTTATCACATTGATCACTATCATGAGTGCATATCGTGGTCTTGACCATTAATTCATTACTGGTGTATGCGCTTAAAGCAAATCACGGTCAATTAAAAATAAGAGCGCAAAATATTCATAATTTTATAAATCCTCCGAAAACTATAATTCGAGTTTCTCAATGTACGCAAAGTATTAAATGGAGTTGAGGAAATGTTAAAATTAATAGCATTAAAGTATTAGCAGGAAAAACAAGTTTTGTGAGCCATACCTTAAGTAGACAATTCCTTATAAATCTGGGACAAGCAGAAAATAAGCAAATATTTGTTTCGTGTTAAATTTGAATGTTCGCGGTATGCTTCACTCGATTGACTCTAGCGGTTATGAGTCCGAGTTACACTAGTATGTGCACGCACTCCCTCATCCTTCTCTTCCGTTTTATTCTATTTAACCGTCACAAAGTGGATCGTATCGATAAATAAACGACTGGTTTTCGTACGTATTAAAAGTGTTCTGATTGACTTAAACCTATCCCAAATAAAGCGCATGCCAATAGGTTATGGGCCCGGCAACGATTTAACTGCGCTGGGATAAGTCAAAGAACAGTATTACATAGTTTAAAAGATTCATCGCGACCGGCGTGCTCGCGACTGTTACTAATGAAAATTAACGATTTGTTTTTCAAAAATAAAGGAATGGCTATTTATACATATTAAACGATTTTGTGAATAATATCGATAATCTAAAATTAATTTAATAAAACGATGTGTGAACCTGTTGAAACAGGACAATTTCATGGTTAATGAATTTCCTACCTTATCATGAGAATTTTTAGATACAAAATTACACAGTAATCAAAAGCCTTCCTACTTTATCTGTCACGACAAGGTAATTAAATTGTCCGCTAGGTGACAATTGTACAGTTTATCCTCATAAAGAAAATTAATATTTACGAACTTTAAACTAGATAAATATATAAAATCACAACTGTATAATAATTAACAAATATGGATTTTCTAGAAATTGTATTTTAACTTAAATTAAACGAACGTTTCATTTAATGATTATAATCCTTTTGATTCAAAATTTGAATCAGAGTATATACTTAAATCAATTTTTAATAATTGACGTCGTTAAAATAAAAATGCCTCTAAGCGAAGGACTGTTTGTTAAACGAATGTTTGTATTTTCTTTTAATGAGAAATTTACTCATTTGAATGAAATATCACGATTGAGGAAGATATATAATTTTTATATAACAAAAAATATTTTTCAGTTTATTTTTGTTTTTGACGACCGATTTCTGAAGAAGAGAAACAGAACATTTCTCATGGTACAATAAACTCTGACAAACCCTCTAACGACATTTCTTCTCACGAAGTTAAAAACGACGCGAATAACGACAAGCATACAGACGAGACAAAAAACGACAGTACTAACAAACGACCGCTTATAAATAACGACAGTAACTTTGATAAAATTAACAAAATTTGTGGTAATAAGGAAAACAACGACAGTCTTGAAAATAATAACGACGGTTCGATACTTTCTTAAGAACAAGGTGTAGTTACTAACACCTCTGGCACAAAACGACAGTTGAATAACGACAGTACTTTAGACACGAGACCATCCGAGTTAGTTGAAAAACGCATCGATGCCAAGATTGTCCAACTAGACAAAATTATGGAAGTAACACTCGCGCTACACAACAAAATGCAAACAAGCATGAAAATGTGACTCGATCGATGTGAATCAAGCAACCAGGTAAAAAGACCAAAAATTACTAGCGATATAACCATGCCCCCTCATTATAAACTAATGACTGTTCCCATTGAAACAAATCTGCATGCTTTAAATAAACAACTGTTAAATAATTTACAGCCGTTTAAAAATAACTTAGAGAAAATAAACAATGAAAATTTTAACGATTATAACTTACTCGCGAATCAAGTTAAAGAAGCCATTAAAATCGAATTGATCGGTAAAGAAGGCGGTATTAAATATGATTACAAATTAACTTCGCAGACTAAATTTAAACATTTTTACAAATTCTTAGCATCCGAATTACGAGAATTTAAACGATGCGAAGTCAATTCAACGAGTGTTACAATGCGAAAATACCTTTACTTAATTCAATACGACCCGAAACGAGAATCCGCAGCAAAGTTTTTAGACCGATTTGAGGAAATTATTTTAGATTATGAAAATGCCCTCGGTTCGACTTTAATATCCGACGAAGAAAAACGAGATGCCCTATTTAATGCAATCATGAACCAACTGTCTGAAATTCAGTCTCTTGAGTTCATGACAAAAAATTAAACCTGTAAGGGACTAAATTTTGATGCTTTAAAATTATCTATTATTCAGGCCGAAGCAAATCGCGCACAGGCAACGACGAAGAATCACCCAAGTTCGAAACCCTCAGCCCAAGCGTCAGTTCAGTTTACCAACTCGAACCAACGCAAATGGATTAATGAGAGGTGCTACGAATGCGACGAGTATGGTCACCTCAAAAACGAATGTCCTTTAAAGGGACAAGGTCTTCGTAAATGTTACGAATGCCAAAAATTCACGACGCACAAGGCTTTCGAGTGCGAGAAACGACTGGCCAAGACCAAAACCAGAGGCAGAGGTTTGACAACAAAATAAATCAGGTATATCTGATATAAATATTTCTAATAATAATGCATCTTTGTCAAGGTCAAAAGCCTTTTCCACCGCGCAAACAAAAGAAATATCGCCAGTATATATTTACAGTCTCTCGATGCCAAACAAATTTGAAAATAAAGATCACAATTATGTCTCTTTCATTATTGATACTGGTGCAACAGAACATATAACGAATTCGAAAAATATTTTTGACCGGCTAAATAAAAGCAAACTTAATGTTATTAAATGCAATAATAAAGACAGTTAAGCCAATTTTATTGCTCAAGGTACCAGAAATGTTAATTTAATTTCAAACAATAATAAATCTTTTCAATTATCAAACGCGATTTATGCAGAATCAGTCTCTGAAAATCTGCTCTCACTTAGACGATGGGCTGAAGCAGGATTTTCCACACATTTAGACAAGGGCGTTAATATTTTTAACTCAGAATTGAAAGATTTACTCGCGACTGGTATTTATGAGAAACCATATTGGTTTCTTGAATTTCAAATTGATAGGAAGAATTCAAACGAGAAGTCAAATCCTTCTGAAGCAATTATTTTTGACACGACTGTAGTAAACAAAATCCCAAAAGAAAAAAAAGAAACAATTGTTAAAAATATCAAAACTGACGACAGTACGAATGACTCAATTAAAACGACACAAAACGACTTGACAATTCCAAAAGTAATTCCAAACAAAACTTCTAAAGAAGAATCTTAAAAAATAACTCAAGAAATTTATGAAATTGATAATAATAAAGTTATTTCTGACTTTGACAGTTTAATGATAAAACGAAAAATAACTAACGTTGACGAACTACCCGAAGTAGATGTTTTAGATGAATTCACTCCATTTAACAATAACCGTTATAACGAATTTATTAAAAAGAACAAAGCAATGCTCTGGGATGTACGAATGGGCCATGCATTGGTTCGAAATTTAAGAAAATTGCAAAATTTGTGGAAAGAAAATAAAGACCTTCAGCCTGTAGTTTTTGACGACAGTATTCTCGATTGTGAGATTTGCGCTCTCACTAAGCTTAATAAACTACCCTTTCAGAACCAACGAAGTAGAGCTTCACTACCGTTACAAATAATTCACTCTGATGTGATAGGTAAAATTTCTCCACCTACACACCCTCATAATGATCAATACATTGTTGTTTATTTATCCAATGAAAACGAAAGACGAAACGGCTTTATGTTTAGAAAAATTTATTAAAAGTGCTCGAAACTTGCTTGGTTCTAACAAAAAAATTTGCTATTTGCGTTCAGATCAAGGAACTGAATTTATGGGAGGTTATACAAACGAACTTTTATTACGCGAAGGTATAGAACGTCAGTACGAAACCCAGACACTCCTCAACACAACGGAGTCGCTGAACGATTTAATCAAACAATTCAGAAGAAAATTCGATCGCTTATGTTTGACTCAAAACTCCCACCAAACATGTGGGATTTAGCATTAGGAACGGCGGTTTACGTATACAATAGAACTCCACACAAGTCGATTGATTTTGAAACCCCATTAAGTAAATTTGCGCCTGATTTTCATTACAATTTAAATCAAATTAAACGATTTCGTTGTTTGGCTTATTGGTCAATAACGAGAAAACCCGATTCAAAGTTTTCAGCAAGAGCAGTACGAGGTGTACTTGTAAGTTACACAACTTCCGGTTACATCTTTCTTAATCCCGAGTCCGGAAAATTCTTTCAATCACGAAATGTTTGCTTTAACGAGAAAATTGTTTTCGGTGACAAATACAACAAAGACTCGATTCAAAATTGGCCTCTTCCTGAAACCAATTTATCTCTAAACGACTGGTTTATTAAATTCGAAGACAGTGACGAAAAAGATGAGACAAAAAATCAAAATGCATTGTCGATGTACGTATGACGTCACAGTCGGTGTAAATACAGCGGTACGGCGTTTTGTTGCTACGCAAGTCGAAGAGTGAGACAGAGCATAGACGTATGATCTCGCGCAAGAAAGTATCAATTGTTGTGGTCGATTTACAGATGACGTCAATATATTTAATTATGAATTTTTCTAGGGACTATTAATTATTATAGTTTATATATAAATATTGATTTAAAGTATTTATTTGTTAGTTATATTAGATTTTGATGTTAATCGATCAATACTATTTTTCGAGTTTTATAATAAATTTAATGTTTTTAACAATAAACTGTATTAACTATCAAATGTTAACTTATTTTTTGATTTGTTTGTTTACATAACTTATTTTATTCATAGTTTTTATTATACACTCAGATGCATTAATGCTGTCCTTCCGGTTTACAGGAATTTTGAAAAGTCGTGTCATTTCAATAAAATATTCTTAGTTCGTGACATACGAATGTTATCATATGCCATGAACTGAAAACATTTTGACGGAAATCGTACGACTTTGCAAAATACCGTCAAACCGGAAGGACAGCATTAATGAATCTGAGTGTATAGTGGAATTTTAAAGTTAACTAGTAATAATAACGATATATCGATAGAGATATATGTGGTTCTTATTGTTGTTGTTGTTGTTGTTGTTGAGTAAAACATTTTAGGGTCCAATTTTGAGTTATTTTTTGAGGTTATCTCAAAACCCTGACGTGATGGGGTTAAATAAACTTCAGTTTCGGTTTTAGCGACCCCAAAAACATAAAGTAATCATAGTAAGACTTGAAAATAAAAATTTTTGGTGATTATAAATTTTGGGGTCAAATTTTGAGTTTTTTCGAGGTTATCTCAAAACCCTGACGTAATGGGGTTAAATGAACTTCAGTTTCGGTTTCAGCGACCTCAAAAACATAAAGTTGTCATAGTCTGATCAAAAGCTTAGAGAATCAATTTTTGTTGTGTGCCAGTGTAATTTGAGTGTTGTTTAAATTATCAATTGGTATTCCTGCGATTTCTCAGAATTCGTCACTATTAATATGGGAGAGGGCCCTAAGGTGGTCACCCATCTTTTGAACGACTGTAGATTTCAAATGGAATCATATATAAAGGTCAATAATACGTCGTTTGAAACCTAGTATTTCTTGTTTCTTGGCATAAATTTTTTATTTCTTATTGGTCCTGTGCATTGAATTTTAGTGTTCCCTTTCAAGAAGCAAAATTCGCAGCAATTACCCCATTTAAATAGTTTAATTCTCAGCTTTGTTTGCTCTTCTTGAGCCATTACATAAATTATTCCTTTATGATTAATTTCATTTTCTTCCTCGCTAAAATAATAGACGTCATTTAGTTGTTTCAATATTTTTCTGACTGTGGCGTGTTCGCCATCTTTAATTATTCTTTCTTCTTGAGTTCTTGGAACGAACTTATTATTGTTAGTTAAATCTGTTGCAGTGCAAAACACGTCATAAAGTCTGTTATTCGGAGGTCCCGAAACTTTTTCTATTTTATAAATACGTTTAGTTAAATTATATTCTGCGGTAAGTTCTTCTAATATTCCTTTGGGAAATTCGATTGAGTTTATGTCTCCTTTAGGAAACAAGTTAAGGTGGATGAATTCTCCTTGAAGAGGAGATGTATGAAGTACCAGCTCAGCCATCTAGAAACATAAAATTGTGTTATTATATTTATTCATAAGCGAGTTTTAGTTTATCTACATGTTTTTAAAACCTTTGACCTTTATTTGTAATTAAAATTGCGGTATTCTTGTCTAAGAGGTCTACAATTTCGTATGGCCCGTGATAGTAAGGCTCAAATTTGTTTTTCTCCTACTTTACCTTTTTATCGTAGTTTTGTTTAGATTTATGCTTAGATTGTATGAGGTTTTTCGCGGCCACGTTTCTTATCTCTGTTAACCTCGATATTAATTCAACTAAATAGGAATTGTAAGTTTCGAGTTTTTCTTCTGAAGGAAAGGAAGTAGGAGTTCTGGCTATTTTTCCAAACACTAATTCGAAAGGAGTGAAATTTGTTGCTTCATGAACTTATGTATTATAAGCAAACATACAAAATGGTAGTAGTTTGTCCCAATCGTCGTAGTTTTCCGAATATTGTTTTAGAAAATCTACGAGAACTATATGGCTTCTTTCTAAACTGCCATTCGTTTGAGGTCTGTATCCTGAAGTTGTAACTTGTTGAACTCCAAAGATTTTTGACAATTTTCTCATTAGTTTACTTATAAAACCTCCTCCTTTATCAGTTAAAATTGACTTAGGAGCTCCATATTTGGAATATAATTCTGCAGCTACTGCATGAGCCATTGTTGTAGTTGAAATATCAGGAATTGCTACTGCAATACAATATTTTGATAAATTGTCTTGCATGGTAAGTATGTGGCAATTACCATCAGGAGTCGTAGGAAGTTTTCCTACTGTGTCCAAGGATACTTTATCAAAGGCGTCTAATGGAGTGTCAGTAATTAACATTGGTTCTCTTGTTTTTACTCGGACAAGTTTTTGTTCTTGACAAGTTCGACATTTTCTTATGAATTCAGTTACTTGGTCCTTGAGACCAGTCCAAAAGAATTTCTCACGTATTCTTCGATAAGTTTTTGTGACTCCTTTATGTCCTCCAATCTTACTGTTGTGATATACTTTGATTATATCTTCTCGTATTTTTTCATTTAGAATTGTAACTTGACCATAACATATAGTGACTTTTATGTTACTATTTAGGAAAATTGTATCCATTATTTGTATGAATTCTCCTTTCATTAATTCGTTTGTTAAATCATTTCTATTTGAAATTCTAAATTCCTTTGAATTTTCTTGTTGCAGGGTGACTTTTAGATTTTGTAAAACTTCGAGTATATCTTTCTTTATTAATGGATCAAAGTGATTGTTTTTCACTATTAAGGTATAAATATTGTACTGTCCTCGGGCGGTAATTAGTATTTGTCCTTTTTGAGGATTCTTTAATTTTATTTCTTGTGGATCAATAGCTCCAATGTCAATAACTTCCTATGGGAGTTACGAATTCGCAGTCGGCAGATAGAAAATGAACATAATTTGTTCGATAGTAGGTTAAATTTTCTCTGCAACTGTTTATGTTTGATGTTAAGAATTCTGTTCTATTGTCTTTTATTTTTTGGATTACTGGTGGAACACTTTCAATAGATGTTTCTAGTTTTGACCTAACTGTTATTTTATTTTTTGTTGGTTTTATTTTTGATGAATGATTTTCTCTATCTTCGTCTTCGGATTCAATGGTTATCCTCTTATTACAGGATGTTTAAAAGGTGTTGATATTGCAAGCGGTTGATAAAAGCTTAAAGGTGTTATTGACTTCCTTGTTTGGTCCGCAAAAGTTACATTTTTTCCTTTATACAATTTTTCTGTCGTTTGCTTCTTTTTACTTACGTTATTGCTTTCTATGTTTTGAATCATGTCAGTTAATTCTTTTATCTTTCTATGTGTATCTTTTAAATTTTCATTTAGTTTTTATGCAAAATCCGAATGACTTCCAGGTATGTATTCGTTTGCAGCTTTATAAACTTCGTGATCATCATCTCCAACCGATGCATTGAACCAATCTCTTGCTGGTTATTCTTCTTCTGTCAACCAATCTTCGTGTTGAGCCATTGATTCATTAAATAGGGCGATTGATTTTTCTAGTCCCCTTGCTATTTCCTTTCTAGTTTTTGTTACATCTTGGTCTTCCTCAGATGAACTATCTTCGTTTCCACTTATCGGTGGGCTTACTATTTTTACTACTTCTTTACTTTCTGTACTTGGTTTAGCTATAATCTCGTACGGCTCAAAAGGTATGATGGGGGGTGCACTTTTTGGAGCATATGGATCGTACAGGGGCATATGTATAACTAAACTAGGTAAAACGCTAGTGCTTTTCTCGCGTATAAGTGGTTTCTCACTTTCATCTGAGTCGGAGCTTGAAGATATATCTTTGGTAATTTTGGTTTTTATGGGTCGTGGTTGGGCTTTATTTCGTTGAGAGACGCGTTGTCCGATTGAACTAGTTTCTAACAATTTTGTATTTGTAGTAGATTTCTTTGTAGGTTTTATGATGCCTTTACTTTTTGTTGGTTGTTTAAGAATTTCTTGTTTTTTCGCTGACGTGCTAGCAAGTCCTGACCTTGTGGATGGAGCTGTAGGTTTAGAATTTTTAGATTGTCTGGTCTGTACAAGAATTCTTGCTTGTTTCTTCATATTCAGTTCTTCTATTACGGTTTCGATGGGATTTCTTGATAGGGCGTCCGCATTATGATTTAATTTTCCCGGTTTGTACTTAAATTCGTACTCATAATCTCGTAACCCCATCCATTTCTGGGGGTTTTTGGTGTTGGAAATTGTTCTACTGCTTCTATCTTTTTTGAATTCGGTTTAACTCCATCATTACTGATTATGTGTCCCAGATAAGCTACTTCTCTACAGAGAAATTCGCATTTTTCGGGTTGTAGTGTCAAATTTGCTTTCTTCAGTCTTTGCAGTAAACGTTTTACTTTTGTGCCATGTTCTCCTAAATCTTCGGCGTATATTACTATATTGTCTAGGTAAACAAATAATTCTACACCTTGTAATCCAAGTAATACTTGGTCCATCAATTTTTGAAATGTAGCTGGTGAATTTTTTAGTCCCATTGTCATTCGAATTTACTGTTCAATCGTACATTCTGTCCATTCTTTGTAAAAAAATTTATTCAAACATATATGATTTCACTTAACTTTTATCTGAATTGTAATAATTCATTCAGTTATTAATTTATGATTTTGAATCATCTATACAAAGAATTTATGTGTCACGTTTTTTATAGTTATTTGTGTTACAATTTGATGCTTATAATTTTTTACAGAAAAAAATTGTTTTATACAAAGGATTAAGTTTCCGTAGAATTTTTGTATTAAAGTTTGTAATTTATAATTTTTTTTGCTTGAAAATTAAAAAAAATATATATATTTACAAATAGTTTTATGAATTTGAGAATTGGAAAATATACTACTTTAAATTTTACAGACAGAAAATATTTTTTTCTTTATGACGCATATAAATTTTTAAACTTATTTTTATTACTTATATTCCATTTTTAGTTATTTTATTCATACAAATTACTATTATTCTCAACTAATATTTTTACATGAATCTTTTGAAGTAATTTTATGATTATACAATTTAGTCAATAATGAAGTACAATTTGTAAGTAGACATGTTTGTTATTAGAAATTTGAACAATGCAATTTTAGAATCTTTTTCAATAAAATCATATTGAATAAGTTTATAGGGTTTATTTTAATGTTTGATAAGAATTAGGTTCTATTTCTTTTAGTTTTAAACAATTATATAGAATAGTGTTTAAGATTTAAGATAAAATCATTACAAAATCAAAAATTGACAAAATCTAAAAATATAATTTAAACTTGCGAACATTTAAAAGAAATAATTTTTTAAATTAGATTATTGTTATAGTGAAACAAAAAATAATAAAAGTGTGTATATTTAGAAAAGTTTAATGCATTAAAAAAAGAAATTAATTTCTTTTTTTTTAATTTGAAGTCCCTTATCGCAACATTATACCATATGTATTATTCAAACTATTTTATTATTCTTGTTTAATTCGCGATAGTTTTAGTCTATTTATATGAACTATTTTTTTGTTTATTTTTAACTTGTATTTTAACGTTTCCTTTGTTTAAAATTTCTAATATTTTGTGTGGACCTGTATATTGATTAGCAAATTTATGAGTTTTCCCCCGTGTAGTAAAAATACTTCGTCTCCGAGTTTAAGATTTTGTGGGTTGCAATTTCTATCATAATAGACTTTTGATTTTTCTTTTGCTAATATTAAATTTTCTCTAGCGATGTTTCTCATTTCATGAAGTCTTGTTACTAAGTCTGTTAAATATTGGTCGTAAGTTTCTAATTTTTCGTGTTCAAGTGACGGATCGCTTGACGGTAATCGTGCTAATTTTCCAAAAATTAATTCGTATGGAGTACACTTTGTACCTTCATGAATACTTGTATTATACGAGAACGTAGCTAATTCTAACCAATCGTCCTATTCTTCATTTTTATTAATAAATTGTTTTAATTATTCTCCTAAAACGTGGTGAGATCTTTCGATTAATCTGTTCGATTGAGGGTGAAATGCAGTTGTTTTAAATTGTCGAATTCTAAATCTTTTTGCTAATCTTTTCATTAAATTGCTTAAAAAGTCTGTTCCTTGATCTGTTAAAACTCCTTTGGGTGATTCAGAAATACAAATCAATCTTTTAATAAATGCATCAGCTACTGTACTTGCTTGATGATTTGGAAGTGCGATTGCTAATGAATATTTAGTTAAATTGTCCTGTATTGTTAATATATATTCACTTCCGTTTTTAGTTTTTGGTAATGGACCAACAATGTCCATTGCGATTTTTTCAAATGCTGTACCTGGTGTATCCGTAATTATCATTGCATCTTTTGTTTTGACTCTAACTAATTTTTTTAATTGGCATTGAAAACAACTTTAAATGTATTTTTGAATACAATTTTTCATATTTTCACAATAATAATTCCGACGTATTCGACCATAAGTTTTGGTTACACCTTTATGTCCTCCAACTGAGCTTGAATGCGCTTCTTCTATTAACTGCATATATTCTTCTTTAGTAGGATATTTTGTCTATCCATTACATATAACAACTTTTACAAATGAATTTTCAAAAATTGATTTAATCATTGACAGGATTTCGTACCAAGTTATATTGTTTATTTGGGCTGTTTTCGTAATACTAATACTTCTTAATTTTAATTCTTCGCATATATTTTTTAATGAAAGAATCGTAGACTTAATTTTTCTTATTGTATCAGATAAATTTTCTTTTATTTCATTTTCTATTTTATTTTATTTTATTTTATTGAAATTAATCCAACAGTCCGAAGACCAATAAAAGGATTATACATAGTATTTATAAAGATGCGTCTATTTAACATAATTTAAAACTAATCTTGAAAAGGTGTTCATAGAGTCGTAAAACACGTCAAAGTCACTTCCATTACAAATATCATTAAAAATCACACACATCTCATTTATAAGTGTTCCTTTCAAAGATCTGCATCCGGCATAGAATGAAGGGATTGTTCTTAAGTCACATTGAGGTACGAAAATAGGTACTAATGATAACAGATATGGACAGTCAACAGTAGCTCGTATAATTTTTAAAAAATAAGTTGAAAAAGCAATTAATCTTCGTTTCTCAAGCATCTGAACGTTAAAAGTAGTACATAATTCCTCATAGTTTGAGCCAGGTAAAAGAAATACTTTGTGTTTTTTATAATAAAGGAACTTTAGAAAGCGTTTCTGACATTTATCTATTAATTCAGATAAAAATTGACAAATTCTATACCAAATAACAGATCCGTATTCTAATTTTGACCTGACCAACGCATAGTACAGTGATTTAATCGCGGATTCGTTACTAAATTTGCGACATATACGCATAATAAACCCCAAACATCTGTTCTCCTCTCGCACAATTATATCTATATGGGTGTTAAATCTTAAAGTGCTACACAGATGAATGCCAAGATCCTTTATTGAATAATCTCTTAAAATTGGAGAGTCACCGATTGAGTAATTAAACAATACAATATTTGTTTTTCTAGTAAAGGTAACAATTTTACATTTAGATGGATTAATATCCAGTGAGTTGGCCGCACACCACTCAGTAAAATTGTTAACATCTTTTTGCAAATCCAAGCAGTCTGTGATATCATTTATTGGCCTAAAGATCTTAGCATCATCTGCATATAAAAGTAGGTTACTATTGATCAGTGAGCCCACTTCATTCATATAAAGAACGAACAATAGTGGGCCCAGATTCGACCCCTGCGGAACGCCTGAGGTTGCGGTAAACATAAACGAAGAGAAACCTGAGTACTGTACAGTCATTTTCCTGTTTGTTAAAAAAGATTGTAGTAAATTTAAAAGTTTATCTGGCAAACCTATACCCTGCAAATCGGATACAATCTTAGCATGATCAATACAATCAAACGCCTTTGATATATCTGTAAACACAACGTCCACCTGATTATAAGTTAACAATGAAGATTCTATCATTTGAATAAATGAACTTAGGTTCGTAATAGTAGATCTACGCGGCACAAATCCGTGTTGCGAATTTAGCAATACTGGAGATATATAAGACCAAATAATGTCACAAATGATCATTTCAAATATTTTAGAAAAATTGCACAATATTGAGATCGGACGATAATCAGTAACATATGATTTATTTCCCCTTTTAAAAATAGGACATATTTTCGTTAGTTTCCAAGCGGCAGGAAATGTGCCGGTTGTTAAACAAAAATTAAAAATTATTGATAATGGTTCGAGAAGTTCATTACAACATTCCTTAATAAGAGAGCTCGGTATCTTGTCGCTACCAGCTGTAAATTTATTTTTTAATTTCCGCAATTTAGAATAAACTTGATCCTTAGTTATCAACAATCCATCGCCATAAAATTTTTGGCATGAAGAGGTAGAAGATATAAAAGAACGCGAGCATGGTTTGTATACATTAAAAAAATAATCAGCAAATGCATCGACTATGTCCTGTGGACAGTTTATTTCATTATCTTTATAATACATGACTCCGGGAATTCTAGACATTTTGTTGATGCTATTGAAATATGCCCAAATAGAAGATGGATTGTTGATTATATCTTTTTCCATACTTGCAAGGTAAAGGGAATGCGCTTTACCAATATTCAATTTAATTGTTTTTCTAAGACGTTGGTATTCACTTAAATAATAATCAAGACCTGAGAGCTTATATAGTTTCCTTAATTTCTCCTTAGCATTTATACTATTTATTAAACCTTTATTATACCATTTTGGGTATTTTAACTTATTTTTGTTTTGTGTAATTGTTCCAATATGTAACTCTAGCAGTTTGTAAATTTTACTATAAAACATGTCAATTAAATCGTCGACTTTATCACAGTTGTTAAGAAATGACCAATCTGTATTTAATAAACTTAATTTAAAATTAGTGGTGTTACATGTTTTAAAATTAAATTTTTTATCACTATAGTTGTTATGAAATTGAAATTTTTTACCTTGAGGAAAAATAGTAGTTTCAAATTGAATTGTAAGCGGAGGGTGGTAAACATCAACAGGCAACAGCGGTAAATTGTTGCTAGAAACCTCGCAAGGAAAGGTTGCTATAACCAAATCTAAATATCTTTCATTGATATTATGTATATCGTTGTATTGTTGAAGATTATGTATGTCTAGAAAGGTATGTAAAATAGTAGATTTATTGTCATGTATCCCAGAGATTACATATTGTTTCAGGTTAGGAATATTAAAATCTCCAATTATAATATAATTATTGGTCCAAGTAGCACAAACACTAGATAAAGATTCAAAAAAATTATCAAATTCAAGCAATGGAATAGAAGGCGCGATATATATAGCAATTAAAATAATTGAATTTGGATCAGTATTTATTTTGCACGCAGTAACATTAATATAAGGCGATAACTGAAGTTCATCGGTGATTTTGACAGAACCTGATATAAGTCTAGATTTAACCGCGATAAGGGCCCCACCCCCCACTCTATCTACTCTATCATCTCTGTAAATATCAAAAATGTCCGTATCAAAAATTTCGGAGTCAAGAGTGGAATTCTTAAGCCACGTTTCACTAAAAATTAAAACATCAAAGTCAAATATATCCAGGGAAGAAAATAAAATGTTAAGTTTTGTATTAATACCTCTCACATTCTGGTAGTAGAAAGCAAGATCATTAAGCAAATCTAAGTTAGTTGTGTGTGAACAATTAAATGTGTGTGAAGTGTCATAATATTTAATCCGAGAGCCTAGGCTGTGGTTGTGGACTGTGATTTCACTATTTTCGATTCTCCTCGAATCTCTTTGATTTTCAAGTTCGTTTCCCCAGCTGAGCGACGTTCCAATAATATTTTCATTGTTTCTCTGTGTTGTTGCCTCTGAATAAGTGTACGGTCCTGTGATAGGTATAACGCACGTGATGGATTCTGCTCTGTCTTTCTCCAAGTCCAGTAGGCCTGTAATGTCATTGCCCTTGATTGTTCCTCCGAGAAAATTATTCTGATTGGACGAGGAGCAGTTAGATTCTGTTTATAATTTCCAATTCGTTTAATTAAAATATCTTGATTGTTATGTGGAGGATAAAAAGATTTCAGAAATTCATTTACTTTAACAGTATCTAGTTTTAAGATATCAGAATTATTAGTTTTACCGTCTACGTGAGCCTCTTGACAACCAAACAAAACAAGGTTGTGTTTCCTCTGTAGTCGGTCAGAAATTTCAGCGAGACATTGTGACGAAATATGTCCTTCATTCATGTGTTGATTTGTTTTATCTGAGCTTCGAATTTCCAACACCTGTGACTCGAGGTTCTCAATTCTATCGACAGCATCATCAATTCTAGCTATGTTCGAAGATAATGTATTATTTAAAGATGCAATATCATTTTGAATTGCACCAAGTTTATTAGTAATAAATTCTTCAGATTCTTTTTTCGCTTTTACATAGTGATTTTCAAGCAACTGACTGATACTCTCAATAGTTACAAGCGGTGGAGTCGGAGAAACAGATCTAGAATTTGGCCTATGCGAGCAGCACTTTCTTTTCCCAGTTGATTTGCTGACGGCAAGGCTTATACATCCAGGGTGATAAAAAGAACCACATGGACAGGAACACGCGTCACCAGCAATATTGTTACCACAGTGCCCGCAAGGTCTAGGGTCAGACATTATAACTTTCACTATCACTTTAATCCAAATGAATGAGAGACACTGTTCAGTAAGTAAAAACCAGAAAACTATCAAACAAGTCACAAATCAACACTTAATCAACAAAAAAGTTAATAAATCAGAGCCTGATAGATTGGTCGTAGTAATTTTGCAATATTTAGTATTAATTAGTTAATTAAAACATAGAAATTAGCAAATTTTAAGGAGCGACTCACGAACACGTGCTTCCACGTTTGAAGCAAATGTACAGCTCTTTTTATTTATATACCTCTTTTTATTTTTTCTGCTATACCTAGTTAAAGTTTACAAAAATTTGGTAATTTCTCACGTTTGGCTAATGATCTGGATCCATTATCTCAAGGATCTCCGTTGACTGAAAGAAAATAGGTTAGATTGTCTCTACGCATTGGTAATTGGTCTTTACAGTTGATAATATATTTTTCTTGTTTCATATTTAAATTTTCACAATTTTCATTTTCCATTAGATTATCTTCTTCTTCAGATGATTCTTCAGAGTTAGAATTTTTGTAGCCTTGATCAATTTCTTCGTTTTTCTTTAATTTTGAATTTTGTTTAATATACTCAGGATCTGACTTAATTTCGTCAGGTATAATTTCATTATAAAATTTTTCATTTCTTTGATTCTTTGTATTACATACCTTTTTTGGTCTTCCCCTTCTCTTATTTGAAAAGGAGGTATTCAAACGTATGCTTTGTTTCTTGGGTCTACCTCGTTTCTTTGTTTTGCGTACTTTTATTTCTTCATTTTTAGTTTCTTGGATTTCTTCCTTTTTCTTTTCTTGTAATTCTTTTTCTTGATTATAATTTTCTTGCATTTTGCGTTGATTTCTCGTAATAACGTTACAATTTTCATGACGTGTATCATAGTTTCTTTTAACTACTTGGAGAATTCTTATTATCTCCGAATTCATATAGGATTCATTGTCCTTAAATAATTTTTCAATAGATTGAAGACCTTTATTTATATCCGAATTTTCATAGCATTCTTTGTTCATAAACATTTTTTTATATCATGGAGGTTTCTTTTTACCTCCGAATTCAAGTAATATTTATTTTCATTTGATACACAGTGTAAATATTCATTAAATTTTTCTTTAATTTTTTCTTGCACACATTTATTAATATATTTTTGAGTAATATTCTCTTGAACTTCCTGAGTTTCTTCAATTTTTTCTTCTTTTATTTCTAGTTCTTTTTCTTCAAAAATATCTTCAACTGGATTTCTGGATAAGGCATCAGCATTTACATTTGTTTTGCCTGCCTTGTAGACCACATTAAAATTATATTCTGCTAATTTCAGCTTCCATCTTATTACTCTTGAACAAGGATCTTTAGAATTTTGGAACCACACAAGCGGTTTGTGATCCGTAACTAACGTAAATATTCTTCCATAAAGATAAGGTCGAAAATGTTGCACACTGTATACAATCGCCAATGCTTCTTTTTCATAAGTGTCATATTTTCTTTCACATTCGTTTAAAGTTCTTGAAGTGTAAGCAACTGGTTGATCCTTACCAATTACTCCTTGTGATAAAATTCCTTCTATTGCAAAACCTGAAGCGTCCGTTGTTAAAATAAATGGCTGAGAAAAGTCCGGTCTTTTTAGAAGTGGTTCCTCACAGAGTTTATTTTTTAAAATATTAAAAGCAACTTGTTGTTTATCGGTCCAAAGGAAAGGTATATCCTTTCTTAAAAGTTGATTTAAAGGATTTGCGATCTTTGAAAATCCGTCTATAAATTTTCGATAATAACCCGCTAGTCCTAAGAATTGTTTAATATTTTTAACATTTTTTGGTTTTGGAAATTTCTTTACAGCTTCTACTTTTTTCGGGTCCGGTCGTACACCATTTTTATCATTAATATGTCCTAAGTATCCTACTTCTAACCTCAAAAATTCACATTTATCCGGTTGAAGTTTTAAATTAGCAAATGTTCTTCTAAGGTATCTGCATAAATTACAATATCGTCTAAATAAACAAATAATTCTGATCCTTGTAAACCTAATAATACCTGATCAATAAGTTTTTGAAATTATTTTGGTATTATCCATATTGGTGTGTTGAAAGGTGAGTTAGAATGCTTAATAATTTTTTGTTTTAATAATTCGTTTACTTGACGTGTCATTTCTTCTTTATGAACAGGTGGAAATCTATATTGTTTAGTAATAATTGGTGTATCATCTGTAGTTATTATCCTATGTCTTATAAGATCTGTTCCTTCCAAATATTCTCCAGGTACATGAAATCTATCGGAAGAATTTTTACTAAATTCATGATGTGTTCTAATTCTTCTTTGTTTAAGTGTTCGAGTCGAAGTAATTTTTTAATTTCTTCAACTCTATCTTCGCCTGTAATATTCAAAACATTTTCTGATTTAATATTTTTTGAAAATACGTCAATAATTTGTTTAAGTGTTGAGTCTTTATTTTTATTATCAGATTTGCTTAATGAACTTTCTTGCTTTATTTCATCAAAATCTTCTAAATTTAATTCAAAAATTGAAATGTCAATTGATTCGTTTAATGTATTTATAGCCTTTAAATAAGCTAATCCTTCTATGTTTGAAACAACTGCATCACCTAAGTAAACACCTTCTTTCACTACTAATCTTGGAATATGACCTACTGTTTTATTTTTATTTAAAATTTTTACATGAATATTGTGAATTGATCTTGCTGGTATTGTAATATAATTTTCCAAATCAAAATTAAATTTTTGTTTATTGATTTCTAGGCTTCTTTCTTCGTAATTTATTTTCACTTTATTTTTTATGAAAAATTCTGTTCCTAATATTCCATCATGTTCAATTGGGACATCATTTGATAAAAGATTAAAAATTGTTAGAATTCCAAAAATATTAATCTCAACTTGACCTAAAGTGTAAACAGCGTGATCGTTTATTCCTGTTAATTTTAGACATTTATTTTCATCAATTTTTATATTAGATTTTAACGCGCGAATTTTTAATAAATTTGGTCCTGCACCTGTATCAATCATCATTGTGATTGGAATTTTTATTTCTTGAGTGTCAATTCGAATATATGGATAGTGTTGGTTTTTGCTAGATTAATGTTCCTGGATGCACAGTAATTTCTTTTAAATTCTTCCTCAGAGCATCCTACTGAAGAGGAATTTTAGAGTTTCCCTGATTTTGAGTTTGCGAATTTGTTTGTTGTTGTTGTTGTTGTTTATTGTTATTATCCCACATTCTTTTTCTACAATTAGTAGAAATATGTCCTAATTTTTTACAATAGTTACACGTTATTCTTTGATTTCTGTTTGCAAAGTTTGATGTATTGTTAGTTCGTGATTCTTGAAAAAAATTTCGTTGTTGATTAGGGAAAAAATTTTGTTGTTGATTTTGTCGTTGGTATGAAGTATGAAATTGACTTTGTAACGTGTTTCTAAACTGATTTTAGAATTGGTTTTGTCTTTGATTCTGTTGTGAATTTCTATAAGTATTTTGACTTTGAAATTTTTTAATGCATGATTTTGATTGTTAAATCGATTTTGATTTGAAAAATTTTGGCGTGATCCTGGAGAAAAGGAGTTTTCTCGTCTTGCTTCTATCAATTTATT
This sequence comes from Leptopilina myrica (nomen nudum), assembly GCA_032872475.1. Classification (NCBI taxonomy): domain Eukaryota; kingdom Metazoa; phylum Arthropoda; class Insecta; order Hymenoptera; family Figitidae; genus Leptopilina; species Leptopilina myrica (nomen nudum). The sequence continues at coordinate 34,495,906 of CM065463.1, read as the reverse complement.
AAGTTGACAACAATTTATTGCAAAATGACCGTTTTTTCCACAAACTAAACAAGTAATTACATTATCTTGAGCAATAATAATTTTGGTTGTTTTAGCAAAATCTTTATTATTTTTAAGGTGAGAATTATACTCAGTATTATGCTCACTTTTTCATAATTCACGGTGTGATAACAATTTTCTTTCTATTTCTACTGCTTTATTAACTATTTCTTGAAATGTATCTGCTGTACCAATTCTTATTTCAATTTCTGGTCTAAGTCCCCGTGAGAAACAATCAACAGTTGTTTTATCTAAATTTGTTTTAAATGCTATATCTACTACATTTTCATTGCTAAGCCTATGCGCGTCTAATATTCTTTCTGCTGCTTCTGCGATTCTTGAACCGTAAGAAATTACATTCTCGTGCTCCCACATATATATTGCTCCTAGTTCCCCTTGTAATTGATAAACAGATTTTGCTGGCGCGTAAATTTGTTTTAACCTTTCTGTCAACTGCTCTACTGTATTAAAATTATTTCCTATTATAATTCTTCTTGCTTCACCCGAAATTCGACTCCTAATTAATTTTACTAAATTTGTTTGAAGTTGTGCGTTCTCAGGAAGCATAGATTTTGCTTCTAAACAACTTTCAATAAATATAGATAATGGAATATTTTTTTTTGTCAAACATTGGTATGGTTTCTAATGCATCGCATAAAGACACTTGCTGATTATTTGGAAGAGCCATGTTTTCTTCAAAAATAATATTATTTCTAGAGTTATCAAAAGAATTGTTTTTAGAGTGATCGTTTGTTTCAACGTCGTCAATTAAAGAATTATTTGAGCTTGAATTTACTTCAGAATGATTTGGTAAATTTTTATCTACTAGAGTATTTTCTAATATTGAATCTTTGCTGTTGTTATCGTCAGTTTCTGAAAAATTATCGTCAGTGTCAAAAAGATTAGAATTAACAAAACCCGAGTCAAACTCTCTATGTATTTCTTCGGAATCAGGATTTTCTTTAGAATATCTAGGTGTACTTGTGTGTTGTTTTTCTTTATAATAAGGAATTTCTGAATTTAATAACAATTATGAATTATTTTTTATTTAAGAGCGAGTTAAATGTAAGAAATCGGTTGTATTTTTATTCAAAGAAGACATTAAAAGATTGCATAATATCCAAATTTATAATATACGCAATAATTGTAAAATTGTCAATCTTGTTTCTTGAATATAAAATATACTTTTCTTTTATAGTTAAATTTTTTTAAGCTTCAGGACGATAAAATTTTTTAAACATTTAATAATAATAACCAATCCCTATTTAAAAAATAAAATAAAATTTGGTTTAGCGCAAATTAAATATTAAAAAGATTCATATACGAGACAAAAATTCCATAAGTCAAGAGGACTCGAACTCCTATTCATCAATATAAGACTGGATTTATTTTAAGGAGGTTCTCCGGCTCCAGTGGTGCTCAGTTGCGCTCGACACATTTTATACGAATCGACCACTCCCGCCACCTAAGTATTAGTTAAGAAGGATTTTGTGCTTTCTCTCTCTTTCTCAAGCGCGTGACAGCAGTTGTCTCTCTTACCGCTTTACGCGTAATGGAAAATCAACCTGACTTTTCTACTTAAAAGTGCTCTATTAAAAAATTAAGCATGGTTAACCCTCTTCAAAACTGTTTCATATTATTCTATTAATTTGACTCTACAATATACTAGTTTTATAAAAAAATTATAAGAAAAGTTTGTCAGCAATTAAATAAAATGTCACATTTTCAAATGCTTCATGTGGAATCCTATGCAAATGTTGAAACTTTAAACCTGAATATTTACGTTTTTAGCATGGTAAGGGGTGTTGTGGTTTTTGTCACTTATAAAGTATACAAAAATAAATATTCTCCCAAAATTTGGTAAAATTTTGAAGAAAATTGATTTGCCGGAGAACCTTCTTAAGAATGCACCTTGCAACTTTAAAAATTATAAGTTAAGAGGACTCGAACCCCTATTCATTAAAACCAATATAAAATATATTTATGAATGCACCTTGTGACTTAAATCTTGTATAATATTGTCAATCAATATAAAATGTACCAATTTAAATGAAAATATTAAATGTCATTAATTATTTTTTTAATATTGTATGATGATATTATTTGCTATTATCTATTAAAAAAAATTTCACCTTTTATTAACAATTGGTATACTCATTGATTTATTAAAATTTTTAGTAAATTAAAAAGTTATATTCATTAAAATTTTCGAATTTTATTAAAAATTTTGACAAAATTATTGCTGATCGACTTTATAATTTTCCCGGGCCAATGCACCAAAATTTATAAGGGCTTCTGTTACGTCAAAACAAGAAACCTTTATAAATATACCTAACGTTCCTTGTTTTAAATTAGTTTCATAAATGAATCTAATTTGGGATGAGGATAAGTCAATGAGCCTACTAAATGTTGTGAGAGATTATTTTATTTAAAAACCAACAAGAAAGAAAAGAGTTGACAAAAGTACAATGAGTACCAAATTATGGATCTTACTTAAAGAATAAGGATTACTTGTGGTGTGATGATTATCTTGTAATCCAATCATGAGTGGTGATGAGCACTAGACGAAAAGGGACCGCCTAATGGTTGTCCTTAATGGTGGAGTATTTGTGCTGGTGTTTACACTAATGAGATAGTGTATTGTATTCCGAAAAATATCTGCTAGTCCCAGACAGTTGTCGCCTCTTAAGCAAATTTCGATGGTTCGAAATTTGGAATGTGATCCTTCAATATTAGTTTTCTAGACACTCGAAAGAATTTCCAAATTTATATTTTTGGAAATTGATAAAAGTTATATTTCGAAGATCGATGAATGGGGTGTTGATTTGAAACTGATTTCAAATTAATACTTGGGGAATAATTCACTTGTAATGAAGTATGTTTAAATTAATACTTGGAGTACACTTTTAAATAATGTTCAAAGGTATACTGGAAGACTGTTCACTTGTTGACGATTAGGTAAATACTGTTGATTTCCAAAAAATTACTCTCTGATCTCTGCTTAATTTGTCTCTCTTTTTATATGAAACTGTTTCATTGTTTAGAGTCAAACACGTGTCCATTTTACATACATTGAGAGTAGGAGAGCAAGGTAACTATGAACACCTGTGCACTTTTTACTTGCGGTTGTATCTTATTCAGATACATATAAGACATATAATATCAATTGCCATATATTCAAAAATATTATAATTATAATGCAATAATAAGAGATACATAAAATATAATCGTAAATATATATGTAAAATACAATATCGAACACAAAATACATACATAAGTATTGTACTTAATTAAGGTACGTTAATAAGAAGTTACCGACGTAACAATAGCATGAATAATTAAATTCACAAAATTTTTTACTAATAACTTGTTTTTTATTTCTGATCTTTTCTACAAATTTTGGTTTTATAAGTCAATTTTTGCTATTATCTAAATTTTTATTGTTTAATATAGACTCAATATTATTTAAAAGCGCTTCAAAAAAGTCTGAAAATTCTTGTTGAGATTCTAATGTTTTTACTTCTAATAGTTTTTCGACCGTTTCTAACGACTTTTCCTGATGTCTCTTTTGAACTTTTCTTCCTCCCCTGTTTCTAGGCTTTTTAAAGACTTGTTCCTCGTTTTGCATAATAGTTAAACTGAAAGAAATGACACTTTGTCTTTAATTTGTTTAACTGTTTGTTTTTATGATTAATTAAACGAAATTAATTGAACGAACGGCGTTGAATTTCAGCGTATTGAGGTCGAATTTCGCCGAAAAGGCTTAAAATAACCTCAATTATGCTTCGACTTAATTAATTTTCCATTTTTATCCTTGAATTAACAAATTCGCCGAAAAGACGTAAAATGTTACTCTCAAGGATTAACTGTTAACGTGTAATGAAATCGTTTTATTGACAATTTTACAAAAGCAAAATTGCAAGGTTTAAATTCACCGAAAAGGCGTAAAATCAACCTTTTAAAGCAATTAATGATTGGTGAATAATGTGTTGATTGTTTTGTGTATAATGAATTTAATTAATTGTGTAGGTGAGACCGGGGCTAAACCAGACGGATTTGGTCTTTGACCAGAAAACTCATACAAAAACATACTTTTTGCTAAAGTGTAATATACCGCTTTGAAGCTTGTACTTTCACCTACAAATCGCACTTGTTCGATTTAAAAAAAGTACAATAGCTTTAGAGATATATTGCTTCGAAGGTGACTACCTCAAAAACGAAAATCCGAAAATTGGTGGGGCTAAATCGGACACGGCCAATTAATTAAAGAATGAGATATAAATTTTCTTTTTTTTTGGTAAAAAAGTCAAATCAATTCTTCTTTTATTTATTTGTAGATAGTTCTATACAAAGAATATAATATAATATGTAAAATCGGTAATAATTATAATATAAAATGAATTACAGTTTTCAGGCTTGTCTGTTTGTAGCAACTCGCTTGCGAATTCGAGTTTTAAAATAAATTCTTTATTTATTTCTGTATAAAGTGGTTCTAAGCAAAGAATATAATATAAAATAGTTAATTAATATAAAATAAATTAAAGAATTCAAAGATTTGGTTGTTTTTAATCACGATGTCCGATTCAGCCCCACACCGTCATCTAATAATTAACCTGCAATATATTTTTTCTTCTTAATGTTTTCCATTAAACTTTTTTTCTACTAAACTCAGTACACCTTGAGCTAAAAGAAAAATGCCGTATGATATTTGCACTTTAGTTTTAACGATAAAAACCCAAAAAAATGAAGAAAATTTTTTTTACTTTTACCTCATTTCACATATTAACGGCAACTATTATTACAAGAAAATTGACACGTCCCTAAAACCTCATACAGCATATGCATCACGAAAATGCGCGTTCATAGGTTATTTACACGATTTGAAATTCTTCACGGTTTCGGAAATATTTGACTTGTCCGGTTTAGCCCCGGTCTCCCCTAATTGTATAATTTTATAAATTTTGTCAAGCTAATATTTCATCCTAAGTGTAATTGAATTTTAACTTGCACCACGTGAATGGAAAGAAAAGGCTTCGTATAACTCCTAACCGCAAGCAGAAACAACAATTCTAAGTGTTAATTATCAATTACTTGCACAATAACCGAGTACAATTCTATCCGCAATTGTCTATTAAAGAAAGAATAACTTATTAGTTATTAAACACTAAAAGTGAATAAAAAGGTTTTTTTTGAAATTTTAAATAATTTTGGAATAATTAATAATTATTAACAAAAGTAGCGAATCCCACCGCTGCCACCAAATCAGCTGATACGACCCGAGCTAAGGCTTAGTTTAGTTTACTTAATTGTTAGTAAAGTGGAGACAAGTTGCTGATTTGTCAAGTTGGTAATACTTGACATTTATTTTTAAGTGTGGATTCGTTTGACTTTCAAGAAACTACGGATTTCCGTTAATAATTATGAGCATATTCCTTTTTATGTGGTTATTTATTAACTTTATATGAATTAAATAATTACAGTTACTTACAATTTTTGCGGATTCGTTGTCGATGAAATTACAATTAGGTGACGGCAACCAGGCTTGCGTCACTGAAGTACAAGTTATATGTAGTTATAAGTTTTTAGTTCGTATTTTAGCACTTTATAGCACTTGAACGACTATTTTCACAATTTTTTTACAAACTCTAAGCGTTCTTTCTGACACTATAACTTGGTACCTAAAGGAAACTTGTTTTCTTTGTAATCTGAAAGAACTTGCACTATTTTTATTAAATTAGAAGGAGAATAGTAAAATTGAACTATGATACGACGAAAGTAATGATATAAATTAAGGATAGTATTATGGTCACTTTATCTACCTGTACAGGCGCGTACTAAGTTCCCCCTTATAACCCAGCAGTCAATAAAGAAACCATTATAGCCCTAGGGAGATAAAGGGTATATTATTGACCATTCACAGGTCAATAAAGTACCCTTTATCTCCCTAGGGCAATAATGATTACTTTATTTACCAGCTAGGTTTTATAGGAGAACTTAGCATGCACCGGTATAGGTAGCATAGAGTAACCATAATACGCCTTTGTTGTATAAAGCAAAGTATGGAACAAGGGAGGTAACCTCGTTTATGACCTCGCACAATATTCAAAAACTCGTCTTCGCACTCGCTTCGCTCGTGCTACGACTCGTTTTTCGATATTGTGCTCGGTACATAAACTTGGACGTACCTCCCTTGTTGCATAATATACTATTACATAAGACAGAAAAATGACAATTTAAACGTGGTCTGATAAGAAGAAGCTATTAAGATAAACTCGATTGACGATCTAGACTTATTGAAGGAATGACTTTCGCCTGAGCCTTCTCAACATTCATCTTCAAATGTGACATCATTATGCTCTGGTTCCTCACGATATACAGAGATTTCATCTTTAAGGACTTGCCATATTAACATAAGTTCACTTAGATCCAATATTAATCTTTTAAGGGCTCATTTATCGTCGAACGAATTTTATGTTGTGACTTTAATTGAAACATGGTTGAAAGGGTTTGAACGTATTTAAAAAAATTTAATTTTCCCGCTTGATGTTTATTGGAAAACCCGCAAGAGGGTCTGATCAGCGCCGCATCTTGTCCAAGAATGCCCGCTAAAAGGTTTGAGGTGAGGGAAGCAATCCTAATGATGGGTGATCGTTTGTTTGCAGAACATAATAGGATGATTATTATTTCATTGAAATAATTTACGAATGGAAACTTAATGTACAAAAGTGTTCTGTAAAGGTTTGTCGAAATTTAAGGGGAATTAATGATGAAGATTTCTTAACGACTCTTAGTATTATTGACTGGCCAAACTTTTTACAATTGTGTTCAGTTGATGATAAATTAACTTTTATTCGTGATGTAATTGATAGAGCTTTCGATGATCATGCTCCTTTCTGCGCCTACAAAAAAAAGAAACATAATTTGTGTCCTTGGATGAGTTTGAGATTAGGGATCTTATTAGACAAAGACACTCTACATTTCGAACATGGAAAAGAGTAAGTAATATTTTAATTAAGAATAAATATGAAATGCTGCGAAACAGACTACAGTTTTCTGTAAGTGAAGCACGTGACACTTATAATGCAAATAGGCTGCAGGGAATAACGAATATTATGTGATCTTTTATTCTTTACATTACTTTGTGGGTGATAAACTGAAGTTTGTACATGTTTTGTTTTTAATTCGGTCATTAAATCTGAGAATTCGTTATTAATATATTCTTTTCCATTTCAGTTAGTATTTCTGAGGGTTTTCCGTTCGATTTAAATACCTTTTCCACATTACTTCTACGACTAAGGTTGCTGATTCAGCCTTCAATGATTCCAAATGCACGCAAGAATATATCTTGACTTTCAATTCAAATTTTGATCTTGTATTGTTTTTTAATAAAATTCTTCATAATATTTGATAAAATTGTTTTCGGGTAAAATTTTTTAAAAAGGTTAATTTGACAACTGAAGATAAATGAAAATGCATGGAAATAATTTATTAGATAATAATATTAATATTTTGATTTTTATGTGTTAAAAGTTTATGTACATAGATTATTATGTAAACATACCCGTAGTTATGCTTTTTGAGATCAGGAACTCGAGCTTTGTAGAGGCTACTTTCCTTATGGACTTTGGCCTAAGTACATTGTGTGTTTCTACGTCAGGAATCTCATAAAAATCACATGAAAATCTACAACACTTTCCTTAAAAAAGCACATCTACATTCATTTTATTGAAACAAGAAGTTTTTTAATTTTAATATATTTTTTATTAAATAAACTGTTAATAATAAATATAGCTATTTTTAACAATTTTTATTTTTAATAAAATCTTTTTAAGGTTAATTAATTGAAAAAAGTTTTTTAAATAGTTTTTTATTTTAGTTCAATAATTATTAGTTATTAGCAATAATTCAATAAAGAAAATTGACTGTATTTATAAAATGCAGAAGATTATTTAAATAATTAAATGTTTGCAAAGATTTGGCTTTTTAAAAAAATAATTGAGTTTTTGCGACAAAATTTTAAAAGTAATAAACAAGAATAATAATTAATTAGTAAATTAGTTAAGAATTGAATTTTTTTTAAAGTTTGAATTTGAAATTGTTCAAAAATTCATATTTGAAAATAAGTTTTGTAATTTGCATAATAATAGTAATTAATATATTAATTAATTAATAAAGAACATAAAGATAACTGCTTACTTTAAAATTATTACACACATCTCCTCAAAATAAAATAAATAGTAGATATTTAAACATTTTAATCTTTAAATGGGATTTTTTAAAAATTGTTAATGTTTTAAAAATTAATCATTTCATTATATTAAAAAGGTGAACAGGGAATTTAATGAAATTTAATTTATTTTAATCAACATTATGTTATTCATTACCTTCTGCAGGTTTTTCTTTTTTGCCTGTTAGAAATTAAAAAACGCATTTTAATTACACAAAATAAAAAAAATTGTACACTTTAATCCATTTTTTCAAAACTAAACTCTTTTAAGTGTTTGTAGTTAGTGTACTTCTACACCAGGAAAGTCGACCGTACTTGAGCTTTTCTCCTGACTAAAAATCATAACTACGCAGTTATGCTTTTTTGTAAGGATTCGCCGCGATTTTCCATTTAAATAATTAGCATAACTACAGTTTTGCATATTTCCAATGAAAATTTGAAATTTTTTTTTGCATAATAAAATTCAGCGTACCCGAATTAGTAAAGAAGCACCAATACCTTTTAAAGAAACATTATGTTAAAGAAGATATAAATAAAAACGTATTTTGCTAAATATCTCAAAACAACCCAAAGTGTAGTTATGGAGTTTTTAAATCAGGACGGCAGATATACTTACCTATGGAATGTCGAAGGCCATCACATTTTAATTATTTCTTTAAAAGTTTGTGAATATTTTAAAATTTATTACTACTTAATATTGACTACTTAATTATTAAGACTAAAATTAGATTATTTCGTTTTGCATCTGATGAGATATAAGTTATTCAAATCATGGAAAATCCTGAAAGAGTGAATATTACAGGTAGAATTTTTCACACCTCTATTATAAGATAAAAGTCAGCATATTATACAAAACTATATTTAATGCACTTAATATTAAGTATTAATAAATTTTTTAATATTTACACATTTAATAGAAAAATGTAATTAAATTGTGGTGACTCCTATCCTTTCTTAGATAATTTTTTAACTCGTCTTCTGGTTGTTTACATATGAATCTATTTAAACAAGTAAACTAGCTCATTTTGAACAAATATCAAACAAAAAATTTATATACTATTTAACTTATTTTCTTAATTTTTAGGGTTCTGTACCCCGATGGAAACCCCCGATAGCAAAACGGTTACGAAAAATGACCATGTACCCCCCCTAGCGCTCACAGTTTTTCATCTAGAGAGCTAAAAATTGGTACACGTATGTATTTTTACGCGTAGATTGCACGAAAAATATTGCGAACGTGATTGGAGTTAATCTTAATACAGTTTTCCTAAAAACCATCAAAATTGACCGTTTTTCGCAAAAAAAGGCATGTAACCCCCCTAGCGCTTACAGTTTTTGACCTAGAAAGATAAAAATTGGTACACTTTTGTATTTTCACGTGTAGATTACAATAAAAATAGTGTTGAAATAGTTATAATTTATCTTGATAAATTATTCATTCATTTTCTTTAGCAAAAAAGTAGAAGTTTTAAAAGAGGGTACTGAACGTCAGTATGAGTTCTACTAGCACTTGTCCGGGTTTAAATTAAACTCTTTCAATAAATAATAAATAAATAATAATTATTATATAATAATAATATAATAATAATAATAAATATTCTGTAATGATAAGGTTTTTCTAAAAATAGTCCGCAACTACTTAAAGTGCAATATAATAAATTAATTCAAGAAAAATGTTTGCTTTTTGTAAATTTCTTCAAGCGGGCATTTAGTTATAAATAAAAAAGTTACACGCAGTGCTATATTTTCCTAATGTTTTTTCTTCGTTTTAAACTGCAGTCAAGCTATATGATAATAACATTTGTAAAATTGGCATATTTGCCATTTTCTATTAATATATAATGTTATATATCATATTACATATTAATTATTATTTTTTCTTTCATATTATATAAGTTCTCTCTCTTAATAGCACCTATTTTCTGTAATTCAAGGATTTTTACAACTTTAATTTGTATTAAATTTTTTACATATTTTAACCCACAAATCTGACCAAGAATTTTCTATATATAAACAATTGAATGTTTAAGAATCTTGGGTATACAAGATTCTTGTTACGTCAAGCAATTTGAAGCGAGTTCAAGATAAATATTGCCTTGATGTGCAGCACTAGTTTCTGCATTAAATATAATATTTTGTTATCACAAATAACACAGGCCTACAAATTTCAGACCCAAATACAAGATAAGCCATTTCCGATGTAATTTATCACTCTGAATCCAAAACTGACAGCGAAATTGATCTATCACGTCAGGATTCTGAGATATTCTAACCTAAAAAAATGAAAAAGACCATTTCTGTCAACATTCGACTTTCAATAAAATCTACAAAAAATTTTTTTTATCATTGGAACAAATTTTAAAAGAAAGTACAATTAATCAGCTTTCAAAATATTCTACACCAAAACTGATCCGACTTTTTTTCACGATGGTACAACAATTTAAAGTTTCGGTTACACGACCTAAAAACTGAGAAAAGGAAAAATAGAATAATTGGAAAGTACTTTAACTTATGCATATGATTCTTAATATTTTGGGATTGTTGATTAGAAAACCGATGTTGGATTTTAAAATTTAAAATGGCGGATCCAATATGGCGGCTGTCAAAATAAAAAATTGATCGGAATCGCTTGTAACTTTTTACTCGGGGGTTTTTGAGGTCGCTTATTACGAATCCGATGTTAGATTTTCGAAATTCAAAATGACGGATGTAGTATGGCGACATATTTTTAAAAAATTTAACGGATTCGCTTAAAACTTTTCACTTGGGTGTTTTTGAGGTCGTATATTACGAATCTGAAGTCACATTTTCGAAATTTAAAATGGCGGATCAAATATGACGACATATCGAATCTAATATGGTGGGTACTGTATAAAAATTTATCTAAATTGCTTATAATTCATTTCTTTCGGGTTTTTTTTTTGTTTTGGATCCCGTGTCTTGTGAACACGATAACTTGAAGAGATTTCAACGAATTCGGCTGAAAATTGCCAGCTATATTTATCATAAAAATATCTCGAAATGAATTGATGGACACTAAAAAATCTATAAAAATTTTTTTTTTACATTTTTCAAAAAAAAAATTTTTTAATTAAATATTGAAGTTAATATATAATAAAATTTTATTCTTTGCATCAAGACGAATCGATTCGTCTTGATGCAAAGAGTAAGATTTTATTATATATTAACTTCAGTACTCAATAAATTTTTTTTTTAAGTAAAACAAATTCTTTATAGATTTTTTAATGTCCATTTATCCATTTCGAGATATTTTTATAAAAAATATGCCTAGAAATTTTTAGCCGAATTCGTTGAAACCTCTTCAAGTTATCGTGTTCACAAAAAACGGGATCCACAGACACTCACACATACATACATCCGGACAATGCAATTGTTCAGGGTCTTAAATAACATAGTCCTATATAGAAGAAAATTTATTTGAAGGCTTTTTAAAAATTTTATAAATTAAACGACTACAAAGCTTCCTTACGAGGAAGCAAAACAATCAAAATCCAAATTCTCCCAGCAGAAATCAAAGAATTCATTGAAAAAGGGTAAATGAAAAACATACATCATCTTTTTTCTTAATCTCACTGTGTGACAAAATAAAAAAAGTTGCTGCACTTTAATAAAGACCTAGTGTAAGTTGTAGGTCTAGTAAAACTATGAACAATGATGTGTGAGAAATTTCCCAAACACCCCCAAAATTTTATTTTAGGGGCAAAAACCTTTTTTGTGTATTCATGTAAAGAATTACTCGTATCTTCGGTAATTTTCAACCGATTTTCAAAAATGTTCTTTTTTTTGAAAGGGGATAAACACACCTTTTTAACTGTGTATTGCTCGTTTACTCATAATAAAAACTACAGAAACCGTAGTTAAAAATATTTACAATTTATCGATTTTAATTCCATTCTTTCAACTTTAACGAGGTTTTTAGAATAGTATTCAAATTTACAGTTTTTTTATAATAAATTTTTAAAAGTATTCTTAATTCTGCGTAAAATGAGTATTTTTTGAAAAAATTTTAATACAAATTGAGGGAGATACGTGAATTTTAAGATTTAAAAATGTTTTCCCCATAGTTACAAATATTTCAATTTTGCCGTGAAATTTACATCAAGGAACTTTAAATTTTAGATATTTTAGATATAGATAGATTTACATAAATACAAAGTCCATTTTAAGGGGGAGTCTGGTTAAATTTTAACTTTTCTAAATTTTTGTGGCTTAAGTATGTCAATGTTTTTCAAACATTATTTAGAATTCAAATCTATTTTATAATGTTCAAATAAAGAAACAAGTTGTTCATTTCATGACCATTTCGCTTCCTCAAAATATAATAAACCAATTGCTTAATTTAATTTTAATATGTTAAGGTAATATTTCAAAAAACGCAAAATTTGAATTTTTTGTGAAAAAGAAAAATATTGATTAATTTTATAAATTTTGATGAAATGTGCACTTTGTATATATCAATCGATTCGTTTTCTTGTAAGGAATGTAATTTTGAGAATAATTTATGAAAATATTAAGAAATAAAAAAGTTATTTAAAAAAATACAAAAAAAATTTTTTTTTAATTTTGAAAAAATTGTATAACAAAAAATTTTGTAGATAAATTTGAAAATCCTTGTGTCAGATTTTAGGTATTAATGACTGCAATAAACCTGCAAAATTTCAGAGCAATCCACTAAAATTTGTTAGAGATAATTTGTACACAATTTTTTGTGACATACACACACACACACATATATACACACACATACACACACACACACATACACACATACATCTGGACATTTGCTCAGAATTTATTATACATATATCCTAGATGAAAATGAGTCCATATAACCATGTTTTGAAAAATTGAAAATCGTCACGAATGCAAAGCTTCCTTATGAGGAAGCAAAACAGATAATTATTTGACTATTTCTATAAGAATGACTTAAAATTTTATGAAATATTTTGAACTTCTATAACATTTAATTATTTTTTATTGTCGAACTTTTTCTATGCATTTTTCACAACACTGAACAATTTTATTAATTTTGATAATATAGAATAGATTTCAATTTTAAATTATGTTTGAAAAACGTTGGCACATTTATACAAAAAAAATCTAGAAAAATTAAAATTTAACCGGATTCCCCCTCTAAATACTGACTCTGTCTTTATTTAAATCTATCAAAAACAAGTTTGACATGCATGACGTTTAAGTTAATCAATTAAATTTAGTGAACACAAAATTTAAATTTTCCTGATGTAAATTTCACGGCAAAATTCACAAAAAACGGTTTTTACCCCTAAAATTAAATTTTGGGGGTGTTTGAGAAATTTTAAACATACTACTTTTTTCAGTTTTTCAAGACCAACAAGTTAAGATAGGTCCGATTTAAAATGTCATTTTACTCTCACACAGTGTATATATATACAATATATATACAATATAATACAAATATATACAATCAAAAATACATACTGTATAAGATTAAGATTCATTTATCAAATGTCTAATTTATGCTTTTATATTACTAGAAATTAATTTATACAGAATAGTTTCAATTTTTCAGATATTAAAAATTGCTTTCATACATTAAATACTATTTTTCAGAAAAATTTACCAGAACAAGATGTTAATTGACAAGGAGATAGAAAGTTCTGAAAGTGATACAATGATTTATGACAGTAACAATTTTAAAAATCTGACTTTATTTTCGCAATCAGCTAACCCGAAAACTTGCGAGTAGCAATTTTTAACTCAATTCGATAAAATTTTATTCATGTCATCCGACATTTTGAATTCGACAAATCTGACTTCAGATTCGATATCGGTTACCTCGAAAAACCTTAAGACCACTTTAGTTTTTGATGCTGCTGACTTCCATGATTATTTTTTAACACATTAATTTATAGTTGCAAAGTTTATTCACCTCTAGGTACATATTACGACTTATACGATGAAATGAGAATTTTCATTATGTAAAGAAGTATATTTAGTAGCGAAACTATATAAAACATTCAAGTCTTTTGTTAAATAAGGAAAAATATAAATTCATGAATTATACTCATAAACCTACATATTATATTATAATCAGAGAATATGCAGGCAAGATGAAAATGTGGTTCAGAAATAATGTGGTAATAAAATAACACGAGTCTGTTTTCGAAATAGGGATGTTTTTCCAAGCAATTTCTCGAACGAAACTTTGATGAAACAACGCACTTGAATCGCTGTCTCATGCAAATTTGATGCCAGTCGACACGGACGTATAGCGCGAATGCTGAAAAATGACCGGCTTAAAATATGTGAGTGTACCACCAGCGATAGGTGTTCCCAGGATCGTTGGTTGTGGGGTGGTTATAAGCTCTTCTGATGTTTCAACTTTCCATGAAACATACGTCGTACCTTGAACAATTATATCGTTAACACCGCACAGAGCACTTGTTATGAAAATTTCACGCACCCTCCTTTGTCCTTTTCACTGATGGTTTCCGCTTTTCCCAATTTCCAACTCAAAGAGATTGTACATATACATACAACACTTATATGTTTTAATAAATAACGAAAACGTACATTGTTGCCTTTCAAAAAATTTTTTTGTAATTTTTTTAAACCTTCATAAATTCAAAAGACAGTAAGATCGCGATCTAATTTAAGTGCTTTACTTTAGTTTAAATGCATCGATACAAGCCGGCACAGTAGGTATAACCTTTCAATATTCAATTTATTAAAAGTTTTTAAAAAACAAATGTTAATTTCAGAAGAGATTAAATTGTCCAGGTGAGATAAGAATAAAATTTATTACAAATTATACTATTTTAAGACAAAAGTTAACAGATAAAAGTTAGTTACCACAAAAACATTGTTTATTAGATTAAAATTTTTTTAAAGAATATTATTTATTAATTACTATTTTTTGACAATTGACGTAAAAATATTTTTCAGTTAAAAAGTAATATAAATAAACATATTAATTTAGAAAATTGATTTTCTATAACACCTTTTGTCAAAAACCCGACTAAAGTACCGTTTGAGACGCACTAGTGCGAGAAAAGAGGGAGGGTTGCAGATTCTCGCATAGTTCCTCCCATCTTCCATGCTACTGAAGCACTGTTACCAACCAAACATAAATAATTATACTATGCGCCGGAAATACACTGTAGTTGCCCAACACTGCAATATGTAAGAACAAACGCAAATACGCATGCGTTAATACAGTGTAAGAATACTAACATCAAATTTCGCATAAAATTTTACTAATGTCAACGACAAAAAACGAAGAGAAGAAAATGACATCGTCTCCGTCGAGTAGTTATTCGGGTAATCAGTGGATTATAGAGGATACTGATGTCAGTGATTTAGTACAGTTTGCAAAAAATTAATACCTGTAAAATCGAAAGGCAAATATATGACATCTTATGCAAATTTTCTAACGTGGACGAAAGAAAAAAAATTGCATCTATGTCGATATGTCAACCTACAAGAATTAAATAGACTTGACGAAAATTCTGCATGACGGATACAACAGCAAAAAAAATCGGACAAGAGCGAGTTGCACTTGCACTAAGATCAAGGGTTCCGTACACCAAAACAAAACTTATTTTTTATAAATAAATATATATAAAAGAAATCAACAATTTTTACAACAATTTCTCAACAATTCTTACAAAATTAAAAAAAATAATTAAACAAAATGATAATATACTGTTTTAAAATTAGAATTAATATTTTTATTATTTTATTTTATTAATAAATTTTTATATTTTTCTCTTATTGTATTATGTTCACCCATCGGGTTCGCTATATTTTTTCTGTAACCTGAAAATAAAACTGATGATCCCTACCGAATTTCAGGTCACCAGCATAAGATTTGTAGAAGCTATAAGAGGGGGAGAAGGGTCATTTTTTGCAATTTTTTCGAAGAAATATAATTTCTTTCCCTTCCATTTTGTAAAAATATGTACGTCAATCGCGTTCGCTATAATTTTCCTGTAATATGCACTTAAATTTGAAGATCTTTACTAAATTGCAGATCACCAGGATGAGATTTGTAGAAGTTAAGAGAGGGGGGGGTACAAGGTCATTTTTGAAAATTTTTTAGAAAAAATTTAATTTCTTTCCCTTCCATTTCGCAAATATGTACGCCAATCGCGTTCGTTATAATTTTCCTGTAATAAGCACTTAAATCTGAAGATCCCTACTGAATTTCAGCTCACTAGGTTGAGATTTGTAGATGTTAAGGGGGGAAGCAGCGCATTTTTTGTATTTTTTTCGAAGAAATTTAATTTCTTTCACTTCCATTTCGTAAATATTTAATCCAATTGCGTTCACTATAATTTTCTTTAATATGCACTTAAACCTAAAGATTCCTATTAATTTTCAGCTTATTAGGTTGTGATTTATAGATGTTAGGGGGGGCAGAGTCATTTTTTGCAATTTTTTAAAAAAATGATAATACACCTATAAATGTTTTTCTCTAATTTTGTAGAGTATTTTCAGACGCATCTTTTGAGCGCTCAATAAACATTTTTCATCTATATTTTCTGGAGATATTAAACTTTTTAAAATACAAAATTTTTGAAAATAAGACTTTTTTGAAAATTTTGTTGAAAAATGTAGAAATAAATTTAAAACGATCATTATCATCTTGTAGATAATAATTAAAAACCGCTTCGATTGACATATTTTTCAAGCTAATTCGATTAGAAATAAAGAAGTTATTCATATTTTAAAAAACAGAAATTGTGAGAGAAATTTAAAAAATAATTTAATGTTGAAGTAACTTTGAAAAGTTGAAAAATATCATTTTCCAAATAATTTCTAAAATTTTTAACAAGAAAATAATTAAAGTCATAATATACCATAAAAATCAAAATCGCTTATGTATCGAAACTGAATTTTCATTCAAATAGGGTAAAGTGCGGATAAATGCCCCTCCTGGATAGATGCCCGCTTTCTCAGATCTCCAATATGGAAGAAACTATATTTATGTACTATTGGTCTTTTTTATACCTATTGGTCCTAACAATTGTCCTGCAAAGTGCCAGCTCGCTGGCATCTCAGGGTTATTAGTTATAATAATGTGAAAATTTCAGATTGCTAAAAGTGTCCAAAAATTTCCATACCACTGGACAAAATTTTTCATTACAAGAATCAAGGCCATTTAACACGTAAAAAAATATTTGCAATTCTTTTCTTTTTTGAAATTAATCAGAGAAACATATTAGGTCCGCGTTGTATATTTTTTATAATAATTGATATTAGAAATAATAATAACTTACAGCAGGAGGCCTCTTACCCATCCAGGTAAAACATATGGCCAAATGCAGACCTTTCGTATTTTCGTTCAGATTCATTTATTATTTATTCTAGGTATTTGGTCCTTACATATGTTAATTATAAATAGTAATAGTGTAGTAATTGGTGTCCAAGGTGCGTGCAGAAGAGAGAAGTTATGCAATATCACTATACAAGATATTCGTGATAACAACAATTATCATGAGATTGTAATTCCAAAGACGAAAACCAACGTTTCACACAACTTTGTAGTTGGAAGGAGTAGAAACTGTCAGATTTTTTCTAAATTGTCAGAAAGGAAAATGCACCAAGCAGGTCATTAATCTGAATAAATTTGGGAATATGCCTCGAAAAATTGTGGAGTATTTAAAGCTCCCATCACCTGAACTCTATACTGGACATCTGCGACTGTTCTTGCCGACACTTGTGTACCCCTCATGGAAGTGAAACGTCTTGTTGGTTGGAATCCAATCAAGTCGCAGAAAGTTACATCGAAGATTCGATTCATAATAAACAGAAAATAGCAAAAAAGATATCGGATTCCATAATAAACTATAAGAAGTATTAAGTAATAATAATAAAAAAGAATTAAAATTTTTGTTGTTATTTTATTCTATTTGTACAACTTTTTATTTTTAAGAATAAAATAAATATTTTTAAGCAACTTGTTATATTCTAATATTTTACTACTACTATTAATTTAAGAAATTAAATTATTATCTATTTTTAAATCATTATTAATTCATAACCTGTCTATTCAAAGAGTCAGTTTATTTGATTATTCTGTGTTGGTTTTTTTTCGTGGTCGGGGGGCTACGACTCCGAACCCCCCCTCCACCGGGGTACTACCCCTGGACCCGTCGGGGGGAGACACGGGTCTTGATTCCCCTAATGATGAGCACTTCTAACACAAAAAACTATTTCTAGCTTGTTTGTGTTATTATTAAACTTAATATTAATAACCGATGGTAAATTACTGTGGTGAGACTCAATGGCTTGCGATCATCGAGGTTAAGCAAAGTCCAATACGGTTAGTACTTGGATGGGTGACCGCGCTTTGACTCACGCTATAGCCCGTTGTTTCCTCACTTATTTCGTGATATATCAAGCTGGAGGTTTAACGTCGAAGTATAATGATATACATTGTCGATTATTGGTCCAGTATACACCAATAGAGAGCTATGGTGGTCCTGATTATAAGTGACTCTTCAAATTTGTTTCCATTTAAATAGATTTACAATATTAATTTCAAATAATGAATTAACACAATCAGTAGCTATCCT
This sequence comes from Leptopilina myrica (nomen nudum), assembly GCA_032872475.1. Classification (NCBI taxonomy): domain Eukaryota; kingdom Metazoa; phylum Arthropoda; class Insecta; order Hymenoptera; family Figitidae; genus Leptopilina; species Leptopilina myrica (nomen nudum). Next base: position 34,477,057 of record CM065463.1, on the reverse strand, counting down.
AAACAAATAAAAACAACTCAGCTAAATAATGTACTCAAAATATATATTGTTAATGTTTAATCCCTTGACTGCTGACGGCAATGATTTATGCCATTTCGGCCTTTTCTCTGACTCCAGAAAACAGACAATCTTTGTCATGATAAAAACTTGCCATGGACAATACAATACAATTGTATTTTTAAAATGTCCAAAATCGCTTGAAATTAGTTACTCGGGAGTGTTCGGTGTCTCTGACTACGAATCTGATTTAAAAATTTAATACAATTTACCTGAAATATGTTACTTGGGGGGTTTTCGGGTCGCTGACTATGAAACTGATGTCGGTTTTTTTAAATTCAAAGTGGTGAATCCAATATGGAAGAATCTTTTTTCAAAAATTTATACAAATTACCTAAAATTTGTTACTAAGGGGTATTCGGGATCTTTAGATGATCTTGATTACGTCCATATTTATTAAATATTGGAATATTGAAAAACGGTCTTCAAAAGGACATGTAATTAAAAAAAATTACTGTAAGCTTACACAGTAAAGTCACTGTAAGCTTGCACGTAAAATTACTGTAAGCTTACACGGTAAGGTCACTGTAAGCTTACATGTAAGGTCATGGTAAGGTTATACTGTAAGGTTGTGGTAAGGTTATTATTAAGTTGTAAGGTTGAGGTAAGGTTGTAGTAAGTTTACAAATTATGGACAATATTAACAAAATAAATAATAATCTAATTAAAAAATAAATTTAAAAAATTAAGTTTGTTGATCTTCTAAACTTTGGAAACCTAACATGAAACAGAAAATTTTAAAAATAAATTTTGGGGCACTAGGATTTGAACCCGGGAGCGACGCGCATAAACCTAACACTCTAACTAACTGAGCTAAGTAGGGAACTGAGGAAGAGAAAATCAATTTTGCTTTTAAGGTGCACTAAGAAGAGAGCTAGCTCCTTAAAAGCAAAATTGTTCAGCTGAATCCTCAGTTCCCCACTTAGCTCAGTTAGTTAGAGTGTTAGGTTTATGCGCGTCGATCCCGGGTTCGAAGCCTAGTGCGCCAAAATTTGTTTTCAAAATTTTCTGTTTAATGTTAGGTTTCTAAAGTTTAGAAGAGCAACAAACTTAATTTTTTTTAAATTTATTTTTTGATTAGATTATTAAATATTTTGTTAATATTTTTCATAATTTGTAAACTTACCACAACCTTACCTCAGTGACCTTACTGAGTAAGCTTACAGTGACTTTACTGTGTAAACTTACAGTAAGGCGGAAGTTTCAATTAAATTTAATAATATTTGTAAAGCTTATATTTGAAATCATGTTTCATGTGACTATCACATAACAAAAAAAAACTTTTTTTGTCCAAAAAAATAAAAAAAAAGTTTTGATGCCAGAGCGGGACCGATTTTTGAGTTTTCTTGTCAATTAATAACTTAGAGTGATTTAATGACCTTAATTTTTGTCAAATAAAATTGTGTATATTGTAGCCTTTAGTCAAAAAGATTTGAAAAAGTTGTTTAAAAAACAGCAATTGTTACTTTATTTAATCGAATGCATTTTCACTGTGAACACAACTCATCAGGACTACAGAAAAAATATAAAAAAATATAAAAAAGTTGTGTAAATAGAAAATACGAATTCAAGAGCAACATTGTTTGTGGATTAGACTTACCACATTGTTCAATGATTTATTTACTTATTATTACAAACGGGCAATGTTTGAGTAATGCCCAATCGTACGCCGTACTGTCTTGCAAGGAAACGCAAAAATCTGTTCTGTATCCTTTCAGTAGTCACCATGAGGTACTCCTGGCAAGGCCACCATATGGTAGAAGCAAACTCGATAATGGGTCTTTCCAGAACGTAAAATAAGGTCTTTAAGGCAGTATTAATTTTAAATTGTCAGGCGTTTCTTATTACGAATCCCAAGATTCTGTTGGCTTTATTAATTGTGAAAACAATGTGATCTGTGAAAGAAAAAGAACAGTCAAGTTACACCCCAAGGTCGCGGATTGAATAAACTCTAGAGAGTTCGTCATCCCCAATACAATACGTGTAAACAGGACTATTTCTTGATCTAGTATAAGATATTAGGCTACACTTATTGACATTAAATAATAATTTGTTTTTCAAAGACCATTCATACAGTCGATTAAGATCCGATTGTAAATCCAGATGATCCTGATTACATGTGATGGTTTTAAAGATTTTTAAATCGTCCGCAAATAAAAGAAAAGAAGAATATTTAAATAAGCATTTAATATCAGTTATAAAAATTATAAAAAATAACGGACCCAGATTTTAACCTTGAGAAACACCAGAAGTGGGAGAAAAGATATTAGAAAAATCGTAATTAATACGCACTGATAAGGTTCTGGCAGACAGGTAGCTCTTGACCCATTGCAGCAAATTAACCAAAAAGCCCATAGCTTCAAGCTTTGCCAGGAGAATACCATGATCGACCTTGTCGAAAGCCTTCGTGAAATTAATATAAATAGTATCAACCATGAGACCAGAATCAATATTCGTTAAATATGCAAGATGTTAATTAAATTGTTATTGATTGATTCTGCATTAATGGCTGTAGCATCGTCGGAGGCGATCGAGTAAACTAAAAAGAAATAATCTTTCAAACAATTTGCAGAATCTACATTATTACTGGAAGTGACAAATCCATAAAACACGTCGTTTGGAACTCTAGGTTTCTCACACAAATTGTTGACAAATTTCCAAAACAATTTAGGATTCGTAATAATTGAGTTTTCGATGCGATTTAAGTATTTCTTATAACACGATTTTGATTTACTTTTACATTCGGCTCGCAAGCGCGATAAGATCGCATAATCAGATGGAGATTAAACTGTGTAAATTTAATATGAGCTGCCTTCTTGAGTGAAACTAGACGCTTCAATTCAATACTAAACCAAGAAGGAAAGTCAGTTACCATAAAAGATTTAACAGGAAGAAATAAATCAAAAGCGTTATATATTATGTCGTAAAATAATTCAACAGCATGGTCAATACTTACAACGTCTAAAATAGCACTCCAGTTTAAGTCAAGAAGGTAAACATGCAGGTTAGCTAAATTATCATGCTGAAAGTTATATTTACAATGATGCTCGCCATTGTTATTATTATTTCCAAATGAGTCGTTAATAGGAATGGAAAAAATGAAAGGTGGATGGTATATATCAATGGGAAGAATGTGGTCGACAGCCAGTTCCAGTTTATAATTTGTAGAGTTGGTTAATAGTAAATCCAAGATATTGCCAGTAGAGTTGACGATATTATTTACTTGATTTAAACACAAAAATTCTAATGTTTCCAAAAGGAGATTGGCAATGTTATTATACAGTCGAGACGTGCGTATTTTAGGAGAACAAATACAAATTTATAAAATTTAAGAATTTAAATTAGAAAAGTTTTTTAAGGCCAATATAACCTCAAATCCGAGACCTGTCTAAAAAATGGAATAAAGTTTGTTCGGATTTACTGGATTCTTGTTTAAACAAGATCCATCGAGACTTCCTTCATTTCATAATAATTAAAAATCCAACAGAACATTCCAGTTGATAAATACACAAAAAAATTATAAACAAAATAAATAACACATGTACTCATCATTACAAAGGACAGTGATACAATTTCAAAAAACATAAAACATACAATAGTAAAGTCTATGACACAACACAAACTTTAGAAGAAAAAAATATAAAGATTGATTCACAGTGACAGAAATTCTTTCGAATAATATGAAGGTTATTTCATAGATGTATAGGTATGCACCGGAAATATTGTCCTTTAGTGTTCGAAATTCTATCACCTGTTCCAATAATATTAAAATACATTATTGATAGATTGTCAATATCAGTTCGAAAATTTACGGAATTTGAGTCCTTTGCGATGTAATACATTTCTAAAAAGTTTCTGTTTCTATAAGAACCTTCGACATCTAAGTATTTAACGCTGTTTTGGTCGAAGCAAAATGTATGTTTTAAATTCGTAGAGTGTTTACATAATGCTGTGTTGGTCTTTTTGCGTAGTAAACACATTATGTAAACACTCTACGAATTTAAAACATACATTTTGCTTCGACCAAAACAGCGTTAAATGCTTAGATGTCGAAGGTTCTTATAGAAACAGAAACTTTTTAGAAATGTATTACATCGCAAAGGACTCAAATTCCGTAAATTTTCGAACTGATATTGACAATCTATCAATAATGTATTTTAATATTATTGGAACAGGTGATAGAATTTCGAACACTAAAGGACAATATTTCCGGTGCATACCTATACATCTATGAAATAACCTTCATATTATTCGAAAGAATTTCTGTCACTGTGAATCAATCTTTATATTTTTTTCTTCTAAAGTTTGTGTTGTGTCATAGACTTTACTATTGTATGTTTTATGTTTTTTGAAATTGTATCACTGTCCTTTGTAATGATGAGCACATGTGTTATTTATTTTGATTATTATTTTTATGTTTATTTATCAACTGGAATGTTCTGTTGGATTTTTAATTATTATAAAATGAAGGAAGTCTCGATGGATCTTGTTCAAACAAGAATCCAGTAAATCCGAACAAACTTTAGGAGATGTAGAGCATCATTTTTTTTACTTTTTCAGTATGTTGAATATTTTCTTCATATCAAGTTTTTTAATTTTGGGAATTTTCCACTCACATTTTCTTAATCTCGACACCAGACTTATATTTTTCACACTCTTCGGTTTTCGCGCATTTTTTTCACTCACACACTCTCAAAATCTCATTGTAAAACAAGACGACGCTACACATACACTCAACTGTACTTTTCGTGACACACTAACACACTGTAACGCGTCTAAGAATCCCATCAGTATCTCATTAGCAGTCTCCCAGACCAGATCTCGTTTATGTTAATCGATTAAAATCAAAATTATCATTTTTGTTTAGTTATAGTACGAATCAATTTTCGTTTTATGTTTTATTTTGAATCGAAAGTATTTCCCTTTTAGTTAAAAAACAACAGTGTTAATTTCCAAAAAAACAATATCAATCGAAGTGATAAAAAAGCACACGGCGTGGTCACGCCATTTTTGTACAAGCCTTTGGTTACTGAAAATAAAAATAACCTTTTTTGAATATTCTTGCATTTTTAATTCTTTCATAAAAAGAAATCACTTCTTATCGGTCAATCTCAAACACAGTAATTTTTAATTTTATTTTGTTTTTTCAATTTTATAATTTTCTTCTTTCAACTTTTTATTAAAAACTATTAATTTGTATTATGCGCTTTTTTGAAGCAATTGTCACAGTAATATAACTTGCATGTTTTGCAGTATTTTCTTGTTCGGATTTTGCATTTTAAGGTGCAACAGTATCGAGGTAAATGCTGTTTCTCTGTCTCGTGTACTGACGACTTTCCCATTCTTACTTTGTTCAAATAATCTTTGCTCAAATAATCTTTGCTCATGCACATAGCCAAAAATTTTGTACTTTCTTTTTCCGAACAAGGAAATACTTCAAAACATGCAAGTTATATTACTGTGACAATTGCTTCAAAAAAGTGCATAATACAAATTAATAGTTTTTAATAAAAAGTTGAAAAAGGTAAATTATAAAATTAAAAAAACAAAAAAAAATTAAAAATCACTGAAAATGTAAAAAAAAATGATTCTCTATATCGCCTACCTCTTCGTGGTGAGAATTGGGCAACTTTAATTATTTAAAGGCTAAAGGCGACTTCATATTAAAAATCAGCGAACCCCAAAAACTCCCGAGTAACAAATTTCATGCAAATCTCAGTAATTTTGGAAAATTAAGTTGACATTTTGGATTCGTCATTTTGAATTTTTTAAATCTGACTTTATATTTGTAATCAGCGACCTAAAAACCCATTCGAAAGAGCGAACCCAAAAATAGTAGGATATGGACTTTTGAAAAATTTTATGGCTTCTTTCTACTAATTGTAGGCGTTAGAAATTCATGTTAAAAAGCAGCACATCTCGTCGTTAAAGGGTTAATCTAGTTATTTTAACAATCTTTTTCAAAGTCTATAAAGTTAATTGTGAAATAATAGACAAACTTTGTGTAATTTTTTCATAACCTAACTTTTCTTAAAAAGCATGGGAGATTTGTCCCAGTCAGCCACGTGTTCTTTGTGTAAAAAAATAGTCAAAGGCGCGGTTTCTTGTGAAGTGTGTGCTTTTTCATACCACCCTAAGTGTGCAAACCGTACCCGTCTTCTTCCCAGTGGTGGTTATGCTAAGTGTTGCCTTCCTAAGTCGCCCACCATGATGTCACAAACTGACTTGAGCAGCTCTTGTCAAACACAATCAGTCTCTGCTTCTACAGCTATGACCAACAAAAGTCTTGAACGGATAATTAAAAGTGCAATACATGGCCTTCAAATTGGCCTTAATAAAGAAGTAAATACATTTTCCACAAGCATAAACATTTTATTAACCAAAGCTGATACCGGTACTTCCAAGGTAGACGAAGTAATAAATAATGTTGCCGACCACTCTCATAGGATAGCAGTCATAGAAGGTACACTTCAAGATTTCAACACAAGCACAATTTCCCAAAATTGTATGTCTGAGATTCACGACCGTCTTTCCCGGTCGTTTAATCTAATATTTTTTGGTCTCTCTTCTGACAACAATAGTCATGTCGACACTTCAAATGTTGTCTTGAAATTGTTTTTAAGTTTTTGTAAACCGGACCTTCTTGATGATTTACAAATATTCAAAATTAGTTCCTTTGTGCAGACTCAGACTCGACCAAGAACTGTCAAAATAATTTGCCGTTCTGTGGAAAGGACTAAGCAAATTCACCAGTCGTTTTTGTCAGCAAAAAGACGCGACAAACACCATCCTTCACTGGAAGATATGCGTCTCTCGTGGGATATGAGGAAGATGCAGTTGAAGGAGATAGCTTTGCTGAAGCTAGAACTTCAAAATCGTCAACAGGCAGGCGAAACGGGATTCATATAGTGTTTCGTCACAGTGTTCTTACTATTACTATAGTAAACACAGTTCGACGTCAAAAACGAAAGGACAATGTGAGTGTCCTGTAAACACGGTATGTCACTGTCTTGGTACCGGCTTATCGCATGATGTCAATTCACAGACTTTTTCTCATTCAGCCCATATTTTATAATCAGCTGACTCTCAAGCCTTCAGCGTTTTTATTATCAAAATGTCAGAGCCTTGAGAAGTATACTTGAACATCTAGTGTTTTTCTAAGTGATTTATCGATAAAAACTTCAGTCATAGATAAGGATAACATTTTTATTGAACATATTTTTGTTAAATTTAGTTATAAGTCTATTTTTTATATATTGACAATTTTTATATTACGCCTAATTCGAACTTATCTATATATGAATTTGTTTGCTACAATCTCGATAAAATATATCTTTTATATCTCTTAGCGAAAATGATTATTTGTCGTGATTTTAACTTACCTTTCATTTCATGGCGTTTAAATTCCGACAATGGACCTATCTGTTATTCTAAAGTGTAGTCTTCCCGTTCTTATATCTTTATTGCTAATCAATTTTTGGAAACTTTGGAATTTTCAAACCATGAACAGCAAAGAATTATCCTAGAACAGAAGATCCATTATTCAATTAACAACTTGTTCGAACTAAATATTTGTAAAACTCAGTGGTGAATAGATTGATTCGTGAGGCAAATCAGTTTTATAATAGAGTAAATTTTTATGGCATTTCGCTAAACGCATTTGTTAGAGACGCAATTGCGCAATCAAATTTTTGATCAAAATATTAACAATGAGGTCAACTAGTAACATAAGTTTTTCATTGTGCAGTACATTGTACGAAAGGGCAATACAAGCCCGTTTATAAATCCTAACTAGAAAAACAGCTAATTTTTTGGCTGGATTTGGCAAAATGACGGTCACGATTGGTTGAAAATGTCATGATGACGGTCGCGATTGGTAGAAATTTCTTGATGACGGTCGCTATTGGTTGAAAATATGATAGTGATGGTCGCGATTGGTTGAAATGCAATGATGACGGTCACTGTTGGTCAGAATATAATAGATAATAGAAGAGATAAATTACTGAAAAATTGTAAAGTAAAGAAGAGGTTTTTTTTCATTTTAAAATTTAAAAAAATTAGAAGAGAAAAAAATTGTGTGATTAAAAAGAACGATAAGGAGGTAAGTTTTTAAAAATTGTTTCAAATACTTCTTTTTAATTATATAAAATAATTTTTTTATTCTTGTAATTAAAAAAAGCAAGTTGTTTATTACATGATCATTTAGCTTACTCAATATAATATATACCAATTGCTCAATTCCATATTATAGATTATAGAATAATTATTTTTAAGTATTAAGGAAAAATTACAAAGTTTGAATTTTTTGTAGATGCTAAACTGCTTAAAAGTTTTGTAAAATATTCTAGAATATTATTAATTGGTGTAGAATCTTGATATAAATTACAGGAAATTTGAATATATCTAGAAGTTTAGTCTCTGCATTTGTCTAAAAGCAAACAAATTTGATTTTTTTAGAAAATTCAAATATTTCAACAATACGAAGTGTATTAAAATTTCCTGCAATACATATCGAGATTTTAACCCGATCAATTATATTATACAATATTTTACACATCCATTCAGAAGTGATTTCGTCATACTAAGCAGTCGTCACAATAAACGGATAATATAAAATTCTGAAGTAAAACAACCACCTAAGATATATTTCAAATTTAATAATATGTATTATTTAGTCAAATAAAGTACACCTGTCAATTATAAAATGTTGATAACTTATTACAAATAGTCACTAATTTTTGTCTGCTTTTCTATTTTCTTTAAACAATAATAGTCTCTCATTGCATTATGTACACAAGACATTGCAATATTAACTTTTTTATTGACCAAATTACTGTGTACAAATTGTGCTAACAATTCGGCTGCTTTCAAGGCCTCGGCAACAGAAGGTGTTTCTCTGATTGTGTTCTCAACAGTTTCCTCATCCTCTTCCTCAATCTGATCGTTTTTGACGTCTTCTAAGATGGTACCAATTGTTACTTATTCCGATGAAATAACATTGTTATCAACATTACTATAATTGTCCCACATTTCATCTGAAACTTCTAACTGAAGATTCAAAGTTTTAACCCACGAAGATAGTGGTACGTCGTCTTCAACATTTAATTGACTGCAAGCAACATCCCTAGAAAATGAATCAATCAATCCTGCGTGTTTGAAGCAATTTGAAACCATTTCTTGTGACATTTTGTTCCAAGCATCATAAACCATCAAAATTGCATCCAACACCGTTATATTGACGGAAGAAACTATAGGCCACAAAAGTGTGCTGTTGTGATAGCGCTTTATGCGCTCAACCAAATCGTCACTTGACTTCACAGGGCTAATTTATATATTATATATTTCATTATATTTTTAAGGATTTTTGGAAACTTCCTGCAAAATTCCAGAAAATTTCTATGGGCAGTTTCCATAGGAAGCTTCTAACCGGGGACATTATTGTATTTTCTGGAAATTTCTAGGAAGTTACCAAGGGTATCTTCCGAAAGATTTCACGGGAAACTTCCAGGAAGTTTCCTGACAGTTTTTGTGCTTTGTGGGGATTCCCTACCGTAAATATTAATATCGTTTAATTTTATAAATATTGATAAAATATATACTTTATTTACATAAATCGATTCATTTTTATGCCAAGAATATAGTGTTGCCAATAATTAATGAAAATTTTAATAAAAAAAAAGTTATTTGAAAAAATACAAAAATAACCTTCATATACCCGCATGAACACATACACACAAACATTCGCATTCGTACCATATCGTCAGCCACTGTATTTTGACACCAATGATAAGAAAATGAATAACGTTAAGGAAGTGATGACAAGTTTAAATAATAAAATTGTTAATTCGAACCAACAGTGTTTTTTGAGTAATTCAGATATTCAACGTGATAACGATATTGCAGGTTCTGCATTTCAGTTACAAAAGAAAAGAATAAAATTAAATCGTGAAAAGATAAAAGAAGTATCTAATAAAAAAGAAGGTAGAAAATTATATATTAAAAGTGAAGTTAGTACTAATTACATTTTGCAACCAAAGATAGTTTCTGACTCTGTTGAATTGTCATCTGTTAACAACAATTTTGGAAAAATGTAATTAAAAACACAATATGAAGACAAAATACGTATATTAAAAATACTGCCAACGCTTCGCGCGGACACATTCTCATCGACGATTCGCGCGGATGCGCTCGCAAGTTTTAGCGCGCCTCGGGGCGCGCGAATATCGATCGTCGCGCTATTGAAATCCAGAAGAGACTAATGAATACATTTTCCTATGAATGAAATTGCAATATGAGGGGAGGGTTGAACATAAATAATTTAAATTATTGTTTATAAAATTAATATTAAAAATGTGTAATTTTTAAATTTGCAATTATACAAATATTTTCATTTAAAGGAATGAGCAATTTCGTGTAATCAGAGTGTGTTAAATTAATTTATTGTGAAAGCATTTTGAGATATTAATTATTTTTAAGAATGTTTATAGAAAGTGAATTTATTATTCGGTAGTCAAATATTAAATGAGAAAGAAGGTATCAATTTTTTAATAGAAAACTTATTTTTATTTACTATTTTTTACTTTCTAATAGCTTATAGATTTATTTGAAATATTAAATTATTTGTAACTTAATTCGGAAAATTGATAGCTTCTTTGTTATTTAATATTTTTAAGAATCTTGCATTGTTCCGTTATAATGCAAAAAAATAACAAAAATTTTAAAAAACAGTAAAAAGTGTTCTATCGTTTTATTATAAACTACAGATTTTTAAAACAGTTTAAAGATTTTAGAAAATCAATTAAATTTTTTTCAATACAGAACAGTTGGTCAGGCTCAAAAAAACAACCAAAAATTTTTAAGACAAAATGTTGTGAGAGAAAAGTTGTTTGTCTTTTTCTAATCTAAAATAGTATAAAATTAAAAATTCAATAACGGTGGTCGAAATTTTAAACTTTTTCTATTTTTTGCATTAACAAAATATTACAACAAAAATAAAACAATTAATAACTAAAATGCCGAATACAATAAAATAATAAAATATACAATGATTACACAAAATTGTTCTCTCTTTAAAAGAAAATTGCATCATTGTAAATTTAAAAAGTTAATATTTAAAAAAAAAACTCAAAAAAATAAGTTTTTCAAGAGTTATCGTGGGAACAACATTGTCTCTACAGACAGAGACGAAGACAGACATACAGACAGACACTTTTTCTAGACCATGTTTTTCGGACTCAGGGGACCCCAAAACGTTGAGATTTCATGAAATTAGCGAAAGTCAATTTTCTACCAAAACTAATACTTTCTAATGTGATGAGAATGTAATAAAAAATTAGTTTTTCGCAAATTAGTCGAAAAGTATTAAGTTTAGTGAAAAGTTGTCAACAGCAAAGATGTAGCTGGTGGTAAGACGCGAAAAAAGTCTCAAATAGCAAGCTTCCATAGGCAATAGTTTTAGCGATAATTGCGTCGCAGTATGGATTTTTTGTTTAATAAATGATTATATATATATATATATATATGGTGGTTTTTCCGGAAATTGCTAGTTTTGTTTGCTAATGTAAGCGTTTTTACATTCTCATCACATGAGAGTTTTAGTCGAAAAATGACTCGCTAATTTCATAAAATCTCAACGTTTTGGGGTCCCCTGAATCCGAAAAACATGGTCTAGAAAAAGTGTCTCTCTGTTTGTCTGTTTTCCTGTCTGCCTGTAGACACAATGGTGTTCCTTCGATAACTCTTGAAAAACTTATTGCATCAACTTGCAACTTTGCATACACAAAATAGTGTTAAAATACAGATCGAGTTCGTTAGCCAGCCATTTTCGTCGAAAACTACACAAACTAAAGTACTTTCAAAGTTTTGAAAACTCAATTTTTTCAAATTTCAGAATTTGTTATTTTATATTACTATAGATTAGAAAAATACAAACAACTTTTCTATTCAACATTTTTTCATAAAAAGTTATTTATTTATTTTTTGAAGTTTTTGGACCTATTATTTTAGGTTGGAATAAGGCAAAAAACTTTTTCCACCACATGTTTTCTTGAATTTTTTTTTAACTTTTTGGTCCCGACCAACTGTTGTGTTAAAAAAATTTTATTGATTTTTTAAAATCTTTAAACTTTTCTAAAAATCTGTAGTTTATAATAAAACAAAAGAATAGTTTTAACTTTTTTTTAAATTTTTGTAATTTTTTTGCATTACTCGGGGAAATTTTGTTCAAGAGTTATTTAGAATCTTATTCTAGGACTCAGGATATGGAACTAAAACAAGAAATGCTAAAAAACCATAAATTGAAATATTATTTTAAGCTGTTCGAGGATAACTGTAGTAAATTTCTGGACTATTACTTGGATTTTCTTGAAAAAGTCATGAACTAGTTTTAGAGAAGAAAAATGTTAAATTAACGAAAAAAAATTTGCCCGCGTGAGTAGTCGACCTTGAGACTGAAGATCGCTCCGCCTTATGCCACTCGGCTGCAGGGATGCGTTACCATACTTTAGTTTTAGATCGTATTTAAAGCGTTTAAAGACAAGTGGCGCTGTATACCTATTAGTTACGCTACGTATTCTTTATTAAATAGTTCGAAACTTTTTCAGCGCGCAGTGACCGAAAAACTCAGTCGCAGCGTCAAGAACAATTATTTCTAAGCCATTAGAAAAACACCTGAAAATCTTTTAATAAATATTTAACTTTTCTAAAAGAAGTTCTAAATTTTTCCTATAGCCTGAGTTCTTGAATAAATTAAGTAATATTTCTTGAAAAAAGTTTTTCCGTGTATAACGGAACAGTACAACATTCTTAAAAATAATTAATATCTCAAAATGATTTCACAATAAATTAATTAAACACACTCTGATTACACGAAATTGTTCATTCTTTCAAATGAAAATATTTATAAAATTGTAAATTTAAAAATCACACATTTTTAATAATAATAAATTTTGTAAACAATAATTTGAATTATTTGTGGTCAACCCTTCCCCCCATATTGCAATTTAATTCATAGGAAAATGTATTCATTAGTCTCTTCTGGATTTTAATACTTTTAGAATATTATAGCTTCTTCAGCAAATCATGTTTCTGCTATAAGAGTTAGTAATTAAATATAATTTCACAATTTTACTCATCGACACCAAAACATAGGGGAAGAGGTTCGGTTGTGGGCATGATTCGGTTGTGAATACCCACGCAGAACTTTTGACAAAAATGAGATTTTTCTAATCTGGCAAATATCACGTATATGTTATGACTAACGTACTTTTCTATGCAAATACAAACTGCGCTTTTTACTATATGTAAATTAATTTTTCGACAAGTTGAATATAACAAAAATGTATTTTTAAACATTGTTAAATGTTCAACAAATCCAAGTGAATTAATAAAAATGATAAATTCAAAGCGTATTTACAATAGTAAATATGTTATATTTTATAATCCAATACCAAGTATCACAAAAATGTTCACAAGCAAAATTTTCTTCATGATGTTTTAAAATGATCGTCAAGTTTAGTTGTGTGCATCCAAATTGATTTATTAATTAAATTCTTCGCAGTTAAATTGCACAAAGCTAAATTATACACATAATTATTTAATAAAAAGAAAACTTATTTTGTTAAATTCTACTCGGTTAACTGGAGCACTGTTAAATTTTACACATAATTAAGGATTGAATAAAAAAAGTTTATTTTGTTTTAATTTACATGGGTAGAGCTTTATAGTAATATAATTACCAATAAAAAAATTATGTAGGGTTTAACAGTTATCAATTTAAATGTGGAGAATTAAACAAAATAAATTTTTTTTTATCCAATCCCTACTTATGTGTAGAATTTAACAGTGCTCCATTAAACTGTGTAAAATTTAACAAATTAAGTTTTCTTTTTAATAAATAATTGAGCTCCCGGATCAAAAAACTCGATTTGCGCGAGAACGCACACGCTAATACCGGTCGGGTGGTAGTGAGCGCCTCTGGGCCTCTCACTGCTACCCGACCGGTAATAGCGCGTGAATTCTCGCGCAAATCAAGTTTTTTGATCCGGGAGCTCAATTATGTGTAGAATTTAACAGTGTCCAAATTAAATGTGGAGAATTTAACGAAATTAATTCACCTTTCATTTGTGACAAAGTGGTTCGTCACTGTCTCTGAAATTTGTAAGGACACTTTAGTGCCCGCTTTAGTTCTGCCACTGCGCATTTATAATGAACGTTTCTGTCTAAAGTTTTAATTATTACTTATTATTATGTAATGATATAGTTTAAATTTGAATTTTGTCTTGTGGAAATTTATTTTTAGGTTGAAATTGATTTTTAGTTTAATTTAGTTTAATTGTGTAAGACTTAAAAATAATAATTTTTATTTACTCAATTAACTTGTGTAAAGTTTAAACAGTGGAGAATTTAACAGGTCTAATAAAATGTGTACAATCATGAATTGTAGAATTTAACTGTGCAGAATTTTATAATAATATAATTATTAATAAAAAAAATTGTGTAGTGTTTGACGGTTTTCAATTTACATGTGGAGAATTCAACAATATTAATTTTCTTTCTTTATATTTGCTGTGTGCAGAATTTATTATTTTTATTTCTACGTGTAGGATTTAACGGTGTTCATTTTAAATGTGGAAAATTTAACCAAATATATTTTTTTTACTAAATAAGTGTGTGTAGAGTTTAACGGTGTTTAATGTAACTGTATATTATCTAACATAGTTAATTTTTTTAAATATATATTGAACGTGGGCAGATTTTAACGATGAGTAATTTAACTGTGTAGAATTTAACAAATTAAGTTTTCTTTTTATTAAATCATTATGTGTATAATTTAACAGTGTCCAATTTACTTGTGGAGAATTTAACAAAATTAATATTATTTCTTTATAATTGCTGTGTGCAGGATTTGACAGTGTTTAATTTAAATTTGAAGAATTTAATGAAATTAATTTTTTATTACTAAGTAAATTAGTGTAGAGTTTAACAGTGCGCAATGTAACTGTATAGAATTCTAACATAATTTATTTGTAAAAATATATTAAACGTGTGCAGAGTGTAAAGGTGAATAATTTAACTGTGTAGAGTTTATGAAATCAATTTTCTATTTATTCAATAAATATGTGAAGAATTTATCAGTGTTTAATTTAAATGTAGAGAATTTAACGAAATTAATTTTCTTTTTTACTTGAAAAATGTGTGTAGATGTATGTATGTGTAATTTAGCTGCGAATAATTTAATAATTATATTTTTATATTATTAATTAAACACGTGTGCAGTTTAACCGTAAATAGTTTAACTGTGTAAGGTTTAAAATTAATAACTTTTATTTATTCAATAAATATGTGTAGATTTTGAACAGTGCTCAATTTAACTGTGTAGAATTTAGAAATTTCATTGTGGAGAGTTTAAACAATGCAGAATTTATCATTGCGCAGTTTGCCATGTAGAGTTTTAACAGAGTACAGTTTAAATGTGTAGTATTTGAACCGCCCACAGTGGTCGGAGAGGCCCTATTTAATGCGAAAAATTAGAAAGACTGCACCGATTGCAACGAAACTTTAGGATATTTTTAATTTCGTCATACTTAATAAGAATATATCATAAAATTTGACAGTTGACAGCTGTCAAAGTAACTATCAATTTTATCAAAAATAAGTAAATCTGCATAAAAATAACTTCTAACAGGTTTTGAGACCTTCTGAATCCAAATTTTATGTTTAATTTGAATTTGATAGTTGACAGCTGTCAAAGCGATTGTCAATTTTTTAAAAAAAGAGTAAATCTACATAAAAATTTTACCTATAAGATTTTTAGACTTACTGATCTTTAAATTTCACGTAAAATTTATAATTTGACAGTTTACAGCTGTCAAAGTGACTGTCAATTTTATCAAAAAAGAGTAAATCTGCACAAAAATAACTTCTATCACGTTCTGAGACCTCCTGAAACCAAAGTTTATGTCAAATTTAAAATGTGATAGTTGACAGCTATGAAATTGACTGTCAGTTTTAAAACAAATGAGTGAATCTACATAAAAATTTTACCTATAAGATTTTTAGACTCACGTGTCCCGAATTTTACGTAAATTTTATAATTTGACAGTTGACAGCTGTCAAAGTGACTGTCAGCTTTATAAAAAATGAGAAAATGTTTATAAATATAACTATTACTTTTGCAGACTGAGTAGTCACAGTATTGTTATCGAACTTAAACTTTGACAGTTACCTTCTATCACTGTATATGTCATAATATAAAAATATCTTTATTTATTAGAATTAATTATATTTAATTTACTTGAAAAGAATTTCTTTTTAAAAATAAATTAACAATTAAAATGGAATATAGTAATTTAATAATATCATATTTTTTTAGGACTAAAAAAACCTTTGAATATCAAATTTCGTAGAAACTAAACAATTTTTAAAAAAATTTGACGCCACATTGGAACAGCCATTTTAAAATTTTGAATATTAGTTTCACTATAATCAAGACACACAATAAAAAACACTCGTAAAAAATACCTACCATGAATTAATTGAATATTTAATGTTATAATCCACTTTTTGTCATTTTGAACCACTGTTGTAATCGGACTCATGAAACAAAAATGTCAAACAAATTTTTTGGCGCAGGTTTGCGCAGCTGTTTTTTTCGTAGGTCATTAAAAGATACTTTAGACTACCCTTGTAGAAAAGAATTAGAATCGTACTCGGTCGTACTTTTTTTGTATACCTTTTTTTAAAAAATTATTCAAATAAAAAGCTATATTGTAAAGTAATTGATATTTTATTAACAACATCTTTTTTTCTGCGTGAGAAATGACATAAAATCGTTAAACATTTTTAATATTGACTCCTGGAATACGAAAACTTGTTAAGAAAACTCATATTATAAAGGGTAAAAAATTCCACTTATAAAAACCGCTTTTTAAACATATATATCGTCTTTCCCAATCAAGTTCATTGTAAATTCCGATCAGGTTTGAAATCTAGGGACACTTATGAGTAATAGTCGGTTTATCTAATTTAATTTAACGCAATTTAAAAATTACCATTTTTCGCATAAAATAGTGTACCTCCGACCACTGTGTGCCCGCAATATTATCCTGAAATTACAATTCAACCGTCTTTTGTTATTCCCTGAAAAAATTCAGTAAACAAATTTTCTTTGAATTGACACCTTATGTCACCACATAGCACTCAGATAACATATTGTTAAAAAACTTCGTTGAAGATTTCTATTCAAATTATAAGCTATTAAATATAGATCCACTTTTACAAAACCAAAATTTCGAAAATTCGTAACTTGAAAATTTCACCAATTACACAGGCCAACAAAATTTTGTGGCCTAACCAATAGAAGCTTATTTTTATAGGATTTTGTCCATAGAATACGAATTTGACCTTGAAAATATTGGATTGGCTCCAGTTTTTAATCAATTTACGTTTCATTATACAAAATATGCATTTTTGGCATTTTTTGAATGATTGTACAACAATACACAGAAACAGTAAATTTGTCCGCATAACACCAATTGAAAGCTTAAACACTGCTCTTGAATATCCAAAAACAAAAATGTAATTTATGTACACTTTAACCTATAATGTCCAAAAAAACATACGCTGTTCCATAAACGTATTAAAATTAATATTACTTTTGACCATGTAAGGTAATTCAAGTAAAAATTAGTGTCTCTGGCGTTTTTATAATCGCTAGTTACAAATCTGCTATGAAATATAAAAATTACAAGTGGCGGACCAAATTTTTAAAGATAATTTACGCCTTTTATGATAAAAATTTAAAATTTAAAAAAAATTCTGCCATATTTAATTCGCCATTTTGAATATTAAAATCTAAATACAGATCAGTAAGCAGCGACCATAAAAACCCCTAGAGAGACTAATTGTTATTTAAATTACCTTACATGGTCAAAAGTACTGTTGTTTTCAATATGCTTGTGGAACAGCGAATGTCTCTTTTGACATTACAGTTGATTAAAATTTGTCGGCCTGTGTTATACAAAGATAAAAAATACGTATTTAATATTTTTTATACAGAACGAGAAAAACATATATTTAACCAAATTTAAAAAGTTCATATGTAAATTTAACTTAGAATAGCCCATACATCTTATTTTTATCTATAACTGTTCCCTTTGATAATAAGTGTTAATCATTTTAAAACAAAAAAGAGCCATACCTTTTTGTAGAATAAACGAGAAAGAAAGAGAGAGAAGTGTTATTGTTGTTGAGGTGAGCTTGTAGATAATGAAAAGAACTTCAAACTATGCGAATCGCCCTTCTACCCGTTGATTTCATCCCTTTCCTATTTTCTCTCAATGTTTCCTTTCTTTGCTGTTTCCTATAACCCCTTGCACTTACACTTTTTCAATTCCAGTTCGCGAAGAGTCGAGCTCCTTCATGAGCTTGTAGTCTTTTGGTCTCTCAGTCTCTTGTTTTAATCACGGTCCTCACAAAGTAAGCTATTGTCCTCAGAGTATCAGATCTCAAATATATATGTAGAAGGGTCCAAAAGTTTGTGTGCTTTCTACGAGTTAAGCAAATAACCAGCAAGAGGAAATCTCTGAACAAAACGTACATTTCTTACTTTGTAAAAGAAGCATTTTGCTTTGATTTATAGTCCTAATGCTTTCGTATACTTTGAAGACTGATTAATAAAAGGAAGAATTCCAGATTTTTATATGCTTTATAAGAATGTGATTTAAGCATTATTCAAAATGGAAATATTCTCTTTTCTGTAGGTAAAAATATTTTTAACTCTTACAAAGACTAAATATTTAATAAAACTTTATTAAAAGTTTCTTTGAATCTACTTTTTTGACGCTCGTGAATCGGTTGTGCTTCTTTCAATTAGAAAAGAATTAATTTCTCATTTTTTATTAGTGTTAAAAAAATTTATATATGTATGTTTACATATACTAGGGGGGCTTCGCGCCCCAACCCCCTATTTTTAGTTGAAATAGGGGTTTAAATTTGTTATAAATTGCATATTATTATTTAAAATTTTTAAATTATAGTCAACAATTTATTTTAACTTGTAATATGAAATACACTACCGGCAGAAATTGTCGGTACGAACGACGGGCGAGCTAAGAAAAGTTGCTGCCGAAAATAAATTAACATATTTTATTATTAAAAAATGATAGAAACTTGGTTCTTGGATTGTTCGAAAGCCAATTAAATTCTTCGTCGTTTGATATATAAATGAAAATAATTTTATATTTTTGAGAGATTTTATCACCTAAGAGATTTTGAATCAAATTGATTATTTTTTATATTTTTGTGCACCATGTTTGTGTGGCTAAACATTCTAGAACAATTTAGAGAAACATTTTTAACTCTAGCAACATAATCTTTAAAGTCTTGCTTTTATTTGAGCCTTGGAAATTGTAAATCCATTCAGTAGTTTTTAAAATATCTAAAAAAATGTCCAAGCATGTTTTTTTATCATTTAGGTGGTGATACCCTACTGAAAATCCCCGTACAAGATCTTGTACAATTTCCTGTACATGTTCAGCAGGAGAACTTGTACGATTTCAGTAACAGAAACTGTACGATTTCAGCATATGAAATTGAAACAAGTTTTTGTACAAGATCTTGTACGAGAACCCGTAAAATAAAAATACTCTTGTAGGGGAAATTGTACGCGATCTTTAGTCCATCATTTTTAAACAGCAGTTCCAGTACAAGTTCTCGTACAAGTTTACATGTTACCCATAAAGAGGAAGGAAGAAGTAGTTCCGTAAATCGTACAAGATCTTGTTCAAGATTTATGTAGTTTTAAATCATGTACAAGTTCTAGTACAAGTAAAGGTACATGATCTTTTGTAGTTCAACGTTAAAAAAATTCCTTTAACATATCATGTACATGATCTCGTACAAGAAATTTTACATGAACATTTATGCAAAAGCGTCAACAAAATTAACATAACGGTTCTTATGTATTTTCCTGTACAAAATCTTGAACATTTTCTTGAATAAGATCTTGAACATTTTTTTGTACAAAAAGTTATATGGAAAATTGCACAAGTTTGTATTGTATTAATTTTAAAGATTATGTGCTCTTTTTCTAAATAAATAATTACAAATTTATTGTGAACAATTTTTTATTACCAAAATACATTTATTACATTTTCAAGCATTTCTTAATTTTTATATTTAACAAATTTTAAATTCACGGGAAAAATATTTTTACATTTTTTAAAATTTATTAAATGGTCAGTCTGGGTCTTTTGCACGTATTTTAAGGAATTTTTTTGTCATAGTGAAATTTATTAAAAATTTAAAAATTTTTACATATTATTACGCATGTATATTAAAGTAAATAAAAAATTTTTTCTATACTTTCTGTTTTCAATAGCGAAGAAATGGCGACTTGAAAAAAAGTCTCGAAAATATGATCATGCTAATTTTTTGAAGTCAAGTAGTAATAATCGAGAGCCAGACTTGGCTTTCCAGTTGAGTTTTTATTTTCGTCAGTCAATTTACTACTAATATCAATCCAGCCATTTACACGACTTTGCTGACTTGGGTATCAGATGTTATGTTAACGCCTATGCTGGCGTTGGCGTTAACTCCGGTTGGTATAACCTAGTTTTTTTCTCCGTGCAGTCAGAACAGACGGAATTAAAAAATTCAAACGGATTATTAATATATAGGTAAGTAATTACAGCCGGAAATAAAATAAAAAATTTTTATTCAAAAATATCAAAATAGTTTAACAATTGTTTAAAAACAAGTTAAAAATTATTTAAAAATTACGATTTTAGTTCAGGCTGTAACCACATACCTATATTTTAATAATCCGTTTGAATTTTTTTATTTCGTCTATTCTGACTGGAGATATGTCAACCAGATTTTCGAGATTTTTTTCAAGTCGTAATTTCTTCGTTATTAATAACAAAAAGTAATTAAAGAAAATTTTTTATTTAGTTTAATATATGTGTGATAATATGTAAAAATTTTAATATGCTTAAATAAATTTCAAGATGAAAAAAAATTCTTCAAAATACGTGCAAAAGACCCAGACTGCCTCCTTAAGCACATTGACGATTTAAAAATTAGACATAGTTAATTAGGAAGTTATACATACTTTTTTGATAGTAAATGTTAGTTATTAAAACCTAAGATACATGAAGTGTTTTTAAGCAATGTTACGAAAATACTTTTAATATCTTAAATTTAAATATTTCAAATAAGTTAAAAGTTTCTATAAAAACAACTTCGTTCTTAATATTTACATGCGCTGAAAGCTGATGTTTTCACATTAATAACGATATATTTCTCGTTATGTTAGCTATATCCATATTAACTTTACAATGCGATTCCGGAGGAACTTACGTTAGTTTTTTTTGTCCTGTCGGAAGGATGTTGGACACTCTATTTTTAAAAACATGACATAGAATACTAAAATTTTACTTATAATTTTAATATCACGTGTATTGCTATTGCTATTGTAAGCTATTGCTTATTTCCATTAGAAAAAATGGAATCTTATGATGGGGAAGGGCGGAGTCTGAAAACCTGAAAAATATGCTTACGTAACACTTGAATGACCCCTTATACCAAAAATTAAGTTTAAAAGATGACCTGAGTTGCTCATTATAATGTTTATAAGGAATTAAATTAAAATATTTAAGCTTCATTTTGACATAAGTTTTAAGAAAATCGTATGCGGCGTGTTTTGAGATATTCAAAAGATTATTTTTCAAAATTAATTTTTTTATAAATTACATTATTTTAAAAAAATTGTTTACCTTTATCAAGTTAAGAAATTTTTCTTTTAAAACCACTAATAGTAAATAAAGTTTGGATTTAATAAATATGAGAAATAATTGTTTAAAAATTTCCTCACAATGTCAATTATTTATAATATTGATCGTTATCAAATGGAATCACCATATTTAGTTTTTAAAAATAAAATCTTTGCCTTTCATATTATAGAAGATTCTTAATTCTTCTTATAAAATTTGTTGTGTATTGTATACCTATAAATTGTTATATCAATATGTCAAAAACATTACGTTCAACATGGTGTAAAATAGTAAAAATCCTTTAACTTTTATATAATATAACGAATTAAAAGGCAGGCGCTTGCGGGCTGCACGATTGGGGAAGGTTACTTTCTCTCAGGGAACGCAATTGATAATCGGTCATTTGATAATGACTTGTATTTAATTTTTCAATTAATTGTTTTTATTTTTTGTTTCATAAACTTTTTGAGTTCAACTTTTTCAATTCTACATTTTTCTGCTTTGCTTTTGTTTAAAAATGATTTCTCTAGTATCTAAGGGGATATTTCGTAAATTGTGAGTTCACAACTTTTTTTTAACAAAAAAAAGAAGAGTTTATCGAAGTAACATTAAATGTTTAAATGATTTAAACAGCTAACATAATTTTTGTATTGTATTTTGAAAATCTTTAAGGGGTTAAACCACTCTAGAGCGTCAAAAAGAGGTTCTATTTTTAACATTTTTTTTAAAGAAAAATTTAAAAGTAATGGAAAATATGTAGACTTTAAAGAGAAAGAAATTTACTTTATAAATTTTTTTTGTTTAAAAACAGCACATGTACATGTTCGTGATGTTTGAAAAAAAATTCCTTCGTGGCCGGAAAAGTTTTTGTACAATTTTATCCTAGAACTTCTGTTCCAGAAAAACATTTCGTGGAAATGAAATATTTTTTTCTATTTTTACACTACCGTCCGAAATTGTGCGAACGCTAACATCTCGAGCTATTAAAAAACACACCCGCACAGAAACAGTGATAACTCGGTTAAAAATGAAGCTAGATGCTTTTTTAAATTGCATTGGAAAGCTTATTAAATTTCCAATGAAATGCTGCTATGTTAAGTTGTATTGCATAAATAGGAAGCGAGATATCATGTTATAACGACAAAAAAATAATTATATTTTTTTCAGAATTTCTTACTCTGACTTGGACTCCTGGCACAGTTTAGCAAAGTTTATGAAAAAAATTGTTACTTTTACAGACAATTCCTTGTAACCTAAGCTTTAAATAGAGACCAAGAACAGCATAATATATTTACGGGTTCGCGAGATATTAAAAAAAGAGTCGGACCGTGCAAAGCAGAATTTTCAATCATCGATTTCTCTAATTTGCCGTTGAGTCAATTACTTGTCTATGAAAAAAGTGTCGAAAATTAATTTTACCAAGTACATTCTTACTGGGATCCACTTTTTAAATATCGATATATAATAAATTAAATTAAAAAATGGATCTCAGTAAGAATGTACTTGGTAAAATTAATTTTCGACACTTTTTTCACAGACAAGTAATTGACTCAACGGCGAATTAGAGAAATCGATGATTGAAAATTCTGCTTTGCACGGTCCGACTCTTTTTTTAATATCTCGCGAACCCGTAAATATTTTTTGCTGTTCTTGGTCTCTATTTAAAGCTTAGGTTACAAGGAATTGTCTGTAAAAGTAACAATTTTTTTCATAAACTTTGCTAAACTGTGCCAGGAGTCCAAGTCAGAGTAAGAAATTCTGAAAAAAATATAATTATTTTTTTGTCGTTATAACATGATATCTCGCTTCCTATTTATGCAATACAACTTAACATAGCAGCATTTCATTGGAAATTTAATAAGCTTTCCAATGCAATTTAAAAAAGCATCTAGCTTCATTTTTAACCGAGTTATCACTGTTTCTGTGCGGGCGTGTTTTTTAATAGCTCGAGATGTTAGCGTTCGCACAATTTCGGACGGTAGTGTATATCTTAAAAGCTAGAGAAAGACGTAAGGGATTTTTTTATGTTGCCTATTTTTTTAGTTATAAACAATTTAGTGCCTATTTCTATCAGTCAAAAACTCAGTTTTCCATAAAATGTTCACCATTTTTGCAAAAATCGATTTAAAAAATCCCTTACGTCTTTCTCTAGCTTTTGAGATGTAAAAATTGAAAATAATTTGTTTTCTGTTCTAGGATGAAAATTGTACTAAAAGCCTTTCCGGCCGCGAAGGAATTTTTTTTCAAAGGGTTTCCATCAAATATATGTACATCTGCTGTTTAAAAAAAACAAATTTATTAAGTATATTTTTTCTCTTTAAGGTGTACCTAATAGAGATATTTAAACATATTTTTCATTACATTTAAATTTTTCTTTAAAAAAATGTTAAAATTAAAACCTCTTTTTAACGCTTTAGAGTGGTTAACCTCTCAAGGTAAATGCACCAGTTATTGTCACCTTAAGGAAAAATCTAAAAGACCCCGCACAAAAAGTACATAATTTAGTTCCCGGTTAAATTTGTTTTGGAGTTTGGATATATGTTTGAGTTAAAATAATTTGGAACAAATATAATCAATAAGTATTAAAAAATTAGACCGGGAACCAATTCATAAATACAAAAGATTTAAACGCAATCTTGTTTTAATTTTAAAATAACGATATTTGCCGATAACCGGTAAATTGACCATAATTGGTGTATTTACCTTACTCTAATATGAAAGCATATTGGGCACAGAACAGAGGAATTGCTCATTTTCAATGTCAATGGAAACGCTTATGGTCTCGATATCGGCTACAAGCACGGCTACTCTCATTTCATCAACTTTAATTACCTTTTGAAGTCTCTCATGCTTATTTGAAAATGCATTTCTTGTTTCGATTCGATTCACTAATGCATACTGCTTATTGATACTTTCATCTACTATAAATTTAATAATATGAGCATA
Source organism: Leptopilina myrica (nomen nudum) (assembly GCA_032872475.1). Classification (NCBI taxonomy): domain Eukaryota; kingdom Metazoa; phylum Arthropoda; class Insecta; order Hymenoptera; family Figitidae; genus Leptopilina; species Leptopilina myrica (nomen nudum). The sequence continues at coordinate 34,452,281 of CM065463.1, read as the reverse complement.
TTTTTTATTGCGAAGTAAGACATAAGTATTATCAGATCGTTTATTTACTTTATCACACGATAGAAAGAGGCAACCATCTTTAACCATTTTTGGAAAATAAACTGCTTTATCTGTTAAATTTAACGCATTTATCCAAAAAATACTAACTTTAGAAAAAACTCCAAAATATCGCGCTTCGGATAATCTAATACTTTTTTGCACCTTTGTGTTTCCCAATTGATCATAGTAATGTTTTGTTTGAGAAGAACACGTTGGATAAATTGCTCGTTTAATTAACACTTCAGAAAAATTTAAGGAGATATGCCTTGATACTTGAAGATGGACACCTTTCGCAGCGTGGATCGTTTTTAATAACTGCCTGTTCCCATCTTCAAAACTGTATGCAGAATGAGCAATAAGAGGACCCCAATTTAAAACGCTTGTGCTTAAATGTAACAAAAGATGCACATTATATGTCATTGCTGTTGCAGTATACAAGTTTTCCACTTCTGCTACAAACATATGTAATAGTTTGTCAGCGTGATCAAGCTCGGTTAATGTTATTTTTGATTGCAGAAGTATAAATAAAGCTTCTACTAGTAGAAGCCAGTGCATGACGAACTTTTTGGATAGAAAGTGGGAAATTATTGGTAAACTATAATAGAGTATCCAATTTTCCCACTCTCTAGCTTTCCATTGTGCTTTATCTTTAAGTGAACGTGTGAGGCGTCCAATTTGAAACGGAACTTTTATTTTGAGCATTATTTGGTTAATATTGTTGATATCATTTACCGAAACAAATTTCGATGCATTTGATTTTGTACCAAACCAAATGTTGCAAAATTGTTTTCCAATACCACTAATCATGTGCATTGACTCCGGAACAAAACCATCAATAATATTAAATTTTTTAAGATTTATTAAAATTGATGGTTTTTGAAATCCAAAACACGGTTTAGATTTTGATCCTAATTGCATGTGATTAATGGAATCGGTATGGTTTCGCAATTTGGCTGGTGTATTTAGTAGAGGATATTTATAAGCACCGGAATTCAGTTTGTTTTCATTTGGAACCCATTTTCCCGGGTTGAGGCACCAATTGCAACCATATTCACCGTTGAATTGATTTGTTCCCTGCATTGGAGCTCTAGCAACCGAATCAACGCAGCAAATAATTGGGTAGACTTTTATAAGAAGCTTCTCATTCTTTATATTACACTGGATTCCATCCTTAGAAAGTTGATTCATATTTTTAACAAATGGGTCGAGAAATACGTTCATGTCAGGTTTGGATTTACCAAACCACAGACCCGCTACTATTATTTCTCTTGTTCTGATTTTAATTGGTATCTCGTTAATTTGCAAATATATCGGCCATATTGAATACGTGGAGCTCTCATAAAGAGGTGCACCGTCTGTATTAAAGGTTACAGTGCAATACTGACGCCTATCACATGCTTCTAAACCTGCTTGAAAAGCTTGATATAAACGACCATCATAAATATCTTCAAAACATTGCGGATTACTAGCTCTTTCATTAATGATATAGTTATAATAATCACTATTTGATGAAATTAGTTCAGAAATTTGTAAGGATACATCAAAATTAACGAAAAAATGATCATAAGATGAATTTTTTACGTCTACAGTTTCATTACATAAGGTACATTTTATATACTTCTGATTACGTTCGAATGGTCCTATATAAATGCCACAATCTGGACACATGCCATGAAAAGTTGCATTGTTAGCAGGATTAAATAATTTGTCGATAATGTATCGAGTTGCCGGCAAAATTGGAAAGGCAAATATTGAATTTATAAGTTGAAATAAACAGACAACTGCAGTCTGTGAAAGAGAAAAAATTATGCAAAATTTCAATATCATCATCAACAACTCCCCTTTAGTTTTGTCAACAGCTGTTGTTACTACCTCACCAAATTCCTTATCATTAATAAATAAATGCAATTTTTGGAAATGTGTTTTCTCTTCAGCCCTTATATCTTGATTTGAATCCAGCTTGTCAAAGAATTCGGAATTATAACAGAATTCTTCCAATTCCTGTGTCACAACGTTGTTAGTCTGAAACAGTTCATAATTAAAGAAATTTTAATACAATAATAATGATGTGTAGAAAAATGATGGCATACTTCATTATAGGAATAAACGGTATAGTGCTTGTCAGTTCCAGGGTCTTGCATTATAAACATACAATTAAGTCTTTAACTGTACTGTTAAGGTATAATTTCATTGTTAGTTTGTGCAGGAATTTTTATCATAAATCTAAACAGTGCTTGCATAATAAAAATTGCTTTTTAATTTATTTTTTTTTATTGTTTATACTCCTGTCCTATTGGTCTTACGCACTTGACAAGAGTCCCCGAGGATACTTTTTTGGATTAAGCACAACCATTCTACCTATTAAATTTCTATATATTATACCTAATTTGCGTCTACAGCCGGCTTTATTAGGAGTACTCGCATTCGCCTGGACCACCTGTTAATTAGGTTTTCTCGCTAGAGGAAAGGGAAACTGTAGAAAACCTCTCTTGAGTACAACCGGTTTTATCGACAGTCAAGTTCTAATGGTGTGTACCGGACAATAATCGACAGTGTACATCATTATACCTTGACGTCAAACCTCCCGCTTGATAAATCACGAAAGTAGAGAGAAAAACACCGGGCTATAGCGGGCACCAAGGCGGTCACCCATCCAAGTACTAACCGCACTGAATGCCGCTTAACCCCGGTGATCGCAAGCCACAGAGTCTCACCACTGTGATTTACCATCGGTTAATTGCTTTTTAATCAGTAAAATTTACTTATTCAAAAGCCTAAAGTCGGTCACTAATTTAAATTAGTATACATTTTTACTACTTCATACTTTTACAGAGTAAATTGATAGGTTAATTTTAGTTACAGATACTGTTATTTTTCAATATTTCTGAAAAATTTTATTACTCTAAATTATATAATCTCAAAATAATATTTTACATCTTGAACCTAATTTAAGGAATTACTTTGAATTTTTTCAAAATATCGATTTTTTTTTGCTTTAAATAAAAATTATGAACACCAAAATGTTATGTCATTAATTATTATGATTATATCGATATCTCAAGTGAAATAGTATATTGTGCATCTAGGGAGAAAAACTGGTGATTTCCACGAGTGTGAAGTTTGCAGTTCGAGGCGCAGCGAGGGCATGAGCGAAGCCGAGAACTGTAAACACACGAGTTGGAAATCATTTTTTTTCTCGAGTTGCACATACTATTTTTTCTAACACACGTATACCGAAAGCACAAATATAAATATCACATATGTAATTTATATAACTAACATCAGATACGTAAGTTACGCCATTCGTTTAAGTTACGTAACTCACGTAACTGATTCACTAATGGTCATACTTGATTTATACTTCGCACCTAATAATAACATTACCGAGAAGGTAAGTTACATTTTCTCCCGGCTAGTAAAAGTTAAAACAAAATTGAAACTGAACGTTTAATAAAAATTAAATAAAATTTTAACGTTTCTTTTGAATACCTCCTTGATGGTCACTAACGTTTCAGGAACAGTTCGGTAAAACTTTCTTGACTTGACTCGAGTGTTAGTTTTCAGGAATAGTTCGGTAAAACTTCCTTGACTTGCCTGAATTGTTAGTTTTCAGGATTGAAATACTTTTTTAAATGCCCCGTAGAGAAAAAAACTTTAACGTTAATAATTAGTTGTTTCTAACCTATTTGTACTCATTAACAAATAATTAATCATTTCATTTATAGCAGAAACCGCTTCTGAAACGAAATTAAATAGAAAATTACTTTCGTTTTAGTTCTTAAATAATCCAAAAACAAAAGTATTTGAAATTATTAAGTTTTATGTCAACTCGAAACAAAAGATTGAAAAACATAATAATTTGGTGACAGTTACAGAAAAATTGTTTCCGCATACTTATCTAACAAGATCAACATAAGTAATTAATGTAACTTAGGTGACCAGAGTAAATTACGTAGCTATAGTAATTTACATCATTACAATAAGTTACGTATGTTACGTAACCAGAGTAAATAACGTAACTACAATAACTTACGTCAAGAATACAACTTACGTAAGTTACGTAACTACAATAACTTACGTAATTTATCAAGTTTACGTAACTCACGTAAATAATCAATTTGACGTAACTTATGTAGGTAATTTACGTAAAAGATCAAACTTACATAAGTCACGTAACTAGAATAACTTATGCAAGTTACGTAAATTTATTACATAAAATACAAATTTAAACATTTTTCTTTATAACAATAAAAACATAATTTGAAACTATTTCATAAATTGACCTTAAATATAGTTAGAAATTATTCAGTAACATGGATTTAATATGGATGATTCTTTTATTTTATACAACTATTGTTTATTAATTTGAATCTTTCTCACAAGCGGTGAAATAAAATTCAGATTCATATATAAGGACAGTTGAAAGTTTCTGAAGCAATAATGTAAAGCGTGCGATGTATGTATTAATGTATGCGTTTAGAATGTACTGTAGGCAGGTGTAATGTATAAGTATTTGTTTGTGAATAATTGTAGGGGGTTCAGGTAGTGATTAAAGTAGGTAAAATGAGATTTACGGCAGTATAACTGTAGAACTACTGCAATGACATTATTTTTTATTTTTTATTCTTCAAGTTTTACCGAACTATTCAGTAATTCAATGAATATAAATTTTACCGAACATTGTACCTTACGTTTTACCGAACTTTCAATAAAACTAAGTATAGTGTATATTTACCCTACGTTTTACCGAACTGTAAGTGAAGGGCAGATACATGTACCGTAAGATTTATTCTTTTTACATTATTTTTCAATGCAATTGCTTTTACAGTCCTGTTCCTTAAAAATTACAGTTTTGACAATTCATCCCAGTTTTACCGAACAAAGTTCGGTAAATTTTCAGGAATAAATTTTCTCCGTGTAGAAACTAATGCTTTTTTATTTTTTGGTTCTGCTCAAATCTGAATCGAGTTATAGTGTCAACCGCACGGCGATTCACTTTTTACCTTAGGAGCACACGCGTCTTTTTTCGAACAAGAAGCACACTCCAGGGTCACTGTGACTTACTTCACTTTTCAAAACTCTATATCATTTAAAAACTTATCATTAGATTTACAAAAAGAAAATCGTTTAATATTTTTTAAATATTGTAGAATAAGTTTCTGTACTTGACAAGTTTCGTTATAAATATTTTATTACAGAAATTTTTTTTTCTTTAATTGTAGTTATTGTGATTTTTAACTAATATGTTACATGTCTATTCTTGAATATTGGTATAATAAAAGAATAATAAGTTCTATACTGTGTTTTATAGAAGAAGCATTTTTTCATGTTTATGGAGGTGATTTTAATTTTTTGACGTGATCTACACAAAGAAAAAGGGATTGTTATGCAACAATCCCTTTTTAAATAGTAGATGTCTACTAGCAGAAATTATTTGTCAATTTTTGATATTTAGGTCAAAACTGACCTCAAAATTGACCTAAATTTTAAGAGTAACAGAAATTATTTGTCAAATTTTGACGTCTAGGTCCTATCTGCCCTCAAAATTGACCTAAATTTTGAGGGTAGCATGAATTGTTTGTCAACTTTAGACGTTTAGGTCAATACTGCCCTCAAAATTGACCTAAATTTTGACAGTAGCAGAAATTTTTTGTCAATTTTTGATGTTTAGGTCAGAACTGCCCTCAAAATTGTCCTAAATTTTGAGGGCAGCGGAAATTGTATGTCGAATTCTGACGTTTATTTCAAAACTGCCCTCAAAATTAACTTAAATTTTGAGGGTACTTAAATTTTGTAGTATCATAACAGCCTGCAAGTAAAAAAATTGTCTTTGGCATAGGCTTTGACGTCCTGTTTGGCGCTCCTATTTAAGGGGGCAAGCTCTGACCTATAGGTGAAACATAGATCAAATTTTGACTTAATGTGATGGCCTATTTTTTGACCTATAGGCCAAAAACATAAGTCAAACTTATATCAAAATTGACCTATTTTTGGACCTGTAGGTCAAAAAGAGAATAAATAATGGCCTCACATTACGTCAAAATCTATGTATAATTTGACCTTTTTTTACCTATGGGTCAAAAAACTTATGTCAAAATAGATATATTTTTTACCTATAGGTCAAAAAATAGGTCAAATTAGACATAGATTTTGACGTAACGTAAGGCCGTTATTTATCCTCTTTTTGACCTATAGGTTCAAAAATAGGTCAATTTTGACATAAGTTTTGACTTATGTTTTTGACCTATAGGTCAAAAAATAGGTCAATTTTTACATAGATTTTAACGTAATGTGAGACCGTCATTTATCCTCTTTTTGACCTATAGGTCAAAAAATAGGTCAATTTTGACATAAGTTTTGACGGCCCCTTTGGGATAGGGCGCCCTTAGAAATGACTGAATCAGCGGCGGCGGCAAAATGATTTTATATTATAGGGATATATATATATATATATATATTATATATATAATATATATGTATATATATATAAATATATATATATATATATATATATATATATATATATATATATATATATATATATATATATATATATATATATATATATCATGTCAAAATAAAGCTTAAATATTCTAGTTTCATTTCCTGCCAACATTATAATGGACAATTCAGGGGAACTTAAGAAATTAATTAAATTGTACAAAGATATCAGAGGTTAAACTGTGCAAAACTTAAAAAAACAAATTCCGCTCAGTAAATACATTATAGCCTTTGAAATTCTTATAGAAATAAATTAATTTTATAAAATCCCCTGAATTGTCCATTATAATGTTGACAGGAAATGAAACTAGAATATTTAAGCTTTATTTTGACATAACTTTCAAGAAAATCGGATATAACGTGTTTTGAGATATTTAAAAGGTTATCTTTCACACTTAATTTTTTTAATAAATAATATTATTTTTTAAGAAGAATTTTATACTATCGTAAGGTTGAGAAATTTTTCTTTTGAAAATACTAATAGTAATTAAAGTTTGAATACAATACATAGGAGAAATAATTATTTGAAAATTGCCTTACAATAGCAATTGTTTATAAAGGGCGTCGTTTTGAAATGGAATGCCTCATATATAACACTGAAAAATTATTCATTAAATTAACTACACTGTATGATAATTTTTCAACTACATGATCTATAGCAGAATTAAATACAGGAGACAATAAGAATTACTGTGTAATATAGTATAATCAATATTCCGATATTAGTAAAAGTAATGAACATCTTGTAGGTTAATTGTCACAGTTGATTCTACTGAGAATGAAAGTTGGATCAAATTTAGAAAATTGTAAAATGTACTCTTTAGTACTTTTCTTTTCAGTAATAGTCACACTGAGAAAAATTCATGAGAAATTTTCAATTACATCTCCTTAGTAGAGTAAAAATGAATAAAAAGAACTACTTTTTTAGTTAGTCTGACTATTTTTGATACTTTTTTTAACTGTTTTATGTAGTTAAAAAATATTAATTAAATTAATGCAAATTTGTAAATAAATTTTTAACAGCAGGTATATGTTTAAAAATATGTTTAAAAATATGTTTAAATTAAATTATCCAACATCGCAAATATGATTTCAGGCATCGCAAGAAGTCTCATGTAGAAATAAATTGAGCCGCCGGAAACTAAAATCACATAATTATAAAATATTCACAGGCGTTTAAGTTGGCCTCTGATGGTTGAAAAATCGATTGACATAAACAATTTTTTGAAATCATTTCCTTATTAGAAATTTGATTCCGCTTCTTTTTTCTTCTATAAAAAAGTTGAATTACATTTGTCACTTCAACCGGGAATATAGTTTAAACTATCCTTAAGAGAACAAACTTTCAATGAAAGTAATATATTATATTTAAAAAAAGTTATTAATTTTCTTCGTACACTGTGTCAAAATTATTATATGGGTGATTCTCCATGAAACCGACAATTTGGTTATTGTTATTTTAGAATTTTTTTTTCAATAAAAATAAAAATCATAATGTAAATTTTAAGTATGATAGTCAAGAATGAAAAATCTGTTACAGGCCGGACAAATTGTTTGCAATTTTTGTATTTTTTAAACAAAGTAACTGTTCACGCATCCATTAGCATAATTAGTTGCCATAGTTTTGTTATGCTAACAAAATTGATAGTTGAACTTATAGGAATTGTTTTTTGTTTAATTCAGGATTTAAAAATCTACTTCAGGAAATTTATGCAGTAATTTATGGTAATTTATGGTAATTTATGGTAATTTATACGGTCATTTATGAAAATTGTGAGGTAATTCATAATATTATTACAAAACATAATTCAAGATTAGAAAGACTAATGCAGGAAATTTATAGTAATTTATGCGGTAATTTATAAATTTTTTGAGGTACCTAAATAAATTTTTTTTTGAGTAAATAAAAGAAAATTTTAAAAACTAATTTTTAAATTAGAAAATTATAGGAAATTGGAAATTTATAGGGTAATTTACGGAAATTTATGTTGTAATGTATGAAAATTTATGGAAATATATGTTGTAATTTTATAAATTATTTTAAATCATTTATCGTAATTTATTAACATAATTTAGATGAAAATAAATTCTTGGTAATTTTCAAAAATTTGTACATTAATTTATGAAAATTTATAAAGTAATTAATGTCACAACTTACTAAAATTATAATTTAAACAAGGTAACTTTTATTTGTTTAATTTTATTTGGAAACAATTACAAAAATTGTTGTAATTATACACTTGTTTAAACCACAAGTTCAATGAATGACAAAAAAGGCTTCACCATGACGCTGAAGCTTCACCATGACGCAAAATAAATACTGTTTTTTAAAATAAATTATTATCAATTTTCAATCGGTTTCATATTCCTGTCTTTTATATTCACTGAAATAATACGACTATACATTATTTACTAAAAAAAATTATTTTTTTTTTATTTATTATGAAATATGTGAAGGCTTCACCATGACGATTCTGTAATTCCCTGTACAAAGTTGACGCTTTAAACGTAAAAAAATGAAAAAAAGTATAAAATTTTTTTCTTTCGTAGTGAAACACTATTGAGGGAACTAAATTGTTGCTTGTACTAAAGAATATTGAAATTCTGATTTTATTTTTATGAAATATTTCAATTTTTTAAAAAGGCTTCACCATGACGCACAAAACTGGGGACAAGAAATAACATCAGAAAAAAACATTTAAAAATAATTTTTTTACAACCAATTTAATTTTTTCAATTTTACACACTTAGATATTAAAAAAATGTTATCAATCATTATTTTTATTTGAGAATTTGACTAAAAATATTTATTTTTGTTTTGTAACTGACCCTTGGGACAGGCTTCACCATGACGATTTGGCTCTTAAATTTGCATTTAAAAAAATATTTAATCTTAGAAATTAAAGTGGCTATAGGTTTTTGTTTGTAATCACCAGAGTTACTTTTTTACGTTGGATACCATAGGTGCAATCTGTTTCTTAAAAAACACTAGGGACATGAAATTGTCGGTTTTGTGGAGAATCACCCATATACAATGTTGGAGAGAATCTTTTATCTGAAAATGTTTAGTGATCAAGAACTTCTAGTGAAAAAATGTTCATTAAGGTATAATAAATATTCTTGACAAGTAGCATTGGGAACTCTACATATACATTAGACTCTTAACTCGCGTGTTTGACAAACAATAAGTTTTTGATAATATTTACTAAACGTTTAATCCTTGCATAAAACTATTAGGTATAAATATTTATTACACCTTAATGAACATTGTCTTCGCTACAAGTTTTTGACTACTGACAATTTTTTTAGATAAACGAAGCTCTTGAACATTGAAAATAATAATTTTGAGGGACTGTTTAAACTATATTCTCCGTAAATATTGTAAGAAAATATTTATTTAAGTTTATGTTTTAGATCCAGATGAAGTGAAAAATTCAATTAAAAATCTGTTTTCAAAAGTATGATAGATTTCGAAATAAAAGTTGCTAAACGAAAGTGACTTAAAAGTTTAAATATCAATATCTTTCAAAATAATCTAAATTTTGCAAAACTATTTTCACAACTTATGTATGTCAATAAATTATGAAGAAAATATGAGATTCAAAGTTAGTCCTGTGTATGGCTTAGTCTTTGTCAAAGTCTTAGACTAAGAATATGAATAAGACTTAGACTTACTTTTACCAGTAGTGAATCTCAAACGTATAGTTACCAGCAGTTGTAACCATAACACCACCAGTTACAACTATACAAACAAAAAAATTAACCGAACTGCGTGGCGTACAATTTCGGTATACTTGTGTTAGTTATTTAGGGGCAATTAAATTTGCTAAAAAATGTCAAAATCTCGTTCACACGAGAAACTGCAAAGGTGTATCTCCAATAACTTTAAAATGGGGTTGTTTTGTCTGATTGAAAGTAATTGGATATTCTAAATATAAATTTATTTTAAATCATTAAATTCAAAGCATATTCGCTGTATATGCAAAACATACAGTTACTTTGAATTAGACAAAACAATTTCATTTTCGAGCTTTTGTAGATACACCTTTAGAGTTTCGTGTGAACATGATATTGCGATCCGAATGTATTATTGAAGTTGCAAACAGTAAAAAAATTAAATTTTCTTGTGTCAATTGCAATAAAAAATAAAACGGGCAAAATTCAAATATTGAATCTAAATTTTATAATTATACAGTGAAATATATTTTTAAGATTTTTTATTTATAATCAATAGAAGAGGAAATAAGAATCATCAAAAAAGCCTGTGTAGAAATTTTGACGGGGCCCTGGCCGGGTCCAGACCGGGCTTCCCCAAACCGGGGTGAAACAATAAAACCGACCGGGGCCATGGCGAAAAGCCCGATTTGCCGAACTCCCAGACCGGGGCCCGGTCGGGTTCCCTGTTTCATGCGGGGTCAGGGCCCTGTTATGGCAATTTCTGCACGGGAGGGAACAAAAGGGGAATAGAGGACCAACTGTGATTCCTTAAACTAAAATTGTAATATAAAAAAATTGTAAATTAAATATATTTTGACGAATCAAGTTAATTTAATTGTACTTCAAATTAAAAATTTAATTCTAGAAATTACAAAAAATATTTTAAATATTATTGAATATTCTAATGTTGCGCCTTTTTTATTTCAAACATTTATAGAAATTTTCTCGCAAGCGGTAATAATTTGTGCCGTTTAGTATATATATAATACCCAATTATTCCTTATCAAAAATCTAATTTTTTAAGAATTTTCAAACTTAATCTTTCAAATTTCAATTATTTTGGTAAAATAAATATTTAACTACTTATTTGTTGTATTTATCTATAACAAACATGAAAAATAATGTGTATAAAAATCTGTAATGAATATTATTTTTGGTATTGTCAACTGTCAGAGAAAATAAAAATGATCTTCAAAGAGAAACTTCAAATTATTTAAATGAATAATCAAACGGTTTTAAATAGTCCTGTAATGTAAATTCGAGTTTATAAACAAACATATCTAACTTGGCTAGCTTATATAACGACACTGTAAAAATGTTTTTATTTAGAATTACGAAGTCGTTTGTAAATCTTGTAAATTAACAATGTTGGACGTAGATGAAAGCTATCATTTAAATATTATTGCATTGTTCAAAAAAATTAATAAAATTGCTAGATGCTCTAAAAGTATCACAAAAGATAATCCAATAGTGTTTGAAATTAAATATAAATTTTTAATTATTGAAAAAATTCATGAACTTGAGAATACGAAAAAACACATTTTCTATTTTGCAGGAAACTATTGAAAATCATTAAATTAAATTTCTAAAATGTACCACTAAAAACTAAAAATTACTACTAGATTGTAAGTTCCAAAAATTTGAAAAACGAATATAACTCTGAACAATTTTGAGAAAAGCTAAACTGTTGTAAAGCAAAATATAAATACCAAATTAAACGTAGCTGGCTTTACAAACCTCAATTCGTATATTATGATATTATGAAATGTGTCCCCTCGGTCCCTTCATCTCGCCATCGACGCAATCACCTATTTTGCGCCCTTGCTACGAAAATAACTATTCTCCTACACTGAGAGAAGTCCGGGAACTAATACGTTCCGTGCAAGGCTTGAGTGATCATTTTGAATGTTCTTATGTGAACCTTCGATCGGGACGTCTCAAGCCCCGATAAAAAACGTGGAACGTCCCGAAGCGGGATTACTTACAACTTTTAGTGTCGGCCATGAGTTGTCTCTCACATGCGGGAACAATGTTTGACCGATTCGGGGTGTCTGAGCCCTAGATTCGAGACATCTCAAACGCGACAAGCAGAGTAGCTTATAGCGACGTCTAGCGGGAACTATTAAGCCCTGGACTTCTCTCAGTGTAACAGTTGGCAAAACATTACACATTACACAATTTTCTACACATTATTTTTTATGTACACACAGCCTATAAATTAACTGTCAAACTTTTGACATAACAATTCGAACTAAAAACAAAACATTGTAATAAAACAACGCTAACTTCAGGTGAGGACAGACTACGTCGATTATTATAATATAATATAGTTTCAAGTGACTTTCTCATATTTTCAAAGTAAGTTTATTAATTTAAATGAAGCTTTCAATGCGAATGAAATTAAGGATTTTCATGTAAATAGTTTCTTAAAAATTAAATTTTTATGGATAAATTTGTTACCTCGAATGGTATATTGTCAATTACTAAACTGTCCCCTTCAGTTGCGTCTTCATCTTCTTCTTCAATCTGGAGGCATCTTTCACAGAATTGTCCAAATTGTGAAAGATTATCAATTTCCATGCTGTTCTCACTTCCACTTTTTACTTCCAGAAAGCTTTTTTCAGAAGAATTGTCACATGATTGATTTTTTGTATCATGAAAAATCTGAATAAAGGGCAAAATAAATCATTCTTATTGTACATTGATGTTTAAGATGTTTTCTCATTTTTTTCTAATCTTTGTATAATAATATTGTATTTTTTACTACTACTTTTTGTAAGAAAGAAAGTTAAGTGTTAATAGAATTTACTTTGGCCATCAAATATAATTTATGATTATATATCAAAAAACTAATATTCCAGCGAATTTACTTAATTAAAATATTTTATTTCTTTATAAAACATTAAGTGCCATATACCCGTCTTCCACGGAACTTACGATTTACTTAGATTTTAATTTTAGCGAGTAACTTTGATACATACATAGATCGCAGTAATGTATTTAATAATTCAAATATTTCTAAAATTCAAGAAGGAAAAGATTTACAATTGACAAATTTATAAATACATAATTCAAATTTTGTAAAATCTTTCAAAAATAATTAAATTTTTGAAGAATTTCATTCATAAATATGAATGCGATTTACCTGAAAGGACATCGCACAAAATAGACAGGAAATGGCTTTCGGCCAAATTGTCCGAAACTTTGGGACAATATTGTTTAAGATGTCCTGATCAAATAATCCTGTTGATAAAAACTCCGCCAAAGAATAGTTTTCGAGATATAATGAGTTAAAGTTGAAAAAGAAGGGGAACTTTCTATACACTGATTAGCATTTTCATGTCCGTCGTAATAATTAAATAATCTACGAAACATGAATCATAGCCATCAAACAAACAACCACAATATAATAACTCCTAAAAATAATATAATATATGTTATATATAATATAATGTAATTATATAATAGATTGAAGATTATGTTGAACATAATTACATTATATTATATATAATATATATTATATTATTTTTAGGAGTTATTATATTGTGGTTGTTTGTTTGATGGCTATGATTCATGTTTCGTAGATTATTTAATTATTACGACGGACATGAAAATGCTAATCAGTGTATAGAAAGTTCTCCTTCTTTTTCAACTTCAACTCATTATATCTCGAAAACTATTCTTTGGGAGAGATTTTATCAAAAGCATTATTTGATCAGGACATCTCAAAGAATATTGTCCCAAAGTTTCGGACAATTTGGCCGAAAGCCATTTCCTGTGTATTTTGTGCGTTGTCCTTTTAATAGGTAAATCTAAAATAGTAAATTTTTAAATATTCTATTTTACTTAGTTCAAACACAACTTAATCTTAAAAATCATACTACAATTCTAGAAATAGTATTATTTTAATGTTACTGTTTTTTAAAGTATTTGACTTTTCTTAACCCCTTCCATGTGGAGCTTCAATATTATAAACTGGGCCAAAAATGTGTAAGACCTTTCCATCAATTAAATCACTTGAAACTTTTTATTCGGGGGTATTTGGGGTCGCTGATTACGAATCTGAAGTCCGATTTTCAAAATTCAAAATGGCGGATCCAATATGGCGGATGACAAATTTAAAAACTATTTAGATTGGCTCAAAACTTGTTACTCGGAGGTTTTTGGGGTCGCTGATTACGAATCTGAAGTCTGATTTTCAAAATTCAAAATGGTGGATCCAATATGGCGGATGACAAATTTAAAAACTATTTAGATTGGCTCAAAACTTGTTACTTGTGGGTTTTTGGGGTCGCTGATTACGAATCTGAAGTCAGGTTTTCAAAATTCAAAATGGCGGATCCAATATGTCGGATAACAAATTTAACAATTAATTGGATTCACTTAAAACTCGTTACTACCTGTTTTTGGGATCACTCCTTGAGAATAAAAAGTAGGATTTAAAATATTTTAAATACCGAATCTAACATTGCAATAAATTTGATTGTTGTGGTATAAAAATTAAATTTTTTACACCGAAGATTTTGAAAAACAATGTATACTTCTATTTTTAGCTGATAAATATATAGGGGAGAGGGCCCCAAGATGGACACCTCTTCGATTGATGGCTCTAAAATCCAAACCGAATAAGATATGTTAAAATGTTTTATACTAAATGAAAGTACAATTTATTAGGTAACTTACGGCCCCTGAGATAAAATTTTATTTTGAACTAAAACATTTTTTATAGCATTTTTTCTAATTGTTAAAATTTTTGACCAAAAAAAAGTGGCCACAAGATGTACACCTTCTTAAAAATCACTTTAAAATGTGGTAAATTAAAGATAAACATCCTGTATTAATTTTTAAACTAATGTGTAATCATTTTATTCTATTTACTAGGAATAACATTATTAAAAATCTTAATTTTATAACTTGAGAATAAAAAAATAACATATTTAACTTTAATTTGACAAGTTAAGAGTAACTTTTTTTGACAAAAAATTCAGGTGATATGCGCAGTAGAAAAAAACTGGTTTTATTTTTCAAATATGCATAAAAATCTTCGTCTATACAAACAACGAAACTAAAAAAATTGAGAAGATGTTGTCACTTTAAACAAAAATTTTATAGGAAATGTCCATCTTGGGGCCCTCTCCCCTATCTAATATTTATGACCCCAGAGTCAAAATGAATAGTTTCTTAAAATACTTTTATTAACATAAAAATGAGCTCAAAAATATAAGTAATACTTAATTTAACCATAAATATGATTTTCAACTAATAATTCAAGTAAAATATAAATATTCTGTATATGTATATCTATATAACCTAATAGTTAATAATTTTGCATTTTATAATGTAACATATTAAAAATAAGTAAGTATATTTAAAATTAAATTTCCCAGGAGGTGGAACTTTTAAATTCTATACCCAAATACAAACTGCAAGTTTGTATGTTCTTTGTTCGAAGAGTTGGTAAAAAACAACAATTATTTATTTAAACAATTGCTGAAATGTTAAATGTATCAAATTTCTTCATGTTATACTATTTTACTTAATTAACTGCAAAATTAGAAAAAAATTGCAAGTTTCTAGGTGCTTTGTTTCATGAGTTCGCAAGTAGAAACAATTATTTGTTTAAATTTAAACAATTGTAAAATCGATAATTTTTTTGTTTAATATTTGTTCGTTATTAGGGGAGAGTGGGGCAAACCGGACCCCTAACGGTTTTTTGACTCTTGTGACTAAACGAATCAACCGATTTCATTTTTCGAGAGCTTGTTTGAAAGATTATTTAATTGCGCAACTTTTCCCCAGAGACACCTATACTTCATCTTTTATTGTTTAGTCACTGTGTTAACTTTAAAAAATTTTGCAAACGGTCCGGTTTGCCCCACCCCCTGGGGTAAACCGGACCGTTTGGTTTTTTATTTATAATATTGCATTTACATAATCTACAATAATAAAAAATATAAACAATCATGTAAACAATGGTTGTAGTAATGAAAATAATAATTCGGGATTGAATTTTAATTAAATAAATAATTTTTTTAATAAAAAAATAAAATTTTTTGTCATTATCAGAGAAACAATATTAAAGGGTCCAATTCTCATTGGAAGACAATTATTTTTCATCGTAAGTAAATATTTTAATGAAAGAAACATTTTATTTAAAAATAATTTTTATTAAACTTTAATTCAATGGAAATATCCTATGGCCGGTTTGCCCCACTGAAACGGTCCGGTTTGCCCCACAAGCCCATTTTGATAAAAAATGTTTGTCAAAAAGAAACGCTTTGCAAATTCATCAAAGTTTTTGGTGGTAAATATTCCTGAGGTGTGTACCTTCGAAACCCAAGACCTAATATTTGGAAATATTACACACTACACATGGTTGTTTCAAATTTCTAAATAGCACTTTTGACAATTTTGCCAATTCGGAAATATTGGGAGGGTCCGGTTTACCCACTGGTCCGGTTTGCCCCACTCTCCCCTATAATTAGGTCGATAAATTGCAAAATTGCGAAAAAACTTCATTTCTATAAGCATAGAAAGAAACATGTTAGTAATTAATAATAATAAATTGTTTCAACAAATAAACTGTGTAGTTTAACATTAGTTAAATATATTATATAACATAAGATTCTCACATTAAACATTATTAATTATTTAAAGCTTGTTGTCATGAGTTTAATAATATAACAATAAAATAAACAATAATATAGACTGACTAACTCAGAGTGGGATTCCGTCTAATAAAAGTTAAAATCCATCAAGTATAAAATTTTTTTTAAATTCTTGGCGTCCAAATTGCGTAAAAAACTATAAATTTTGTATATCTGAATTCAAACTTGTAATCAATGACAAAAAAAACTCTCGGAATTAAAATTTCGTTTAAATCCATTGACAACATAAAATTTTTCAAAATTTTTGGCGGCCATATTGGATAAAAACTCAATTTTTTTGAAATCTGACATCAGATTCGTGTTCAGCGACCCAAATTACCCCTTACTGCCAAATTGTGGAAAGATACATTCACTCGTTTACTTAAATTGTCCATGACGTGTATACACGTCATACACACTTTGGGCCGTCTTTTTCATGACGTGTATACACGTCATCCACACGCAAGGGGTTAAATGTGCAATTACACGGAAAAGAAGTGTGTTAATATCACACAAGCATATTGTCGTCAAAAATTGCATCATGTGATACGTGCTTTTTAAAGACAAATTCATGCGCTTAGAGCATCACTAACTTTAATGTGAAAAAAGGTTAGAACATATACAACGATTTCCTTAAAACCATGAAGTAGTATAAGGAGACCGAACGAAATACATTATAAATGGGCCAGATTTTGGTACCTGAATAGTAGGTGAAAATACCGAAACGAACACACTGTAAAAACAAAGTCTTCTTTTAAGCCCGAAATTTGTCTTTTTTCAAAGTGTAAACGGAAGTAGACAACATTGGCTGAATGTCAGTAATGATTAGAAGTTTGAAATTGATACCTTATTGATACAAGTAAGGTGTTAAATGAACTGAAATTTAACTGTAAGCTAGTAAGTAGACTGAAATTTAGCTAAACTGAAGGCTGCTATTTAATCCCATATTAAAAACTAGCTAAAAGTCAGTTGCGCTATAGACTATATCTGTCAGTATAAACTTGCTGTGAAAAGAAACATATAAATTACGAGTAAAATTTATATAAAGAAAGGTATAGCTTCGAAATTCGGATTAATGCTTATATACAATTAACTTAACATTCGTTGTTTTTAACTGCCAAAAATTTCGGATCCTTTTTATTTAAAATGGTACAAATGTAATTTAGCTATGTGTTAAGTGTTTTTGTATATATATACTTAATATGAATTACATATAATGTATGACAAGAACTTTTTGAAACTTATGTGCATATTCTTGAATTTTATTATATTTCATCATATATTCACTGTAAACAATTATTTTTTTAAGATTCACTAATTATTAATATAACTTACACACTTATATATTATTAATAAAACACACGAGTCAAAAGTAAACCGTCAAACCGGCGTCGCGCTATTCAGACTTTTCACGTTTGTAAATTGCGTCCCTTGCCTTGTGATGTCACAATCAACTGTTTCAGACTAGCCAGACTTACAGTCAGTTGTACGCGTACCTTATTAGAAGTTAATATCATCTAACTTTTCATTAATACCATTGGATCTGAAATTAAGTCCGGTGTACTACAAATAAATTATAAAATGAGTTCTTTTTTAGGAAGAGTACAACTAACTTTAATTTTCAGTTAGTTTTTTTGATTAATTAAAGTTGTTTGCTTAAGATAAGTTAAAAATTAAAACTGGCCACCAATAAATTTAAGACTTTGTTTTTACTGTGCACTAGCGCTGCGCATGGGAAAAATGGAAAATAACACTATAATTATTTTACTTTGATAATATTAAACAAATATGAGGAACACATGAAAACTTATGACACACATGAATTAGTGAAACATAAACAAATAATATAGATTATGTTTTGTGCTTCTGATAATCAACAATTTAACCACATGCAGAGCTGGTGTTCCTTTCGGTATTTTTCACCCACTACTCAGGTACCGAAATCTGTCCCATATTCAATACAAAATTTGCATGGTCGTTCGGTCTCCTTACACGGAAAGAAGATTGTAGAGTAAAAGACAGTGTACGCACAGCAAATCAACGTGTCAGAGGAGCACTATACTGCGCAAGAACAATACACTAAATTTCTTGATTCTTTCAGTCTGCTAGACTGTACACAGTCTTTTATTCTACAATCTTCTTTCCGTGTATACTCCTTCATGCTTGAAACAGTGCTATAAATGCTCCCCACCACTCATTAAATTTGCTCGAAATCTAATAAAGGGCACATGCGTCACGAATCCCAGTCACATTTACGAGAAATCTCTCCGTAAAATGCATACATTTCAAGCCAGGGTTGCTACGAATTTAGCATTTCAAAATTAGTTAGATGTTAGTTGTTGTTTGCTTTTTTGTTTTAATAATTTCAATTTTAAAATTAATGTACAGAACATCATTGAATTCTTGCAAAGAATTTTATCAAAGAATTTGAGAATAATTCAATTCCTTCGAAGAATTTTATTATTTATAAAAATAATTTAATTCTTGCAAAGCATTTTATTAAAATGATTGATAATCCTAATTAAACTCTTTGAAGAATTTGTTTTAATTTTTTTTTCAAATGAAGTATCTTTAATAATTTTAATTGATAATTTTCAAAATAATTGAATTTCGTCAACAATTTATTTTAAATTTCTAAAATTTATTATTATTATTATTATTATTATTTATTATTATTATTTTATTATTTCGTAATAATTGAAATTAAACATTTAATAATTGAATTTTATTAAAATTTTTAAAAAATTATTGATTAAGTCGACTTTTTTTAATAATTTCAATTAATAATCATACTGTAAACATTTATTAAAATTTTTGCTGGAAAATTAAACTTTTTTTAAACACTTTTATTTGAGTTTTTGTAAAGTATTAAATTCTTTTCAAGTATTTCTTTAAGTGTTTTTTAAAATGTAGTTTTTTGAATTATTTTTAAGTAAAAATTTAAAAAATAATTAATTTAATCAAAGAATTTTTTCAACTTTTTAAAATAATCGTTACTATTCATAAAAAATAATTCAATTCTTCCGATGAATTTTACTATATACTTATAAAAATAATTGAAATGTTTCGAAAAATTTATTAAAATATTAGAAAATAATAGAATTTTTTTGAAAAATTTTATAACTGATTAAGAAAAATTTGTGTTGTTTCCAAGGATTTATTAAAATTCCCAAAAATACTTGAAGTTTTTCTTGTTTTTTGAATTAGAAGTGGGAATAAAAATGAAAAATTTAAATTTTCGCGATTCAGATACGTCAAATTAATTTTTGAAAAAAATATTTTTAAAAATTCTCTGACATTTCCAGGTTTTCCCTAACCGAAAAAAAATTCCCTGACACTTACAGGTTTTTAAGGTTTCCCCTGACCGTAGGAACCCAGTCAAGCAAATTTTACATATTAATGTAAAGAGCATTTCTTCCATTAGGCCAGTCGTTGGGCCCAAAAATTGCACAAAAATGCAACCTGAAAAGTGTCACTGGTTTATTGTAGTTTGGGGGCTCCACATAAGAGCCCCACAGTTTGCTCTTGATTATCAGTTGCGAAAAATAGTGTAAACAATCGTTAAAGTTTGGAAAACGTGGTTTTCGATTACCGATGCTTCGGGTTACATTTTAGAGGAAAAAGTTGTAATTGAAAGTTGTAGAGTTTGGAAACAGCTTTCAAATGACTGGTTGTATGTTAAAAAAGGTTAATTAGTTTTGTTTCAAATGAATTTAAACCATTAAAAATAGCACTTTTTTAATTGTTTAATAACTTTGTTAATAATTATCGAATTTGTTTATAATTCACCACACTGAAAAAAAAGTTCTGGTTGGAATTACCAGAAATCCCAGTTTTAACTAGAATTTCGTGTTAAATATACCCTAACCAGAATTTTTCTGGCTAGGTTAACCAGAATTCTAGTTAATATAACCAGAATTATGGTTGTTTTAACTAGAATATCGTGTTAAATATACCCTAACCAGAACTTTTTTTTCAGTGCAGGAATATTTTCCTTGAAAAGCTGAATAAATCCCAAAAAAATTCAACTCGAACGGATAAATAGTTTATGCATAATTCCATTTGTTAAATAAAAACATGTAATTTTTGAACGGAATTTCTACACCTTTGGACCTGCAAATTTCTTTTTTTTTAAGTACACTTGAGGGAGTCAAACTTTCATCCTACTTAAATGGAAATTTGATATTTTTTATATAAATGTATAACAATGGAGATTAAAAAAGGGTACGTTTTTTGTCATAAACAAATGGAATAACTCAGCCAATTTTCATTTTATCAATTTAGTCTAAGCGGCATTAAATTTCACGTGTTTTCACAAATCTTTTCCAAAAAAAATCCTATCTATCTTCAAGGGTGGGGGAATTAGTTTTTTTATTTCAAAAATTTCCTGACTAGTTAATTATTAACATTTTTAAATGAAATTTGCACCACCTACAGTTTAATACATGTATTTTATGAAAAATATTGATTGTTATATTTTATGCTTTTATTTTTCATTTATATTAAGTAAAAATACATATATAAAGTTTTTTCAACTCTTGGACGGCGGAGTTGGGAAACTCAGTGGCGCGTGTTTCTCGACGCTACAACTGAATTCGAACGAATTTACAAAAATGGTTATATCTTCGTTAATTATTTACCGATTTTAATTTTTCTTTTTTAATTTGACGTATTTGTTTATGCTGAATCCGAGAATGATTTTATATTTTTTCAAAATACAATATTTTTTGTAATAAAAAAAAATTTGTTAACAACAAATTATTATTGTTATTTATCATACTTAACAAAAAATTCTTTTTGTATATATTATTCTATTAAAATGAAAGTAATATTATCACAAAAAGAAATTCAAATTATATGTATATATGTAGCATCATCATCTTATTACATTTTGCGAATTAAACCGGCGTGCATATGTGCACGTGATGCTACTGGCTTATATATAATTAATTAAAATCTTTTTTCTTTATTGAAAAAAGTTTAGGCGGTTGGCTGTACTGGTTCCAGAACAACCAGTTTCCCTTTCGACCAGCATGTCAGACATACTGATTTTTAGACAGTAATGGACGTACTTTTTTTGGCGAATGCGTTGTTCTGTGGACTATAAAAACAGTTATCGTCACGATGGTTGAATAGAAAAAGTAATTTTACACAGAGAGAAAAATCAAGCGTTTGTAGTATAAGAATTCACAGACGTAAAATTTGTGCTGTATATGTATCAATTTCTAGCTTATCCATGCTTTTTTAGTATATGTTTCATGCAACTGAGATAGAAGGACACGCCTCTTTAACAGCACGATCATACAAAATTACCATAAGAATTCTCCATACTACAAACGCTTGATTTTTCTCTCCGCGTACTGTCTAGAAAAGGACGTCTAACATGATGGTCAGAAGGAAGACATTTGTTACGGCGTTATAAGAGAACCAGTACAGCCAACTGCCTACATTTTTTTCAGTGTTAATATACTATTATTTGCTAGGTGTTAAGTATTGCAATATAAAATGACAAAAAATTATCAATTATACTTTATAAATTGTGTTCATTAGAACGTTTAGAATTTTAGAAAAAAATTAATTTTGTACCAACAGACAAATTCTTTTGAAAATATAATATTAATTTATCTTCATCTTTCACATTTTTTTTCGTGCCTGCCCCCCTTCGCTCGTGCATCAAATGTCGGGGCAGGCGAATGTTGTTTGCAAGAGAGAGACAGAGAAAAAACCAGAGCTTCACGAGTGTCCGCTAGAGGCGTTGAAGCGAGGAGCAAAAGTAAATAAAGATGGCACGCTGTCAAATGAAACACAATTGCAATTTTCTTAAAACATAAATTAGCAAGCGTACTTTCGACCGGATATAAAGAAAAATAGTATACATTCAACGGGCAGAAATTCGAAAGCCCTAAACTGCACGATGATGCCCTCGGACATCTTTTCGCGCAGTGCAGGAATTTCGAACTTTCTGCCCTTATAATGTAATATACTATTGGTTTATTTCATGTGAAGGGTTTTGTTTTTTGACAGAGTACTTGCTCAATGTCAAAATAAATGTTATGAAAAAATTTTCAAAAGTAGGGTGAAAAAAAATTTAAATATAGACACCACAAAAATGGACATAATGTCATATAACTACAGACATTTATTAAGAGTGATAACACCCTTCTATAATTAAAATTGCAGTGCTCTAACTATTTACATTCGAAAGATAATGAACTCTAACTGTTTTGACAGTTTAAACTTTCGCCCTACACTTAAAGGAATTTTTACTGAAATTTGAAAACAATTAATTCTTTACAAATTTTAATTAAAATTCCTTTAATGGTGATTTTAAAGAATTGTAAAAAAAATTTGACGTCAAAAATTAATTATTTTCAATTAAATTTTATAAACCCCAGATTTTATGTTGAAAATTAATTTGCCACAAATTGTGATAAATAAACATAATTTTTTATGAAAAGAACAAAAAAAAATAATTTTCATCTGGATAAAAATTATCAAAATATATATTACCTTTTTCGCATCTTCATCCGATTCACTTTTAGGAGCTACAACCGAATGTTTTCTTTTATATCGAGTGCTTCTAGGCACCGAAGTTTCTTCGTCATACAAGTATGCCTTATAACTTTTTGGTCTCGCTTTAGCCATACTTAAATAAAAAATGTTCCTTTTGCTGAAAAATAAAAAAAATTTATTATAAATAGCTTGAAAAATAATTTTAAAGAATTTGAAAGCTACTAAATTCTATAATAAATCTTACATAACTGGAAATTTTAATAATTTATAAAAAAAATTTCAGCAATCGACAAATTTCACAAAAATTTTTTTATAAAAATATAATTCTTATTGAAATGTTTTCAACTTTTGCATATTTTTTAATAATTACAGAAAAAATTTAAAACTTACATAGTTGTGATCATTTAAGTCTCATTTTTTATTTGGTTATATCTTTTTAAAAACTAATTTAAATTACGTAAAATTTCAGAACAATAATTGAGGAGCTGGATTCTAGAACCAGCTCTTCGCTCGGAGAGCAAGCGCTAATACCAGTCGAGTGGCAGTGAGTAGCCCAGAGGCGTTCACTGGTTACTGACTGGTATTGGCGCTTACGCTCCAAACGAAGAGCCGGTTCTAAAATCCAGCTCCTCAATTATAGTTTACAATAAATTTTAATTAAATTCCTTAAAATAATTAAATGTTGCTAAGAGTTTTATTAAAAATATAGATGAATTAGAATTTTAATAAAATTCCAGAAAGAATTGAATTTTGCAATGAGTTTTATTAAAATTCATGAAAATAATTTAATTATGCAATTTTAAAAAAATCCTGAAAGTTGAATTTAGACACAAATTTTATGAACATTTCTGAAAATATTTGAATTTTGTAAAGAGTTTTATTAAAATTATAGATAAATTAGAATTTTAATAAAATTCCTGAATATTCTGTAATATTCTTAATTTAAGAATAAAATGTAAGAGGATTTTAGAAGAGGAATTGTCCTCTTAAAACAAGCATAATTTTTTTTGGTGTATGAGATTGAGGGGTCAACTCTTAAATTGTTTTCAAATTATATTTTTCAATAGAGTTTGTTTGTCTATGTAATTATACCAAATATTAATTAAGAATATTTAATATTTTTTTGCATTAACAAATTAATGTAATATTTTTTTAAAACTTGAATAACTTTTATATTTTTGCTTTTGGAAAAAAGTTGTCTGAATGTTTTTTGTTTAGAATGGATCAAATTTTTTGAAAAAAAAATTAATTAAATAAAAATTAACTTTTTTAATAAATTTATTTTAAAAATAAATTTTTTTTAATATTTAAACCTGTTATCGGCTTTCAATCAAGCTGAAAAAAAGATAAATACTGCTTACTATACTACAAAATAACATGCCAAATTTGTCAAACACGTTATTTTTTGTTTGAAAATTTTTTTCTCAAAAACAAAAAAATAACGTGTTTGACAAATTTGGCATGTTATTTTATAGTATAGTAAGCAATATTTATCTTTTTCAGCTTGATTGAAAGCCGATAACAGGTTTAAATATTAAAAAAAAAATTATTTCTTAAATAAATTTATTAAAAAAGTTAATTTTTATTTAATTAATATAATATAATATAATTTGAAAAAAATTCAAGAGTTGACCCCTCAATCTCATATGAAACTCCTCATTTTAATTTTTTATCCAATTTACACTTGGGGTCGTTCACAAACTACGTCACGCTTTTTCGGACTGATTTTTACCCCTCCCCCCACCTTCGTCATATTTTTTACATACAAAAAAAATTGTTTTCCACACTTCGTCACGCACAGCTTGACACCCCCCCACCCATAGGAGTGTGACGTAGTTTATGAACGACCCCCTTGAAGATTATTCATTACAATTTTTAAAACTTCAATTATTTCCAAAATTTTCGATAAAAATTCTATAATAGTTAATTTTCAAAAATTATAATAAAATACTTGAAAAAAGGTGTCGAAAAAACTATATAATATTTGAGGCTTGGGCTTATGGATATAGTTCAAGACCTATTAAATTGGAATGTAAATTGAAAATAATGAAACTAATATGAAAAAGCATACCTTTTTATCAAATAAAGGAAAGAAAGACGGCAAAAACATTTGACGAAGAAAACAGAAGTCGGCGTCCTGCGGTGTCCACTTGTAATGTTAAAGGAGAGTTCGGAATAGGGTTTGTTAACGTCCAGATAGAGTGAAAGTCGGTACTAACACCGTGATACTAACGCGTCGTCCTATATGTATAGACCTAAGCACAATTAATGTCGGGTGCGGGATCGGTTACGAGATATGTTACATTTACATACATTTTGAGGTTAGCAATCCCATATCCATATGGAGATCACGTGACCAACGCGCTTCTACCGACGTTCTCAAACTCTATTCTGAACTCTCCTTTATGAATGCCACGTTCACTTCACACACGAGGCGAGGCACGAGCATAGCCGATGTTGTCGCGACTTTCTCATTTTACAGCTGAAAATGACGAGAATACCGAGTTAGTTAGTTTTAAGTTGTAACGTTGGCACTTATATTGGCGTTGTGCCGTGTATATCTGGCCATTACCTGGTACATAGAATATTACCGAGTATTTTACGTTTAAACACGGAGCATGCCTACGCCTACAATGTAAATATGTGACCAGACACTAAAGGCCTAAGCACAACTGCTTCGCGAATGTCGTTCGCGAACATCCCAAACGGAACTGCGCTTGCATTACAAAAAATACTCTGATTGGTAGATTAAAACGTCTCCATTAAAAACAATTTATATATGTAGGTTTTTAAATGAACGCGCTTTATTCTGTCAATCAGAGCATTTTTGTAGCGCAAGCGCAGTTTCGTTTGGGACAGTCGTTGGCATCTACTGAGCTGTGCCTGCGCCTTTACGATATTGTAAACATGACGTAATGTAACATTTGAAAATGATACAGAAAAGCATTCGCAATTCTCAAGCATTGAGCACATGTCTGTAGCAGTCTGTAGTCGGCTTTTTACTATCAGTTAAATATTTTGAGGAAATGTGAAGCTTGTTTTATTATAATTTATTGAAATAAACTGTATTGTTTTTCTGAAAGAAAAAAATGTCGAAATTGGCTTTTGTGATGTATTTAATAGATGACACAACTGAAATAGTGGAAACAGATTTTATTCACAATTTTAATTTCGAAAAGGAAGAGTTTATAGAAAAGTTTTCTATTCCTCCAAAAGTTAAAGTGGATTGGTGGCATGAAGAAAAAAGAGAGATGTTAATTTTGGAAGCTCTTGTTTATTTCGTTGGAGGTAAGTAATTTTTCTATCTTCTTTAACATTATTGAGAAGATATAAAACTTGGATGAAGTTTACAAAGTTTATTATCAACAGTTCGATGAATTTTATTATGTAAAAAAAATAATATTTACAGTAATGCGTCTTTTTCAAGTTCTTAATTAAGAAACATTTTTAGAAATTCTTTTTAGACCAAAATTTAAATATAAACAATTTTTTTATAGATCGTCAATTATAAACGTTGTAAACTTCATCAATGTGGTATTATTCGATTAATTGAAATCTTTTATTCATTTGTATCTTTGTAATATGTAAATATTAATTAATAAGTTTTGTAATTAATGTAAAAATTTTATGTTTAATGAATTCATTTATCAAATTTTTTTAATCCAAATTGTAATTAACAATAGTATTGAAGGTTAAAAACTTTTTCTAACATGTCTGCAACATTGTAATCTTATTTAATATAAAAATTTCATCATTTCAAATTTATCTAATACTTTATGCTTACTGAAAATAATTCACGCTTTTTATATAGATTGATTTATACATTTGTAAATAAACGAAGTAAAAGATATTACCCATGTAGTAGTTTCTCCTCGTATACTTACAGATAATAAATTGTTAAAAAAGTAAACAATATTGAAGCAAGAATGTAATATATCCCGGCATGAAGACGTTAATCATTTTAAACTTTCATGTTTTTAATTTTGTTAAGGAATTTTGTATACACTTGTATTTTTTTAATTTCGTATACATTTGTGATGAGGCGATTAGAGTTCAAATTAAGTTTAATTAAATTGATTATTGAAATTTATTGTTGCCTATAGGGTCATTTGGGGTACATGTAAACAAGGGAGAAATGTAAACAGTAGATGTTTCAGGTTAATTTACAAATTGAAAAATAAGTACGATGTCAATATTTTTATCTCAGCTCATCTACAAGATGTTCTGAGTATTGCCAATATTTTATTTTGACAATTGGCAATGCCATAGTGTAAGTTATCTTTTAATTAAAGAAAGATTGAAAATCAAAAATGTACTGTTTCAATATTTTGTCTCGCATTTGCATAAAAATAAATTTAAAAATAAAACTTAACTTTTTCATTCTTCCTTATTAATGCCTTAAAAAAATTAACTTTGATTTTTGATTTTCGTCAATTTAGTTAATAAATAATTAAGTGTTCACATTTACCTCGAGAATTCGAAAACTCGAGGTAAATGTAAGCAGAACTTGAACTATATTTTAAAACAAAATAATTGAATAAATTTACTTCTATTTGACAATTTCGTTACTTTGGCAATGTAAAATAAATTACATAGAAAAGGAAATTAGGTGTTCTTTATATCTCCTTCGTGTTAGTCAGTTTGTCATAGTTTATGTTTGACAATATTGGATCCACCATTTTGAAATTTAAAAGTTCGATTTTAGATTCTTATTCAGAAACCTTAAAAACTTCTTTTTACCAATTTTAATGAAAATCTATTAAAATTTGTTGAATTTATTCAAGTTTTACATTACTAATTTAGTAATGGTTGATTGTTTATTTTATATGATACATTATCAGTCAACTGGTTGATTTTTCTATACATCTACGACAATTTTTTTTCAGTTTTTCCATGCCTTAAAACAGTAGCGTACTTGAAATAACTTGTTTCTTAAACCCCGCTTAACCACAGTCATGTTTACCCTGAATTTTAAGAAAATTTCAAAATCTC
Source organism: Leptopilina myrica (nomen nudum) (assembly GCA_032872475.1). Taxonomy (NCBI): domain Eukaryota; kingdom Metazoa; phylum Arthropoda; class Insecta; order Hymenoptera; family Figitidae; genus Leptopilina; species Leptopilina myrica (nomen nudum). Next base: position 34,423,872 of record CM065463.1, on the reverse strand, counting down.
GTTGTAAATGAAAACAGTTTTAGGAGATTCAGGTGCATCAATGTTTTTTTGTACCTCATAAAATTATTCTAGGGAAGTGAAGTAACAAGTTTATGCAAAAGAAATCCGTCCGTTTTACCTTTTAACAAAAAACTAATATTTTTCATAAAAATTAGATATTCCGTTTACATTTACTCCAAATGACTCCACTTTAATTCATTAAAGAACTTGAAAAAGATTTATTACTGTAAATATTACTTTTTTCTGCATAATAAACTTTATTGAATTGTTTAAAATAAACGTTGTGATCTTTATCCAAGTAATAATATGCATTAATGACTTTAAACATGGCTAAAATTTACAATTCTTTTAATTTTAAATTAATATCGTTTAAATTTTAAGTAAATATTTTAATTATTATATTCTTCCTTGGGTGTCTTAAGAATTGCCTGTCGAAAAAACGTTTATTGACTCACAAGAAAAATTTGAAAGTTGATTACAAAGTAATATGTTTTCAAACTTTGATTGTGGTCATACTTTGTACAATTTGAAAAGTTGAGTTAAATATTTTTAATAGTTTCTAAATTAAAAATTTATTTTAATTTAGTTTTTTGTTTAAACAAAGTAAACGGCACATCAACATTGCTTGCTAATATATCAAGTGTACTAGTAAACACTTTTATATAATCTCTAGAGATTATTAATCAAAAGTATGAGCCTACAAAAATTTCTTTACATTATTATACTTTTGAACTTTTATGAAATTCTTCTAACTTCATATATTAAATAAATAAAAAACTTTATTAAAAAAATCGTAATATAAATATAACTTAATTGATACAATCGTTTTGATTTTGATATGAAAAACAATGAAATTAAAATAATTATTAATAAACATTTTAGTTTTGCCATCTGTTTCGAAAAAAAACAATATGTCAACAGTTTTTTATACCTTTTTATGTCACACACCTCACCTTGTGAAACTAAAATCGGTAAAGCTGTGCAAAATAATTTTAATTTAACTTGTGTTAAAGTTACTTCCTTGAGCTAGGAATCGATTGAGTTATATGTATATTTGGGAGGATTAGTTTTATGATGAGGTATTTGTTACCTACAATTTTTGTTACTATAAGTTTGTTAATCAAAGTTTCATAGAATTAAAGTTTTTCTTTGACGGATTTTCAGTTGAATAATAATTATATTTTTCATGCTTCTGTTATAAGTCTATTTGAGTATTTATATAGACTAATCAATGCTACTTACACCCTAGTAAAACGCGTATAACTTAAAATGCATTTTAAATAATACGAGAAACGAGAATTTTGACCACTGCCTATATATTACATTTATTTATTGAATTATTTTTATCATTTAGTAATATATTATATTTATTATGTCTTCAAACATTTTTTTATCAACAAAACTAAATTAATTAAGAAGGTTTTCAATACCTGTGTTTTCAATTAACTTTAGGAAATTTAACAAGTGGATAAATATTCAGTTTTATTTTTCCTGACAATAAATTGATAAAAAGCTGTTTCTCGATGATTATTACACTGGGGTCAAAAAGTTTCAATACATTTGTACTGATTACTTTTAAATGCTCGCTTTACTTAAAATTCAAATATTTCTGTAAAAATAGATGTTAGTGCTATCAAAATAGGATCATTTTAAAGTTCAATAAATTTAGAGTCAAATAGAATAAGATATAACCAATTTAATAGTGTAAATATTAAAAATATAATTCTTTAAAGTTAGAGATTTTTTGTGAAAATTGCGATTTTGAAATCTGAAATTCAAGCGTATGCCAATTAACGAAAATTTTTTTTTAAGTTTTGATAGTTGCACAATAAAAAGTACAAATTTCATTCTTGAATTCTAGACCAAAATCATTCACATATATTAAGTATTTTTTTCAAATTCTATAAAAATAACTTCCCTTGCTCTCGAAATTTTTCAAAGAATATTAATTGCAAATTCGTCGTTTCCGTCCAGTTGTTTAATCAATTAACCACACTTGAAAAATATATGCACCGTTTTGTTATTGTAAAATAAAAAAATAGTCACCTAGAAAGCAAATAAGGAGTAATAATAGAGATAAAATTTGTAAAATTATAAGAAGAGGGATAAATTTCATGTAAATATCTTAAATTTTCTAAGATGAAGAGGTTCTATATTTTTCAAAAGTGTGGTTATTTGATAGAACAAGTGAATTAAAACGACGAATTTGCAATTTATATTCTTCGAAAAATTTCGAGAGCAAGGGAAGTTATTTTTATAGAATTTGAAAAAAATACTTAATATATGTGAATGATTTTGGTCTAGAATTCAATAATGAAATTTGTACTTTTTATTGTGCAACTATCAAAACTTAAAAAAAAAATTTCGTTAATTGGCATACGCTTGAATTTCAGATTTCAAAATCGCAATTTTCACAAAAAATCTCTAACTTTAAAGAATTATATTTTTAATATTTACACTATTAAATTGGTTATATCTTATCCTATTTGACTCTAAATTTATTGAACTTTAAAATGATCCTACTTTGATAGCTCTTACATCTATTTTTACAGAAATATTTGAATTTGAAGTGAAGCGAGCACTTAACAGTAATTAGTACAAATGTACTGAAGCTTTTTGACCCCAGTGTATTATTACAAATAATATTTGTTTTAGTCGACGAAATAGGAAAAGAAACTCTTTCCTTATACATACATATATCATTAAATAATTTCATTTTGTTATTAATTTTGTTTAAGATTTTAATTATTATCAACTACTTCATTTTCAATTGAATTTTAATAGTGAGATTTAATTTCAGAGTTTTCTCTGACTTTATTAATTTCCAATGTGAGCGATTCCATGTCAAGTGATCAAGGTGGAAAATTTTTTTTTCCAATCGTAGCAAAACTTCGGGCTTTTGTAGTACTAATAGATAGTAATTTATCGTAACAATTTTTTTTTACCTAGTTCAATATTTTCCGAGGGGGAGGGGGTTAATTTTTTGTGTTTTTCAGTACAATGCTTATTTCAATAATTTTTTTTTCTTAAACAATTAAACATACAAAGGACAACGCACAAAAAGTACTGAAATTGGCTTTCGGGCAAATTGGGTGAAACTTCAGGAAGATATTCTTTGTGATGTTCTGAACAAATTATGTATGGTGCAAATTGCCCCAGAAAGAATATTTTTCGAGTTTCACGGGATAAAAGTGAGGAAAATATAAGAGCGTACAGTACTCACATTTTAGAAATTCTGAGGTGCTATTATGTGACTTTACACATCTTATTAAGTTTTAGGGTCAGTTAAGCTTCCTTGTATTAGGAATGACAGCGGAGATACAGTAAGAGTTAAATACATGCGATTTAAGAGTGAATTAAACGTCAGAATGGCAGAATAGCATTGTAAGATTAGGATAGAAGTGAGTGAATGAATAATCTGATTAACTTTTAGGGTCAGTTAAGCTTCTTTGTATTAGGAATGACAGTGAAAAAATAGTAACGGTTGAATAAATGCGATTTAAAAGTGAAGTAAACGTATTCGTGTCATAAGAAGTTTTTAAGATATCGTTAAGAGATTCTGGTGTTTATCAGTTGGTTTCATTTGGTTATTGTACCGTTATCATTAGCATTACCCAATGTGCACCAAGGAGGTAGCATGATCGGATTTTGCAGATCATTTAATCCTAAAAAGGACAGTTGATTTTAAATATATTTTGTTCAGATTTGTTTGTTATTTCAAATATTTATTTATGGACGTGGTATATTTCCAGCATCAAGAATGACATCTATGAGTCTTGTCGATAGATATCGGATGTTTTGTAGGTGCTGAGCGTATCTAACATAATATAAGACACTGGTGATACTCATACATGTGCGCACGACACATACACATGTATACTCATACATACACATGTGTATGTCACATATAATAGCACCTCAGAATTTCTAAAATGTGAGTACTCTATGCTTTTATATTTTACACATGTGCGCACGACACATACACATGTATACTCATACATACACATGTGTATGTCACATATAATAGCACCTCAGAATTTCTAAAATGTGAGTACTCTATGCTTTTATATTTTACACATGTGCGCACGACACATACACATGTATACTCATACATACACATGTGTATGTCACATATAATAGCACCTCAGAATTTCTAAAATGTGAGTACTCTATGCTTTTATATTTTACACATGTGCGCACGACACATACACATGTATACTCATACATACACATGTGTATGTCACATATAATAGCACCTCAGAATTTCTAAAATGTGAGTACTCTATGCTTTTATATTTTCCTTACTTCTATGCAATGTAACTGGAAAAATACTCTTTCTAGTTCAATTTGCCCCATACATAATTTGTTCAGAACATCACCAAGATTATCTTCCTGAAGTTTCACCCAATTTGGCCGAAAGCCAATTTCTGTACCTTTTGTGCGTTGTCCTTTGACAAAGTACATTTTGGAAAGTTTTTTTCATGCTCTTTCGATTAGAAATAAGCATTTTGAAAAAAAAATTTTGACCAAAAAAATTAAATTTTAATTTTTGGGGGGGAAAGATACGATTTTTTTTAAACGAAAGCTAAGGTTTTTTACTAAAAGGACATATAAATAAAAAAGTGGGACTAGAATGTTTAAACATTGAAAAAAAGAATTTTCTCCTAAACGGAGTTAAAAACCGGGTTTAGAGCGCTCCGGTGAGTAGAAAACTCTTTGTTTCAATGTTTAATCATTCTAGTCCCACTTTATCATTTATATTTCCTTTTAGGAAGAAACCTCAGCTTTCGTTTAAAAAAAATCGTATCCATCTCCCTCAAAAATTGAAATTTATTTTTAATTTTGATTTTTTTGGGTCAAAAATTTTTTTTTTTTGAAAATGCTTATTTCCAATTGAAAGAGCATGAAAAAACCTTTCCAAACTGTACTTTGTCAAATTTGTATGTTTAATTGTTTAAGAGTAAAAAATTATTAAAATAAACATTACACGTAAGACCCCTTATCACTTGACGTGGAATCGCTCATGTTTAAATCTCGCTATCATTATAAGATTCTTCACTTCTGTCTTTTTCAATTTTTTAGTCTTTTCAGGATGATTAAGTTACATTTTGATCTAACTCCAGAAGATATAAGAAAATTTGTCGATTTAATAGGCCCCAGTAAAAAAAGAAGTATTCAGAATAGAAAAAAATTATTGGTGGTGACGTTCGGTGAATGCGTTTTCGCGACAAAACCGTATTGGTGGGTTACGGTGAATACATTTTGCTCACCGTGAATACTTTTTGTTTTAAACTCTCGATTTAAAGATTCCTAAGCAAAGTTAAGAATATATATGAAGAGCGTGAGTAACGTGATGTATAAAAATGGCTATTGCGAGAAGGAAATAAGAAATTTTTAGTAAAAACGAAAAATTAAATGTGAAAGCAAAAATGTCAAATGTTGATCGATTACCATATATGCTTTACTATGCCTACAATGCATGACAGATTAAAGGGAGCATGACGTTACCGGCAGAAAGTTATTAGGAAAGGCGGAAAATTTTGAATTTTTAATGAATTTTTATTCATTAATTATAATTAATAATTATAATTAATTAATTTATTAATTATAATTAATTAATAACTAAATATTATTTGCGTTCACTTGGATTTCTTTTCAATTTCAAAATTTTCCGCCTTTCCTAATAACTTTCTGCCGGTAACGTCATTCTCCCTTTAATCTGTCATGCATTGTAGGCATAGTAAAGCATATGGTAATCGATCAACATTTGACATTTTTTCTTTCACATTTAATTTTTCGTTTTTACTCAAAATTTCTTATTTCCTTCTCGCAATAGCCATTTTTATACATCACGTTACTCACGCTCTTCATATATATTCTCAACTTTGCTTAGGAATCTTTAAATCGAGAGTTTAAAACAAAAAGTATTCACGGTGAGCAAAATGTATTCACCGTAACCCACCAATACGGTTTTGTCGCGAAAACGCATTCACCGAACGTCACCACCAATACTTTTTTTCTATTCTGAATACTTCTTTTTTTACTGGGGCCCTCTTTTAACCTAATTTTAAGGTTGTGTTCGCCTCTCCATCTATATGAATATATGCCAACGCAGAATAGAATCTTTAACTGGAACCGTAATCGTAAGCGTAACCGTAAGAATGAGATACAGCGGTTCCACATGGAGGCAAAATCGCCGCGATGTTGCGATTGTCGTGCTCCCACCATCCCATCTACATAGTGCTTTCCCCTCATGACGTCACAGACGGGGAGTGCATTGAGTAGATGGGCCTCCATGTGAAACCGTTGTTATGTCGGTTCTACAATGAGTACGGTTGTTAAGGTTCGCTATCGTGAACGTGTACGTGCTCCATGCTAAACTATATGAAACGCGTACACGTTCACGACAGCAAACACGAACGACCGTGTTCATTGTAGAACCGACTTTAAAGTAGAGTCTACAATGAGCACGATCGACGTGGACGTGGACGTGACGTGCTGACGTCACCCATGCTATTCAAATGGGTGACGTCAGCACGTCACGTCCACGTCCACGTCGATCGTGCTCATTGTAGACTCTACTTTACTCATTCTTACGGTTACGTTTACGTCTATGACCTGAGATCAACTTCAGAGCGATAACATTTGACTTTTGACCATTTATGGACAACTTCAAGGCACTGAATTCGGCGGCGAAATCTTTTTAAAATATAGACTAGGGGGGCTTTGACCCCCTGCGCGCCAACCCCCTGTTTTTAGTTGAAATAAAAGTTCAAATTTTTGTAATTATAGTCTACAATTTACTTCAATTTATTTAAACTTGTAATATAAAATAGATTTGAATATAATGAAAGATAACTTCAGATCTAATTGAAATTTTAACACTTTTGACATAAATTGCAACGTATGAAAGCAACTATTGAAATAATAAAAAAAGTTTAAAACTTTTTTTGGATAAATTTCTACCACAATATATGAATCTATTTTTTTTTAATAATTATGATGCATATAAACATAATTTTAAAATAAGTTTTGGAAAAATGAAAAAAGTGCTAAGAAATCCTGAAAATTTATAAAAATTACTCATTATTCGGTGAGTTTTTATTTAATTCAATAATTCCCCCTTCTCGTAATTTATTGATAAAAACTTCAAAATTAGGTTATTTGGCGGATCGACTTTAAAAACATATTTTATCTATTATTTTTATATTTTTTTTATTTACGAATAATTAATCAACTAATTTTAAACATGAATCAATAAATCTTTTTGCACTTTTAAGAATTTTTTAGTAATTTTTAAAGTATTTTCTAATTTCTAAAAAAGTGCCATTTTTTCTCACAGTCTCCACTTTACACCCGTATTTTAAGAAAAGTAATAAATATTTTAATGCAATTCTTTTCATTTCGTTCTTCAGAGATAATACTGATTCATTTCTAAAAGTATCAATTTTTTTAAATCAGGTCGCAACGACTTTATTCGAAATATAATGGTTTGACCCTAATATTTTTTGAACACCCTGTATTTATTACGATATTAATATATAAGAGAGAAAGTGGTCACAGGGTATGTTGAAGATTCCCACGTACCTAGGGGGGCTCTTCTATTGTATTGTATGCATAGAGCTGTGTTCATGCTTCATAATGTGTTTAGTATTTTTTCATATTATACTATTTATTTATTTAACTATTTATGATTTTCATATTAATTCTATTAGATTTTTCGTGTATTTCTTTTTTCTAACATTTTAATTGAAACTTTAAAATTGACAGTTTTATGAGATATCTTGAATAGACAACTTTCTAAATACTTTGAAATTTTATAAAAAAATGTTTAAAAAAAATTTTATTTCATGCAATATTTTAGAAATATAAGAATAATAAAATTTATTTTCATTATAGTACATTAATATACAAACCTTCAGAAGAATTTTCCACTTGTTTCGATTGCAATCCATGCACTTTCCGTAAAAAATTGTTTCTTAATGTATAGACACTTCAATAGTATACACTTTAACAGCATCAGTCATTCCGAAGGCCAACTTTCAACTGATGTATAACGTAATCAATATGTGTTGTAAGTAGCGAGACTGAATTTCAGTAGAGCGTCTCCACTCCACAAATGCCGTTTAATGAGCGCGTCTTATTCACACTCCCGCTTAGGGCTATTATATAGTTAAACATTCATTCTATATACTCTAAAATGTCTCTTCATATTTTACTATAGTGTGCAGAAATGTGATCTGTACTTGACGTAAGTATCATCTTTAAATTTAAATAAATCTGCCCGCCCTTTGGGTGGAAACAATTTCGTTCACGCGAACGGCTCACAAGTTTCAGCGCGCCTCTGGGCGCGCGAATATTGGTCGTTGCGTTTCGCGCGTACATGGCTCGCTTCGCTCGCAGTCGTCTGCGGAAATTATGCATTACATGCATTCTTGTCCCTCTTGCATATTATATGTTTTATAAGACTTTTTTCCTTAAAGTTACTACACGGAAAAAAGAATAGCACAAGAGATGCGCCAAACAGTAGGACAAGTCGTGAGCTTTAATTCAGCGCGTCTGGTGTGCCTTTTTAGAACAGCAGACATGCTTAGTTCGGCGCAGGCGCTGTGCTTTGCAGCTTGTACATTTTATAAGCACAGCGTCTGCGCCGGAAAAGTATGTCTGTTGTTCCAAAAAGGCACACCAGACGCGCTAAATTAAAGCACACGACTTGTCCTACTGTTTGGCGCATCTCTTGTGCTATTCTTTTTTCCGTGTACGACTTTAAGGATAACATTCTCATCACATATTTTTGTTTGCTAATGATTGCGACACGGAGAAAAAAATGCTGTTAAATCAATGTCATAACGGGCTGCCTAACGTATATGTTGTTGTTTTGAAACCACCGATTCTAATGATTCGATAGTATCACTTTCATTGAAACAAAAGCATATTTCTCAAATTGACAGCATACTATGTTTAAAAATTCAAAAATTTGTGCTTTTAATTTTTTTGGTGTTTGCTATCGATTGAATAACACCATACTCTTAAATATTGCTTTAAAATAATTATAAAAATCAAATGGTTTAATGATGTATTGTTTTTAATTGCAATAAATATTTATTTGCATTAATAAAATAATTTTTTGAAAGAACTAAATATTTGTTTGTATCAAATATTCAACTGTTTATCTCTGTAAATCTGAATTTGTAAGTTTCTACTAATGAAATAGAGTGGGTTCGTTTACCAATTTGACTTAGCAACATTTTTTACTAGTTTTTAGTGGTTTTTTACTAATTACTGATAGAAAACTATTTTTTTACTATTTCAAATTACTAAGCCAACTTTCTATTGAATTAATAGTTTTCTACACGGAGAAAAAAATGCTGTTGAATCAATGACATATGAGTTTGATTCATTGAATAGTGTCATAAGGGACTGCCAAACGTATATGCTGTTGTTTTGAAAGCACCGATTCTAATGATTCGATAGTATCACTTTCATTGAAACAAAAGCATATTTCTCAAATTGACAGCATACTATGTTAATTTCAAGGTATTCCTTTTGAATCAACGATCAAAATTTTGAAATTTAACAGTATATGCTTTTGAGTCAATGACTATAGTTTTTCAATTTAAAAGCATCATTTTTATGATTCAAAAATTTGTACTTTTAATTTTTTTTAGTTTTTGCTATCGATTGAATAACACCCTCTGTTAAGTCAATTCTTTTATGTGGTTAAAGATATACCAACGATAAATTGAAAAAATGAAATTTTTGTTCACATATTTTTTATATATCATAATTAATTCTCACACCTTTAACACAACTAGTGATGCACTTCGAGCGAGTCTCGTCTCGAAAAACCGAGAATCTCGCGAGAAAGACAATGAAAACAATTGAATGTGATATTTTCATCTCTTTTCTTTTATGAAAGGACAGAGTCTCGTCGTGCATCACTAAACACAACACTTTTTATATACATCTTTTTTCAATTTTACACACTAACATACACATCTTTATTATTTTTTTCATTTTTTCCAACGACAAACACATACACATTCAAACACACTTTATATTTTTTTGAGTCTGAAAAATACGCTGTTCCCAATCGGTCACCCATCCATGTAGTAACCGCGACCAAACGTGCTTAACTTTCGTGATGGACGAGAACTGCCGCGCTGCAATGTAATACATTCGCTTCTTACATTGAGCAGTTACTTTGTAGTTAAATACCGTGCGCGAGATTTTTCTCGTGAATAAGGGAATTTGTATAGGGAATTTATATTTAACTAGTTCTTAATTCTTTAAAACAATTTAAATAATATACAGAAAGTGAATTTATCATTCGGTTTACAAATATTAAATGAGAAGAAGCTATCAATTTTCCGAATCAAATGTAATAAATAATTAAGTCTTAAATAAATCTCTATAAGCTTATGGGCTTCATATGTATCGACAGCACAGCTGCCAGCTGTCAGAGCAGTCTACCGGCAATAGAAAGGTCGTGGGCTCGTATCCCACCATGCTACCGCTTTTTTCTAAGCTCTTTAATAATTTTGAAATTATTAATTAATTTCGAAAATATTTTTCTGATTAAGCTGGTTTCTGTATTAGGGCAGCTGTGCTGTCGATACATATGAAGCCCATGAGCTTATAGAGATTTATTTAAGACTTAATTATTTGTTACATTTGATTCGGAAAATTGATAGCTTCTTCTCATTTAATAATTTAAATAATAGTTTTTTATATAAGAATTTCAAAAACGACAGGTTTAATATACATATAAATACGTATGGATAAGTATTTCAATAAATTTAGCACCTGTCAATGTCTCAAATACATAGTGTCCTTATTTTTATAGCATATGCTATAGGCAGTCCGCTATAGCACCACTCATTGAAACGAAAGCATATGCTTTCATTTTCAAAAGCGCGCTTCTTTGGAGCAAACAACTTTTCATTTGATTCAAATTTACACGCATTTTCTTCAAATTTATCTATTAGATGCTTCAAATAAATAATGTCAAAGAAGCAATAAATTATTCTGTTGCTATATACAGATGAACTATAGAAACAATTTGTAGAATATCATTAATTTAACAGTACCGTACTTTTAATTCAAACAGTTTCATTTTTTCGTTTTAAGCAATATGCTATTTGATTAATAAATGTGTTATTGAATAAATAACGGGAAATTCAATAGCATGGAGCTATTTGATTCAACAGCAGTTTTTTTCAGTGTACTATCAATTAGTAAAAAACTACTAATTTAAAATAGTAAACAAAACCGCACTATTTAATTAGTAGAAACTTACTCATTCAGATTTAGAGAGATCATAATTAATTATTTTAATTGAGTCTAATATACCTTTAATTGCATAAAATAATTAATTATTTAGTCCAAATACAAAATTTATTTGCATGAAAACAAATCAGTTTTAGATTCAATTAAATATTTATTTGTATTAAATAAACGTAATTTTTTCCTCTTGCATGTGTAAAAGAATTACAAAAATAATAAAAATTCTAACTAGGTATTGGGTATTACATTTTTTCAAATAAATTAAAATCAACCTGCGCGGAAATCAAAAACCAGACGCACGCCTACCTAACCTAAAAATTTCAAGATTTATATACACGGAGAAAATTTGTTCCTAATATTTTACGTAAATAAAGTAAAGTTGGGATATACTGGCATAACAGTAATTTTTAATAATTTTTTAAATATTTTTTCAGGAATAATATTCAAAATTTAATGTCATCTTTACTCCTTACAAACTAGTACTGTAAAAGTTAAAACAAAATCAAAACTGAACGTTTAATAAAACTTAAATAAAATTTTAATGTTTCTTTTGAATACCTCCTTGATGGTCACTAACGTTTCAGGAACAGTTCGGTAAAACTTTCCCCGCAGTAAAAAAAACTTTGACATTAATAGTAGGGGAAAGGTGTACGAGATGATCCCCCTAAGGGAGAATGGCCATTATTCAAAGAAAAATCAACATTTTCGAGTTTTTTTCTACGAACTAGTAGATAATTAATCTATCTAACTTTTCTGATTAGAAATATATGCAGCTAATTAATATTTTACAAGTAAATTTAATTTTTCTAAAACCTTACAAAAGGATCATCTTGGACACCGGGGTGTCCAAGATGATCCCCCTGGTATAGGCAAGATGATCCGTAGGTTTATCTTATCCCAATTATTGGAAAAGGAGACTAAATTGAAGAAATAACGTGTATCAATATTGAATATGCATTATTTAGGCCATAAATGCTTTTGAACACTCACCACGATTCGTTAACCTATTTTATAATTACGTGTCAGTTTCTACATCAAGAAAATTAATTAACTGTTTCAAGAAAATTCAAGAAAATTAATATAATAGACGTAGACTTCAACTTTTTGTATTAAATAAGTTCGTTTTCATAACAAAAACGTATAAGAAGCGAGAAAAATTGAATTTTTTATTAATACTAAAAAATTCAGTTTGAGGTGAGATAAAATACATGGGAATTAGGGGGGATCATCTTGTACACCCATTGAGGGATCATCTTGCCCCAAACGACACTAATTTTTAATTTGTTCATAACTTAACCTACAAGGTTTGGTCGTCCAAAGTAACAATCAGAACACTTAATTGAAGATATACTGAAGCTATCAGAACAAGGAACTTTGAATTCCAGATTCTAAAACAAAAGTTACCTAAGTTCAAAGTTTAGCTTTCCTTAGATCAAAACTATGAAATTTTTATTTTTTCCAGTAAAATTTTTTTAATGACGTGTGTTATCATGACAGTTTGAATAATTCATAGGTATGTCAATGGCAACGTATTACCGTTTTTACCTGAAAGGTAACGCTAATAGGCACTCCAAAGTTCGAAAGGATCATCTTGTCCCAGGGGATCATCTCGTACACCTTTCCCCTATATATGTCAGGAAATTTTAATAAATTTGATATTTTTTTTTAAAATTTGGATTTTTAAATTTAGACAAATAAAAACATGTTTGATGCATAAAGTTTTATCAAGTAAAGGGTTTTTGTAATTGTCAAAACAAATAGTTAAATAAAATTTACCGAGTAAAATGTATAACTGCAGTTTTTAATATTGATTGATTTTATTAATAATACTAATGATACTAATGATGTACATTTCCAAATTGAGTAAATTTTTCATGTTATATTTTTACTTGTAAGAAATTTTAAATTCAAGATTAAGAAATGAAAATATGAAATCTAATTATTCGTCTTATTAAAAACTATCTATTAAGACAATTTTAAAATTTCGGCTTCAATAATTTTTCTAATATAATTGATAAAAGTATTGACGCCAAGATTGTAACATTTCTTACAATTCAAAATATAATGTGAAAAGTTTACTCAATTCGGAAATGTACATAATTAGTATTAGTAATGTTAATAAAATCAATCAGTATTAATACGGTAGTTATAAATTTTACTTGGTAAATTTTATTTAACTAGTTGATTAGAAAATTAGGAAAACTTTTACTTGGCGGAACTTTTTTTCATGAAAGATATATTAATTGGGATTAATTTAATGATGACTAACTGTTCTAGAAACCGAAGCTGACATTAATGATCAACACAAAAATTACATCGACAAGTATAAAAGGCTAAGAAAGCCTACAATAAAATTGAGAAACAGTATTTGTTCCGAAAGTGGGGGTGATCAAAAAGATGATAACAAAAAGAAACACGAGATTGGCAAAATAAAGACGAATGAAAAAATTTTGCTCGAAAACAAAGCAAAAGTTCTTCTTGAAAACCGAAAATTATTAACAGACGAAAATGCTGTGAGCGGAAGTGATCACAATGTTATTGCAGGAGAAAGTGATGAAATAATTACCCAACATGTAATAGAGGACAACGATAATGAAAATTCTAATGGACCCGAGAATGACAAAAATCGTCTGAATGAAAATGAACGACCAAATCAAAATGGACTTATAAATGGAGGTGTACCTCTGAACCATAATGAAACACAGGATGAACAACCTGAGGATGATCCAAGAAAATTTAAATTATTGAATGGCAAAGTAAAATAGAATGTTTTTACAAAATTAACAAATAATTAGCTATATGAAGCTGAAGTTGGTACACAGTTATTTGCAACCATTTATTTTTTAAAAATAAATAAAAAAATAAAAATATTCGACAGAATGTGCTTTTTTATTTAGGCAATTTTTGCCTAAGAACAAAAGCAATACTCGTAAAGCAATTGTTTCTTTAGAAAAAACCAATTTTTGCTTTTAAAAAAGGTAAAAATTGCCTTGGTTAAAATTTTTGCGTTTAAAAAAGACAAAAATTGCTTTTTTAAAAAGAAACAATTGCTTTACGCGTATTGCTTTTGTTCTAAGGCAAAAGTTGCCTGAGTAAAAAGCACATTCTGTTACATTTTTTTTCAGTGTGGTACAAATTATAAAAGAGCGTTTTTTGTCTTAACTTTTATTGATAATTAAACTTTAAACACTTTACTTTAAAATTACAAAAAATTAAATTTAATATTTCCATAGAAACATTCTTAAAATTTACATTTTTTAGAAAGTGCATTTGGCCATCTCTCCTGGAATGTTTGGGTGAGATGGACAATACTTAATAATTCACAATACTTTTCTCTTTTTCTAGTCAGATTTAGAATATTTATCATGCAAATAAGTGCAGTTTTCATGTAGTATCTAAAATTAACATAAAAACATTAAAATACAAGTCACTCATGGCTATCTTACTCAAAATTTTTATTAACAACACTAAATTTTTCAAAATTAACTGGTTGCTTATAACTGAGTTTAAGCGTCAGGTAGGAACTAACATTTATTTAACTTTTTTTTACGAACTAACTTTCATGGCATAAAGACGCTTGTATACCTCCACGGTTTTGAGTATATTTAGAATTTCTCTACTTTCGATTGGCTATTCCCATAGAGAAATTTTACAACTTATAATTTTTTGGATATTCTCTATGAGCATAGCCAATCAAAATTAGAGAAACCTGTGGACATTTCTGAATATACTTAGAAACGTAGATGTATACAAGCACCTTAAAACTGCTTATACGTTTTACAGAAACTTCAAGCCATAAAAGCTGGTTTGTCGTCTCCGTGTACGCATTTTTAAAACAGGGTGTCTAGTAGCCAGGAAATATTTTGAAATTTTAATTGACAGCAAAAAATCAAGTTATAGGGGAGATTGGGGAATTGTGGACCACTGCCTAAATTGAGTTCTAAATCAAAAATAACGATGAAATATCACAATTAATTAATTACAAATTTTTTAGTATACAGCTTTATCGCATGAATCGCAATAAAACGAATTGTTTTTGTTAAATTACTATAACTATGAGTGATTTTAATAATATTTGCAATTAAATCGCCAAAAATAATCAATAAATACTACCCCTAAAAAAGTGTCCTACAATTCCCCAAATGCTTCATTTTACAAAAAGCTTTGTATTATTTATTTATTTTAATTTGATGGAAAGTTTTTTTGGAGTCCAAGTACCAATCCCACACAATAATTAAAAAATTTTTTTATAATTTATTCTTGAAAATTCTTGTAAAAACAATAAAAAAATGAAGGTCCAAAATAAATACTTGAATGAAATTTTTCAGGTGATTTTTGTTTACTGTTTATAGGTAATTATAAAGCATTGTAAAGTAATGAAATGCTAATGAATAATTTACTTTGGAAAATAAAATAAAATAAAATTAGATTATCAAACTTATAAATATTATTAAATAATCCAGGTGCCCACAATTCCCCAATCTCCCCTATTATATCAACTTTTTTAAGTAGAATATTTAATCCACTTTTTGGAAGAATAGTACTAAATGTAACAATGAATTATAGTTTTAAACTCCAATTTAATTTTACAGATATTCATCAATGATGTAGTTTCTCTTTCTCAAAAACAGTGGGAGACATTGGAGACAACATATAAAGATTCAATACTAGCTAAAAATGCGGCTGTAGAAATTTGGGGGAAGGAGTTAGCCGATAAGTGCTTTGATTTAAAAGCAAGACCCAGAAAACCCGGCCAAATCAGGTCATTATGCGAACCTGAAAAATTGGATGCTGTGTATGGTAAGAAAAATTAAGTTTAAAATTTTAACCCTTAAAGGCCTGATTCATTCTAACGGTTAGAATGAGCAGTCAGGGAATTTCATTCAAAGTTAGTTAGTTAGTTATTCAAGGATAATTACTGTTTTTATTAACCTTTCTCTGCATTTACCTCACCTAACATGATATTGGGCCTTCAAGGGTTAAGACTTTTTCAATTTAATTCTTTTATAAAGTAAAGAATATGGTGCACTATGTATCGGCTAAACGACACTTAAATTGTAAAATGTAATCGTCATTTTAAATTTTATTGGTATTAAATAATTATTCATAAAGTTACGTTTTATATTAGGGGAATAGACAGGTGAAATGTAAACCTTTTGATATTTACGTTTTTGAGATGCTCCAATTTTTTTCTGACATTATTCAGGAACACCTAGAAAAAGGATTTCTTTGAAACAAAGAAATTGTTTTTTTTGTTTTACAAAAAACAATTTTCAAGGTTTTTTGAATCAAAGAAATTTTTTCTTTGAATGGTATTTTTGATCCAAAGAAAAATTTATTTAAGACAAATAAAAAGCTGGCGACATTCAAAGAAATTATTTCTTTGAAGATTTATTTCTTTGACTTGACAAAAGATTTATTAAATCTAAAGAAATATTTTTTAAGTCAACAAAAAACAGTTAAAGAAATAATTTCTTTAAATCAAAGAAACTTTTTTTTACCCTATAACAATGTACAAATTTCTTTGATTTAAAGAAACATTCTTTTTGAAACAAAGAAGCTTTTTTCTGGGTGAACTATAAATTTATTCTATACTAGCTGTCGTATCCGTCTTCGACGGGTTTTAGTTTCTACAGATACATTTAATAGTGTGTCTACCAGTCTCGAAAAATAGGAAATAGTGGGAAATTGAATTTGACTTGAGAAATAATAATTAGCTACCATGAACTATTTCATTATAAAAATATTACTATTTTAAAACAGTGATTAAATTTGTATCATCGAATAATTACTTTTTTATTTATTAAAATGCAAAAAACAATGTTTGTCAATTATTTGTAGAAATTTAATTATAGTATTATACGTTAATCCTAAATTTCCACCAGTTTTTGGAGTTATAGTAAAGTCAAATTCGAACTAATTGTATCATAATTTCTTAAATGTAAAATGAGACTTATATTGCAAGCTGAATTCACAATTTTTCACGATTAAATAAAATTCCTGCATATTTCCCGTTTTTTTCCAGTTGGTAGAACCCCTGTTAAAAGTATTTGTAAAAACAAAAAACCCAAGTAGAGTATTTTCATAAAATATGTGAATTTTTGTAGCCATTTGTAGTTTTATTTATCGTTTATACTTATCAAAAAAATTTATATTTGATGAGAAAATATACACCTAGAAAAATTTGGACAAAGATGGGAAAAACCGGATAGTTTGTTACACAAAAATAATAATAGACACTCTGATTAACTTTTGCCTTTACAATGCTAAAAACATCCATAATAGTTAAACCTAGAATTAAAATAACAAAACTTTTTACTATCTAAGTTTTTCCCCAGTAGCATAATGCAAGTATCGTTTCACAGGTATTCTTGAATTTCTGTAGTATGAATTTTATCATAAAAAATCTCCATTTTCAATCTCCTTTAAAAATAATTTTAAAGCTATGAATTAATAGTTTTTAATATTGTTTACCATCTATCGTTTACCATTTTTAACATTTTCGAAGTTTTGTAATTGAAATTTTTTTTATTAATTGGATAAACAAATTATTCTAAATTCCATTATTTTGACGTCAAAAGTTTAAAAGATATATATTAAAAAATAAAAAAAATTAGAAATTTTCCGTTTTTGAAATTTTTAGAAAAAATTGAAAACCTCCCGTTCTAATTAATATGTTTAAAATCTGTAAATTTATTGTTTATATATATCTCACAAAAGTCATAACTCATTAATTTACTGCAATCTATCAAAATGTAAAAATTTTTTGCCAAAAATAATGTCCTATAACCAAGATGTAAGTATATAAATGTTTTTAGAAAATTAAAAAATCGAAATGTTTCAAATTTTATATTTTTTAATGAATTACTTTCAAATGATGTATAATTCATTGTTACATGTTATTTGGTCAAATTTTGGCATAATTTTTGCAAAAATTGTCTCTTATAAATAGATAATTTTTTCGTTTTTTTTAATTTTCTGAAAACATTATTATACTTAATCTGAAATATGGAATAGTATTTTTTGCTAAATTATGTTGAAATGTGACTAAATAACATATTATACTCAATTATAGATCGTTTAAAAGCAATACATTAAAAAATCTAAAATTAAAAAAATTTCGATTTTTTGAAAACATTTTTATCTTTACATCTCAGTTATAGGACACAATTTTCGGAAAAATTATGCTAAAATTAGACCAAATGACATGTAACAATCAATTATAGATCATTTAAAAGCAATTCATTAAAAAATATAAAATTGGGATATTTGCGATTTTTTAAATTTTTTAAAAATCATGTATATATTTACATCTTAGTTATAGGACATTTTTTTGGCAAATCTATTATAGAAGGTGACTAAATAACATGTTATACTCAATTATACAATGTTTGAAAACATTTTTTTAAAAAATTTAAAATTTTTGAATTTTTTGAAAAAATTGAATATTTCCCGTTCTAATTAATATTTTTCTAATACATACATACATACATTCATACATACACGAAATTTTTTATTGTCATTTTTGGAATCCTGGTTGCTCAAAACGAATAATTACACAGGCCTACAAAATTTAGAATTTAGTCAGACCCAGAAACGGGATAAGTCATTTCCGATGTAATTTATCACCCTGAATCCAAAACTGACAGCGAAATTGCTCTATCACGTCAGGATTCTGAGATATTCTAACCTAAAAGAGTGAAAAAGGACATTTTTAGCAACATTCAACTTTCAATAAAATCTACAAAAAAATTTTTTTATCATTGGAACAAATTTTAAAAGAAAGTACAATTAATCACCTTTCAAAATATTCTACACCCAATCCGATCCGACTTTTTTTCACTATGGTACAACAATTTAAAATTTCGGTTACACGACCTAAAAACTGAGAAAAGGAAAATTAGAATAATTGGAAAGTACTTTAACTTAAGCATCTTATTCTTAATATTTTGGGATCGTTGATTAGAAAACCGATGTTGGATTTTAAAATTCAAAATGGCGTATCTGATATGGCGCCTGTCAAAATAAAAATTGATCGCATTCGCTTGAAACTTTTTACTCGGGGGTTTTTGAGGTCGCTAATTACAAATCCGATG
This sequence comes from Leptopilina myrica (nomen nudum), assembly GCA_032872475.1. Classification (NCBI taxonomy): domain Eukaryota; kingdom Metazoa; phylum Arthropoda; class Insecta; order Hymenoptera; family Figitidae; genus Leptopilina; species Leptopilina myrica (nomen nudum). The sequence continues at coordinate 34,404,490 of CM065463.1, read as the reverse complement.
TCAGATTTTAAAAATTCAAAATGGCGGATGTAATATGGCGATATATTTTTAAAAAATTTAAAGGTTTTGCTTGAAACTCTTCACTTGGGTGTTTTGAGGTCGCATATTACGAATCTGATGTCACATTTTCGAAAAGGATCTTCGTAGTGGCTTTCGTGTATTAGAATGTAAAACAGAATCACTTTTGATTGCTTGAAAAAATAATTTCCACACCTATCGATATCTAAATTAAGAAAATATGTATTTACAGGTCCAGAAATAATCAAAGCGGTGATTCTGTATTATATTTTAAAAACAAAACCAACTATATGAAGATCCTTTGAAGAAAAATGTGTAAATGTTCAATAAAGAAAAATAAAACATTTAATTTTCTTTACTAAAATTAAATACCATATTTGATCTGCCATTTTAAATTTCGAAAATGTAACATCAGATTCGTAATACGCGACCTCAAAACACCCAAGTGAAGAGTTTCAAGCAAAACCTTTAAATTTTTTAAAAATATGTCGCCATATTACATCCGCCATTTTGAATTTTTAAAATCTGACATCGGATTTGTAATTAGCGACCTCAAAAACCCCCGAATAAAAAGTTTCAAGCGAATGCGATCAATTTTTATTTTTACAGGCGCCATATCAGATACGCCATTTTGAATTTTAAAATCCAACATCGGTTTTCTAATCAACGATCCCAAAATATTAAGAATAAGATGGTTAAGTTAAAGTACTTTCCAATTATTCTATTTTTCCTTTTCTCAGTTTTTAGGTCGTGTAACCGAAATTTTAAATTGTTGTACCATAGTGAAAAAAAGTCGGATCGGATTGGGTGTAGAATATTTTGAAAGGTGATTAATTGTACTTTCTTTTAAAATTTGTTCCAATGATAAAAAAATTTTTTTGTAGATTTTATTGAAAGTTGAATGTTGCTAAAAATGTCCTTTTTCACTCTTTTAGGTTAGAATATCTCAGAATCCTGACGTGATAGAGCAATTTCGCTGTCAGTTTTGGATTCAGGGTGATAAACTACATCGGAAATGACTTATCCCATTTCTGGGTCTGAAATTTGTAGGCCTGTGTTATGTGTAAAATTTTAAGTTCTGAGCAATGTACAGACAAAAGTCTCATCTTATATATATATAATTTAAACGAGTTTAAAAATTTTATTTTTTAAAATCCATATGATTAATTATCAAGAATTGTAACAAAAACCTATAAAAAATTTTACAATGAAAAATAAGAAATAATGCAGAAGTTGTTGAATTTTTTAAGCACTAGCAGTAAGGTTTGAATTAATCAAAAATAACCATTTCTAGTTTACAAAGATTTTTACCTGCTGCATTTTACTGATAATTCTTAGGTAAAATTTGCTCCCGAATCCGTATATAAAGTCAGATATTAAGAAAGAACAGTTTTCGAGATATAGCTAAATTTCAATTTTTCCAGTATCGCCAAAAAGTGGATTCACTAATTTACAATTTTTTTGGAATGTAGTGCATCGATTTCAGTTTTCTTTGAAGCAAATTAAAGGTAATTAAATTGTCCATAAAAAAATATTAACAAGACTTTTAATTGGACTGACTGTTTACTTTAAAATTATATGTTCAATCTTTAATTATCCATAAAAGTTTAGACAAAAGTCTTTTTTCATTATTTTTACAGTGCTTTAAAAAACTATGGCCATCTTCCCCGGACTTACTATAGTTCATATTTTAATTTTTTGAAAATTTTGATATCTATGTAAAAAATTATTAACTAATTAAATTTTTATAATTTTTCGAAGCATTTTATAATTTTAAATACCAACATTCGCCAGAAAAAACATTGACCATCCATAAATAGCAGAAATTTAGATGAGCTGAACTTGCACCGTTCCCTCCCCTTAAACTAAGTTAAAGAATTTTCTAATGTAGGTTTTTTTACAATGCATCCTTTAATAATAAATATAAATAATAATAAAATGAAATTAATTTCAACAGATATAGTCGAAAGAAGGTTGCAGAAAAGGAAGCCAGATAAATTTATATTAAGGGCAAATGTAAAAAAATTTTGCAATGAAAAAATTTCTCAAAAAATTTGCGATTTAAATAATCCGAAATTAACAGCTGCTGAAGTAAAAAAGCTACAGAAACTTCAAAAGGAGATTGGTAAGAGAATTTAAATCACGACATGATATTCTGTAATATTTGGTTAAATAGCGATTTTGGTGCTCTCTAAATACAATAATTGAAATTTCACTTATTATAAGTGTATATGCACTTATTGAAAGAAAGAGCAACTTATAACTTACAAATATGTGAATTGTTACATATTCGGACTCAGAGAGTGAATTTTTCTTAATTTTACAAAATGTTTTCAAATAGTACTACTACTTGAGGTACAAAACTCGTTTATCTAAATTGTTCAGAAAAAAAGGTTTAAACTATTTTACTGCAATTAGCTTGTAATTGTAAGAAAAAAAATTTTAATCTGCATAAATATTTTATAAAAAATCGTAAAATAAAGAAAAAAATGTGTAAGACAAAAAAAATTCACAAATATGACCAAAGTGACAATTTAATTTAATATTATAGAAAATTTTGACGTAATAGGCCATTTCCGAGATTAGACTCGAAATTGCGCTTAGAAAATTCTGTAAGAATAATCTTCCCTTTTTTGTTAGAAACAATACTAAAATTTTGCAACACTATGTATTTTATATCTTTTAAGACTTAATGAAATTAATAAATTATAATTTTTTTTACAGAACAGAATAATGATCGAAATGGAACAAATGAGTAACGGACTTCTTCAAAACGACTTTATTTAAGTCTAAGCTATTTTATATTTTTCTTTTTTGTTTTAAAATTTTTAATTCGATATTGTAGATAATTTAATTATCACTATATTGTTACTATCTTTATTATTATTATAAATTTATTAATCCCATTTATTATGAAGGTGATATAAAAATGGGAATCAACATAACAAAGGCTAATCAGGCCTTCACGTTGCTGAGCGTATTAAGAAAAGCTCATATGTTTTACTCCTTTTTTAAGTGTACGCTTCCCTTAAATACTGTAAACAATTTTTCCAACAAAAGTATTTTAAATGCATAAAAAATTGTGTTCAATAAATTAATAATTATGTATTAAGTGAAAAGTAATAATATTATTTTATTCCTTAGACATTTTTTATATATTTATACAGTAATCAATAAATTTTAAGTGTCCAATCCATCTATCCTACTGGAAAGAATAAAGTTTTTGATTTCTGTTTTCTTACGAAAATATAGGAAACGAATTTTTAACAAAGAAGTGGAATTTTGAGATTCAATTATGATTAATTATATATATATATATGACATAAATAACTTAATTTTTTTGATAAAATTTTTAAAAAATTGAGCATTTTATAGAATGCATATAGTTTAAAGGACTACACGGTGGTCTTGAATCAACTTTGAATGAAATGTCTTAGCACATCATTTTTTTTTTGCTGATTTGGGTTATTTGCATTCTAAATAATGTGTAAAAAATTTATAGCCCATAACTTGTCGAGCCGTTTTTATATATATTATATATAACCTTTTCGTTAATTTTTTTCTGTACAGTAATTTTTATAAATTTCGTAAATTGGCAAAAATATGTGCCTTAACATGTATTGTAATATTTAAGCAAAACTGACTTATTGTGTCAGAAATATTATTTAAAATTAAAGAAAAGTATTAGGGTCAGTTGGGGTGAATCCGAACAGTGGGCAAATACGGACAAAAGGTGTTGGATCTTAATTTACAAATTAAAAATTCAGTTCGACGTCAATATTTTAAGCTCAGATCCTTTAAAAGAGATTCTGACTACTTCCATGGTTTTATCTCGACAATTGTCAACAGGATAATTTAAAAACTTAGTGTAAATCTGGACAGAGCTTCTATTACATTTTAAAAGGTGGTGTAAGTATTGTGATTCGATTAATTTTAAAAAAAGTCCGGCATATTGGATCCGGCATTTTGAATTTTCAAAATCTGACTTTGTATTCGTATTCAGTAATCCCAAAAACTTTTCTTTGTCATGTTTTATTAAAATCCATTAAAATTTGTTAAAGCTATATATGTTTTTGATTATTACTTTTTGAATCGTTAATTGATTAACTTTTATGATACTACAACACTTAACTGATTCAACTTTTATACATCTAATATGAATTTTATTCAAGTTGTTCTATCCCTTAATAGAGTAGTATACTTAAGATAACTTTATTTTAAACCTTTCTTAGAAACTAAGCTGTCAGGATTTACACCAAATTTAAAGAAATTTTTTAAATCTTGGGGTAAATCCGAACAATAAAATGTAAAAAATTAAATATAAAATTTTATAAAAAATAAAGAATTATCTAGGGAACTCAAGAAAGAAATTAATGCAGTATAAAACGAAAGAATTGCCTTTTATTATAAAAAAAAACTTACGTCATTTGTGAAAAATAGGTATTTTGTCCGGATTTACCCCAACTGACCCTATTTTAATTAATATGATGCTTAAATCCATAATTTGATACAAATATGAAACATTTTAAATAAAAAACTGATGATTTTTTTTTCAAAATGAGTTTTCTCAAAAACGGCTCGACAAGTTATGGGCTATAAATTTTTTACATATTATTTAGAATGCAAATAACCCAAATCAGCAAAAAAAAGGGATGTGCAAAGACTTTTCATTCAAAGTTGATTCAAGACCACCGTGACTACAAAGCTTCCTCAACGAAAAATAAAAACAGTACAAATAATGTTTTAATAAAAGAAGTTTTTAAATTCTTTATAGTTTATAAACGTTTTAATGTACAAGTTTTCTTCATGAACTTGTGCAATTTTCCACATAACTTTTTGTACAAGAAAATGTTCAAGATCTTGTACAGGAAAATACTCAAAAACCGTTATGTTAATTTTGTTGACGCTTTTGCATAAATGTTCATGTAAAATTTCTTGTACGAGATCATGTACATGATATGTTAAAGGAATTTTTTTAACGTTAAACTACAAAAGATCATGTACCTTTACTTGTACTAGAACTTGTACATGATTTAAAACTACATAAATCTTGAACATGATCTTGTACGATTTACGGAACTACTTCTTCCTTCCTCTTTATGGGTAACATGTAAACTTGTACGAGAACTTGTACTGGAACTGATGTTTAAAAATGATGGACTAAAGATCGCGTACAATTTCCCCTACAAGAGTATTTTTATTTTACGGGTTCTCGTACAAGATCTTGTACAAAAACTTGTTTCAATTTCATATGCTGAAATCGTACAGTTTCTGTTACTGAAATCGTACAAGTTCTCCTGCTGAACATGTACAGGAAATTGTACAAGATCTTGTACGGGGATTTTCAGTAGGGTACACACTTATTGCACTCTCGCTGCTCACCTGGTTCATTGCGGCAGGGCCGAATAAGCGGCATATACAGTGAGGGTCATATCTGGAACCCTTTTTAAGTTTTTTGTAATTTTAGATTTAATATTCATTAAAAATTTAATAATTGTTAAAATTAATTATTATATATATAAATAAGTTATCATTTTACAAACTTTCATTATCAAATATTCGTTTATTTCTACGTACAAATTTTCACTTTCCTCACTTTTTTCCCGAAATAAACGACTATTTGAGCATGAAAGTTTGTAAAATGATAACTTATATATATATATATATATAATTAACTTTAACAATTATTAAATTTTTAATGAATATTAAACCTAAAATTACAAAAAAACTTAAAAAGGGCTCCAATTATGACCCCCACTCTATATGCCGATTATTCGGTCCTGCCGCAGCAAACCAGGTGAGCAGCGAGAGTGCAATAAGTGTGTATCACCGCCTAAATTAGAAAACAACATGCTTGGACATTTTTTAGATATTTTAAAAACTACTGAACGGATTTACAATTTCCAAGGCTGAAATAAAAGCAAGACTTTAAAGATTATGTTGCTAGAGTTTAAAATGTTTCTCTAAATTTTTCTAGAATGTTCAGCCACACAAACATAGTGCACAAAAATAAAAAAATTAATCAATTTTTTTCAAAATCTTTTAGGTGATAAAATCTCTGAAAAATATCAAATAAATGTCATTTATATATCAAACGACGAAGAATTTATTTGGCTTTCAAACAATCCAAGAACCAAGTTTCTATCATTTTTCAATAAAAAAATATATTAATTTAATTTCGGCAGCTACTTTTTATAGCTCGCCCGTCGCTAGTACCGACAATTTCTGCCGGTAGTGTAGATTTTTAATATTATAGAAGGTAACTTCAGATCTAATTTTAATTTTGACACTGTCGACATAAATTGTTAAGTACGAAAACGACTCCTGAAAGGCCTTTGATGTCCTCCTTACGTTAAAAAAGGTTGAATTTCGTTAAAATTTTGATCCCTTGGAAGTTAATAAATAGGTCCAATTGCACCTAAATTTGACCAAACTCCAACGGTTATGAGCAAATTCATAGATTTAATAGAGCCTTTGCTTATTTTCAGATTTTGAGGTTATGTTCCTCTCTTGACTTATCATCTTTGACCTAATTTTGATTATGTTAGTTTACGACAGGAAGTTATGTTAAATATACTATAGCTATTTGTGGTCAACTTTAAAGCGATGATCTTTGACCGAATCAAAGCTCTGTACATAATTATATGCGCTCAGTTATAACGTGGCCATTAAAAAATTCAAAATGTCGCAGAAGTTATGATACATTATATGGCTGAAAAGTAGAAAATGTTTAATTGAAACATCATTTTAAAAAAATTGTTCCAATTGGCATTACACGGATCACCAACAGTGTTGGAGGTTTAAAAAATCAAAATATGTTGACATTTTACAAAAATTTTAGAAATACCAAATGATGGATCCAATATGGTGGACTATTTTTTAAAAAATGACCCAATTTACTCAAAATCTATTACTCGGGGGGTTGTTGGGGACGCTGATTACTAATCTGAACTCAATTTTCAAAAATACAAAATGGCAGACTATTTTTTTAAATGGCCTAATTTACACTAATGACTGCACTATTCAGAACTGCACTATTGGAAGATCCTACTGTAGTAATCAGCGACCCGAACAACCCCCTGAGTAACAGATTTTGAGTAAATTAAGTCATTTTTAAAAAAATAGTACACCATATTGGGTCCATCATTTGGTATTTCTATAATTTTTGTAAAATGTCAACATATTTTGATTTTTCAAACCTCCAACACTGTTGGTGATCAATGTATTACCAATTGGAACGATTTTTTTCTTCTTAAATGATGTTGTAATTAGACATTTTCTACTTCTAAGACGTATGACTCATTAGTCAAAACTTGTCCGCCATTTTAAACTTTTTAAAAGGCCAGATCGTAATTGATAGAGTATTTCAATACGAACATTTTAAGACCTTACACGTTATAATTAAGCTCATAGAATTATTTACAGAGCCCTGGGCCGGTTGACGTGTAACATCCCATATCCTATACGTCAACCGGCCCAGGGCTTCTTCCAAAATTCTAATCAACGAAAATCAACTTATGACGGCTCTAAATAATCGTCAGCTCATACTCTTTCGAATAAAAAGTGGCGAATTCAAAAATTAAAAATGGCATCCTTCCTGCACCACTTTTTTCAAATTTTTGTATTAACCCAGCCAACAAATTTATTAATTACCTTAAGAAAATAATTGTAAATTGTTGGACAATGGGCCTCTTTTACGTTTTTTCAGAAAATTATCAGATTTGCTTGAAAGTTGACACTCATATATGATTCTGAAATATATTTGATAGCATATTAAGAAAAACGTCAAAACTAAAAATGAGTTTAAAATATATCTTATTGTTTCAAAATTATGGCTTGTGGTTAGTATTATTCATTTTTTGATAAAGTAAAAAATGTTTTAAGTTGTGTAAAAATAAAAAAAAGAATATAGCGAATTTGACGTTATTTACAAAAATACTAAAATTTCTTGAAATTTTGACCAAAATAAAATAATAATCAAACGGGATTTTAAAGATAAATAGGCATACTTTTAGAAAATATTATCAACTTTTCCATTACTTGAATGAAATATAATTATTTTAACAAATAAACTCACATAGATAATTAAGAGGTTCAATTTACAGTGAATAATAATTTAAATATATATAAAATTATATATATATATATATATATATATATATATATATATATATATATATATATCAATATATGAGCGATTCCACGTCAAGTGATCAAAGGGTCTTTTTGTGTAATGTTTATTTCAATAATTTTTTACTCTTAAACAATTAAACATACAAATTTGACAAAGTACATTTTGGAAAGGTTTTTTCATGCTCTTTCGATTGGAAATAAGCATTTTGAAAAAAAAATTTTTTGACCCAAAAAAAATCAAAATTAAAAATAAATTTCAATTTTTGTGGGAGATGGATACGATTTTTTTTTAACGAAAGCTGAGGTTTTTTCCTAAAAGGACATATAAATGATAAAGTGGGACTAGAATGTTTAAACATTGAAAAAAAGAATTTTCTCCAAAACGATTGGAGAAAAATTTTTCTCCACCTTGATCACTTGACATGGAATCGCTCATATATGTGGACGTCCACATGAAAAGGGCCCATTTTGTCGGTTCTAGTTTTCGAGTTATTTGCAATTTAATAATTTTTTGAGAAAAACCTTAATTTTTTTTTATTTTTTATTATTAATCTACATGTTTTGAGAAGTCAAATCATGAGGTTTTCATTAATTTATCGTTAATTTAAGTGTTTAACTTTATTGGTTCTTTAGAAGAGAAAAGGGCCAATTTTGTTCGTCTTTTGCAAAAATATTTCGTATTTTTGAAATGGAGGGTCAAAAAAATTAAAACCTCTTGATTTGTCATCTTTAAAGTACTCTGAACTCAAAACAATTATTATCTGAATAACTTCCGAGAAGAACCAGAGATATTAATGTTAGAGTCATTGATTACGTAGTCGTAGATGTAAACAATGTCGATATTTCGTTAAAATTTCATAATAAAACCTGTTAAAAATTTTTAAATAAGTTTAATTTCTATTCTTTACCTTCAAATGACACAATAAAATTGTTCCCAATCATTAACCCATTTAGTCCCAAATGTCCGTATTTCTTTGTACAAGTTTGAGCTTTCCGTTCTACGAGTTACGAATTTGGAAAAAATCGGGACATAGGTTTTCTTTTAGATTTAAGTGTCCTCTTTTAGAATCTGAAAGAAAATTTCAATTTCAATTTAATCATAAAAAGTTGTAATTGTTTAAACAAAAAAAAAGCAGTTTTTTAAAGTGTTTTTTGTCATTAAAATTAGATTATTTACTCGAATTCGGTTGGAAAAAATCCGGGACAAGAAAATATCGCGTCCAAAATGTTGGGACTATCAAATAGGCATAATGCCGAAATTTTTTTTTTCTAATTTCAAAATGGCGCCTCAAAAACGGCCGCCAAAATATTGAAATTTGGAAAAATAATGTTAAAAAATATTAACATTTTTTTTTAACTTTTATGCTTTATTTTAATAAAAAAATGTTGTTTAAACAAAAAATATTGTTATCTGATATTATTTAACAATAATTTAAACATTTTTTATAAACAATTTAAAATCTGTGGCCCAAAATGGTAAACAAATTTTTATTTTTTTCAATTCTCATTTATTTTTGCAATAAAAATGAATAATAAAAGTTAATAACTGAATTTAAACTTTTTTACAATGTGTAAAAATGTTATAAACAATTTTTATAAACATGAAATAGAATCCTAGAAAAAAATTATTTTTTGATTATATTACCTTCTAAAGTAATTAAAATGTTGCTATAAGTTAAAACTATCATTTAACATTATTTAACAATATTTAAAAATGTTATAAACCATTTTTATAAACAATTGTTATAAAAAAATATTTTCAGAGTGGAAAATAACTTCTTCTCTATCCCACTAGCTTTCTTTTGCTATTAAACAGGAAACTAAAGTATCTAATGCATATAAAAAATTTATGAACAATGTATATAAATGTTATAAACAATTTTGATAAATAATTAGTTAAATATGAATTACCATAATAGAAAAAACGCATTTTTTTATTATATATTGCACTCTTCTTATCCAAATCTTTGTTAAAGAGATAAACTTTCATTTAATATTATTTAAAAATATTTAAAAATGTTATAAACAATTTTCATAGAAAATACAGTTCAGGTATGAAAGAATAAATGTTTTTTCACTTTTTGCTTGGTTTTTCATCAGAATAGATATTTAAAATAAAAATCTTCGTCTAAAATAATTTACCATTTTTTACATTTTTATAAACAATTTTGATAAAAAAAAGGATTTTCTGAAATTATTTTAAAAATTTTTTCAATAATCAAAAAATAATTTTCTTATAGGATTCTATTTCATGTTTTGCAAATTGTTTATAAAAATTATGGTAATTCATATTTAACTAATTATTTATAAGAATTGTTTATAACATTTATATACATTGTTCATAAATTTTTCATATGCATTAGATACTTTAGTTTCCTGTTTAATAACAAAAGAAAGCTAGTGGGATAGAGAAGAAGTTATTTTCCACTCTGAAAATATTTTTTTATAACAATTGTTTATAAAAATGGTTTATAACATTTTTAAATATTGTTAAATAATGTTAAATGATAGTTTTAACTTATAGCAACATTTTAATTACTTTAGAAGGTAATATAATCAAAAAATAATTTTTTTCTAGGATTCTATTTCATGTTTATAAAAATTGTTTATAACATTTTTACACATTGTAAAAAAGTTTAAATTCAGTTATTAACTTTTATTATTCATTTTTATTGCAAAAATAAATGAGAATTGAAAAAAATAAAAATTTGTTTACCATTTTGGGCCACAGATTTTAAATTGTTTATAAAAAATGTTTAAATTATTGTTAAATAATATCAGATAACAATATTTTTTGTTTAAACAACATTTTTTTATTAAAATAAAGCATAAAAGTTAAAAAAAAATGTTAATATTTTTTAACATTATTTTTCCAAATTTCAATATTTTGGCGGCCGTTTTTGAGGCGCCATTTTGAAATTAGAAAAAAAAAATTTCGGCATTATGCCTATTTGATAGTCCCAACATTTTGGACGCGATATTTTCTTGTCCCGGATTTTTTCCAACCGAATTCGAGTAAATAATCTAATTTTAATGACAAAAAACACTTTAAAAAACTGCTTTTTTTTTGTTTAAACAATTACAACTTTTTATGATTAAATTGAAATTGAAATTTTCTTTCAGATTCTAAAAGAGGACACTTAAATCTAAAAGAAAACCTATGTCCCGATTTTTTCCAAATTCGTAACTCGTAGAACGGAAAGCTCAAACTTGTACAAAGAAATACGGACATTTGGGACTAAATGGGTTACTTGTACAAAAATGGTTTATTAATAAGAAAATCGCCTTTTTAGAAAAGGGTCCATTTTGTTGGTTTTTCATATTTCCAAACAGAAAGGGGGGGGAGTGATTTTAAAAATTAAAAACCTGTTGGTTTTTCATCTTTATGGTGCCCTAGACTGACAACAATTAAAATCTGAATAACTTCCCAGAAGAACCAGAGATATTGATGTTAGAGTATTTGATTACGTAGTCGTAGAAGTGAAAATTTCGATATTTCGGCAAATTATTCATAATAGAGACTTTTAAACAATTTTAAATAAGTTTATTTTTTATTCTTTACCTTCAAATGACACAATAAAATCGTTTCCAATCATAAACCTTGTAAAAAATGGTTTATTAATAAGAAAATCGTCTTTTTTAGAAAAGGGCCCATTTTGTCGGTTTTATGTATTTTCAAAATTAAGAGGGGGGGAGTGGTTTTAAAAATTTGAAACTTATTGGTTTTTCATCTTTAAGGTGCCCCGGACTGAAAACAATTATTATCTGAATAACTTCCCAGAAGAACCGGAGATATCACAATTAATAGGTATCACAATCTTTAATTCCGTTTTTCTCGAAATGAGGTATTTGTCACTATAAACTTTGAAATTCTGTAACTCAACGAATTTTTGACCAAAAAAGTTGTATGACCACTCAAAATTTTCGTTATTTTGCAAGGAATTCGCCCATATAGATAAGTCCAATAGTGCCAATATGGGCCCTTTTCATGTGGACGTAGACATATATATATATATATATATATATATATATATATATATATATATTATATATATATATATATATATATATATATATAAGATTATAAATGATACAAACAAAATATTTTAATATTTTTAAGTAAAAGGCTTATCGGTTTAAAAATTATTTTTGAATAAGTGAATTCTTACTTAACCCATTAACGCCCAAATGACCACAATTTTAACTTAAACTTCAACACACGATTTAAAGTATTTTTAGGTAATGAATTATAGCAGCAATGAGGTATAGGGGGTTTTGAAGGTCGCTCTTCAAGATTCTGGGGTCAAAATAGCGATGCGACAAACCCAAAATCCAATAGCGCGGATTTTTTTGAAAAAACACCCAAAAAAATTATTGATTTTTTTAAATATTTTTTTTTAAACTAAAAATTTGTTTATACCTTTCTGAAGTATGCTATTGGTGGGCAAAATAGTTGTATTTTTAAAATGTAAGATAGCGAAACTTTGATTTTAAGATGGCGGAATCGAAATTTTGAAAAAGTGAATGCATTATAGTAAAAAAAAAATTTCATAGCAATATTCAAAAAGTATCAAAATTCGATTCAAAATTTATACTCTGGGGTTTTCGGGGTCGCTGATAACGAATCCCATGTCAGTTTTTCAAAATTCAAAATGGCGGATCCAATATGGCGGACATTTTTTTGAACAATTTCTTAGATTCGCTTAAAACTTGTCACTCGGGGGTTTTCGAGGTCGCTGATAACGAATCCCATGTCAGTTTTTCAAAATTCAAAATGGCGGATCCAATATGGCGGACTTTTTAAAAAAAATTTCTTGGATTCACTTAAAATTTGTCACTTGGGGGTTGAAAAACTGTAATTGGATTCGTAATCAGCGACCTCGAAAACCCCCGAGTTACAAGTTTTAAGCGAATCCAAGAAATTGTTCAAAAAAATGACCGCCATATTGGATCCGCCATTTTGAATTTTGAAAAACTGACATGGGATTCGTTATCAGCGACCCCGAGAACCCCTGAGTATAAATTTTGAATCGAATTTGGATACTTTTTGAATATTGCTATAAAATTTTTTTTTACTATGATGCATTCACTTTTTTAAAATTTTAATTCCGCCATCTTGAAATCAAAAGTTTCTCTATTTTACATTTTGAAAGTACAACTATTTTGCCCACCAATAGCATACTTTAGAAAGGTATACAAAATTTTTTTTGTTCTAAAAAAATATATTAAAAAAATCCGCTATATTGGATTTTGTGTTGGTCGAATCGCTATTTTGACCCCAGAATCTTAAAGAGCGCCCCCCTAAACCCCCTATACCTCATTGTTGCTATAATTAATTTCCTGAAAATACTTTAAATCGTGTGTTGAAGTTTAAGTTAAAATTGTGGTCATTTGGGCGTTAATGGGTTAAAAAAAACACGACCGACAAGTCTTTTCTTAGAAATATTTAAATAAACGGTCACTAGCTTCGCGCTACCGATAATTTTTGTATACGCGGACTACCAAACGGCTACCCAGGGTGTCCAAACGCTTTTTTACTATTATGTTCCCAAAACAATTAAAATTCAACAAACGTTTTTAATATAATTATGTGTTAATACAAATACTGTATTTTAATAATGTTTTATGACATTTATGACATAAAACATTTATGTTTTATTATTAAAAAATTTTTTAAACAAATTATTGTTATTATTTACCAACTTTTTCCAGAATACACCTAGAAAGATGCAGTTTTTTCCTAATTTTGCAATTTACTAAATCTTTTATGATTACAGATAAATAATAAAAGTTAAATAAAAATTTTACTATTGTTTAAAAAATTTTTAAACAAACTATTGTTGTTTTTTTCTTTAATCATAAAAGATTTAGTAAATTGCAAAATTAGGAAAAAACTGCAACTTTCTAGGTGTATTCTGGAAAAAGTTGGTAAATAACAACAATAGTTTGTTTAAAAATTGTTTAAACAATAGTTACATTTTTATTCTTTATCAGTAATTATATATGATTTAGTTAATTGCAAAATTAGGAAAAAACTGCAACTCTCTAGGTGCATTCTGCGAAAAGTTGGTAAATAACATCAATAATTTGTTTAAAAATTGTTTAAACAATAGTTCAATATTAATTCAATTTCTATTCTTTATCTGTAAACATATAAGATTTAGTAAATTGCAAAATTAGGAAAAACTGCAACTTTCTAGGTGCATTCTGCGAAAAATTGGTAAATGACATCAATAATTTGTTTAAACAAATAAAAAATGTATTATAACATCATAATATATTTTATTTATTGATATAAAACAATTTTACTGTAAAAGTTTAACGATTTTTTTTTTGCAATATACAAAAACAAATACCCGGTCAATTTTCAGTATTCTCGTTAATACTTTTTTAATTGTTATAAATAAACAAGAAGAAGTGTAAAAAAAATTTATTTTTGTTTTTTTTTCGAAACTAGATAAAATTTTGTTTAGTGTGTTAAAAGGGCGACTCGATTGATACAAAATTCGAGGAGATATTCAACGCATTCTGTATTAGTTGGCCACCTTGGTTGAACGTCCGGTAGCGCGAAGGTTAAGACTATAAAATATTCTAGTTAAAGTTGTGCAAAACAATTCGAACCGAACTAATTTTCGCACAAGGTTCCCGAACATGATTATCCGAGCGATAGAAAAGGAATAGATATAAACCTGTATCATTTTCTCTAGTGCTCCCCATTCGCTAATTTATTATGTGTTTTCAGCATTCCTCCTGAGTTAACTTTAGAGTCAGCAGTGGTGCTCACTCGATTTTGGAGACGCATGATTTCCCCTAATCGCCAAGTAGTTGAATGTTCAACTGGTCGAATCGAATTTTTATTGTGTTCTGACTTGAAGTATCAAGATTAAAATAATTTTGTTTGCAACCTCAAATGTTGTTAAAATGGCATCGAAACGGCTAAGACCCAAGTATGTTATTACATTAAAAAATATAAAAGACTAATGACATTATTAATTAATGAAATAATTTAACCTTCACGCTCTAGAGCGGTCACCCGGGGAAAATAATAAGATATATTTTTCTATTATTTAAATTAGTTTTTGAAATTGATTATAGTAATACAGGTCACTTAAAATATGTAAAAACAGTTTTGTTAGTGTTATAGATTATAATTATGTTGTTATGTAATTAAATTATTTTTTTGAAAACGAATGTTGTCATATAACATTTCAATTTTACAGATTAGTGTTGCAAAACTTTTTTTCCTATTATATCTTGAGTTAAAAAAACTTAAGTTAATTGTAAAAAAACATTTTTAAGTATAAAATGAGAAAATATTTTTGTTTACATATTTTTCAAATGTAAGGATGAAATCAAAATTATTACATCTAGGGGAGATTCGGGTAGCCCCGTAAACTTAAGCATTTTGATAAATAATTTGTGTTAATATTTTTAGAATGTTAATTCAATTTTTTCATATCAAACAGAATACTTCTTTTAATTAATTAAATAGTCTTTAACGTCCGAGATACTTAATAAATAAGTCAAATTAATGAAAACGAAAACATTCGGACAAAGTAACAAATTTTATTTACTCCAACGTTTCGAAATCAAATCGATTTCCTCTTCAGGGAGTCAAAAAAATAATAATTAAATAAACGAAGACTTAAAATTTAAACCCTGACGATGGAGTAGAGTCATAATAAATAAATAATCCGTCTTAGAAACACATAAATAATAATAATAAATAAATAATACTAAAACACAATACAAAAAAATAAAAATCACAAAATAATAAAATCAAATGTATTGCAAACTGCAAAGTCAAATTAAAAATTATAACTTTTAGCGTTTAGCATAAATTCATTTGTAAAATAATCAAACCTTTTACGAAAAAAATAAGGGAAAATATGAGTATTAAAATTCTAACCTTTAACAATTTGTCGGGTAGCCCCGGACTTGCGCGAAAATATTTTATATTTTAATTATCAAACTTGATAAACTAACGTCAAATTATATTTACAACATTGAAAATAATCCATGTAATAGAAATAGATTGAAAAATCTATTTAACGTTCACAAAAAGTCAACATAAAAAAGATTTTATAAGTCATTCAATGTGACGTACATACATTTTATAAAGTTTTCGGATACTTTCATATTTTTTATAAAATTCAATTTTTTATTAAAAGAAAATTAAAAAACTAAGTAAATTTTTCAAAAAATAAAAGTTAAACTGTATTGTAAATCATTTGTAATTTATTTCAATAGTATTAACACATTATCACCCCTAAATTCAATAAATATTGATATTTTTAAATGACTATTTGATTTTTCTACACTATTACTATTTATCATTAACATATGTGAGGACCAAATACCTAGGAATAAATAATAAATTAATTAGAACTAAAATACAAAAGGTCAGCATTTGGCCATATATGTGACGCGCTCCGAAGAAAGGTACCTAAGAAGCAACCGAATTGTAGGTTAGGGTCGTGTTTGATTTCTCTTGATTAAAAGTTTATTTTTAATTATTTTAATTTGAAACCAATTTTTATTAAATATTTTGAATATAATGAAGACTTGAAGATAAATTAATTTTTATTAATATTTGATTTTCTTTCTGTATTTTAACTTGACAAATTAAAAACATAACCTCAAATTTTTTGCTTCTTAGGTACCTTTCTTCGGAGCGTGATACATATATGTTTCTCTGATTAATTTATCAAAGTTACGGCAAAATTAATTTTTTTGTAAAGAGTTTATTTTTAAATAATTATTTAATAAATTTTTTTAAATCAAATTGTTGTCAGGGTTCCGTACACCTACCGAGGACCGACGAAACCCTATTGTTGAGTCTCTTGTGTCCGTAGCCAAATCTCCCCCTTAACTTCTAAATTATTCAACATGAAGGGCTAAATTTGGCATACTGGTGTATTTTAACGCGAATATTGCAGGAAAAATACAAAGATCTATCTATGTAATAATGGCCATAGCGTTGTCATCTATGACATTTTTTTCAAATTTTTAATATGCGCAGAGAATTAAAAAAAATTTGTTTATAAAAAATTTATTAAATAATTTTTAAAAAGTAGATTCTTTAAAAAGTATCTAATTCTAAACGAAAGTACCCAGGTGCGAATTGTCGATCGGCCCGACTGTGGGTGACGGTCAGGCCAACCACCAAGAAAAGAATTTTTTAACTGTGGCGGACACAGTTCATTCGACCGTTGGCCCCACTGTGGCTGATGGTTGGGCCGACCAAAAAAAGTTAATTTTCTCAACTGTGGCGTCCACAATTCACCCGACCGTCGGCCATTCGCGAATTTATTATGTGTTTTCAGCATTCGTCCTGAGTTAACTCTAGAGTCAACAGTGGTGCTCACTCGATTTTGGAGACGCATGATTTCCCCTAATCGCCAAGTAGTTGAATGTTCAACTGGTCGAATCGAATTTTTATTGTGTTCTGACTTGAAGTATCGAGATTAAAGCTGAGTCTCCAAATGGTGCCAATATGCATGTGCAAGTGCCAGTGCCAAACCCATTTAAAATGCATTGGCACTGGCACTTGCATTTGCACCTACATTGGCACTTATTGGAGACTCAGCTTAAAATAATTTTGTTTGCAACCTCCAATGTTGAGGATAGTACTATAAAAGTTTTCTGAAATAGGCCTGTCAAAAAATTACAGATTGAAAATTTGTAATCTCAAAAGACTTTATAATATAACAAAGCAAACTAAATTAATAAGAATTTAAAATTTCCTTATAAACATAAATTTTTATATATATTGGCAACTGCAGAGCTGCGTTGGCCCTCTGGTGTCGACCCACTTCTAGTAGTTGTATTTTCATTTCGTCTCTCTTTAACATATGTAGAAATAAGAGATAAAAACCAAGATGTCGGACGCAAGTGGGTAAAAGGATGGGTCAGTTTCTCATGATTTCTAATCCCAATGTTACTTCTGATATTTCCTAAAAATTAAGGTTTTTTTAAAATTTTGTTTATAGGTAGTAAAATAAACATTTGTTAGTTAAACTTTTTTTACAATAAAATACTTGTGTTACAGTAATAAAAACCATTTTTTATTTATTTATTTTTTTAATGGAGTCTTAGAAAATGGCTGCCGAAAGTGGTCCCCTCTAAAAGTTGTTTACATTTTTTCTCTGCGACAATTAATCTAAAATAAAAAAGTCAAAAATTTTCTTAATCTATACCATTATGGCTATCGTGTAAACTAGAACAAAAAAAATTTATTGAAAAATAGCCAAATGACAGACTTTTTAATTTTTCGACCATAATTTTGCAACTTAAATTGTTTATAACTTTTATAAATATTAATGGATCTTAAATATCCTAGTTTACACGAAAACTACACATTCAAGGAACATGCTGTCCAAATTGCAAGTTATGTCGTTAAAAATTGTAAAAATGAGAGTGTAAACAAGTTGAAAATGTGTAGTTTCGAGAAAAACGCGTTTGGACCAAATATACAAAAATTTAACTTAAAGTTATATACATAACCTTTGATATGTAACAGTAGACATTTCTTATTACTTAAGAACTATTCTTTCAAGCGGTGCGAAAAGAAAAAATGTAAATTTTAAAATAAACAAATTGCAGTTAGGTAATTAATGAAAAAACATGAATTTTCGAAGTGGAAAGGTGATGTTATTCCTACTCTCCTGCTCGCGAGTCTATTCTTATCGCTTCAGACTATTTTTCCCGTATTTTAAGATAATCATACTAACCAAAAATTAAAAAAAATAATTTCGGTATTCAAAAAAAAATCAGTGGAATCTCCCCTTAATAATCCTTCTTTATATTCTTTTTGACATTGTTAATTTTTTTACATCGAAGTTTTTCAAATGAATCATTTAAAAGACTCTGCCAATTATACTTAACAAATAAACGTGGGTTAATACAATTTTTTTCAATCGGAAAACGACTTAAACAATTATTTTTAAAAATTTACTTCTAATGATTTCTCATATGACAATAATCATAATAAAGAGTGTTTGGCATTTCATTAAAAATCGAAGTTGCAAATGCTATTGCAAATACTCCACAATCAACACTATCTATCGGTTGTTGATGAACTATTGAAAATACCACTAGTGGTTTAAATGGATATAATCGAATCAAATAATTCATTTGATCCTCATTTAAATAGCCTTTGTTAAGACTGTCAAAAATGTAAAGTCTTGTCCCATCATAACAAGTGCAAATCCAATGACCAGATTTGAAGGAACCACTAAAAAGTATTTGAATGTGCCTCTTATTTATTTCGATTGGAATTATCATGTCAAGTACTTGTAAACACAAAGTGCTTTGCATATTATAAAACGAATTTGATCGTCTTTCTAAAAGTTTCTGAAATTCATGCATATGGTCATCATTCAACATTGCATTTTTATTATCAATTATATCATAATTTTTATGACTTGAACTAAACAATTCTTTTTTATTAGCCATGGTTTTATTTCGTAAAGTTAACAGGTGTCATAAAAATTGTTTCTAAATAATTAAACGTCTTTTTATATAAAAGATTTTTTTCAATTTTATCTTATTTGTTTTTATTTCCAATTTTTCCTACTTTCTTTATCTTCAATTTTCTTGTAACCTATATGAATTATCAATTCCAATATCAATTTTCAATTTTCTTGTCAGTAATATCAATTTTAAATTCCAATATAAATTTTTAATTCTAATAATATCAATTACACAGGCCTACAAAATTTAGAATTTTGTCAGACCCAGAAACGGGATAAGTCATTTCCGATGTAATTTATCGCCATAAATCCAAAACTGACAGCGAAATTGCTCTATCACGTCAGGATTCTGAGATATTCTAACCTAAAAGAGTGAAAAAGGCCATTTTTGGCAACATTCGACTCTCAATAAAATCTACAAAAAATTTTTTTTATCATTGGAACAAATTTTAAAAGAAAGTACAATTAATCACCTTTCAAAATATTCTACATCCAATCCGATCCGACTTTTTTCACTATGGTACAACAATTTTAAGTTTCGGTTACACGACCTAAAAACTGAGAAAAGGAAAAATAGAATAATTGGAAAGTACTTTAACTTAAGCATCTGATTCTAAATATTTTGGGATCGTTGATTAGAAAACCGATGTTGGATTTTGAAATTCAAAATGGCGGATCCAATATGGCAGCTGTCAAAATAGAAAATTGATCGGATTCGCTTGAAACTTTTTACTCGGGGGTTTTTGAGGTCGCTTATTACGAATCCGATGTCAGATTTTCGAAATTCAGAATGGCGGATGTAATATGGCGACATATTTTTAAAAAATTTAACGGATTCGCTTGAAACTCTTCACTTGGGTGTTTTTGGGGTCGCATATTACGAATCTGATGTCACATTTACGAAATTTAAAATGGCGGATCTAATATGACGAGATATCGAATCTAATATAGTAGGTTCCAATATCAATTTTTAATTCCAGTATCAACTTTTAATTCCAATTCCAGTATTAATTTTCAATTCCAAATTCAGTATCAATTTTCAATTCCAATTCCATTATCAATTTTCAAATTTAAAACCAAACCAATTCCAATATTAATTTTCAATTCCAATCTAAATTCCAATATTAATTTTTAACTCCAATAATATAAATAATCATTTAATTTTATTTAAAGGACCCTGCACTTTTACTATTGAATTTGGCTCTCAGCCAATTTTCTTGTAACTTTGCAGATTTGTAGTTTTTGTTCTTCTCAAAAAAAAATGTATAAGACAAAACTCAAAATAATGACCAGTTTTTGAGCTACAGAAGTTCAAAGTTAAAAAAAATCAAATAATGTGTATTAGTTGTTTAAGAATGTTTTGTTGCCAAAAATTAATTGAATTCGCTTAAAACTTGTTACTCGGGGGTTCTTAGGATCGCTGATAACGAATATGATGTTGGATTTTTAAAATTCAAAATGGCGACTCTAATATGGCGGACACATTGTAAGAAAGTCAATTGAATTCGCTTGAAACTGATTACTCGGAGGTTTTTAAGGTCGCTAATAACGAATATAATGCTGGATTTTCAAAATTTAAAATGACGACTCCAATATGTCGGACATATTGTAAGAAAGTAAATTGAAATCGCTTGAAACGGTTAAATCGAGGATTTTTAGGGTTCATTCAGCAGTTTAAAGAATTAGTATGCGATTCAACTCGTTAAGACAAAATCAGTAGACGGTTTAATAGTAATAATATTTTTTAATCATCGACCATTAATCGCATTTACTGTCTTGAATCCTTCAAATGGATTGTAAATGACGTTTTCAAAACTACAATAGTCATCAGTTATTCACAAAAACGTTTTAACTATAATAATAATATAAAAACAGTAAAAAAACGCACAAAACTTGTTTTTTGTTTTTTAGTTTACTTTGGTAAAGATAGTTATAAAGAAAGATACTATAATAGTTAGGAAAGAATAAGTAGCAATTGTAAATAATGCAAAATAAGATCAAATATAAAAGTGAAACGAAAAAAAGTAAATGTCTCAAAAAGACTCGAACTTATCTTGACTGAAACTAGTAAATCACCCCCTGATCTTGCCTTAATTGATTGAATCATTTAATTGTTTCACCTAAAACTATTAAACCGTCTACTGATTTTGCCTTAACGAACTGAATCGCATACTAATTCTTTAAACTGCTGAATGAACTCTAAAAACCCTTGATTAACCAGTTTCAAGCGAATTCCATTGACTTTCTTACAATGTGTCTGCCATATTGGAGTCGCCATTTTGAATTTTAAAAATCCAATACATATTCATTATCAGCGACCTTAAAAACCCCCGAATAACCTGTTTTAAGAGAATTCAATTGACTTTCTTACAATGTGTCCGCCATATTAGAGTCGCCATTTTGAATTTTAAAAATCCAATATCATATTCGTTATCAGCGATCCTAAAAACCTCCGAGTAACCAGTTTCAAGCGAATTCAATTAATTTTTGACAACAAAACATTCTTGAACAACTTATGCACATTATTTGATTTTTTTTAACTTTGAACTTCTGTAGCTCAAAAACTGGTCATTATTTTGAGTTTTGTAGTATACATTTTTTGTTCAGACTGTCAAAAACTACAAATCTGCAAAATTGCATGAAAATTGGTTTGAGAGCCAAAATCGAACAATAGGCCAGGTAATCGAAGTGACCTTTGGTTTCTCTTTACAGATTTTCTGTCTTCTTCGTTCTCTCGGTAATAATAACATCATTCGCTCTCTGTTCATAACGCAGAAAATCTAACGCTATTGGTTTCTTCCTCTTTTAAAGACAAACAACATTCAAATGTCTCTCTTTACCTAATTTGCATATCTACTGATTTCATAGAAGGATTAACATATTATTATTTTTTCTGTATTTGTATTTTATTATTATTATTTTTTTTTATTCACGGGGGAGAAGACAAAAAAATGGATTTTTGCATGTCCAGGAAGATCCCACTTGCCTGGGGTATGTCGGACTCACGCACAAAATGCAAGGGTAAAAAAGTAAACCTTGCATACCTGCTTTAGGCAGTCACGGATACCGACTAAAAAAACTTCTTGATCCCCTGGGTTTCGAACCTATTATCCATCTACAGAACTACCTAATGGCTTCAGACTTCGTAGATGAATGGTCCTATGTAGTCGCTGGCGCGACTCTCCCGTGCCGCTCTTGTTCTGGCCTTATTTCTTCCTTGACCTCGACAAAGTCTTCTTTGCTTCCTGGAGGGCAGTTCTGAAGACTCCGCAGTTCCCTGATCCATCGACATGTTGGACGTTCTCCTTATCGCCGAATTTCGCCTTGCATAAGAAGCAGCATGGGCTCTTCTTACAATCAGCTACCTTATGGCCAGCTTCTCCGCACTTCAAGCACGCAGCCGACCTATCTACTGCTTGGCAGTCTCGACCTATATGGCCATATCCAAGGCACCTGTGACACCTTGTGACCATAACTCTCCTTCTTATTCTGCAGGACACAAAACCGATCTTAATGTGCCCTATCTTCTCCAGCCTGTTGGCATCCTCTTGGGTGGTGACTACGACAGCGAGCTTCATACCTCGCTTATTTGGTCCCAGGACCGTCACCTTCCTGCTTCCTGCTGGTACCGTCGAAAATTGCTCCAAGGCACCCAAGACGTCTGTTTTCTCAGTAAGGCTGTCCATATCGCGGATTTCCAGCGTAGTTTGCCGGTCCGCCATCTGCACCTTACCCAGGTCACCGATCACCTTAGTCACCTCCTCGGACTTTGAGGACCTGGTATATTACAACAATGGATACAAAAAAATTGACACATAATATTTTTAACGTAATATTTACTCATTTTTAAGATTCTGATGTTAAAATTTGTTTACATATTTGATCCGCCATTTCAAATTACAAAAAAGTAACAACAGATTCGTAATCAGCGACCTCAAAAACCCCCGAGTTACCATTTTCAAGTAAATCTTAACCACTTTTTAAAAATTGTCAGAAACTTTTTTCCCGGCCTTTTGTATTTTAGAAAAATAGCCATTTTTATATCCGCCATCTTGAATTTAAAAAAAGTAATCATGATATCTTGTAGCTGAGAGTGTAAGTGTTAAGTGTATATGTGTGAAAATGCATGTGTATGTGTTTAGTGTATATGTGTGAGTATACATGCGTATGTGTTGTGTGTATATGTGTGAGTATACATGTGTATGTGTTTAGTGTATATGTGTGAGTATACATGTATGTATTGAGTGTGTTTGATAACTCGGTTAAAAATGAAGCTAGATGCTTTTTTTAAATTGCATTGGAAAGCTAATTAAATTTCCAATGAAATGCTACTATGTTAAGTTGTATTGCATAAATAGGAAGCGAGATATCATGTTATAAAGACAAAAAAATAATTCTATTTTTTTCAGAATTTCTTACTCTGACTTTGACTCCTGGCACAGTTTAGCAAAGTTTTTGAAAAAAATTGTTACTTTTACAGACAATTTCTTGTAACCAAAGCTTTAAATAGAGAGCAAGAACAGCAACAAATATTTACGAGATCCCGAGATATTACAAAAAGAGTCGGACCGTGCAAAGCAGAATTTTCAATCATCGATTTCTCTAATTCGCCGTTGAGTCAATTACTTGTCTGTGAAAAAAGTGTCGAAAATTAATTTTACCAAGTACATTCTTACTGGGATCCACTTTTTAAATATCGATATATAATAAATTAAATTAAAAAGTGGATCTCAGAAGAATGTACTTGGTAAAATTAATTTTCGATACTTTTTTCACAGACAAGTATCTGACTCAACGGCGAATTAGAGAAATCGATGATTGAAAATTCTACTTTGCACGTTCCGACTCTTTTTGTAATATCTCGGGATCTCGTAAATATTTGTTGCTGTTCTTGCTCTCTATTTAAAGCTTTGGTTACAAGAAATTGTCTGTAAAAGTAACAATTTTTTTCAAAAACTTTGCTAAACTGTGCCAGGAGTCAAAGTCAGAGTAAGAAATTCTGAAAAAAATAGAATTATTTTTTTGTCTTTATAACATGATATCTCGCTTCCTATTTATGCAATACAACTTAAAATAGTGGCATTTCATTGTAAATTTAATAAGCTTTCCAATGCAATTTAAAAAAAGCATCTAGCTTCATTTTTAATTGAGTTATCACTGTTTCTGTGCGGGTGTGTTTTTTAATAGCTCGAGATGTTAGCGTTCGCACAATTTCGGACGGTAGTGTAGGTGATGATTATAGGTGATATTATAGGTGATTCTATGAATCCATAGCTCAGCAATCCTATTACGGCGTTCGAGGTTATTTAGGCTATTTTTAATTGTCGTTCATCCTAAAATTATTGATTCTTATTGTGAAAGTAAACTTTTGAACAATTTAAGTAAAATACGAAACAGATAAAGTATAGGGGAGGGTAGGCTACATTGAACCGCGTATTTTCTAAAGTCTAAGAACTAATTAAATTTTACAAATTTTGATCAGGTTTTTGTATCAACATTAAGCTGAAGTACTCCTTTAGTTAATATACACGTTACAAACACAAATTATTATGATTAAATAATTAAATTTAATTTTTTTCTAACAAGTTACACTTTTCTTATTTTGAAGAATCTGTGTCTACATTGAACCACCTTTAATAAAACACTACAATTTACTTCAAAAATAATATTTCCACTTACACATTGTAAAAAATATTATTTTTCACTCAAAAAAATAGAAAATTGTTGTTAAAGAGTTATTATTTGTTAATATAGGAGATTAATATATTTTGATGTCAGGTTAGGTAGGTAAAGTGACAGTTTGAGTTTATCTCGTTCACAATTGTGATGAAAGCATGTCTTCTAGTATTTTTCTTACTAATTAGTAGAGCAGACAACTTTACCACTCTTAAAATTGAAAATTCTTTGCTTTTTCGGGTGGTTCAATGATGCCGCACTCACTGCATTCACATGACATTCACAACAAAAATTGTTTATAATAAATTTATGTAAGGCTTAAAATTCTTTATCACATCGGAATATTGAAGTTGACACCCTAAGCGACATAAATCACAAGTTTACTAATTTTTAAAACTTCCTATTTGAATAAAAAAAATTCATTATATTTCCACAAAATTTTTTGTTTTGTACGTGAAAAACAGTTTTTTCGTTTCTCTTTGTAAATAATAAACCTACGTGCTAGAAATTTTTGGACGTAGTCGCTTTCGGTAATACTAATTTATATATTAAATAAGAAAAAATTCCACTCAGTCATTTCTTAGAAAATTAAAGTGGTTCACTGTTGACGCTGGTTCAATGTAGCCTACTCTCCCCTACCTTGTTTTGTTTACTTTATAATCTAAAATATGTATCATTTATACAAAAATAATCAAAAAATATTACTTAATGTTAATTAAAATTTTTTTAATATAGTATTTAAAAAAAAGTTTTATTTATTTTTTATTTAAAAAATATATATAAAATTAAAATTTATAATAATTTTAATTACTATAAAATGTAAAATTTAATTGCTTCCAAGGTTCCTTTCTTCGGATCGCGTCACAATTTTGAATCTTATAAAACTAAGAATTAATTTTAAATAGGACACTATATTGATCAAGACTTTGTTATGCGCTCGATTACTTTGGATTTGATTCCTTCAAATGGTTCTCACACCGGAAAAAGTGTAGCAGCTTTATTTAAAGACTTTTTAGAAGAATACGAATTAGTTGACTTTTAAACGCGTTGTGAAATATCTACGCTGTTTTAAAACCGTCTCAACAATTTTGTCTGGAGAAAATTATGTGACCTTGCCGTCAGTTGTGGTCGCATTTAATATGCTAATTGACAAAATTGAGTCATCAATAAAATATTTAGAAAAAGTAGATAGAAGCGTGATAAGTCGACAAATTCAAAGAGCCCTTCGATCAGCATTGGAGATACTTATGAAACATTACAGCAAAACCAATTGGATATATTATGTTGTATTGGTGCTCGATCCTAGATTTAAACGTGATTCCTTTTTACATGACAACGTGGGGAAAAGAAATGGTTCAGTGGTCCATGGCGAAATTTGAAGAGATATATCAGACACAGTATTTTGTTCAAAAAAGTCTGCCACAAATTCAACCTGATCCCAGACAAGTTGAAACAAGTGATGTAGATGATGATGATATTGATCCCTCAGCACTATTTGTATCTAAAAATTTAAAAAGACAAAATTTAACACCCCATCACAGTAGTCAACTGCCAGAAGACTGGCGCAATGAACTCGATCACTATTTAGATACTGAGCGAGCTGATAAAGAAACAGATATTCTCAAATAAAAAGTATTTGATGGAGAAGCTCTCTGAACCATCATAGTAATTCATGATGGAGAAAAAAACTTGGAAAATATTCAAGAAAGTAAGTATTTGGTTAAAGTTAATAAATTTTTAAAAAATAATTTTCAAATTAAAAAAAAGTTTTTTTCTTTAACAAATATTTTTTTCCTTTCAAGTCATGTTATTTCTCATCGTTTCAAATATAATTTCAAAAGCTACTATAATTCTTGTTTTTATTTTAATATTAAAATTGTATATATTAACGAACAGATATTCTTTAAATAAATTAAGTGAAGCATATATGCACATTCATTAAGAAGATGATTTACAAAGAAATTTAATTTTATTTTTAAAACGAGAATGTCATTATTCTCGGTCGATTTTCCGAGAATCTTGATCGGAAAAGCCAAGACGATACTGGTATTTCGATTATATAAACCGAGAATATACAAATTCTCGATCGCTTCTTGTATCGTCTCGATCGAATGCAGCTCTAGACACATTACTAAAATCTAGAATCTTGTCCTCGTAAGGATTCTAAAATTCACCAAATTTCGAAATGTTGTCTTGGTAAGGAAAAATCGGCAAAAATCCAACAAACGGGAAAGAAAACTCGGAAACTCCATTGCGACACTTCCGCTGATACATAGGTTGGCCACATTGTAGGTCTGGCGCCAGATTTGAAATTGAGAATTCACGCAACTCGGATAGTGTAGATCAGCCAGGGAATCCAGGTCGTCCCTCTAAATGTCTTGGTGTCCCTCGCAGCTTCGTAGATGGTCCAAGTGATAAGTAATACATGAAATTAATACCCGACAATAAAATTTGAGAACAGAATACGAAATTAACACAAGAATTCACGCCATGGAGCTGCATCGAAACCATAAGTTTTTTTTTAAATTTAAATCAATTCTCGTAGAACGACATTTTGTGACATTGTAAAATACAACGTCACAACTATGCCTCCTTGGAAAAGAAAAAGTTGAACAATACAACTTTTTCAAAAGGAGAAGTTAGACCGTAAATGAAATAGTGACAGTTTATTCTTTTGGGATTCGAGGTTTAGTCACCCCTTTCCCTTTCTCATTATCCGATCAAACACAAAATTTCCAATCGCAATAATTTGTCTCCATGAGTGATTTCTTGTATTATCCCCCACAGCACCGAAACTTTCCTAAAGATTTCCTAAAGATTTATTTAAAATGTTCGATATATTTAATTGCAATATTTATTGAAGGTTGTGTAAAGATTTATATGTCTCGATTAAATAAATGTCTAGCACGAACCTTTCCTGAACATTTCCTGAAAATTTTCGCCTAATTATATTTATAATTATGCGAAGATGTAATTGAAATGTTCAGGAAAGGTTCGCGCTAAATATTTATTTAATCGGGACATTTAAATCTTTACACAACTTTCAATAAATATTGCAATTAAATATATCGAACATTTCAAATAAATCTTTAAGAAATCTTTAGGAAAGTTTCGGTGTTGTGGGGGATAAATAAAAGTTGGGAATTTAAGTGATTGATAAACAAAAGGATTTCTACTCCTCTTTTTTTAAGGAAAGTATATACATTTCTGAAACCGGGACACCACAAAAGGAACTCGACAAAATGTTACACAAAATCCAATAATAACCTAATAAATGATTTAAACAAGAACTATTATATGTTAAGCGATAAGGTGGGCAATCCGATACCGAGACAGTTCTCTGGAAGTTAAAAAATCTTAATTATTACAAAATATAATCATGTTTATGTTTTTGGATAACATAGTTTGGGTTTGTTTCTGCTTAAAAACTTTTGATTGCTCAGGACGGCGAAGTTGATAATTTTCAAGTAGGTAAGGCACTAGTATTCATCGATGATTGAAGTTGCTCTCTACACTGGATGAGCATAGCTTCATAAAATGAGGACGACTTTGCGGCCTTGTCAAGTCGTTGGGACTCAGTTAAAACATCGTTACTGGAATCGGACGCTGCATTCGTATCATCCTTTCCGTTATTCGACATCTTGCTCAGTTACGTCTCGAAACAATTCGCTAATAGTCCTTAATTATTCTTCTTTATCGATTCTCGATCTAAAAATAAAAGGGAGGGGGTATACAATTAGAGAAAGTGTGTATTTAAGTGTGTCGAAAGGGTTTTAAATATTGAATGTGTGCTTTGAAGGATTTGTTATTCTTCTCGTCGACGACTTGGTAAACCAATGGTGATTTTATTTTCATGACTCTATGGGGGATTCCGTGTCAAGTGATCAAGGGGTCTTTTGGTGCAATGCTTATTTCAAAAATTTTTTACTCTTAAACAATTAAACATACAAATTTGACAAAGTACATTTTGGAAAGGTTTTTTCATGCTCTTACGATTGGAAATAAGCATTTTGAAAAAAAAAATGTTTGACCCAAAAAAATCAAAATTAAAAATAATAATTCAAAATGCTTATTTCGAATCGAAAGAGCATGAAAAAACCTTTCCAAAATGTACTTTGTCAAATTTGTATGTTTAATTGTTTAAGAGTAAAAAATTATTGAAATAAGCATTGTACTGAAAAACACAAAAATTTAACCCCCTCCCCCTCGGAAACTACACGCTAGGGTGACCGTTATTTTGCAAAAATTGGAATTTGTTAGGTCGCCGGGCAGAATTTGCTTTAGAATGTGAAAAAAATGAGCTATGCACAAGAAAAGGCTAATCGATCAATATTAAACCGTGCCACCGAAGGGTTAATGTTTAAATGGGATTTAACATAGGATTAGTGCACTTTTATACATTTTGTATGAGAATTTTTTTTTAAATTAATCTTTTGCCTTAGCGACATTCATATTTATGGTTTTTGATGTGCTGAACACGAATCCGACGTCAAAAATAAGGTTTGACAGCTTCCAGCTGTCAATCTTTTTAAAATGGTAGTTTTTGTGTCAATTTAGACAGTTTTTGTGTTTAATTTAGTAAATCAGACCAAATTTTGCTCATATAAAAATATTTTAAAAACAACAAGGTCAAACTAAATAGTAATATGTAATATTGACAGTTAACAGCTGTCAAACTTTTAAAAACGAGAGTTTTTGACAGTTTTTACATTAAATTGATCAAATAAAAATATTTTCAGGGTATTGAGGTAAACCTTGAATAGAAATATGTAAATTTGACAGTTGACAACTGTCTATTAAGATGTCAAACTTTTTTAGCAAATTTATGGGAAAAAGGTACTTACTTACAAATTAAATTTTTATGGTTAAAAAGTAAAATTCTCTTATTAATTTTTTGACAGCTGCCTATTGTGAAAAATACATGTCGCTAATATGATTAACCTCAGTGTGCTTAAAAACACTTGTATACAAGTAATTTAATGCAAAAAGTCTCCGTTTAAAACTATGACATCTGAATTAACTGTAAATCAAATCTGTTCACTGTAAATCAAATTTACATATTTCTATTCAGGTTTACCTCAATACCCTGAAAATATTTTTTTTTGAGCAATTTAATGTAAAAACAGTCAAAAACTCTAGTTCTTAAAAGTTTGACAGTTTAATTGACAGCTGTTAACTGTCAATATTACATATTACTATTTAGTTTGACCTTGTTGTTTTTAAAATATTTTTATATGAGCAAAATTTGGTCTGATTTACTAAATTAAACACAAAAACTGTCTAAATTGACACAAAAACTACCATTTTAAAAAGATTGACAGCTGGAAGCTGTCAAACCTTATTTTTGACGTCGGATTCGTGTTCAGCACATCAAAAACCATAAATATGAATGTCGCTAAGGCAAAAGATTAATTTAAAAAAAAATTCTCACACAAAATGTATAAAAGTGCACTAATCCTATGTTAAATCCCATTTAAACATTAACCCTTCGGTGGCACGGTTTAATATTGATCGATTAGGCTTTTCTTGTGCATAGCTCATTTTTTTCACATTCTAAAGCAAATTCTGCCCGGCGACCTAACAAATTCCAATTTTTGCAAAATAACGGTCACCCTACTACACGCGTTAGCAAATTCTCGATAAGTTCTCCAGTTATACCTCGTGTCTCGATACCAATTCAAGGCCATACCCGATAGAAAGAGAGGCATAACTTGTAACAGATCTTCGTCACGAACTGGGACAAAACGTCTACTTTCCTCTATTCGCATTAAAAATAAGTCGGTATCTTCTTGATTTGCACCGGTAAAATTCAAACCCCACTTTTTCATTATATTGTAAACATAAGAGGGTCTTGCAAAATGAGAACGTCGAAATTGAGAAGCGTTATTATTCGAGTCGCTACTGTCATCTGGTAATTCGAATCTAACTCGATTATCTCGCGGAAAATTCCTATTATACGAATAATTATCTGAATCGCGATCAGGCGGGTTTGGGAGATTTTGTGAGTTACGAGAAAAATAATTTTGGTCATTGTTTTATCAAGACTATTCTCACGTGAATATCCTAACCTATCGTTTTCTTGAATGTTGTTATCCGGACGAATATTAAATTCTCGGTTATCTCTCGAACTTTCATACGTAGGTGGACCGGGGTGGTTATCACGTATGAAATTTCTAGTAACAAGATTATTTCTAGAATCACCGTTGCAATAGAACTCACGAAATCTCGAAAAATTGTTATCGTTGAAATTCTCGGAATCGACAGTCAAATCGTTAAAACGACGAATTTCTGTTGGAGCGATATTTCTATGAAATTCGATACGAGACGCATTATTTCGATTATCTTCGTAAGAACGCGGACGAGTTTCTGTGTTAAAATCTAAATCACGCAGCACTTGTCGGTCCCGGTAATTTTCTCGAACATGTTACTGATTATTTTTGCTTTAATGGCGTCGGTGGGAATTTTCATTTTCACTGTAGAATACATTCGCGTATAATCGATCATCTCTGTTAGAATCCCGTTGGAAACTTCCGTCGCGAGACATTCCCGATCTTTATACATATTTCTATAAGCACCCGACATTCGAAATTTATTAAATTGAGAAAATAACGGTGTCAACACGTGCATAGAATTTTTCGTATAATCACGCGCACAGTGGGGAAGTTTATCTCGGAAATTAACGAAATTTAATAAATTAGGGTGTTTTCGGCAAATGCTCGTATTTTACTCCAGATTACGTTAGAGGTGCTCACTTTAATTTTTGAATATGGCTTCTATTACTGTTTAAGTAACACGTTGTAATTGGTTACTTCGGTATGCTCTTAATTTTCATTGGTTCAACTATTGTGTTGTTTGGTAATTTTCTTCCATTCCTTAGAAAAAATGTTACCAGATAAACCAAAGTGTAATCGGAATTCGAAGTCAGAGTACAATCTGGTTTATCAGGTAACATTTTTCTAGTGAATTGCAAGGAAATTACCAAACGGAAGGTTTGGTTTTAAAACAATTTTTCTAGAACCTAAGGGATATTTCACAGATTGTAACAATTTATAATATTTGAACCGATGAAAATTAAGAGATTACCGAAGTAACGAATTACAACGTGTTACTTAAACAGTAATAGAAGCCATATTCAAAAATTAAAGTGAGCACCACTGAAGTAATCTGGAGTATAATCCGAGCATTTGCCGAAAACACCCTTAGTGTTACTCACTTCTGCAGTGTTACCTCGGTGACTCGACTCAGTTAAAAGATCTCGATTCCTTTTTAGATTTTCACTATTCTGATATTGCGTCTTCATGACCTTACCTTTGTCCGAAGAAACAGTCTCACGCTAGTCCAAACTTCCAAGATGGCTCAGTTAAACTCAAAAGCTCTCAGTTACATTGCAACAAAATATAGAATTGATTTTAATTAAACGTCCAAAACACTAAACAAATTAAACAAAACTTCTAGATTTTGAAGACGGCTTCACAAAGGTCCAATGAAGGTCGCCCCCATATTAACAAATAATAACTCTTTAACAACAATTTTCTATTTTTTTGAGTGAAAAATAATATTTTTTACAATGTGTAAGTGGAAATATTATTTTTGAAGTAAATTGTAGTGTTTTATAAAAGGTGGTTCAATGTAGACACAGATTCTTCAAAATAAGAAAAGTGTAACTTGTTAGAAAAAATTAAATTTAATTATTTAATCATAATAATTTGTGTTTGTAACGTGTATATTAACTAAAGGAGTACTTCAGCTTAATGTTGATACAAAAACCTGATCAAAATTTGTAAAATTTAATTAGTTCTTAGACTTTAGAAAATACGCGGTTCAATGTAGCCTACCCTCCCCTACATTTTATTTAGAATTTTCTAAAAAGTATATAAATATTTGAAAATTTATTACTATTTAATGTAAAGAATTTTTAATGTACTTTTATAATATGTGTTAACTTTTTAATTTTATAATATAGAAATACAAATTTTTTTTACCTTTAATATTGAGTGTTTCATGATTTTCAGTGATTTTAATCACTTATTTCTTCTCAGGAGGTTGACCAAAAATGAAATTTTTGTCTTAATATTTAAGTTTGACCTTCTTTTCCATTCTATTAAATTTTGGTGATGGAGAACGAACTACTTTTCAGTTTCAATTTAGTTTAAAAAATCTACTGATAGAGATAGTCAACGCTGAAGTTGACTATCTCCATAGTCTTGCAAAAATCTACTTATATTTAACCCAAAAAATGCGTTTTTTCAGCAGATTTTTTAAACTAAATTTAAACTGAAAAGTAGTTAAAGGTAAATTTTTTATATTTCTATATTATAAAATTAAAAAGTTAGCACATATTATAAAAGTACATTAAAAATACTTTACATTAAATAGTAATAAATTTTCAAATATTTATATACTTTTTAGAAAATTCTAAATAAAATGTAGTGACTTTTGACATTTTATAGTTAAGTTTTAAAATCAATTTTTATCTATTAATTTGGGTTTGTTTACATAATAATCTATTTATACAAGTAAATTAGCTCATTTTTAACAAATATCAATTAAGAAATTTGTATTATCTAAATTATTTCTATGCTTCTTTATTAAATTTAATATAATGGAAATATAATGGACTGACCCATATGTTTTACCTTTAGAGTGTAGAGTAAATGTTTTTATAAAATGAAACATTTATATACCTGAAAATACAAGAATATGCCAAAATCATTTAGATGAAAATGGTTTATTTCCTGAAGCTATGTTAGCTAACTTACGATTTATAAACAGACCCTATGTTATAAAAGGTTCAATATTACAATTATTTTTAGAACAGCTAAGAGAAGCTCCAAACGAAAAAAAAGGTTTGTTGATGAAAGTGACTTTACCAATGAAGAATTTGATTGTGTTTCACCAATAACAAAAGCTCAGTTTCAAGACCTCTATAACGTTTAAAACAAATTAAAAATAATTTTTTTGATAACTGAAGGTATTTTAGGGGTTTTTGAGGTAGCTGATTACGAATCTAAAGTCAGATTTTTTAAATTCAAAATGGCGGTTCCAAAATAGCGGATAATATATATAAAAATTAATCAAATTGGCTCAGAAGTGGGCGATGTCCAAGATAGTCCCGTGAGGGGAAGCAGCTTACCCCCACCATGCGGCACACCAAGTCGAAACTGAGTCCCGAGCGACCCTCGCAGAGGGGGATCTCGGACCCTCAACCCTCATTAAGGAAAACTCTTAATGAGTTTTTATATAAAAATATAAATTTTTTAAATATTAACATTTTTAATTTTTTATTAACATATTCAAATTCCTTATTTTCTCACGATTTCATACATATGTTATGATACAAAAAATTATAAAATTCAAAAATTTCTTTTTTTTATCAATTTGATGCTATTTTTTAATATAGAATGGGAGTGAAATTTACTTTCTACTTGGTACCAAAAGGTACCCAACCCATAACCAACCCCCCCTACAACAACAAAAATCTTTTTTATAGAATTTCTATCAATTTGATGCTATTTTTTAATATAGAATGGAAGTGAAATTTACTTTCTACTTGGTACTAAAAGGTACCCAACCCATAACCAACACCCCTACAACAAAAAAAATCTTTTTTATAGAATTTTTATCCTAGTTGGTACTGGAAGGTACCCAACCCATAACCAACCCCCCCTACAACAAAAAAAATCTTTTTTATAGAATTTTTATCCTAGTTGGTACTGGAAGGTACCCAACCCATAACCAACCCCCCCTACAAAAAAAAATCTTTTTTATAGAATTTTTATCCTAGTTGGTAATGGAAGGTACCCAACCCATAACCAACCCCCCCTACAACAAAAAAAAATCTTTTTTATAGAATTTTTATCCTAGTTGGTACTGGAAGGTACCCAACCCATAACCAACCCCCCCTACAACATTAAAAAAAATCTTTGTTATAGAATTTTTATCAATTTAATGCTATTTTTTAATATAGAATGGGAGTCAAATTTACTTCCTAGTTGGTACTGGAAGGTACCCAACCCATAACCAACCCCCCCTACAACAAAAAAAATCTTTTTTATAGAATTTTTATCAATTTGATGCTACTTTTTAATATAGAATGGGAGTGAAATTTACTTTCTACTTGGTACCAAAAGGTACCCAACCCATAACCAACCCCCCCTACAACAAAAAAAATCTTTTTTATAGAATTTTTATCAATTTGATGCTATTTTTTAATATAGAATGGGAGTGAAATTTACTTTCTACTTGGTACTAAAAGGTACCCAACCCATAACCAACCCACCTACAACAAAAAAAATCTTTTTTATAGAATTTTTATCCTAGTTGGTACTGGAAGGTACCCAACCCATAACCTACCCCCCCTACAACAAAAAAAAATCTTTTTTATAGAATTTTTATCCTAGTTGGTACTGGAAGGTACCCAACCCATAACCAACCCCCCCTACAAAAAAAATCTTTTTTATAGAATTTTTATCCTAGTTGGTAATGGAAGGTACCCAACCCATAACCAACCCCCCCTACAACAAAAAAAAAATATTTTTTATAGAATTTTTATCCTAGTTGGTACTGGAAGGTACCCAACCCATAACCAACCCCCCCTACAACATTAAAAAAAATCTTTGTTATAGAATTTTTATCAATTTAATGCTATTTTTTAATATAGAATGGGAGTCAAATTTACTTCCTAGTTGGTACTGGAAGGTACCCAACCCATAACCAACCCCCCTACAACAAAAAAAATTTTTTTTATAGAATTTTTATCCTAGTTGGTAATGGAAGGTACCCGACCCATAACCAACCCCCCCCCCCTACAACAAAAAAAATCTTTTTAATAGAATTTTTATCCTAGTTGGTACTGAAAGGTACCCAACCCATAACCAACCCCCCCTACAACATTAAAAAAAAATCTTTTTTATAGAATTTTTATCCTAGTTGGTACTGAAAGGTACCCAACCCATAACCAACCCCCCCTACAACATGAAAAAAAATCTTTTTTATAGAATTTTTATCAATTTAATGCTATTTTTTAATATAGAATGGGAGTCAAATTTACTTCCTAGTTGGTACTGGAAGGTACCCAACCCATAACCAACCCCCCCTACAACAAAAAAAAATCTTTTTTATAGAATTGTTATCCTAGTTAGGATCAATCTCGACAGGTTTAAAGTCACAAACAGACTGACAGTTGTCAAAATGTAGGTTAAAAGGTACCCAACCCAGAACCAACCCCCCTCCAACGTTTAAAAAAAATTCTTTTTTATAGGTATTTGCTTAAAATACTCCAATTAAATTGATAAAAATAATGAATTTGTTTAAATTTTAACATTTTTTTGTATTACAACATATGTATGAAATCGTGAGAAAATAAGGAATTTGAATATGTTAATAAAAAATTAAAAATGTTAATATTTAAAAAATTTATATTTTAATATAAAAAGTCATTAAGTGTTTTCCTTAATAAGGGTTGAGGGTCCGAGAGCCCCCGCTGCGAGGGTCGCTCGGGACTCAGTTTCGACTTGGTGTGCCGCATGGTGGGGGTAAGTTGCTTCCCCTCACGGGACTATCTTGGACACTGACCTTAGAAGTCATTATTCGGGGGGTTTTATGGTCGCTAATTACGAATCTGATGTCAGTTTTTTGTAATTCTAATTTGCGGATTTAAAATTTGTATGTTTAATATGGTCGTCTGCATTGTTGTTAGTGTTGCAAATTTAATTTTAATTAAATACATGTTAACATATTTTTTGTAACCGGAATTATTAAAAAATACGTATTTAAGTTCCATGCTGTTATTTAAGAAAAGGAGAATTTATCAACGAAAAATATAATCAAAAAAACAAATGAGTAGATACTTTTTGATATGCTTTGACATTTCTAATACGGATAAGAGAATATGTCTATTTAAAAATTTATAGTTTAAACGTGTTTATTTCAAAGTGTATGTGTTTATTCTTAAGAAAATATACAGCAGCTGTTAAGTAAGGAATTTATACTATCTTTTATTTACTTGTATACATTTTTGTTTACAAAACTGTAACATTTTTATTTCATGTTCAGTGGTTAAAATTTTTGATTTTGAAATTTACTTCTTATATTTAAATTTATTTTTCTTAAATATAAATTTTTTAATTTTTTTTAATTTAGAATCATTTTTTGCTAACATATTTTTTGTAAGAAAATATCAAGTTTTGCAAATAAAAAATTATATTTATTAGGATGGAGGCTAAGGAGGTTAATGAACCAAAAAAGCGTGGTCCAATAATAAAATAGTAACAGTAAAGTTTAACGTTTGGCAGACGTTGTTTGATGGCAAGTGTGTTAACAGCATTGTCGGCAATAATGCGTCATGCAGTTGTCCAATGTGCTTGAAAAGTAATCATTAATTTGGTAATTTGAAGGTATATTCGAGACTAGATAACGTTTAATACAGAAAAATATATTTCAAGAATTTGGTGTAAAAGTTAACCAAGTATTACAAGGACACGGGACTACTAATACAGGAAATCTTGCACGAAGATGTTTTGAAAATCCAGAAAAGTTTGCATCTGCCCTTGAAATTGACTCCTAATTAGTTTCTAATATATCGACAATATTATTAGCGTTTAAGTGCAAGCAGCAGTTGATATTAGATGAATTAGAGAATTTTTCTTGGCAAACGTACTGCCGCTATTATCAGCTTTACCCATGGGCTAGAATGAACCTTTCTCTTCATAAATTGCTTAAACATGGATGTCAAATTTGCAAAGAATTCCCACTGCCTATGGCATATTTTGCCGAAAATGCAAGTGAAACATGAATAGTGAAATAGAATAGAATCCTATAAAAAAATTATTTTTTTGAGTATATTACGTTCTCTTGCAATCAAAATGTTTCTAAAGGTTTAAACTTTCATTTAACATTATTTAATAATATTTAAAAATGTTATAAACAATTTTCATAGAAACAACAGTTCAGGGATGAAAGAATAAATGTGTTTTCACTTTTTGCTTGGTTTTACATCAGAATAGATATTTGAAATAAAAATCTGCGTCTGAAATTATTTACCATTTTTTACATTTTTATAAACAATTTTGATAAAAAAAGGATTTTCTGAAATTATTTTAAAAATTTTGTCAATAATCAAAAAATATTTTTTTTATAAGATTCTATTTCATGTTTTGCAAATTGTTTATAATATTCTTAAACCTTGTAAAAAATTTTGAATTAAGTGATTAACTTTTATTATTCATTTTTACTGCAAAAAGAAATAAGAATTGATAAAAAAAAAATTTATACCACTCTGGCTCACGAATTTCAATTTATTTATAACATTTTTAAATATTAAAATTATTCTATGATATTATGACTGGGTTGTTTTAAATATTAAACATTGAATTCAACGATCATTCCGAATCAGGTATAATTTATACCTGACTCGGAATGATCGTTGAATTCAATGCTTAATATTTTTAAATATTTTTAAATAATATTAAATGAAAGTTTATCTCTTTAACAAAGATTTGGATTAGAAGAGTGCAATATATAATAAAAAATTCGTTTCTTCTATTATGGTAATTCATATTTAACTAATTATTTATAAGAATTGTTTATAACATTTATATACATTGTTCACAAATTTTTTATAAGCATTAGGTACTTTAGTTTCCTGTTTAATGACAAAAGAAAGCTAGTGGGATAGAAAAGAAGTTATTTTCCACTCTGAAAATATTTTTTATAACAATTGTTTATAAAAGTTGTTTATAACATTTTTAAATATTGTTAAATAATGTTAAATGAAAGTTTAAACCTTTAGCAACATTTTGATTACAAGAGAACATAATATAATCAAAAAATATTTTTTTTCTAGGATTCTATTTCATGTTTTGCAAATTGTTTATAACATTCTTAAACATTGTAAAAAAGTTTAAATTAAGTTATTAACTTTTATTATTCATTTTCACTGCAAGAAGAAATGAGAATTGATAAAAATAAAAATTTGTTTACCATTTTGGCCCACATATTTTTAAATTATTTATAAAAAATGTTTAAATTATTGTTAAATAATATCAGATAACAATATTTTTTGTTGAAACAACATTTTTTTATTTAAATAAAGCATAAAAGTTAAAAAAATAATGTTAATATTTTTTAACATTATTTTTTCAAATTTCAATACTTTGGCGGACATTTTGGAGGCGCTATTTTGAAAGTAGAAAAAAAATTTCGGCATTATGCCTATTTGATACTCCCAACATTTTGGACGCGTTATTTTCTTGTCCCGGATTTTTCCCAACCGAATTCGAGTAAATAATCTAATTTTAATTACAAAAAACACTTAAAAACTGCTTTTTTTGTTTAAACAATTACAACTTTTTATGATTAAATTGAAATTAAAATTTTCTTTCAGATTCTAAAAGAGGACACTCAAATCTAAAAAAACCTATGTCCCGATTTTTTCCAAATTCGTAATTCGTAGTGCGGAAAGATCAAACTTGTACAAAGAAATACGGACATTTCGGACTAAATGGGTTAAGAATTAGACTCTATTCTCGCTTTCGCAATGCAAAGAGACACCAAATATTTATTGCCTGCAATGATGGAAGAAAAGAAGGTTATGATAATGACTGGATTTATGGCTACTATTGCACTTGTCAATCAGGAGCACGAACTCTAGGTTCATGTGCTCATGTTACCAGTATAGTTTGGTTCCTCGGATTTGGAAGACATCATGCTAATGTTCATTATCCTGACAATCGTCTTTTAAATATTATTGAAGATGCTGCAAACAAACCTGTGATGAATAACAACGATGCTGAAGACAACATTGTTGAAATAATTATGTAAAAGGAAGTGTTAAACATGAACTGAGGTTTCGATTACCGTACATTTTACCGAACGTCTTTTTTACCGAATTACTTTTTTACCGAAATTTTTATTCATTTGTTTTTATTATTTATTTGTAGAATTTTCATACATTTTATAAATTTTAACTTTTATAATTAAATGTGTTCATTTATTACATTTTTTTTTCTTCGGGATCTTGTCAATTCGGTGAAAAAGCATTTGGTACTATAGTTTTCGGGAAAAGGAGCTTGCGGTAAAATGGTCATTAGGTAAATTTTTCATTCGGTAAAGTGGATTCGGTAAAATTGTTGGGAACCAAGGTTTCTTCACTTGCAACTAATAAATCGTAAGAAGTATCCATTTTTCCTTCTTTTACTATGTTTCTTGTGAACTTGAGATTTTAAAAAAAAATGGTTTACCAGGTTAAATCTGCTATTTTGATTTCTGTGACTTTATAATCGTCATCAGAGACTCCAAGAACCCCCGTGTAACAAGCATTTGGAGAGAATTCATGTTATTTTTCAAGAACTTGTTTGCTTTATTGAATTCGCCATTCAGAATTCTGAAATTCTAATATGTGACAAATGTTTTAGGTACATGGGGAAATGAAATCAGGTGCCCGCAGTCACTGTTTGTGATGTCTGATCGAATTCTGATTCAGAAGACTGTTTTATTAAATTTAATATTCGTGTTGCAATAGAACATGCATTTGAACTTGGGGATCTCTAATATTATATTAACAAGTATCGAAATGAGTGCATAGATAAAGAAGATGAAAACATTGTTCACGACATTCTCTCTGGCAGTTAATTTAAAAGTCTTAAAGATACTATAACATTGGATGATTACGATTTGTGTTTAATGTGGAATACAGATGGAATTCCTACAGACTCGGCTCATGGTTCATTATGGGCTACTCAGGCCCAAATTCTTAATGTTAGTCCCAGAACTAGAAGAAAATTTCAGATTCTTTGTGGCCTTTACTACAGTAACAAAAAGTTTAAATCGAAACCACAAATGTTTTCTTTCTTAAAACGATTTGTGGAACAATAAGAAGATTTGTAGAATCATGTAATAAAGTGGAGACACATAGAATCTGGCCAAATTATATAATCGTTAGTAATTGCTCCTGTTGCCGTTATAGATGCCTCAGCTACGGCTTCTGTTCAGGATGTCATGCAATATAATGGCAAAAACAGTTTCAATTCTTGCGAACATTCTAGACAGACCAGCCTAACTGGTGCTGGATTGAATAGGGTTTTTCCTTTAGTTAAAGAAGATTATCCAATCAGAACGAAGGAGACAATTCTTAATCAAGCAAAGATTTCGATTCGTGATGACAGTTCCATATGAAAAGCAAATAGTAGATCACCGATTTTTCTTAAAGTTTGTAATTTTGTGTTACTTAGGGTACTAAATAACTGCGCCAAGCAGTTTTAAAAAAATTTTAAGATGTTTAGCTTTGAAAAATCAAAGACTGAAAAAAATAATTTTTTAAAATTTTATGTCGAAAACTATTGATTCTACGAGAAATAGTCATTTATTCAAAATTATAGAGAAAATGTCAATTCTTTTTAATAGGTATTGAAAAAAAGTTAAGAAATATTAATTTTTCAATAATTTGTTTAAACAATAATTTTTTATTGTTAAAAAAAGAGAGAAGGACATCATGGAATTTTCTAGAAAAATTATTTTCTCAAAATTTTAACCTTCCTTAATAGATGGTTAAATTTTTAAAGAAGTGTTTTTTGTTGTTAAAAAAAATTCAAGTTTGCGCTACAAGTATTTGTGCTTTGCGCTAACTAAGCAGCACCTATATCAGTGTATTTAAAAGATGATATAACCTTTTCTGATCTCCCCTAATACATTTATTAATTATACGCGTTGTAACGTTGATTTTAAATAATCACGTTATAAAAAACCGAATTAAGTTCTCGCCGAAACTCATTCAATCTATTCTTAAATAATTATTATAAATTAAATACGGTAGCCAGAATCGAACTCAACATTTTTACTTTATGATTATATCTTTTAATTATATAGAATCGATATAACACAGAAATGTTAAGTTGTACAAAAATATATTGTTTATCTCAAGAGAATTCCACACGTTATGGTTGATTATAAAACATCAATTTATTTAATGTTATTTAATTATTAACCGACCGAAAATGTGTCAACAATTTATACCAATCGGCACAAATCTACTGTCAACTGGCAACCACCTGTCATAGATGTTGGGCCTGTTATCATGCTGCTGGGGCGAACCCATGGTGCGCATGACCTATGTATGGGACCGAAGCAGGATGCCAATTTACCTAATTTCGACAGTTCGTGCCTGGCTGCCGATCACATTATACGGTGTCACTGCGGTCGAGCGTGTAATTAATCCGAGGTTAGAAAAAAAATGGATTTCCGTGCCCGCTTGGAACGGATCAGAGGTTAGTGCTCAGGACTCATCTCCTCGTTATCTTGTGAATATCACCGGTGTACGGTGTGACCGAGAAACAACCTCAAGACCAAGGACCGCATGGCAAGCCGATACGACGCCGCCATTTTTGGTTGTCGATTACATAGACCGGCGTGTGGAAGTTCTCATTCTTTGATAAATAGAATTAAAGTGTGGAAAAATAAAGTTACATTATTTTAATTAATCAATTAAATTCTCTCTAGTCAAATTTGTTAATTGAGTGTAAATTCATTGTGTCTGTCTCTCTCTCTCTCCTGTGTGCGGTACTCACGCCTGATAGAATTTCGTCACTTAAAGTTAACTTCGATTTGAATAAAATAGTGAGCTCGGTTTTGAGCTAGTCCGGGAAAGTTCCTGTTTTGTTTCTGCTATCGTGATCCGGGTAGTTCACCTACCTGGCGCCGAGGAAGTTCCCTAAAACGGGTCATCGATGGTGTATTATAAATTCAAAGTGTGGAGTTTATAATTCGGTAGTCTGGAAACCGATAGTTGCCATTTTTGTAACGATTAATGGGTAAAACCCGTAAGGAAAAGTAAATATCGTTGCAGCGTATATATTACACTGGGTAACAAAAAAATGCAAAGTTGTGTTTCTTTTTAAATTCCTATGTTTATTAAAAGTTTAGGTGTCAGCGAACAAGAAAATGAAAAAAAAAATTTTTTAATTTATTCAGACCCCTAAAAACGGGGGTTCAATATTCAAAAAACGGTGTTTTTAGCACTTTTTGAAGGCTTGTAAAAAGAAAATGTGTGGTCATACAAAGCTCTAATATGGCTTGAAAGGAAGCTTAAACCTTTATCTTTTAGAATCAAAAATGAAAAGTAATTTAAAAAATGCAAGGAACCTGTATTTATTGTGTACCCCCTAATATACTACGATATTTTGGTCAAAATTACTGAGAATCTAAGTATTAGTGCAAATCAATTCTTCATAAATCGGATTGGCTTGAAATTTGTTACTCGAAGGTTTTTGGGCTCGCTGATTACGAATCCCAAGTCAAATTTTAAAAATACAAAATGGCGACTTCAATATGGCGGACAAAAATTTTACAAATCGTCCCAATTCTCCCTGGACTTGGTACTTGGAGGTTTTTTGGCTCGCTGATGAAGAATCTGAAGTCAGATTTAAAAAATACAAAATGTCTGCTTCAATATGGCGGACAAAAATTTTACAAATCGTCC
Organism: Leptopilina myrica (nomen nudum); assembly: GCA_032872475.1. Classification (NCBI taxonomy): domain Eukaryota; kingdom Metazoa; phylum Arthropoda; class Insecta; order Hymenoptera; family Figitidae; genus Leptopilina; species Leptopilina myrica (nomen nudum). The sequence goes on along the minus strand of CM065463.1, from coordinate 34,360,717 downwards.
CAATCCTCCCGGGACTTGGTACTTGGGGTTTATTTAGCTCGCTGATGAAGAATCTGAAGTCAAATTTAAAAAATACAAAATGGCGGCTTTAATATGACCGACAAAAATTTTAAAAATCGTCCCGATTCTCCCAGGACTTGGTACTTGAGTTTTTTTGGCTCGCTGATGAAGAATCTGAAGACAGATTTTAAAAATACAAAATAACGGATCTAAAATGGTGGTGTTTTGCGGGGTCGCTGATGAAGAATCTACAGTTCAAATTAAAGTCCTATTGCTTATTCAGAACTTGCTTCAAATACACTGCTTGCCATACACTTCTATATGGATTTTCGTCTAATTTTATTTTTGGAAATGAGTTTGTTACAGTGAAAAATAAACATTTGATAAATTTCCTTGTTTTGCACATAAATTACGAAAACTTAATTTTCTTTAAGAAAGACTATCGCGTTTTAGCTTTAATCCTCATTAATTTCATTGCAATGAACATGCTGAGGATTAATGCAAAAATGTGATCGTATTTTCTTTTCGAAAAGTAATGTTTCGTAATTTGATAACCTATCGAAAAGTTGACGTAAAAGGAATCTATTGAGGAAAAATATTAACAAGATTTTTAAAGGAATGCCTATAAAAGTTTAAAGGTATGTTCAATAAATATTTATGCATTTTGAATGTCTTAAAATTAATCTAAGTATTTTTAAACCAGAAATAACATATAACCACAAAAATTTTTTTGGGAAAATATACATTGACGACACCATGTGTTCACCATGTATTGAAATTTTAATTTATCTCGAAGCTATGACGTGTTCGGTCAAAAGTAGACCCTGATTTGAATTTAGCGCGCCATTTTTATTGCTTTTTTTGCTTCAAAAGATCATAAAAAGTAATAACTAATTATTTGACAACAATATCAGTCGCGTTTTTTATAATGAGATTTCTAAAAAAATAACGCAAGTGGGACAACCAGCAAGCCTTTCCCCTATAGAACACATGATTCTGTCAATGTATATTTTTCCGAAAAGAATTGTGAGGTTCTGTGTAATTTGTCAAATTAGTTCTATGTGAACAAAACATTTAAAAATGAAATCTTTTATTGAAGTAACTAAATAATTTTTTTTTGCGTGTAGGTGATGTCTTTTCCTTCTAAGCATGATGAGTAATCTTTATTGCAAGCTATCTCCTGATTTCTTCTGCTACGTTTGTGGTCACTTGATTAAAACCAAACAAAAAGAGCATAAAATTGTTCCCAATACAAAGTTCACTGAAGCATATAAAGCTTATTTTGGTTTCTCAGTGAGTCATCAAGACAAAGCTTGGGCTCCTCATGTTAGTTGTGGTAGTTGTCGGTCAAATTTAGAAGGATGGTTGCGAGGTGCTCGAAAATCAATGCCTTTTGCTCTTCCTACAATTTGGAGAATGCCAGCCAATCATATTGATGATTGTTACTTTTGCCTGATCAAAGTTTCAAATTTTAAAAGGGAAAATGATCGTCACAAAAATGTAATTAATCCAAACGTTGCTTCAGTTACTGCTTTTGTACGACACAGTCGAGAACATCCTATTTCTGTGCCTCCAGCTACTGACCGTGAGATAAATATATTACAAGATAGGCTGGATCACTGTTTTCAAGTTTATTGGAAAATAAGAATTATGATTATGAAGAGCTTGATAATGAATATGATGATGATATTGATATGGAAGATGTAAATGAAAAATTCAATGAGCCGCATTTTCCAACTCAAGGAGAAATGGACGATTTAATCAGAGATTTAAGCCTCACAAAATCAAACTCCGAACTTTTGGTTTCAAGGTTTAAAGAGTGGAATCTTCTGGACCAGTAGTGTAAAGTTACATTCTTCAGACACCGACATACAAAATTTGGAAGATTCTTTGAAATGGCAGATAAATTGTGCTTTTGTTCAGACGTAGATGGTCTTTTCAATGAAATAGGAATTCCTCATGTACCTGATGACTGGAGATTGTTCATAGACAGTTCTTTAACCAGCATTAAAGGTGTTTTAGTGCATAATGGTAACAAGTATCCTTCGATTCCTGTAGCACACTCCGTTCATTTAAAAGAAGATTACCTGAATGTCAAATTAATGTTAGAGAAAATAAAGTATGAGACTTATAAATTGGATGTGTGCGGTGATTTCATGATGTTGTGCTTTTTACTCGGAATACAAGGAGGATACACGAAATATTCGTGTTTTTTGTGTCTTTGGGACAGTCGAGCTGATTCAGAACACTTTATTAAACGAGAATAGCCAATAAGAACGAAATTAATCCCTGGACGCCATAATATTATTCAAAAAGCTCTGGTAGACAGGCAAAAGGTTTTAATGCCACCCTTACACATAAAGTTAGGTGCGGCAAAGCAATATGTCAAAGTTCTTGATCCATCATCAAAAGCATTTCTTGAGATAAAAGCAATGTTTCCAAAATTGTCAGATGCTAAGGTAAAGGGAGGTATATTTACGGGGCCTCAAATACGGCAAATGTTACAATCTCAAAGTTTAGAAGAAGCAATAACAATAAAAGAAAAAGATGCGTAGCAGTCATTCAGACTCGTGGTAGAAAATTTTCTTGGAAATAGGAAAAGTCAAAATTATGTGAAGTTGGTTGAAAATCATTTATAGAAATTTCATGCACTTGGATGCAGGATGTCGATTAAGCTACACTACTTGCACTCTCACTTGGATTTCTTTCGTCACAATTTGGGTGATATTAGTGAAGAGCATGGTGAACGATTTCACCAAGATATTCAGGCAATGGAAGAGCGGTATCAAGGACATTGGGATACAGTCATGATGGGAGATTACATTTGGAGCTTGGTTCGTAGTGACAGCTATACAACTCACAAACGAAAAAGACGATCTAATATTAGTTTTACTCCTAACAATTAAAATTGTTGTATAGATCTTGACAATTTGGTTTTAAACTTTGTGTATTATTTCTTTTACTACTCGCATAAGAGTTACTCTTAACTTAATGTTTTTTGTCTGTGATTTGATTGTTTGATTGGTTTGATTTAATTAGTTGGTTTTATTGGTTTTATTATTGAAATTTTCATAATAATGTTGTCTAAAATTTTTTTACCACTATTTGGTTTGATTGGTTGGTTCCGTTGGTTTGATTCTTAAAATTTTTATTAAATTATTGTTTTAAATATTGTGCACGTTTTTTTACCATGTCAAATAATAAAATATTATAAAATTAATATAATTTTCAATTGACTTTTCTTGAAAAATGTTAACATTCATATGCAATTTACCAAATTAAAATATATATTGGATCCGCCATTTTGTATTTTTAAAATCTGACTTCAAATTCTTCATCAGCGAGCTAAAAACCCCCAAGTACCAAGTCCTGGGAGAATCAGGACGATTTTTAAAATGTTTGTCCGCTATATTGAAGTCGCCATTTTGTATTTTTAAAATCTGACTTCGGATTCGTAATCAGCGAGCCCAAAAACCTTCGAGTAACAAATTTCATGCCAATCCGATTTATAAAGAATTGATTTGCACTAATACTTAGATTCCCAGTAATTTTGACCAAAATATCGTAGTATATTAGGGGGTACTCGATAAGTACAGGTTCCTTGCAATTTTTTAATTACTTTTCATTTTTGGTTCTAAAAGATAAAGGTTTAAGCTTCCTTTCAAGCCATATTAGAGCTTTGTATGTCCTCACATTTTCTTTTTACAAGCCTTCAAAAAGTGCTAAAAACACCGTTTTTTGAATATTCAACCCCCCTTTTTAGGGGTCTGAATAAATTTAAAATACAATTTTAATCTTTATGTCCTCGAAAATAAAATATTCTCCCTCTAGGAAAAATACTCCGTCAGCTACATGTGCAATAAATTGTTTGTAGATAGCAAATCTTATTAATTCTACACAAGGTAGATTACTCTATCAATCCATTCCTCTATATTTCTTTCCTTCATAAGAAATAACAAAACAAGAAAAAGGTGCCTTTATTCGTTTCCAGATACCAAACTCTTTTAATGGATGTGTCATTCTTTCATAAACAGATAAAGTATTAAAAGAAGACTTTGAATTAAATAAATTAAAAGATGTGTCTCCTATTATTAAAAATCTGTCTCTTGTATCTTCTTCGTAGAAACTTTTTTCAGACACATTAATAATATTTTCTATTTTTTCTTGATGACAAATAGAAGATTGTATGTCACCACTTTTACAAAATCGTTTAATATCTGAAACACCAGCAATTTCGGCAGATTTTGTTTTAGTTATTTTAAAAAGTATCACATTCTTAGTGGTACATTCTTTATCTATTTCCATATCATCATTATGACTCTCATTGACACTACACTTATTATTACTACCAATATCTTCACCAATATCAATATTTTCAAAAATCAATTTTCAAAATCAAAACTTTCAAAATCCATTTTGTTGTTGTTATAAACACAAGATGTCACACAAAAGAAACGATCAATAACACAAAACAGACAATACGGAACTAATTTTTCAAAATAGGTCTACAAGTGAACTAAAAGTACATAGTGAAAAGTGAACTCCCAAGTGTTTAAAATCAACCTAAGTCTATTAACAAGTATTAATTTCCAAAGAAATATAATTTGAATTAGACACGAGTATTTTTCCAAGTGATTAAGTGAAAACGAACTCCCTTTTTAGACTTTTTCCCCTGTTCTTAAAATAGATCTTTAAATAATTCTCGAAAATTATTATTTGGGAAATTTCGAACCTTCAAAATTTGCTCAACTACCAACAACCGTCTGGAAGAAAGCAAGTATTTTCAAAATACAATACACAATCACATTAGTGTAAACAACAGTGATAAAATCCCACACTAAGGACAACTGTCGGAGGCCCACTTTGTGAAGGGAACCTCTCAAGATTGGATTAACAGATTATTATCACCAGCTCATTCACCACCAGTAATCGTTATTCTTAAAGTAAGATTTATAAATTAAAATTGTACTTATTGTATTTTTGTCAATATTTTTCTTTCTTGTTAGGTTTCAAATAAATTATTCTCTCACAACATTTAGTAGACTCATTGACTTATCCTCATCCCAAATTAGATTCAATTTATTTTGAAACTAATTTAAAACGAGGAACGTTAGGTATATTTAATAAAGGTTTCTCGTTTTGACGTAACAATATTCACAGTAAGAAAAACGAATCAAAAATTGAAATAAGACAGCTGCAAAATTTTTTTAAATCTAATGACTCGTTATAAAAAAACATATTTCTAATAACACACAATTTAAAAGTAAAAAAATAACTGCACTTCATTTTTAAGCTTTATGCAAAATAAACATATTTAAAGTAATAAAAACGAATCAAAAAATAAAATAAGACAGCCACAACATTTTTTTTAGTTTAATGACTCGTTATAAAAAAACATATTTCTAATAACACACAATTTAAAAGTAAAAAAATAACCACTTTATTTTTAAGCTTATGCAAAATAAACATATTTAAAGTAATAAAAACGAATCAAAAAATAAAATAAGACAGCCACAACATTTTTTTTAGTTTAATGACATTTTATAAAAAAACATATTTCTAATAGCACAAAAAATTAAAAGTAAAACATAACTGCACTACATTTTCAAGCTTTGATGCACATTTTCGAATCGTATCACATACCCTTTTTTCATGTGTCCTGATTTTGCAGTCATATTCTTTATTGTAGATACTGAGATATAATTTCTTCAAAATCTTTTAAGTCATATTACTTAATTTTTCATCTTCAGTAATGTTATCTAAAAAATTTAAATCGAAATCAAAATAATCTAACAGTGGTGTTGGATCAGTCAACTCCATATTCTGAAGATTTTCTTCATCATTTATAAAACCGTTTCACAATCACACACTTGGAAATTGTGTATTATTATTATTTTTAATTACTAACCACTCAATTAATAGAATAACTTTTATTCAATAGAATAGGACACGATCTTAAGAAAATAAACAAATTTTAATAAAATATGAAATAAAAATTTCAATTTAAGTTTATACTCAATAATTGAACCACCGGATCGTAGAAGGGTATACGTGCGAAAACGCGGCCAGTCAGTTGGCCCCTGGAGATAAAATTTTGAAGTTGTTCAAAACTAATTTTAATATATTGCTTCTTGTACAGAATTTCATTAAATATTAATATTCTTTCACGAAATTTACACACAATATTCTTCAAACTATTCCAAAAGTGAAGATATTTTCCAAAAAACTTCCTAACATATTGATTAAGATTTTTGTCACTGGAAGTTTTCTGAAAACAAAAATTCCTCACACAACTTTTTCAATTGAAAATGAGAGAATCATTATTTGGACAAAATTATTTAAATAATTATTTACTTAGACATACAATTTTTTAAAAAATTTCCAAACATTGTTTCACTTTTGGAATAGTTTGAAGAATATTGTGTGTAAATTTCGTGAAAGAATATTAATATTTAATGAAATAGTCACGAGTTGAAGTCAAAATTTCATTAAAATTTCTTAACTTAAGAAATCACGTTTTTTGCAATTTACGTGAAAACGAAAAATCATAGAAAAAAATGTTAAGAGAGTAAAAGATGCGCCTTGAAATTCTGTACAAGAAACAATATATGTAAATTAGTTTTGAACAACTTCAAAATTTTATCTCCAGGGGCCAACTGACTGGCCGCGTTTTCGCGCGTATGCCGTTCTACGATACGGCGGTTCAATTACACATTTGATAAAATAAGACGAGTTCTATAGAAAATAAACAATTCACTAGAATTTAAAATAAAAAAGGGAATAAAGGGAAAATATTAGTTTAAATTCATAGTAAAAAATTACACATTTGATAAAATAAAACGCGCTCTAATGAAAATAAACATTTCACTAAAATTTTCAATAAAGGGAAATTTTAGTTTTAATTTATAGTAAAATTTACACATTTGATAAAATAAAACGCGCTCTAAAGAAAATAAACTTTTACTAGAATTTGAAATAAAAAATGCAAATTTTTAGTTTAAATTTGTAGTAAGGAATCACATTATGGTAACCAATAAAAACAAAAAAGTACATAAATTAGGTTTCTACTAAAAAATTACATTATAAAATTTTGTTACCTTAATTCTTGGACGTTTAATATCCACAGCATGATGTAAGGAATTCATATTGTCTATTATATGTTAATTAGTAGATTATTTTTTTAAAAATGTTGTTTGTTTGTTAAGTCCACAATTGATCAACTTTATTTTCATATTGAAATAACTTTTAATTAACACAGCACTTCACACTTTTTCAAAATTGTATTTTTTTATTGGAAGCATGTGCACTTACACCAAAGATGTTAACATTTAAAAACTGTAACCTATAGACACAAGATGGCGTAGCTTCTGCAGAGTTCGTATATAAGAGGTGTGACAACGCTAAGGTAGAGAAACGACAAGGCGGGGCATTCAATAATGCAGTCTGATTGGCAGTTGCCAGTAGAAACACTTCTGCTTTACCAATCAGTGTTTGTTTATAGAAAACTTTTATACTTTGTATAGTGGCAAAATATGGATTGACAAACAATAATTTTAATAAACTCTAAGAAGCGTGAAACATAAAATTCTTTTTTCGATCATAAATATAATTTATTTGCACTGCTTATTTAATATTTATATAATATAATAAAATCTTCTGCATATCAATAAAAAATATATCACACCAGAAGACTTAAAATGAAGCAATAAAAATTAAAATTTGATAGTCAATTTAAAGTTAACATTTGAAAAGTTAAAGTCAACATTTTTAAAAGTTGAAGTCAAATTTGGCTGGTATCGTTGTTTTCTTTAAACTTTAGTACGGTCAAATTGAAGTCAACATTTGTAAAAGTTAAATGTCCACATTTGTAAAAGATTAAGTTAACATTTTAAAAAGTTAAAGTCCACATTTTGAAAAGTTGAAGTCAACTTTTTGACAATTTAAAGTTAACATGTCGAAAAGTTGTAGTTAATTTGACTGGTATAATTGTTTTCTTTTAATACAAACATTACAGTTTTAACTACAATCTCTTATCCCATCGGGAAATAACTTTTCGATGTATCTCGTGGCGAATGAGGGGGCGAACCCTTCATAATGGGTCGGCCACTCAAGAATTTCGAGAGGTTATCAAGAGAGACGAGATAAACAGAGGCTAAACCGCGGGTTTATGCTGAAGATTTCCTGATGGAGGGAGTCTGACCAAGAAGAAACCATTTCATGGTTTGTTTGGCTGTGCCATGTCGATTAGGACGCGAGTCTCGTCACCCAATACGTGATGAACACGAACATGATGAATACGTGACACGAGTCCATGGATGAATGATACCAGGGTCACCAAATCCTTTGTGTTTTTCCGGGGGTAGGGTTGGGGTAGCACTGACATTAACGACAGAGGCAGAAATCTACTAGATTTTCTGATAGATACAGATTTAGAAATTTTAAATCAGGGTAATGAGCCAACCTTTGTTACTGTTAACAGGAGAGAAGTGTTGGATATTACGATCTGTTCCAGGACTGTGTGGGATGGTGTGAGGGACTGAAGTGTGTCTGATGAAAATTCATTTTCGGACCATAGACTTATCACATTCAGACTGGAACCGAAAAATCGGGGAAAAAGTGGAGACGTGACCTTAGGATTACTAACTGAGACTCATTTACTGAGGACCTCAAGGCCTTCATGGGTCACTTCTCCACCTCTTACTGAACCCAGGAAGAGTTAGAACTTGCAGCGGAATATCTGCGAGATTCGATTGTCGGCTCCTTTAAGAGAAACTGCGTAGCCAAAAAGGTAGACACCAACAGGAGTAATAGGTGGTGGAGCTCCTGTTTGGATGGACACAGGCAAACAGTAAGAAAGCTTTTCAATAAGACAAGAAATTACAGCTGTGCAAAATTCGAACCGAACCGAGTTTTGTTCGGTTTTTGGGCGCCGAAATGTCGAATATTCGAACTGAGCGACTAAAATGTGGAATTTTAGAATTCGACATATTGGCGTACTAACACCAAACACAACTCGGTTTGGTTCGAATTTTGCAGTAAAATTCGAACAGTTCGGTTTAAATTATTTTGCACAGCTCTACAAAAAACGTAAGAATCAGCAAGCATGGTATGCTTACCATGCACTTCGTAATTCTTAAAAAAAGATAGAGAAAGCATGGGGTGTTAGCTGGAGGAGTTTTTTCAAAGAAATCTGGTACAAAGAGTACCAGAAACATCAAGACTCCATAAGGTTCTGGCTAAAGACCCTATAGGAAAAACTATCTACATTAGGTTATCAAATGGGAAATATTCTCCGGATAAAAATGGCTGCTTAAAGTATTTGGTGAAAAATAATTTCCCGGACTTTAAAGAAAGACAGATTCATGACTTTGGCGTGAGTCCAGGTAGTGTCCGAAGAAACCGGTCCTTTTACAAAGAGGATTGGATTGTATTATATTACCCCTGTGTAAAATTATGAGAGCGTGTATTGCTCTTGGTTATACGCCAGTGTCCTGGAAAAGAACGACGGTGGTGTTTATCCCAAAGGTCGGTCGCACAGGGTATACTACTGTGAAGGACTTCAGCCCAATCAGTCTAACCTCCATTATATTAAAGGCGTTAGAGAAACTGGTGGATAATTTTATCAGACAGGAGTGTCTAAGGGATTATCGCTTGCACTCGGGTCAACATGCGTATAGATCAGGTTTCTCAGTAGAATCAGCCCTCCACTCTGCAGTAGGTAGAATAGAGAAGCAAATTGGTAGTAGTTGTAATGCGGTGGGTACCTTTCTTGATATTTAAGGTGCCTTCCCTTACATTTCCAGCGAAGCTATCTGCAGGGCAGCCAGAAAGCAAGGTGTGCCCGAGCCACTAATTAAATGGATCGACAGCATGCTTCGCGAAAGAGCCCTCAAAGCAGACGACGATGAGGCTAGGTTAACAGGCGTTGTCTCAAAAGGATGCCTACAAGGAGGAGTTCTTTTCCCTCTATTGTGTTTGAGTTGATTAGGAAACTCAATAACCAGGGTTATTATACGCAAAGCTATGCGGATGATTTCGTAATAATTATAAGGGGCACGCAATTGAGACCCTTTTCGAGCTTACAGAAAGTGCACTCAAAATAGTCCAGAATTAGTGCAGTCAGATTGGACTTTATGTGAACCCAGAGAAAAAGAATATAGTGGTTTTTACTAGGAAATACAAGATACCGAGCTTAAAGAAGCCGGTATTTTATGGACAAGAGATTTTTTTTTCCAAATCGGCTAAATACTTGGGAGTAATCCTGGATAAAAAGCTGACTTTGAAAGAACAGTTCAAGTATCAGTATAGAAAAATCTGTACTGCGTTCTGGGTGTGTAGAAGGGCGATAGGGTCATCGTGGGGACTAAGTCCCAATATGGTCAACTGACTCTATGAGATGATTTTAAAACACAGATTTCTTCACGTCGTGGTGGTTTGGTGGTCTAGGACTCAACTGATCATGGATAAAAAAACTAATAGGTCTATTTTGACATAAGTTTTGACTTATCTTTAAGACCTACAGGTCAAAAAATAGGTCAAATTAGGCATAGATTTTGACGTAATGAAAGGCTGTCGTTTATCCTATTTTGGACCTATAGGTCCAAAAATAGGTCAATTTTGACATAAGTTTTGACTTATGTTTTTGACCTATAGGTCAAAAAATAGGTCAAATTAGACATAGACGTTATTTATCCTCTTTTTGACCTATAGGTATATATAAGTATATATTTTAATTTTTCCTTTTTGGACTTGTATACCAAATTATTGCAATTAATATTAGGTATACTATTATCATAAAACAATAAACAAAACACATTAATTTTAATGAGAGTTTATTTTGTTATTTATTGAATTTCAATTAAACCTTTTTTTTAAATTTGCTCCGTTTTATTTAATAAATTTTCAAAAAATTTAGAAAATTCTTCTTGTGTTTTTAATTCTTTGATAGTGTTTTTTGCTTGAAAATTTTCTACAAATTTTTCTGATTCTAATAATGATTCAATATTAAATCTTCTTTGTGCCTTGATTCCTCCTCGATTTCTATTTTTCTTTGTTGTTGGAATTTTATCGCACATAAGTCTTAACTGCAAATTAATGACATTTTTAGGTATTTAATGTCTTTAATAATTTTGTTTATTAATACTTCAAAATATTTTTTAAAAAAAGCAGTTTACAATTATTTTAAAGAGTCAAAGAAACATTTGGAGAAAGTGAAAGGAGTAAATAAATTGACAGATTCGCCGGACGGCTTGTTTGTCGTTTGATCAATTAAAATTCGCCGAACGGCGCAATAATAATTTCACAAAATATAAGTGGATGTGAGTTTATTTTTAATTAGAAGATAGGAAATTCTTAATTAAACGGTCCCGCCGGACGGTGTAGACTATAAGGCTATTCAAGTTGGGTGGGGGAAAATTCAAGATGGCCGTTTACTGGTGCACAAACTTGTATACAAAATGTATGGGATAGAGTCTAATTTTTTAAATATCTCGCTTAAACGAAATTTTTAACCATAAGTTTTTTAGGATTTTGTGTTTTATTTTTAATGAACTATTTTTTGCAATAATAAAAATCGATTTTTTTAATTTTTTGATTTTATTATTGCAAAAAATAGTTCATTAAAAATAAAACATAAAATCCTAATAAACTTATGGTTAAAAATTTCGTTTCAGCGAGATATTTAAAAAATTAGACTCTATCCCATACACTTTGTATACAAGTTTGTGCACCAGTAAACGGCCATCTTGAATTTTCCCCCACCCAACTTGAATAGCCTTATTCTCAATTTCGAGCCGAAATTCGCCAGACGGCGCAAGGACAGCTCAAATACAGGATTATTTGAGGGAATTAGGAAATTATTTATAAATTGTAAACAATTAAGAGTTAGTTGAATATGATTTGAAGGTTAATTTTAAATTTAGAGTTAGTTTTGACTCTTAAATTAAAAATTGTAAAAAAATTTTTTTTAATTTTTTTTTTGAAAAATTAATTTGTTTATAACAAAAGCGAGACTCCTACCGCTGCCACCAAATCAGCTGTTATTTCCCGAGCAAGAGAAAGGCTTTTAAATAATTTTAACTATGTATTTAAATAGGTTATTGAAACCAGTTAGCTGATTAATCAGGTTGGTAAGGCCTGATCCTTATTTTTGTAGTAGGATCGTGATCACTCGTCAAAACTATGGGTTTTGCGTTAAAAAAAAGAATAATATTCCTTTTGTAAATTTATTGTTTATAATATTAATTAAAGTTACAATTATTACAGTTGTTACTTACGTTTATCACACAATTTTCGTTGATAAAGTACAGCAAAGTCGTTATATTTAGGTTCTTGATTGGTTTTGTTTCAAGTGAACGAAACTTAAAGTTTGTTATGTTACACTTATGTAACTTTCACAACTTTGTAAGAGTTTTGCTACAAATTAACAGTTTCACGTTATTTAAGTGTTAAATTGTTAATCTTGCACCTTTTACGGAAAGAAACTGGTTTCTAAGTGATAATAATAGAACTTGCTCCTTTTACGGAAAGAATTAATGAAATTTACACTGCTAATTGTGTATAACAAATACGACAGTTAAAACAACAAAATTAATGATTCTAAGTATTAAATTATTATCTTGCACCGTTTTACGGGAAAAAACTTGTTTCTAAGTGATAAATAATCTAACTTGCACCTTTTTACGGAAAGAATACGGTAACTCGCGTTTAAACTGAAGGGTCGCTCTACAATGATACTATTCGCTCTTAATTACACTGGAACTTTTGACAATTGCTCTGATTTTTGCAGCAGCTTATATAGTTTCTAATCTAAAACATTTTAGGGAAGCTAGGTGGTGGAAGCATCTTGTTTTGGGTGTTTTCGCCACACGCCGTTTTAGACACGTAAAATATGCTCGGTTTCAGACACGTACAACATGCACTTTTTTAGACACGTACAATTGTAATATGATCTTTTTCTATTTTATTCTAACTATCACCTATTAATTTTAACTTATAATTTTTATTAGATTCATTTCCATTAATTCAGACATTGATCAGCGTTTTTGAATTCAATAATCGAATCGACAATCGATTATCGATTAATCGAATGTCGATAATCGATTTATTTTTGATTTGATACATTTAAATGGATTTATATTAATATTTTGACAATAAGTAATCATTATCAATGTCTAAATGTCATATGGATTGATCAAATAATTATTCTTATTAATATCAAATGATTTTGTTCATTAAAAGAATATATGTTTTCCTATCATCTTTTAAACATGCGTCATCTCTTTTATTCATAGCTTGACACTTGTAAAGACAGAGTTCGTTGGTGCATCTTACTATTTCATTCACGCAAGTAGTAACACGTGTTAATGAATCATGTGAATGCAATACTATAGTATTTAATTATGATACATATTTTATGCTTTTATAATTAAGATTTGTAAAAATTAATGTAATAATTTGAACTTATGTCTTTAGACGTTGTTAAAATATTACATTTATAAGTTATATTCATTTTATCATTTAACTAAATTACTAAATTTATGAAATTTTATATTTTTAAAATGTGTCGAGATGTAACAGGCCCCAAGCGTGAGTGTCCTTTTTGCACTCATAGATTGATTCCGAGGCCTATATATAAATATATAAATATATATATTCGACCTGTATCAGACCCTACGAAGGATTACCACAAACAAAAAGCACCCTTGAATATACATATTCTTCTTATGTACAAAATCATTTGATATTAACCACTTTGGTGGCGTGGCGTTCCAATTGGCGTCCCACGTCCCTGGACAAAAGTGGCAAATATAGCGAAATGGCGTTCCAAATTTTTCTAGATTTTTTAAGAGTATAATTAATTTTAATCTACTGCAACAATATATTTCTGTTTTCAATATCAGGGAACAAAAAAATAACAATGAAAATTTGTTTTTTTAAGATTTTCATTGTTTTTTTGGACGTTGCAAAATGTCATCTTTAATACTTTTCTACGAATGGCGTTCCACTTTCGCTCAAATATTGATAAATAAACTCAAGATCTTTTTGTGGGGAATAATATTTATTTATATCTTAGAATCTCTGAATCGTAGAATTGTGTTATAAAATTACTTGTAAATTGTTATAAACAAATTGTATAAACAAATTGTTAATAAGACGATGCGTTTGATGAATTTTAATAAAAATTGTTACTCGGGGGTTTATGGGGTCGCTAATAACGAATCCGATGTCAGTTTTTAAAAATTCAATATGGCGGATCCAATATGGCGTACTAGTTTATAAAAAATTGATTAAATTCGCTTCAAACGTATTACTCAGGGCTTTTTGGGGTCGCTGGTGACGAATCCAATGTCACTTTTGCAAAATTCAAAATGGCGGATTAAATATGGCGGACGAGTTTATAAAAAATTAATTGAATTCGCTTGAAACATTTTATTTGGGGGTTTTTGGGATCCCTGATTACGAATCCGATGTCAGTTTTGAAAAATTCAAAATGGCGGATCCAATATGGCGGACGAGTTTATAAAAAATTAATTGAATTCCCTTGAAACATTTTACTCGGGGGTTTTTAGAGATGTTGATTAGGAATTTAATATGAGTTTAACATAAAAAGCAAAAGTTAAAATGATTCAGGAAAGTAACTTATTATGAGCTGCAACAAAAATGAGCCAAGGTTTTTTTTTGCTTATATTTCAACGACCAACCTGCATTCGATAGAGAAAATGTTCTCTACTCAGAGCACGCCAAAAATGTAATCATTTCTTTTCGAATGACAGAAACAAAGGTTGTCGAAGATTTTATTGGAATTGCAGCGAAATTTAGGGATTCTAAGTACATGAAATTTAAAAGCTCCCATTACCCCACGCTCTCTTACTCTGCTTATAGATAACTAATACAGTTATTTTTTTTTGTTCACAAAATTATATGAGGAAAAAAACGCCATTACACATTTGTTCGAACAAATCGTTGGTATATGCCAAATACGAAAGACATGAAATTGAATCAACTCCTGCGCAACGGAGTGGTAATGTGTTTCTCAGACATACTAAACATACTAAAAGCAAGCGCTTAAAAAGCGAAATTTGTTTTAAAAAAATTAGAACGGACACTCCATGGCTATGTAATAAATGCGATAAACCGTTTTGCAAAAGGTGCTTTAACTAGGCGCATAACCATTGACCACAAACCCTTCAGTAAACCCGAGTAAAACGTTTCAAGCGAATTTACTTAATTATTTATAAACTCGTCCGCCATATTAGATCCCCTATTTTAAATTTTTCAAAACTGACATCGGATTCGTATTCAGCGATCGCAAAAACCCCGAGTAAAATGTTTTAAGCGAATTCAATTAATTTTTTATAAACGCGTCCGCCATATTGGAACCGCCATTTTGAATTTTTCAAAACTGACATCGGATTCGTAATCAGGGATCCCAAAAACCCCCGAGTAAAATGTTTCAAGGGAATTCAATTAATTTTTTATAAACTCGTCCGCCATATTGGATCCGCCATTTTGAATTTTTCAAAACTGACATCGGATTCGTAATCAGGGATCCCAAAAACCCCCGAGTAAAATGTTTCAAGCGAATTCAATTAATTTTTTATAAACTCGTCCGCCATATTTAATCCGCCATTTTGAATTTTGCAAAACTGACATTGGATTCGTAACCAGCGACCCCAAAAAGCCCTGAGTAAAACGTTTGAAGCGAATTTAATCAATTTTTTATAAACTAGTACGCCATATTGGATCCGCCATATTGAATTTTTAAAAACGGACATCGGATTCGTTATTAGCGACCCCATAAACCCCCGAGTAACAATTTTTATTAAAATTCATCAAACGCATCGTCTTATTAACAATTTGTTTATAACCATTTACAAATGATTCTATAACACAATTCGACGATTCAGAGATTCTAAGATATAAATAAATATTATTTCCCACAGAAAGATCTTGAGTTTATTTATCAGTATTTGAGCGAAAGTGGAACGCCATTCGTAGAAAAGTATTAAAAATGACATTTTGCAACGTCCAAAAAAACAATGAAAATCTTAAAAAAAACAAATTTTCATTGTTATGTTTTTGTTCCCTGATATTGAAAACATAGAAATATATTGTTGCAGTAGATTAAAATTAATTATACTCTTAAAAAATCTAGAAAAATTTGGAACGCCATTTCGCTATGTTTGCCACTTTTGTCCAGGGACGTGGGACGCCAATTGGAACGCCACGCCACCGAAGTGGTTAATATCAAATGATTTTGTACATTAGAAGAATATGTATATTCAAGGGTGCTTTTTGTTTGTGGTAATCCTTCGTAGGGTCTAATACAGGTCGAATATATATATTTATATATTTATATATAGGCCTCGGAATCAACGTCAGACGCGCGAATGAACGAACGGCTCCAACGGAAAGCAAATAAATCAAATAATACTCAGTAGAAAATAAATAAAATTCGCAATATAATTAGTATTATTTATATAATTATATTATTATATAACTAATAAATAATTCTTATTGAAGAGATATGTAACTAATAAAAAAACAAATGCTAATTTAATCATCTATTTTCAGGTTAACAAAAGATAGAAATAAATCAATGAAAAAATAATTTTAAATTACTTTTCTTGAATAAAAATATTTTTTTCTACTATTTCCCCAAAAAAAAATTCAAACTACAAATTATGACGAGCAAAAAAAATTCTAAAAAATCAATTTGTAATGAAAAAAAAAATTTTCGAAAAAAATTTATATTTTTTTCCTTGACTAAAAATAAGTGGTGCACTATTTTTTCTTATGCTTCAGGGAATAAAATAAAGTCGAAAAAATTTATAAGGCCCCGTGACGCGCACAGTGGAATGAGAAAAATAATTTTTTTTTGATGAAAATTGGAAAAAATTTCGAAAAAAATTTCTATTTTTTTCCTTGACTAAAAATAAGTGGTGCACTATTTTTTCTTATACTTCTGGGAGTAAAATAAAGTCGAAAAAAATTATAAGGCCCCGTGACGCGCACAGTGGAATGAGAAAAATAATTTTTTTTGATGAAAATTGGAAAAAATTTCAAAAAAAATTTCTATTTTTTTCCTTGACTAAAAATAGGTGGTGCACTATTTTTTCTTATGCTTCTGGGAGTAAAGTTATGTCGATAAAAAATTATAAGGCCCCGTGACGCTCACAGTGGAATGAGAAAAATAAGTTTTTTTGATGAAAATTGGAAAAAATTTCTATTTTTTTCCTTGACTAAAAATATGTGGTGCACTATTTTTTCTGATGCTTTTAGGAGTAAAATAAAGTCGAAAAAATTTATAAGGCCCCATGACGCGCAGAGTGGAATGCGAAAAATAATTTTTTTTGATGAAAATTGGAAAAAATTTCGAAAAAAATTTCTATTTTTTTCCTTGACTAAAAATAAGTGGTGCACTATTTTTTCTTATGCTTCTGGGAGTAAAGTAATGTCGATAAAAAATTATAAGGTCCCGTGACGCTTACAGTAGAATGAGAAAAATAATTTTTTTTGATGAAAATTGGAAAAAAATTTCTATTTTTTTCCTTGACTAAAAATAAGTGGTGCACTATTTTTTCCTATACTTCTGGGAGTAAAATAAAGTCGAAAAAAATTATAAGGCCCCGTGACGCTCACAGTAGAATGAGAAAAATAAGTTTTTTTGATGAAAATTGGAAAAAATTTCTATTTTTTTCCTTGACTAAAAATAAGTGGTGCACTATTTTTTCTGATGCTTATAGGAGTAAAATAAAGTCGAAAAAATTTATAAGGCCCCATGACGCGCAAAGTGGAATGAGAAAAAGAATTTTTTTTGATGAAAATTGGAAAAAATTTCGAAAAAAATTTCTATTTTTTTCCTTGACTAAAAATAAGTGGTGCACTGTTTTTTCTTATGCTTCTGGGAGTAAAGTAATGTCGATAAAAAATTATAAGGTCCCGTGACGCTTACAGTAGAATGAGAAAAATAATTTTTTTTGATGAAAATTGGAAAAAAATTTCTATTTTTTTCCTTGACTAAAAATAAGTGGTGCACTATTTTTTCCTATACTTCTGGGAGTTTAATAAAGTCGAAAAAAATTATAAGGCCCCGTAACGCGCACAGTGGAATGAGAAAAATAATTTTTTTTGATGAAAATTGGAAAAAAATTTCTATTTTTTTCCTTGACTAAAAATAAGTGGTGCACTATTTTTTCCTATACTTCTGGTATTTTGACTTTATTTAACTCCTAGAAGCATAGGAAAAAATAGTGCACCACTTATTTTTAGTCAAGGAAAAAAATAGAAATTTTTTTTGAAATTTTTATCAAAAAAAATTCTTTTTCTCATTCCACTCTGCGCGTCATGGGGCCTTATAAATTTTTTCGACTTTATTTTACTCCTAAAAGCATCAGAAAAAATAGTGCACCACTTATTTTTAGTCAAGGAAAAAAATAGAAATTTTTTCCAATTTTCATCAAAAAAACTTATTTTTCTCATTCCACAGTGCGCGATACGGGGCCTTATAATTTTTTTCGACTTTATTTTACTCCCAGAAGCATTAGAAAAAATAGTGCACCACTTATTTTTAGTCAAGGAAAAAAGTAGAAATTTTTTTCGAAATTTTTTTCAATTTTCATCAAAAAAAATAATTTTTCTCATTCCACTGTGCGCGTTACGGGGCACATGTTTCAAGAAATCAATTCTTTCTGAAAAAAACGTGACACAAAGAGTTAAGAAACCTTTTGATAAAAAATTAAAAAAGAAATTTTAATTTTTTTTAGTTAAAACAAGTGGCATTAAATATTTTAAATAAATGTTGCAAGTATTGTTTTAATATTTGTGTACGGAACCGGCTATTGCAGTGCGAGTGCAACTCGCACTTGTCCAATTTTTTTTGTCTTATGCGCCATTTTTTATTTTTGCGAATTTTTGAAAATTAGGACTATACTTGTATTTTTTGGTCCAAAATACTTTAAAAAGTGTGCTTCAAAATATTTTTTGTTACTAGCGGCTTCACATGAGCTAACCGACTTTTTACAACAATCTCTTTGACAATAATTATTCTTTATAAAATTAATAACATAATATACTTTACGGTTATTAAATAATGCTGGAAGATAATGTCTCTATTAAACGGTTATAGCAAATATGGCTGTAGCACGGACTAATAATTGTATATATATAAATAAAATGTATTTAACCCAATTCCGTTCTAAAAATTATGAGTTATTAAATATATTAAAACTAACATATGGATAGTAAAAGACTAGCATGCAATTAGCTCATTTGTTTATTTATAATTTAATTTTTATTTAAAAATGTAAACATTGAATTCAACGATCATTTCGAGTCAGGTATGAAAAATAAAACAAAAATAGTTGTTTAACGTTTCGACAGCGTGGCTGCCCTCTTCAGAAACTATAATTTATTTAACAAAAGAAAAAAATAATAAAAATTAAAATACATTCTTAAAAAATAATATTAATTATAAACTTAATGTTTTAACAAAAATTTTTTTTACCGAAAATTAAACAAAATTTAAAAACGTTCTAAAGAAACGTCTTATTCGTGGCGATTACAATTGGACACTGGCAAATAAAATGTGTATAGATTTCGAAGTATAAGAATTCATTTCCTAACAATGTTATTGAATTATTGGGTAATTAGTTGAATATTTAACATTTTGAACGTCCTGCATTTCGCGATTTGTGGCGATTTTTTTAATAGATGGCGCCGAACTATCAATATTTGTTGGCAACATTGAGCGGAAATCATGTCTATATCAGTCATTATTAGTGATTTTTAGGTTATAACGGTTATAACAAACAACGCAAACAAATAATCAAAATTTATCGCTGTCTTTTTCGGCTAAAAAAAGACATAAATCTAGTTTCTTGTCTTTGTTCAGTTCACGTTTTACCATTGTTTATTTAAAAATTTAAAATTTTGAATTTCATTTGTTATTTTTTATCAATGATAAAATCTATAACTTGTAACATTCAAAATTATATTTACATTTTAATTTACTCGTAATAAAATATTATTTAAATTCACAGTTGCAAATCATGAAACTTATACTTATTATTTAATAAACTAATATTTGTTGTTTATAGAACTCATAATTTACCATTAATAAATCATACTGAAGACGCAAATAAGGAGAAATTTAATATATACAAAATAAAACTCTCGGGATTACCTTAAATTCTTAAACAAACAAGTGATCTGGTTTACCCCGAGGGGTATATGTGTATTAAAAATTTTCCCTAAGTAAAACTAAAACAGATAAATCAAAAATTCTTTTTTATTTTGTTAGTAGAAATCTTAAGCTTTCAAATTATATAAAATAACTTGGATTTAGAGAATAATTTCCTAGGCTTTTACCGTTCTGAAAAAAAGTGAGCGGGTTTACCCCAGTCTCCCCTATTGTAGATTCAAATTAATAGAATAATATGAAACAGTTTTGAAGAGGGTTAACCATGCTTAATTTTTTAATAGAGCACTTTTAAGTAGAAAAGTCAGGTTGATTTTCCATTACGCGTAAAGCGGTAAGAGAGACAACTGCTGTCACGCGCTTGAGAAAGAGAGAGAAAGCACAAAATCGTTCTTAACTAATACTTAGGTGGCGTGAGTGGTCGATTCGTATAAAATGTGTCACGCGCAACTGAGCACCAATGAGCCGGAGAACCTCCTTAAGAATAGAATTTTATATTATGCTTTTTTGCTTGAAATAACAAATAGCTACTGTGTTTATAAGCACATTTTCAATTAAAGGAGTTCTTGAGGATTAAAAATCATATAAATTTGTTACATATATTTAAGTATTTAATAGAATATAATCATTTTAATCAAAAATTATGAACGGTTCAGTAGTCAGACATTTTTTTTATAGTTGGACACCAGTCAAACATTCTTTATTTATAAAGTAAAATCAATAAATTTTTAATTATTTCCTGATGGAAAATAGAATTAAAATTTATTAGAAGTTAATAATATATTATTTAAAATGCTGGACTTTTTAAATCAAAGCTGTTTCAAATTAATAGTTTTTTGTGACTCCTGTAAAATTCAACAAACCGAATTATGCCCTTTTCGACATTTACTATTCAATTGATTTAGTCTAAATTACAACTATTTTTCTTTGCTTTGATAAAAAATCTCAGGATAAAATTTAATGATTTCGCATTATTACTATCTAATTAATAAAAAAAATTATCTTCCGACACTCGGAAATGAAAATTAGACAAATGGAAATGAAAGCTACCGAGAGAGACGGAAATAAGATCACGTTTCCGACAAGAGGTACTTATATTCCGAAGAGCACCCGGCGCGCGACGTGCATTATGCATGCCGGTGCCTAATGTCCATCAGAATTATATCCGTAGCTTCCAGGCGATCAAAATTTCCCGGAATGAAAATGCTAATTAAAATCATTTGGCAATTAGTATGGGTTTGACTGGCATTGGTAAAATGCTTTTAAATCTTTCAGCTTAAAATTTTATTTTACTTTTTCTCATTGCTTTAACAATGTATTCATTAATACTAATTAAAAAGACATAATTAATTTCGAATCAAATAGTAAAATGTAATAAATACTATCCGTTGTACAAACCGATATTTATGTACTTCATATATTAAAAACATTAACCCATTAAATACGGGATGTACAAAATTTGTACATAATGTTTAAGAACACATTTCAATCTTAAACAGCACCAAGAATAATTTGTAAATACGTTTTTCTTATGTATCTTGAATCCCTCGTCCGAATGGTGTACTCAAAAAAACTGAAAAATTTTAAATAAACAATTTATACAACATTTTTTTTTAAACACGATTTTTTAAGAATTTTTTTTTCGTTTCTTCAATTTTTTAATATCTAAACCCTTGAACAAACCGTCTACTGATAGAAATATCGCGTCAAAAATAGTAGGAGTACAACATAGGACTATAATGAATATTAAATTTTGAAATGGCTGCCTTCAAAATGGCGACTAAAGTTACTTTTTTAAAACAATATTATAAACAAATAGAGGCATTTTTTAAAAATAGTTAATTTTGCATGAAACTTGTTACTCGGGGGTTTTCAGGGTCGCCGATTACGAATATAACCTTAGTTTTCCAACATTCGAAATGGCGGATCCAATATAGCGAACAAGAAATTTCAAAAATAGTTCATTTTGCTCAAAACTTGTTACTCGGTGGTTTTAGGGTCGCCGATTACAAATATAACCTTAGCTTTCCCAAATTCAGAATAGCGGAGCCAATATGACGGACAAGAAACTTTTAAAATAGTTAATTTTGCTTGAAACTTGTTACTCGGACGTTTTTGGGGTCGCCAATTATAAATATAACTTTAGTTTTCTCAATTTCAGAATGGGGGATCTAATTTTACAGAAAAAATATTAAAATTTAATTTACATAAATAGTAACGTTCTTCAGCCATTAAAATATTTGTGAATAAACAAATAGTACAGTTATCTTCCTTTTCAATAAAAACATTTTTTCGCGGTTATTTATTAATTTTTAATTTTTTATATATTTTATATTTTTTATCGTTTTGTAGAAAAATTTGATTTATTCACATTTTATCAAATTATGTTTAACAATATCTATCGCTAAATTTTTTGCTGGTATAATATAATATAATATAAATTATATAATATAATATATACAAATATATAATAATAAATATATAATTTGATGTCTTCATAATTATGAATTAATTAAATAATCTAGAAATATAATTGTTTATTTAAAATTCACTAATTATAAATAATGCATAAAATTACATTTAAAAAAATAATGGCTGAAAATGTTATTATTTATGAAAATTAAATTTTAATATTTTTTCTGTAAAATTAGATCCCTTATTCTGAATTTTAGAAAATTAAGGTTATATTCGTAATTGGCAACCCCGAAAATCCCCGAGTATCAAGTTTCAAGCAGAATTAACTATTTTTTAAATTTCTTGTCCGCCATATTGGATCCGCCATTTTGAATTTTGGAAAACTAAGGTTATATTCGTAATCGGCAACCCCGAAAACCCCCGAGTAACAAGTTTCAAGCAGAATTAACTATTTTTGAAATTTCTTGTCTACCATATTGGCTCCGCTATTCTGAATTTTGGAAAGCTAAGGTTATATTTGTAATCGGCGACTTGTTACTCCCGAGTAACAAGTTTTTAGCAAAATTAACTATTTATAAAATTTCTTGTCCGCCATATTGGATACGCCATTTTGAATTTTGGAAAATTAAGGTTACATTCGTAATCAGCGACCCCGAAAACCTCCGAGTAACAAGTTTAAAACAAAATTACCTATTTTTTTAAAATTTCCTTCATTTGTTTATAATATTGTTTAAAAAAAGTAACCTTAGTCGCCATTTTGTGGCAGCCATTAAAAAATTTAATATCCAAAATAGTCCTATGTTGTACTCTTACTATTTTTGACGCGATATTTCTATCAGTAGAAAATTTATTGAAAAGTTTAGCTATTATAAAATTGAAAAAACTAAAAAAAATCTTAAAAAATATTGTATAAATTGTTTTTTAACATTTTTCAGTTTTTTTGAGTACACCATTCGAATAAGGGATTTAAGATACATAAGAAAAATGTATTTACAAAAATTATTCCTGGTGCTTTTTAAGATTAAAATATGTTGTTAAACAGTATCTACAAATTTTGTACATCCCGTTCTTAATGGGTTGACGCAATTTATTAACGTCCAATTTATTGTCATAAAGTTTTACAATATATTTTACAATTAGGGTAAGGCTTCCTGAAGTGTTACAGTAAATTTGCATATTCACCGTATTCAATTAACAACAAGTGAAATGTAAACGTCATTATGAGTTTATTAAACGGTTCAAAGGATTTAAAAAAAAAATTTCTGAGTTATAAACAATTGAAGTTTTTTACAGTGCTTAATTAAAAAATGCATATCTTGGAATATAATTAACGGATTTTAATGAATCCTATATTTTTGTATACCTTAAATGCTGCACTTTTAATTTAAAAAATAAAAAAAATTTCTGTTAAAAATTGCTATTTGTTATTGCAAAATTAATTGTTTAATTGTAAAATAAACCATGTTCTTAACATTTTAGGAAGTTCGTTTAAATGACATTACAAAGAGAATTTTATAACCATTCCATACCCGTTTTAAAATTTAATGACACTCAATTACGAAAAAAGTTATTGCATTTTTTCTACTGCGCGGCACGTCTCTCTACCGCGTGGCAGGTCAACCGCCGGCGCGACACTAGTACCCTCAGCGTGTGGCACTTATCATATAAATGTTTCGGGGTAGTTATATGCTTTCCTTGCATGCTGGCCGTATAAGCATTCCTTTTGACTGTACCCCCGATGCCATCACAGGCACCATTCTCGTGGGAGGTAGCAAAAAAGTGCCACTCAGCATTGACTTTAAAATCTTTTTTGTGTGCACATAAATTTACAAAAATACTCTTGTTCTTGTACTGAAAGGCAGCACCGTCCGAAAAATAAATCAATTACTTAACATTTTTATTGACATATTTCTTTTTTAAATCAGATATTACTTTCTTATTAAAAAGATGTACGCCTGCAGTATTATGCTTTTTCATATTCTATAATAAAATAAAATTTAAAAATTAAATCTACTTATTTATATCATTTTTTTAAAAATTTAGTATTTATATATTAATTAATTAAAAATAAACAATAATAAATAAATAATATAATAAATAAATAATAATAACAAAATAATAATAATAAGTAACAACAATAATAAAATTATTTAATAATAAATAATAATAAATTAATTTAAAGTTGAATCTTACTTGAAACAATATTATAAAAAAATAAATCGATAGATATATTTAAAAAATAAAATTTTGTAATAAAAATAAATTTACCGATCTGTGACGATCCTTTCACTGTATTTCACCTGAGATATTGAGTACTTCGAAAACAATTTACGTAGATTTTCACAAACAACAACAGCGCCAGGACATTTCTCGCATGTTAATAGGTGGCAAGATGGACAAAGATCTTCGCATATCATATTTGGATTTTTTTCTTTGAACATTGAATGTAAATCCTTTAAATTATGTAGCAAAAGTTGTTTCTGTACATTTGTGAGACCTGAATCTGTTTTAATGGAAATGCAGTCTTTTCTCCCTGGCATTATTCGACTGTTATCTTCTGTTAAGTAAAAAACTTTTACTTTTTGTACAATCTTGGGATCCATTGGTCGACCTTTTTTTTCTTTGGACAAGACTTATATCCACCTAATTGACGTTGCTTTTTTCCTTGAGAAGCCAGTCGATAAGAAACACCAAAATAATGCTGCATTTGACAAATGCTTAATTCAGTTGGAAGTGTTGTCAAGATTTCAATTTTCTGCCCGTAATTTTCTGCGGTCAATAAAGAATTTTTTACGTTAGAAATATATTAATAGGTCATTATGGCACGTTTTGGCTTTACTATTTTCTCTATAACTTGAGAAATCGTTGTTGCCTCAGCATTACTATCTTCAAAAGATAATTTTTGACGTTTTTCTTCACGTTCTGGTATTCGTAAAGAATATTCGTGAAGAATTTTGTTCATTTTTTCAATTTTCAATTCTTGATCAACTGTAGGAAACTCACATGTATGGTCCTTGTCATCTGTATCTGTATATTGAAAAAAGTAGAAGTTTATAAAAAAATTGCATAGTTTACTATCCTTTTCGAATAAAGTTATCTTAAACTACAATTTACAAACGGAATTTGTTATAAAACCATAAAATAAAATTGTAATAATACGTCTCTTAAATAAATTTCCTGATTTTTACCTGATACTTCTTCCATTCTATTTTTCAATTTTTTAATTTCAGAAATATTTGAAAAAGATTTTTCATTTTTAACTTTATCATTTCCAATCCTAAGTCTACATGAATTGCAGAAGAAATAGCTGATGAGAGAACTGAATTCAGAATTCCAATCCTTCGTAACACACTGAACACCTTTGTGAATTTAAATATATGTTTTTTTAAAAGCGGATTACAGCACCTATTTATAGGTGGCATTTTTCATGTAAAAGTAGATAAATAACGAACACTCAAAAAACACTACTTATATAAAAACACACACAATTGTTATTGTAACAATACACACGGGCGAAGTTGAGAATCCGTTGATTATATTCCAAGATATGCTTTTTTTAATTAACCCATTAAGGACCAAACGGACGAAATATTAGTGTTGACTTCGAGGAGTTTTCTTTATATGAAAAGGATCCTTAAAAAAACTAATATATACCATACCTAATGTAAAATTTATCGCTCTTTCAGATTCCGTTGTCAAAATTTGTTTATAACAATTATGAAAAAAGTTATGATTAATTTATTAAAAAAACACTATTTTTCGAGAAAAAAATTCATTTAATGGATATTTTCACACAGAAAAATTAAGGATATTGTCTCGAGAGCTCAAAATATCGCGTCCATGGACCCTCAGCTACAAAAACTATCAAAAAATAAATTTTAATTCCAAGATGGTGGTCGACAAAATGGCGGCTAAACCTCGAAAAATGGTCCACAAAAGTCCCAACGTGTTAAATAAATGAAATCTCAAATTCTGATCGCTGATTACAAATATAATTAGAATTTTAAAATATAATTATAATTTAAAAAAATTCAAAATGGCGGATCCAATATGGCGAAAGAATTTTTCAAAAATTTTGCTGAATTCACGTGAAACTTGTTACTCGGGGGTTTTTCGGGTCGCTGATTACGAATCCGATGTCAGTTTCACAAAATTCAAAATGGCGGATCCAATATGGCGGATGAATTTTTAAAAAATAACTGAATTCACTTGAAACTTGTTACTCAGGGGTTTTCGGGGTCTCTGATTACGAATATAAAGTTAGTTTTCTAAAATTCCAAATGGCAGATCCAATATGGCGGACGAATAATGAAACATTTTCCTGAATTGGGTTGAAACTTGTTACCCAGGGGTTTTTGGGGTCGCTGATTACAAATATAAAATTAGTTTTCAAAAATTCAAAATGGTGGATCCAATATGGCGGATGAATTGACAAATTTATTGTCTATTTTTTAGTAGTAAGTTATTCTTTTTTAAAAATGTTCATGTCCCTTAGCCGTCGATAGTCTCGCCGTTGCCCGACTCTTACCGCGAGGAGGTGGACATGTTAAAGTCTTTATTTTTTATAATTTTTGTAATTTCGATGGCTAAGGGACAAAAACATTTTCAAAAAAGAATAACTTGCTACTAAAAAATAGACAATAAATTTGTAAATTCATCCGCCATATTATATCCACCATTTTGAATTTTAGAAAACTATTTTTATATTCGTAATCAGCGACCCCAAAAATCCCTGGGTAACAAGTTTCAACTCAATTCAGGAAAATGTTTCATTATTCGTCCGCCATATTGGATCTACCATTTGGAATTTTAGAAAACTAACTTTATATTCGTAATCAGCAAACCCGAAAACCCCTGAGTAACAAGTTTCAAGTGAATTCAGTTATTTTTTTTAATTCATCCGCTATATTGGATCCGCCATTTTGAATTTTGTGAAACTGACATCGGATTCGTAATCAGCGACCCGAAAAACCCCCGAGTAACAAGTTTCACGTGAATTCAGCAAAATTTTTGAAAAATTCTTTCGCCATATTGGATCCGCCATTTTGAATTTTTTTAAATTACAATTATATTTTAAAATTCTAATTATATTTGTAATCAGCGATCAGAAAAACTCAACCAAACTAATTTTCATGCATGTGCATTTGAGATTTCATTTATTTAACACGTTGGGACTTTTGTGGACCATTTTTCGAGGTTTAGCCGCCATTTTGTCGACCACCATCTTGGAATTAAAATTTATTTTTTGATAGTTTTTGTAGCTGAGGGTCCATGGACGCGATATTTTGAGCTCTCGAGACAATATCCTTAATTTTTCTGTGTGAAAATATCCATTAAATGAATTTTTTTCTCGAAAAATAGTGTTTTTTTAATAAATTAATCATAACTTTTTTCATAATTGTTATAAACAAATTTTGACAACGGAATCTGAAAGAGCGATAAATTTTACATTAGGTATGGTATATATTAGTTTTTTTAAGGATCCTTTTCATATAAAGAAAACTCCTCGAAGTCAACACTAATATTTCGTCCGTTTGGTCCTTAATGGGTTAAGCACTGTAAAAAACTTCAATTGCTTATAACTTAGAGAAATTTAATTTTTTTTAAAATCCTTTGAACCGTTTAATAAACTCATAATGATGTTTACATTTCACTTGTTGTTAATTGAATACAGTAAATATGCAAATTTACTGTAACACTTCAGGAAGCCTTACCCAATTTATAAATTCTACAGAAAAAATTTCGCAACAATAATTTTTTGTTTAATAAAAACCGCTCTTTCGAATGGCATTAAAAATTTTTTTTTAATTTATAAATAAAAAAATTAAACATGCTTAAAAAACGTTCAATTTTTAGTTATTATATTTTTTTAGTGCGGGTATTCATATTGGAACATATCAAGAAGTCCTAAATATTGCGTCAAATATACATTTTATCAGATAGGGAAATTAAAAAAAAATTCAAAATGACAACACAAAATGGCGTGTAAAGTGAATTTTTATTTAGAATATCGTAGTCATGTGAAAAAAATCGCAAAACTTAATAGATTTCTATAAAATTTGACAACTAAGTGTTTCAAAGTCCCTAATCTCAAAAACAAAGTCAGAGTTTGAAAATTTAAAATAGTGGATCCAACATGTCAAACAAATTTTTTTTTATTCCGTGGATTCGCTTACAATTTTTACTCAGGGTTTTCAGGGTCGCTGATTACCAAATTAGTCATGTTTAAAAATTTTTAAATGACCTATACAATATCGTGGATGAAATACAAATTTTCAAATACAATTTTTAAAAACTAATTGGATTCACTTGAAAATTGTTCGTTAGAAATTTTCAGGAAGGCTCATTACGAATTCAAAGTGCGATTAAGAAAATTAAAAATTGCAGATCCAATACGGCATACGACTTAATTAGAACATTGATTGAATTTGCCTGAAACTCGTTTCGCGGGTATTTTTAGTGTCGTTCATTACTAAGTTTAGATTCATTTTTTAAAATTAAAAATGGAGAATCCAATATGTCGAATGGCTTTTCCAAAAGTGGATTAGCTTTGTCCAAAACTTGTTACTCGAGATTTTTTTTGTATCGCCGATTACGTCTCTGGAATCTAATTACAAATATTTAGAAAAAATGTATTGGTTTTTTTTTGTTTTTAACAGGCCTTCTGTGAAATAAGGTATGATAGGGTATTATCTGATAGGGTATTGTTTGTAGAATGCCCAAATATTATTTATAATTCAATAATCAATATTATTTCTATAACATTTTTATGTTATTTAATACTTGTAAAATATTTTTTAATTAACTCACCAACTTTATAATTCTCTTATTTTATTCAAAGACAGAAAAATCTCCTATTAGTTTTTGGAGATGAATAACACCTGTGACTGATTTCTTAAAGAATATCTTACTTCCTTTGATTTCTTATATTTTTCCTTGATTGTTCTTTATTTCCTTTATTTAATTATTAGAATAGCACTCTATTTATTTAATCCAAAAAATAATATTAAAATTAATTTTGGTATATAAAATTTCAGGGTTACCGAGTTTAAACTTTTAATTGATTCTGATATTTTAAACAATACAAAATTATTTAACTTTATACATTTTTTATAATTTACTTAAAAAAATTTTATAATATTTTATCGTATTTTAAATTCTTTTTATTAATTATTTTTAAGTAATATTATTTCACAGAAATTACTCAGGCCTATAAAAGTTAACTTTTCTTTGGAATAATGGATGCAACTAGGTGTTTCTGAAGGGTTTTGCGATAAACACGAATGCTGGGTCAAAAATGCTCCATCACGTCGTCTTTGAAAAAAATGAGGTTAAAACCTCTAAAAACAGCGTGGTAGGGGCAGTTGGTAGTAGTACTTTGGTAGTTCTTAAAAATTGTGGGGTAAAATCCTGAAGTGATAAAAACTTATCAGTAATAAATTATTAACAGAAATTAAAGCTTAATTCATGCCTTTTCAAAAGAGCTCTTAGTCGATTTATATACTTTATTCCTTAACCTTTAGAGGGCCGGTAAATTTGCACAGATTTTAGTACTTCTTTATTACAAAAAAGTTTATAAATAAGAAGTCAATTCAATAAAATGATTCGACAACAAAAATGGTGGCCACTATAGTGGCCACCCCGGCCCTTTAAAGGTTAAAGCAGGAATTGTGTTTTTATATAGGGGTGCGACAACTTTAATATGAGCGATTCCACGTCAAGTGATCAAGGGGTCTTTTTGTGTAATGTTTATTTCAATAATTTTTTACTCTTAAACAATAAAATATACAAATTTGACAAAGTACATTTTGGAAAGGTTTTTTCATTCTCTTTCGATTGGAAACAAGCATTTTGAAAAAAAAAATTTTTGACCCAAAAAAATCAAAATTAAAAATAAATTTCAATTTTGATTTTTTTGGGTCAAAAATTTTTTTTTTCAAAATGCTTGTTTCCAATCGAAAGAGAATGAAAAAACCTTTCCAAAATGTACTTTGTCAAATTTGTATGTTTAATTGTTTAAGAGTAAAAAATTATTGAAATAAGCATTGTACTGAAAAACCCAAAAATAATAATATTTTAAATTTTATATTAACTATTCTTGTACACTATGTAACTATAAAAACAATCTAGAACATCTCTCTCCATAAAAACAACTATTTGCCCACCCTAAAAAACAACCCTTTAATTTAAAGTTCTTTCCTCCACCTTACTGACAACTGAATAAAATTAAAACATTTTCAAACACTAAGCAACTGTTATACATTGTTAAACATTTCTTTGCATAACCAAAATTGTTTATCTACCCTTAAAAACAACCTTTAAATTTAATGAAAGAATTGTGGGTAAATAGTTGTTTTTACGGAGAGAGATGTTCTAGATTGTTTTTAAAGTTACTTAGTGTACAAGAATGTTCAGTATAAAATTTAAAATATTTTTATGCAGATATTTCACATCAAACAAAAATTATTTAAGGGTTGTTTTAAATGACAATAAATCGACAAAATTCTTTTAGCAACAGTTTTGAGTACACGTCTGTTTCTTTTTCAATTATCATTTTTTTATCCTGGAGAATACCGATATTTTGTATCACTTCCTCCTCGAGAGGAAGCTTTGCATTCGTGATGATTTCTAATTTTTCAAAAGAAGGTTATATGAACTCTTTTTTGTTCTAATACATGTATATGATGATCTGAGAAAATGTCCAGATCAGGGTTTTACAGCAAAATTTTTCAAAAAGTACCAAAAACGCTGTTATTACGGGTTTCAACCCTATTTTTTCAAAAACTTGACGTGATGGGTTAAACAATAATAAAACTCTGGTTGATGGCTACATTGATTTCTTTAAGCTTAAATATACTACTTCTGATCGATGTTCTGTTGTGTACTGTACCGTACCATACCGTAATATACCGTACCGTACTGCACTGCACAGAAAAAAACTGAACTCAAAATGAGTCAGAAAAGTTACTCATTATGAGGTGCAACAAAAATGAACCTCGTAGATGGCGCCACGTTCTATGTCATTTAACATAGACTCATTTTGAGTTGCAACAAAAATGAGTCCAATTCTTTTCTGTGTGTACTCTATGGTATATTCTAATAAAAGTTATATATTTGTAATGACACTTGTCATTACAAATACACTTGTCATGCTTTGCAACGCGTCCTAATGCTGTCTCTAAGTCAGTTATACGTATATACGAAATGAGTAAAAAATTTAGTAATCTTAAAACTCACATAACTCTATCAATTTTTATCAGATTACATTTAAATGTAGCTCATTCGACGCGGAATCAAATTTACTATAACAATAATGCACTGAAAAAATTCCTTATATCGGATACTATTGTAAAAATGTCTTCAAAGTTGAAAAAATGGAGAAAAAATAAAAAAATTTTAAATATTTTCATCTACAGTTTCGTCAGTTCTTATTTCAGCAAAATTTTCAAAACACTGTCGGAAAGCTTTGTTTTTCCCCTTTCAAACTAAAAAAAAGTTGGAAATTGGATGGAAATTAGCGAAATTATGAGTGACTGTTCACATCAACCTACAGAAAAACGGTTTTTTGGCCATAAAATGAGATTTTTGAGATGTATTGGAAATTTCTCCTATACCATTTTTCTTAGTTTTACTAGACCTACAAGTTATACTAGGTCCGCAAGAAGTGTATTTTCACTGTTGCACAGTGTTAGATTTGCTTAAAAATGGTTACTTGGGGATTTTTGAGGATGCTGATTACGAATCATACTTCAGAACAATATTATGTTTATCCTCCACGTCCGTTAGCGGTCAACAAAATTTTATCGACGTTGCCCACCTTAATCTTTTTACTACTGCGAAACCGTTTCTATCTTTTAGTTCTAGACATTATGTAAATAATGAATCATAAGTCTTTGTGAGAATAATGAAATCAAACAAGTTAGTCTTTGAGGGAATAATGATCTTCTGTTCTTTACTAATTTGTTCTGTTTTTTACCAATCGAGAATTTCATTTTTCCCATAAAGACTAACTTGTTTGATGTTCATATTGTTCGCAAGTCAAATTAAAAAAACAACTCAAAAACAGAATTAAAATAAAAATTCCATGCATGGAATGGAAATGTACATAGGTTTTAAACATTTTTTGAGTTACCTCTTACTTAAAATTTTTGTCGGTTATTCAAAAAAGACATATAACTTCTTTTGTTTTTAACCGTTTAGATAATTCTTTTTGAAAAATACTTATAGTAAGAAGTTCTATGAAGAAAAAAATAACACCTATTAACCGAAAGAAAGTAAGTACACTTTCCTGCACACTTTTAAATGTGCAAAAATTGCCAACTTTGTGCTGCATTTATGTTCAAGAAAAGTATCTCTTTTCCAGCAGGTGTTACACAAAATATTTTTTTGCCCTTTCATCGCCGTAAGAAAAAACTAATATTATTATTTTTGTTCATTTCGTTACTCAACTTATAGCCAATTCTACATTATTTATTTAACAAGTAAAAGTACAAAAACTAAGAGATAATCAATCCTCCCAATTCTTTACTGCGCCTTATTGGAAGACAATCGTGCTATCATTGTGAGTAGCGACTTATTAATTTTTAATACACCTGCTATTGCATTAGTTTTAAAGGATTGTTCAATCGCCCCCCCCTCTTTTCTTATAATATAAAATATTTAATACTTCAATTTTTCTTTGTTATTTATTTTTAACCTGGTTTCGAAAATTCAACTTACCAAAATAATACGAAAGTCAAAAAAAATCCTACCAATTGTTGTTACAATATGACAAGTATTATTCTTATATGTGTGTACTGTACAAGTGCGAGTTGCACTTTTTTATTTTTAAATTTTTAAACAAAATCTTAAAAATTAAAAAAAAAAATTTTTTATCTTTTAAATTAATTTCTGTTACGAAATTGTAAACGTATAATATTATACCAATTTTTAATCAATTATATCAAATTATTTAAATAATGACATAGACGAATTTCCTTTTTACAGATATGGAATTTTCGTCAAATTTGTTTCACAGAAAAAGACTGTGAAGCCCCAAAAATAGCTGATTGGTTATTTTCTTTTACTAGGAGATGGGTAGCTACTTGACCCTTATTGGAACTCGTAACCCTCTAGCAAGGTAGAGAAGTCATTACAGTTGTATTCCGGACTGTAGCAAGTGGAGAATGCCGGAGAACCGCGTGGGGAATCAACGCAATTCTTAGAACTTCATTGTGCAGAGACTAGTGCAGCGAATTCATTAGCTCATCGAACCTTATCATCATCAGAAAGCGAGATAGGCGGAAGGTGATTGTGGGTCAGGGAGGCGAATAGTTAGGTCCTTAGTACTGTCGTGGCGGGGGGGGGGGGTTGATTTGGTATGTGGCACTGTGTTGGTCGAGAACGATGAGCTGGCCCCGTAGGTAAGAGAGATTTGGCAGACAGACGGTGGGGAACCTAGGGCGGCTGGAGAATGGCTTCCTTCCCTCCTTCCTTCTCCTTCTGGCTCCTGGTCGAGGCTCGTAGAAAGGAAGAGATGGATATTAGGTATGGGATAAAAATCAAGCTGATTTGTGTGATTTAAAGTATAGCTATTTATTTTCTCAATCAAACAAAGTCTCTCTCTCTCTCTCGCTCTCTCTCTCTCTGTGCAATCAGAGGTCTGACAAGAATTCTAGAAGTGCATGAATTTTCATAGGTTTATACAAACGCTATGAGCGAACTTCTTAAAAGTAAGATCAAAATGCGATTTCGTTTTGTCGGTAATTAAGTATCACATAGAAAAAAACTAAAATCCCAGGTCGCGCATCATTCGTTTCAAGCAAATGCGATAAATTTTTCAAAAAGTCGTCCGCCATTTTGAATTTTAAAAAACTATCATTATATTTGAATTCAGCGAACCTAAAACACTCCGAGCAACAAGTTTAAAACGAATACGGTGAATTTTTCAAAAGTCGTTCGACATATTGGATCCGCCATTTGAAAATTTAAAAATCTAACATTGCATGCGTAATGAGTGACCCCAGAAACACATAACTACTAAATTCAAGCAAATTAACCCTCCTGCGCATAAAGCCGAGTATACTCGTCCAAACTGAACCGTTACCGTATGCATGAGGATAAGTATACTCGTCGAAACATTTTTGTTAATAACTTTTGTTAAAATAAATATTAGAATATCGGACAAGTTTCAAATTGCTTTCAATGAAGAAACAAAGCTAATTGAATTATTTAGCACACTATATATTATTTACTTAACAATAAATATTGCATATAAAATGTTTTAAAAAAGTGAAAAATTTCTGTTTTATAAATTATTGTTTGTTTATCGGATTTTCCAAAAATTGTCTATCAAAGGGTTTCTGGGTGCGCTGATTACGAATTTAACGTCAAAATTCAAAAATTCAAAATGGCGAATGACAATTTTGAAAAAGTTTTCTGATCGTCCCGTCTATCGCTATCTAAGGGTTTTTAAGGTCGCTGATTACAAATATAAAAGCTAAATTTTAAAAATCTAAATGGCCAATTCTATATGTCAACAAACAGTTTTAATAAAATTTTCTTATTGAAAAATTTATTCCTATTGTAGTCTTTGATTAACAATATAAAATAATAATTAAAAATTGTGTATGAATTTTGATACAATTTTTGACTTTATATTTCTAATCAGTGACCTCAAAAACCACTAGATATTGATAGATGGGTCGATTTGAAAACTTCTTCAAAATTGTCGTCCGCCATTTTGGAATTTTGAAATTTTAGACTTTATATTTGTAATCAGCGACCACATAACCCCTAGATAGCGATAGACGGAACGATTAGAATTTTTTTAATTGTTAAAATTGTCAGCCATATTGTGTCCGCCATTTTGAATTTTAGAATTCTGACCCCGGATTCGTAATCAGTGACCCCGAAAACCCCTAGATACCGATCGCCGTGCAAATCCTACATTCTGAAAAATGTATGCATTTGCAAGCGACTTTGTGGGTGGAAGCGTATGTTAATTTGAATTTATCACACGGTATTATTAAATAATAATTTATAAACTGATAACACATGACTCTAGTTGACTGAATTTTTAAATGGAAAATACATGTAATTTTTCCTGGAAATCACTCAAAATATTTTCTAGCTTACACAAAATTTTTTTAAATTCTTAAACTTCAGGAACTTTTAGTACATGACTAGAGGTAAAAGTTACAATTTTTCCAAATTTTTTTGAAAATATTTTCTCCATTTAAGGTAAATGTTCCTATTTGTGCACGTGTACCGATTTTTACACTTTGCGCATATATGTGCAAATTTTAATAGAAATCAATTAAATATACTGTTGTAAGTACTTTCTTTTTATCCTGAAACGTATTTTATTATTATAAAACGGTATTTTATGAAAAAATGTTTTAATAATTCTATTTTGT
The DNA here is from genome assembly GCA_032872475.1 of Leptopilina myrica (nomen nudum). Lineage (NCBI taxonomy): Eukaryota > Metazoa > Arthropoda > Insecta > Hymenoptera > Figitidae > Leptopilina > Leptopilina myrica (nomen nudum). The sequence continues at coordinate 34,324,705 of CM065463.1, read as the reverse complement.
ATTTTGACATCTGCAAGCAATCAAGTCATTTGACAGGTTTATGTTTTAGAGTTTATCAGAGCAAAAAACAATGAAGTTATATAAATTAAAGTGAGTATTTATTAGATTTGATAATAGTTTACTTTTTTAAACAGGTAATGCATATAATAAGATGTATGTATCACAGCGTATTTATGAAAACTACTAATCAGTTCACAAAATGGTACATTAACCTTTTTTCATAAAAACACAATAATTCACTATACTTGGACAATAAAAAATTGATTTAAAGTCATATTTGCTTTGAAAATTAATATATCTTCTTATCGTAAAAAAATTTTATAAAGAAACACAAAGGTGATTTTTCCACATTTAACTGTAGTGGAAATTTAAGTAGTCCACAAATAGGGACATTTACCTTACGAGCTTTATGAATATGTCGTTATCACATTAAAAAGGTCTAATATGTTAATTTTACTTTTTAAAACGTTGAATATCATGTTCCTATATATAAAATAACATAACATAATATAATATAATACATTCATATTATACACGGAGAAAAATTATTTCTGAAAATTTACCGAACTTTGTTCGGTAAAACTGGGATGAAGTGTCAAAACTGTAATTTTTAAGGAACAGGACTCTAAAAGCAATTGCATTGAAAAATAATGTAAAAAGAATAAATCTTACGGTACATGTATTAGCCCTTTACTAACAGTTCGGTAAAATGTAGGGTAAGTGTACACTATACTTAGTTTTATTGAAAGTTCGGTAAAAAGTTAGGCACATTGTTCGGTAAAACTTATATTTATTGTATAGTTCGGTAAAACGTAGGGTAAGTGTTCACTATACTTATTTTTATTAAATGTTCAGGAAAACGTAAGGTACAATGTTCGGTAAAATTTATATTCATTGAATTACTGAATAGTTCGGTAAAACTTCAAGAATAAAAAATAATGTCATTGCAGTAGTTCTACAGTAATACTGTCGTAAATCTCATTTTACATCTTTAATCACTACCTAAACCCCCTACAATTATTCACGAACAAATACTTATTCATTACACCTGCCTACAGTACTTTCTAAACGCATACATTAATACATACATCGCACGATTTACATTATTGCTTCAGAAAGCTTCAACTGTCCTTATATATGAATCTAAATTTTATTTTACCGCTTTTGAGAAAGATTCAAATTAATAAACAATAGTTGTATGAAATAAAAAAATCATCAATATTTAATCTATGTTACTGAATAATTTTTAATTATATTTAAGGTCAATTTATGAAATAGTTTCAAATAGTTTTATGTAATAAAACAATAGTTTATTAAAATTCTTATTATTACTAAATTTTTATCAAAAAAGATTAAAATAATCAATTTTAGTGTTATTGTTACTATAAATCAGGGACCGTCTCAAAGGTTAGTTTCGTTTTAGTTTTCGAGATAGCACGAAACTAAATTAACAAAGTGACTTTAGTTTCAAGTCGACACGAAACTAAACTAATAAAGTGTATTTAGTTTCGTGACAACTCGAAACAAAAGATTAAAGAACATAATTATTTAGTGTCAAACACAAAAAATTGTTTTTCCTGACTTACGTAACTAGAGCAACTTAAGTAATTAATGTAAGTTACGCAACCAGAGTAAATTTCGTAACTATAGTAACTTACATAATTAAAGGAAATAACTATAATTACATAACCAGACTAAATAACGTAACTATAGTAACTTATGTAAATGGTCAAACTTACATAAGTTCTTTTAATTGCGTAAGGTGTTATATAGTTACGTAAGTTATGCAACTTTGATAATTAGTTATAAGTTTTATCATTTACGTAACTTGCGTAAGTTATTCCACTTACGTGACTTATGTAAGTTTGATCTTTTACGTAAATTACATACGTAAGTTATATTAATTTCGTCAGTTGCAGTAGCTTGATTATTTACGTAAGTTACGTCAAATTGATAAATTACGTAAGTTATTCTAGCTACGTAACGGACGTCAGTTGGATTTTTTACGTAACCGACGTAACTTGTATCCTTTACGTAAGTTATTGTAGTTACGTAACTTACGTAAGTTGTATCCTTGACGTAAGTTACTGTAGTTACGTTATTTACTCTGGTTACGTCACATACGTAACTTACTGCAATTATGTAAATTACTAAAGCTACGTAATTTACTCTGGTCACGTAAGTTACATTAATTACTTACGTTGCGGAAACAATTTTTCTGTGATTGTCACTAAATTATTATGTTTTTCATTCTTTTGATTCGAGTTGACACGAAACTTAATAGTTTCAAATACTTTTGTTTTTGGATTATTTAAGAACTAAAACGAAAGTAATTTTCTATTTAATTTCGTTTCAGAAGCGGTTTCTGCTATAAATAAAATGATTAATTATTAGTTAATGAGTATAAATAGGTTAAAAACAACTAACTATTAACATCAAAGTTTTTTTTACAACGGGGCATTTAAAAAAGTATTTCAATCCTGAAAACTAACAATTCAAGCAAGTCAAGGAAGGTTTACCAAACTATTCCTGAAAACTAATACTCGAGTCACGTCAAGAAAGTTTTACCGAACTGTTCCTGTTGCTGCCCCCAAGCGACGAAATCTGATATCTTAACGTAAAAAAATATGAATGCTACACATTTGTTAATTAATATTTAGTAAATTTTGTCGCCTTTGTTCATATATTATATTGTTAAATTTAAAAAAAATTTTAACAGTTTTCAAAATTCTACCGCCACAGATCGGTGCTCAATTTTATAAACTTTTATTTAAAAAAAAATTATTAAAAACAAATAATATTTGTAACCTCTAGACCGAATGGTACGTGACAATCAACTTCCTTCCTCTGTGGAGTTGGTGTTTAAAATTACTAGCGTCGTTATCCTCGCTCGTTCGTTTATTTCCACTTATATAAATTTATTTAATAGTATCTCTATTGATAATGTATATATTAAATAAATTATAATTTATATATATATATATATATATATATATATATATATGAATGAGTATGTGTTGTGTATTTCTGTGTGAATATACATTTGTATGTAAATAATAAATAAAGTTTTTTTTAATGTGCATTTGTTGACGCAGCTTTTTTCAGATCAAAATTAATTTTAAAAATTGATAATTACTTATCGACAACCATATCGACGTAATTATCATAAGTAACACCTAACTCTAAACCAAAGAGTTCAATTGACATCTAATAGATGTCACTATGTGCTGATATAGTCGAAATCTTCATATTTCAAGGTTTCTTTTTATTTTATATTTAAAAATTTTTAGGATCATTTGGGGTAAATGTAAACGGAATATCTATTTTTCACCGAAAACATGAGTTTTTTTTGTTAAAAGCTAAAATGGACTGATTTTTTTTGCATGAACTTGTTACTTTACTTCCCTAGAAAAATTTTATGAGGTCCAAAAAAATATGAATGCACCTGAATCGTTTAAAACTGACTGTTTACATTTACCCGAGATTTTTAAATTTTCTTAAAATTCGGGGTAAATGTAAACACCACTGTTTAAGAACCAAGTTATTTCAAGTATACTACTGTTTTAAGGGATGGGAAAACTGAAAAAAAATTCTATGTAGATGTAAATCAACCAGTTGACTGATAATGTATCATATAAAATAAACAATCAACCATTACAAAATTACTTATGTAAAAACTTTAATACCTTCAACAAATATTAATAGATTTTCATTCAGCTTGGTAAAAAAAGTTTTTAAGGTTGCTGAATAAGAATATAAAATCGAATTTTTTAATTTCAAAATGGTGGATCCAATATGGAACTGTTTCCTATATTCTAAACATGTAAATGCACTAACCAATACTGAGTAACACGAAGGAGGTATTGGAAAGATCACTTCTGCAAAAAAAAGGAACTCTTGTGACAATGGCATTGACTGTATCGGCTCAAGGAAATTATATACCACCTTTTTTCGACTTTTCACGAAAAAAATACAAACCTTATTTCTTGTCCAATGCACCAGTAGGAAGCGCCGGAAGTGCGAACAAAAGTGGCTAGATGATAGCTTCCGATTTTTTGTTATTTTTAAAACATTTTCAAAACCACTCTCAATCTTCGCCAAACAATCCTATTCTTTCAATTTTGGACAATCATCAATCCCATATTAGTCCAGTCGCCCTGTGTTTTTTCGTGCCAAAATTGATACCTTAAGTCTGATTGTGGATTCATATAGTGTGGGGTGGTAGTATGAAGATGTATATGTTTCCCACTTGAGATTTTTTAAGCTGCGCGTTATAAACAATTTTTAAGGTGCCAAAAAACAGTTTTTTGATGACCGTTCTTTCTTATCAAATTATAGGGGAAAAAATTGTTAATAAAAGTTATAGAGCTCGAAAATACCTTTAAAATGATGTGTCATATGTTAAAATTGGTCCATTTGTTTACTTGCAAATGAATTTAAACCACTAAAAATGGCACTTTCTTATTTGTTTAATAACTTGAACAAAAGTTAACAAATTCTTTCGATATTCTCCAAAAATGTTCCTCTGAAGACCCTCAAGATGTGTGCCAAATCTGAATACGATTCGATAAATAGTTTATGAGAAATTCCATTTGTTAACTAAAAACATGATTTTTTAAAATGGAATTTCTACATTTATGGCAGGATAAAAATTAATTTTTTTGTTGGGTTCTCTTCATGAAATGCCAATCTATCAATCACAATTTATAGCGAATTGAATTTTTACAAGAAAACTGGTTTTTTTGGGGGGGGGGAATTTTTAGCTTATAAACAAATGAACACTACATCAACAATTTTTATTTTAACAATTTAGCATAAACGTCATTTGATTACTTATTCTTTCCTGCAAATTTTGCAAAAATAAATTTTGATCTAGGTCAAAAGGGGGGGAAGATAATTTTTTTTCTTTAAAACATTCCTGAGCCTTTAATTATTAATATTTTTTATTTTTTTTATTATATTTTTTTAGTTGATTAGTGATACTAATTATAAAAAAATCAATCTTAACACTTATGCACTTCTTGTTCGTAAAAATATTTTTCAAAAGTATGCGACGTTTGAATGCAACGTTTGAGCAGCCTAGCTGCTCTAGGATGCATAGTGGGGGACATCATCAGTCGCTCGCGCTAAAGATGAATTCAATCTTTCAAATTCGTAAAAGTTGTCATAACATTCAAACAAATTGATGAATTTTCATCATTTTTTTTAAACTGGGCTAAAATTTTCTCAGGAATTCAAATTTTCTATTTGTTTTTTAGAAAATTTATAAATAATGTCAAAATATTAATAATTACAAAATTTTTTTTTTAAATTCATTTTTTTCAAATTTTTTATTTTTAACTTCTCGAATTTGTGTTGCTTTTATTATTCGAGAAGTTAAAAATAAATAATTTGAAAAAAAATTAATTTAAAAAAAACAAAAATAAATTTTTTTTAATTAATAATATTTTGACATTATTTATAAATTTTTCAAAAAACAAATAGAAAATTTGAATTCCTGAGAAAATTTTAGCCCAGTTTAAAAAAAATGATGAAAATTCATCAATTTGTTTGAATGTTATGACAACTTTTACGAATTTGAAAGATTGAATTCATCTTTAGCGCGAGCGACTGATGATGTCCCCTACTATGCATCCTAGAGCAGCTAGGCTGCTCAAACGTTGCATTCAAACGTCGCATACTTTTATAAAATATTTTTACGAACAAGAAGTGCATAAATGTTAAGATTGATTTTTTATAATTAGTATGACTAATCAACTAAAAAAATATAATAAAAAAAATAAAAAATATTAATAATTAAAGGCTCAGGAATGTTTTAAAGAAAAAAATTATCTTCCCCCCCTTTTGACCTAGATCAAAATTTTTTTTTGCAAAATTTGCAGGAAAGAATAAGTAATCAAATGGCGTTTATGCTAAATTGTTAAAATAAAAATTGTTGATGTAGTGTTCATTTGTTTATAAGCTAAAAATTCCCCCCCCCAAAAAAAACCAGTTTTCTTGTAAAAATTCAATTCGCTATAAATTGTGATTGATAGATTGGCATTTCATGAAGAGAACCCAACAAAAAAATTAATTTTCATCCTGCCATAAATGTAGAAATTCCATTTTAAAAAATCATGTTTTTAGTTAACAAATGGAATTTCTCATAAACTATTTATCGAATCGTATTCAGATTTGGCACACATCTTGTGGGTCTTCAGAGGAACATTTTTGGAGAATATCGATAGAATTTGTTAACTTTTGTTCAAGTTATTAAACAAATAAGAAAGTGCCATTTTTAGTGGTTTAAATTCATTTGCAAGTAAACAAATGGACCACTTTTAACATATGACACATCATTTTAAAGGTATTTTCGAGCTCTATAACTTTTATTAACAATTTTTTCCCCTATAATTTGATAAGAAAGAACGGTCATCAAAAAACTGTTTTTTGGCACCTTAAAAATTGTTTATAACGCGCAGCTTAAAAAATCTCAAGTGGGAAACATATACATCTTCATACTACCACCCCACACTATATGAATCCACAATCAGACTTAAGGTATCAATTTTGACAAAAAATGACCACTTTTTTCACAGGGCGACTGGACTATATCTCCATTGATGCTCCCCAATTTTCTCAGGAGCATCATATTACAGTTTTGTCTTTGCCGCCACACTGTTCGAATAAACTCCAACCTCTGGATAGAAGTGTTTTTGGGCCATTAAAAAAATCTTACAATAATCATTGCGATTATTGGATGTTGAATAATCCAGGCAAGACCATGACGATATACGACATTCCTTCGATCGTTACCTCAGCATTACCAACAGCTGCAACAAATTCAAATATTGCATCCGGATTACGAGTTTCAGGAATCTGTCCTCTCAATCCAGATGTTTTTAGAGACATTGATTTCATCCTCATTATTGTCACTGATAGAGCTTTGATTGAAGAGGACCGTTCACGAACAAGCTCGTCAAACGAAAATGATATTCCTAATGCTTTAAGGCAAGACATCATCGACGACGACATTCCTCTCGACCAGGTTCTTTAATCGATTCGATCGTTTCCGAAGGCAGGTGAAAGAAAGGTAACAAATAAGGACGAAAACGCAGGAGATCTGCAATTCTGACTGACGCCACAAAAATAGACACTCTTGTAGAATAGATTACAAAAAAACCAATAAAACTAACAGGAATGAAAGCGAAGATCCTTCAACAACGCAGCCAGTTCGTAGAAAATGTTGACGTCTGAAAAAATACCAAATTCACAGTAATTTCTAATTATTTTAATTCTTATAAAATTTGACAAATAAAAATGTTTTTTAATAGATTTATATACTGATGGTTGTAATGAATAAATAAAGTAATTATTTTAATGTTTAATGTTATTTAATAATTATAATGTTTTATATAAAATTATTAGAGGTGAGCAAAAAGCTCGAAGCTTGAGGCTCGGCCGAGCTTTTTCGGGTTTTTCGTTTTTCGTGCAGAGCCGAGCCCTAGACAAACACGTAAAGTGCACCCGGGTGTGCAGGAGTCAAGTGAAAATAATCCTCAGGGAATTTTTGTTTATATTAAATAATCATAAACATAGACTAACCCTAAAGTGCACCCGGGTTTCCAGGAGTCAGGTGAACATCTTCATCAGCGAATTTTTGTTTCTATCGGATAATCATAGCTATAGACCAACTCTAACGTGTACCTGGGTGTCCAGGAGTCAAGTGAAAATCATCCTCAGGGAATTTTTGTTTATATTGAATAATCATAAACATAGACTAACCCTAAAGTGCACCCGGGTGTCCAGGAGTCAGGTGAACATCTTCTTTAGGAAATTTTTGTTTCTATCGAATAATCATAGCTATAGACCAACTCTAAAGTGCACCCTGGTGACAAGGAGTCAGGTGAACATCTTCTTTACGGAATTTTTGTTTCCATCGAATAATCATAGCTATAGACCAACTCTAAAGTGCACCCGGGTGTTCAGGAGTCAGGTGAACATCTTCTTCAGGGAATTTTGGTTTCTATCGAATAATCATAGCTACAGACCAACTCTAAAGTGCACCCCGGTGTCCAGGAGTCAGGTGAACATCTTCTTCAGGGAATTTTTGTTTCTATCGAATAATCATAGCTATAGACCAACTCTAAAGTGCACCCTGGTGACAAGGAGTCAGGTGAACATCTTCTTCAGGGAATTTTTATTTCCATCGAATAATCATAGCTATAGACTAACTCTAAAGTGCACCCGGGTGTCCAGGAGTCAGGTGAACATCTTCTTCAGGAAATTTTTGTTTATATTGAATAATCATAAACATAGACTAACCCTAAAGTGCACCCGGGTTTCCGGGAGTCAGGTGAACATCTTTATTAGCGAATTTTTGTTTCTACCGAACAATCATAGCTACAGACCAACTCTAAAGTGCACTCTGGTGTCCTGGAGTCAGGTGAACATCTTCTTTAGGGAATTTTTGTTTCCATCGAATAATCATAGCTATAGACCAACTCTAAAGTGCACCCGGGTGTTCAGGAGTCAGGTGAACATCTTCTTCAGGGAATTTTGGTTTCTATTGAATAATCATAGCTATAGACCAACTCTAAAGTGCACCCGGGTTTCCGGGAGTCAGGTGAACATCTTTATTAGCGAATTTTTGTTTCTACCGAATAATCATAGCTACAGACCAATTCTAAAGTGCACCCCGGTGTCCAGGAGTCAGGTGAACATCTTCTTCAGGGAATTTTTGTTTCTATCGAATAATCATAGCTATAGACCAACTCTAAAGTGCACCCTGGTGACAAGGAGTCAGGTGAACATCTTCTTCAGGGAATTTTTATTTCCATCGAATAATCATAGCTATAGACCAACTCTAAAGTGCACCCTGGTGACAAGGAGTCAGGTGAACATCTTCTTCAGGGAATTTTTATTTCCATCGAATAATCATAGCTATAGACTAACTCTAAAGTGCACCCGGGTGTCCAGGAGTCAGGTGAACATCTTCTTCAGGAAATTTTTGTTTATATTGAATAATCATAAACATAGACTAACCCTAAAGTGCACCCGGGTTTCCGGGAGTCAGGTGAACATCTTTATTAGCGAATTTTTGTTTCTACCGAATAATCATAGCTACAGACCAACTCTAAAGTGCACTCTGGTGTCCTGGAGTCAGGTGAACATCTTCTTTAGGGAATTTTTGTTTCCATCGAATAATCATAGCTATAGACCAACTCTAAAGTGCACCCGGGTGTTCAGGAGTCAGGTGAACATCTTCTTCAGGGAATTTTGGTTTCTATTGAATAATCATAGCTATAGACCAACTCTAAAGTGCACCCGGGTTTCCGGGAGTCAGGTGAACATCTTTATTAGCGAATTTTTGTTTCTACCGAATAATCATAGCTACAGACCAATTCTAAAGTGCACTCTGGTGTCCAGGAGTCAGGTGAACATCTTCTTTAGGGAATTTTTGTTTCTATCGAATAATCATAGCTACAGACCAACTCTAAAGTGCACCCCGGTGTCCAGGAGTCAGGTGAACATCTTCTTCAGGGAATTTTTGTTTCTATCGAATAATCATAGCTATAGACCAACTCTAAAGTGCACCCGGGTTTCCGGGAGTCAGGTGAACATCTTTATTAGCGAATTTTTGTTTCTACCGAATAATCATAGCTACAGACCAACTCTAAAGTGCACTCTGGTGTCCAGGAGTCAGGTGAACATCTTCTTTAGGGAATTTTTGTTTCTACCGAATAATCATAGTTACAGACCAACTCTAAAGTGCACCCTGGTGTCCAGGAGTCAGGTGAACATCTTCTTCAGGGAATTTTTGTTTCCATCGAATAATCATAGCTATAGACCAACTCTAAAGTGCACCCGGGTGTCCAGGAGTCAGGTGAACATCTTCTTCAGGAAATTTTTGTTTCTATCGAATAATCATTGCTATAGACCAACTCTAAAGTGCACCCGGGTGTCCAGGAGTCAGGTAAACATCTTCTTCAGGAAATTTTTGTTTCTATTGAATAATAATCATTGCTATAGATCAACTCTAAAGTTGGTCTATAGTCTTCAACATATTTTAGAATTTTAAAGAGTATTTCAGTATACGTTAAGGACTATTTTAGAATTATTTTTAATTTATTAAATGATTAGAAAAATGACAATATTTAATTAAAATAATAATTAAGGCAATAAAATTATTTTCTGTTCATTATTGTAAAAACTTATTTAACGATTAATAATTATATTTTATATATACATATAAAAAGATTTTAATCCTCCAATATATAATTCACAAACACTGTACACAAGAATTTGTAAATGAACGGTATTCGATAAAAACAAAAATTCCCTGAAGAAGATGTTCACCTGACTCCTGGGCACCCAGGTACACTTTAGAGTTGGTCTATAGCTATGATTATTCGATAGAAACAAAAATTTCCTGAAACAAAAATTACCTGAAGATGATGTTTACATGACTCCTGGACACCTGGGTGCACTTTAGTGATTGTCTATAGCTATAATTATTTTGATGGAAACCTAAATTTCCTGAAACTGGTGCAAGTACTCGAAAAACACGGGTACCCGAAATTTTCGAGTACTCGAGTGGATTCGGGTACCCGAAAAATTCGAGTACCCGAAAATTCCGGGTATCCGGTACATCGAGCCAGGCTCGGGCTCGGCCATTCGATCTTTTTTGCACACCTCTAAAAATTATATAAAACATTATATAATTATATAATTATATAATTATACGTTATATAAAATGTTTAATAATTAATAATTATTTAATAATGTTTAATAAAACAATAAATTTGAATAATGCCATGATTATATTACAGTGTAACGAATTGCCCCATACGCTGTCACGATTTACCCTGGTATCGGGGTAATTCATGACGACAGGCATAATCAGCCAATTCAGGTTCTATCTAAGATGACAAAAAGGTTAAAGACAAAATACATGAAAAATATCCTTGTCGGCAAAGAACATTAGAAACATTTTTAAAACGTTTCATGTCTGGTATGGGACCATCTCTATTGGATTTAATTCGCAATGATGTGGTGGCAATCTTAAGACAGAATAATTATTCTTCTTTGCTATTTCATTAACAATTGCTTTTTACTTTTTTCACTAAATCCATTACAATAACACTATTACCCCAGTCGCATATTATTTTACAGCAATATCGAGAACATTTCCTCAACATTACCAAATATTGCCTCAATATTGTCAATGTTCCTGAAACATTTTGTGCTACTGGGGTATCATCTAATTTTGGTAGAATATTTACAAACCATTCTTTAAAATTTTCTCAATTCATCTCGTCATAAAAATCCATTAATTTTTTTTTATTCAGAGAACAGTAAACCATTCATGTAAAAAGTGTGCAATTTTTTTAAGATTCTTTTAAAGTTAATCTAATTTTTCAGAAATTTTAAGCCGCGACTTTGATCTATTTGGAGATCGCATGACGCCGTTCTGTTCATATTCTAGAAGAATCGTTTTAAGTTCTTCTTCAAAAAATTGCAGATAACATTCATTTATAGCAGTCGAATACGAAATTCATATAAGCGTAATATTTAATAAATTGAAGACTTACTTGACCCCTTTTATTTCTTAAAATTGGTGAAATTCGGATATTAGATTTCACGGTAAACTAAACTAAAACTTTTATAAATTAAAATATGTAACTCCCGCGGTGAAAGAGGCCTTAGCTGCAGAAAAATTAATTTTGAGTTAGTTATATCATTCTACAGTTTTTAAGTTGTTCTTTCATATACAAATGCAAAAAAATTTCTACTTACAGGTTTTTTGTTATAATGTTTAAAAATGAGCTTCTTGAGAGTTAACACGTATTTATTCTGAATATCAGCCACTCTACTTTCCAATACTACTACACTAGTCATGCACGTACAATTCGCACTGAGAAAAATAAAAGGTTAAATATAACCAAGTTTTAGATAAAAACAACCGAGCGATGCTGCTAATATAGCACTTGCAATGTGAATTGTTTGCAGTAACCAATCAAATACGATTTTATGTTTCGTTTAAAACTTGTTAAGACTACTCGGTTACGGCAACTAATAGTCATAGTCCGCGAGCTAGCGACCAAAACAACTATCTCATTTCATACCGGCTAAAAATTTGAGTATAGATTACTGACGACATGTAAATAACAAAAACCCACGTCTTGCAGGACGGTGCTGTGACAGGGGGCGAATAGGTGAAAAATAATGTAAAAAGGGCTTAGGGGGTTAAGTATGCAAAAAATGCCCCCGCTCCTATTTTTCTCAAATTTGGCCCATATGTTACTATCCATATGACTATAACTTTCTGCAATTTTGAACTCAAAATTCGCTTTTTTGGGGGAGTTATGGAGGGGAAAAGCAAAATCAAAAAACTTATTTTTCTCGAAAACTACTGAACCGATTTTAATAAAATTTTAAGAGGTTGTAAATATAGATAAGACGATTTTAGAAAAAAAATCCAAATTTTTTTTTCGAGAAAAATAAGTTTTTTGATTTTGCTTTTCCCCTCCATAACTCCCCCAAAAAAGCGAATTTTGAGTTCAAAATTGCAGAAAGTTATAGTCATATGGATAGTAACATATGGGCCAAATTTGAGAAAAATAGGAGCGGGGGCATTTTTTGCATACTTAACCCCCTAAGCCCTTTTTACATTATTTTTCACCTATTCGCCCCCTGTCACAGCACCGTCCTGCAAGACGTGGGTTTTTGTTATTTACATGTCGTCAGTAATCTATACTCAAATTTTTAGCCGGTATGAAATGAGATAGTTGTTTTGGTCGCTAGCTCGCGGACTATGACTATTAGTTGCCGTAACCGAGTAGTCTTAACAAGTTTTAAACGAAACATAAAATCGTATTTGATTGGTTACTGCAAACAATTCACATTGCAAGTGCTATATTAGCAGCATCGCTCGGTTGTTTTTATCTAAAACTTGGTTATATTTAACCTTTTATTTTTCTCAGTGCGAATTGTACGTGCATGACTAGTGTAGTAGTATTGGAAAGTAGAGTGGCTGATATTCAGAATAAATACGTGTTAACTCTCAAGAAGCTCATTTTTAAACATTATAACAAAAAACCTGTAAGTAGAAATTTTTTTGCATTTGTATATGAAAGAACAACTTAAAAACTGTAGAATGATATAACTAACTCAAAATTAATTTTTCTGCAGCTAAGGCCTCTTTCACCGCGGGAGTTACATATTTTAATTTATAAAAGTTTTAGTTTAGTTTACCGTGAAATCTAATATCCGAATTTCACCAATTTTAAGAAATAAAAGGGGTCAAGTAAGTCTTCAATTTATTAAATATTACGCTTATATGAATTTCGTATTCGACTGCTATAAATGAATGTTATCTGCAATTTTTTGAAGAAGAACTTAAAACGATTCTTCTAGAATATGAACAGAACGGCGTCATGCGATCTCCAAATAGATCAAAGTCGCGGCTTAAAATTTCTGAAAAATTAGATTAACTTTAAAAGAATCTTAAAAAAATTGCACACTTTTTACATGAATGGTTTACTGTTCTCTGAATAAAAAAAAATTAATGGATTTTTATGACGAGATGAATTGAGAAAATTTTAAAGAATGGTTTGTAAATATTCTACCAAAATTAGATGATACCCCAGTAGCACAAAATGTTTCAGGAACATTGACAATATTGAGGCAATATTTGGTAATGTTGAGGAAATGTTCTCGATATTGCTGTAAAATAATATGCGACTGGGGTAATAGTGTTATTGTAATGGATTTAGTGAAAAAAGTAAAAAGCAATTGTTAATGAAATAGCAAAGAAGAATAATTATTCTGTCTTAAGATTGCCACCACATCATTGCGAATTAAATCCAATAGAGATGGTCCCATACCAGACATGAAACGTTTTAAAAATGTTTCTAATGTTCTTTGCCGACAAGGATATTTTTCATGTATTTTGTCTTTAACCTTCGGAGAACACACCTTTTTTTGTCATTTTTCAATGCTCAACCAATTTTGAACTGTTCATCTGCTTAACCTACGGATTTTTTGAAAATATAGTTTAATCTCTGTAAAATAAGTCTGTGTACATTAAAATCCTTATAAAAAATATTAAACAATAGATAAAAAGCTTTTCGCAAAAAATCGTTGGGTCAAAATGACCCCATGTGTTCTCCGAGGGTTAAAGTTAGAATAGATTATGATCAAAATAGAAAGAAGTTTCTTAACCCTTTAACGACGAGATGTGCTGCTTTTTAACATGAATTTCAAACGCCTACATTTAGTAGAAAGAAGCAATAAAATTTTTCTAGAAGCTAAGGGATATTTCATACATTGTGAAAGTTGACAATATTTGAACCAATGAAAATTAACTGAAGTAATCTGGAGTATAATCCGACCATTTGCCGAAAACACCCACTGAAACGTGGTCGCGCTTCCACAAAAATTGCAATATCTCGAAAACTATTTGAGTCTCCATCGATTTCTTTTTTTTTAATGAAAGGTGAAATTATAAGGAATATTTTATTAATTGACAAGAAAACTCAAAAATCGGTCCCGCTCTCGCAAAAAGGTTTAACAAATATTTTTTGACTTTTTTTAAGCTAAAGAAATTTTCTGTTTGTTATGTGACAGTCAGAAGAAACATGATTTCAAGTAAAAGCCTTTTAAATTTTATTAAATTTCATCGAAAACTTTCGTAAATAATAAGATTTACAAAAATTATACCAAAAAAATTCAAAATGGCGTAACTTCATTGAATTTCAAAATTTTCAAAAAAATTTTGGCACACTAGTTTCTAGCATTCAATACTACAATTTCACTGAATTACAACTGAATCCAAAGACCCCATGCAAATCGTCATTTTTCTAACGGAGTCTTACCCTTATTTATATTGTTTTATACGTAACTTAATAAATTTATTTAATTAATATACATAATTAAATTCAAGTCCTGAATCTTTCACAATGCATAGTAAACACTGATGTTGTGGTGTGAGTATGTGACTCATTTTAAGTAAATAATTAACTAAGAATTAAATATATCTATTGAAAATATGAGGAACTTATAATAATAATTAACATCAAAGTTTGATACTTAATATAAAAGATGTATTTAATAAAATTGGATATATGTTGTTTAAAATAAGGATAAATAATATTAATGAACATAAATGAATAATGCGTAAATTAATGAATGTACAAGATATTCTAAATCAAAAGTAATAATTGATAAGCTTCCTCGGCACCACATTTTTACTACTACATATTTTATTAAATAAATAAAAGAATCGAATTGGATACTCATGTCCCCTCTTTGGGGACACGATAATTATAACAATAATGGGCTCTCTCTTACAGACACTTAGTCTGACTTTCCTTTGATCGTCATGAATGAAGACACCCCTACATATCATAATATCCACACTGGTTATTCTAGTGTTTTGGATTTAGTTATTGTCTCTACTTCATTAGCCAGCTCTCCAAAAATTGGGTTCTTGATGATCCACACTCTTCTGATTAATTCCCGTTAATTACAAATTTCGATATCAGACCTTCCTTTTCCATATCAAATAGCACTCGTTTTAATACTTCAAAAATGAATTGGGTATTATTCCATGAAAAAATAAATAATATCTCATCTAATCTTCTCAGTGAAATTGACGCAGGGTCTATCCTTCCTGATACTTCTACTTACCATAAATTTATAGAGGGTATTGAAAAATGCATGATCGATTCGGTTGGTTTCAAACCAATAAGTAAGGGACGCAAGAAAGGGAAAACAAAATGCATCTGGTGGAACGATGAGTGTACCAAGGCTATTGAAAAAAGATCCAATGCCAGATAACTGAATTTCCAAAACCAAACTCCTAAAGCTCTCATTCAGTTTACCCGTATTGATAATGGAATTAAAGTTTTTACGAAAACAAAGACATGAATCCTATAAAAAATGTTGTAACACCATTAACCCCTCAATGGGTCTTAAGAATGTATGGAGCGTGGTTAAAGGATTGCAAATCCGCAAGTCCCACTATTCAACAAACATATATAATGATTCTAACTTGCCTAAAGTAGCCTCTCTCCAACAAGAATTATTAAACACCAACATGCTCCCCACAAACATTCCTTATGACACCTATCTTGATGAAAACAACCCTCTGGATAACTCCTTTACATCTGAAGAATTTTATCTTGCCCTCTCTTCTTGTAAAAGGGATACTGCTCCGGGCAGAGACTCTATTACCTACACAATCCTCAAAAAATTACAAATTTCTGGTCGAAAACTCTTACTAGGAATTTTTAATAATTAAAAAAATAGTATTTTCCCTGAATCATGGAAAGATAACCTTCTATTGTTCATACCAAAGCCTGAAGGTTCTGCTCGCATATTGAACTTAATCAATTTTATGACCTTTTCACGTAATCTTTATTTTACCGAAGATGATTCTAACTTAAGAACAACTTATGTTGGTGTTCCTCAAGGGGGCGTTCTATCACCATTCCTGTATGTTTATGATATCTTTTCATACACTTCACATAACATCATTGACAATGGTATACAGGAACTGAATACTTCCATCAATAAAATTTCAACGTGGTTAAAGGATCTGGCATTTAATATTTCTGTACCCAAATATGGTTTTTGCATTTTCTTTAGAAGTAAAATCGATTTTGATGCATATTCAGTTTAAATAAACAACCAGATTGTACCATGCACAAAAGAATTTAAGTATCTCGGAATAATCCTGGACTTGTAACTCTCTTGGAAGTCACACATTCAACACATAACAAAACAAGCTTTAAAAGCCATCAACACCCTTAAAGCTCTTGCAAAGGTTTCTTGGGGTGCATTCTCAGAGTCATTACTCATGATATTTAAGTTACTTGATAGATCCTATTTAGAATGGGGAGCGATTTTTTTATGGGTGCTGCCAGATATCTTTTAGATAAACTTGATAGGATTTAATATATTGCCTTTCGAACTATTACGGGTTGCATGTCATCCACTCCAATTTATTTCCTCCTGATTGAGACTGGTGAAATACCACTAAAAGTTAGACGTATTTACCTTGCAACATGTTTTATATTCAGGAACTCTTCTTGTTTACAAAATCCCTTAAACAACAACCTTAAAGTGCTTAGAACCCGTGTATTAAACTCTAGGAAATCACCAAACTATGTAACAGCAACAGGAATCTTCCGTAAATTTTCTACATTGCATGATAAAATCGACATTTGCTTAATCAACAAAAATCCTCTGTTTTTTAATCTTCCATTGGAAGTAACTAATCTTACAATTCCTATTAATGACTAAATTGGTTATGACGTCAAAAAATCTATCAATTCTTGAATACTGAATTTCTAAACTACGTATACATCTTTACTGATGGCTCATGTTTTCTTAATCCATAAAGCTCGGGTGCGGGTTTTTTATATCCCACGTGATAATTTCCAGTTTGGAGTTCCTCTTCCCGGATGTATTTCCTATACTTCAGCCGAACTCTATGGTATTTATGCCGCCTTAAAGTACGCAATAACCAAAATCTTGTTATTTTATCCGATTCCTTAACAGCAAGTACTCAAATATCGAAAAGATTTTCCTTCTCTAACAAAAATTCCAAATTGCCCTATAAAATTGTAGATTTTATCCTAAATTCTCCTTTTAAACTCAATATACACCTGGTGTGGATAGGCTAGTCAGACAAATATCCAAGAGAACATGATTGCTGATAGTATTGCCAAATTTCCTGCTTCATTAATTATTCCCCAAAAAAGATTGCCTTTATTGGTGACGTCTTTACATGAGGAAAAAATATGTTGCTACAATCAAAAAGACTTTGGCCGTATAAAAATCATTCCATAACTGCTAAGAGAGTTTTAAACAAAATCAAATTTTATACAAAAAGACCATGGTATCGCGGGATGGAACTGCCAAAGGGTCACACCAGTTTGGTAACTCGACTACGTATCAATCATATTTGTACTTATGAGCATTATAGGCGTATGAGATGGAACATCCTTAGCGACTGTCTCTGCGGTCAAGGTGAAATATCTCTCGTACATTTATTAAATGATTGTCCTTCACTCTCTCCGGGAAGACCTGGATTTTTTGGATATTTGAATGCTATAGATGGCAACTTTTCTACTCCTCTGCTTGACCTTGATAAATACATATTTACACCTAATAAATAACTAGGATAATATAGGACTCAATATAGGATATAAATGAATAATTATGCAGAGCACAGCCATATCAGTATGATACTTCAATTCACTATTTTGACCTGTCTGTTTTGGTCCTTGCACACATACCCATCCCTTTTTATTCTTTTCTTTTGAATTAAATTTTTCCCAACTTAGTCTGTACTACTTAAATTGCTTGGCATGATTATTTAGGAACTTTGTATGCATCGAACTCATATCTCTCGACTATGACTGAACATCACCACCAAGTGCATCTTAGTTACATCATGCAGTCCATAACATCTACTTTATAACTTCTTAATTGTACAATACAATGTCAAGACTGTTTAAACGACTGCTTTTTTTCGTCTCATTGCCGTTCTTGCCAAAGATATCTCAAGAACCAAGCAGACATGAACGCGAGGACGGATGCTCAATAAGGGTGTTCAACTGTTACAAAGAATGTGATCACCTCATTGCCAAAAAAATTAGAATTATCATCATAAATAATAGGGTATGTAAAATATTTAGTAAATTTTCTTTTATAGGCAATTTTTTATCAAATAGCTTTATAATTACTGAAAATATTTTAACTTTATTATCAGTTTTAGATTAAATATTATAGGTTAGTATTATTTAAATTCAATTTCACCTCTAAAAATGTTTTTTCAGACTAAACTAAAGCTGCATAATCTATATACTGCAAATATATGTTTCTCAAAATAAAAGTCAATTGTAATTATTTCAAACAGTGCCTTATTTTGATATTGGTTATTTTCAATTAAAACAAAATTTACCGATCATATTTAATTTCTTTAAGTTTATGTTAGTTTTATTCAAAAATAATAATTAATTGTAAATATAATATTTTAAAAAATAAATTTTGTAAAAGTTTTAAATTAAGTTTGGAATGTAGAAAAAATAAATTAAAAGTGAAAGTACACTACCGGCAGAAATTGTCGGTACGAACGACGGGCGAGCTACGAAAAGTTGCTGCCGAAATTAAATTAACATATTTTATTATTGAAAAATGATAGAAACTTGGTTCTTGGATCGTTTAAAAGCCAATTAAATTCTGCCTCGTTTGATATATAAATGAAAATTATTTGATATTTTTAAGAGATTTTATTACCTAAAAGATTTTGGAAAAAAATTGATTAATTTTTCTATTTTTGTGCACCATGTTTGTGTCGCTGCATAATCTAGAAAAATTTAGAGAAAAATTTTAAACTTTAGCAACATAATCTTTAAAGTCTCAGCTTTTATTTGAGCCTTGAAAATTGAAAATCCGTTCAGTAGTTTTTGAAATATCTAAAAAAATGTCCAAGCATGTTGTTTTATAATTTAGGCGGTGATACACACTTATTGCACTCTCGCTGATCACCTGGTTCGTTGCGGCAGGGCCGAATAAGCGGAATATTGAGTGGGGGTCATATTTGGCGCCCTTTTTAAGTTTTTTGTCATTTTAGATTTAATATTCATTAAAAATTTAATAATTTTTAAAGTTAATTATTATATATATAAATAAGTTATCATTTTACAAACTTTCATGATCAAATAGTCGTTTATTTTGGGAAAAAAAGATTGAAAAGTGAAAATTTGTACATAGAAATAAACGACTATTCGATCATGAAAGTTTGTAAAATGATAACTTATTTATATATATAATAATTAACTTTAAAAATTATTAAATTTTTAATGAATATTAAATCTAAAATGACAAAAAACTTAAAAAGGGCGCCAAATATGACCCCCACTCAATATTCCGCTTATTCGGCCCTGCCGCAACGAACCAGGTGATCAGCGAGAGTGCAATAAGTGTGTATCACCGCCTAAATTATAAAACAACATGCTTTTTAATTTTCAAGGCTCAAATAAAAGCTGAGACTTTAAAGATTATGTTGCTAAAGTTTAAAATTTTTCTCTAAATTTTTCTAGATTATGCAGCCACACAAACATGGTGCACAAAAATAGAAAAATTAATCAATTTTTTTCCAAAATCTTTTAGGTGATAAAATCTCTTAAAAATATCAAATAATTTTCATTTATATATCAAACGACGCAGAATTTAATTGGCTTTCAAACGATCCAAGAACCAAGTTTCTATCATTTTTCAATAATAAAATATGTTAATTTAATTTCGGCAGCAACTTTTCGTAGCTCGCCCGTCGTTCGTACCAACAATTTCTGACGGTAGTGTAACTTGATTAATTGAAAAAACAAAGTATAAAAGTGTCAAGTTTAAAAATTACTTATATTAGTAGTACGCAAATAAATATATATATTCTTTTAACAAAATTGTTTTTATAGGTTTTATTTTTTAAACTTTTTATTCTTTTTCCAATAATTTATATGATAACAATTGTAAAAATAATATAAACTAAAAAATGTTTTAATAAATATATAAAATAACTTATGAAAAGTTTATTTTTCAGAACATGGATTATATTAAGAAACGCTCGTCTTTTATCAGTGTTAAAAAACCTATTGCTGTTCAACAATTTATAGTCGGTAGAAATTACTGCAGTGAAAGAAAATTGGACTTGGTAAGAAAAAATCGTCTATGACTTTAAATAAAATGCTTATTTAATAAGAAGAATTTGTTTATTTAAAAAATAGAATTAAAAAAGAGTTAATAGGAAAAAGTCTTTCGAATAAGATAAAAATAATCTAAAGTTAAAAGAATAAGAAAATTTATTGTTATTTAACATATAAAAAATAGTATTCTATACTTTTCAGGAACTATTAATAATTTAAAGACATGCTGACGAGAGAAATTTTGTAATTACAATTTACTTCTGCACAGGAACAACTCTAAATGCAAAAACGAAAATGCTTTTACAATGCTGAAAAAATGACACAAAAGAGGACTTTTAAATTGAATCCGACATTAATTTGGTAAAATATTTCTAATAAATAAATTGCATTATCATTTTTTTAATTCTGTAAAATGTTTATTATAAGACACAAAGTACTGGATATATTCTAAGTATATCTTTTTTAAATAATAAAATGTCTTTAAATTGAATGCTCTATAAAGGTAACTGATAAAATGATGTCGTTCAGATTTGCACACCTTTTAGAAAAATCATAATATTTCTTTCATAGTATAATATATTTAACAACTTTGAGTTCATTTTAGTCACAAACTAATAATATTATTGCGATAGAAATGCAATGATTCTCAAGAAGGTGTACAAACCTAGAGTGTTTGTATTTTTTAACACTTAAATTTCAAAGACTGAAAAAACGATAATTACTATATTATATAGTAAACAGATAAGTTTTTTAAAATAAATTTTATTCAATTTGCAGAGATCAGCACAAACTATTCTACTTACTTGAAGACATGTGTTGCTAAAGATGAATGGAAATTGGGTTTCAATTCTTTAGACAAATTTTCTCTTGCACATCTTGATGGATTTTGATAAGATTTTGTAGGTGTATTACGGTCATGAATACCAAGAATCAGACAAAAGGATTTTCAAAAATATATAAAAAAAAATTTTTTAACATTTTTTTTAATTTTTGAAAAAATTAATTTTTTGATTTTTTTAAATAACTTTTTTCTATATTAAAATTTTGAATAATTCTTGTCAAAATTGCATTCCTGACATGAAAACGAATCGATTTATGTATATAAAGTATATATTTTATCAAAATTTATAGAATTAATAAATATTTTAATTTTTCACAAAAAATTAAAATCTTGTATTTTTTGACATTTTATCATAAATTTTTAAAATAATTATTCTATAATAAAAAATTGAATAATTAATATTTATTCAGAGTACTTTACCCGGTTCATTAATTTTATTTAATAAACTACTATAATTATTTTACTTTTAAAATTATATATAATAATATATATTGAGGAAGCTAAATGGTCATGAAATGAACAACTTGTTTTACATGATTCGATATATATAATTTGCTTTTCATGCCCGCCCGACCAGCAAAAGCCTCGGCTTTGCCTCGGTTTTGCAAAAACATACCGTTTCATGATTTCGCCGTTCATAAAACCAATTTCGAGATTAAATTGGCTCGTGTATTCTTGATTTTTGGTTCCAATTTTATCAATCGTCATATTATTATAAAAAGAATAAACTTCTTTAGCTCGTGATTTCTCTATTACAGGTAATAATATTTTAACAACCACGAACGAAATTTATTTGTGCTTTCGCGTTTACAGGTGAAAATGTTTGCAAGGGCCGACCGTGAAACCAATATCAAAAAGTAAATATATTGGCTCGTGCATTCGCGATATTTGGTTGCAATTTTATCGATGGTAATATTAATATAAAAAGAATAAGCTTCTTTAACTCGTAATTTCGCGATTACAGGTAATAATATTTTAGCAACCACGATCAAAATTTATTCGTGTTTTCGCGTTTACAGGTAATATGATTTGCAATTCCGGACCGCTAAACTAATATCGAAAAGTAAATATATTGGCTAGTGTATTTGCGATATTTGGTTGCAATTTTATCGTTCGTAATATTAATATAAAAAGAATAAGCTTCTTTAACTCGTAATTTCGCGATTACAGGTAATAATATTTTAGCAACCACGATCAAAATTTATTCGTGTTTTCTGCTTTAATTGTAATTAAGATTATAAACTCCTGTTACAAACCATAAATAAATTTATTAATTAGGCTTTGGAGATGTTCCTTTATCTCGATTTTGGGAGGCACCAAGCTGCCAGAATATTTTATTATTTTGTTAATTTTGTGGGGACGTTATGCTACTTTTAAAAGTTGCCTTCTGATTCGTTAAATGCACTATTTTATAAATGACTTGAATATTTGGTTTAGTTAGGTAAGTAAAGAAATTGATTTTACGATTACATGATTTATTTTTAAATAGCAAAATACCTTTTAATACAGAATGGTTATAGTGTGTTACAAATAGAAAGTGTGTGTGTGTGTGTGTGTTAGAATATGTGACTGAAACGATACTTATTTACTTACAAACTACCGGCGGAGCTATTCCTCTTTCGAATGACAAACCTCCGTCGGGCGAAAATTCTTTTGCTTTTGTTTTTACTGAAAATCGCGACGTCTGATTTGCGCAATTTTCTTCTGTTTGCGAGATTGCAACCGGCCGTCTTACACAACTGTGCAAAACTCACTCTCTGTCCCAAAACACTTGCTAGGTTAGACCCAGGAGAGGTGTGTTGGAGAAGAAGCGAGAATTCGTACTGCAATGATTAAGATTTCGCGACAAGCCTCCAACCCTTACCTTTAGTGCGAAAAGTGGGGAAGACGGAAAATTTAGGTAGTAGGAGTAAGGAGTAGAAGAAAATCGTGGGCCCATTGGTCTATGCATTTTTGCTGAGGTTTTTGATCCCACGGTAGGTCCATGAGAACGGAAGTAGTCTGTTAATATGATACTTTTCGAGACATTATTTTTTGAAATAACTTAGAATTTAAATAATAATTATATTTGTTAATTAATAAAATTATTATTTATCTTGGTTATTATAGTGCATATAATTTATTTATTGTAATTATATTGTTCCTACTTTTTATAGTTTGTTTGCATATGTAGTTACATATTGAGTAATGCGTATGCTCATATACACACAACCTAATGTCCTCCGGCATTTTGTTGTAACTAAAATGATTACAACAAAATGTTTAACTATTGTCATGAGTCATCCTAGGACACGCACAATCTCTCAACGCATTTTTTAGTTGACGTTTTAGTATTTTAAACCACGCTAGCACTTTAAATTGTTAA
Organism: Leptopilina myrica (nomen nudum); assembly: GCA_032872475.1. Taxonomy (NCBI): domain Eukaryota; kingdom Metazoa; phylum Arthropoda; class Insecta; order Hymenoptera; family Figitidae; genus Leptopilina; species Leptopilina myrica (nomen nudum). The sequence continues at coordinate 34,300,803 of CM065463.1, read as the reverse complement.
CAAAAATTTTTAATTTTATAATTGAATTTATATACATATGATGGCTGCAAAATTGCGCCACTTGTTATCAGCGATGTTGCTGCAGTGTTAGTTGTCACCCCTTTTGGTTTTGTAACACTGCTGCATCATTTTCTTATAAATTTAGTAAATAGAAAGTATATATAATTTTATGATTAATGTTAAATAGCAATAATATTCCGAGCTAAGGGCATTTGTTGGACCTTGACAATTCCTTATCAGGGTGTCGGGTATCTCACAGCAATGCCTTGTAATTTACAGGCCGCCTTGACGGCATGGTTGCCATTTTATAATTTCGCATATAATAATCCACAGTGAAAATTCCGGTTTTTGTCCCCAAAAACTCAATGTTCAGAAACTCGAAAGTAGAATGGCATTGACGAATAATATTATGGCCGTAGACAATTCAATGCCATTAAATCGCAGGAATTATAACTCTACATACGGAAGACTCATGTACATACACACAAACACATGCACATATACATATTACGCAATCACATATGTTTCGTTTGTGTGTGTATTTTTTACATGCGTCGGTTCATAAAGTGATTATATTAGAATTGAATTGTCGTAGCGCACATATACTTAGAAATGAAATTTCCTCTTTCAGTAATAGTTGAATCAATTTGTCCGAAGATTACATTATATTTGTTGTCTTCTGTCTGTTAAGAAAAACTACTTAATTATTATTCCATTTAGCATAAATTTTGGCCACACTGTCGAAAATTAAATGCGATATAGTGTAACTTCTACTAGAATTTTATTAACCATCTTTGGAAAATAATTTATTTCATTTGAAGAATTTTCTTAAAATTTTACAAAAAAGTTTGTTTTTATCAAAGTTATAATTAAATTTAGTTGAATTTATACGAGAAGAATTTTGTTGTTTTAGTTCCTTTGGTTATACATATAAAGATATTTGTTAATTGACGCATGAAGTTTGTGTTCGAAAATTTAAATGTCTCGGAATGCAACTTTACACAATGGATACGTCTAACGCCAAGTTGAGCATTAAAAGGAATTTAATATTATAGCAGCAAGATTCGTTAGGATAAATACTATTTACTCCAATAATTTTTTTTTGCTATTTAAAAGTCTCCTAGTTTGTATGCTACTAATAAGTAAAACAATTTGATGTAATACACATTTTGGGTTTCCAATAACGAGGTATGTTCGCAATTAATATAATAGACGAAATCTTACTAAACATAATACTATTTATATAATACTATTTATTATAAAAAGAATTTTCAAATAAAAGAATTAAAAACTATATTTTAAGACTTTTTATACATTATGAGTACAAGTGTAAAGTTACCTGGTGCAGAGAGAGTTTTTTTAACAGTATAAATAATTTATCACTTTTATCATGTAGTAAGTGTTTACTAGAACTTTATATAATAGTTTTTTCTTGTTTAAATAATTATAATAATACAAAAAAATTAAATGAATGAAAATAAGCTTGACTAAATATCATTTAATAAAATAATAGCTACATTATATTGTAGACACAATTGTACCGTTAGACCATATTATAATATTGTTTGGTTAATTTAATTTTTAATTCAGTACAATAAATAATGGAATTAATTACTAAGAACAGCAGTGCGTCTTGTAATTTCTATATAGGTATTTAACCACCCACATAGCACCGAAATTTAAATGTGCACAAAAAGAACGCATAAAAAATAAGGATATATAAATAAAATGGGAATTAAATGAAATACTTTTTTTTTTATTTCTCAACATTATTTTGTATATTTTTTTATAAGTTTTACATTGTTTTCTATATTCTGTATATAAAACGTTTCATTAAAAAAAATTAGAAAATAATCACACTTTGTGCTAAATTAAAATGTTGAACAATAAAAAAAGTATAATTATAATTGAATTCAAAACATTTATGTAATTATTTTGTACGTTTCTTTTAAAATTAAAAAAGTTGCGACAGTATATTATTATTAGCGTCTCATGTTTATACAATTTTTACTGTCTAGCTTCAGAATTATTTGAAATTAAATTAACATTATGTCTTATAAAGTTAACCTCGTAAAACTAAAAATGTAGTACTTTTGAAAATATATGGTAAAGATTATATTCCTAAAAATGTGATTTTAGATTCACTTTTATTTATTATTATAACCACAATTTGTTTTTGATTTTAATTTTTTTTAGGTCATTTAAGTTTTCAAAATGTAATTTGTAAAATTATAAAAAATCATTCCAAAGATTTAGTAAAAAAATAGATTGACACAAATCTTTTAATTTATTTTTTAAAATATAACAATAAACATTTTCGAATTCTTTCCAGTGTTTGCATTATTAATTTTCGATTTGAAGAAATATTAATTTTTTAACACTCGTTATTAATTAAGGTAAAAGATCTTTAGAAATTGGTTTAGTAAAATGAAATTATACTTCTCCAACAGTACTTAAAGACAGTTTGAGTCATGCAAAAAATAGTTATTTATGATACAAGTGCGTAAGATGAGTGATTATATGAGTGTGATATTTGCAAAAAATAATTTTTTAAAGCAAAGTTTTTGTAAAAACACAATTTTTGAACAAATATAAATAATAGAAAATGACATTAATACACTTACTATTATGGAAAAAATATATAAACATCTTGGTTTTCCTCTGTTCTTTATTGATGATGATGATGTGCCAATAGAATTACTATAATCCCTCTTGTACAAGGTACTTTCCACGCTTTTTCTATTATATTTTCGAAATCAAATAATTGGTTATTTTTACTCATACTTTGAGCGTAATGTATATTAAAGAGAGTGGAGTCAGGATTCCCATATAATTTATCAGTGGGTGAAAAAACTCTTCCAATGAAGCAAATTTTTCAGGTACTTTGCTTACGATGTTGTTTATCACTGCGAAGTTTCCATCATTTAATAAAACGCATGCATCTTTGGAGTAATTGCAGTTAATCGTTGATGTATCACTTTTAAATATTTTAAATTGGTTAATGCTAGAAAGAATTTCGTTCACTAAAGGTCCATTAAAATGTTATTCTTTTAAAATAATATTCGAATAAAAAGACCAAGTTTCAGCCATTTCAGCATTTTCTATTTTGACTTTCTCCATTTCAGCGTATCTACGTGATATCTGCTGCAGTGGTTTGTCACCTTTTCGAATCTTTTTTTTATTGACAGCATAAAATTTCAAAGCGAAAAGCACTGAATTTATCCAAACAGCCAAAACGTTTTACATCGGAACAAATATGTAATAGATTGTGCCCTTTTTGTGACACATATTTTTCTTCATAAACATTTGGAAACTCTTTGACAAATCTGTTCAAAAGCTCATCAGTATATTCAATATTAGATGGAAGATGCAAATGTCTTTCATTAACTAACATTTTAACTGCAGAATGCAACAGTAAAAATGTGAATATACTAAAGGCTTTAAAATTTTTTTCAAAACAATTGGTCCTGTGTAAAGTAAAAACGTTCGAAATTCTGTGGCCTTCCAATAGTTAAAGTCAGAAAGTATTCGTGGACGTCTTGCGAATTCTGATGGACAGCTGCTACGTAATTTTAATAACATTTTTGATATTTTATTTACTTCTTTTGTCGATAACCTTACTTTTAGGGGTCCGAGTAGCCAAAGTGATATTAATCGTTTCATTACACCTAAAAGAATTAGGTGCATGTAGTCTAGCGGTACAGAAGATATAAAACCAAATCCTTGAATATCTACTAGAATGTGTCCCTTCAAATACATATAAGACAAAAGCATTTGCTGGTGTGTCGCATATTAATACTTCAATCGATACAGCAACGTCTTCATCTTTTCGTCCATCATTGATTAGTTTTGTGGCTTCGTCTACAAATTGTTTTAAAAATTCGTTTGCATCATGGGGTTTATCTCTGCCATAAAATATTCCAACAGGATACACTTCCTTTGAATCCAATTCTGCAACTAAAATAAGCCACAAGCTTTCTTTGCACGAGGTATAAATAGGTAGGCCATCAACATTTACAGCTAATTTAATATGTTTCGTCGTCATTCCTTTTCTTTTGTTTTCTCTTAAAATTGATTTTACTGCTCTTGTTAGTCCAAGGTGCAAATATTTGCCACCATTTATTTTAAAAATTTATGTGTTTTTTTCAGTCTTCATTATAGTGCGCGCATCCAACGGTAAATTTATTTGTTCTGTATATGATCTGAAGATTAACAATAAAGCAGTTAGTGCTACTAATGCGATATGAAATTTCAGTGCTTACTGACGCAATGCCATAATTAATGTTGTATCTTTTATGTCCTTAGTGTTACTTGTTTCCATTGTAGCATCCTCAGAATTATCTTCACTACTTTCGTAAAGATTCTTTCCGCATAAAAGTCATTTATGTCGCCATCACTGCTTTCACTAAAATTGAAAAATTCATCATCCTCAGAACTCATTTCATTTGATTTCATAGAAAAACTATGATCATCTTCTGATATAGAAGAACTCAATGCGTCTAATTGCGAACAACTAAATTAACCTAGTTGAGAAGAATTTAGTACACCTGACTCAAAAGATGTGCTAGTATCCGATCCAGGAGTACTGTCTGCATTTGTTATACATTTATTTATTTCAGTGGACGTCGATGGTGCAAGTAATTCTCCTGCATTACTGGAATCTATTTTTTTATTAATTTTTCCATTATTCCATGATCTTGCCGTCCTAACACTAAGGGCTTGCTTTTCGACAAAATGACAATCTTCCTTCACTTTAGAATTGATTATACGTCTGAAATGTCTTCTGGAGTAACCACAAAATTTTGAAGTCTTACGTTTCTTGTTTTGAACTTCGACATCTGAAATAGAATATTAAGTCATAAGTTCTATTATATTGATTTTTAAATGCCACCTCTATTTTAATAATTAGAAATTTATCATGTTTATTGATGAGACTTTTGAAAATAAATCAGCATATTATCACAATTGACATTTTTAATTTGTTTTAAAATAAAAAATTATTTAAAAGTAAAAAAAATTTAAAAATTTAAATCATTAATTCTTTTCAATGCATGTAATGAAAATGATTTTGCCTATATTTTTTCAACAGTTTTTTAATTGAAGTTTAGGAAGAACAAGTTTAAATTATATATAAATTTAAAGCATAATTAAATATTTTAAGTAATAAGTAAAACATAATATCTATTTCAGCAGTAAAATAATAAGTCGGCCAGTGAAAGAATTTTAAACATCCAATGAAAAACAAATATCATTAATAAATTAATGCATAAAAATACAAATTATTGTAGAAAAAATTTTAAAATGTTGGAAAATTAAGTTCAAAAATTACTATTATAAATCTTTTCTAGAATAATTACCCTAAAATAACGTTTTAAGTGTTTAACCACTTCTAATAAATTTGTTTGTTTTAAATTTTGATTACTTGCAATGTCAAATATTATGTCTTTTCACTGTCCTTTTGTAGGCAAATAAATGAAATTCTTCCATTAGAAACTGATCAAATGCAAATTCAGTAACGAAATTTGCATTTTTAAATGAGGTTTGATTAATAATTGGCTTTTTTAACGAAGACAATAATTAAATGATATATACTTGAGTAGCATGCATTTTTCCCAAAATCTAATTGACCGAACTTGTAATTGACGGAAATTTAGTTGTACGAATTTGTCATTCGCCGAACTTACATTTGTTCGAACCCCCTTCTGAAAAAGGGGAAAATGGAATTTCGTGTAGAATTATAAAATTGTTCAAAAGTTCATATTTTAAAAATTGAACCTCTTGATGCAAGAACCAGACGCAGCCCATTCAATCTCAATGGTCTATGTCTGGTTCTTGCATCAAGGGGTTCAATTATTTAACCCCTTATCAGTGTAGTCAAAATTAGCTTTTCGTGCCACAAATGTGCAAAAAATTTTTGTTTTTTAAATTACTTCATATGATTCTATTTTATGTTTTCGGGGTCGCTGAATCCGAATATTTGATCAAAATTTAAAAATTCAAAATGGCGGCTCCAAAATGGCGACCAAAAAAATTTAAAAGTTAACGAATCTTGCTAAAAATGCCTACTCGGGGGTTTTCGGGGTCGCCGAATCCAAATCCGTTATTGAAAATTCAAAATTCAAAATGGCGGTTCCAAAATGGCGATCAAAAAATTAAAAAAAAAATAAAAATTTTTACTTACCTGCGCGAAATAATATATAAAACTTGAAAATCGAAACTTTTCTATATTTATAGCCAAGGCAACGCGAGTCGTTAGCGAGAGAATCTATCTCAGCTGTGACTTCACCACCTTGTGGACGAAAGAGGAACTATAACATGAGACGCGCGAGTTTTTAAAAATAGCGAAATCTTCACAAATCTATTTAACTGTTATGTGATAAAAATATTATAATTTTTTGATTAATAATTATTATTTAATTTAATATTTAATTTTTATTAATTAATTTTCTTTATTAGTTTTATTTTTCTTTTCATTGATTTTTTTCTAATTATTTCATTTTCATGATCTATTATTTAATTTATTATATATTTAAATTTATCAGTAATTAATTAATATTTTTTATGTATTATTATTTTATTTAATTACTATTATTAAATTTTTTAATATAGATTGATTTTGAATATTTCACAATGTTTTAAAACTTAAGACATATCAATTTCTCTACTTTCAGTTTTAAAAACTAATTTCAGAACTTTAAATTTTCTGGTCGACGTTTTGAAGCCGCCATTCTGAATTTTTGACTAAATATTTGGATTTCGAGACCTCAAAAACCCCCCAATGAGAATTTTCAGCCAAATTCGTAAACTTAAAAAATTTTTAGTCGCCATTTTGAAGCCGCCATTTTGAATTTAGAATTTTCAATAACGGATTCGAATTCAGCGACCCCGAAAACCCCCTAGTAGGCATTTTTAGCAAGAGTCGTTAACTTTTAAATATCAGTTTTTTCGATGCTGCTATAGCGGTCATACACACTGGGGGCACGAATTATTTTTGCCTCTATAGACGTCAAACACTGTGAAGGGGTTAATAAATTGTTTATAATCAGAACATTTTTATTAATGTTCTGTGCCTCATAAAAAGAAATTTTTTAAAAAATTGTTAGTAAATAATAAGCATTTCTTAAAAATTTCATTAAATTTCGTTCACTTTTCTTTGACATAAATCAATTTTAAAATTTCAAAAAAAAATTTAAAACCCTAGTAAATACAAAATTTGTAAAAAAAAATTCGAAATCTTTTTTGAGCTTTTTACTGCAAAATTTCAAAATTTGAACAAAATCGAAGATGTAGGGGAAAACTTTGATTTTTTAGGTATGGTCTTACCCATAAATTAATTTTTTCCGCCATAGACATGAAAAAGTATCTATTTGGGGCCTATTTCGGGTAAATTAAGTAGCACTTTTTAAGGCATTCTGGACAACTGCCATAAAAAGACTTTTAACGACAGTTGATGTTTGATTAATTGTTTTTGTTTTTTTCTTCATTTATTAATTCTTAATATAAATAATTATAATATATTATAATTATTATAATTCCGAACGAAATTCTGACAGAATTCTAATAGGAATTCCAATTTCAAACTGTAAAAAAAATTTTTTGTCCTACCTGCACTATAAAAATGTAAACATTTTCAAGTAGTTTTAATTTGGTCTAGAAAAATGTGCAATTTTTTCGATTTTCTCTAAAATAGTTATTTTTGTATCAAGGGCGCAAAATACAATCATAATTTTTTGTCCAAACTGCAGGGAAAGTATGGCATTGAGGGCACGCACGATTAAACGCTCATTTTAGTTAAAAATTAAACTATAAAAATGTTGACTTTATGAAGTCTATAATGATAAACCTAGTGACACCTAGTGATTTACCTAGTGCAGGCTGTCTAGGTGTCAGGATGACAAGTCTCCTAAAAAAGTGCCAGGACGTGATAATTTAGTTAGTTTGGTTTTGTGTCGACTCGAAACTAAATTCAGTTTGTCAATTTAGTTTCGTGTCGACTCAGAAACTGAAACGAAACAAAACTTTGGAGACGGTTTCTGGTTATATTATTTTTGATTTTTAGCAAAAAGCTTTATTTTTTATTAATTTATCTACAGAAAAAAGCAAAGAATTAACATGCGGGCGTAAAATACTTTACCGCTCGCTGACGTCACACAAGCGGGCAGTAAAGTATTTTCCGCCCGCTTCCCATACTCTCGGGCAGAATGTGCTACTTTGCGTCCGCCTTAAGTGCCCGAAATGACATTCTTTTCGTGCAGGTAGGACAAAAAAACAGTTTAGGTGTAGATCTGATTTACAAATAAATTCTGATTGACCAGCTTGTGAGGTGGTGGCTGGAATTATAGCGTCCTGGGTTTTGAGTGAACATCTTGTACCCAATTTGAGAATGCCAACTTCGCTCAGCATGACTTTAACTGGGCTCATGGAATGGCAGGCAATTGTTGCCTTTTCTGGTGCAGCAAAAGAATAAATCCACCAGCCTATGGTGGTTAAGAGTTTCCAGTAAGACCTGGGTTCGCTGGTTACTCTGACGTCACAAAACCTTAGGGCTTCCACGTTGGGATTGATCAATAATAATGCTTCACAGGACGTTCATTCACGGAGTTCGTAGATTGGAGCACCTTAAAGGCAGGCGTAAAAAGATGTTGTTTTACACAAATTCCATTCCTGCTACTTTAGCAAGAGGTTTGTTCGCTGATCTTCGTCAATAATAAGGTAATTGTATTCAGATTTTATGTATGCTCTTCCGGTACCATTCTCGAGCATTTCTTGAGTAGTCGGGAGTGAGTGTAATTTGAAAGCTTTATAATTGTATTTTTCTAGGAGTAGTATGTCGATGAGAACTTTAAGTTGATGATTCTCGCATAGAATAGTGACGGTGGAGATGCGCATTAGTTCATCAATGCTTATTCTTGGTCCGGTCAAAGGAAACTGGAAATCCTTAAGGTTGTCTTGTACTTCGCGCAGAATTGGTTCCAATTGCTCGGAGGTGATGAGTCCTGGATTCAGTTGTCTTTTCCTGGTTTCATAAACTGCATCAAGCGTGGTGGAAGTCGCCTGGATGCTGTGATCGAGTCCTAACCTGAGTGCTCTGGCGATGGAATATGTTAAATTTTTTCTTTCCAACTCGGCCTTCGACTTGGTAATACCTACTGCAATCAGTACCTAGAGTTGTTCCTGTAAATCCTTCAGTAAAAGTCCATGCATCTGCACTTGGGAATGCAACGAGTCGAGCTAAGATCTTACTATTACACTATTCCTTATCATTTTTGCACTGCTTTTTTATTCGCTCCAGCCTTTTCCTCAAATCGTCGAAGAAACGGGTCTGCCTTACCACATCCAGAAATACTGCAATCCTCCAGTTACTGACGGACCTTCTGACTTCTCCAATATATTCGAAATATATTCCGGCGCTGGACTTAAAAGTGGTGATCTGGTAACGGTCACTTGGAACAGTCATCTCTGCATCGTGGGAATACAGCTGCTTGGTCGTCATCGCTAGGATCGAGAATAGGCATAGCAGGGTTATAGCAGTAGTCGTCATCTTTCCTTGGGTTATTCTAAAATTAAGAAAATAGGTTAATAAGGGATCTAGAGCTGGGGTTTAGGTCTCATAATCTGGTGGCTCTGATCTTGTCCCTATGTTTCACGAATCTTCCACCGTTTTTAGTTTCGAGGATCACATTGTTATTTTTCGTGAATCCTACAAGGGTGTATGGTCCTTCTGCTCGCTTGTCGAACTTATTAGACCGGACTTCTTTAAAGACATACACCTGGTCGCCTATATTAACATTCAGAGGTCGTGCCTTACCGACTTTTACATCCTCGAATAAATTGAGTAACGTCGTTACGCATCCAGGGCCAGTAGTATCTTTACCTAATTCGTCGATAGGTCTTGCCTATACCTTTGTGTCCACCTATCAAACTAGAATGAAACTCGGAAACGATTTTACCGCGTAATTCAACAGGGGGTACTTCAATTTTTCCGTGGCACAGGGTGATGGTTGCGTCGACACCGCGGAAAATTCCTGCGACAAGTTCCGACATTTTATTTTGAGGGAATGTACCTAGCAGGTTCCGATTCCGATAAATCTGGTTCTGGGTTTGTCAGAGCTCCTTCTCTAGCAAAACGATACGCGTTCTCATTGCCGATAATGCCCTCATGTCCAGGGATATGCTCCCAAACAACGTCAAGAGGTTCAATAGCCTTGATTAATCGTTCGTAAGGCTTCCTATTCTTCACTGGTTTGTTTTCTGTTGTTCTCCAATCGTTCTGTTTCCATTTCGGTATCCATTCCTCAACACTCTGCACCAAGTATCGGGTCTTAGTGGGATTTAAATTAAGTTTAGTAGGAGGACCCTTTGAACTGCTTGGTTGTCCCGAGTTAGTACTTGGTTTCGGATCCTTTGGACGCTTTAGAATTGTTTTTCTTGGTTCCGTTATCCCTTTTGGAGACGTGGTAACGGAGGGTCGACGAGGAGGTTCCTTTCCTGAATGTTTTGGGTTAAACAACTTCTGCATAGTCTCAAGGTTGGAGGAAGTTCCGACATTACTGGATTCTGTTTTGGAAGTGATTACCCCTTTGCGAGATTTGGGCTTTTCGAGATCCGAGGAGAATGATTCTGACCAACTGGAATCTGAACTCGGCCCGTTTTCTTCGTCAACAGGATTTGTTGATAATGCTTCAACAATCCTATTGATTTTTCCGGGTTTATATTCAAACTTATATTGATAATTCTGAAGACGAATTCTCCTTCTTTGAATTCGTGGTCCCGGATTATCGATATAGGTCATCCAGTGTACCGGCTCAAAATCACAGGCTAGAACGAACTCGCGACCATATAAATAAGGTTTGAAATATTCGGTCGCGTACAGTATGGCTAAGCACTCCTTTTCAGCTTTGGGGTAAGATTTTTCCGCACTGTTTAGCACCTTTGAGTAATATGCAAAAGGCAAATCAGTGCCGTCCTTTGCTTGCGTTAGAATTGCGCCTACCGCGTGTTCCAAAGCGTCGCACGTTAACTTAAAGGTTTCACTAAAGTTCGGATACTGTAAAATAGGTTCACGGCACAAATATCGTCTTAGATAATAAAAACTTTTTTGTCCTACCTGCACGGAAAGTATGTCATTTCGGGCACTTAGAGCGGGCGCAAAATAACTCATTACCACCCAGGGGTAGGTGAGGCGGGCGCAAAATATTTTTCGATTTTCTTTATAAAAATTATAACACTTTTGGTTTTGCTCACATTTCGGTTAAAAAAATTGGCAATTACTACATTTTCAGAATACATTGTTGTCTTATTTCTATATTAAAACTTGTATCATTATAGACTTCAAAGAGTTAACATTTATATAGAGTTTAATTTTTAACTAATATGAGCGTTTAATCGTTCGTGCCCTCAATGACATACTTTCCATGCAGTTTGAACAAAAAATTATGTTAGCATCATAAGCACAAAGGTGATTACGACTCTGGTGAAATTTCGGGACCTCGGGTCACAATTTTGCGCCCTTGATACGAAAATAACTATTCTTCTGGGGCTTTTCCTATTTTCACTCGGTATCCTTTTTTAATAGTTCGGTCAAGGGTTTGGCCCACTTAGCGTAATTTTCGATGAACCGCCTATAATATCCAGAAAGACCAAGAAAACTTTTAAAGTCTCTAGGGGTTTTATTAAAAATCATTTTAAATTTATTGACAAGTAATATTAATAATCTTTAAACTATTTTATTATTTTATTCATTAAGAATTAAATTTTATTTGTTTCTTTTCTTTCTCCTTTTTTTTCCTTACTCATAAGTATCAAACAACAATTAAATGTTTAATCATTTAAATAACTAATATTCCTTCTTTTTTTATTATTAACAAAAATTTAAAATTTGTTTAAACAATTGTTACTTTTAATAAATAATATTGTGCAAAATTCAAATTTATTTCATCGATCCTATTTTTTATGAATAATAAATTTTGACATAAATTATAAACTACTAATAACTAAATTAGTAAAAAAATCAATTATTTAATTGTTTAAATAATACACTACTTATAAATTAAATTTTAATAAAACTATTTTGAGAAGCCTAAAAATTATTGAAATTAAAAATAAATACTTATACTAAAATTAGTATTTACTAATTGCTTAACTAATAAAAAAAATAATAATTTAACTAAAATAATTGTACTCCAATTTAATTAGTTTCAATAATTTTTAAGTTAATAATTTAGTAACTAAATTTAGTTACTAAAGTTTTTCCAATTCAAACGCCCACCTAAAATTTGGCAATTTTCTGAGGGACGAAACTAAGGGTCCCAATCGTAAGATTCGCACTAATGAGTTTTGACGCCTTCTTTTTTACTATTTGACAAAACTGAATTTTTGCCTTGCCCATACTCCTCCACTAGAAAATTTAACACCCAATTTGAAAAACTTTAGAGGGGATAAGAATATAAAAATTGGAACTCTTGGAAAAGAACTTGCACTCTCAATTTTTTAAGTTTTTAACAAGTTTTCAAGGTTTAAGATTGTTCTCACAAGTTTTTAACAAGTTTACAAGTTTTAAGACTGTTCTCAAAAGTTTTTAACAAGTTTCAAGTTTTAAGATTGTTTTCACAAGTTTCTACAAAGTTACAAGTTTAAAGTTTTAAACGAGTTTTTAACAAGTTTTTCAAGTTTGAAACAAATTTGACACTGTATTCAAAGTTTTAGACAAGTTTTAAAGACTGTATTTAAAGTTTTAAATAAACTTTCAAATTTACAACAACCATCTAGAGAAATTATCAAGGATTCAACGACGAATTAACAATCCTGTATAGTTGCTAACCTTAACTTATTAAGCGCGTAGGCTATACATTTTCAATTCTCTTCCGTTAATTTCTTTTTCTTCTCAAATAAAAAAAAATAAAAATTTAACTAAAACAAAAACTAACTAAACAAACAAGTTGTTCATTTCATGACCATTTAGCTTCCTCAATATATATTATTATATATAATTTTAAAAGTTAAATAATTATAATAGTTTATTAAATATAATTAATAAACCGGGTAAAGTACCCTGAATAAATATTAATTATTCAATTTTTTATTATAGAATAATTATTTTAAAGTGTTATGATAAAATGTCAAAAAATACATAATTTAAATTTTTTGTGAAAAATTATAATATTTATTAATTCCATAAATTTTGATGAAATATATACTTTATATACATGAATTGATTCGTTTTCATGCCAGGAATATAATGCTGAGAAAAATTAATAAAAATTTTAATAAATAAAGAAGTTATTTCAAAAAATAAAAAAATTCATTTTTTTCGAAAATTAAAAAATTGCTAAAAAATTTTTATTTTTAGATATTTTTGAAAATCCTTCTGTCTGATTCAAGATATTCGTGACCGTAATACACCTACAAAATTTTATGAAAATCCGTCAAAACGTGTAAGAGAAAATTTGTTCACAAGAATCGGGTGACATACACACACACACACTCACACATACACACACAACATCCATACATACACAACATCCATACATACACACATACATCCGGACATTTGTTCCTCTCGACGAAATATATATACTACACTTGGAAATATGTAAAAATAATTAATTCTAAGAAAGTCGAAAATCGAGATCACTATAAGGCTTCCTTTAAGAGGAAGCAAAAAATAACTAAACTAAATTTTTTTTAAGTTTGCAAAAATGAACTAAATTTATTAAAAAAAACTAAACAATTTTAAAGTTTGCTAAAAGAAACTAAATTTTACCAAACTTAAGTAAAACCTAAAACAAAGTACTAAAAACTAAACAATTTTTAAAGTTTGCTAAAAGTAACTAAATTTTACCAAACTTAACCACTTCGGTGGCGTGGCGTTCCAATTGGCGTTCCACGTCCCTGGCCAAAAGTGGCGAAAATAGCGAAATGGCGTTCCAAATTTTTCTAGATTTTTTAAGAGTATAATTAATTTTAATCTACTGCAACAATATATTTCTATGTTTTCAATATCAGGGAACAAAAAAATAACAATGAAAATTTGTTTTTTTTTAAGATTTTCATTGTTTTTTTGGACGTTGCAAAATGTCATTTTTAATACTTTTCTACGAATGGCGTTCCACTTTCGCTCAAATATTGATAAAAAAAATCAAGATCTTTCTGTGGGAAATAATATTTATTTATATCTTAGAATCTCTGAATCGTCGAATTGTGTTATAGAATCATTTGTAAATTGTTATAAACAAATTGTGTAAACAAATTGTTAATAAAGACGATGCGTTCAATGAATTTTAATAAAAATTGATACTCGGGGGTTTATGGGGTCGCTAATAACGAATCCGATGTCAGTTTTTAAAAATTCAATATGGCGGACTAGTTTATAAAAAATTGATTGAATTCGCTTGAAACGTTTTATTCCGGGCTTTTTGGGGTCGCTGATTACGAATCCAATGTCAGTTTTGCAAAATTCAAAATGGCGGATTAAGTATGGCGGACGAGTTTATAAAAAATTAATTGAATTCGCTTGAAACATTTTACTTGGGGGTTTTTGGGATCCTTGATTACGAATCCGATGTCAGTTTTAAAAAATTCAAAATGGCGGATCCAATATGGCGGACGAGTTTATAAAAAATTAAGTAAATTAGCTTGAAACGTTTTACTCGGGTTTACTGAAGGGTTTGTGGTCAATGGTTATGCGCCTAGCTAAAGCACCTTTTGCAAAACGGTTTATCGCATTTATTACATAACCATGGAGTGTCCGTTCTAATTTTTTTAAAACAAATTTCGCTTTTCAAGCGCTTGCTTTTAGTATGTTTAGTATGTCTGAGAAGCAGGTTATCACTGCGTTGCGCGGGAGTCTAAAAACCCCTGAGTAAAACGATTCAAGCTAATTCAATAAATTTGTTATAAACTCGTCCGCCATATTGGATCCGCTATTTTGAATTTTTCAAAACTGACATCGGATTTGTAATCAGCGATCCCAAAAACCCTCTAGTAAAATGTTTTAAGCGAATTCAATTAATCTTTTATAAACTCGTCCGCCATATTTAATCCGCCATTTTGAATTTTGCAAAACTGACATCGGATTCGTAATCAGGGATCCCAAAAACCCCCGAGTAAAATGTTTCAAGCGAATTCAATTAATTTTGCTTCCTCATAAGGAAGCTTTGCATTCGTGACGATTTTCAATTTTTCAAAACATGGTTAAATGGACTCATTTTCATCTAGGATATATGTATATTAAATTCTGAGCAAATCTCCAGATGTATGTGTATATGTGTGTGTGTATGTCACAAAAAATTGTGTACAAATTATCTGTAACAAATTTTAATGGATTGCCCTGAAATTTTGCAGGTTTATTGCAGTCATTAATACCTAAAGTCTGACACAAGGATTTTCAAATTTATCCACAAAATTTTTTTTATACAATTTTTTCAAAATTAAAAAAAAATTTTTTGTATTTTTTTAAATAACTATTTTATTTCTTAATATTTTCATAAATTATTCTCAAAATTACATTCCTTACAAGAAAACGAATCGATTGATATATACAAAGTGCACATTTCATCAAAATTTATAAAATTAATCAATATTTTTCTTTTTCACAAAAAATTCAAATTTTGCGTTTTTTTAAATATTACTTTAACATATTAAAATTAAATTTAGCAATTGGTTTATGATATTTTGAGGAAGCGAAATGGTCATAAAATGAACAACTTGTTTTATAAACTCGTCCGCCATATTTAATCCACCATTTTGAATTTTGCAAAACTGACATTGGATTCGTAATCAGCGACCCCAAAAAGCCCGGAATAAAACGTTTAAAGCGAATTCAATCAATTTTTTATAAACTAGTCCGCCATATTGAATTTTTAAAAACTGACATCGGATTCGTTATTAGCGACCCCATAAACCCCCGAGTATCAATTTTTATTAAAATTCATTGAACGCATCGTCTTTATTAACAATTTGTTTACACAATTTGTTTATAACAATTTACAAATGATTCTATAACACAATTCGACGATTCAGAGATTCTAAGATATAAATAAATATTATTTCCCACAGAAAGATCTTGATTTTTTTATCAATATTTGAGCGAAAGTGGAACGCCATTCGTAGAAAAGTATTAAAAATGACATTTTGCAACGTCCAAAAAAACAATGAAAATCTTAAAAAAACAAATTTTCATTGTTATTTTTTTGTTCCCTGATATTGAAAACATAGAAATATATTGTTGCAGCAGATTAAAATTAATTATACTCTTAAAAAATCTAGAAAAATTTGGAACGCCATTTCGCTATTTTCGCCACTTTTGGCCAGGGACGTGGAACGCCAATTGGAACGCCACGCCACCGAAGTGGTTAAGTAAAAACTAATTTCAAAATTACTAAATCTAAAAAACTTTTTAATGTTTGCTAAAATAAACTAAAATTTACTAAAACTAACTAAATAATTCAAAAATAATTTAAAACTAAAATTTCGAAAGTTTGCTAAAATAAACTAAATTTTACCAAACTTAACTAAAAACTAAAAACAAATTTCAAAATGCTAAAAAAACTAAAAATTCGAAAATTTACTAATATAATTTAAGTTTTAACTAAACTTCACTAAAAACTAAAACTTTACTAAAAAATTACAAAGTTTTCTCTAAACTAAATCAAAATTTCTAAAAATTTAAAAGTTTACTAAAATAAACTAAATTTTTACTAAACTTTACTAAAAAAATATATACTAAATCAAAAATGACTAAATTACTAAAAATTATATTTTGCTAAAAACTGCACTAAACAAGATTTGTAGAAATATAAATTATAATTTAATCTTTTTTTTATAAGTCGATTCATATTTTTAAAAAAATAAATAAATATTTGGTCTCTTTATTAAATTTCTTATATCTCATTATTTTAATTTTTTTAGTGGATCATCCTAGTTATTTCACTTATAAAAAAATCAGGTACTCAAAAAAAACAAAGAGCCACTTTAAAAAGAAAACGTGAAAAAAGAGCAAAAGATTTAGCTGCAAAATTTCCGTCTCAATCTAAAGATATTTTTCCACCTTTAGCGGCTAAAGAAGAAAAATTGCAACCACCTAAACCCCCTCCAACTTTAGAAGAAAGAATTAATCAATTTCGTGAAAGTTTATGTTCAACATGCATGGATAACGGGAAATTTCTTGAAAATTGTTATCAATGTTTTAGAATAATAAACCCAGGATTTACTATACCTAAATTAAATAAAATTTAGGTACTTTTAATAATTATTTCTAGTATAAATCCTTTTATTTTATTTTTCTGTTTTTAGTTCCTTTAATTCTTTCTTTTTATTTTTTATAGATGCTTGATACCAGAAATCTATCATCCTGGGAAGGTTACATTCACGAAGAATTCACTAACCTTAATAAAATTTTTATGGTACAAACGAAGAATTCCACAAAGTACCGAAAAACGGTTAAGGAATTTATAACCAAAACTGCCATCTTCAATAACCAAATACAAGAAGAAACGCAGAAATTAACAATAAAATCCAATCTTTTAAATAAATCTTTGAAATCTATAGAAACTTTTAATATAAATCAAATTCAATTCATCTCTGGTGCATTTACTGACTTTAATAACATATTTGCCAATTTAGATAGAGAAATAATTGTAATTAGGGACGCACATCATCGTTTAGCAAAAACATTTTTTATTACAATTTTTGCAATCATCGTTTCCTTTTTTATTGTTCATTTTATTTTTTAAAATTTGATAACTATAATTATATTTTATTATGTTTGTAAAAACAATATATTAAAAAAATATATATATTTAAAATAAATAAATAAATTATATTTTAAACAAATTCTAAATCTGTTTTTTTGTGTACTTTCGAATTTTCATTTTTTTGTTGTTTTTTGTTAATGTCAGACAAAACTATTTTCACTAGAACTCAAGTTTTAAAAAACCATGAGTTACAAAAAGAGTATGAAGCTTTTTTAAGAATTTCTAAAATCCCTAGAAGTCCTGTAAGAATATTACCTACTATTGAAAGTGAAAATGAAAATGATTCTAATAGTTCACGTGACACTTCCAACTATGGAGCAGAATTACTTTCTTAAATTCAAATAAAACAACAAGTGTTACACCTTTTGTATAGCTAACTCATACAATTAATAATAAACGTTTTTCTTTAATGGTTGATACAGGTTCGGAACTCAGTCTAATTAAAATTAGTTTAATCCTTAATAAGGATCAAATAGATAATATAAAAATAATCTATATAAAAGGAATAGATAAGGACATTTTACCCTCTTTAGGTATAACATACATAAAGGTATTAGGTCTTAATGTTCGTTTTAACGTTGTAAGAGATAATTTTGGAATTCCCCATGGTGGTATTTTAGGTTCTGATTTCTTTAAAGATGCGAAGATCAAACTTGATTTTAAACAAAGTTTATTATTTAACAATTATGGTTTTATAAAATTTCAAAAATCAAATTGAATTCCTTCAAGCAATAGTATAGGCGAAATAAAAGACTGGGAAAGGGGTAAATGCGAAGAAGTATTACCTTTTATTAGTATTTTTAACCCTCCCACTGAGAAGACGGGTTGTTTTATAATAGATTCTGGCGCAGAAGTTAATCTAATTAAAGAACATTTGTTGCCAAAGGAAATCTGTATTAATACATACAAACCCACATTATTAAAAGGGATAGGAGAAAATAAATATGCTACTATTGGGACAATAGATTTTGCAGTCTATGATAAAACTTCAACATTTCACGTTATTCCTTCCGATTTCGATATACCTTGCGAAGGAATATTAGGTTCTGTCTATCTAACTGAAACTGATGCTTTAAATGATTACGAACAATCGGTTTCAATAATAGATAATTCAGAAAAACCCATTATATTTAATAAAGAAAACCTAAATCAGAATGATCCTACACATTTTCTAAATCATGTAGAAAAAGGCTATGACTAGAGGTGTGCAAAATTCGAATCGACAGAAATTCGAATCGAACTAGCTAATTCGAAATTCGAAGTTTCGAATTTCGAATTGGCCGATTCGAATCGAAAGTAAATTCGAATCGAACTAGCTAATTCGAAACTTCGAATTCGAATTTCGAATTGGCCGATTCGAATCGAAAGTAAATTCGAAACGAACTAGCTAATTCGAAACTTCGAATTCGAATTTCGAATTGGCCGATTCGAATTGCAAGTAAATTCGAATCGAACTAGCTAATTCGAAACTCCGAGTTCGAATTTCGAATTGGCTGATTCGAATCGAAAATAAATCGAGTCGAGTCGGCCAATTCGAAATTCGAATTCGGAGTTTCGAATTGCACAGCTTAACTCGGTTATTTAATTAGCACAATTATTTTGACATAAATCCTAACCTAAAATTAGTAGGCTGGTATTCATAATATAGCTATCTAGTACTTAGAAACTTGTCGAAAGTGAAGGAAATATTTCGCTTATTGTTTCTATTACATAAGGAAAAAAAACTCATTTTGCAAATCTTTTGCACAATTTTTAATAAATAAATAAATTTAATGTTTCAATAACAATTGAAGAATTTTTTGATAATTTAAAAAAATCATTTTTTTGGGAAATTTTAATTTATAATTTTAAATCTTGTTTGTGTATGTATTTGAATTTTCGGAAATATTAAAAATATTAAATATCGAACATATTGGAAATATTTAAATTCTTTGCAAGAATTCAATTATTTTCCTAAATAATATCAATCTTCGTAAAATTAAATTATTTTTAAACAAAATTTTAATCACATTTTACGAATAAATACAATTATTTTCTAAAATTTTAATAAATACTTCAACAAAATTTAATTATTTTCTTAAATTGTAAAATTTTTGAAAAAATTCAATTATTTTCAAAAAATTCCAAGAAAAAATTCATTTTTTAATTCGTTATAGAGTATATCTATAAAGAAATTAGTTATCTTTTAAAATTTTAATAAATCCTTTTAAATAATTTTTTTTATTAATTCTTTGCAAAAATTGAATTATTTAAATATTAATTTAAGTTTTTATTTTCTAATATTTATTTAATTGAAGAATTCAGGAATACTTGAAATTTCGTAAAATTGAATATTGTAAAGTAATGGATTTGAAAATTCTCAAAGAACAATCGATTTAAAAAAGAATTTTAGTTAATAATAATTCTTGCAAAAAATAATTGAATTGATAATGATTGTATCACTTGGTTATTTTTAATTTTTAGAGACACCTTATTTTAACACATTATTGGTATTTGTATGTTATTTATATATTAAAATTATAGAATTAATAAAAAATATATTGACATTTTTAAGAAAAAGTTTCTAAGTACTAGATAGATGCACTGTAAAATTTTTTTTTTGTAGATTTACAGTTTTATTTAGAATTTTATAGAAACTTATAAAATAACGTCTTTAAAAGTAGTGAATTTAAAATTCCGTCTGTAAAATTAATACTTTTAATGTGTCAATTTTACAATTTTCTGTAAATTTACTACTCTGAAAGTAGGTAATAAAAAGACAAAAATATTACCTACTTTCAGAGTAGTAAATTTACAGAAAATTGTAAAATTGACACATTAAAACTTCGGTGGCGTGGCGTTCCAATTGGCGTTCCACGTCCCTGGCCAAAAGTGGCGAAAATAGCGAAATGGCGTTCCAAATTTTTCTAGATTTTTTAAGAGTATAATTAATTTTAATCTACTGCAACAATATATTTCTATGTTTTAAATATCAGGGAACAAAAAAATAACAATGAAAATTTGTTTTTTTAAGATTTTCATTGTTTTTTTGGACGTTGCAAAATGTCATTTTTAATACTTTTCTACGAATGGCGTTCCACTTTCGCTCAAATATTGATAAAAAAAATCAAGATCTTTCTGTGGGAAATAATATTTATTTATATCTTAGAATCTCTGAATCGTAGAATTGTGTTATAGAATCATTTGTAAATTGTTATAAACAAATTGTTAATAAAGACGATGCGTTCAATGAATTTTAATAAAAATTGATACTCGGGGGTTTATGGGGTCGCTAATAACGAATCCGATGTCAGTTTTTAAAAATTCAATATGGCGGACTAGTTTATAAAAAATTGATTGAATTCGCTTGAAACGTTTTATTCCGGGCTTTTTGGGGTCGCTGATTACGAATCCAATGTCAGTTTTGCAAAATGTAATCGGTGGAGTTATAAAACAAGTTGTTCATTTTATGACCATTTCGCTTCCTCAAAATATCATAAACCAATTGCTAAATTTAATTTTAATATGTTAAAGTAATATTTAAAAAAACGCAAAATTTGAATTTTTTGTGAAAAAGAAAAATATTGATTAATTTTATAAATTTTGATGAAATGTGCACTTTGTATATATCAATCGATTCATTTTCTTGTAAGGAATGTAATTTTGAGAATAATTTATAAAAATATTAAGAAATAAAAAAGTTTAAATATGGCGGACGAGTTTATAAAAAATTAATTGAATTCGCTTAAAACATTTTACTAGAGGGTTTTTGGGATCGCTGATTACAAATCCGATGTCAGTTTTGAAAAATTCAAAATAGCGGATCCAATATGGCGGACGAGTTTATAAAAAATTTATTGAATTAGCTTGAATCGTTTTACTCAGGGGTTTTTAGACTCCCGTGCAACGCAGTGGTAACCTGTTTCTCAGACATACTAAAAATTCTAAAAGCAAGCGCTTGAAAAGCGAAATTTGTTTTAAAAAAATTAGAACGGACACTCCATGGCTATGTAATAAATGCGATAAACCGTTTTGCAAAAGGTGCTTTAGCTAGGCGCATAACCATTGACCACAAACCCTTCAGTAAACCCGAGTAAAACGTTTCAAGCTAATTTACTTAATTTTTTATAAACTCGTCCGCCATATTGGATCCGCCATTTTGAATTTTTTAAAACTGACATCGGATTCGTAATCAAGGATCCCAAAAACCCCCAAGTAAAATGTTTCAAGCGAATTCAATTAATTTTTTATAAACTCGTCCGCCATATTTAATCCACCATTTTGAATTTTGCAAAACTGACATTGGATTCGTAATCAGCGACCCCAAAAAGCCCGGAATAAAACGTTTCAAGCGAATTCAATCAATTTAACAATTTGTTTACACAATTTGTTTATAACAATTTACAAATGATTCTATAACACAATTCTACGATTCAGAGATTCTAAGATATAAATAAATATTATTTCCCACAGAAAGATCTTGATTTTTTTTTATCAATATTTGAGCGAAAGTGGAACGCCATTCGTAGAAAAGTATTAAAAATGACATTTTGCAACGTCCAAAAAAACAATGAAAATCTTAAAAAAACAAATTTTCATTGTTATTTTTTTGTTCCCTGATATTTAAAACATAGAAATATATTGTTGCAGTAGATTAAAATTAATTATACTCTTAAAAAATCTAGAAAAATTTGGAACGCCATTTCGCTATTTTCGCCACTTTTGGCCAGGGACGTGGAACGCCAATTGGAACGCCACGCCACCGAAGTGGTTAAACAATATAAAATTCCTATTTCTCTTCAACCAGAACTTGAAAAACAGTTGCACGAATGGATTAGACAGGGAATTATTAAACCATCATTTTGGTCCAGTAGTTCTCCACTTTAGATGGTTTCAAAGAAAGCCGATTCATCAGGCAAAAAGAAATGGAGATTAGTGTCCGACTTTAGATGTCTAAACGATAGAACGATAACTGACAAATATCCACTTCCGGATATTACGCAGATAATCGATTAAATCGGAGGACATAAATTTTATACAACGCTAGACATGGCAAATGGATTTTTGCAAATTTTATTAGATCCAAAAGATGCGCATAAAACCGCGTTTAATACTCCTTTTGGACATTATGAATATGTTCGGACGCCTTTCGGTTTAAAAAATGCTCCACCCACTTTTCAAAGATTCATTGATAAAACATTTAAAGGTTTGCAGGTTTTAGGTCTAGCAGGATATTATCGCCGCTTTATTCCTAACTTTTCACAAATTGCAAAACCTTTTATACTACTTCATAATCAAATTTTGAGATTTTAAATCTCCATTTTTGTACACGTGTATTACATTCGGCTGTTTTGAACCATAATAACGGTTTATGATCTGTTACAACTGGAACTTTCTGAATATAAATATAATTCCTAAATGTCAAAAATCCTTCTACCATTGCTAACGCTTCTTTCTCATATACCTCATATGATAATTCCGGACCACGCAATACCCTAGATGCATATGCAATTGGAAGATCTTTCTCAATTTCGCCTTGAGATAAAATAGCACCAATCGCGAATCCAGAAGCATCTGTTGTTATAATAAAAGGTTTAGAAAAATCTGGATATTAGAGTATAGGTTCCTAGTCCAGTCGCCCTGTGTTTTTTCATGTCAAAATTGATACCTGAAGTCTGATTATGGATTCATATAGTGTGGAGTGGTAGTATGAATATGTATATGTTTCCCACTCGAGATTTCTCATGCTGCGCGTTATAAACAATTTTGAAGGTGCCGAAAAACAGTTTTTTGATTTTTCAAACAACAAATAGAAAATTTGAATTCCTGAAAAAATTTTTGCCCAGTTTAAAAAAAATGATCAAAATTCGTCAATTTGTATGAATGTTATGACAACTTTTACGAATTTGAAAGTCTGAATTCAACTTTAGCGCGAGCGACTGATGATGTCCCCCACTATGCATCCTAGAGCAGCTAGGCTGTTCAAACGTTGCATTCAAACGATGCATACTTTTGAAAAATATTTTTACGAACAAGAAGTGCATAGATGTTTGGATTGATTTTGTTTATAATTAGTATGACTAATCAACTAAAAAAATATAATAAAAAATAAAAAATATTAATAATTAAAGGCTCAGAAATTTTTTGGAAAAAAAAATTATCTTCCCCCCCTTTTGACCTAGATCAAATTTTTTTTTGTAAAATTTTCAGGAAAGAATAAGTAATCAAATAGCGTTTATGCTAAATTGTTAAAATAAAAATTGTTTATGTTGTGTTCATTTGTTTATAAACCAAAAATTCCCCCCCCCCCAAAAAACTTAGTTTTCTTGTAAAAATTCAATTCGCTGCAAATTGTGATTGATAGATTGGCATTTCATGAAGAGAACCCAACAAAAAAAATTAATTTTCATCCGGCCAAAAATGTAGAAATTCGATTTTAAAAAATCATGTTTTTAGTTAACAAATGGAATTTCTCATAAACTATTTATCGAATCGTGTTCAGATTTGGCACACATCTTGAGGGTCTTGAGAGGAACATTTTTGAGAATATCGAAAGCATTTGTTAACTTTTGTTCAAGTTATTAAACAAATAAGAAAGTGCCATTTTTAGTGGTTTCAATTTATTTGCAAGTACACAAATGGACCGATTTTAACATATGACCCATCATTTTAAAAATATTTTCGAGCTCTTTAACTTTTATTAACAATTTTTTCCCCTATAATTTGATGGGAAAGAACGGTCATCAAAAAACTGTTTTTCGGCACCTTCAAAATTGTTTATAACGCGCAGCATGAGAAATCTCGAGTGGGAAACATATACATATTCATACTACCACTCCACACTATATGAATCCACAATCAGACTTCAGGTATCAATTTTGGCACGAAAAAACACAGGGCGACTGGACTAGAACGGGAAGCTCAAACTTGTACAAAGAAATACGGACATTTAGGACTAAATGGGTTAATTTTTACTCTACTTCCACTTACACTTAAATTTTTATTTTAATTAATTTTCACTCAACGTCCACTTTCACTTTCACATAAATTTTCCCTGAATAATTTTTATTCTATTTTCTCTTTAACTTTCACTTAAATTTTAACCTAAATTTTCTTTTTTATTATTTTTCACTGCACTTCTACCTTAATGAATTTTCAATTTTCTTTCACTGTTAATAGTACTTTAATTTTGAATATCACTTGCATTGTTTTTCACCAAACTTCGACTACTACTTTAAAGGCCACCCAGAAATAATAACTGTTTTGTGATCGCGCTCTAATTAAAATAGATTAGAATATTTCGGTTCGGGATTTTCTGGTTATAACGCTCTTTACTGCTAGATATTTTTATTTTATACTGATTTATTTTGTCATTAAGGCTTACTTATAAGTTAGAAGTGTGAGTAAATAATTATAGGTATTTTAATGTTGAGCTTAATGAAAGGAAAAAGTAAGTATACAAAAAATTATATTTTATTAAAATATTTATTTGTATTATATAATTGGGCATTCCAATTCAAGAACTCGCCCGACGCTCGGATAAACAATCTAGCGTCAGTCAAACGTTGAGAAAAGTCCCAAAATATAAATTTTTTTTTATTTTTTAAAAGGACTACCTTGTAGGAAATTGATTAGAGCCTCTTTTTTTCTTTTTACTTTTTTTCGTAGGATGAATACTGTCAGAAATAATGACGCCATACTGTAAAACTTTGTTTTTCAAATTTCATTGCTTTTTGAAACATAAATAATCGTATCTTCGACAATTATTGGCGAATTTACTTCAAATTTGGTATTCAAGTCTATTTGGGTTCTAGGAAGACGATAGAATTATTAGAAAATAAAAATTTCCTAATTGTTTACTAATTTGTTAATGTAAATAAAGGCGTGCCAATTTTAGGTTAAGCTACCGTCGTTGACAAAAAGTCACCGGTAAACTTTCGAATTAAAAAAACTTCCAGTGAGATAATTGTTTATTAGTATAGAAAGAAGTTTTTTGAGAAATATTAGATTGATTTAGCAAAAAATGCGGAAACTATGAAGGATTAAAGACTGTTGCGCACTCCGCGCAGCCTTTAAACCTTGAGTTAAAATTATTTAAAGTAAAAATTTAAGTAAAAGGGAAAGTAGAAGAGGAAGTTGAGTCAAAATTAATTAAAATGAAAATTTAAGTGAAAGTGTAAGAGGAAGTAGAGTAAAAATTAATTAAGGTGAAAATTTAAGTAAAAGTGAAAACGGAAATATAAGTGGAAGTAAAAGAAGAATGAAAATTAATTAAGGTGGAAATTTAAGTGAAAGTGGAATGAAAATTAAATAAGGTGAAAACTTAAGTGAAAGTGAAAGAAAAGTAGTGTTAAAATTTGTTCGACTCTAAGAAATACTTTAAAGCCAACTGCTTTAAGAATTCTTACTTTTCCCAACAAATCTCTACGTCTGCCTCTCTTTCTTTGTACGGTCGTTTGTTATTATTATGCCAATTGCCTTTAATTCCTTCAACTTACTGAAAGACAATCTTACCCATCTAGTAGACAAGAACTTGATGAAAAGTGGTCTATTTCTTTTGATTTTGCCAAGTATATGAGCATCGTCAAAAGCCAGTTTCGGAATATGTAGACCCACTTTTCAAAATGATTTCAATAACGTCTGGAATAGATCGTTATTTACTTCATCGGAATCTTCGAGATATTTGAATTAAATCCTTAAAAGACGAATTCAACAAAATGATAAAAATTCTTTAAGTCGGTATCGAAATTGGTGTTAAACAAAAAAATGAAATGTTTTGTTTTAGACATCATCAGAAATTCATCAACTATTATAATATTATGCAAAAATAAGTGAAACAGTTTAAGTTAAAAAAAGACTACTTCAACTGAAAGTTTTTCTATTTTCTTTTAAAAATGAGTGCGGTATATACTGTTCATAGCTATTATTGACGAGAGCATTGAAAACGAACCTGAGTCACTTCCTAATTCAGTTTTTCTCTTTTTAGTTTCTTGAGAATATATACTTTCACCAAACATTTGTAATATTTGTGTTGAAGGAAAGTTCTTCATATGCACATTTGAATTCATCAATAAAAAATACAAGATTATGTAAAATAATATTCTTGTTAAAATTCTATAAACATTAGAATATGAATAACTTATATGTTTAACTTGAATGTCAGTGAATGATTTGAATATAGAAAATAAGCATGATATACATACTAAACCAGGAGTATCCAAAAATCGTTGAAATCTATTAAGAATTTCCATCGAATTTTTTCTTCGCTCAGAAAAAGTTATTTTCATTGCATTTGCAATTTCTTCTTTCTGGGTTTTCGGATCAGCTATTTGAAGTAAATTAATATTTGCCTGCAATTCTTCTTTAGAGATAAAGGTCTAAATATTTTCAACCTCAGTTGTTGCCACAATAGCTTTTGACTTTCTTTGTCAATTTGTATTTTTATTAACTGTTTTTAGGCGATAAGTAAAAAGTCCCAATCCAGTCTTTGGATTAAAAAATGCTTTCTAACAAAAGAAAGTTGTTAATTAGATAAAAAAATTTAGTTTTGTAAGAGTCGGAAGTTTTTAGTGTTCATGAAATAATATGTTCTTCCCAGGTGAGAAAGACCAATGTTGACGATGAGTTGAAGCTTGATTGAGCCGTGAACGCACAGCGTGGGTAACCAACAGTTGAAGCAGTCTTTATACCATTGTCACATTAATATTGTTTCAGCATGGGACACCAATGTTCACCCCATGCTCGATTCAAGACTCGGTCAACCTTCGTGAGTGAAGCTTGACAATCTAATCTTAATTCAAGCTTGAATCAATCATGAGAAAATATTCAGATTATTTATTACCGAATGCTCTTAATATTAAATATAAATGTTTAGAAATTATTTAATACTATAATATATTCTACGATCATTTTTTTGTAATTTTTTATATTAATTTATTTAATAATTATTATTAATTATTATTTAAAACCATAATAATTTAATTAACATTAAGATATTAATGAATAAATAAATATAAATATTTATTTAGTCTTAGTGTATAATATTTATGTTAATTATAGAAGATTCATATAAATAAAGTTAAATTATATATTATTTTTTCTTACACAGTGTCAAATTATTATTTTTAAAGTTCAAGAGTTTCGTTTGTCTGAAAAATTTTCGGTGATCAAAAATTACAGTGTAAAAAATGTTCATTAGGGTGAAATAAATATTTATGCCAAGTATTTTTTCACTAGAATTAACCGTTTAGTAAATATTATCAAAATACTATTTTTTGTCAAACGCGTGTGACCTTGCAACTCAGCGTTGCCAACTCAACACATACGTTAAACTCTTGAGTTGAGTTATAAATATTTATATTTAATATTGTTCAGTGCACACGGTAATAAAGAAAGTGAATATTGTATTTTCGCTCATGAAGATTGACCGAGTCTTGAATCGAGCATGGGACGAACATTGGTGTCCCATGCTGAATCAATGTTGAGTTACCATGCTTTGGCATTCATATACTTGATTAAGCAAGATCCCTTCCAACCTTCGTTGGCCGTGCGGTTTAAATAGGTGCGTTTATAGGGGTGTCGGGTATGCGTCAGGGTTTCGATCCCATATGCGAGCGAATATTTTTCCGTTTTCGTTTCTAAGCGATATATAATATCATCAAATTGTGTGTTGTGTTGTGAATACAAAATGTGAACATGTTTGTAAATAATATTAAAAGTCTGTTAAAAAATTAAGAAAAAAATGTACTAATTAACAGAAAAATTGTCTTTTTTTACTAAAATTTATTTTTTAATGTTACTATTTCAAATGACATTTATTTTTAGTAATATATTATTTACATGAAAATAATATAATTGTTCTAATAGTATATTGCAATTAAATTTATACACATGTATAATATAAATAAAAATAATAACAATAATATTTTTTATTATTATTATAATTATTATTATAATCAATTGATCAATTGATATTTTCATATTATATTGAATGAGCGCGAGAAACGCGTAAATTTGGGAACAGTGGAAGCAGTCTCGTTTCATTCCTGAATTAGGCTTCCGCAGCATTGATTGAAGATTGAACGCCAATCTTCATCAAAGACTGCGCGTCAGGCTGAAATCGGTGTTACATTTATAGACTCAAGCAGCCTTGCATCGGCCGTCTTACCCAGCCTCAATCAATCCTGACCAGGCCTGAATCAAGCTTCGTAAAGCCTGAACTAGCCGTCAGTTCTCACCTGGGTTGTTTTAGTGCTAAAGGAAAGGGTCAATGAAATTTCAACATTTTTGTTTATAGATGATTCATTTTTTTACAATTTTTGATATTAAAATTTTTTTAAGCATTATAATACTATGAAAAATTAAATAAATCATTATATAATATTTTTTAAATAAAACTTAAAATTTAAGGAAAATGTAAATTCTAACTTTACAGTTATTATTATTTATGGAGAATTTTTTATAATTCTTTATATTTTAATCGTTTTAAGTATTTCTACATCTTAACTAATTTCAAAAATGTCGTTCATGAACAACACCAATTTTGAAGAGTTAAGATGTCATTGGTGCCTCCCCTAAATAAATTATGATTATTGTACACTTAATACGCACGTATCCGTATACTGAATGTTTGTCTTGTAATGTGGGAAAAAGTTTTACTAGTTTACTAGCATATTGCATTTGAACTATTTTTGAAATTATTTGTCCATATTTTAACCTCATAAGTTCAACAACAATGTTAACTAATTTTTAGCGATTTTTCACATCGAAATCATTTAATTTATTAAATACTTTAATTTACTCTATCCCTCCTGGCATTTTTTCAAGTTCTTCTTGCAAACTCTAAAATGTTGATATTGAATTTAACATTATGAATTTTTTATTTAAGACTTAAGAAATGTTATAAAATTAACTTACAAATTCGTTATTCTTGAATTAAAGAATCTGATTCGATTTCTAAAAGATGGTCTTTACTTTTGAGAAAAGTGTATAGAATCACTTGGACATCTATAAAAGAAGGCAAATAATATTTTAAGGGGACATTCCAGTTCAAAATGTCAAAAAAATGGATTTTTTTGTTTTTATTTTCGGATTTCTTATAGTGTCAAGAATACTCTACTGAAAATTTCCAATTCCCCTTTTTTATAAGAAAAATTCTGAATAAAAACATCTTTTTTGTATATTTTGGGGAAAAAGTACTCTAAAAAAAGGGGGGAAGAAAATTCCACTTTTTTGAGGTTCCACACCTGAAGAAATATCTAACGAAGAGAATGTCACTTTGTTTTTGGTTTTCCCTGTTTTAGAAAGTTAGGAATCGATCTTACAACCAAAAATGGGCATTTTCGAAAATGGCTTATATCGCCGCCATTTTGAAATAAAAGTGAAATAAATTTTTTTTACAAAATCTTAAATAAATTATTTATTACATGTAAAAGAAATTTTTTAAATAAATGTCATAGTTATTTCAATAATATATACTAAAAAAGCCTTCTTTTTGCCTGTTTTGAACTGGAATGTCCCCTCAAAAAGGTAAACAATTTATCCTTAAAACTACAGTTTACAATTTACGAAATGTTAAATGATTTTATTTAATAAATGAATCTAAAAAAAGTTTAGAACTTAAATAAAATATGAATCATTTTTTTAATAAAACAGAAATTTATTAAATTAAAAAATATGTAGTTTAATCAATTTTTACTTTTAATTTTTGTTCTCACTAAAAAAATTTACATGAAGATAGGACCATAGCACTTTAAGTGAATGAATAGGCTCCTGTGAATAAACATTTTATTAAAAACCTATTATATAGTCAATCAAAAATTATTTTTCTTTAAAAAATGATAAATTCAAATTGTTTAAATGTTTTTTTACTTATATAAAAATTATGAAATAAATTTGTTAAATTGTAAAATTAACTAGTTATCAGTCGAACTGTGGTAGGAATGCCCTCAAGTATTAAGCATGTCTTCGTAGCGGGCGAGCGTGGTTAGGTGGTTAGGTTATCGGTTTAAAAATATTAGGGTCGAGCGTTCAACTCTCGACGATAAGAGATTTTTCTCCGTTAGATATATAGAAATTAAATATATATGGTATATGTAAACAAAAATAGGTAGAAGAAAATAGAAAAAAATTCAACTTAATAATATTTCTACACTGCGCAATTTTTAGTCTAAAACAAAAACTCAATATTTTTTTTATAAAGATGACATGCTAAAGAATAGGTTACACCTATAAAATCGTTAAAAAGTTAACAAAAAGGCGAACACATTTTTAAACAAGTTGTTCATTTCATGACCATTTAGCTTCCTCAATATATATTACTATATATATAATTTTAAAAGTTAAATAATTATAATAGTTTATTAAATATAATTAATAAACCAGGTAAAGTACCCTGAATAAATATTAATTATTCAATTTTTTATTATAGGGTCAATCCATTATATTTCACCTGAAGCCGTTGCGGCCTATTTTTAAAAAAATCTCATAATTTGTAAAAATGATGTTTAATATCCGTAGATTTCATTTTTGAGAATCATTTTATAAAATTTTTTAAATTAAACTTAGAATTTGAATTTTTAAGTTGAGTTGCACAGAAAAAAGGTTAGATTGACAGTTATGAAAATTTAATAAAGAAGCGTGGAAATAATTTAGAAAATACAAATTTCTTGATTGATATTTGTTAAAAATGAGCTAATTTACCTGTATAAATAGATTATTATGTAAACAAATCCAAATTAATAGATAAAAATTGATTTAAAAACTTAACTATAAAATGTCAAAAGTCACTACAATTTATTTACACTTTTCTAAAAAGTATATAAATATTTAAAAATTTATTACTATTTAATGTAAAGTATTTTTAATGTACTTTTATAATATGTGCTAACTTTTTAATTTTAAAATATAGAAATATAAAAAATTTTACCTTTAATATTGAGAGTTTCATGATTTTCAGTGATTTTAATCACTTATTTCTTCTCAGGCGGTTAATCAAAAAATCCAATTTTTGTCTTAATATTTAAGTTTGGCCTTCTTTTTCATTCTATTAAATTTTCGTGATGGAGAACGAACTATTTTTCAGTTTAAATTTAGTTTAAAAAATCTGCTGAAAAAACGCATTTTTTTGGTTAAATACAAGTATTTTTATAACACTGAAGTTGGCTATCTTAATAGTCTTGCAAAAATCTACTTGTATTTAACCAAAAAAATGCGTTTTTCAGCAGATTTTTTAAACTAAATTTAAACTGAAAAATAGTTCGTTCTCCATCACGAAAATTTAATAGAATGAAAAAGAAGGCCAAACTTAAATATTAAGACAAAAATTGGATTTTTTGATTAACCGCCTGAGAAGAAATAAGTGATTAAAATCACTGAAAATCATGAAACTCTCAATATTAAAGGTAAAATTTTTTATATTTCTATATTATAAAATTAAAAAGTTAGCACATATTATAAAAGTACATTAAAAATACTTTACATTAAATAGTAATAAATTTTTAAATATTTATATACTTTTTAGAAAAGTGTAAATAAATTGTAGTGACTTTTGACATTTTATAGTTAAGTTTTAAAATCAATTTTTATCTATTAATTTGGGTTTGTTTACATAATAATCTATTTATACAGGTAAATTAGCTCATTTTTAACAAATATCAATCAAGAAATTTGTATTATCTAAATTATTTCCACGCTTCTTTATTAAATTTTCATAACTGTCAATCTAACCTTTTTTCTGTGCAACTCAACTTAAAAATTCAAATTCTAAGTTTAATTTAAAAAATTTTATAAAATAATTCTCAAAAATGAAATCTTCGGATATTAAACATCATTTTTACAAATTATGAGATTTTTTTAAAAATAGGCCGCAACGGCTTCAGATGAAATATAATGGACTGACCCTATAGAATAATTATTTTAAAGTCTTATGATAAAATGTCAAAAAATACAAAATTTTAATTTTTTGTGAAAAATTAAAATATTTATTAATTCTACTATATAAATTTTGATAAAATATATACTTTATATTTTTACGTATTTTAAGTACAGATTAATTGTAAATTAAGCAAAAAACCCTCACAAAAATTAAATATATTATAGATCTCAAGCAAACTTGAACGTGTAAAAAATATGACATTTTATAATGCATCCAGAAACAAGATATGTGGATTTGAAAATACACGTTTCATAGTTAAGTTTGAAATTTAAAAAATGGGATTAATAAAAAACGAAAAAATAATTCGTCTTTATCACAATGAACACTTATTATTAGGACACTAACAAAGAATTCTAGTAAGTTTCGTTATTATTGTATAAGCAGATTTAAAGAAAAAAGGCTTTTAAAAATGGTAAAATGTGACAGTTTTTGCATTTCTTAATTTTAATTTTATTAATGTTATTTCGCATTATATAAACATTTATATTTGTAAAATAAAATATTTACTTGTTATTTTATCATTTTATACTTAGAATGTCGGATTATAATGCGTTAATTATGAATAAATTACGATTTAAATTTGTATTAAAATAATTATTTTCTCGTGACTCTCGCATCTTTAATTACAATTTACGCCCAAATGATAAAATATTTGATCACAAAATTTTCGGAAAAGAATCTAGAGACTATAACAACAAAATATGAACGATTTATAAATTTTTTAAAAATATGCCAGCGACCACTTTTTTATGAATTTTAATGGATTGACCCTATATTTCAAATAAAGTCGTTGCGGCCTAATTTTTAAAAAATTGATACTTTTAGAGTTGAATCTATATGATCTCTGAATAACGAAATGAAAATAATTATATTAAAATATTTATTACTTTTCTTTAAACATGAGTGTAAAGTGGAGAAGTTGCGAAAAAACTGCCCTTTTTTTAGCAATTAGAAAATATTTAAAAAAGTGTTGACAAATTCTTAAAAGTGCAAAAAGATTTATTGATTCATGTTTAAAGTTAGTTAAATAATTATTCTTTAATAATAAAACTAGTAATATTATAAAAATAATAGATAAAATAGGTTTTTAAAGTCGATCTGCCAAATAACCTAATTTTTACGTTTTTATCAATTAATTAGGAGAAGGTGGAATTATTGAATTAAATAAAAACTCACCGAATATAGAGTATTTTTGATGAACTTGCATAATTTCTTATCACTTCTTTAATTTTTCCTTTAAATATACAAGAAATATTGAGTTGAAAGTACGCGATTTCTGAATTGTTGCGTACTTTATAACTTACTAACTCTGTTAAAAAAATAAAAAATTTGGCACTTTCACAACTTCTAAATAACAACGAAATCTATATATACTCAAAAATTTTCGTTTTGGTCCTGAGACTACTTTAAAATATAAAGGTTTAAAAATTGCACACTTTTTCAGGTTAATACTATTTTTTTCTTAAAAATGGAAGTTGGTTTCTTGTTGTTAATCACGTTTCGATCATAGTATTTAAATTAACAGCCAACTTCAATTTTAGGAAAATTAATAGTTTTAATTTGAAAAAGTGTGCAATTTTTAAACCTTTATATATTTTAAAGTAGTCTCGGGACCAAAACGAAAAATTTTGAGTGTATAGATTTCGTTGTTATTTAGAAGTTGTGAAACTGCTAAATTTTTTTCTTTTTCTTTAACAGAGTTATTTAGTTGTAAAGTACGCAACAATTCAGAAATCGCGTACTTTCAACTCAATATTTCTTGTATATTTAAAGGAGAAATTTATATTCATGATTACTTAGTAGTACCGCTATTAAGCTAAAGATGTCGCCACAAACTTCAGATAAAATTTTTCACCTTTCGGTAGCCTCCTGGTGTCTATATTTCGGCAAAACGTTTTTTGTGCAAGCGGACGCCACATCTTTTCTACGTATTATCGAATAACTTTTTGTATATAGTGTTTAGTGTAAGTGTAGTTAAATGACAATGGGAAGACATTCTAGGAGAAATAAGAATAGCAAGGACGACAAATTTGAAAAATATTAATCAAAGATGAGGGCACTGGCACGACGGCGTCGTTCGTTGAGCTCGTCGAGTTTATCCAGTACCTCAAGTCGTTCTTCTGCATCGAATTTTGAGTTAAATCATCGAAAAAGTGGTGCAAGTCTTCAATTTCGATCGGATTCTGAGTCTACTATCTCAACGAGGAGTACAAGATTAGGTAAGCGTTACCAGTAAAATATTCTGGTTAAATTTCAAAATGTCGGAGGAGCTCAGACGAAAGGTAAAACAGACCGCGCAACATGACAGTGAGCCCTCACGAGAGGGGGGACAGACTGTGCATTTTCTGGCGGTAAGTTTGCGCCTTGCGTAGACTACCGTGCAATAAGTTTAAATATAAAAACCTAAAATAATTAAATTAATATTACAGATTCGAGAGATCGAGAAAATAGAGATGTTCGTCAAGAAAATAAAGACGAGACTGTTAGTCTAGGGGTGTTTTTGGCAAATGCTCGGATTATACTCTAGATTACTTCAGTGGTGCTCACTTTAATTTTTGAGTATGGCTTCTATTACTGTTTAAGTAACACGTTGAATTAGTAACTTCGGTAAGCTCTTAATTTTCATTGGTTGAAATATTATGAATTGTCACAATCTGTGAAATATCCCTTAGGTTCTAGAAAAATTGTTTTTAATTCCGATCACACTCTGGTTTATCTGGTAACATTTTTAGGGTTTCGTGGTCAAGGGCCAAAACCCTTATAGCGAGACTTCGGTGTCCGTCCGTAGTTTTTAAGTCTTAAGTCTTATGTATTTAGTCTTATAGCGAGACTTCAGTATAAGAAAGTATTAAGTCCTAAGTCTTTGGTATAAGAAGGTCTTAAGTCTTAAGTCTTACATCTTAAGTCTTATATCTTAAGTCTTACTTACGTCTTTGGTATGAGTAGGTCTTAAGTCCTAAGTCTTACGTCTTAAGTCTTAAGCCTTACGTTTTATGTCTTACGTCTTAACAACCGTTGCCATGGCAACCGTTGCTATGTTAATGTTTGCCACCACAACCGTTGCCATGGCAACCACTGCTACGACAGAATTCTTTTCAGAATTCCAACAAAAATTCTGATTTCTGATGGAATTCCGTTCCCATCAGAGTTTCCAGAATCCACATCGGAATTATGACAGAATTCTTATAGGAATTCCAATTAAAGTTTCTATCGAATTCTTTTAAGAATTCCAATCAAAATTCCGATCGAATTCTTTTAGGAATTCCCGTCAAAATTCCGATCGAATTCTTTTAGGAATTCCAATGAAAATTCCGATTACGGATGGAATTCCGATTCCATCGGAATTTTCGGAATCCAGATCGGAATTCTGACAGAATTCTTATAGGAATTCCAATCGAAATTCCTATTTCTGAAGGAATTCAGATTCAATTAGAGTTCTGACAGAATTCTTATAGGAATTCTAATAAAAATTCAAATCGGAATTCCGACAGAATTCTTTTAACAATTCCTTTAAAAATTTCGATTTCTGACGAGTTCTGATCCTATCGCAATTTTCAGAATCCTGATCGGAATGCTGACTGAATTTATATAGGACTTCCAATCAAAATTCCGATCCCATCGGAATTTTCAGAATCCAGATCGGAATTCTGACTGAATTCTTGCAGAAATTCTAATCAAAATTTCGATACGAATTCCGACAGAATCATTTTTGGCATTCCAATCAAAATTCCGATCAGAATTCCAACAGAATTCTTTTAGGAATTTCAATCAAAATTCCAATTTCTGACGGAATTCTTTTAGGAATTTCAATCAAAATTCCAATTTCTGACGGAATTCCGATCCCATCGAAATTTACGAGTGTAGGTAAAATTCCCTGTAGAAGACGTCGAATTTGCACCGAATTTAGTCAGATTGTCGTTGTGTATAAAAATTTATGAAATTTTAGTTGATACGAAATATTTCATATATTATTTTAGTTTCGTATTGACACGAAACTAAATTCAGTTTGTTAATTTAGTTTCGTGTCGACTTAGAAACTGAAACGAAACTAAACTTTAGAGACGGTCCCTGATTTTACATCAATATTAAAAAAGTATCCAAATTCGATTGAAAATGTATACTCGGGGGTTTTCAGGATCGCTGATAACGAATCCCATGTCAGTTTTTCAAAACTCAAAATGGCGGATCCAATATGGCTGACATTTTTTTGAAAAATTTCTTGGATTCACTTGAAACTTGTCACTCGGGGGTTTTCGAGGTCGCAGATAAAGAATCCAATTATAGTTTTGCAAAATTCAAAATGGCGGATCCAATATGGCGGACTTTTATGAAAAATTTATTGGAATCGCTTGAAACTTGTCACTCGGGGATTTTGAGGGTCGCTGATGACAAATTCGATGTCAGTTTTTGTAAATTTACAATGGCGCATCTAATATGGCGGACGTTTCTTTAAAAAAATATTTTCGTTCTATTTTAATGGCGTTTCCAAGTTTTACCACGTGAAGGTGTACGAACGGAAGAGTATTTTTTTTGTTTTTAGTTTTAAGTATATTTTTTAAATTTACATTTTATGTGAAGTTTCTTCGTTCTTCAATTATGTTCTATATCGATATTCATTTGTTTTTTATCACCATTCAAATAGTCAAGTACACTGCTTTAATTACATCTCTATCCTATCCTATTCATAACTATAAGTTATGTTTTGTGTAGAAAAAGAATAGGATAGAGAAGGAATTAAAGCAGTGTACT
Organism: Leptopilina myrica (nomen nudum); assembly: GCA_032872475.1. Lineage (NCBI taxonomy): Eukaryota > Metazoa > Arthropoda > Insecta > Hymenoptera > Figitidae > Leptopilina > Leptopilina myrica (nomen nudum). The sequence continues at coordinate 34,263,387 of CM065463.1, read as the reverse complement.
TGACTATTTAAATGGTGGTAAAAAACAAATGAATATTAAAATGGAAAACAATTGAAGAACGAAGAAACTTTACATGAAATATAAATTCAAAAAATTTCAATAGGATCTTGTGTTGTTTTTACCCAAAAGAAAGTCACAAAACTTGCTATGAACAAAACCAAAAGTTCTTCTCACAATTATTCGCTGAGAGCCAGAAAATTCAGCAATAATAAAAAATATTTTTGCAAACGATGTTTTAAATTTCTTACAAAAAATTTAAAAAAATGGAAAATTCAAGAAATATTCTTTAAATTAAAAACAAAAAATATGACTCTTTGGTTCGTACACCTGCACGTGGAAAAACTTGCAAACACTATTATAATAGAACGAAAATATTTTTTTTAAAGAACCGTCCGCCATATCATATGCGTTTTTAGAATTTTGAAAAACTATAATTGGATTCGTCATCTGCGACCTCGAAAACCCCTGAGTGACAAGTTTTGAGCGAATCCAAGAAATTGTTCAAAAAAATGTCCGCCATTTTGAATTTTGAAAAACTGACATGGGATTCGTTATCAGCGACCCCAAAAACTCCGACATTTCACTTTTTCAAAATTTCGATTCCGCCATCTTGAAATCAAAGTTTCTGTATCTTACATTTTGAAAGTACAACTATTTTGCCCACCAATAGCATACTTTAGAAAGGTATAATAAAATTTTTTAGTTCTAAAAAAAATATTTAAAAAAACAATGACTTTTTTGGGTGTTTTTCTAAAAAATCCGCCATATTGGGTTTTGTGTTGATCGAATCACTATTTGGACCCCAGAATCTTGAAGTGCTGCTTTAATTCATTACCTGTAAATACTTTAAATCGTGTGATGAAGTTTAAGTTAAAATTGTGGTCATTTGGGCGTTAATGAGTTAATAAAAATGATTGTTTCTTACATTTTAAGTACAAGAAAATTCAATATGCACAACTGAGTCTATATTTTAATATTTTAATTGTACTAAGAGAATAATTTTGATACAGTTCTAGAAAAAAATTAAAACCGCCTGTCCGCAAGTTTCATATTTTTAAGTAATTATCCCAAAATTTTAATATCATACCTGATATTTAAATTACCTAGTGCAGATAGTCAGATGCGCCATTGTTAATTTACAAAAACTGACACCGAATTTGTCATCAGCGACCCTCAAAAGTCCCGAGTGACAAGTTTCAAGCAAATCCAAGAAATTTTTCAAAAAAACTATCATTGGATTCGTCATCTGCGACCCCGAAAACCCCCGGGTGACAAGTTTCAAGCGAATCCAAGAAATTTTTCAAAAAAGGTCCGCCACATTGGATCCGCCATTTTGAATTTCAAAAAACTATCATTGGATTCGTCATCTGCGACCTCGAAAACCCCCGACTGACAAGTTTCAACTGAATCCAAAAAATTTTTCAATAAAATGTCCGTCATATTGAATCCGCTTTTTTAGAATTTTGAAAAACTATAATTGGATTCGTCATCTGCGACCTCGAAAATTCCTGAGTGACAAGTTTTAAGCGAATCCAAGAAATTGTTCAAAAAAATGTCCGCCATTTTGAATCCGCGATTTTGAATTTTGAAAAACTGACATGGGATTCGTTATCAGCGACCCCAAAAACCCCGAGCATTCACTTTTTCAAAATTTCGATTCCGCCATCTTGAAATCAAAGTTTCTGTATCTTACATTTTGAAAGTACAACTATTTTGTCCACCAATAGCATACTTTAGAAAGGTATAATAAAATTTTTTAGTTCTAAAAAAAATATTTAAAAAAATCAATGATTTTTTTGGGTGTTTTTTCAAAAAAATCCGCCCTATTGGATTTTGTGTTTGTAGAATCGCTATTTTGACCCCAGAATCTTAAAGAGCGACCCCCAAAACCCCCTATACCTCATTGTTGCTATAATTAATTTCCTGAAAATACTTTAAATCGTGTGTTGAAGTTTAAGTTAAAATTGTGGACATTTGGGCGTTAATGGGTTAATAGTTAAAGTTCTGATTTTTGAAGTGCGGACAGGGGACACCACTGACATTTGGCTTCTAATTCTTCTGCCAAATTTTTTGAAAGAATTTCTAGCGACTAAGAATTGTTAATTAAAGTAAAAGGAGTGAATAAGAAAATTAATTGACTTCAAAAACTTTTATATATGAACTAGTATTCTAGATTTTTGGGCATGACATGAAAATTATATTTTAAATTTAATCACCTATATATATATATATATATATTACGCGTGAACGCAAGCGCTAATACCAGTCAGGTGGCAGTGAGCGCCTCTGGGCCTATCACTGCCACCCGACTGGTATTATAGTAGCTTGCGTTCACGCGTAAGACCGATTATTGCACCGAAACGCTCAATTGTGGTTGATTTCCTCCAAAAATTTGACCTAAACCATTCTGAAAATCCGGACAACATTAAGTGACTTTTTAGTGTTCCACTTTTGTTAAATGAGGTCAAGTTCCCCGTAGAAGTTGATCAAAAGTTACATGAACATCCGGATATTACCAGGTGACTTCTTGGTGTTCTGTTTTTGATTATTGTGGTTAATTTCCTCAAAGAATTTGACTTAAACTGGTTAACTAAAAATTTGATCTGTGGTACTTCAGGCACTCCTTATAAGGTTTTTGTTTGACCTATGGGAACCAGAATTTGAGGGAAGTGTAAGACATAACTTTTTCGTTTAGTTTTGACGTCTAAGTGAAAACTGACATCAAAATGGAACCTGTGTTATTGTCAAGTTTCGACCTGTAAATAAAAACTGCCCTTAAAATTGCCTTAAATTTTAAGATAAGTCAAAGGAGAAGTCAAAAAGTTTTTTTGTCAAATTATGACGTGTAGATGAAAACTACCCTTAAAATAGACCTAAATTTTGAGGGCAAAAGAAATTGTTAGTTAATTTTTGACATATAGGCCAAATTGTCCTTAAAGTAGACCTAAATTTTCAGGGTAGAGAAAATTATTTGTCAATTTTGGACGTATAAATCATAACTGGCCTCTTGAAACATTAAATTTATTTATTTATTAAAAATTGTGCAAAAGATTTGCAAAATATGTCTTTTTTCCTTATTTAATACAGACAATAAGCGAAATATTTCGTTCAGTTTCAACACATTATTGGTATTTGTATGTTATTTATACATTAAAATCATAGAATTAATAAAAAATATATTTACAATTTTTAAGAAGAAATTTATAAATACTGGATAGCTGTATTATAAATACCAGCCTACTAATTTTAGGTTAGGATTTCTGTTAAAATAATTGTGCGAATTTACTTTCGATTCGAATTGGCCAATTCTACTTGATTTACTTTGGATTCGAATCGGCCAATTCGAAACATCGAATTTCAAAGTGGCTAGTTTGATTCGAACTTTTCACACCTCTAGTATGGGCGAGTGTCACCAATTTTTGTAAACATATTTTCTTTTACACGCTTTGACGGATTTTGATAACATTTTGTAATTTTTAGGGTTCCGTACACCTACAGTGTACCGACAGAACCCTATTGGTGAGACTCTTGTGTCAGTAGCTAAATCGTGTCCAGCTTTGCGGCAAAACTATTTGACCTGGAGAGCACAAATTTGGTAAAGATACGTATTTTCACACGTAGATTACAGGAAAAATGTAGAGAATGTGATTGGAGGTGATGGCCATAGCGTTGTCAAGGAAATAACAAGACTTTTGGCCAAAAATGTGTAAAAAGTGACTATTCCCCCCCCCTTAAGTTCTAAAATATTCAACATAGAGGGCTAAAATATAGAATACTATAACGGCTATGTAAGAATGGACATAGCGTTGTCAAGGAAAAACTAAATAATTTTTGAAAAAAAATGTATTTTCTAACTTTTACATTTTTTAACTTGATGAGTTGGAAATTGGTATACTAGTGTATTATAACAGTCTGACGACAAAAAATTTATTTAAATAAGTTTTTGAAAAAAAATTTTTAAAAATTTAAAAAAAAAATTTTTCAACAAAATTTATTAAAAAATTTTTTTTCAATTTTTTTAGTTAAAACAAGTGGCATTAAACATTTTAAAGAAGATTAAAATTTTAAAGGAATAAATGAGAGATTGTTTTCTCCCTTTAATTTTGTAACTAAAAATAAAAAAAATTTGACAAGTGCGAGTTGTATTCGCACTGCAATGGCGGGTTCCGTACACAAAATAATATTAAAACAATACTTGCAACGTTTATCGATAATTAGTAAAATTAAAAAAAGGAACTAATTTTGAAAACTTTGTTCCTCTACTTATTGTTGTTTACAATATTAGATATACAGTACTTTAATTCTTTTAAGTTATCTTTTTTGTCAAATGATTTTAATACATTTTTTTAATTGTTTTTTTTTCATTCTACCAATTATCACTAAATGTTGCAACTATTATTTTAATATTTGTGTACGGAACCCGCCATTGCAGTGCGAGTACAAATCGCTCTTGTCAAAATTTTTTTTATTTTTGAAAAAATCGATTTTTTTCTTTTTTTTATCAAAATAAATAAATCAATATTAATATTTTTTTTTTACAAAAAATTGTAATTTTGTATTTTTTCACTTTATTACCTTGCTTTTTTTGCAAGAACAAAAATACAAAAACGTATGCTCTTGTTTAGAAAGTTAATTTTTTTCTGTCAAGTTGGAGTTAATCCTCTTAAGTTTTCTTTATTTTCAATAAAAAATTATGGTCTTTTTAAGTTGTTGAAATAAAAGTACATAAATTTCTTGGTCTGTTTAGAAAAAAATGTCGTTTTTATTTTTTTTATTATAAACCTTGATATTCTACATATTAGGGGTAGTTTGTTGGATTTAAAAAACATAGGGTGATGATGCAATTTTGATATTGCTCTTAAGTTTTTCAAAGAGAAGTACATAAATTTATTGTTCTACTTTGAAAAACAATATGGTTTATCATTTTTTTTAATATACATTTTGAATTTTTACATTTTGGGGGTAGTTTTTTCAATTTAAAAAAACAGAGGGTGATGGACCATTTTTGACAATGCTTTTGAGTTGTTATAAAAGAGAATTACTTAAATTTATTGTTCTGTTTTAAAAAACAATGTTGTTTATCATTTTTTCTACTCTTAACTTTTATTTTGTACATTTAAGGGTACGTTTTTCAATTTAAATAAAAAACACAGGGTGACAAAGCATTTTTTATATTGATTTTAAGTTTTTGAAAGAGAAGTACATAAATTTAATGTTCTACTTTGAAAAATAGCATGGTTTTTTATTTTTTTATAATACATTTTGTATTTTTACATATTAGGGGTAGTTTTTTCAATTTAAATACACAGAGGGTGATAAAGTAATTTTGACATTACTTTCGAAATGTTGAAATTGAAAATCATAAATTCATTTTGCTGTTTTGAAAAACAATGTTGGTGTTGACATGAATGTTGACATTGTTTCTGACTTGTTGTAGCAGAAGAAGATAAATTTATTGTTCTGTTTTGAAGAGAAATCTGTTATTCAATGTTTTTTACTTTAAACTTTAAACTTAAGGGTATTTTTTTAGATTTAAAAAAATCAGCGGGTGATTAAGCAATTCTGACTTCATATTCGTTTTTAGCGAGCAAAAATACGTTAAGATATGTATGTCTGGTTCAATAAACAGACCACTTTTTGTGCCTGTGTTAATTATAATTACCTTTAATACTTGAGATTTAAAAATCTTGTGAAAATTACATTTACACTTATGTTATAATAATATACAATTTTTTTTTTCGTGATAAATTTTTGAATTGATTTTTTATAATTAAAATAAACATTGATCAATAAGGTTAATTTTCTCGACCAATTTGATAAATACTGATTCGGCTATCCGGATATTAGCAGCTGACTTTCTGGTGTTTCATTTTTGTTAAATGAGGATAATTTTCCCCTAAATGTTGATCAAAAGTGTCCTAGACATCCGGATATCACCAGGTGACTTCCTGGTGTTCTGTTTTTGACTATTCTAGTGAATTTCTTGAAAGAATTTGACCAAAACCGGTCTGAACATCCGGACATCACTAGGTGGCTTCCTTGTGCTCTATTTTTGTTAAATGAATTTGATTTTATATAAATTGGTGACCTGTACTGACCTGAATATTATTTGGGCACATTCTGGTGTTATTTCTTGTCGAATCGTGTGACTTACTTAAATGATTAAAAAAAACTTTCACGGAATATTCCGCAAAAATTCTGCGGAGTCACTCCGTTGAGTTTCCGCGGATATTACCGGTAATCATTTCACTGTTTTTTGTCAAAGTACCTAACTTTGAAGTGAAATTGTGAGAAAACTAATGCAGCTAGAAAGCTGCGATTTATTGAGTTGGAAAGAGCGGCTTATTTACTATAAAAATAGATAAAAAAAGTGAAAATCGATTTTTTCGGATCGTAGGTCCCTTTTAACCTTCCGTGCCACATATATACAGCATTTTAGTCATCAATGTGCCATTACTGGGCCGATTTTTGTTCTGTCACTGGCAATTGTATGTTGCCATTAAAAATTAATCTACTATGCCGTGAACGAGTCATTATTGAGCCCAGAGTCAGTCTAATCTTGGAAAATTAGAGTATCTAACAATATTGGCGCCATCACTGGCCCAGTAATCATCCGAGTCGCATCTGGTTATTGGCAGTATTATTTTGGCGTCATAAAATCTTAAATAATTAAGGATTGTAGCCAATATTTTCCCAGTAATTGGACGACACACGTCACGTCATTGGCAATAATAATTTGCCATTATTGGTTCATTATATTACTTAGGTCGTTAATGCGCCATTATTGATCCAAAATTCACGATAGTTTTGTTAAATTAGAAATTCTGAGCATCGGTGCTAATATTAGGCCGATGTTTGGCTTAATGCCGTCTAATTAGAAAAATTAAGAATCGCTGTCAATGCTGGAACAATAATGGGACGATTTGAATGACAGCCAGACAGTCCTGGCATTTCTCGCTTGGGCTGTTGTTTTGAATTATTGTCAAACATAAATACTTTATCTGCGACTAAAAGTCAATACGATTACTAATTAATCTCTATAATATTAAAATGTTTCCTAGTCGTTTCATCGGATTCGTCGTTCGGCAACATATATAGATATACATCGGTTCGTCGATCGGCAACATATATAGATATACATATGGGGCATTTCATGTCAAGTGATCAAGGTGGAGAAAAATTTTTCTCCAATCGTAGCAAAACTTAGGGCTTTGGTAGTACTCATAGATAGTAATTTTTCGTGAAAATATTTTTTTACCTAGTCCAATATTTTCCGAGGGGGAGGGGGTTAAATTTTTGTGTTTTTCAGTACAATGCTTATTTCAATAATTTTTTACTCTTAAACAATTAAACATACAAATTTGACAAAGTACATTTTGGAAAGGTTTTTTCATGCTCTTTCTATTAAAAAAATTATTTTTGAAAAAAAAAAATTTTGACCCAAAAAAATCAAAATTAGAAATAAATTTTAATTTTTGGGGGAGAAAGACCCATTTTTTTTCTAACGAAAGCTGAGTTTTTTTCCTAAAAGGACATATAAATGGTAAAGTGGGACTAGAATGTTTAAACATTGAAAAAAAGAATTTTCTCCTAAACGGAGCTTAAAACCGGGTTTTGAGCGCTCCAGCGAGTAGAAAACTCTTTTTTTCAATGTTCTAGTCCCACTTTACCATTTATATGTCCTTTTAGGAAAAAACCTCAGCTTTCGTTAAAAAAAAAATTGGGTCTTTCTCCCCCAAAAATTGAAATTTATATTTAATTTTGATTTTTTTGGGTCAAAAATTTTTTTTTCAAAATGCTTATTTCCAATCGAAAGAGCATGAAAAAACCTTTCCAAAATGTACTTTGTCAAATTTGTATGTTTAATTGTTTAAGAGTAAAAAATTATTGAAATAAACATTGCACCAAAAGACCCCTTGATCACTTGACGCGGAATCCCCCATATATATAAATACATGAATATAGTAGTATACACATGTATACTCACACATATACACTAAACACATACACATGTATACTCACACATATACACTAAACACATACACATGTATACTCACACATATACACTCAATACATAGGAGAGAGTGGTCCGATACCGACCCCCTTAAGTGCAAAGGCTAAAAATGTGCCAAAAATGTGTATTTTTGTTTTCGTTAAAAATTTTTTGAGTAAAGGAACTATTTTATAATGTTTTCTGACGGTTGCCGAGGTTTTTGATTGTTATTAATGAAAGATCTGAAGAAAAAGCGAAAATTTACGTTTTTAACTTTCTTAAAATGAGTGGTCCGAAACCAAACCCCATTCTTTTGTGGGGAAATCTCAAGAAAAATTAAGATATCAAATTCTGATATTAAATAAAATAATATTCAACAGTCTGTAATGAACTGTTAAATTATTTTGACTCAATTTAAATACATTTTTGGACCTTTTTTGTACAAAAAGGTAAATAAATGAATCATTAATATTATCACTTTATTTAAATAAATTTTAAGGCCTTCTTTGAAATGATAATAAATATAAATTATAAACAGTAGCTAAATTTCCAATATAATAGCAGCAATGGTTTTGCCTGTTTTAATTTTCTGCCTATTTTTAGTAAAATATATACGAAATTTGTTATTAATCTTTTTTCGTTTCTGTACTTAACTGCTTCCAAAGATGTCGAAAAGTACGTTTCCTCATTCATATCGCCATGTCAAGAACATTTTACAAAAAAATATTAATACTAATAAAACGAGAAATTTAAACTGCTTATCATGGTTTCTATTGTTTTTGAGGTCGCTGATTACAAAACTGAAGTCAGATTTCAAAAATTGAAAATGCCGGATCCAATATGGCGGACAGGAAAAATTTTTAATTAATATATATAATATATATATATAATATATATAAAATCGTATCACCTAATTTAATTAAATTAATTTAATTAATTCCAGGGCATGGTGGTTTATAGAGAAACCGAGAGAGACAGGATAAACAGAGGCTTAACCGCGAGTCCAGCCTAAAAATTTCCTGCTGTCAGAGTCCGACTAAGAAGATTGAAGCGCGAGTCTCTGCCACTCGATCCGTAATGAACTCGTGTCCTTGGAGTACTAACTAGGTCTCATTTACTCTTTAGACTACTACTATTAGACTATTCTTGTGTAATATTATGAGAGCATGTATAGTAGGTAGAATAGAGGGTGTAACGTTGATTTTAAATAATCACGTTATAAAAACCGAATTAAGTTCTCGCCGAAACTCATTCAATCTATTCGTGAATAATTATTATAAATTAAATACGGTAGCCAGAATCGAACTCAACATTTTTACTTTATGACTATAGCTTTGAATTATATAGAATCGATATAACACAGAAATGTTGAGTTGTACAAAAATATATTGTTTATCTCAAGAGAATTCCACACGTTATGGTTGATTATAAAACATCAATTTATTTATTGTTATTTAATTATTAACCGACCGAAAATGTGTCAACAATTTATACCAATCGGCACAAATCTACTGTCAACTGGCAACCACCTGTCATAGATGTTGGGCCTGTTATCATGCTGCTGGGGCGAACCCATGGTGCGCATGACCTATGTATGGGACCGAAGCAGGATGCCAATTTACCTAATTTCGACAGTTCGTGCCTGGCTGCCGATTGCATTATACGGTATCACCGCGGTCGATAGTTTCTGCAAGAGAAATAGTAAAAAAGATGGATTTCCGTGCCCGTTGGGAACGGATCAGAGGTTAGTGCTCAGGACTCATCTCCTCGTTATCTTGGGAATATCACCGGTGTACGGTGTGACCGAGAAACAACCTCAAGACAAAAGACTGCATGGCAAGCCGATACGACGCCGCCATTTTCGGTTGTCGATTACATAGACCGGCGTGTGGAAGTTCTCATTCTTTGATAAATAGAATTAAAGTGTGGAAAAATAAAGTTACATTATTTTAATTAATCAATTAAATTCTCTCTAGTCAAATTTGTTAATTGAGTGTAAATTCATTGTGTCTGTCTCTCTTTCTCCTGTGTGCGGTACTCACGCCTGATAGAATTTCGTCACTTAAAGTTAACTTCGATTTGAATAAAATAGTGAGCTCGGTTTTGAGCTAGTCCGGGAAAGTTCCTGTTTTGTTTCTGCTATCGTGATCCGGGCAGTTCACCTACCTGGCGCCGGGGAAGTTCCCTAAAACGGGTCATCGATGGTGTATTATAAATTCGAAGTGTGGAGTTTATAATTCGGTAATCGGGAAACCGATAGTTGCCATTTTTGTAACGATTAATGGGTAAAACCCGTAAGTAAAAGTAAATATCATTACAAGGGACAAATCAGCAGTAGTGGTTATGCGGTGGGTACCTTTCTTGATATTGAAGGTGCCTTCCCTAACACTTCTAGCAAAGCTATATGCAGGGCAGCCAGGCAGCGATGTGTGCCCGATTTACTAATTAAGTGGATCGACAGCATGCTTCGCAAATTAGACCCTTTTAGAGCAAACAGAAAGTGCACTCAAGATTGTCAACGATTGGTGCAGTCAGACTGAAATTTCTGTGAACCAAGGAAAAACAAATATAGTAGTTTTCACTAGAAAATATAAGATACCGAGCCTAAAGAAACCGGTATTTTACGGAAATGAGATTTCGTTTTCCGAATCGTCTAAATACTTAGGAGTAATCCTATATAAAAAGCTGAGTTAGAAGGGACATTTCGAATATCAGTATGGAAAATTCTGTACTGTTTTTTGGATTAATTGGCTCTATTAGATCATGTAAAAAACATGATACTTTAAAAATATGTATATCTTAAGTCGCTTTATGCAAAAATTTTAAAAATCATGGTAGCTCATTTCAACCATCACTAATAGAAAAAAAATTGATATGCAGAAGCAAAATAATTTCCACGTTCCACGGTAAAGGAACCTTAGCTGCTTAAAATATTAGGTCATGTTTAGAGTAGTTTTAACCCATTAACGCCCACCATGACGGAAAATGTAACATGATTTTACGACTCTTATTTTGTAAGAAATAATTAGTTTAAAAAAATTAGGAAATACCATTTCCGACGTAAAATTTATCGCTCTTTCCGAATATGAAGCTAAAATTTGTTTATAAGTATTTAAAAAAAATTTATAACAATTTTATTGCAAAAGAAACACTTTTTTGCATAAAAAATTTCAATTGTTATTTTTACATAGAAAAATAAAGAATCTGGTCTTAAGAGGACAAAATATCGCGTTTTTGAACCCTCAGCTACAAGAAACCATAATAACTTTTTTGAAATTCACGATAGCGGATATGAAAATGGCCAGTTTTCTAAAATGTAAAAGGCCGGAAAAAAATTTCGGACAATTTTTTAAAAAGTAATTAGATTTGCTTGAAAATGGTTACTCGGGAGTTTTTGAAGTCGCTGATTTTTTTGAGGTCGTATCTGAAGTTACTTTTTCGAAATTCAAAATTGGGGATCCTATATGGCGGACAATTTTTTAAAAAGTTATTAGATTTATTAGATTTACTTGAAAATGATTACTCAGGGGTTTTTGGGGTCTCTGTCTATAAATCTGATGTTACTATTTGAAAATTAAAAATGGTGGATCCAATATGGTGGACAATTTTTTAAAAAGTAATAAGATTTGCTTAAAAATGGTTACTCGGGAGTATTTGAGGATGCTGATTACGAATCTAAGGTCACTTTTTCGAAATTCAAAATTGAGGATCCTATATAGCGGACAATTTTTTAAAAAGTTATTAGATTTATTAGATTTACTTGAAAATGATTACTCAGGGGTTTTTGGGGTCGCTGTCTATAAATCTGATGTTACTATTTGAAAATTCAAAATGGCGTATCCAATATGGTGGACAATTTTTTAAAAAGTAATTAGATTTGCTTGAAAATGGTTACTCGGGAGTATTTGAGGATGCTGATTACGAATCTAAGGTCACTTTTTCAAAATTTATAATGGTCGGTATTGTATTTGCTTGAAAATGGTCTTTCGGGAGTTTTTAAAGATGCTGATTACGAATCTGACTTCAGAACAATATGAATATCAAACAAGTTAGTCTTTGTGAGAATAATTAAATTCTCGATTAGTGAAATCCAGAACAGATTATTTAAAAACAGATTATCATTATTATCACAAAGACTAACTTGTTTGATATTATTAAGGAACACAACTGTTTTTTTCTAATCTAAAAGATCATTATTCCCACAAAGACTTGTGATTAATAATTTGCATAATGTCGAGAGCAAAAGAATAGAAACGGTTTCGTAGTAGAAAAGAGATTGAAGTGGAAGAAGATGAAGAGACCATGTATATAAAATAAAAAAGTGACTTTTTTGCACGTCAACCTCCTTGTGGTTAGAGCTGGGGAACGTCGATAAAATTTTGTTGACTGCTAACGGACGTGGAGGATAAACATAATTATGTTCTGAAATAAGATTCGTAATCAGCATCTCCAAAAAAAAATTGTCCGCCATATTGGATCTGCCATTATGAATTTTCAAAAAATAACATTAGATTTTTATACAGCGATCCCAAAAACCCCTGTGTAATTATTTTCAAGCTCATCTAATCACTTTTTAAAAATATATCCGCCATATTTCATCCGCCATTTTGAATTTAAAAAAAAATATCATGAGATTCGTAATCAGCGACCTCAAAAACCCCCGAGACCAGATTCTTTAATTTTCCATGAAAAATAACAATTGAAAAAAAAATTTCGCAAAAAAGTGTGTTTTTTTGCAATACAAATGTTATACATTTTTTTGAGATAATAATGCTTATAATTATAAGCAAATTTCCGCTTCATATTTCAAAAGAACGATAAATTTTACGTCGGAAATGGTATTTCCTAAATTTTTTAACTAATTATTTCATACAAAATAAGAGTCGTGAAATCATGGTATATTTTGCGTCCTGGTAGAGGTAGACGTTAATGGGTTACCTTCATTAAAAATTTATTATTGATTATTAAACATCAAAAACATATTTTGTTGAAAAATATTGCGTATAATAATGAATTAAATATTAATAGTTTGTAAATAAAATTAGTCATTTTTATTTATTAATATTTCTAATTTTAGTTCTGTCAAAAAAAAACATAGGGTCTCTTTTACCGTGTAACGTCACATATTATATTCAGAATTGTAACAGAAATTGTACCTTTAATAATAGAGGTCCAACTAAGAATGTACCTATTGAGCAATTCCAAGCCAAGTGATCATGAGGATTTTTGATGATTTTAGCAATTTTAAAAATATTTTGTAAATTTGTTCCTTTCTATGCATGGAATAAGAATGTATAAAAATTTTTTTAAAAGTTTCAAAATTTGTTGAGTTATGTCTTTTTCAAAATTTTGATTGTTTTTTTAAAAAAGGCACGTAACTTTTTTTCTTGTTGACCGATTAAGATAAATTTTTTTGGAAAATAATCATAATAAAAAGTACTTTAAGGAAAAAAATAAAAGAAAAAAAAAATTTTTTTTGCCCGAAAAAAAATTCAAAAAAATTTTTGAATTCAATTTAAAAAAAAAAAAAATATACCTTAGATTTGAAATTTTTTTATTTTAAATATTGTCAATAAAGTAAAGAATACTTCTTATAAATTTAATCATGGGACAACAATAACTTTACGAGAAAAAAATAAAATGTCCAGTGCGGCGCGTCGGGACGTGTGCAGTATTTGCTTATAGCCGCGCAAGTTTTGTTTTAAATCTTTTTAAAAGTCATACTTTCTTGCTAAAATGATTTTTTTCTAAATTTTGTATTTAAATTTAAAATTAAAAATTGATTTCTCGAGCGTTATTTTTGAATTTTTGAATAAAAACTTTTTTAAATAACAATAAGTATTAAAATAATGACATATTTTTTTGGCTTTATTAATTAAGAAAATTAATCAAAAATCTTATTAAAATAGTATTGGATTCACAAAGAAATAGAAAATTATTTAGTTAAATATTATTTAAACAATTAAAAGTAATTATTATCATCATGAAGTGTACTTAGAGCTAGAAATTTATAGTTTTTTCTATATTTTGCATTGAATTGTATTTTGAACATTGAAGTATAAAATAAAAACTAATATTTATAAGGTAATATGATTTTATCACTCGTTCATATTAGTTATTATAAAAATTTATAAGTTAAACATTATTTACACAATTAATTTTAGTTGTTTAATTTACTACAGTTAAAACAAGAAATTCTTAATTTATCTTAATTGTGAAAAAATCAATTGCAATCCCTATTTTTTAATCAAATCTACTGCATTAGCAAAACATAAAGCGACACCTTTTTTTAATTGAAAGTGAAAAAAAATAATAATTAAATCTTTTTTAATAGGGTTAACAATTTTAAGTTTTAAGCATTATAGTTTTTTTGTGCTTTTTGTATTGTTAGAAAAAATGTTGACTATCATCTCAGTACGAGAAATAAGGATAAACTAATGCAGTAGATTTGATTAAAAAATAGGGATTGCAATTGATTTTTTCACAATTAAGATAAACTAAGAATTTCTTGTTTTAACTGTCGTAAATTAAAAAACTAAAATTAATTGTGTAAATAATGTTTAACTTATAAATTTTTAGTTTTTATTTTACACTTCAATGTTCAAAATACAATTCAATGCAAAATATAGAAAAACTACAAATTTCTTTGTGAATCCAATACTATTTTAATAAGATTTTTGATTAATTTTCTTAATTAATAAAGCCAAAAAAATATGTCATTATTTTAATACTTATTGTTATTTAAAAAAGTTTTTATTCAAAAATTCAAAAATAACGCTCGAGAAATCAATTTTTAATTTTAAATTTAAATACAAAATTTAGAAAAAAATCATTTTAGCAAGAAAGTATGACTTTTAAAAAGATTTAAAACAAAACTTGCGCGGCTATAAGCAAATACTGCACACGTCCCGACGCGCCGCACTGAACATTTTATTTTTTTTCTCGTAAAGTTATTGTTGTCCCATAATTAAATTTATAGGAAGTATTCTTTACTTTATTGACAATATTTACACAAAAAAAATTTCAAATCGAAGGTATATTTTTTCTAAAAATTGAATTCAAAAATTTTTTTGAAATTTTTTTCGGGCAAAAAAAAAATTTTTTTTTTCTTTTCTTTTTTTCCTTAAAGTACTTTTTATTATGATTATTTTCCAAAAAAATTTATCTTAATCAGTCAACAAGAAAAAAAGTTACGTGCCTTTTTTAAAAAAACAATCAAAATTTTGAAAAAGACATAACTCAACAAATTTTGAAACTTTTGAAAAAATTTTTATACATTCTTATTCCATGCATAGAAAGGAACAAATTTACAAAATATTTTTAAAATTGCTAAAATCATCAAAAATCCTCATGATCACTTGGCTTGGAATTGCTCTATTGAGAAAAATCTGAAAGGATTAAATTTTGAAATACATTCGAATCATTCCAGAAGGAAAGCTGTATTGAAATTTCAAATAATGTTAATTTAAAAATCATCAATAACACAGTTAGACAAAAAAAAATTTAACCTAGACACTGCAATAATATATTACCATGTACTTTGGCCAGCTGAATCCGAATCCGAAGTCAGAATTGTCAAATTGGTTCTTTTTTTAGTTATATTTAAAAAACGACTCAAAAACCAAATTCAAATAATAAAAAATAAAACTTTCTTCTTATGACACTACAGTAGTATATTTTTATGCATTTTTTCATGCTGAATCCGAATTCGAAGTCAGAATTAACAGAATTGCTCAAAATTTTGAGATAAACTGAATAAATGACTAAAAAACCAAATTAAAATAAAAAAATGTTATACTACGATAATATATTTCTATGTATTTTTTGTCACTGAATACGAATTTGAAATTAGAATTAACAGAATTACTCAAAATTTTTAGATAAATTCAAAAAATTGATGAAAATGATATTCAAAATTAAAAAAAGGAAACTTTTTGCTATGACACTATATTAATGTATTCCCATGTAGTTATTCACTTTAATTTAGAAGGCCGATTTTCAAAGTGGTTCAAAATTATGAGTTCAATATTAAAAGTGTTCAAAAACTCGAGTGAAAATACACTATTCTTGTATACTATAAAGAAAAAGTTGAATCTTTTTACTTCAATTTGCTTTTCTTAGCAGATTTTGTTAAATATCTCAACATTTTTAGTAATTCTGTCAATTAGGACTTCAAATTCGGATTCAGCGGCAAAAAATACACAGAAATATATTATCGTAGTGTTATAAATTTTTTTAATTTGGTTTTTTGAGTCGTTTATTCAGTTTATCTCAAAATTTTGAACAATTCTGTTAATTGTGACTTTGAATTCGGATTCTGCTCGAAAAAATGAATAAAAATATACTACTGTAGTGTCACAAGAAGAAATTTTTATTTTTATTATTTTATTTAAGTAATCTTTAACGTCCGAGATCCTTTATAAATTAAGGCAAATTAAACGAAAACATTCGGACAATAAACAAAATATTTATTTACTCCAACGTTTCGAAATCTAAATGATTTCCTCTTCAGGGAGTCTATCCAAAAAAATACAAAATTAAATAATAAATAAATTATATAAGAAAAAATAATAAAACAAAATATAAAATTAGTTTAACAATAAATAAATAAATAATTATTTTACCAAAAATTAATAATTAAAATAGACGAAGACTTAAATTTCTATGCCCTGACGATGGAGTAGACTCTGGAGTCAAAAATTATAAAAGAACTTAATATTTAAAATAATTAAAAATAATAATTGTTAAAGTAGAAATTAATGAATATTAATTGTTTTATAAAAAGATGTTATTTTGACTCTAACTAAACGTGTCCTTCGGACGAGAAACGTAAAAGGTAGTGGATCCCCTCTCTACTTAACTATTATTCAGTTAATAGGTTGAGATCCTTATTCTTAAAAAAAAAGGAAAAGGACATATAATTTTAGGTTATGAAAATCATAAACAAATTAAGATGAAAATAACAGTAATTATATTTTATCTGAGAAATTACCTAATACAAACAAATTCTAATTTATATGTGTGCAAAGAAATAAAATGATGGTGTATGTGTAAAAAAATGCTTATATATGTGTGAGTGAGAAGTGTATCATATGTAAATCGTAGAGTAGAATTATAATACTCACTACTCAGTATTTCCTTCGATTCGTCACTTTAATCCAATGTAGTCGTTTCTTTTCACGACGAAATTATGAATAACTTTATTTATTTCACAGATTCTTTATTATTTTAAATTCTTTTCTTTATAACTTTTTTTATTATTTTTAAGATCAATATTATCTTTTACTTTTTATCTTTTCAATTATATCACTTTATATATTCTTTATTATTTTAATTATATATTTTTTAATTCAACTTTCTTTTTTTATATTATTAGTTATTTATATTTTTCTCAACTAAATTCGCTTTTCTCAACAAACTTCTTATTAATTTCTTTAAACTTTTGAGATTATTTCACATCAACACGGCTAACTTGCCGGACTTAAACTTCAGGCTTCTATTGCCTAGACAGAAAACTACAGGCTTATTTGCCTGGGCTAGCTGTCGGCTACACGGCCTAAACTCAACTGCCCAGATTTTCTTCTGTCAATCAATTTTATTGAAAGACAATTTAATGGGGAAATCGTATATTAAGTTTATTGCACTTGGCTGTTGCCAAGCCAATTCTGCAAGCTTGCAGATTTAGGCAGTGGCGTGATCCGAGTTCAGTGACTTGGATGCACCACTCCTTATATTGAGCAATTTACTTTACTTTAATATTTTCTAACTATTTCTCAAAAAGGTTAATAAACTGTTGTCAAAGAAAAGGAATTTATTAAGAAATATGGTATTGTTTTGCAAAACGCGAAGGAATGTTAAATTCAATTGAATCTCTTATTTAAAATAGAGTTGGATTTTTATCTAATTGAAATGCATTGGATTAAAATTATCAAAGCGAAGAATCCCTTTTGTGAAATTACAAAGAGTTGTTTTGTGTAAATGTTTTAAAGTTTGTTAACAAAATCTTATGTTGTGTAATTTGTTGTTTATAATTTTGATTTTCAGATATTGTAAATAATTATTAATGATATAAAAAGTTACGGAGTTCGGCCGTAACAATAATAATTAAAAAAAATCTTTAACATATAAATGACAAAAATTATTAAAAATTGTGAAAATAATCACCAATAACATTAGCAACAAGTGAATACAAATTTAAATATTAATTCAATAAAAATAATAATTTTTGAATAAAAAATAGATAATAAATAGTAGAAAATTAATAAATGGTAAATAATAATCAGTAAAATAAAGAGAAAAAAATAAAGAAAAAATTAAAAATTGAAAAAATAATAAATAAATAATAAAAAAATTAAAGAATAAACATACCATAAATAAATAAACCATCCTTGTATAAAAACAATAAATAAATAACATGTAGATAATAAATAAATAAATAAAATTCGAAATCATTTCGTACGATTTATCAAAATTATCTAAGTCAGTCATTTTATTTAAACTTTTTTCACCTTCCTTTTTTATAAAAAACATTTCTGATAGTAATCGTTTGTTAACATTTGGTTCAACATCCAAAATATCAAAATCATCCCATTTTATAAAATGTGGAGAGGAATCACTATTAGAATTAGTCAAATGATTAGTAATAGCATTATGGTATTTGTCATTTAAGTCAGAATTGCTCATATGTTCTTTTTTACGAATATGTAACGGTCTTTTGGTCTGTCCTATGTATGATTTACCACAATTACATTGGAATCTATAGACACAATTGCATTGATTGTGTCTCTCGAGTCTATCCTTACCAAGTTTAATGAATTTATCAAATTTTGAATTGACACTAAAAACTGTTTGGATGTTAAAAGTTTTAAGTAATCTTTTGATATTTTCCGATATTGGTCCATAATAAGGAAAAGTTATTTTCTTCACTAATGTATTATTATTACTATTGTTGTCATTAATGTTATTTAAAGATTTCCTGCTATTAATTTCAATAAGTCTTTTTTTCACATGTTTGTTAACAAATCGGTCAGGATAGTTATTAAGTTTTAAATCTAGTTTAACTAAATTTATATTTTTGTGATGAAATTTTTTATCGGAAAGTATCAAAACAGTATCAACGAGATTTTTAATAATTGCAATTTTTTGTTGCTTTGGATGATTTGAATAATAGTTTAGTAGTCTTCCTGAATAAGTACCTTTTCTGTACCAATCAGTATTGACGTTATTGTTATCTGATTTTATAATCTTTAAATTTAGAAAATTTATTTCTTTATTACATTCTTATTCATGAGTAAACTGTAGTCTGCTATGAAAGGAATTGAAAGCATTAACAACTGTAAATACTTTATTTTTTGGAACACATAAAAAAGTGTCATCTACACATCTTTTGTATGAAATAATTGGAAATTTTTAATTATTAATTACAGTTTCTTCCAAATCTTGCATAACTATGTCAGCAAGAATTGGAGAAATTGAAGCACTCATGGGCGTGCCAAACTTTTGTCTATAATACTTATTATTAAATTGAAAAAACATATTGTTCATAATAAATACAATACAATTTTTAAATTCATCTTTAGGAATCTTAGTGAATTTTTCAATATATGCCCATCTGCCTTCAATACCCTTCATTACAAGTTCAATAGGTATATTAGTGAATAAGGACAAAACATCAAGAGACAACATAACATAAGACTGTGGGATTTTTAAGTCATTAATAGATTCTTTAAAATGGAACGAATTTCTTATATGAGAAGAAGGTTTTGGTAACGACTTTCTCAAAATGTTTGTAAAAAATTCAGACATAAAATATATTGGAGAATTTATAGTTGAAACAACAGGTCTAAGTGGACAATTGTCTTTGTGTATTTTAGGCAAACCATAAAATCTTGCCAAATTTGTGTTTGTCGTCATTAAATCTTTTCTTTTTATATTTTCATCCAAATAGCCATTATTTCTTAATTTGTTAAGTTTATTGAAAATTCTTTTTTGTAGAGGTATTAATGGATTCTCAGTAATTTTGTTTAATTTGCCTTAATTTTATTATTTTAATTTGGTTTTTAGTACACTCGACTCTCGGATCTTTTGCACTTACGGGACCAAATCCTCTCATACCTTTTACCAAAACAAATGCCATGGTCACGCAAAACAATATGTATAACCAAATATGTAAATTAATGACAATATTTATGTTTTAGTTTTAATATTTACATTAATAATAATTAAAATTCTAATATAATTTTAATCAAATAATGAAAGAATTGTTTTAATTTACTTTAGATAACCAAAGTTATCGCGAAATAAATGTTTTGACAATTTGATAGTCATTTATTTATTTAATATAATAGATAAAAGGTGCGGGAGAAAAATTGCAAAAGAAGTGAAAGTGTAAAAGAACTGAATGCAAAAGATCCGAGAGTCGAGTGTATAACTAAAAAACAACCAATTTGACAATTATCACTACAGATTGTAGTGTCTCGACCAAAAAACTTTTTTTCTGCCTGTGTAATTAAAAGGCGGAGGTGTCGACAGTAGGAGTGTGTAGAAAAAAGAGTGCGGACGATTGCACAATCCTTTAAAACTAATGCAATAGCAGGTGTAGGCAAATTAATTAGTCTCTACTCACAATGATAGCACGATTGTCTTTCAATAAGGCGCAATGAAGAATTGTAAGTTACCCCTGGAAATTTCCAGGATATACAATAACGTCCACTGTTAGAAGCTTTCAATGGAAATTTCCTGGAAGTTACCAGGAAGTTTCCAAAAAAAATTTAATATTTTTTTTAGTGAAATTATTATTTAAAAAGCTTTAAAAAATTTAAAATATTCATATTTTGCATTGTTTTAAAATAAAAAAGTGGATTTAATTTTTTTTTAAATGATCTTCATAACTACAACACACATGAGGGTAAGGTGGACTCGAACCCCAAGTCACACAGGATAGCCCTCAAAGTGAGCTGCTGGGATAGCGCTTTATGCACGCAACCAAATCGCTACTTAACTTTACAGAGTTAGCTTATATTAAAAGGAGTTATATTGATTGATTATTGTTTTCATGTTGATATTGTATATAATTTTGTATTCTGTGGTATGAACGATTTTAAGTTAGATGTATTTAAATTGAGTATGACGAAATACGAGAGGCTCTGAGAATCCCTCGATCTTTTTCGACAAGTATCGCTACATGTCGAGGAATTGACAAAGATGACCCTGGGAAAAGTGAGATCGATTAGCGTTAGGTGTAGCGGGGGATTTTCTTGATTTGAATTCGTAAAGGAAAAACTCTCTGGGTTTCTCGGTCATTATAATTTGTCATTCTGTGGGCAACGTTTCACGCCACTCGTGTGCATATCGCTGATAATACACAGGTAATTAATTATTTAAAATAGGAATTATAAAATATTCAATTAAGTTTTATATATATATATATATATATATATATATAATTAATTTTTGATTTTGTTTGTGATATTTTTTTAAATTTACTTTTCTAAGATGTAGCGTTTAATATGAAAAAGTGGGTGAATTTATAACGAAACGAGAGACATAATAAGGAGATCCAGAGAGTTTCAACTTAACCAGTGGGATATATCGATACACCGTAAAACTGTAAAGGAGATACCAGTTTACGAATCCAATGAAATAAAGCATAACGGAAATTTAATTATCCAAATTAAAACTATACTGCTGGAAATCTCGTGTAATCGTCCCAACGCTATTTGATTTTTCACCCTTGTGGCCTCCAGGTCTAATAAGTATTTTGCATATTCTTTTATAAATTTAATTGTTTTATTTGTTTCAATTTATGTAATCATTTGATTTTTTATGTCACTCATCTTAAATTATATTTCTTAATTTTGACTTGATCGTCATACCTCATTATCAAGTACTACTGTGTGTGAAAAAACGACGCGTCTTTTACTTGATAAAATTAATATTGTACAAAATATCTTGAAAGTTGATTTTGATAATATATATATTATTTGTTGACCGAAATTACTTTATTTGATTTCCTGATAAATTTCTCTAAATTGACATTTTATTACATTAATTTATAAACATGATATTTAGTTTAAATTATAATTATATAAAATTTTTATTCTGTTTATTTACCTTTAAAATTAATTTTTAAAATAATAATTTTGTTACAATAGGGTGATTGTGTGTATTACTACGTGTTTTAAAATCAGCCACGTTTAAAGAATCATTTGAAGCTTTTAACCTTAATTTTTTCAAAAGGACAAAATAATGTATTTAATTATTTTATTATTAAATGAAACTTTATTCATAATATGAAAATAAATATTTATTTTTATTTATATAACAAATTTAAATTAAATAATTACTTGAGGTTATATCTGTAAATCCTATTTTTTATTTATTTAACAAAAACTTCAATTATTATGCATTGCCATTTAGTTCCTTTTGCCTGTTTTGGAGGTTTTAAATGTCTTGGAGAATACATTTTTATTTTAGCTAAAAATTATAATTTTCATAATGCGTTCGCTACAAGTATGATAGGTAAACAACCACGAACTGCCACGAACTATCACAACTATATTTTAGGTTGAGAATATATTTTGAATTGAATTTGGATACTTTTTGAATATTGATGTAAAATTTTTTTTTTACTATAATGCATTCACTTTTTCAAAATTTCGATTCCGACATCTTGAAATCAAAGTTTCTCTATTTTACTTTTTGAAAGTACAACTATTATTCCCACCAATAGCATACTTTAGAAATGTTAAATAAAAATTTTTGAGTTCTAAAAAAAATATTTAAAAAAAATCCGCCATATTAGATTTTGTGTTGATCGAATCACTATTTTGACCCCAAAATCTTGAAGAACAACCTTCAAAACCCCCTATACCTCATTGCTGCTATAATTCATTACCTTAAAATACTTTAAATCGCGTGTTGAAGTTTAAGTTAAAATTGAGGTCATTTGGGCGTAAATGGGTTAAAGAAGATAATATTAATGTAATCCTAATATTAATATTAATAAAATTCTTTATAATTTTCAATTATTTTTAAAAATTTTAGTAAAAATTATCATAAAGGAGGCTAATTTCCTTTAATTAAAAATTTTTATTAATTGTTTATACTCCTGCCCTATTGGCGTTGCGCACTTGACAAGAGTCCCCGAGGAATACTTTTTTGGATTAAGCATAACCATTCTCCAAATTAAATTTCTATATATTATATCTAATTTGCGTCTACAGCCGGCTTTATTAGGAGTACTCGCATTCGCCTGGACCACCTGTTTATTAGGTTTTCTCGACAGAGGAGAGGGAAACTGTAGAAAACCTCTCTTGAGTAATTATATTCAATCATTTAATTAAACGTACTCATAATCATAAAAAATAAGGCTAAGTTTGACAGTGTAGTGCTTAAATCGTTTTCAATAGTTTAATTTTCAGTTATAAGAGTACTATTATTTAAAAAAATCGAATTTTAAATTAAAATAATTAACATACTTGAAATATCCAGGCCCAATCATCTTTTTTGTAGACTTATTTCCTGAGCAAATTTATACTACAAATTTGAATTTTTTTTAAATTGATTTTTTGCAGAATCTAGGGTAAAAGTGGGTATTATTGCGGGTGTGGGTATTATTGCGGTATTTTGTATTTTAATGAATATTTCAAATAATTTAAGAAATTTTTGACACTAAACAATCACTCCTTGAACCTGACATCTAAGACATTATAATATGCATCATATTTTTGATTATTTTTCTATTATTCAATTTCTTAAAAATGTTTTAAAATTTGTTGTCTAAAAAAAGTTCAAAATGTCTCACATTGGTTTGAGATTCAACTCTGCAGTGGTGTCAAAAATTATTGTTTTTATATTACATAAAACTCTAACAGATGATTATTTTTTTATATTTTGGTAATCAAATAAATTGAATATTTCAAACTAATAAATAATTATTTAAATCAAATATTAAAATTATTTCATTCTATATTTAATACAAAAATTTTTTTTAATATTTAGTATTTTTTAAATTTATTAATATATTATTGTACTATATTTATATATTATCATGTTCACACAGTTTTTTTCACAACACAACATACAGTTTTATTATTTTATATAGCGCTTAAAACGAAGAATGAAAAATATTTGCTCGCATGTGGGTTCGAACTCACATTTCCCCACGCCTCTAACACATACTGCAAGCCTATAAACGCACCTATTTAAGCCGCACGGCCACTGATACTTGGTAAGAGCTCGGGTTAATATACTATATCATTGCCAGTGTCTTATCGTCTGTAACCAAATAATATTTATCTATTGGTCCAAATTTTTTTTATTTGAATAAAATTAATGAAATATTTAAGTGAAATAAATAAATGAACAGTTTCAAGTAATTCATTATTTTCGTTTCAAATAATTATTTAATTGATTGAAATATGTTGTTATTTGTCTTGATAAAATACTGTATTAGCTTTAAATAACAAATTATTAGGATTAAATAATTAAGTTTATTAGAATCAATAAAATAAATTTATTGTGTCAAATAATTTTTATTTGCATCAAATATACGAAATATTTGAGTGAAATAAATAAAAAAATAGTTTCAAGTAACTCATTATTTGTATTCTGCCGTAATGATGAAGAAAGTCACTATATACATTTAATCTCAAACGGAGATATTGAATAAAACGCGTTTGTATCAGTTCCTTTAAATATTTAAGATTTTTTAAATAAAAAATAACAACTCTTAGCTATTATGGGCACGCTCTATCGATAAGCGTAAAAAAATTAAAAAATTTTAATTGTTTATATGTAAAACTGAGATAGGTCCATTTTGTTGCTAAAAAATTAGTGAAAAAACTGATAGCCAAGTCTTATGTACATAGGACTAATATTTCGGAACCTCGAGCGCGGACTTTTTGAATGAAGAAAGTCACTATCTACAAAGACCATAGATTTCACTATGTCTACATGTTTTTAAAAGTATTTTTATATTATTATTATTTAATTAATTTAATTGCAGGGTCTTCTATAATTTTGGTTCAACATAATTCCTGGCTTTGTCCTAATTTTTCGCTATTTTTTCTCATAAAATTATATTTATTTGATTTCGAACATAAATAAATCTACAAATGGATTCCAAAATGTTTATTAAAGTTGTAATGAATAATTATATTCTTTTGACAAGTTTCTTTAAATTTTTGTTAAAAAGAACGTTTTTTGTAATTTTAATTAAAACTTTTAATAATTGAATTTTATTAAAATATATTGTTACTAATGGAGTTTCTGCAAAGAACTTTAATATTTACAAAAGTAATTGAAATTTTGAGGAGAATTAAAAAAAATTTCAAACATAATTAACGTTATGTAAAGAATTTTATTACTCTTGAAAATAATTGAATTGTTAAAGTTCCTGGCTTATTCCAAGTTTTTCTCGGTCAAATTAAATCCCTGGATATTTTCCAATTAGTTAACACACTGCATTAACAATAATATTTAATAACTAATTATAATTTATAGATATATATATAATAAATTCAATAAAATTTTAAAAAATTTAAAGTAGAAAATTTGTTTTTTTAATTTATATTTCAAAACTAACAATTTATTTCATTACAATAATTTTTCAGAGTTCAATAAATTTAATACAAAATAGTGTAAGAATAAAATTTTATTCCTGAATTGAATAATATTTATGTATTAAATTGCTTTTATATATAAATTAATTTATTATTTTAATCATACTTTAAATAGTAAAAAAGATAATAATAAAATAGTATGATTTCACAATATGTATTAATTAAATCACATGGTTTTTAATTCCATTTAAATATATTAAATATCTTCATATTCGGCGGTAAGATCTGGAGTTTTAGATTCTTGTAGATCTTTCCAAAATTCATGGCGACTTTTAGGCGTCAAGGGAAGAAGTTTTTTATAGTTTCGTTTTTTCTAATTTTTAAAAATCCGCGAAATGATTTTTTCTTGGCAGGCCTCGGAATAGTTTTAGTATTCATTATTTTTATTTGAAGAAAATCTAGTGTTTTTAAATTATTATCTAAAGTGGATCCTGTAGTATAAGTAATACTATATTCCAGAGTAAAGTTTCCTCTAATAGCTCGAATATGTTTTATTTCATTCAAGGTTGGTCGAATACTCATTTTCTTTCATTTTTGTTGCGATGTGAAATCTTTCCATTTAGAAAAATCGTCGAGAGTCATCGATTTTATAACAACTCGTGAATTCGCATTTCTAACAGCGCAGATAAAATCGAAAAATCATATATATTTTTGATTTTTTGATCGATTCTTCCACTTGGGGATGAAAAGTGTCAGGCGACATAAACGTATGCCCGCTTTCAAAGTAGTGGACATCTATAATTTCAATTTCGGTCTGCGATGAATTTATTAAATAAACCAAGAACGTGAAGAAACACCAGTTCTCATTCTGTGCCGTACAATTATCCACCCAAATGACAACACACTTTTTATCTCGACAAAAACGAAAAAAACTATGAAAAGCATTAATAAGGTTTTCCTTTTTTCTACCGGCGACATTCTCATTCCACAATACAGCTAACGGCCTGTTTGCTGCTTTTGTTGATAGTAAGGGAACAAAACTTATGCTAAATCCGACTATTCTACGAGTAAACTGTACTGTTTTGTAAGTAAGCATCCAAGGGAGCATAATTACTTTTTGAAGGTCAGCTGAACAAAATGCCGTTTGAGTATTCGTCATAGTTTCTGTACAGTGGTCTTGATATAATTTTCGAGCTACTGTCGACAGTTTTTTGTGTTTTGACCAACTGATACATACATCACATTCAGAGGAGAGATTATCTTTATTGTGTGAAGAATTGTGTTGGTTAAAAATTTAACACTTTTCACACTCTTAATGGCCCAGTTTAGTAAAAGATATGTTCATATCTTTCAGGACAGATCTGAATACGTCGTATGTTATAGGTACAGAATACTGTGGACATTTTTGTGTGAAACTAAAAGATTGATAGTTTAAGAAAGTAAAATTAATTCATTTTTTTAAATTTGAATTTTATTATAATACTCTTGCTATAGGTATTAAAAAATTGACTATAATAAGCTTTGTATTTCATTCTTTTATTAACTCTGTTCACACTTTGAGGTTAGTTTTTATGCATGCTTTTTTAAAAATATTACACTCGGGTCGCAAAGTTTCAGTACATTTGGACTTTTACTTGTAAATGCTCGCTTTACTTCAAATTCAAATATTTCTGTAAAAATAGGTGCTACAGCTATCAAACTAGGATCATTTTAAAGCTCAATAAATTTAGAGTCAAATAGGCAAAAAAAAATAACCAATTTAATATTGTAAATTTGAAAATATAATTCTTTAAAGTTAGAGATTTTTTATGAAAATTGCGATTTCGTAATCTGGAGTTTAAGCAAACGCCAATTAATGAAAAAATTTCTTTAAGATTTGACAGTTTTACAATATAATGTACAAATTTCACTCTTTAATTCGAGACAAAAATCTTTTATAAGTATTCAGAATTTGCCTAAAATTCTGTAAAAATAATTACTCTTGCTTTCTAAAGTTTTTAAGGAATATAAATTGCAAATTCGTCATTTCTGTTCACTTGTTTTATCAATTAACCAAATTTTTGAAAAATGTGCATCTTGAAATAAAATAAGTAATAATGCGAGTTAAAATTTGTAACATTATACGAAGAGGGATAAATTTCATGTAAATAATTTAAATTTACTACAGTCAAGAGGTTTAATATTTTTCAAAAGTGTGGTTAATTGATAAAAAAATGAATAGAAACAACGAATTTGCAATTTATATTCTTCGAAAAATTTAGAGCAAGAGCAATTATTTTTATACAATTGGAAAAAAATACTTCATATTTGTAAATGATTTTTGTCTAGAATTAAAGAATGGAATTTGTACTTGTTATTGTACAACTATCAAGTCTTAAAAATTTTTTTTCTTCAATTGGCGTTTGCTTGAACTCCAGATTCCGAAATCGCAATTTTCATAAAAAATCTCTAACTTTAAGAATTATATTTTCAAATTTACAATATTAAATTGGTTATTTTTTTGCCTATTTGACTCTAAATTTATTGAGCTTTAAAATGATCCTTGTTTGATAGCTGTTGCATCTATTTTTACAGAAATATTTGAATTTGAAGTGGAGCGAGCATTTACAAGTAAACCGTCAAAATGTACTGAAACTTTGCGACCCGAGTGTATTTGCGTTAAATCTTATTAAATTTTATTTGGGACATTTTATTAAAATAGTAGATATTGAGTATCATTGAAATGAGAATAATTTTTAAAATTAATTTAAATTAGGAAAAGAATTTTATTGACACTTTTGAAAATAATTAAACTTTGGGGAAGAATTTTGTTTTTTATAAAGATATTAGGAATTGAGATTAAATATTAAAATAATTGGGATTTTAACAAGAATTTTTTTTAATTTTGAAAGTAATTGAATTTTGACAGAAGAATTTTATTACTTTTTAAACTAATTGAATTCTATAATTATTTGTAACTTCTCCAAAATTGAATTTTTTAGTATTTTCAAGAAAAATTTGAATTACAAATTTTTTAATTTTATTATTTTAAAAATTGCTGATTTTATTATAAAAATTTTCTTTTACTTCATCGTTCAAAATTATTTAAAACTTGAAATTAAAGTGTATCTGTGATTCGTCAATATTTATATGACGATTGACATAAATTTTACTATAAAAGTGTTTTTAAACCATACGTGAAACAGCTGAAGATAAGTTTCCATTATTTTCATTTACGCTTTTATTTGCATCAGTTTCTTTTAGCTCGTGAGATACATTAACCTCCAATGTTTCCATTTTTTTTTACTAGTTATTAAATCATTCGCATTGGTCGAGTAATTATAATTTTCCTCGTAAACATAATTTGGTTGATTAACAAAGCTACAGTTTTCAGAAGGTGTATGATTGTGAATTATGTTTTCCGAATCTTTTGTAACATTAGAAGAATAATTTGTAGACTGTAAATATTAATAATAATTATACTTAATTTTAAATTAAAAATTATACAAAAAATTAATAATTATATTATAATATATTATATTATAATCATAAAACTTGGTGTCACCTGGCCACAATTTTGAAAATCTGAATTATGATTGTCTTTGTAAACATAATTTGATTGATTAACAAAGCTCCAGTTTTCAGAAGGTGTGTGATTATAAATTAAGTTTTCCGAATCTTTTGCAACATTAGAAGAATCATTTGTAAACTGTAAATATTAATAATAATTATAATTAATTTAAAATAAAAAATTATACAAAAAAATGAATAATTATATTATAATATAATATATTATATTCATAAAAACTTTGTGTCATCTGGTCACAATTTTAAAAATCTGAATTATGATTGTCTTCATAAACATAATTCGGTTGATGAACGAAGCTCCAGTCATTATTAGGTGTTCGATTGTAAATGAAGTTTTCTGAATCTTTTGTAACATTAAAAGAATAATTTGTGCACTGTGAATTCATGAATGTTGGTGTCATTTGGCAAAATTTTTTAAATTCTGTAGTGGGAATTGTAGTCTTCTTATTTGAAATTGGCTGATGTGGTGAATTTGAAGGTCGCATTGTTACAAACCGGTAAATTAATTTTGAATCGGGCTTTTGAGATGGCCCTTAATTAGTCGATTTGGGGAGGCTCCAAGCTGCCAGAGTTGAACTCTGTTTATTACTGCGGGATCGTTATCCTACTGTTTTAAAAGTTACCGTTCTGCTTTGTTTATTATTTAATTTCAGAAAACAAGGATGTAATTTAGACAGGTAAGTAAGAAAATTTGGATGTAGTTTAATTAAATTTTATGTTTATTTCCCCAATTTAATACCCATACAGAAATAGAAAGTGTGGAAAAGTGTAGTTTAGTGTTAATGTAGATTACATATAATTGAAACGATACAATTTACTTACAGCTACCGGCGGGGGTTGCTCCTTTTGGTATCACAAAATTGAACCACCGTCGGGCAAGATTTACGTTGTCTTACAGTCTTTAATATTCTTTTAATTAATAGAAAATTATTGACGTTGAATTACGAGCAAAGGATTTTCTTTCTTTATTCGCGAGATTGCACTTGTGGTTGAACGGTCGCGGGCAATATCTATGCAACCGGCCGTTCCTCCTTTGTATAAACTCACTTGTGAATCTATTCCTAGGAAAACTGGTGCGGACAATATCTATGCAACCGACAGTTTTATAAGAAATTCGATCACACTAGTGGATCTCTTCTCTATCAATCTGATGCGGACAATATCAATGCAACCGATAGATAGATAGGGAATTTGATCTCACTTGTGGGCCACTGAAGTTTGAACGGACGCGGGCAATATCTATGCAACCGGCCGGTTATAAACAACAAGATTTCAGAATTATGATTTATATTAATAATTCTGGAATCTCTCCAAAATTAGTCCGCACTGGACTCCACCGGCTCAGAGAATTTGAAAATTTTAACGTCTGCCCTGAATCATGCAATTCGGGTTCCGGGTCGCGGACGGGCTTTTTGTTCGCGAAATTTCTCTGTCCCAAAACACTTGCCAGGTTAGACCCAGGAGAGGTGTCTTCGAGAAGAAGCGAGAATTCATACTGCCATGATTGATATTTCGCGACAAGCCTCCAACCCTTACCTTTTGTGCAAAAAGTGGGGAAGACGGAAAATTTTAGGTAGTAGGAGTAAGGAGTAGGAGAAAATCGTGGGCCCATTGGTCTATGCATTTTTGCTGACGTTTTGGATCTCACGGTAGGTCCGTGAGAATGGAAATAGTCTGTTAATATGATACTTTTCGAGACATTATTTTTGAAATAACTTAGAATTTAAATAATAATTATATTGTTTAATTAATGAATTATTATTTATCTTAGTTATTACAGTTCGTATAATTTATTTATTGTAATTATATTGTTCCTACTTTTTATAGTTTGTTTGTATATGTAGTTACATATTGAGTAATGCGTATGCACATATACACACAACCTAATGTCCTCCGTCATTTTGTTGTAACTAAAATGTTTACAACAAAATGTTTAACTATTGTCAATTTGTTGCTGCGCATCTAGCTTGATGCGTAGGATTAAACAGCATAGGTTTAAATAGCACAAGTCATGCAAGCCTTGTGACATTGAGTCAGCTGTAACGCACGTGTGTTTGTTTTGATACTGTGTTCCACAGCTTATGGGCCCCAAGGGGAAAGGAAAGTTCTACGCACAAGGTAGCAATTAGAGGCAAGCATAGCGCGCTTGTGTTAGTGCCCGTAGCATGGAGCCAGTGAGTGTGTTGGTGCCCATAACCAGCGGTTGCGCAGCTGTGTGTGTTGCCGCCGACCACTCCCGCACACGCACAACCTCTCAATGTAATTCTTTTAATCACTAACATAAAATTTTGAAATTAATAGATTGGATTCATTAACGTATTTTGGCAGCAACATTGCGCCTTATTTATGTTTTTCAGAATACAAATTTTCATATTTGTTATTTGTATATTGCCGCAAGTTTCGATGTAGGCAGCATTGATTGCGCCGATACAATTATTAATAACTGTTCACTATATTTATTATTTAGTAGAATGAGAAAAGAAATAATAATTTCTTTTGTCCTTCTAATTATTTCTATAAGCATTTCTTAGTTAAAGGCATTCTCATGATGAGGTATTCGGCGTTATCAGGGTTTCAAATATCCTTAGGCATAGCGTCGCCGCGTTGCGACGTTCTTATATGCTAGATATAATTTAAAATTAATATTTATTCTACATGGTTGCCAAATAACTCTTTTCAAAGTACTAGTATTCTAACAATCCACCGTGAAAATTCCAGTTTTCGTCCCCGAAAACCTTGATGCCTTGAACTTAGAGATGCACGTAGTAGAGCGATGTTTTAACAAAGTTTCTTCAATAATTATACAATTTTATATATAATATGAGCACACTGGTAGTGTCTTCTGTACGGCCTTAGTTCCTTTAAGTGGTTATCGTTATTGCCGAATTATTAATCAAAACTCTGATTATATGATTAGGATACAATAATAATAATAATATATTGGGTATCAAACCCAATCACTTATTAAGTACTGAATGGTAAAAAACAAGAATCTCAAGTACAAACGTAGAATAGCTTTCAAAATTTAATTTCAAATGCAAGGCAGAAAGCATACATTTTGAAAGCTGCCTTACAAATAACATGTCTTATTTATTTAATTGTTATTGTGATTATATAAAAGAAATATGTATTTATTTATTTTTTTCAATTTTCTCGAATAATCGAGACAATAACTCTCGTATTCTTAATTTTATGCTATTATGCAAAATTTTAACGAGTGCACTTGGCTTTCGGTAACTGCAGCTGAAATGTGAACCCTAAATTGAAAATCTTAATCTATTTTATCATTGAAACAATTCTTGGTCGCAGCATAGTACATTTTCAAACCGTCTCAGTGGTGCTTAACTTAATTAAGCATTTGTATTTGCAACCCTGCGCCCGCACATCTCCAAGTAGTACGAACGCAATTGGGAACCGTCAGATTAGTCACGTACTGTCGGTGCGTCGTGGTCCAGCGTCTTACTCCGGTGGTTCGGTTCAGTGCTCTCTCAGTCTTCGCGGCGATCAGTGCAGTGTAATTACAACGATTAAAATGTCTATTAGTGTTCGTGAGGTTATTCCGGATAATTATGCAGGATCTGACTACAGTGAAGAGGCGATGTGTTCTTCACTGTCAACCTCAAGTTCCGAAGGATCTTCCGGCCTTATTAGGGAGGCTTTAGATGTATATAAAAGGGGAATGGAAATCTGTCTCCTGATTCCAGGTGACAGATTTACCATAACAAGGGGCTATTTGCTGACCAGGCTCTTCCTCAAGGA
The DNA here is from genome assembly GCA_032872475.1 of Leptopilina myrica (nomen nudum). Lineage (NCBI taxonomy): Eukaryota > Metazoa > Arthropoda > Insecta > Hymenoptera > Figitidae > Leptopilina > Leptopilina myrica (nomen nudum). Next base: position 34,230,504 of record CM065463.1, on the reverse strand, counting down.
GACTGAACTTACCGGAGTGTCCCACTCACGAAGAGTGAGGGACTACTTCGATAGGAAGAATAGGTACCTGCGGAACGACTACAGAGGGTAATTAAAAAGATAGAATTAAGTAATGATGATAATTTAGAGGGAAAATTGGACTATAAGAGATTTTACCCCACCCCCTTCGCTCTGCAATTCAGATACCAAATTGGAACAGAATTTGACTCTCCAACACATCTATAGTTAACATGCGTTCAACCTTTGAGAATATCCTTACAAATTCAACAAAATATATATAAACAAAATTGTTTTTTTCTTAATCAGATTTCTTGTTGAATTCGGTTCTTGGGAGGAAGCCCCACGCAGAAAGGACCCTGCCGCGCTTTGGTATCTTAATAATAATTTAAAAGATACGATCGGCGCCCGACCGTACTCCAGAAGTTCTTGGCGCCAGGAATACACCTGGGATTCGGTGAAAAGGCGTTACAATGTGAGTGGATTTTGGGCTACTGTAAGTACATGTTTTTGCACCTGTGCATTGATTTGATTCGATTAAAAAAAATTTTTATTTTAATTATAATACATATATTCCCTTCCTCTTTTTTTTCTAGAAAAATTTTAAACATAATTGAATTTCTGCGGAGATTTTTACTACTTTTAAAAATAATCAAATTGGTTTTTTTTCTTTTTTTTATGGAAATTTATGAAAATAATTGATTTCTTGTGAAGAATATTTTTAAAGATAATATTCAAAATTAACTATAATAATCATCGTATTCTTTCATTCATTCATTCCGTCTGTCCGCAGATTGAAGATAGTTATAGTTATTCTTTTGTTTTTACACGTTTTAATAAAAATATTTACTTTTTCTTATCCTGCAAATAAACTGAATTTATGCTACGAATTTTATCATTTACGAAACAATTTAAAATAATTAAATTCTTGCAAAGAATTTTAAAAAAAAACTTTGTATACAATTGAAATTCTCTGAAGAATCCGATAAATTTTAAGAAAAATTGACTCCTTTTTCGAAGAATCTCATAATTTATGAAAACAGTTCAATATTTTTGAAATACTTCTCCATTTTTACAAGAATAATTGAATTCTTGCGGAGAAAAATTTTTTTTTTCTTTAATTTGGAAAATAATTTATGAAAATAATTAAATTCTTTCGAGAAATTCCATTAATAATTGTTGAAAAATAATTCAATTTTCCTCGTACAAGAAAGTTTAATTATTTTCAATTTTGAGAATCTGATGCCAAATTTGAAATTAGTATCGAAACTTGTTTAAGTTTTTCTATATACTTTAAAGTTTAAAAATATAAAATATTTTGAAAATTTAATTCTAATTAGTTTTTCAGTTATGTGTCATAATATGTATTTCTTTTTTAAAATTACTGAAATTAAAAGACTTGAAATTGTTTACAATAAATAACACAGCACAACATTCCCGCGCGCTTGCGCGCGGATAATTTTGCTAGTTTTAGTATTAAACATAATTCCATTTTTGCAATGAGTTTTATTATTTATGAAAGTAATTGAACTATTGAGAGGATATTATAGCAAAGTTTCAAATAATTGATAAAAAAGGAATGTTAGATAAACTATTTTTAATAACTCAATTTCTATGAAATTTTCATTCTTTTAGAAAATAATTCAATATTTGTGTAGAATTTGGTCGAAATTGTTTTTAAATAATTAAGTACTTTTTGAAAATTCTATTAAAATAGTCAAAGTTTTACTATTTAAGAGAGTACGTGAGTGCATTAGAATGTGATTAATTATTGATCAATTATTAAATTAAATTTCCTACTTTTTTTTTAACTCATAATGGAGTACGAAGCCTGTCAAGGGCATTTATGCAATCGTTGGTGCTTGCTTGGCAGGCACCTCGCGTGGTCGGCGGCGATGGCTGCATTCAACGATACTTGATGGCGATATTTCACGCGCTCGGCAATGATGTTTAAGAAAATTGTTGATAACCTTTGCAAAAATGAACCAATTTTCATTCGGGGGCAACCATAGTCTTCCTTAGATCCCTAGCTTCAATTCCTGGCCTGTTTTCATTTAGGCTTTCATTTAGGCACCCATTAAAAGATCCCTTATATTTACATTTTATAAATTGATTAGTTTATCTGGAAGAATTAAAACTTCTAATATTTGAGTTATAATAACGAATAACTTTCTTTAGCATTTTTTTTTATTTTATTTATTTATTTATTTTTTTTTAATTTATGGAGAGAAGAGAAGTATTTTAATATTAAAGTAATATAATGCATAATTTTGTAATATAGAAACTTTGAATTAGAATTTCATGAATATACTGTTGTAACTCAGGAAAACTTATTTCCTCTATATACTTATTTTTATGTTAGATCTATGAAATTAGGAATTTTTTTTTTTTTTTTTTGATGTCAATTCTAAGCTCCTATCAAGGTCGTTGTGAGCACTAACCTCTTCGCTGTGAAGATCTTCATTTTTGTCTTGCGGTGCTGTGTCTAGTGGAAACTACTGGCGAGGAAGTGATTGTTGGCTCGTTCTGCCGGACATTTCCTCCACCTGGATTCCACACAGTTTGGAACTTAATCCTTCGGTTAGTCATCTGATCTTCACTGATGGTTTTTCTTCGGTCGTTGCGGACTTTATCGCCATCCTTGAGACAGTAGTAGGTTCGAATGTAACTGGTTTTGACTTCACCGTTACCTCCTTCTTATTGGCCGCGATTTTACTTGCAGAAGGAACCTCCTCGTATATTTCAGCAACGTCCCTAGATGTTGGAGTCTCAATCAGCGGTTTCCTTCGTTGTAGCGGTTGGATATTTCCGCTTTTCCGCTTCGAGAAAATGGATTGAGACAGCTTGTAGGTTCCGGTTTTAAGTGGTACTCGACATAGATATGGAATGAGCAGTAGGATCAGCAGAAAAAGACCCCCATAGGAACCGTAGATCAGCGTTGAGTGGCTTCCTCTATGGTGCTGTTGTAAGGCAAGTTCTTGCAGCTGTTGTTCAAGTTCATCTAATGTCTTGGAGTTCAATTCGAAGGTTGTCAATCTCGAATCAGCGCTAACGGTGGATTTCGTTAAGATTCTTGTGTCTGCTAACAGGTGATTATATTTTACTAACGTTGGAGAGAGTTTCGTCAAGTTTAAATGCAGATCTGATTCGAATATAAACTCTGATTGTCCCTTTTGAGAAGTGGTGGCTGGTATTATAGCGTCCTTAGTTTTGAGGGAACATCCAGGGCCCAACTTGAGGATTCCAATTCCATTCAGCATGATCTTGATCGGACTCATAGAATGGCAAGCAACTGTCGCCGCTTCTGGGATGGCAAAGGAAAACATCCAACTCCCAATGGTGGTCAAAGGTTTCCAGTAGGAATCCGCTTCACTAGTTATACGAACATCACAAAATCTAAAGGCTTCTGCGTTGGGCCGAACTAGGAGCAGGGCTTCACAAGATGTTCTTTCACGGAAATCATAGATAGGAGCACCTTGGAGACAGGCGTGAAATGATGTTGTCGACTTACAAGCATTCCATTCCTGCTCTTTTAGCAGCAGATATGTTCGCTGATCTTCATCAATAATAAGGTAATCGAATTTAGATTTTATATAAGCTCTTCCGGTATTATTTTCAAACACCTCCTGAACAGTTGGTAGGGAGTGGATTTTGAAGGCTTGATAGTTGTACTTTTCCAGGAGAGGGATGTCAATGAGGACCTTAATTTGATGGTTTTCACACAGGATGGTGATGGTGGAAATGCGCATCAATTCGTCGATGCTGATTCTTGGTCCAGTCAATGGAAACTGAACATCCTTGAGGTTGTCCTGTACTTCTCGGAGGATCGGTTCCAGTTGCTCAGATGTTATGAGGCCAGGATGCAAATGTCCCTTCCTGGCTTCGTGGACTGCTTCCAACATGGTGTTGGTGGCCTGTATGCTGTGATCAAGTCCCAGTCTTAATGCCTTGAAGATGGCATATGTTAGATTTCTCCTCTCCATTTCTGCTTTCGACTTGGTACTCCCTACGGCAATCAAGACATGAAGTTGTTTCTGCAGTTCTTGTAGCAAGGATCCATGTTGTTGTACCTGAGAGTGCAACGAGTCGAGTTGTGATCTCACTACGTGGGTCTGTTTTCCGACAAGGTGTGACAAATTGGCTTGAGCTTCATTGAGATCTTGGATGGCAGCATTGAATTTTTCGCCGTCGTCGTAGGTTAATACTCCAACGATTGGTCCTGCAATCTTTCCCAAGAAACCCAGTAGTGGAACCGAACGCCTTGCTCGTATTTGCGTAGTCATCGTGGATGGTAAGGTCTTTTTAGTATTTTCTAATTCTTCGATTTGGACTCGGAACTGTTTTTGTAGTTCCGCGGCAATCTCCCATTTATCTTCCCAATCATAATATCCAACTAACTCGTTGCACCATTCTTCGTCAGGTTTGCAGTGTTGCTTCATTCGTTCCAGTCTGGTCCTTAAATCATCGAAGAATCGAGTCTGCTTGCCCACATCCAGGAATACGGCAATCCTCCAGTTGCTGACGGATCTCCTGACTTCTCCGATGTATTCGAAATATATCCCGCTGCTGGACTTGAAGGGGGTGATCTGGTATCCATCACTGGCAGAGGTCATCTCCACATCGCGGGAATAGGTCCGCTCCGTTGTCATCACTAGGATTGAGAATAGGCACAGTATGGTCATGGTAATAGTTGTCATCTTTCCTTGGGTTAAGCTAGAATGAAAAAATAGGTTAATAAGAGATCGAAAGCTAGGGTTTAGATCTCATAATCTAGTGGCTCTGATTTTGTCCCTATGCTTCGCGAATCTTTCACCGCTTTTGGTTTCGAGGATCACATTGTTATTCTCTGTGAATCCTGCAAGGGTGTATGGTCCTTCTGCTCGCTTGTCGAACTTATTAGACCGGACTTCTTTAAAGACATACACCTGGACGCCTATTTTGGCATTCAGAGGTCGTGCCTTACGATCATAAATTTCTTTTGATCGTTCCTTTGACCGAACTAGATATTTAGCAGCTAAATTTTTTAGTTCGTTCATCCGCGTAATCAAATCTTTCAGATAGGATCCATATGTTTCAACGTCGGGCCCTTGGGGAAACGAAGTGGGTGCTTTAGCCAAGTGCCCGAACACGAGTTCAAACGGGGTGAAGTTGGTTACCTCATGAACGGACGTATTATAATTAAACATCGCGAATGGGAGCAGACGATCCCAGTCGTCGAAATCCTTTGCGTAGTGTTTAATATAATCTGTCAGTTCGATGTGACTCCTCTCCAGTGCCCCATTAGTTTGTGGACGGTAGCCGGATGTCGTAAGTTGTTTGACGCCAAAGATCTTTTCCAATTTACGCATCAGGGTGCTAACGAAACTTGCTCCCCTATCCGTAAGAATGCAACGAGGTGCTCCGAATACGGAGAATAAATTTGTAGCTACCGCATGGGCAATTGTTTTCGTTTCGATATTCGGAATGGGGACCGCAATGCAGTACTTAGAGAAGTTATCCTGCATGGTAAGGATGTGTCGATTTCCGTTCGGGGTTGTTCGCAATTTCCCGACTGTATCCAGGGACACCTTGTCGAAAGGCATCGCCGGAGTGTCGGTAATAATCATCGGCTCTCTCGTGCGGACTCTAGCGAGTTTGTTTTCGAAACAACTCTTACATTTCCGAATATACTGAGTGACGTCGTCACGCATCCAAGGCCAATAGTATCTTTCTCTTATACGTAAGTAGGTCTTGCTTATGCCCTTGTGCCCACCTATCAAACTAGAATGAAATTCGGAAACGATTTTATCACGTAGTTCAACAGGAGGTACTTCAATTTTTCCGTGGCACAAGGTGATGGTTACGTCGCCACCGCGGAAAATTTTTTGCGACAAGTTCCGACATTTTATTTTGAGGGAGTGTGCCTAGCAGGTCCCCGGAGTTTGCCATTCGACAAGAATTTTGATTGTTGGATGCTAAGGCTTTTCTTAAATTTTTTAGTCCGATTATAACATCCTTCCAACAACTTTCATCGAAATGACACCTCTTTACAATGATTGAATATACTTTATATTTACCATTCGGGGTAATAAAAATTTGTCCCTTCATAGGTCTACTGTCCCTAATGTCTTGCAAGTCGATATTTTCTGTGGCAACTAGTAGTTTTGAAATTGGATCAACCGGTTCGCAATCTTCGGAAAGGAAATGAGCGTAATTATCTCGTCTGTACGTCAAAGGTTCTGTCCATTGATTTACTACATCACCAAGGGGGTTATTGTTGATTGGTTTCGATTCTTGGGGCTCACTATCACAATCACTTCCACTAGACGTCTCAGGAGGTGATGGAGGATCGACATAAGAATCCTTGAACTTCAGGAACAACGAGCTAAGAGGCGCGCACTTCTTTACTACGTCATTGTCTGTATCCTGTATTCGTCTAGGTTTCATGCCTTGGTTCCTTGCGATGATCTCCTGGTTAGAGTTGACACTTTCGTCCTTGAATCTCGTAAACGGGGTGCACTGCGCACGTGGGATAGTTGATGGCCCTGGAGTAGATAGTTCTGTTTCCATCTGGATCATTCGATCATCCATAGAATGTGCAAAGACTTCTGGGATATCCTTGAATCTTACCGTGCTTTGTCTCCTTGGTTTGGTGGATTTACTAGTTAGTGGAGTTTCCTTTTGTGATCCTTCCACCGTGGTGGGCAACTCAGGTTGCTCGCTTGAAGGCTCTTCCGATCCCGTTTGTTTCTTTGCTCTGCTCCGGTTGAAGTCGTCCAAGAACTTCTTTACTCTTCTGGGAGGGTCGTCCTCGGTTCCAACTGCAGGATCAAGGCTTTCTAAATAATTTAGATGCTCTTGATCTTCTTCGCCGTCGGATACATATTGCCTCCGTGGACTATGATCTAGTCCCTCGTAATCCCAAAGTAGAGTGCTGTTTGTTGGATTGGAGAGATTTAATCCGGCGTTCGCAATCGATTGGTCGAATTTATTGACGGATTCCGACACTTCCTGGATCAGCTGCTTAGCGTTGAGTGGTGATCGTTGTTTCGGGTTCTGAACATCTGATTCGCTAGATTCGTCCTCACTGTTGTCAATTCTGCGTTGACCTGTGATGATCACTTCTTCGAGAGGTAACTCTTCTGGTTCCGATTCTGAGGATGGCGACGAATCCGGTTCGGGATTTTTCAGAGCGCCTTCTCTAGCTAGACGATCCGCGTTTTCATTGCCAACAATGCCTTCATGTCCAGGAATATGTTCCCAAACAACGTCAAGAGGTTCAATAGCCTTAATTAGTCGCTCGTAAGGATTCCTGTTCTTTACCGGTTTGTTTTCTGTTGTCTTCCAATCGTTCTGTTTCCATTTTGGTATCCATTCCTCAACGCTCTGCACCAAGTATCGGGAATCTGTTTTGATTCTAAGTTTCTTGATGCCCGCTTTTTTGGCCTGTCGAGCTGCCATAGTGGCTGCTTCGATTTCGGAAGCGTTATTCGTTTGACGTCCGTTATAACGTCGAGAAATGTTTAAAGGATTGTCTGGACCGAACCACACGCCAATTCCTGCTTTTGGACTGGATCCTCCATTTTCGCAACAGGCTCCATCAACGAAAACATCCGTGTATGAATCAGGACCTTGACTATGAGGGGCGTTGAGTTTGACCTTAGGTGATTTGGGCAGAGTAGCATGGACAGGAAGATGTGGGAAAGCACTATAGTCTTCTCGGAATACTGGGGGATACGAATCTTCATCTGTTCCATCCTCCCATTCTTCTTTTGCACTTTCATCACTTGATGATGAATAGGACGGTTCCTTAGTTGTTTCCTCCCTTGGAGATGTGGTTCCTCTTGGTCGTAGTCTGTTGGCGATGCAGCTTTCATCCGCTTCACTAACGGGAATATCCTGCGGGGGTCGATAGGTTTCGTCACTACCAGCCATTGCAGATTTGGTACTTCCAACAGGTCGTCCTCGACGAGGAGGTTCCTTGGCAGCCGTCTTAGCAGGATTTAAATTAGGTTTAGTAGGGGGACCTTTTGAACTGCTTGGTTGTCCCGAGCTGGTACTTGGTTCCAGATCCTTTGGACGCTTTAAGATTGTTTTTCTTAGTTCTGTTACCCCTTTCGCCCTTGGGGCAACAGAGAATCTACTGGGCAAGGTTGACTTTTCTGTATTCCTAGGATTTAGAATCTTTGGTACAGTTCCAGTTCTGGATGAAGGTCCAGATTGTGATCTTGCTTGTTCTGGGTTTAAGCCTTCTTGTTGACTGCTGATTCGTTGTCGGGTCGTTGACGCACTAGGCTTTTCAGACCTTCCGGAACTTCCTTTTCTTTCTTTCGAGTTCATTCGCGCGCCCTTTTCCGTTTCGCTGGTTGAGGAACGCGTAATAGGTAGTGCACGACACGTTTTCACTTTCTCGCTAGATTTGGGATCACTCGGTTCCGTTTTACCGGAAACTACTTTCTTGCGGGGTGCAGGCTTTTCGAGATCCGATGAGAATGATTCTGACCAACTGGAATCTGAATTCGACCCGTTTTCTTCGTCGACAGGATTTTTCGACAACGCTTCCACAATCCTATTGATTTTTCCGGGCTTACATTCAAACTTATATTGATAATTCTGAAGACGAATTCTCCATCTTTGAATTCGTGGTCCCGGATTATCAATATAGGTCATCCAGTGCACCGGCTCAAAATCACAGGCTAGAACAAACTCGCGACCATATAAATAGGGTTTAAAATGTTCGATCGCGTACAGTATGGCTAAGCACTCTTTTTCGGCTTTGGGGTAGGATTGTTCCGCATTGTTCAACACTTTTGAATAATATGCCACAGGCAAATCAATACTGTCCTTTGTTTGCGTTAGAATTGCGCCTACGGCGTGTTCCGATGCGTCGCACGTTAGTTTAAAGGTCTCGCTAAAGTTCGGATACTGTAAGATAGGTTCACGACACAGATATCGTCGTAGATAACGAAAACTTTTCTTCTGGGGTTTTTCCCATTTCCACTCGGTGTCCTTTTTTAAGAGTTCAGTCAAAGGTTTAGCCCACTTCGCGTAGTTTTTGATAAACCGTCTGTAGTATCCAGAAAGACCAAGAAAACTTTTAATGTCCCTAGGGGTTTTTGGGAGAGGAAATTTTCGAATTGCGGTGATTTTATTTAGATTCGGCTTTATTCTTTCTTCACTAATTATATGTCCAAGATACGCGACTTCGGTTTTTAAGAACTCGCATTTATCTGGCTGAAGTTTCAAATTAGCATCCCTAAGTCGATTGAAAAGTCTACGTGCTCGTCTGTCGTGTTCTTCAAGAGTGTCAGAGTAAATTATAATGTCATCTAAGTACACAAATGCTTCATCATCGAGCATAGTACTTAAAACACTATTTAGCAGTCGTTGGAATGTAGGCGGGGCGTTCTTTATGTCCATGGGCATTCGCTTATACTCATAGTGACCGTTGCGAGATGAAAAGGCGGTTTTGTGCCTATCATCTGGGTGAGTTTCTACCTGATGGAAGCCACTGGCAAGGTCGAAAACGTAAAGTAGCGTGCGGTGCCCAGCCTATCGAATATTGAGGTTATGTTGGGCAGTGGAAAAGCGTCTCCTATGATGTTTTCGTTTAGGACTCTGTAGTCTACTACAACACGCCACTTTTTCTCACCTGACGCGTCAAGTTTCTTTGGGACGATCAACAATGGCGAGTTGAATGGGGAATTAGAATGTCCTATGATTCCGCTATTAAACTGCTTCAGTAATTGAACGTCGATTTGTTCTAGGGCCTCTACGGGGGACCTATATTGTTTCTTGTGAATAATATTATCGTCAATGGTCGGAATTCTATGCTGGATAAGGTGAGTGCACGAAAGTTGTTCACCATTTAAATGGAATATATCAGCATAGTCTTCCGCCCATCCTAATACGATCTTTCGCTCATCTGGAGCCAAGTGAGCCAAGTATAACGCATTCTTGACCTTGATGGCTCTCTCAGAATAGGTTTGTCTCGAATTAAATTGAAAGTCTTCTGCCTCAGAATCTGTAAATTCTTCACCGGGGAATTTACAGAAATCGAACGGAATTAACTCCTGAGGTTTAAGGGTTATGTCAATGTCGTTCTCGGTAGTGTTGATTGCCATAGCGTGGCATACACCATCCTTATTTGTAACAATGGCTTCGCCTAGGTAAAGTCCTTCTGGGGTTTCAATTCGAGGGAGATATCCTTCCTTTAACCCTGTGTTCATTATATCTATCGCTACTGGGGTTTTTGTGCGAGATTTTATGCGTAGGACTCGAGCAAACGGTTTGATTTCAGACCTTAAGGTTTTCTTAGCCTCCACTGATTCCTTATCAACAAAATTGATAGGGGTCACTGGGGAAGAAATGGTCACTAAGGTGTTATGCCTGAAAGAAATCTGGGCTTGGACCTGTCGTAGATATGGTCTTCCAAGGATACCATGGGTCGAAATGGGAAAACAGTTTTTGATAACGTGAAATTCTACCTGAACATTATCGATAGTTAACTTAATAGTTCCCATTGTTCTAACAGCGTGATTAGTTATTCCCGTGATCTCAAGACACTTGTCTAGGTCAAGTGTGAGCACGGGATTTAATGCACACATCTTCACGAGGTTAGTGTCTGACCCAGGATCTACGAGGAACCTTATTTTGTCATGTCTGAATTCAGGGGCGCTTAATTGGACTACTGGGGAGTCCTCGGCCTCTGATTTTGCTCTAAGGATCCTATGGAGTGTTCCGCGAAGTGCACGTTCTTCGGACGCTGCGGAAGGGGACTCGCTGGTGCGTCCGGACGGCGAGTCTGCTGGTAGTTTAAATTGCTAGCAGGTGCTGGAGACACGGCCCGTGGTGGGGTTGTACTAGTCCGATAATTCTGAGTTGGTCTTGAATATTGATTCGGCACAGGTGTAGGATTTGGAGAAACTTGGGGCATCATTTGCGGGTATGCATAAGGTGCTGGATATTGTGGATTTTGAGGTGGGATCATGTGGGATGGCGTAGGATATGGAAAGGGAGGGGGATATTGGGGCATGATGGATCTATAGAAATTCCCAAGCTGTTTTGGGGTAAGATGTAATATTTCAGAGGAGGGATGTCTAAAGGAATGGTTGGAATGATTTGTCTCTTTATCGGAGTCAGTTCTGCGTCTCGTTGTAGTATTAGGTTTCTCGATTTGTCGTGAATATGGGCTTGGAGATCTTGTTCGCTCCTCGATTTTGGATATATGGTAAGATGACGAGCGCGATCTTTCGCTGTAGCTTTCCCGATCTTCAGCATGTTTTGCGAACTCTAGGGCTTCGTCTAGGTCACGTGGATTTCTGGCATCAACGAATTTTGATACTTCCGTGGAAAGTCCCCTTACGAACGAGTCCAGAGCACATTCACGAATAGGTTGCAAGATTATATTAAATTCTCTGAGTTCTGGGCCGTCGTCACCTTCCCTAACTTCCCTGAACGTCCTATTATATTTCGGTTCTAAGGCATGACGGGCACCTGCGATTAGGCCCTGCAAACGATCATAATAATCACTTGCAGTTTCTGTTTGTTTTTGCCTAAGGGTTATTATGCTTTCGAAATACCATTGGTACTTTTTATTTGGGACAAATCGCTTCCTTAGGTGATCAAGTAGGTCGTCTAATTGATCAAAATCTTTATTTTTACAGCTGTCCCATGCTGCTCCCTGTAATCTACTTAAAACGGCTCTAAGGAATTCGGGTTCGGCGGTATCCGTAACGAAAATTCCCGCACGTTGTACGGCTTGCAGAAATTCTTTTAGAGAAGGGTTTCTACAGTCAAAAAGAGGGATGTGACTTGCGCTTGTTCGTAGGTTTAATCGATCTAAGGCGTTAGCCACACTAGCGTCAAGGTTTTGCGGGGGTTGAGCCATGATCACACAAGGATACTTCAAATGCATAAAAGTGTTACTAGTAATTTATATATAAAAATTTATACTTACGGCTTTATATTTGTACGAAAAGTGTAAGTGGTTGTAGTTATGTGAGAGTAGAAAACAACTAAGTGACTGTAACTTTCAAAAGGGCAGGAGATTCCCCACCGTAGAAAATTCCTGCAACTTGAGCCTTTAGGGATTAGATTTTCTTTTCGGTTAGAATGCAGGTTTCACTTAGGGACTTCGAGTTGTTGACTTGTGCATTTATTTTAGTGAAATCTACTATTAATCTGTTGTTTACCTTTTTGACAATTTTTACTATAGGTACAGCAAAAGGAGAACGGGCTGTAATTTTCGTGTTTATGTCCATATTCAAGGGCTCGAAGTTATAGATTTAGATCCTGCATTAAGTGTTCTAATTCGCTTATGGTTTTACAAATAGTCATGTATCTTAGTTTTTCCTGTACGATTAGGGATTTCAGGAGTTCGACTCTGGTTTCAAGAGACTCTATTTTAGTTTTGAATTGAGAGTTAGATCTTCTTAAATTCCTACTTTCGCGAAAATGGAACGCTAATAACACAGGCCGACAAATTTTAATCAACTGCATGTTGCCTAAAATATTACTGCCGATTCTTACAGGATTTTGTTCGTAGAATACGAATCTGACCTTGAAAATATTGGATTGGCTCTAGTTTTTAATCAATTTACGTTTCAATATACAAAATATGCATTTTTAGCATTTTTTGAATGAATGTACAACAATACACCGAATCAGTAAATCTGTCCGCATAGCACAAAATGAAAGTTTAAACACTGCTCTTCAATATCCAAAAACAAAAAATGTAATTTATGTACACTTTAACCTGTAATGTCAAAAGAGACATTCGCTGTTCCACAAGCATATTGAAAACAAAAGTACTTTTGACCATGTAAGGTAATTTAAATAACAATTAGTCTCTCTAGGGGTTTTTATGGTCGCTGCTTACAGATCTGTATTTCTTGCGCACGAGCTATCTGCCGCTGTGCTAAGGCCTCCTCGATATCGAGGTCGATTTCAATAATTTGACCTGTTGGTTGTACCGGAAGTGGTTGGACAGGTTCTAATTGCCTACGGATAGGTGTGACCTTACAAATAGGTCTGAACCTTACCAAAGGTTTTACAAGGCTAAAATAAAGCTCGGATTCTGGTTTCACAGCTGATTCTTGTGTGATCAAGATGCGTCGTTTACCGGCGCGTTTTCCTCTTTTTGGTTTCTTTGGATCAGAGGACATTTTTGGGTGACATGTTGTTGGAATTTTTTTTTTCTTTTATTATAACAGTGCGATAAATACAAGTTCAGTCAGAGATGCTCTCCTAGGCGGGACGATCAGTACTCACAACGGCGCTTCCTAGTGTAAGGGAAAGAAGAAAATAAATTTTCTGCTTTCCGAATTCCAATCGGAACTCACCAGGATTCGACCAGAAGTTTTTCCAATCCTGCGGCCTTGTACCCACAAAACGGCGAGGTTGTATTACTAGTCGTTAAGATTAGTTGAAACTAGTCCCAACAATTACGCTTTTAAAGCACTATTAAAAGTTGACTTTAAAGGATATTTTAGGAAATAAGTCGTAGAAGGTGGTGAACTCTTTTATGGATTATTTAGAAGAAACCCAACCCGACGCAACTTGTTCGCCCAAGGATAGCCGGGGCGATTAGCCAGGTATCTGAATAAAACGAGTCTACCACATGGAAGCAAAGTTCTTGATTTTCGAATTGCAAATACACCACGCCTAAAATGTCTACGTAGATGTCGTTAACATAGTCCGCAGTCGGTTGTCCTAAAATAGGGCAGTCTAGTTTTAAAGCAGTTTGGCAAATGTAGTTGTGTTTATAGAAACTGTTTAAAGACACATTGACTACTTCGTCTTGTAAGAACTCGGAATTAATAATAATGACTCCGAGGTCATTAAAATTTCGCCTGATTGTCATACAGATGTTAAATAAATAAACAACATACAAACAAAATTCAATTATTTGATTCGCGTAGTTCTAAGGATAATTTAACCCTATTTTCAATTTCGCGACGTTTATTATTTTTATTAATTTCGGCCTCAGCCTTGTTTAAAAGATGTTCAAAGAAATCCGAAAATTCTTTCCAACCGTTTAAGGGTTGTTTCTCTTTAATAGAAGGTGTTAAAGGTCTTTTGAAAATTACCGGCGATGAAATTTCTTTTGTTGGTTCAGAAATTTCTCTAGGTTGAGTTTGATTGCGAACTCGCTTTTTTGAACGTTTTCCGCGCAATCTCGGTTTATTAGGCATGGTTTGAATTCATCCTGATAAATAAAACAGAATCTTTCAGGGTCAAAAACAAATCTTATTTATGATCCACTTGAAATCAATTTCTCACAGTCGATCGAGTCGTCATCAACGACCGTAGTCGGAGAGCCAAGATCAAGACTAGGAATGAGTCATCATCAACGACCGCAGTCGGAGAGCCAAATTCCCAATCAACCGGAGTCCTAGATGTTCAAATCTTTCCTTAATAAGATTCCTAAAACCCAATAAATTCTAGAAGGCAAGTGTTCTGATATATTGAGTCGTCATCAACGACCGAAGTCGGAGAGCCAAAATCCACTAAGAATCAGTCGTCATCTACAACCGAAATTGGAGAGCCAAATTCTTAGTCTTTCAAAACAAAATTCTTCTATGAATTTAAAATATTCCGTTATTAAATCTGTGGATACTTGGGGCAAGAGAAATGCCCTCTTACTTACATTAATAGAGTTAAAGAAAGTGATACTAAAATTTTAATGTTGGTGCCACTGGTAACAATTGTTACCAGGTAACGAAGCGGGGCGGTAACGCGTAGGAAAATCCCACTGCTGCCACCATCAGCTTGTTACAAACCGGTAAATTAATTTTGAATCGGGCTTTTGAGATGGCCCTTAATTAGTCGATTTGGGGAGGCTCCAAGCTGCCAGAGTTGAACTCTGTTTATTACTGCGGGATCGTTATCCTACTGTTTTAAAAGTTACCGTTCTGCTTTGTTTATTATTTAATTTCAGAAAACAAGGATGTAATTTAGACAGGTAAGTAAGAAAATTTGGATGTAGTTTAATTAAATTTTATGTTTATTTCCCCAATTTAATACCCATACAGAAATAGAAAGTGTGGAAAAGTGTAGTTTAGTGTTAATGTAAATTACATATAATTGAAACGATACAATTTACTTACAGCTACCGGCGGGGGTTGCTCCTTTTGGTATCACAAAATTGAACCACCGTCGGGCAAGATTTACGTTGTCTTACAGTCTTTAATATTCTTTTAATTAATAGAAAATTATTGACGTTGAATTACGAGCAAAGGATTTTCTTTCTTTATTCGCGAGATTGCACTTGTGGTTGAACGGTCGCGGGCAATATCTATGCAACCGGCCGTTCCTCCTTTGTATAAACTCACTTGTGAATCTATTCCTAGGAAAACTGGTGCGGACAATATCTATGCAACCGACAGTTTTATAAGAAATTCGATCACACTAGTGGATCTCTTCTCTATCAATCTGATGCGGACAATATCAATGCAACCGATAGATAGATAGGGAATTTGATCTCACTTGTGGGCCACTGAAGTTTGAACGGACGCGGGCAATATCTATGCAACCGGCCGGTTATAAACAACAAGATTTCAGAATTATGATTTATATTAATAATTCTGGAATCTCTCCAAAATTAGTCCGCACTGGACTCCACCGGCTCAGAGAATTTGAAAATTTTAACGTCTGCCCTGAATCATGCAATTCGGGTTCCGGGTCGCGGACGGGCTTTTTATTCGCAAAATTTCTCTGTCCCAAAACACTTGCCAGGTTAGACCCAGGAGAGGTGTCTTCGAGAAGAAGCGAGAATTCGTACTGCCATGATTGATATTTCGCGACAAGCCTCCAACCCTTACCTTTTGTGCAAAAAGTGGGGAAGACGGAAAATTTTAGGTAGTAGGAGTACGGAGTAGGAGAAAATCGTGGGCCCATTGGTCTATGCATTTTTGCTGACGTTTTGGATCTCACGGTAGGTCCGTGAGAATGGAAATAGTCTGTTAATATGATACTTTTCGAGACATTATTTTTGAAATAACTTAGAATTTAAATAATAATTATATTGTTTAATTAATGAATTATTATTTATCTTAGTTATTACAGTTCGTATAATTTATTTATTGTAATTATATTGTTTCTACTTTTTATAGTTTGTTTGTATATGTAGTTACATATTGAGTAATGCGTATGCACATATACACACAACCTAATGTCCTCCGTCATTTTGTTGTAACTAAAATGTTTACAACAAAATGTTTAACTATTGTCAATTTGTTGCTGCGCATCTAGCTTGATGCGTAAGATTAAACAGCATAGGTTTAAATAGCACAAGTCATGCAAGCCTTGTGACATTGAGTCAGCTGTAACGCACGTGTGTTTGTTTTGATACTATGTTCCACAGCTTATGGGCCCCGAGGGGAAAGGAAAGTTCTACGCACAAGGTAGCAATTAGAGGCAAGCATAGCGCGCTTGTGTTAGTGCCCGTAGCATGGAGCCAGTGAGTGTGTTGGTGCCCATAACCAGCGGTTGCGCAGCTGTGTGTGTTGCCGCCGACCACTCCCGCACACGCACAACCTCTCAATGTAATTCTTTTAATCACTAACATAAAATTTTGAAATTAATAGATTGGATTCATTAACGTATTTTGGCAGCAACATTGCGCCTTATTTATGTTTTTCAGAATACAAATTTTCATATTTGTTATTTGTATATTGCCGCAAGTTTCGATGTAGGCAGCATTGATTGCGCCGATACAATTATTAATAACTGTTCACTATATTTATTATTTAGTAGAATGAGAAAAGAAATAATAATTTCTTTTGTCCTTCTAATTATTTCTATAAGCATTTCTTAGTTAAAGGCATTCTCATGATGAGGTATTCGGCGTTATCAGGGTTTCAAATATCCTTAGGCATAGCGTCGCCGCGTTGCGACGTTCTTATATGCTGGATATAATTTAAAATTAATATTTATTCTACATGGTTGCCAAATAACTCTTTTCAAAGTACTAGTATTCTAACACGCATCTGATTTAATTGTATAACTTCTGATGTATTATTATATGGACATAAATTTGTGTAAGATGGATTTTCTAATTCTGTTGTATAATTTCCCGTCAAAATACATTTGAAGTACAAGATTCATAAAAATTATGTTCTTTTGCATTCCACCATGTAATTGATTGTTGTGTAGGATGAATTGGATTCGTCATCTTTACTTTCTTATTTTTATAAATGTTATCAACCACTGCAGAGCACAATATGCACTAGGCGCCATTTTTAAATGCAGCGTTACGTATGCCATTATCAACCAGGGTGCGGAAGTTACGTGCAACATTTACACTACGAATTACGTATTAAGGCGAGTCTCCAATATACTTACGCTTACATTCTAATAATAATAACTATTATTATTATAATTACCATTATTATAAACGTTTAAATAATTTATAGATAATTATATGAATAATCATATTATAAGTATTATATGATTTTTATAAAAATAATTTAAATATAAATACATTATATAAACGTAATTTGTAGATAGGACTTTTATCAAGAAATTCAAGTGAAACTGAGTAAAATTAGTGCGAAGAAAGTCACTATGTACATAGGACTTTCTGTTTTCGACCTTTTTATGCTGATTTACTGATAGAACTATGTACATAGGCTCCAGGATCAGTTTTTCTATGCCGTGAGAGACCCGGTTTACTTATATTTCTCTAAATAGGACCGCCGTTCTAGTGACTTTCTTCGTCAGTATTTCCAAAAAATCGCTATAAATAGGCTAATTAAGATCTAATTATTTTGAAAACTAATTAAAATTTTCAATTGCGGATTGTACAGTTAAATTCTAATTTTTAGTACGAATCCAACGGTATAAAAAACTCATTTTTCGTCAAAAATATAGATAGTGACTTTCTTCGTCAGTACGGCAGTATTAAACAAATTTATTTATTCAATTCAATTAATTATTTAATTGAATCAAATACGATTTATTAGGTTCAAATAAGTGTGATTTAAATAATTCAAGTTATTTGAATCAAATACACATTTTTTTGATCCAACTAAAAAGTATTTGAATCAAATAAATATTTTTCAAATAATTTGAATTATTTGAATTAAATAAGTTTTTTTTCAGTGTATATATGAGCGATTCAATGTCAAGTGATCAAGGTGGAGAAAAATTTTTCTCTAATCGTAGCAAAACTTGGGGCTTTTGTAGTACTCATAGATAGTAATTTTTCGTGAAAATATTTTTTTACCTAGTCCAATATTTTCCGAGGGGGAGGGGGTTAAATTTTTGTGTTTTTCAGTACAATGCTTATTTCAATAATTTTTTACTCTTAAACAATTAAACATACAAATTTGACAAAGTACATTTTGGAAAGGTTTTTTCATGCTCTTTCGATTGGAAATAAGCATTTTGAAAATCGAAATCGAAAGAGCATGAAAAAACCTTTCCAAAATGTACTTTGTCAAATTTGTATGGTTAATTGTTTAAGAGTAAAAAATTATTGAAATAAACATTACACAAAAAGACCCCTTGATCACTTGACGTGGAATCGCTCATATGTATAAACAAAACTAATTTTCAACTAAATAAATGTTGAACTTTTAATAGCTAATAAAAAAGAAGCAATAGTGTCAAAAGGAAATTGAATATACCTTAGAAATTTTTGATAATAGTTGTCTTAGAATATTTCATTAGAGTAGTATATAATATTATGAGAGTAATTAAATAATTATAATAAAACCAAGTATTTTTCTTCTTGTGATACTACTTTACTATTATTGAATTCGTCCATTTACTATAATGCATAAAATTTTGTAATTCAAATTCTTGCGATATTTATATTTTTTTAAACTATTATTATCACTTTTAATTTTTTACATTTACTATATTTTAGTTAAGTAACTATTACAAAAATCCAAATAGCAATAAATAAATTATCAGGGATATTTACCGCGCGATAATTGACTCCATCCACGATATTTGACACGCGAAAATACCCTCAAGTCATACTAAGTCCCGCGAGATTACAAGCATATGAGTCTTCTAGTTAACTATTTGTTTAAATATTAAAACTATTTTCTACAACGTTGTCAATTTTTTTTAAAGAAAAAAAGCTTTAACATTCATTTAAAATAAATTAATACCCTACAGGAGCAAAATTAGCCTCTCTTACGGTATTTGTAAAACCCCATTAAGACCCCAAAGGTGGGGGGTTGAAATTCGAATTTCAACGAAAAGTAGAGTACAGTGTCAAAACTTACGTTTTTTGGGTCGCTGAAACCAAAAATGACTACCAAAAACAAATCCTATATACCCTCAACCCCCTTAATACCCCCAGGGATTTGACAACACAATCGACTTTTTGTGAAAATTCTAATTTCAATGCTCATCCTGGGGGTGTTAAGAAGGTTGTAGGGGGATAAGGGAGGAAAGAATTTGTTTTTGGTAGTCTTTTTTGGTTTCAATGACCCTATAACATGGGGATAGGGAGGTGTGACCTCCGGGTTTTGACTTTTATTTTTTTGTGTGCCTGTGTTATTTTCAAAGAATTTTAATAAAAATCATTTCAAGAATTACATTATTTTTAAATTGTTTTATGTCAGTATAATTTTGAGAAATTTTCATTGTGAATTCTATTATTAGAAAAAGGGATCTGGGTATCTGGGTACTTGTTAAATAAATAATGTAGAATTGGCTGTAAGTTGAGTAACCAACTGAATAAAAATAATAATATTAGTTTTTTCTTACGGCGATAACAGGACAAAAAAATATTTTGTGCAACACCTGCTGGAAAAGTGATACTTTTCTTTAACATAAATATAGCACAAAGTTGTCAATTTTTGCACATTTAAAAGTATGCAGGAAAGTACACTTTCTCACACTTTTCTCTAGACATTATAATATACATTATTATCAACATAAAAGTATTCTATCTACACAGACTTTAAAAAACCTTTTAAAGACAATCTTAAAATTTAGAAATAAAAATTCTGATTTCTAAGACGTTCCATGACTGCCTAAAAGGATAAGGTTTTGTGTAATTGGCAAACATTTGAATAGAAAACTCATTTTTCGACCAAAAAAGGTATTTAATTTTTTCTAACAAACATTTAAATTAAACTACGTTCTGATTTTACATAAGTAACATTTTTTGTTATTATATCATCATCTGAGAAGTTGCTGACACAAATAGTCTGAATTTTTAATCTACAACTTCAAAATTGTATTAAGTAATTTGTAAACAGTTATAAAAAATAGTTTAATTCTATCCGAAACGTCAAAAAAGTGAAATAATATATTTCGTAGCGTGTGTGAGCAGTGGCCAATTTTTGAAGGAGCACTTTTTTTAAACGAATTGTAGGCTACTTCTACTTAGGTAAATATCTTTTAATTTTAAACCACGACTCTTTCTATAATTATAGTATACACATATTTAATATATTTTACTGCACTTCCTTTGTAAATAAAAAATATCACGTTCTTAATTTATAGTCAGTTGTTTATCACTTAATTAAAAAGTATAATAGATTCGTTATCAAAACCTTCTATCTTTTTAATTTTAATTTCAACCTTTATGAACGGTGTTAGCTTGACGTAAGGAATTGCTTCGCAGAATTATTTCCTTTATAAATCAGCACCCATATGTTTCAACAATGCTTGGTCTCATTTCCTCTCTGACCAGTGGCACGAACAGGCAATTTTATTTCACTCTTCGCTTCTCTGCACTGAACTCTTTTATCCCCCTTGTTTTTACTCTCTCTTATTCTATTCCTAACTCTACTCATCCTACACATGACTAGACAAACATCTAATTTCATTCATGTCATGCTACTAGAACAAAAAGAATAAAATTAAAAATTTGGTAACTTTTATCATAACTCAATTCCCTTACATCACTGGAATATTTCAGGATATCCGTGTGTTATGAAGTTTCATACTTAAGTAACGAATTAAAATAGACTTTCTAAATAATGCAAAATAAAATCTTTAAAATATATTTGTTAAATTTGTAATTAACGAATTAAATCCTGAACCATGCATGTTTAACTTGTAAACTGTGAACCCATATAGCACAAAAACTTCCAGGAAGTTTCCCGTGGCAACCTTCGGAAGTTACCCTTAGTACACTGAAAATATTCATGATTAGAATTCAAGTACAGACCCTTAATAGAGTGAAAAACAGTCAAAATTAGTACATTTTTAATTAAAATAACTACTGTTACTTAGTTAAAACTACTACCAATATGTGATTAAATTCATTCATTTATTAATCTCATAATAACATAGAAATTCTCTGAATTAGCACAATTAAAAAAAATTTGTTACGAAAAAAATTATAATTCTTTGATTTAATAGTAAATGTAAGTAAATTTTGTTAATTAAAAGAACTTAAACTTAAAGAGATTATTTTCTCAAAATAAATTAAAAAAAATACTCAAAGATTCGTATATTTGTATTAAATTTAAAGAAAAATTATTTTTATACTCCTAATTATTTAAGGATAAAATTTTTTTGTTTTGTAAAATGTAATTGAAACAAGAAACATTAATTAAAGTTAATTAAAATCATGTCTTGTTAATTCTGTATATCAGAATAAAATAGTAATCGGTAGTGTGATATGGTTGATGAAACTCGTACGAGATCATATGCGTCAAAGTCTTTAAATGGCATATCACTTTTGCTACTCTTTTTTTTGTTCCATTTTATATCTTAAATCGTCGAATTCAACCGTTTTATACGGTTCCCAAATCGCATAGCCTGAATTGTTAGCAATAAATAAACTCACAATTTTATAAAAGAGTGCACCGAAAAAAAACTATTTTCAAATTTAGAGAATTCCTCTTCTTTTGCAGCATTTTTTCCTCTTATATACCGGCACTAAAATTTTCTTTTCTAATTGAGAGGATTTTCCTTTATTATATTTGTTATTAAATGTCACTTTTTAGACAGGTTAAAGTTGCATTCAAAAAAACAAAAAGCAACTTAAAAATCTTCTTTTTAGTATAAATTTGTTTCATTTTTAGAGGAATAATTTCAATCAAAGAAGAAATATTAAAATTAATCTTTTAGTTAAAAAACTGTCAAATATAAACAAAAATTCATCTTTTTTACAGATGAATATTCGTATATTGAAAATAAAATGTGAAAATAATTGTTGATCGGAATTTTCTTCTCACTCTGAGATTTTATTTTTTTCGGTGTGGAAACTCTGATGAATTTTCCTTCATTGTTATAAAACTTACAACTATATATTTAACTCGAAAAGATAATTTTTCAACTTTATAAGCGAGTTTCGGAAAATCTTTTGATAAAATTTTATTAATTCCGTTTTTTGAAAGATATTCTTCAAAGAAAACATATTTCCCTGACTTCGCGGAAACTATTTGTTCCACTTTTTTATCATTGTTGAGCCACTGTTCATAAATAAATGTTTTGTGTTGTTCAGACAATGTTTTGATAACATTTATAAAGTGTGTCGTTTTATGAACTAAATCTTAAAAGTAGTTATGCTTCCCTTCGAAACGCAACGTTCATAGAAATATCAGTGGTCCCAATAATTGTATTACTAACGGGTAATGCAATAAAAAGTGATGTTTTGTCAGTTAGTGGTCTCCCAAGAATTTTACAAATAGAAAATGACGCTGGACTATCAGTTCTCTTAACTCAGAAATCATAGCTTTAGAAAATATGGGAAAGCATACAATTTGCATGATTTGTAACAAGAGTTTGATAACTTCCAATTTTTTAATAATGGGGTCAGACTTTTCATAAGCAGTTTTTAAGACATCACTTAACGTAAGGGGTAGATACATGGACAAACATCGAGCTTGAGCAGCTCGTTGGCCTATTCTGTTGCTATAATTATGTAAAACTATTGGACCGTGCTTATTTTCTAATTTGTTAATTGAAGCCGCGCGTCGAAGAGGGATCTAACCTTCATAATGTAAATTTCGAGAAAACTGAAAAAATGTGAAATTAAGTTATTTAAAAAAATAGTTTAAAATGCTTTCAAACAGTAAAAGAAGAATATTCTATATTATATTGTTTTTTTGAAATTTTTTTTTCATTTATTAAAAAAAATTGCTAAATAACTTTTTATAGTGGAAAAGGGATCCAGATGATGAATTCACTTAGATTCTTCTTCCACGATGCGAAATTTTTCTATTCATAAGATTTATTTTTATTGAAGTTTTTAATATAAAATGAATTTTTATTATTTTTATATTTATTAAAAAGTAAAATTTAATATTTATTAAAAACTTTTTGGAAGCATTTAATAAAATATATTTTTTAAAATAAATATTTAATTTTCAAGTGTCACCGTTTTGAAATATTTTTACTATTTATATTGTTGAAATATTTACAAATTTTAAAAAATATTGCAAAATTCATTTTTAACCACTTCGGTGGCGTGGCGTTCCTATTGGCGTTCCACGTCCCTGGCCAAAAGTGGCGAAAATAGCGAAATGGCGTTCCAAATTTTTCTAGATTTTTTAAGAGTATAATTAATTTTAATCTACTGCAACAATATATTTCTATGTTTTTAATATCAGGGAACAAAAAAATAACAATGAAAATTTGTTTTTTTAAGATTTTCATTGTTTTTTTGGACGTTGCAAAATGTAATTTTTAATACTTTTCTACAAATGGCGTTCCACTTTCGCTCAAATATTGATAAATAAACTCAAGATCTTTCTGTAGGAAATAATATTTATTTATATCTTAGAATCTCTGAATCGTCGAATTGTGTTATAGAATCATTTGTAAATTGTTATAAACAAATTGTATAAACAAATTGTTAATAAAGAACAATGAACAATGTTCAATGAATTTTAATAAAAATTGATACTCGGGGGTTTATGGGGTCGCTAATAACGAATCCGATGTCAGTTTTTAAAAATTTAATACGGCGGATTCAATATGGCGTACTAGTTTATAAAAAATTGATTGAATTCGCTTGAAACGTTTTACTCCCGGCTTTTTGGGGTCGCTGATTACAAATCCGATGTCAGTTTTGAATAATTCAAAACGGCGGATGAGTTTATAAAAAATTAATTGAATTCGCTTGAAACATTTTACTTGGGGGTTTTTGGGATCCTTGATTACGAATCCGATGTCAGTTTTGAAAAATTCAAAATGGCGGATCCAATATGGCGGACGAGTTTATAAAAAATTAATTTAATTCGCTTGAAACATTTTACTCGGGGGTTTTTGGGATCCCTGATTACGAATCCGATGTCAGTTTGGAAAAATTCAAAATAGGGCATCCAATATGGCGGACGAGTTTATAAAAAATTAAGTAAATTAGCTTGAAACGTTTTACTCGGGTTTACTGAAGGGTTTGTGGTCAATGGTTATGCGCCTAGCTAAAGCACCTTTTGCAAAACGGTTTATCGCATTTATTACATTGCCATGGAGTGTCCGTTCTAATTTTTTAAAAACAAATTTCGCTTTTCAAGCGCTTGCTTTCAGTATGTTTAGTATGTCTGAGAAACAGGTTACCACTGCGTTGCGCGGGAGTTGATTCAATTTCATGTCTTTCGTATTTGGCATATACCTACGATTTGTTCGAACAAATGTCTAATGACGTTTTTTTCCTCATATAATTTTGCGAACACAAAAAATAACTGTATTAGTTATCTATAAGCAGGGTAGGAGAGCGTGGGGTAATGGGAGCTTTTAAATTTCATGTACTTAGAATCCCTAAACGCTGCAATTCCAATAAAATCTTCGACAGCCTTTGTTTCTGTCATTCGAAAAGAAATGATCACATTTTTGGTGTGCTCTGGGTAGTGAACATTTTCTCTATCGAATGCATGTTGGTCGTTGAAATATAAGCAAAAAAAACCTTGGCTCATTTTTGCTGCAGCTCATAATAAGTTACTTTCCTGAATCATTTTAACTATTGCTTTTCATGTTAAACTCATATTAAATTCCTAATCAGCATCTCTAAAAACCCCTGAGTAAAACGATTCAAGCTAATTCAATTAATTTTTTATAAACTCGTCCGCCATATTGGATCCGCTATTTTGAATTTTTTATAACTGACATCGGATTCGTAATCAGCGATCCCAAAAACCCTCTAGTAAAATGTTTTAAGCGAATTCAATCAATTTTTTATAAACTCGTCCGCCATATTGGATCCGGCATTTTGAATTTATCAAAACTGACATCGGATTCGTAATCAGGGATCCCAAAAACCTCCGAGTAAAATGTTTCAAGCGAATTTAATTAATTTTGCTTCCTCATAAGGAAACTTTGCATTCGTGACGATTTTTAATTTTTCAAAACATGGTTATATGGACTCATTTTCATCTAGGATATATGTATATTAAATTCTGAGCAAATGTCCAGATGTATGTGTGTGTGTATGTATGTGTGTGTATGTGTGTGGGTATGTCACAAAAAATTGTGTACAAATTATCTGTAACAAATTTTAATGGATTGCCCTGAAATTTTGCAGGTTTATTGCAGTCATTAATACCTAAAATCTGACACAAGGATTTTCAAATTTATCCACAAAATTTTTTTTTATACAATTTTTTCAAAATTAAAAAAAAATTTTTGTATTTTTTTTGAATAACTTTTTTATTTCTTAATATTTTCATAAATTATTCTCAAAATTACATTCCTTACAAGAAAACGAATTGATTGATATATACAAAGTGTACATTTCATCAAAATTTATAAAATTAATCAATATTTTTCTTTTTCACAAAAAATTCAAATTTTGCGTTTTTTTAAATATTACCTTAACATATTAAAATTAAATTAAGCAATTGGTTTATGATATTTTGAGGATTCGTAATCAGCGACCCCAAAAAGCCCGGAGTAAAACGTTTCAAGCGAATTCAATCAATTTTTTATAAACTAGTCCGCCATATTGAATTTTTAAAAACTGACATCGGATTCGTTATTAGCGACCCCATAAACCCCCGAGTATCAATTTTTATTAAAATTCATTGAACATTGTTCATTGTTCTTTATTAACAATTTGTTTATACAATTTGTTTATAACAATTTACAAATGATTCTATAACACAATTCGACGATTCAGAGATTCTAAGATATAAATAAATATTATTTCCTACAGAAAGATCTTGAGTTTATTTATCAATATTTGAGCGAAAGTGGAACGCCATTTGTAGAAAAGTATTAAAAATTACATTTTGCAACGTCCAAAAAAACAATGAAAATCTTAAAAAAACAAATTTTCATTGTTATTTTTTTGTTCCCTGATATTAAAAACATAGAAATATATTGTTGCAGTAGATTAAAATTAATTATACTCTTAAAAAATCTAGAAAAATTTGGAACGCCATTTCGCTATTTTCGACACTTTTGGCCAGGGACGTGGAACGCCAATTGGAACGCCACGCCACCGAAGTGGTTAATCAATTGTATTCATTAATTCATTTTACAAAACAAATTATTAAATCGTTGAATAATTTTTTTAAACTTGCAACATCTTTTTATGATTTTATTCAGACGTAGTCGTCCACAAATTTTCATAAAACTGTCTGTGTATTAGAGAAAGATATTGTAGCATATCTTTTAAATCGTTAACTTTTTCAGGCTTAATTTCTAGCGGTTTTGAATACGCCAATGGTAATATCCGAGGAATACAAAATTTTTTGAAATTGGTACTATCCGATATATTTCCCAGGGCTTCATAACATTGTGCGAATCTCTTCCATAAATACTGTTTGGATCATCTTTCCTTAGCTGCAACCATGCAATCTTTGTCACTTTTAATTTAGAATTTGCTTTAATGTTATTGGCGAAAGTGCTGAAATCATGATCGCAAGGTAAAAAGGAATGACCTGACACCAAAAACTTTTGCTCAGTTGATGTGAAATATTTTT
The DNA here is from genome assembly GCA_032872475.1 of Leptopilina myrica (nomen nudum). Lineage (NCBI taxonomy): Eukaryota > Metazoa > Arthropoda > Insecta > Hymenoptera > Figitidae > Leptopilina > Leptopilina myrica (nomen nudum). Next base: position 34,203,682 of record CM065463.1, on the reverse strand, counting down.
CATTAATTAATTATATCATTAAAAATATAGTTGTCCAATTATTGTTTTGACCAACACATCTGTCAGACCAAATTATTAAATTTCTTTCTACATTTTCATTCAACTTCTGATAATTTTGTTTAATATATTGTAAAATGCAAGAAGATATATAAGAAGCTCCTCTTTCAGCTATTCCTTCGTGCCATAAGAACATTTGCGCATGATTTGTGGAAGGATTATGAAAACACGATATTTCGAGAAAAAAATTTCTTTTCATCCGTATTTTCACCAAAAAAATGCAAATGGATGCCCTCAAAACATCAAAATATCGCGTCCATGGACCCTCAGCTACAAAGCCCTGAAAAGGCTAATTTTTTTAAAATGGCGGACGACAATATGACGGCAAAAACTAAAAAAATGGCTCACATATGAAACAAATTTCAAGCAATATAGAGTCATTTTTAAAAAATTTGTTTGCCATATTGTATCCGACATTTTGAATTTAAAAAAAATAACATCATATTCCTAATCAGTGACCCCAAAAACCCCTGAGTATCAAATTTTAAGCAATATAAAGTCATTTTTAAAAAAATTGTCCGCCATATTGGATCCGCCATTTTGAATTTTGGAAAAATAACATCATATTCGTAATCAGTGACCCCAACAACCCCTGAGTATCAAATTTCAAGCAATATAGAGTCATTTAAAAAAAATTTGTCTGCCATATTGGATCCGCCATTTTGAATTTTGGAAAAATAACATCATATTCGTAATCAGTGACCCCAAAAACACCTGAGTAACAAATTTCAAGAAATATAGAGTCATTTTTAAAAAATTTGTCCGACATATTGGATCCGCCATTTTGAATTTTAAAAAAATAACATCATATTATTAATCAGTGACCCCAAAAACTCCTGAGTATCAAATGTCAAGCAATATAGAGTTATTTTAAAAAAATTTGTCTGCCATATTGGATCCGCCATTTTGAATTTTGGAAAAATAACATCATATTCGTAATCAGTGACCCCAAAAACCCCTGAGTAACAAATTTCAAGAAATAAAGAGTCATTTTTAAAAAATTTGTCCGCCATATTGGACCCGCCATTTTGAATTTTGGAAAAATAACATCATATTCGTAATCAGTGACTCCAATAACCCCCGAGTAACAAATTTTAAGCAATATATAGTCATTTTTAAAAAATTTGTCCGCCATATTGGATCCGCCATTTTGAATTTTGGAAAAATAACATCATATTCGTAATCAGTGACTCCAAAAACTCTCGAGTAACAAATTTTAAGCAATATATAGTCATTTTTAAAAAATTTGTCCACTATATTGGATCCGCTATTTTGAATTTTAGAAAATTGACATTATATTCGTAATCAGCGTCCCCAAAAACTCTCGAGTAACGAGTTTCAGTCGATTTCGGGGACTCAAAAAAGTTGAAGCACTATATGTGATCCATTTTTTTAGTTTTTGCCGCCATATTGTCGTCCGCTATTTAAAAAAAAATTTGCCATTTTCAGGGTTTTGTTGCTGAGGGTCCATGGACGCGATATTTTGATGTTTTGAGGGCATCTATTTACATTTTTCTGGTGAAAATACGGATGAAAAGAAATTTTTTCTCGAAAAATAGTGTTTTTTTGGAAAAAATTGTTTATAACTTTTTAACAATTTGTTGTAAACAAATTTTAACATCAGAATCTGAAAGAGGAGTAAATTTTACGTTAAAAATATTATTTGTCAATTTTTTTGTATTCATTGTTGTAGTAAACCAGGTCCTCAAAGTCCATTGAAATTTATCGTCCGTCTGGACGTTAATGGGTTAAATACTCTTCCTTTTCTAGAATCTTAGTTTTCCCTTTTTCGTAAGAAACGGTGCAAATTCTACAATAATATGTATTAAAAAATTTCTCAGGTAAGCGATATAACATAATGTCATTAAGATTATCAAAAGAAAATGCATCTATATTACCACGAATCGTATACTCCCCAATTACAATGCCTTGAGTTCCAAAAATTTTTATTTCATCAATTATTGGTCGCAAGATACTAGACAAACCGAAAGTTTTAATATCTGCTGAATAAAAGAGAGCAACTAACATAATATTTTTCAAACAAGCGTTGAATTCGTTTGGTAAATTCGGAAATGTACAGTAAATAATAGCACCTATTTTATGACCACCCGTTTTGCTACCTAATGGGTATACTGTTTCAAATTCGTCAAAGTAAAAAAGCAAAGCAATATTACTCTTATTTAATTTAAACAACAAATGTATCTTATTATATGTACCATCTCTAAAACTTGTGATTAGATCTGTATCTTGATTAGTATCCTTTAAAATCTCTTGCATGCCATACTTATTTGACAATACGAATTTAACATTTTGCATTATCGGAATCTAAGCAACATTACACGGAACAGGTACTGATTTATAAACACCGGTTTTCTGGTCATAATATTCCTGCTTTTTTGTGCCAATAGTAAAGTAAATTGCTTTAATAAAATTTTCGTCTACTAAATTAATCTTTTTTCTTCTGTAACTTAAACTTATATCTTTATAACTTTCTCGCTGATAAATTACATGTTCACTGAGATTTTTACGAAAAGAAGAAGGATCGCTAGAATAAAAATCTCTGACATCATCAAATACATTATCTAACAGAGTTGCAGTTTCTTTAACAATTTTATTAATTGTTGCTTTAAGCATGCTAGAAGAATCTATGTTCATTATATATTTTTAGAATAAATTCTCTCTTTCGCTTTGCTTTTCACATTAAACATCTGTGTTTAAAATATCGTCAGTTTGTGGAACGGAAAATATGTCAGAATGTGTTACGGGTTATTCTAAATTTAATTGAAAATTTATGATTTCAAATTAAGGATTCAAAGATATTAAATTCTGAGATTCCACGGTTTTTAGAAGTTTTATTGACTCTTCTCTAGTTTCGGTTAAAATTTCAATTGAATTGGCTTTTCTTTTAACATTTGTTACTTTCGAAAATTAAATGATTTCGAAGATGTTCGCAAAAAGTTTAATAATTCTGAAAAATCCGTTGAAATGAATCAGTGCATCATTTCAAAGATAAATGTTTACCTTCAAACAAACCATGTTTTTGGCGAAGGTGAGAACACGTTTCATTAACTGTAGTTAACTTTGATCGACAAATAAAACAAATAAAAGACATTTTTCCTACAAATTTAAAAGTAACCTTGTACCTTCATATTGCCAAAACATCACTCTATAGTTACTATAAATATAAAAATAGATATATTCTATCTTATAAATATAATCATTAGTTTGACAACAATATATTGTTCATATCAGAGAAATTTAAAACAGTCTTAAATTATGAATACTGTTTCTATACAAATTAATTATTTAAACGAAGTAACATTTATATACTGATTGAACTTTCAGTTAAAACTGGATTAAAAATTTAAATTAAAAACAAAGTAATTTGTAAACTTTATCTTTTAAAAGAAGAATTAATTTTTAATCAACAAAATGATAAAAATTCTTTAAGTTGGTATAAAAATTGGTGTTAAACACAAAATTACTTTTGAATAATTCGTCAAATGCTTCAATAGCATTATTAACTGCAGTTGGGATAAAATGTCCTTCTAAGGCAAAATAACTCCCGTCTGCAAAATAATAATAGAACTGTTAAAACTGACAATCAACTTTTTTTATTATTGCTCAATTAAATTTTTAACATAAAAGAAAATATCAGCAACATACCTTTGAAAAGATAATTAATTTGAGTGGAATGTCTGCAACGGATCCAAAAATCTCATTCTTTCGACTTCTGTTCCTACTTGACGGACATAATTGTTTTAACAAAGTCAAAGTTGCCTGTTTATTCTCATCCCAATCTGAAATACTTACAGTAAAACAACAAAAAAATCGATACTATTTGCTTTCATGTTCTAAACTGTTTTATTAATAGACAATTTTGAAATGAAATGTTTGGTTTTAGACATCATAAGAAATTCATCAACTATTATAATATTATGCAAAAATAAGTGAAACAGTTTAAGTTAAAAAAAGACTACTTCAACTGAAAGTTTTTCTATCTTCTTTTAAAAATGAGTGCGGTAGATATTGTTCATAGTTATAATTGACGAGAGCATTGAAAACGAACCTGAGTCACTTCCTAATTCAGTTTTCCTCTTTTTAGTTTCTTGAGAATATATACTTTCACCAAAAATTTGTAATATTTGTGTTGAAGGAAAGTTCTTCATATGCACATTTGAATGCATCAATAAAAAATCCAAGATTATGTAAAATTAAATTCTTGTTAAAATTCTATAAACATTAGAATATGAATAACTTCTATGTTTGACTTTAATGTCAGTGAATGGTTTGAATATAGGAAATAAGCATGATATACATACTAAACCAGGAGTATCCAAAAATCGTTGAAATCTATTAAGAATTTCCATCAAATTTTTTCTTCGCTCAGAAAAAGTTATTTTCATTGCATTTGTAATGACAGGATCAATTATCATGGTAATTAGGAAAAGCTAGTACCGCCAGCTGACCCACTAGTTGAGCGAAAGTAGGTCGCGCGGCTAGCTTGACGAGAGAAAGTGGTAGATGGCGGGGCCAGTACCACTTTTGGAGAACGAGAAGAAGAAGAAGACGAGCCACGAGGAAAATTCGAGACACTACAGGTGGGCCGTGTATTTGCCACCATATTGTGGAAAATTCGCCTTGCCTCGCCGGTACGTGAGTTCTTCGCCGTCAACGCAATTTTTGTTTTTTTGTCGTTCTTTGAGAGTTGTGAATTAGAGTGTTCTACGTGGAGCGTGACGCTCAGAAGTGTGTGAATAAAGAGTCAGCGAGTACAGAAACTAATTGTGCATTGTTTATTTTTCTTGGGATTATCCAGTGTCGTCGTTCTTGATTTCACAACTTTCATCGAGGTGATCAAACCGAAGCCAGGGAGATCCCGAGGAAAGTTGCCAAGCCGAGTCGTCGCGGGTAAGTCGTTTGCCAGTACAGTGCCAGTCGTGTCTCGCCGTTGACTTTTCTGCTGCCAATTTTGTTTGGGCAGAATCTCCTCTGAGCGAGAAAGAAACTCGGAGGTTTGAGAGTTCTGAGTTTGTTTCGGCTGATTCGAGAAATAAGTTTATTAATTATCTTATATATAAAAATTAATTTGCGCCTGGCGGCGAAATTTATTTAATTAAATTTCTATTTTATTTATCTGTGTTGAATGCGTCAGATTTTGATTGACGTAAAGCAGAAATTTTGAGCAACAATTGCTATTGTTCAAAATCATACGTCACAAATTTCAACATTTTTGTTTATAGATGATTCATTTTTTTAAAATTTTTGATATTTAAAATTTTTAAGTATTATAATGCTATCAAAAAATTAAATAAATCAATATATAATATTTTTTAAATAAAACTTAAAATTTAAGGAAAATGTAAATTCTAACTTTACAGTTATTATTATTTATGTAGAATTTTTTATGATTCTTTATATTTTAATCGTTTTAAGTATTTCTACATCTTAACTAATTTCAAAAATGTAGTTTATGAACAACACCAATTTTGAAGAGTTGAGATGTCATTGGTGCCTTCCCTATATAAATTATCATTATTGTACACTTAATACGCACGTAACCGTAAATGTAATGTGGAAAAAAGTTTTACTAGTTTACTAGCATATTGCATTTAAACTATTTTTCAAATTATTTGTCCATATTTTGACCTTATAAGTTCAACAACAATGTTAACTAATTTTTGGCGATTTAAAGGGGACATTCCAGTTCAAAATGTCAAAAAATGGATTTTTTTGTTTTTATTTTCGGATTTCTTATAGTGTCAAGAATGCTCTCCTAAAATATTATTGCAAAATTCAAAGTAAAACCAAACAAAAATGTATTTGGTGTTGCTGATCACAAATCAGATATCAAATTTTCAAAATTCAAAATGGCGGATCCAATATGGCATAAAAGAAAATTTTTTAATTTTAATTTTTTTTACGTTCAGCATCGACAAAAACTATAAATGCGTTTTTCTCAAAATGTCTTTTTTGATCTGGTAAAACTGATATCTCGAGTTTTTCTACAGCGATTTTAAAAAATCAAACGGCTTTTGATTCAGCGTCATCATGCCTACAAGTGGAACCTTAAAAACTGAAAAATTTCCAATTCCCCTTTTTTAAAATAGAAATTCTGAATAAAAACATCTTTTTGTATATTTTGGAGAAAAAGTACTCTAAAAAAGGGGGGAAGAAAATTCCACTTTTTTGAGGTTCCACACCTGAAGAAATATCTAATGAAGAGAATGTCACTTCGTTTTTGGTTTTCCCTGGTTTAGAAAGTTAGGAATCGATCTTGCAACAAAAAAGGGGCATTTTCGAAAATGGCTTATATCGCCGCCATTTTAAAAAAAAGTGAAATAATTTTTTTACAAAATCTTAAATAAATTATTTATTACATGTAAAAGAAATTTTTTAAATAAATGTCATAGTTATTTTAATAATATATACTAAAAAAGTCTTCTTTTTGCCTGTTTTGAACTGGAATGTCCTCTCAAAAAGATAAACAATTTATCCTTAAAATTACAGTTTACAATTTACGAAATGTTAAATGATTTTATTTAATAAATGAATCTAAAAAATGTTTATGACTTAAATAAAATATGAATCATTTTTTTTGATAAAACAGAAATTTATTAAATTTAAAAAATTTTTAATCCTACTTTTTCGATTTTAATTTATTATTTTAAAAAAAGTTTGAAAGTCGTTTTAATTAATTCCATTTTATATTCACAAAAGTAGTAAACTTAAAGTATTCCTAGATTGTTTTTGTCAACAACCTTGACCAAAATCTTTCTTTTTGATTATAGAAATTACTTTATCTTCAAAATATTATTTTGTTGAACTAAAAACAGGGACAAAAAATTAAAATTTTAAAATCATAAACTAAGCTTAGGGCTGTTATGATTGAAATTAGAATTTAATACAATAGTAGGTTTTTGTATATATATATATATATATTATTTGTTATATGACTGACGTCAATACAAAGAGGTTACCGCAGGTTATTATCTTGTATCGATTTTTTGACATAATTCTTTGATAAAATAATATAAATTCATCATAGTATCATTCTGAGGTCGTTCTAGCATATCCAGAAAATTACACTTTACAATTAATTCATTTTCATCCGCACAAATATATTTCATTCTTTTTTCCCTAAGAAAAGGACATTCAATTAGTAGATGATAAAACATTTCCGTAGTATTCGTTCCGCATCCACTACAGTCCCCTGACACACTCAACTTGTAAATATGTTTATTAATTGAAAATCTGACAACTATTTTATTTAAGAGTCGTAATTGACTTGTATGTTTAATAATATGTAACGAAATTTTATTTTGAAAATATTTTTGTGGAGCTGTAAGAAGCGTGAGGTGCGGGAGGATCTGTAGTGATTGCGATTCTCTCAAACTCTTTAAATCTTCTGCATACAAGAAACTCTCATACTTATCAATCCAGTCCTTTTTTTTATTTGTAACCAAATTAAATTAAGATTCTCCCATTCTTCTTTTTCTTCTATATAATCAAAAATTGTTCCCACTTGTTCATACCAATTAAATTTGCGGCTATTTCTATTATATTGTGTTAAGGCCTTCAAACGCAAAAAACACAACTTGGGATTTCGATCATTTTCCATTAACATAATTTTTTCGATGAAGTTTAGAATTATCTTAAAAACTAACACAGCTAATTTTGGTATTCCTAATTCTAATCAAATCGCATATCCTGGGGTATTCTGAGGGAGGAGTAGAATCTTTTTGTAAAATATATTTTCAATTTTTTCAATGTCTTCTAAGTATCTTAATCCCCATGTTTGAACCGCATATAACAGATTACTAACTGTAAGACTGTGAAACAATTTTCTTACAGGGTTCCAGGCTTTTAAAGTTAAACGATTATTCAAAGTAATTGTAGCTCCTAAGGCCATTTTTGACTTAGAAATAATATTATTAGATGCGTTAAAAAACGTATCAGATTTTGAGAAGGTGACCCCTACATATTTGTAGTTTGATACAATTTCAATTTTTCTCTTATCATCATACATAAAAGAATCGTATTCGTGGTTGTGTACATGTCCACCTTTTCTAAATATTACAATCTTCGTCTTTTTTCATTTATCTTTAATTTATTAATGTCACAATATTTTTTAAGGCTTTTATAACTTTTTTCATAATTACATAAGTATCTGCGAGTATTTCTCTTTCTTGCTCTTCTTTTTCTTTGGCCTTTCTGTTTTTGTGGAGTGATCGCTCTCACTCGACTCTGATTCCTTCTCTAGGGCTGCTACCTTTTCATTCTTGACGTTTTTGTGTCCGCCCTTCCTCTCTTTCATGGCTGCTGCTGGGAAACGCATCTTCTCTTTGGGGAGTGGTGGGGCATATCTGTCGTCTAGGTCCTTTGTTTTCTCGAATTCTCGTAATATCTTTTCCATCTTGCTTAGCGACTCCACGTGAATTCTTTCTAACTGCCGTCTGTATCCTGGTGTTGGGCCTTTGTAAACTATCCTGACTTGTTGTTTTTGGCTCAGTTGTCGTTTCAGGTGACCCAATATTAGTCTCACACTGGTCAGATACGCGGAAATTTTATCCCCCTTTCCCTGCGTTCTGGCTCTCAGTTCGTCTATTACATCATCGTCGTCGACTGTAACTAAATATTTGTTCTTGAACGCTCTTTGAAACGATCTCCATGAAGTGATTTCTCGGCGCAGTGACCTTAACCAACTACTGGCGGTTTTCTGTAGGATGATAATTTTTATTTATAAGAGAATTAATAAACATATTCGACTCGACCAACTGACAACTTTACTAAAACCTCTGAGCTTCTCTCTCACTCAGAGGGAGTTCTGCCCAAACGATTGGTAAGCAGAATTTACCAGCGTCGAGACACGACTGGGGCGGTATCGGCAAACTGACTTACCCACGATGTTCTCTCTCGGCTCTCCTCGTGGTTTGCTCCCTCTTCGGCTGGATCTACGGGCAGCTACGTAGGAGGTATCGGCGATATCCACAGGACAGAGAACAATGAGGAAGACTTCGGCACTCAAGGAAATTAATTTAATACACTCTCCTAATTTCTCTCACAGTTAATTTTATTTCTCACAGTATCCACGAGCCTTCGGCTCAATTTGTACACGATTTCTCAATTCACACACGACTACTTCACACAGTATTAATTATACAACGGCTAAACTTCGCGCTCACGCTGAGGTACGCTCAGTATAACAGGGAACAAGAAGAAACCGTTATGGCGGCTAATATACATGGGACTTGTCGCGTCTCTCGGTTTTCCTCGTGGCTCGTCTTCTTCGTTTTTCTCGTTCTTCACAAAAATAGTACTGGCCCTGCCATCTAACAAGTATTCCGGTGAGCTAGCCGCGCGACCTACTTTCTCTCTTACTAGTGGGTCAGTCGGCGGCGCTAGCTTTTCCCAGTTACCTTGATAAGTGGGCCTTTCGACGCGGGGCTTTTCCAACGGATGGCGCGACGACTTGGTATTCTCAATCGTTCACAACGATTGATAATTCACTTCGTCACAACGTATATTTTCTATTAGAATTAACCAGTCGTATAGTATTGAAAATACAGTTATTGCAAATATAGTTAACCTTTTGTTAACCATGACTTATATCATATTGTGGGAACACGCATAGCCGTTTAAGCTCAACTTAACATAGCTATTAAATATAACGGACCGTCAGTTAATCGAACCTTTAAGCAAAGGTTAAGTTATCGAAGAACGAAAAATTATTTTACGTAAAGATAGAACGATCACGGTTTTGCATTAATGCAAAATTAGTTAAAAATATAAAAAATTACAAGAAATTTGTTGAATCATTTGAGATTTGCTACTAAAAGAATTTGGGAGTGTTTCATTCGAGTGCGACGATCCGAGAAACGAACCAAAAAGCGATATTTGTTTTGAAAGCAGCTGTCATATTCGCTTGTCTTATTGAAGCGAATATCTCGCAGAACCGATCGATTTCTCCGATCAAAAGTACGTTATAAACTTTATTTATATACATTAAATTATAAAATTTGTGACGTTGTGGATTGTCGTCTCCTGTGGTTCGACAATCTGAATCGTCACGTCATCTGTCGGATTTATCCCTGAACCGTGATCGTTAATTGATATGGTAATTCAGAAAGTCGAAACTGCCGTGTGACCCACTATCAGTGATGAATGTGTGTCCCGCGGCTAGTTAGTAGGAGAGAAAGTGGTAGAGGGCAGGGCCCAAGTGAGTAGTAAGAGACAGAGAGAGAAGAGCCAGTGGAACGAGAGAGAAGAAGAGATGAAGAAGACGAGCACGTGGGGAGAGAGCCAAGGACAAAAAGAGTAATACTGTCGCCGGCATTATTATCGAAAAATAGTATGTAATTGTGTGTGATAATGAAAATTTTGTATTGCCGCGCCGGTACACAGTCCTTCGCCGTAGCGAATTTTTCGTTTTGTTTTTAGAGAAGTTGTGGAGTGAGGATTTTTCTAGAGTATAACAGTGGAGCGTGAAGCTCAGGATTTATTGTAACGAATAAAAGTTAGTGATTTGTTGAGAAATTGAGGAGTTATTGTTGTTTTCCCCTTGCCACGCTCCTTGTGGACTACCGCCGCATCGCTGCCAAGGAGAGTCAAGCCGAGGAGAACAATTTCGATTGTGAGAAAGCCGAGTCGTCGTGGGTAAGTCGTTACCAGTACTGTGCCAGTCGTGTCTCGCCGTTGGCTTTTCTGCTGCCAATTTTGTTTGGGCAGAATCTCCTCTGAGTGAGAGAGAAACTCGGAGGTCTGAGAGTCTTGAGTTTGTTGGGCCGAGTAGAGAAAAGTTTATTAATTAACCTTTGAAAATTAATTGGCGCCTGACGGCGAAATTTATTTAAATTAAATTTCTTTTATTTATCTGTGTTGAGTGCGTCGGATTTTGTTTGACGTAAAGCAGAAGTTTTGAGCGATCTAATAAATTGTTCAAAATCATACGTCACAAATTATGTATGTATTGCAAGAAAAAGAATTATACAATCAATAATACATTTTTGTTTAATCAACGCTATACATAACTTTAATCAATTTGATTTAAATCATCATTTTAAAAAAACTGGGAAGTGCATTAGGAACTGAAATAGCTGTAAAATTAGTATTTCTGTTTAAAGTTTCGAATTCAAAAGGTAAAAAATATTAAAATGTCACAGAGATAACATAATGAATATCAGAATTTAATAATTATTAGTTTTTATTTATTGGGCAAGTTATTAAAAGATAAAAAAATCTGTATTTTATATATGAGCCACAGAAACACTAAACATATTCAGTATTGTGTTACGATTTTTACAATTTTTTTGTTTGGAAGAAAATTTAATAACATTTTTTAAATGAGTATTTATACGTACATAAATATAGCACATTAAGCAGGATTTAAATTGTACATTTAAATTTACTTTTTTTAAACTGAAAGTTACAAACATTAAAATGCATTAAATATTTTTTTACAAAGAGTTTTTAATTATCTTATGATTTTCTTTATAAATAAAATTGTCACTTCAAAAGTATTATTTAACTTTTAATTATTAATGCAGAATATTGAAAAAAATTTAATATTTGTTAATCACTGAAAATAAATAATTAATCACAATAAATCAGGAAATTGTAAAAATGGAATTTTGTATTATTATTATTAACAACTTTAATATTAAAAAAATGAACTTCTTAAAAAATGAATATTTAAACAATAGTTTAAAAATTGATTTAAACAAAAAATAATCCGATGTAGGGTCATTTGGGGTAAATGTAAACGAAATATCTATGTATCACCAAAAACATTAGTTTTTTTGTTAAAACGTAAAATAGATGAGCTAAGATAAAAATATTGACGTCCGCGTCGTACTTATTTTTAAATTTATAAAATTTAGCTGAAACCTCTACTGTTTACATTTACCCCAAATAACCCTAATTTAAATAAATCGGATTGTTTTGATTTAAAAAAAACATAATTTTATCAGCACTATAGGTATATTTTTCTATTACACTGATTTTCGACAATTAATTGATTTTAAAATGCATAATACATGACGTTTTAAAAATATAACGATACGAGACTAAATTTAATAATATATTTAATCACATACTTTTAAAATTAGTATTATTTTGAAAAAAAATAAAAATCTGTTTGCTGCAGATTTTAGATACTTGAATAATTAGGGCCGATTTCACCACCTGTGATTAGTGTAATAATTCGTGATTAAAGTATCTTAACCATCAGAATGCGTTTCACCATAATCGAAATGATGATTAATGGAAAGTAATTACCGATTAACCTAATTATCCAAATTTGATTCGTTTAAGAACTTAAACAGCGATTTAACAGAAAAAATATTATTTTAACACCATATGTGGTGTTAAAATTACACGCAATATTTTTAACTGACACCTATTGAAAATAAACACGAGTAATTATACATGTAGATTTGGACACATGTAAATACACGAAGAAAAGTTTTTACACGTATAATAATTTTGGCACTTATTAGGACACTAACCACTATCAAATTATAAAATATAAGTAAAATCAAAATTTTGTCAGTGCACGAGCCATGGAACGCCCCAAAAAGTAAAAGTAGGAGAGAGAGAGAAAAAAAAATTAAAGAGTGTGTTCAATATCCAATCAGATTTTACGAACTCGGAAAAAGTTGTGGTTAAATAATTATGTTTATCTTTTAATCGACAATCAAAATAAAAGTAATTTCCATTCCGTTCCACGAAATTTGATAACAAATTTTTAATCACTGTTTACATAATCCCATGTACTTAATTCTCAAGAACCCATATATTTCTACTGAGACCAATTGTGATTGGCTATTAAAAATATTCATGCTAGAAGAAGTTGTATCATTGGTGAAATCGCGTGGTTATTGTAAAAATATAAAAATAAAAATCTGTAGAGGCGCTGGATGTGCTCTAGGCTGAAATTCAAAATAATATTTTTTAATCATAACCTAAAAATATATTAAAAAACTCACTGCTAAGACTCGAGAATTATATCGAAGTCAAGAATCGACTACCCCGAGTCTGCGCAATGAGTTCTGTAATGTATTTGGAGGTTATGTTAAAAACTCTATTATTGTAAAAAAGTGGAATTATACAATGTTTCTCATTAATATAATGGTTTCAAAAATTGCTACAAATTCTACAGTCTAACGTAAAATCAGAATATATGTAGACAAGTAGTCCTTCAATCCAGGAGAATATGTTTTGAAAAATTTCCAATGCATTATTTTTAATTTTGACCTAGATAACATCCAGCGCCCCTTCAGTTTTCAGACAACATTCAACACACTTTCAACTCTAGTGAACCTATGGGCTGTGTTAAATGGAAGCGCACAACAAAATCTACATCGAAAATGATGACAAAATTTAATCGTGAAACTCGGCCATTTCTAATGATTACAAACCATTTCGATTTGAAGGTTATAATTTCCATGTCAATATCTTTGTATTAATCGCTCATTAACTTATTAAACGGTCAAATTTGGGCAATTAAGTTAAACGGTGATTACTTTCCTTTAATCACCACTAGAATTATGGTGGAACGCATTCTTATAATTTAGATTGTTTAATCAAGAAATATTACATTAATTAAAGGTGGTGGAATAGTAGTAACTGTTAATCGTCGTTTAAAATATAATCCTAATTATTTAATCACGATATTAATTCTCCATGGTGAAATCGGCCCTTAATTTTATATTTTACAAACAAAATTATTTTCAGAATTAATGTATATGGGTCAGAATTTCCCAAAAGCATCACTTTAAAAAATTATTTTATTTTTTAGCTAAGATAATTTTTTTCTACTCCTCGTAGAGTAAAAAAACCCTGAAAATTTTAGAACAAATCAATTTTTTTGTAAATGTTTTAACAATTTAGTTTATCCGTAGTCTTAAATAAAAAAATGTTTTTCTTGAGATCCAGTTGACCAATTTTAAATTACCAAAATGGATTTTCTTCGTCATGAAACCAAGAATTTAAAAATAATTTTTCTTTTAAAAAAATTATTTTCAATATTTTTTTATATAGTTTGTTTATAAAATGTTAATAACAAATTAAGTTCTGCTCCACCTAGAGAAAAAAGAAAAATTGTTTTGTAATGACAACATTTCCCTGATTAATAAACTGTTTCGAAAAAAATGTACATCAATTTCAAAAAAAGTTATTATATAATAACTGTGGCATCGCAAAGCGATATATGGCTCGCAAGCATGGCTTCCATTGACGCTGTGTTCCCTGGTGCTACGGTACAAGTTTGTATAAATTCTAACAGTCTCAATATTTAAGAAAAGAGTAATAAAGTTGGAATTGTTACTATATTTATTTAACGACATTTTGGTTCAAATATAATAACATTACAATATAAGACAACAATATAATAAAATAACAATAGTAAAAATATAATTGGGGCGTTCCACGCCAAATCGGACAGTGTTTGACTTTTGCATCTCAGATTTTTTTCAAATAATTTTTTTCTTTTAGTGCTCATTGAAATAAGCTACCATGATTTTTTCAAATTTTTTCATCAAGCCATTTAAGAGATACAGGTTTTTGAAAAATCATGTTTTTTACGAAAAAGTTTTTTTGAAATGGTTATAACTCTGTTAAAAATTGACCAAATTTGACGTTCTATATATGAAAATTTTTGTTTTTACACGTAATTTTTGATACAAATATAAAAAAAACTTTTTTTAAATTTACGAAAAAAAATTTTATTTTTAAAATAAAATTTTATTTTTAAGAATGTGTGTATCGATCGATTTTTTTCAACATTTTTTGTAAGAAACTAGGACTAAATTAACAACTTTTAGGCGTTGTCTGATTGTGGGCAAACGATGGGATCTATTTATTTTTAATTTTTTAATTTTTATAAACGCAGTGAAAACGGGTACTGTCGGTAATCTTCTCTTACCAAAACATTACCGACAGCAGATTATCTAATATTCACGGTCGGTAAAGTAGAAGGTATTTATCATGATTTAAAGAACATCATATCTGTAAATAGTTTCATATGTTGTTAGTAGTGTCATAGTTTTATGTCATGGCAAGTTTTGGTATTTACAATTTGTACTGCAATCCGTTAAAATTAGAAAAGCACAAAGTTAAAAATGGATTGCGACGTTCTTCAATTAATCATAAAAATTTGTATAATTTAAGCAATTCTGATTTTCTATGCACTTCGTGTAGAAAATCTTCGGATGCAAAAAAATAATCCTGATTCTCTTGTTGTGGTCGATAACGAAAGTAAGGAATCTTAAAAAAATGACAAGATTGTTTGTATTAATTCGTCAATATCAAATTCTCCATCTGGTAAAATTAAGCAAATTATATTATTTGTTAGCTGTAAGATAAAGACACCAATTTTTAAACGATTTCATAATTTTCTCACTATTATAAAACAAAATTTTTCATTATTCTGCATTATTCTTACACTATAGGAAATATGGTTTTATAATTATCTACTTAATTAGCATTTGTTCTTTGTATTTAATATTGTATATTTAATATTCAAATCTCTACCAAAATTATACATATTAACAGTCTTAATTATAAAAAATTGACCATAAAAATTTAATTAGCTTGTAATGATATAGCATCATTTTTAACGTCAGAATTTCAATGTTTTTGAAAGAGTAAAATTCATTCATTTTTGTACGCGAAATATATATATATATATATATATATATTACTGAGCTTATTGCCGAGGTACGACTCTCCCAAGGAATGAGATCTTCCTTTCTTACCTGGTGCAAGCCGGCGGTATCTCAGGTACAGCTGGGGCTGCTTGCTTATACATCCTAGAAGGAGTTGTACTCAAGACTCAGGTACAACTGGGCAGTAGTTATACCTTTCCCTCTCCGTTTCTCTCTCTCTCTCTCTCTCTTTCTCTCTTTTCACCTGTCATTGCTCTGGTCTAAGCAGACCAGCCGTGTAAGACCAAGGCAATGAATGTCCTACATAAGAATGTGAACCAACCCTGTAAAGAAGAGGTACATCTCGACCTTCACAGAGTTGATGTACCAGGTACATTCTTCGACCCAAGGTACAACTTGGGGGAAGATGAAGCTTGTATTTCTACCCTTAAACTTTCTCTCTCTCTCTCTCTTATATGCAACTCTATATCGTGTCGGGCATGAATATCGTTAGAATCGAGGTATCTAGTCTCTTTCGATTTTGCTAAATCGACCTAGCGTGCACGACCCCTAGTTATCGTCCGTACCGATATTTAGGGGTAGTTTCTAGAGCCTACCCTCGCGTATAATGAGCGTCGGTCCCGGGTAGAAATTTATCATCGCTTATGGGGAAATACCTTTTCTTAATTTTACAGCGTGGACACAGGGGAGTATGTCGAGCTGTATAATCGCTAGGACAGCGACGCAGTCTCTCACTAACTCTCTTGCGCTTACTCTCTCACTCTCTCTCTCTCTCTCTCTCTCTCTCTCTCTCTCTCTCTCTCTCTCTCTCTCTCTCTCTCTCTCTCTCTCTCTCTCTCTCTAACGCTTGCTTATCTCTTCTCTCTCTTTCTAGAATGTTACATTTTTCTGTTCTTACCTTTTAAAAATTTTATTCTTTTATTTTATTTTATTATTCTCTATTTCTTTTACTTTTATTTTAGTTAGTTTAGCTATTTTTGAATTGTTATTAGTTAGATTAGGTTTTGATTGATTTCTTTTATATTATTTTTTGCATTAAATTAATTCATATATTATTATTATGTATTGTTAATTTTCTTTTGGTTCATTTTAAATTCATCTTCGCAAATAATTATTTTTGTAATATTTCTTTATTAATTGAATATATTTTCTTACGAAGATTTAAAACTCTGCTTTGTTACTGACTTTACCCTTCCTATCGATATCACTAAATTGACTAACTAGCTTGCTTAAATTTTGTAATGATGCCTTTCACCATTTTATCAATTTATTTGATAAAAGAAAATCTGAATTTAACCCGGACTCCATCCGGCGAGCAAATCCTTTGGCAATAAAAATTAAGATCATTACAAGCTTAAAAAGCGTCCCATATTTAATAAAACGTATCAATTTTTATTTTGTTTTTCAGAAAAATTTAAGTCATATTAAAATAAATTACTACTCGTATTATTTTTTAGGAATAGAACAACTTAGTCAAGAAGAATTTACTTCAGAAGGTTAACCTTTCTCAACTAAGCGTAGGGACAGTTTTGCCTATTGTGAATAATGCAATTGGATTATTAACCAAAAATGGGACGCTTTTTAAGCTAATTAAATTTGTATGGTCAATTTTTTATAATTAAGACTGTTAATATGTATAATTTTGATAGAGATTTGAATATTAAATATAAAATATTAAATACAAAGAACAAATACTAATTTAGTAGATAATTATAAAACAACATTCCCTATAGTGTTAGAATAATGCAGAATAATGAAAAATTTTGTTAAAAATATGAGATCGTTCCAAAATTGGTGACTTTATCTTACGGCTAAAAAATAATATAATCAGGATTACTTTTTGCATCCAAAGATTTTCTACACGAAGTCCATAGATAATCAGAATTGCTTAACCCCTTGGCTGTCGACGAGATTTCCACTGTTTTGGCCAAAAGTGTGTTGTAAATTTTTTTTTTATTTTTATGAAACTTGGTATCAGCTTAATTTTTAATTTTGAAAATGTAAATTGAGATTTGAAAAAAAGGATTCGTAATCAGTAACCCCGAAAACACCCCGAGTAGAGATTTTCAGGCAAATCGGATCAATTTTTTAGAATGATGGCGGCCATATTGGATCCGCCATTTTGAATTTTGAAAAACTAACGCCGGATTCGTGTTCAGCGACCCCAAAAACCCCCGAGTAACCAGTTTGAGCGATTTTTAAGAAGTTTTAAACCACCTTTTTTAAGTTGCGCATATATGCGTCAAGAGCACTTTTGGCCAGTTTTAAATCCGCGCATATATGCGTCCGCGACAGTCAAGGGGTTAAATTATACAAATTTTTATGATTAAATGAAGCACGTCGCAATCTATTTTTAACTTTGTGCTTTTCTAATTTTAACGGATTGCAGCACAAATTGTAAATACAAAAACTTGTCATAGCATAAAACTATGACACTACTAACAGCATATGAAATTATTTACAGATATGATGTTCTTTAAATCATGATAAATACCTTCTACTGTACCAACCGTGAATATTAGATAATCTGCTGTCGGTAATGTTTTGGTATGAGAAGATTACCGACAATACCCGTTTTCACTGCGTTTATAAAAATTAGACAAGAGAAATTAATGTAAAATTAGAACGATACATTTGTACTCACTCAATCTCCTTTAAACAATTTTCTTATATCCTACCGTCGGAACCTGATGGTTTCGGCGGGCGAAGATTTGCTTTAAAGTTTTCTCCTTATCGCTAGGCCTCTCAAATTTGGGTGGCCTAGGCACCACACACGCACAAATAAATCTCACGATTTGAAGAAAAGAAAAATTTCAAAACAGCACCCACTTATGCACTATTTTTAATTTTTTTTTATTCAAAATTTAGTCTGTGAATTTAAATTTATTTCGCGAAGTTTTTAATTATTAACAAAACTCAAAATTTTAATTTTTAAAATTTCAAGATGGCGAAAATAATTAATTTAGGTCGGGCTTCACTAATGTGAAGCTTTTGCCTTTTTATTTATTTTCGTCTGTCCTAAAATCTTAGACACTATCTCGTAGTGGTCTTTTAGACAAGGGGCCGATTAACAGACGGGCGCGTCCCGGCGTTTCGCAATCCGTTGATGCCTCCAAGAGGAGCTTACTGAGAGAGCGAAAGTTGTACTGCCATTTTAAAAAATATTAATTGCTTCTCTGGTCCTTGCTTCTAATTCTGGGGGAAGATTTAGGTTAGAAGAGGTGGTTGTGGGAGTAAAAGTGGGGTTGGAATTCTGGGCCCATTGGTCAATACGATTTTTGCTGACTTGCGAATCTCACGGTTGGCGTGAGAACGGAAAACCGTCAGGGAAATTTGATATTTTTTTGGAATTATTATTTTAAATAATTCCAATAAAATAAAAAAATTAAGAAATAAAGAAAAATTAAATTGTTTATTGTTATTATTGTTAAAGATTTAATTGTTGATAAATAAAATTGCACTAATAATTAATGCTGGTGCTCCGAATTACAATTGTTTAGTAATCTCAGACACACCTTGTAATTTTAATTGGTACAAATAATATCTTTTCTTTCCTCCCTTTTTTTTGAAAAAAAAATAATTTCCTTTTATTTTATTGAGTTCAAAAGAAATAATATGCAACTCAAATTGTCACATGTGCATTTGTTCGGCAAACACATGGGATGCGAAGGAAAGTGAAATTTGATACTTTTTAGAATTATTATTTCTAAATAATACCAATCAAAAAGGAAAATAAGAAAATATATATAAAAAATTGAAATAAAAATAATAATAAAAAAAATTGTTTATTGCTATTATTAATAAACAAATAATATTATTTATTTATTAATAAAATTACACTTATAATTAGTGTCGGTGTTCTGGTGATAATGATTTAACAGCTTCAGAAACACCTCATAATTTGGAATAGTGCTAGCTAATTTGGAAATAAATAATTTCTTTATTATTTCCTGGAGTTTTAAAAGAAATAATATCATCTTGAATCAAACGCGTGCGTTTGTTTGTCAAGCACGTGGGCCCAGGGGAAGAGGAAAGGATGCAACGAAGGAGACGAAGCAACGAGAAGAGGCATACAATGTGTGAGTGGCCTGTGTTATGCATAGTATATCCGTGTGCGTGCCGCTATGGCTAGCGTCGTCCCAAGGAGATATATGTATGCGTGTGCATTGCCATAGCCACCCAAAGACGTGTAGGTTCGAAGGCGATGCACTTATAAACGATTACTTCCTTTCTTATAACTAATATTACAATTTTTGTTTTATAATAGAGTTCCTTTTCTTCTTGTTAAAATTTCATCGTAAGTATATGCATATGCATATGTACATACGTCCATACATACATACACGTAACCCACACAAGATTTCATGCAAAAATTACTCTTAAGGTACAAAAAAAAAATTATGATAATATTCCGGACATCCTGTGATATTTGACGTAATTCCCATGATATCCAGATTAATAATAAAAGAAACAGAAAATTCCAGGAAACCCAAATATGGTTCCTGTGACATCCAAATTGAAAATATTCAAGACGTCCCAGGATATCCCATCGCAATTCCTGTGACATCTCAACAAATAGATATAGGATATCCCAGGATATTTTCACGCAATTCCTGTGACATCCCAACAAAATAGATATAGGATATCCCAGGATATTTTCACGCAATTCCCTGACATCCAAACTTAAAATTTACGGGGTGTCCCAGGATATCCCAACGCAATTCCTGCGATACCTAACAATATATAAATAGAATATCCCAGGAGTTTTGTATGCAATTCCTGTGACATCCTAACAAAATATATGGGATATCCATATTCAATTCCCATGGCATTTAAAGTAAAATATCCAGGATATCTCAGGATGTTCATGTTCGAATCTTCGTGATATCTAAGTAGAAGTCCCTAGGATATCCCATATAGGTCATCATAAAGTTCTAACAAGTAAAAAAACGTAATTTTAAATATTAATAATTCTACGGCTTCCCGAAACTCATAAATTTTTGTTAACTAACCTTTTGTTAGTTTTCATAAAAGGTGCTCAAGTGGCCTAACTTCGTTTCCGGTGCGATGCTGATGTAAGCTTGTATTTGGTGATAATAGGATATCACCTTTCGTCCGAGCGTAGATTCAACGGAATAGGAGGGGAGATTTTAATATAAAAGAATAAAAAAATTAATCCCATTTTTTTTAAATTAATTAATGTAAAATTAATTACCCTAGTTAATTTAGTAATAAATTAATTCAGGCTTAAATTTTAATGTTAGATTATATCGTAACAATACTCAAGAGTAAGAATTTAAGTTGCGCAAAATTAATTGTTGAAAATATTCAAGTTTTTCTGTTCCTTGATGATGTCACAAATGACAAATTTTAACATTGATTTTTGCCAGACGTGTCATTTTTACAATTATGAATATTATCTGTTTAAAATTTGCAGATATGTTTAAAATAACATACTCTTGCGGTGGTAGGTGTTTGTTTATAGAAATTTTGTTGAAAAATTTTTTTAAACAAATTAAAAATTGTACATGATGAATGCACGAGGTAACCCAATGTCAGGTGTCTCAGAGTATCGGTGAGCACGTTGCGTAGTAATTTTGAATATTTTCAACGTGATTACATAAAATTCGCATGGAAAGTAAACAAATAAAGAAATAACGATAATCTATACAATTTTATAGATTGATGGTAAAACTAGACAATTTTAATTTTTTTGCATGATATAAATATTTAGTTTTTTTTATTAGATTTTGAATATGCAGGTAAGTGTAAATTGTTATTATTATTGTAAGATTATATATAATGTATATTATTAAAGTTTTAAATTATAGAATAAAGGACGTAATGTATTCTTTTATAATTAATCTTATTCTTTGTTACATATAAACAACATAAATATTTACCTTTACATATATCCCTTGTTTGCTGGCTCCTCTTGCGCGTAGTGAGCTTACTGATAGAAATTTAAAGTTTTGAAAAATTTCATACTTACTTGGAATATGATATTTCTTATTTATGTCAATTACATTGTTATACGGCATTTAAATAAATTAAAAATTATTTTATTTTTAAAAAACATTTATATCACGATGAGGAACAGTGGATTTTTGAATACCATATACACAAAATTTATGCAAATAATTTAGTGATTGATTTACACTGTAGTAATTACAATGTTTATCTGATTTTGACATTCTTGTAGTATTACAATTATAAATTATTTTAGATACAAATGTTTATTTAAAATATTATTAACTTCATTGTCGAATATTGTTTCGCACAGGAATTGACACATTTTTAATGAATGAATAAATAAATTCCAATTATTTAGTAAAATAATCTCAAAATATACAGTTTCCATTATAGTATTTTATACTAGTGCGTATCAATAAAAAAAATTAAAAAAAATTTTGTTCTTTTTAAGAACATTACAATTATGTAAATTTAAGATATCGATTACTTTTATTGAAGTTTATTAAATCTAAGTTACTATTTTTTTTCATTAAAATTAATTAAATTATTGGTTTTTTTATGAAAAAGTCACATAAAATTTTATGGAAAACACACAATCGTTACAACTGTGTTAAGGTGTACTTACACCGCTGATCACCGTATGCCTGCCTACAGATTGCCATGATAATATTCGAAAAAAGTTTAATTCACAATATGCAAATCTATCTTGAGCCAAACAGGCGCCCAGTTGTGTATGCGCCTTTAATAGTCCAGCAAGTATAATTTTATATAAGGCCTAAGCACAATTGTTTTGCGAGTGTCTTTCTTGAACGCAAAGCATGGGTTTGAATAGGACAGAGTAACACATTTGAGTCCTTTCCTATCTCATGCATCTCGTTTGCGAACGAGCTTTGCAAATCTATTCTTGTAAAATTTTAAAGTTTAGAATACCATAAACCTCTTTTCGAGAAAGTCGAAATTAAATATTGCAATTTGAACTTTTGTGGTTCGTTTAGAAACTTATTTATATAAGAATTTTTTCAAGTCTAGTACACCTTACAGATAAAAAACAATAGGTTTGAAGTTTTTACCCGTACTTTATTTTGAAACAATTAAAATAAATTTACACCCGACAAAGAGATTCTTTTTCTAAAAGTGCGTTTTTAAATTAATAGACCTGTATTTTTCAAAGTTAACGGTTGGATGTTATTTTATTAAGTTATTTGAAGCAAAAAAGAAAGAGTAGTCATATAAAATTTTTTTTGGGTACTTTAGTATGAATAATCTTAAGAAATATCGATATTTTTATTTCTAAAAAATGGAAATTAAAAGCCTTTTCCGTAATGAGAAGTGTATAGATGCTTGTATACGAGGTGACTTTTAAATCATTTTTCTTAATATAACACTATTTTAAAGTAAATGTAGATAATAGAAATGAATTTTCAAAGTAAAACAAAGCTAAATTTATAAAGGAAATGAAGTTTTAAGAAAAAAAGGATAATTTTGTTTTAAAAATTTATTTACACTGAAAACATTTGAATTTGATAATTCCTTGTTACTCTAACTTACCGACATTAGATATTTCTCGGATGCAGTAAGCACTATTTTGTATTGGCGGTAGAATAAATAAGTTTTTTCATTAATAAATAATAAATATATTATTATTTATTTTGTTTGTTTAACCATATTATATAATTTATAGAATAATAAAAAGGCCTATATACGGTTTTTTGGTGTTTATTTAAAGTCCCTACTAGTTTCAAACCATATATGGTTCCTCATCAGGGGATGAACAAATTTTACATATGTATTATCCAAATTGGAAACAGTATTAAAAGAAATCAACGAGGATTATATTATCTGAAAGAGAAAATTAAAAATTGTTTGAATTTTAATTTAGACAGGTATTATTAGGTTATGTTTTAAAGAAAGTGAAAAAGTTTCTTACCTCTCAGAAGATCCTTATAAGTATAAGTATAAAAAAGGAAAAAAATTAAAAAAAATTTTTTTTATAAACAACATTATTTTATATAATATTTTAACCAATCCTAAAGATTTTGTAGAATCACATTTTTTTAAATGTGCTTCTATGAACAGAGAGTCTTGACAAAAAGGTCGGGTTGTTTTTTTTAGTAGGGTCCAGGTATATCTGGTAAAGTAGATTTTTATGTTCCTAAATTTTTTAAATTATGTTTTAAAAGAAGTAATTAAATTATAGTAAACTTTATCTAAATTATCAATATCTGTTCTATAATTAATACTGTTACTATTATTTTTCATATAGAACATTTCTAAATTTTTACTTTTCCAGTCATTTGTTTCAATTTGTAAAATATTTGTATTATCAAAATTAAAACAATGTTTATTATCAAAAGCATGATTAGTTAAAGTATTAAAATTTTCGTTGTGAGTGACATATCGTTTATGTTCTTTTATTCTAGTTTTAAGATGTTTTAAAGTTTCTCCGATATAACAACTATCACAATCTTTGCATTGAATTTTATATATACATCTAACTCTCTGAAATTTCTCTGTCGGATCTTTAAATTTTGGAAAAATTCAATTTTTTAAATTATTAGAGTTAGTGAAAACCAAATTATAATTATGTTGTTTAAATATATTAAAAATATATTGATGAAATTGTTGATCTGCCAATTTAATTGCCCTATCAACTAGAGTGTATATAATACCTATTTTATAATTTAGAGGATGGTGTGAATATAAATTCATATATCTGCCTGTACATATAGATTTACGAAACCAATTTTTTAAAATAATATTATTAGGGGAGACTGGGGTAAACCCGCTCACTAGCGATTTGACGCTATAAACTCAACTTAAGATGGAGATATTTGTACTGTGAATAGTACTTAACATACAACTAATGTTAACGAACTTTCGTTTAGATTCATGAATTCATCATAAATTCAGAGACGGTCAATTGTTTTTAGAAGTGCAAAAAAGAAAAAATGATATACGGATTTTTAAGTTTTTGGATTATTATTTTTGAGACTTAATTAAAGTCGCTCACATGAAGTCGGGGTAAAGCTGCTCACTTATTAAAACAGTATTTGCGTTTTTTTGCGATCTTAAAATTTTTAATATTAGAAATATTTATTAAAAGATAAATAATATTCATTTCCTAACAATGTTATTGAATTATTGGGTAATTATTTGAATATTTAACATTTTGAATGTCCCGCATTTCGCGATTTGTGGCGATTTTTTTCAGTAGATGGCGCCGAACTATCATTATTTGTTGTCATTATTAGTGATTATTAGGTTATAACAGTTATAACAAACAACGCAAACAAATAATCAAAATTTGTCCCTGTCTTTTTTGGCTAAAAAAGACATAAATCTAGTTTGTTGCCTTCGTTAAGTTCACGTTATAACGTTGTTTATTAAAAAATTTTGAATTTTGAATTTCATTTGTTATTTTTTATCAATAATAAAATCTATAACTTGTAACATCCAAAATTGTACAGTCATCCCCCGCAACTTGCACAAATTTGAGAATTTTCCCCTTCTCTTAAATTCGCTACCTGACCATCAAGGAAATAGCCACCCCACCACTTCACGTCACAGTTTTCAGGGCTGTGCAGGGCAATAAGAGAATGCAAGACATACAGATTATTTAATCAATTCATATATTAATGTAATTATGTAGTATAATTAATTAAATTACTTAATATATTTACTTCGTCATATTTAATAAGAGTCATCGTTTTAAAAGTATTGGGAAATTATTTTTGAATGAACATGGTTTTTAAATTTGACAAAGGATCTTTTGTACATCACACTATGTACATCACTGTTTCGCGCAGAAAGGGAAGTCAAGTAGCGAGGCACGTTGACGCCCCACTGCTGGTCAGGTTACGAGGATATGCGAGTTGCGAATTATGCAGGTTGCGGGGGATGACTGTATCTACATTTTAATTTTCTCTTAATAAAATAGGATTTGAATTCCCAGTTGCAAATCATGAAACCTATACTTATTATTTAATAAACCAATATTCATTGTTTATATAACTCATAATTTATCATTAATAAATCATACTGAAGACGGAAATAAGGAGAAATTTAATATGTACATAATAAAACTGTCGGGATTACCTTAAATTCTTAAAATAATCAAGTGATCGGTTTTACCCCGAGGGGTGAGCGGATTTAGCCTGGAAAATTGTGATTTTGAAATTTGGTATATGTGTATTAAAAATTTTCCCTAAGTAAAACTAAAACAGATAAATCAAAAATTCTTTTTGCTTCCTCATAAAGGAAGCCTTATAGTGATGTCGATTTCCGAATTTTTTAAAATCAATTATTTTTACAAATTTTCAAGTGTAGTATATATAATTCGTCGAGAGGAACAAATGTCCGGATGTATGTGTGTATGTATGTGTGTATGTATGTGTGTGTATGTGTGTGTGTATGTGTGTGTATGTCACCGATTCTTGTGGACAAATTTTCTCTTGCACATCTTGATGGATTTTGATAAGATTTTGTAGGTGTATTACGGTCATGAATACCAAGAATCAGACAGAAGGATTTTCAAAAATATATTAAAAAAAAATTTTCAACATTTTTTTAATTTTTGAAAAAATTAATTTTTTGGTTTTTTGAAATAACTTTTTTCTATATTAAAATTTTCAATAATTCTTGTCAAAATTGCATTCCTGACATAAAAACGAATCGATTCATGTATATAAAGTATATATTTTATCAAAATTTATAGAATTAATAAATATTTTAATTTTTCACAAAAAATTAAAATTTTGTATTTTTTTTCATTTTATCTTAACACTTTAAAATAATTATTCTATAATAAAAAATTGAATAATTAATATTTATTCAGGGTACTTTACCCGGTTTATTAATTATATTTATTAATAAACTATTATAATTATTTAACTTTTAAAATTATATATAATAATATATATTGAGGAAGCGGCTTCCAATTCCGGTACCGTTTTGGTGTACACGCGTTTGGAAAAAGTTAAGATTTTTTTGAGAAATTTAAAGGTTTGAAAAAAGGGTGGGTAGTGTAGAGTGTTGATTGTGTAGTATAATTTGCGGTAGTGTAAAGAAAAGGTACGTTTGTATAGAATGGTGAATGTATGAGTGATAAAAAAGGTAAAAAAAGTGAAGTGTCTTTAGTAAGGTTAGGTTGCTTGAAGTGAGAGAGAGAGTAGGTAGAGAGAGTGGAAAAATTTTGAGCATTTAAGTGATAAGGTAGATTTCTGGAATGTCTGAGTTTGATTCAAGTAGTGACAGCGAGAATGAGAAAAAGGCGCGAGTATTTGAAAGGGGGATAGGAAAGAATGGAAAAAAGATGACGTGTGAGGATTGTATGGATTTGTTGGAGTTAGTATGGATGTTGAAGGATGAGATGGATGAAGGAGCTAAGAGAGTGAAGGGAAATGTGATAGATATCTGTGAGGATGGGGAAGCAAGGGACAAAGAGATAGGTGAAATTGAAGAGGGGTTAGAGAAATTGCAGGAAATGTGGAATGAATGGGATAGTAAGTGGAAAAAGGAAAAGGAAAGCATGTGGAGAAGAATGAATGGATTGGAAAAATTTATAAAGAAAGTGAATGAGGGAAATGAGAAAATTGAGGAAAGTGAATATGAGAGTGTAAAGTGGAAAGTGAGAGATTTGTCAAGACGAGTAGATGTAGTGGAAAATGAAAAAAGGAAAAGGAATGTAGTGATTAGAGGTATGAATGTAGGTGTGATGGAGGGTAAAAGAGCAGTGGAAAAAGTGTTGGCGTGGGTGGGGGTTAATGTCTCAGTTGGAATGGTAAAAGCGTTAGGAAGGGGAGAATATGGGGTACCAAAGTTATGGTTGGTGGAGTTGGGTAGTGAGGAAGAGAAAATGGATGTGATGAGGGTGAAAGGAAGATTGAAAGGAAGTGTAATAAGAATAGATGAGGATAGAAGTTGGAGGGAGAGAAGAATGGTATGGTTATTGAGAGAAAGAGCGTGGACGGAGAGAGCGAGTGGGAAACAGGTAAGAATGGGTAAAGATTGTATTTGGGTGGATGGGGTAAAGTATGTTGTGAGAGAGGATACGGGAGGTGTGATGGAAGCGTGTAAAGTGTGATAGACAGGGTTAGGCTGGGAATGAGGTGAGAAGATTTTGCTTAGATGGGTGGATGGATGGGTAAAAGTGGATGTCTGAAGGGTGTAAGAGAGGTGGAAAAGGAGTAGAAGGTTTTTTGAAAAAGGGTGGGCGAATTGGGTCGAAGCCAGCATGGGCATAAAAGGAACTGGAAACGGAAGCCCGGCATTGGCGATTTGTAAGGTTGAGAGCGTGGAGAGAGTTGTATGTAGGTTGAGTTGCGTTTAGGTTAAGTTATATGAAGAGAATGTTTAGTTCTAAGGATTGTTGTAAATTTAGGTTAAGATTATTATGTATGTATTTGGGAGTCTCGAACCGTACCTATTGTAGGGAGAGTAAATAAATAAATTATATATATTGAGGAAGCTAAATGGTCATGAAATGAACAACTTGTTTATTTTGTTAGTAGAAATCGTAATCTTTTAAATTATATAAATTAACTTGGATATAAAGAATAATTTCCTAGGTTTTTACCGTTCTAAAAAAAGTGAGTGGGTTTACCCCAGTCTCCCCCACTGTCAATTGAAAGGGAAATATCTAGAAAATTAATTCTATTATTGTTAGGTAACTCTAAAGTAAATTTTAAATGTTTATAGATAGAATTGAATCTACATAATATATCGTCCACCTTATTTGAAGGTGCACAAATTAATATATCATCAATATATCGAAAATAAAAAATAATTTTATATTTGATTTTGTTTAAAATTTCATCTTCAAAACCCTCCATCACAATATTAGCCGCACTTGAGGATATTGGAGAACCCATTGGTAAACCAAATATTTGTTTATAAAAAATTCTCCTTGGATTTGACAGTATGCCGAATTTAAGCATAAATTCAAAGCTTTAAAAAAATTATCCTGCAAGTAGTTTGTGTATTTTTCAATTTCTGACCCTGAATTATTTAATATTTAAATATTTTGCTTATTAAAAATATTGTAACAAGCATATTCAACAGTTTACTTCAGTAAAATAAACTTTTTTTCAGAATAAATCACCTAATACTTACTAAAGTAGTAAATAATACTCAAATGCTCAAGATATGGATAAGAAAAACAAGGGAATCAATAATTGCTTGACCAAAGGGAGTAATTACAAAAAGTAAAAATTTAGTAATTTTTAACATTTATATGACTAAAAAAAATATAATTTTAAAAAGACTAAAAATTTAAATAAGTTAGTTAACTTTTACATTACGTTAATATTTTCAGAGAAATTTAAAATCACTTTATCAAAACACATAATAAAATATACATTCTTCAGTAGAAATGAGATGTGCATTTTATTTTCTTTGTGAATATTATGTGGGGTTTCATTTCCGGTTAGTCATGGTTTTCTCAACTTGTAAGGTTCATCTTCGTACATGGGTTTACAGGCTCGTTTCCTCGTTACCATTACCCGGAAGTAGCATGCAGCTCCATTAGAAGTGTCCTTACCGACCCGTTGGGAATTTGCATGGATATTCGCCCAGCGAAGTAGAGATGTTACGTTCTGTCATGCTAAATTCAACATTAGAATAGTGCTGGTGTATTCTCTATAGATATCTTGTGTTTAATTACTCAGGTCTTCGATCCCTATAGTACAAAATCAATTATTCCTACAATTACCTTATCTTAAAACTCATATTAACAATAATTCGCCATTAAATTATTTTCCCCATTACAAAAATTCCACTGATCCATACTAATTACTAATCTCTATTTACGTACATTAATTCATTTCATTAACCGACAATTTTATTTTTGTTAAGGGGTAAACCACATTAGAAGGCTCATTCTTAAGGATTTTTTTAGAGAATTGATTAATTAAAATTAAATTACATTTAGACACCATTTTATTAGTCTTTTAAACAATGTTTATAATTTTTTATGAACTATTTTAACGAGAAATAAGGTATTTATGCATTTGTATCCACTGATGGTTCTGATATTTTTTTCTCGGATTGCGTGACGTGTAGCATTTTTATTTTTATCTGAAAACAAATTTTGTTTTTGTAACATCTTTAACTTATTTATAACTAATAAAAAAGTGCCCAAATGTAATTTAATATTTATTAATTATTTCCCTAAAATTTTTTAAATAATTCATAAAAATAAGCCTTCTAATGTGGTTTCCCCCCTTAACGTATATTACAGTAATGTTTTAAAAAAGATCGCAAAATTGCGTATAATATTAATTTTATTTGACTTTTCCCAGAATTTTTTACGAAACAATTGTCAATTTAAAAATAAGTCTCTTCTCTAACTGTGAAGCTAAAACCTACTACATCGGCCGAATTTCAAATTCTAAGAGTAACGCTATCTAGACATAGACGCTACCCGCCGAATAATAAAAATTGAAAAAAATCAAAACAGAAGAAACAAACAACCGACAATTGATAGGTTCTGACCTATCAATTGCCGGTTGATTGCTCTTTTAGTGAGCTACCTCTGTAGCTCAGTGGAAGAGCAGGTTCTGGGTTTCGAGCCCAAGAAGAATTAATCCCCCATTTTTTTATAGCTTTAAATTTATTTTTCAATTATTAATTTCATTATTTTTCTTTATTACATTACTGTAACATTGCTGCAATATTACTGTAACATTAATGTAACACTACGGTAATATTACCATGTAATGTTACTTGTAATAATACCTTGGGACGAACATTATAATGTTGTAACGCAACTGTAATATTAAAGTGTAATAGTAAATTGTATTAAATTGCAAAATTACAGTGACAGTACAGTAATGTTACATGCTACTTAGGGCCTTGAAAAAATCTTGAAATAAAATTGAGAGACTCTTTAATACAGAAAGGTAAATAGTGTTTTCTCATACAAGGCGTGGCATTTATATTACCAGAGACGCAGAATGGTGCTAATCAAAGACAAATAACGCTAGAGCCAATAAGGGAATAATCGTTTCTAGTTAAAATACGAGTTTGTCTTTAATTATTAGTAATTACGGATGGAAACTTCTTCTTTCTCGTCTTTGTGAAAAGAATTTTATAATATTTTAGAACTATAATAATTTCAGCTTATACAAAAATATAAAAAAGAGGTGACATTATTTAGTATGTTTAAGAATATTTTCCATATAAATATTTTTAAATTATGGGTGACACATTTCACAAACTTTTCAAGTAGTTAAGCTAGGGGGTACAGGACAACTTACCTACCGTCGGTAAGGTAGATTTCTTAATAGCTCACTTTCAGGTGGGTTAGAGGGGGTGCTCTATATTACCGACCGAGTACCGGCTGCCACCGCTAGATGGCGCTATTTTATTTTTAGTCCAATTTAAACGCCGTTGGCGGGATATTTCAATTTTATTTTCGAAATTTCAACTCTATTAGTCTGGGTGATTTTAAATTTCATGCTCAAAATTTACTATATTTTCTGTAGACTACCACTAATAGATGGCGCCACTGTCAATCAAGTAAAAGTCCGTTGCTTTAAATAATAGTTTAATTTTGTCATATTCTTTTAAGTCGCATGGATTTTATTAATTTCAAATTTCGATTTGCAATTACTGAAAGAAATAAAATATCAAGATGGCTGTCACAACAACGCCCTAATTGCGGTTTGAAAATTAGCATATAACAAATTTTTATTCTGTACTTAAAATATTCTAACATTACTTTGTCACATGTTTCTAGTTTTTTCTTTTAAATATAATTAAATTTTTTTTAAATTACATATAATTAATTTTTATTGTGTAATTAAAATATTCTAACCTCACTTTTTCGCATGTTTCTTCTGTTTCAGAATTCATATAATCCTTTCTTTTGCAACAGTGATTGTTATCTGTGCCGCCCACTGGTATGGATTCAAACCTATGTAAGTAATATTTAAAATAAGTGATAATTATTATAAGCGTATTGATTTATTCTAACATAGAAAAAAATTAACAAATTATTGCAGATAATTGAGGTTAGATTCTGTTTAAGTGTAATTTTTTTCTATGTTAGAATAATTTAATACGCTTATACTAATTACTTTTTTAAATATTTAATTTTTTTTAGTTAAATCCTGACAGTGGAGTTCAGAACTTTTTTACATTACTACATCTACAGAGCTACCTATTTCCAAGTCAAGCTCACGGTCAAGTACATCCAGGTCCAGCTCACAGTCAAGTACATCCAGGTCCAAGATATCCTGGATATACAACATCTCATCCAGGATATAGTAATGTAAGTTTTTCCAATTTTGGATTTCTAATTTTTGTAAATTAAAAAAATAATATTGTATTAAAGATAATATAGATTTGATTGTACTATTAATATAATTATGTTTTTTAATTTAAGATTATATGTTCAGGAAGGAATGCGCAGAACAAGATGGGAGGGAAGTGTCCTACGAGTACCGCGTGTACTTGTTCCACGAGCACCTACACCTACACGACGTGCACCTACACCACGTGTACCTGTTCCACATTCACCAACACCTTGTGCACATTCACCAACACCTCGTGCACCGACACCAAAGGCAGCCACTCCATCTTCACGCACTTCGTCCAGTTCATCGTCAACAACATCATCATCATCATCTGATGATGTTGTCAACGATGCAATTCCGTGTATGCGGAAAAAAACCACACCTAAACCTCCTGCAACAGGTACAAAAAATAAAACAAAAGCTAAAATCAAAAAGAGCTAAAATAAAAAAAAGATACAAAAAGACGAAAGGCATTTATTTTATTCTTTTACTTTTATTTTTTATTTTACTCTTATTATTTTTTTATTTTCTTTTACTTTTCTTTCTTCCTTTTACTTTTATTTCTTTCCTTTACTTATATATTTTTCTTTTACTTTAATTTTTTTTACTTTTATTTCCTTCTTTTACTTTCATTTTATTTCTTTCTTTCTTTTACTTTTAATTTTTTTTTTTATTTTTTTACATTTATTTCTTCTTATACTATTATTTCTTTTGCTTTTATTTGTTTCTTTTAAAGGAATTCTGCAGCTGATGCTATTTTATAAAAAAGATTTAAAAAAAAATTTTTCACCCTATTGGTGAGACTTTTGTGTCCGTAGCCGAATCGTGCCCCCCCAGCGGCTAAACTATTGGGCCTAGAGAGCTCAAATTTAGTACAGATACGTATTTTCACATGTAGATTACAGGAAAAATATAGAGAATGTGATTGGGGGTGATGGCCATAGCGTTGTCAAGAAAAAACTAAAAAATTGTTGAATTTTTTTTTAATTTCCACATTATTTGAGCTAATTAACTGAAAATGGGTTTATTAGTATATTTTTACAGTCTGATCACTAAAAATATATTTAAAAAAAATCTAAAAAAAAAATTTAAGTACAAATTTTTTTCTAATTTCTACATTATTTGATCTAATTAACCAAAAATGGGTTTAGTAGTATATTTTTACAGTCTAATCACAAAAAAAATATAAAATCTAAAACAGAAATATAAAAAAAATTTATTCTAATTTTCACATTATTTGATCTAATTAACTAAAAATGGGCTTATTAGTATATTTTTACAATTTGTTCACAAAAAATATATTTAAAAATCTAAAAAAAAATTTTACATAAAATTTAAAAAAAATTGGACAAGTGCGAGTTAAACTCGCACTGCAATGGCGGGGTCCGTACACAAATATTAAAACAATACTTGCAACATTCATCGGTAAATGGTAGAATAAAAATAAACAATTAAAAAAAATTATTTTTAATTTTATACGATTCCTCTTCTTTTGCAGCATTTTTTCCTTTTATATGTGGGCATTAAATTTTTCTTTTTAGATTGAGAGGATTTTTCTTTTTTATATTTTGTTATTTAATATAATTTTTTAACCAATTTGAAGCTGTGTTCAGAAATACAAAAACAACTTAAAAATCTTCTTTTTAATGTAAATTTGTTTTAATTTCAGAGGAATAATTCCAATCAATGAAGAAAAATTAAAATTCATCTTTTAGTTCAAAAACTTTCAAATCTAAAAAAAATTCCTTTTTTTGTTGATGAATCTTCGTATATTGAAAATAAAATGTAAAAATAATTGTTAAGCGTAATTTTCTTCTCACTTTGAGATTTTTTTTTTCTGTGTATTGTTTATAAAAGTACTTGAAGTATTCCGAGCAATTTTGTTATTTATAAAAACAATTGAATTTTTGATAAGAATTTTAAAAAACTTTTCGAAAATAATAATAAATAAAAACTCGTTAGTAAAATCATTAAAGTTTTTCAAATTTGGAATCTAAAATTATTTCGTTCACCGTCGTTGTTATAAAAAGTCCGAAAATATTTTTTTTACTCTTCGTTAAGTACAAAAAAGATACCAAAAATTCTAGAACAACAAAATTTTTGTTAATATTCTTGGCAATTTAGTCTTTTGTTGACTTAAATAAAAAAAATTTTCTAGAAATAAAGTTGACCGATTTAAAAATAATAAATCGGATTTTATTCTTTATAATACAAAGTATTTAAAAATAATTTTAGTGTGAAAACAAATTTATTTTTAATAATTTTTTAAATAATTTGTTTATAAAATGTTAATAACCGTGTAAAGCAATACAAGACGTTAAACTCTATATATAATTATATTGTTATTTTATTAGGTATATTGTAATATTAGTATTTTTGAAAAAATGTTGTATAAATATACGAATAATTAAACTGTATTACTTTTTCCTTAAATATTGAGACTGTAAGAATTTGTACAAACTTATAGTGAAACGTCAGTGCTACACAGGTGCCATGAGAGCCGTGCTTGCGAGTCATATATCGTTCTGCACCGCGACACTAATTATTTAATAACTTTTTTTGTAATTGATGTACATTTTTTTTCTAAACTTTTTTTTCTTAGGGGGATATTGGCAATACAATACAATTTTTATTTTTTTCTAGAAGGCGCAGAACACAATTTGTTATTAACAATTAATAAACAAATTATATAAAAAACTATTAAAATTTAATTATTTAAAAACATAATAATTATTTTTAAATACTTTGTTTCAAGAAGAAGAAAACCCCTTTTGAATTTTTAAAATCGGTCAAATGGATTTCGAGAAAACTTTTTTTTAATTTAATGTTAAAGTAGAAATTAATGAATATTAATTATTTTATAAAAAGATGTTATTTTGACTCTAACTAAACGTGTCCTTCGGACGAGAAACGTAAAAGGTAGTGGATCCCCTCTCTACTTAACTATTATTCAGTTAATAGGTTGAGTTCCATATTCTTAAAAAAAGTAGAAATATAATACTCACTACTCAGTATTTCCTTCGATTCGTCACTTTAATCCAATGTAGTCGTTTCTTTTCACGACGAAATTATGAATAACTTTATTTATTTTACAGATTCTTTATTATTTTAAATTCTTTTCTTTTTAACTTTTTTTATTATTTTTAAGATCAATATTATCTTTTACTTTTTATCTTTTCAATTATTTCACTTTATTTATTCTTTATTATTTTAATTACATATTTTTTAATTCAACTTTCTTTTTTTTATATTATTATTTATTTATATTTTTCTTAACTAAATTCGCTTTTCTCAACAAACTTCTTATTAATTTCTTTAAACTTTTGAGATTATTTCACATCAACACGGCTAACTTGCCGGACTTAAACTTCAGGCTTCTATTGCCTAGACAGAAAACTACAGACTTATTTGCCTGGGCTAGCTGTCGGCTACACAGCCTAAACTCAACTGCCCAGATTTCCTTGTGTCAATCAATTTTATTGAAAGACAATTTAATGGGGAAATCGTATATTAAGTTAATTGCACTTGACTGTTGCCAAGCCAATTCTGCAAGCTTGCAGATTTAGGCAGTGGCGTGATCCGAGTTCAGTGACTTGGATGCACCACTCCTTATATTGAGCAATTTACTTTACTTTAATATTTTCTAACTATTTCTCAAAAAGGTTAATAAACTGTTGTCAAAGAAAAGGAATTTATTAAGAAATATGGTATTGTTTTGCAAAACGCGAAGGAATGTTAAATTCAATTGAATCTCTTATTTAAAATAGAGTTGGATTTTTATCTAATTGAAATGCATTGGATTAAAATTATCAAAGCGAAGAATCCCTTATGTGAAATTACAAAGAGTTGTTTTGTGTAAATGTTTTAAAGTTTGTTAACAAAATCTTATGTTGTGTAATTTGTTGTTTATAATTTTGGTTTTCAGATATTGTAAATAATTATTAATGATATAAAAAGTTACGGAGTTCGGCCGTAACAAATGCCCCCCTTTTATTAGGCTGACGTCCCTTGGCAGCCGCTGTGAATGCATGTTGTTTATGTTGTGGTCCAGTGTTGTATCCTTGGAGTATACAGGTGTTAAATAACTCTTTCGAGTTTTACAAAAATTTTGGTGTTCTCTTTTTTTTACATAAATGGTTTTCTGTAAGGCAAGGTTCGTGAAAGTGTAAGAAAATAAAAAGAAAAAAAATAAATTAAATAATAATAAAGAAAATTAATTATGTAGAAAAAAATGAGCTGTTTATTTATTTTTATTTTAAACTGCGGAATGTGGAAAAATTTTTTTGTGTGTCAGTGTAACACGAAAATGACTATATAATTCTATAGATAATTTGATGATTTAGCATATTTGAATAATGTGAAGTAAAAAGAAAAAATTAAAATGTAATTCAATTATTTAATCGCGATTTGTTGTTATTTATAAGCTCTTAGTTTGGGGAAAAAAAATTACAAAAAAAATATTTTTTTAGAAAAGTGACAACAAAATTGTTGTTACTGCCCCCCTTTTATATGAACTGTCGTCCCTTGGCAATTTATAGATATGCTGGAAATGTTTTGGCAGTTGTTTTTAAAAAAAGACAGGAAAAAATTAGTATTACTTGAATTTTAGAATTTACTTAAAATTTATTTTGATATTATAGCAATTTATTATGAAAAACTTTTTGAACGTATTGAAAAAAAATTTTCTCATTTTTCGTTATTCAAAATTTATTTTTGTAAAAAAAAATGTTTATTCCTTTTTTTTAACCCTTTAACGCCCCCGGAAAAGGCGGGAAAATTTTTTAAAAATCTTACACATTCTTAGGGGTTTTTGGGGTCGCTGATTACGAATCTGATGTTAGTTTTTTAAAATTCAAGATGGCGGATCCAATATGGCGGACGACTTTTTTAAAATATAAAGCGATTTGCTTGAAACTTGGTACTCGGGGGTTTTTGGGGTCGCTGATTACGAATCTGATGTTAGTTTTTCAAAATTCAAGATGGCGGATCCAATATGGCGGACGACTTTTTAAAAATCTAAAGCGATTTGCTTGAAACTTGGTACTCGGGGGTTTTTAGGGTCGCTGATTACGAATCTGATGTTAGTTTTTCAAAATTCAAGATGGCGGATCCAATATGGAGGACGACTTTTTTAAAATCTAAAGCGATTTGCTTGAAACTTGGTACTCAGGGGTTTTTGGGGTCGCTGAATACGAATTTAATGTGCAAGTGAATTGCAGATGTCTAATAACGGACTTCCACACTACCTTAGAGGTTCCGTATGTAGCGCGTTAGATTTTTAAGGAGCTTCTACAATAGGTGTAAAATGGCTAGTACAAGTGTGAAACCAATCCCATTTACTAATGGGATTGTATGGAAACTTGAACTTGGGTTTGGACTAGCCTTTTAGTGCCTATTGTTGAAACTCCTTCGGAGTGAATCTTCGCCAGTAGCCCTATTATAACACATTTCGTGCTATGCATGGTCGGAAATTGCATTGGATACTTACTTCCCGTGATATTTTCTAAAACACTTCTAAAACACATCATGTAATGTCGTATTATGTGTTGGACAGTGTTTTAGAAAATATCACGGGAAGTAAGTATCCAATGCAATTTCCGACCATGCATAGCACGAAATGTGTTATAATAGGGCTACTGGCGAAGATTCACTCCGAAGGAGTTTCAACAATAGGCACTAAAAGGCTAGTCCAAACCCAAGTTCAAGTTTCCATACAATCCCATTAGTAAATGGGATTGGTTTCACACTTGTACTAGCCTTTTTACACCTATTGTAGAAGCTCCTTAAAAATCTAACGCGCTACATACGGAACCTCTAAGGTAGTGTGGAAGTCCGTTATTAGACATCTGCAATTCACTTGCACATTAAATTCGTATTCAGCGACCCCAAAAACCCCTGAGTACCAAGTTTCAAGCAAATCGCTTTAGATTTTAAAAAAGTCGTCCTCCATATTGGATCCGCCATCTTGAATTTTGAAAAACTAACATCAGATTCGTAATCAGCGACCCTAAAAACCCCCGAGTACCAAGTTTCAAGCAAATCGCTTTAGATTTTTAAAAAGTCGTCCGCCATATTGGATCCGCCATCTTGAATTTTGAAAAACTAACATCAGATTCGTAATCAGCGACCCCAAAAACCCCCGAGTACCAAGTTTCAAGCAAATCGCTTTATATTTTAAAAAAGTCGTCCGCCATATTGGATCCGCCATCTTGAATTTTAAAAAACTAACATCAGATTCGTAATCAGCGACCCCAAAAACCCCCGAGTACCAAGTTTCAAGCAAATCTAAAATGTTTTAAAAATTCGTGATTTTTAATAATTTTTAATAATTATTTATAGTTTTTATTAAAAAATAGGAAATTTTAGGCATAATTTTGTTTACATAATTTTAAAGCTCTATCCTTCCTGAAAAGAACGCACCAAGGTTGAATGAAAAATATTAATTTTCTTGGAAGTTATTGAGGTTTTTGTAGGTGGGACATATATGTCCCAGGGGCGTTAAAGGGTTAATTCATGAAATATGGTAAAGGTTTTATGAAAGTTTATTACTAATTTAAATTTTATTAGTGGAGAAGGAAAAGAGAAAAAAATGTGTTGAATGTTTTCTAGTTAATAATTATGGGTACTTTAGGTACTTAATTTTTGTCTCTTTATACTTCATTAAAAAAATTTTCTTTTAAAAAAAAATTTTAATTTGTTATTAAACAAAAATTTTGTTTTCGTTGAACTATATTTTAGTTTGCATTTGTTAAATGTAAATAGGTTTTTTCTTAAAATTAAAAAAAATAATTATAAATTCGACGATTTTAAGTGCTTGAAAAGGATAATTCGAAAATTTATACTTGAATTTCTTAAATAATTTCGTTGTTATTTGGTATAAATATTTTTGTATGTCTAGAATTCAACTCTTACTTTTTTAAACATAATTAAATATTATAGAATTTCTAATTATATAAGAAAATTGTATTAAGATGATTTAAAATCTGAATTTAATTTTTGTAGTATTTAATTTATTCGTTTAGTTACTTTTCATGTTTATATATTCCGGTTTCCTTAGATTTTTCTAAAATAACTTTATTTTCAACGGAGTTTACTTCAAAAAAAAATTTGAAATATTTAAGATTTCTTTTCTTGAAATTGTATTTAAATAATTATTTACTAGATACTTTGAATAATCTTGAAATCTCTTGTTTTAATTAGAAAAGTTTAGTTGAATTTATTTTTAATTAAAAAAATTATTAAATTTTATTTGAATTAACTGACAAGAAATTTATTCTGGGTTTACATATAACAAAATATTAAAAGTGATGAATTTATTAGAAACTTCTTTGTTAAAAATGTTTTTAAAAATGACTTTTAGAGTAGTCGAAAAAGAAAACAAGTGCTGCTTATTTCTTTACACACGAGGCTCTAGGCCGGTATATCTATATATGTATATAAAGTACTATATGGATATACTCGATGCATGGCTCTCCTCGGTTTCTCTCCGCTTCCTCACCTTCGTAGGCGCCCCGCATGTTCCGCGACTATCACGAAGCAATGCGTTGCTTCATGCGTTTGTTCTTTGCTTCTCTACCTTTACCAGCTCCCCGGTGTTTCACCACTTCCTCGAGCACCCACAAGCTTACATCCATGCATTGCAATGTTATTTTTAGTTTTAAAATTTTCTCTTAAAAAAGGGAAAATACAAATAAAATTTTCGAAGTATTTTAATTTAATAATTAATTAATTATTAGATTTTTTAATCACATTTTACTGAATTCATGTTTCTTAGTGCGAAGATTAATAATTAAAATTTTATTAGTTAATTTTTTAAAAAAACGATATGCACTTCAAATTTTCTTTTAAAATCGAATTCTCGCAAAAATTTTTAAATCCGAAAAATAAAATTGTTGGAATTCTCAATTCCATTGTTTTAAAATAATTTTATTTTTCTAAACAAATAATTGAAAAATTTCTAAAATAATTAAAATTTCTTTACATTTTTTTAAAATAATTTAATTTTTTTTTAAAACAGAATTTTAACTTAAATTTTTCGAAAATAATGTTAGTTGTAATTATAATTTTATTTTTAAAATATAAAGTCCCTCTTAAAGTTTTAATTCAAATTTTTTTTATTGTAAAAATCATGTTATTTTATTATTATTTAATAGTTACAATTATTGAACTTCTCTTAAATTTTTATAATTTCAAATTTCTGAATGTTTAATTAATGATTTATATCATTTTTTTAAACCAAATTTCCCTTCCGAAATTTTTTTTATATTGAAAGTAAGTAGGAAATTCGATCCGTGGAAGGTAAAAGTATAGACATATTGGTTTTATGTCATATTTTATTGATGTCAAATAATTAAAAAATTAAAATTAAAATTTCGTGCTATGCATGGTCGGAAATTGCATTGGATACTTACTTCCCGTGATATTTTCTAAAACACTTCTAAAACACATCATGTAATGTCGTATTATGTGTTGGACAGTGTTTTAGAAAATATCACGGGAAGTAAGTATCCAATGCAATTTCCGACCATGCATAGCACGAAATGTGTTATAATAGGGCTACTGGCGAAGATTCACTCCGAAGGAGTTTCAACAATAGGCACTAAAAGGCTAGTCCAAACCCAAGTTCAAGTTTCCATACAATCCCATTAGTAAATGGGATTGGTTTCACACTTGTACTAGCCTTTTTACACCTATTGTAGAAGCTCCTTAAAAATCTAACGCGCTACATACGGAACCTCTAAGGTAGTGTGGAAGTCCGTTATTAGAC
The DNA here is from genome assembly GCA_032872475.1 of Leptopilina myrica (nomen nudum). Taxonomy (NCBI): domain Eukaryota; kingdom Metazoa; phylum Arthropoda; class Insecta; order Hymenoptera; family Figitidae; genus Leptopilina; species Leptopilina myrica (nomen nudum). Next base: position 34,162,925 of record CM065463.1, on the reverse strand, counting down.
ATCTGCACTTCACATGCACATTAAATTCGTATTCAGCGACACCAAAAACACCCGAGTACCAAGGTTCAAGCAAATCGCTTTAGATTTTAAAAAAGTCGTCCGCCATATTAGATCCGCCATCTTCAATTTTGAAAAACTAACATCAGATTCGTAATCAGCGACCCCAAAAACCCCCGAGTACCAAGTTTCAAGCAAATCACTTTAGATTTTAAAAAAGTCGTCCGCCATATTGGATCTGCCATCTTGAATTTTGAGAAACTAACATCAGATTTGTAATCAGCGACCCCAAAAACCCCCGAGTACCAAGTTTCAAGCAAATCGCTTTATATTTTAAAAAAGTCGTCCGCCATATTGGATCCGCCATCTTGAATTTTAAAAAACTAACATCAGATTCGTAATCAGCGACCCCAAAAACCCCCGAGTACCAAGTTTCAAGCAAATCGCTTTATATTTTAAAAAAGTCGTCCGCCATATTGGATCCGCCATCTTGAATTTTAAAAAACTAACATCAGATTCGTAATCAGCGACCCCAAAAACCCCCGAGTACCAAGTTTCAAGCAAATCTAAAATGTTTTAAAAATTCGTGATTTTTAATAATTTTTAATAATTATTTATAGTTTTTATTAAAAAATAGGAAATTTTAGGCATAATTTTGTTTACATAATTTTAAAGCTCTATCCTTCCTGAAAAGAACGCACCAAGGTTGAATGAAAAATATTAATTTTCTTGGAAGTTATTGAGGTTTTTGTAGGTGGGACATATATGTCCCAGGGGCGTTAAAGGGTTAATTCATGAAATATGGTAAAGGTTTTATGAAAGTTTATTACTAATTTAAATTTTATTAGTGGAGAAGGAAAAGAGAAAAAAATGTGTTGAATGTTTTCTAGTTAATAATTATGGGTACTTTAGGTACTTAATTTTTGTCTCTTTATACTTCATTAAAAAAATTTTCTTTTAAAAAAAAATTTTAATTTGTTATTAAACAAAAATTTTGTTTTCGTTGAACTATATTTTAGTTTGCATTTGTTAAATGTAAATAGGTTTTTTCTTAAAATTAAAAAAAATAATTATAAATTCGACGATTTTAAGTGCTTGAAAAGGATAATTCGAAAATTTATACTTGAATTTCTTAAATAATTTCGTTGTTATTTGGTATAAATATTTTTGTATGTCTAGAATTCAACTCTTACTTTTTTAAACATAATTAAATATTATAGAATTTCTAATTATATAAGAAAATTGTATTAAGATGATTTAAAATCTGAATTTAATTTTTGTAGTATTTAATTTATTCGTTTAGTTACTTTTCATGTTTATATATTCCGGTTTCCTTAGATTTTTCTAAAATAACTTTTTTTTCAACGGAGTTTACTTCAAAAAAAAATTTGAAATATTTAAGATTTCTTTTCTTGAAATTGTATTTAAATAATTATTTACTAGATACTTTGAATAATCTTGAAATCTCTTGTTTTAATTAGAAAAGTTTAGTTGAATTTATTTTTAATTAAAAAAATTATTAAATTTTATTTGAATTAACTGACAAGAAATTTATTCTGGGTTTACATATAACAAAATATTAAAAGTGATGAATTTATTAGAAACTTCTTTGTTAAAAATGTTTTTAAAAATGACTTTTAGAGTAGTCGAAAAAGAAAACAAGTGCTGCTTATTTCTTTACACACGAGGCTCTAGGCCGGTATATCTATATATGTATATAAAGTACTATATGGATATACTCGATGCATGGCTCTCCTCGGTTTCTCTCCGCTTCCTCACCTTCGTAGGCGCCCCGCATGTTCCGCGACTATCACGAAGCAATGCGTTGCTTCATGCGTTTGTTCTTTGCTTCTCTACCTTTACCAGCTCCCCGGTGTTTCACCACTTCCTCGAGCACCCACAAGCTTACATCCATGCATTGCAATGTTATTTTTAGTTTTAAAATTTTCTCTTAAAAAAGGGAAAATACAAATAAAATTTTCGAAGTATTTTAATTTAATAATTAATTAATTATTAGATTTTTTAATCACATTTTACTGAATTCATGTTTCTTAGTGCGAAGATTAATAATTAAAATTTTATTAGTTAATTTTTTAAAAAAACGATATGCACTTCAAATTTTCTTTTAAAATCGAATTCTCGCAAAAATTTTTAAATCCGAAAAATAAAATTGTTGGAATTCTCAATTCCATTGTTTTAAAATAATTTTATTTTTCTAAACAAATAATTGAAAAATTTCTAAAATAATTAAAATTTCTTTACATTTTTTTAAAATAATTTAATTTTTTTTTAAAACAGAATTTTAACTTAAATTTTTCGAAAATAATGTTAGTTGTAATTATAATTTTATTTTTAAAATATAAAGTCCCTCTTAAAGTTTTAATTCAAATTTTTTTTATTGTAAAAATCATGTTATTTTATTATTATTTAATAGTTACAATTATTGAACTTCTCTTAAATTTTTATAATTTCAAATTTCTGAATGTTTAATTAATGATTTATATCATTTTTTTAAACCAAATTTCCCTTCCGAAATTTTTTTTATATTGAAAGTAAGTAGGAAATTCGATCCGTGGAAGGTAAAAGTATAGACATATTGGTTTTATGTCATATTTTATTGATGTCAAATAATTAAAAAGATAGCGACGTTTCGATGACTTGGTTTGTCATCATCATCAGGCAAGGCCTTAAATAAATAAACAAAAAATTTTTTTACACCAAAAATAAAAACGAACCAAAAAATAAGGATAAAAAGAACAAATTATAAAAATCAAAAAAAAAATTAATTTAAAAGTAATAAATTTAACAAAGTTATTTACCACATCACAAAAACACGTTACATATTAAATTCGCACAGTAATAACTGGCACGTCGAGTTTTTGAGAGCGTTTCGTCAAGACTAAAATCGTTTTTACAGAAAAATAGAACTCTAGATAAATTGGAGGAGTCAATGAACTTAGATGTAAACAGCACGTGTAACAAGGTGACAATATTTTGAAGAAAGAAATCAATCATGAATTTAATTTGCTTATTAAGGGAAAATAAATTTTATTTAGGTATAAAATATATCCTCTTTTTTATTAATTGTATGTTTGTTAATTTTTATGTGAAGCATTTCAGAAAAACATCGTTTATTGAAATTTGGTTCACGATCAAGAATTTTTGCATTTTCCCAGTCAAATTCATGATTGAATTCAGTTTGATGCGCTTTGACTACAGTTTTGATGTTGTTTTTATTATTTTTGTGTTCGTTAATGCGTGTTTTTAGAGCACGTTTTGATGGTAAATATTATCAACAAATTGAAGGTACCCCTATGGGTTCTCCAATTTCTTCATTTTTTGCTGATATTGTTATGGACGACTTGGAAAGTGACTGCCTTAAAAAACTTAAATTAGAACATAATTGCAAACCAATTTTTTATTTCCGTTATGTGGACGATACTATATTGTGTATACATAAAGACCACATTGATATGGTAGTCGACACATTTAACTCTTATCATCCAAAATTAAAATTCACTTATGAACTTCAAGTAAATAATCTAATTAACTATTTAGATATTTCTATAATTAACAAAAATAATAAAATTACTTATAATTAGTATCAAAAACCATCTTCCTCTGGCAGACTTATCAATTTTTTTCAAGTCATCCATCACAACAAAAAATAAATATAGTTTATAATCTCGTGGACAGAGCTACCCTATTATCACACCATTCTTTTCACAAAGACAATCTAATGAAAGTCAATAAAATTTTAATTAATAATGATTATCCCCTTGAATTTATTAAAAAACATATAAAAACTCGTTTAAATTATTTAAAATATCGTAATAAAAATATAAATTCAAAAATTATTAATGCAAAAAGTTTGTTATACAAACAAATTCCTAAAATTTGTTTACCATATAATGATCATAATTTCATTAGATTGACTAAAATCTTAAAAGCTCACAATATTCTTACTATTCCTATTGTCGACAAATCCTTAAGATCTATTGTCAAATTGGGTAAAGACCAATTAGAAAAATGGAAAGAAACGAATATTGTCTATAAATTTAATTGCAAAAAATGTCCTGCGAATTATATTGGCGAATCAAAACGTGCTCTAAAAACACGCATTAACGAACACAAAAATACTTTTTATCCTTATTTTTTGGTTCGTTTTTATTTTTGGTGTAAAAAAATTTTTTGTTTATTTATTTAAGGCCTTGCCTGATGATGATGACAAACCAAGTCATCGAAACGTCGCTATCTTTTTAATTATTTGACATCAATAAAATATGACATAAAACCAATATGTCTATACTTTTACCTTCCACGGATCGAATTTCCTACTTACTTTTAATGTAAAAAAAATTTTGGAAGGGAAATTTGGTTTAAAAAAATGATATAAATCATTAATTAAACATTCAGAAATTTGAAATTATAAAAATTTAAGAGAAGTTCAATAATTGTAACTATTAAATAATAATAAAATAACATGATTTTCAAAATTGTAATAAAATTCTTCGCAGGGATTAAATTATTTTTTGAAATAATGTCATTCTTTGGAAGGATTTCATTTTTTTTGTAAATAGTAAAATTCTTTGCAGAAATTAAATTATTATCAATAGAATTGTAATAAACTTGAAAAGGATTATTTCCAATTATAATTATAAAAAGGCAAAATTATTTTTTTTTTTAAATTGAAAAAATTATTTATGAATGCCCTTATATTTTAATTTGTCCGAGAAAAAAAATGTTGTTAGGGAATGTATTCATTTTGTATAACAACAAAAAAATGTCTTATAAAAACGGAGTAATTTTAAAGAGTTATGCTGTCTTATCTAGTGTTTTATTTAATTTGTGAGTATATTTTTAGTGACTATTTTTTTTTCTTGTATTTTTATTAATCGTGGCCCTTTTGCTTCCTCATAAAGGAAGCCTTATAGTGATGTCGATTTCCGAATTTTTTAAAATCAATTATTTTTACAAATTTTCAAGTGTAGTATATATAATTCGTCGAGAGGAACAAATTTCCGGATGTGTGTGTGTATGTATGTGTGTGTGTATGTATGTGTGTGTATGTGTGTGTGTGTGTGTGTGTATGTCACCGATTCTTGTGGACAAATTTTCTCTTGCACATCTTGATGGATTTTGATAAGATTTTGTAGGTGTATTACGGTCATGAATACCAAGAATCAGACAGAAGGATTTTCAAAAATATATATAAAAAAATTTTTTTAAACATTTTTTTAATTTTTGAAAAAATTAAAAAAAAATTTTTCAACATTTTTTTAATTTTTGAAAAAATTAATTTTTTGGTTTTTTGAAATAACTTTTTTCTATATTAAAATTTTTAATAATTCTTGTCAAAATTGCATTCCTGACATAAAAACGAATCGATTCATGTATATAAAGTATATATTTTATCAAAATTTATAGAATTAATAAATATTTTAATTTTTCACAAAAAATTAAAATTTTGTATTTTTTGACATTTTATCATAACACTTTAAAATAATTATTCTATAATAAAAAATTGAATAATTAATATTTATTCAGGGTAGTTTACCCGGTTTATTAATTATATTTAATAAACTATTATAATTATTTAACTTTTAAAATTATATATAATAATATATATTGAGGAAGCTAAATGGTCATGAAATGAACAACTTGTTTTTAGGTGTTTTGATATTTTTTTGAGTGGAGAGGTTTAATTGCACTTTCGTCTTTTAAAAAGCTGTGGATTTTGAAGTTATTTTTATGGTTATTCCCTATCATTTGTTTAGTTGTTAAGTATGTTTTTAATGTTTGTTTCCCTTTGTATTGAATCCTTTATTAATCATGGCTCTTTTTGTAGGTGGTTAGAAGCTTTTTGGAGAGGAAAAGGCATGAAGCAGTGGATTTTTGTTTTTTTTATCATTTATTTCAATTTGGAAGTGTATTTTCAATTTTTGTTTTCTCTTGTTTTTAATTTTTTGTTAACCTTGGCTCTTTTTGTAGGTGGTTAGAAGATTTTTGGAAAGGAAAAGGCATGAAGCAGTGGATTTTTGTTTTTTTTTCATTTATTTTAATTTGTAAGTATATTTTCAATTTTTGTTTTTCCTTGTTTTTAATTTTTTTGTTAACCTTGGCCCCCTTTTATGATGTGTTTTTTTTATAATAAATTTCTATATGGGTAGTTCTACAAACGAAGGAATTTTTTATGTTCAAGGTTGTTTCTTACATTAAATTTGAAAAAAATAAAATTATTTTTAATGGGAATTGTAAAACTTAATGGTTTCTATTATGTCACAAAACGTAACCCGATTTCGAAAAGTTTTTTTTTACAAAAATGAGCATTCATGTGCTAAATTCTCAGTTTCCTGGCATGTCCCAATGCGAAAATGAAAGTTAAAAAAATGGATAAACATTATTTTTAAGCATTTAAATACAAATGAACACTTGGATAATAATTTCAAATAGTTGTACTTTACAAACATTTAAATCATTGTTACATTAGTTTAAATTTTATTTAAAAAATTTTATCTTGAATGTTGGTCCTCGAATTCATTCTCAGTTTCCTGGCACAACAAAAAACGTTAAAATTATTAAGAATTTTTATTCCGATTAATTTACCATTTTTCACACTGATTAGTAAAGGTTAACTAAAGATGATAGCACATAAATTATACCTAATTTGCAGTTCAATTAACTAAAATTGTGTCTTTTGTGGTCGAAATTGACATATGGTCAGACAAATTCTCAGTATCCTGGCACGCATTTAAAAAAAATATATTTTATATTTTTATAATTTTTTTTCTCTAGGTGTCGTAGAACCTTATTCCCTTTTGACCAGTAAGCTGAAATTCTTTATTAAACGTTATTTTTCAATTTTTTAGACGAAAAATGACCAAAATTCTCAGTGTCCTGGTTCTCAGTATCCTGGCAGATTCTGCCAGAATACAAACGTGTTTATGTTTAAAATAGCGAAAAGTCAACAATTTTCAATCCTTTCAAAAAAACATTTTTTTAAAATAATTCTAATTAAATTTGTAAAAGGTTGTAAAAACTAATATTTAATTTTTACTTTGCATAAATATTTATATTGTTATTAACAAATGAAAAAAGTACTTTTCTCATGTAAAACGTTTATTTTAATGAATGTAAAATTTTGTTGTTGGTAATACTTAAATTCACTTTGATAGATAATTTAAATTTTGGAATTGTGCTATTAAGCAAACGCAATTGGTTATAAAAAATGTCATAAACAATTTATTAATTTAGACTTTATCATTCATGAATCTCTATAACATTTGTTACTCGGGGGTTTTCGAGGTCGCTGATTACGAATCTGGTGTCAGATTTCCAAAATTCAAAATGGCGGATCCAATATGGCTGACGAATTTTCAAAAATTGCATGCAATTTACACAAAACTTGTTACCAGGGGGTTTTTGAGATCACTGATTACGAATCTGATTTCAGATTTCCAAAACTCAAAATGGAGGATCCAATATGGTAACCAAATTTTTATTAATTTGTCGGATTTATCTAAAATGTATATTCAGACACTTTTAGGGTCACTAAATCCAAATTTTTGGAAACTTTTATTTCAACTGCCACTTAGATATTAGGGTGTGCCTTAGTGTTAATCAAGTGCCTTAAATGTGGTCTAAATGTTATTCATAGTAAACAATATTTGTTAGTCTGATTGTTATTTTTAAAAAATAATCCTTTGATAAGTTATATAAATCCTAGATGGATTAAAGCGATGCATCTTATTCTAATTTATTTTGGTATTAAAATAACACCTTGCCATTTATTGCGATAATAAATGTTAGGTTTTTATGAAATTTAATTTTAATACTTAAAATCTAACGTTGGATTTATAATCAGCAACACCAAACACCATAAAACATTTCGTTTTAAACAAAGCAACAAGTTCCGTGTAAGTTTCATACAATTTTTGAAAATTCGGCGGTCATATTGGATCCGCCTTTTTAAATTTTTGAAATCTAACACTTAATTCGTAATCAGCGACTTAGAAAACCCCCGAGTAACAGGTTTCGTGTAAATTGCATGCAATTTTTCAAAATTTGTCAGCCATATTGAATCCGCCATTTTGAATTTTGGAAATTTTACATCAGATTCGTAATCAGCGACCTTGAAAGCCCCTGAGTAACAAAAGTTATCAAAATATATACATTATTTTGTGAGCAATTGTTAATTTTCTTTTCATAACCTGGGTCACGCGGTTAAATTATTTATAAATAGCTGTAAAATATGCAATTTGTCATTTTTTGACTGGACACTTTTAGGTATCTTTGATAATACTATTAACTTGAATTTAAATTACTTTTTAAGACCTGAACGTAAAAAAATTGTTGTGTCAAAATTTTCTCCATTTTCTTCCTTCGTTTGTAGAACTACCCATATAATTACTTTAAATAGATATGTAGTATTTTGAAGGATTGTTTAATGAGAAAAAATAAATAAATTACTTAAAGTTATTTTAATTATTCTATCCCTTTTTGTTCAAGTTTGTAAATTAAAATGTTTTTTGTTTTTATTTTTATTTTTTTTACATCTATTTAATTTTTCTAAAATTAGGATTTGTTTGTTTGTTTAAAAAAAAAATTTTTTTTATCCTTTCCTAAACTGGTTTGCCCATATCTTGGAGGAATAATGTGAGGGGATGCTTCTATGGAGTTCGTCGGAGAATTCTACATCGTTCCCGATTTTTGGTCTTCTTTTGGAGTTCCTATTCTACTATGTCTAAACCATGACATTCCTGAGAATTGGATACAATTTTCGGTTTGAGGGAAGAGTCCCCAATAAAAGATTATTAGTTAATTTAACACATTAATTTTTTATTTATTAGTTAATCTTATCCCCTATTAGGTTATTAGTTATTTTCTTTACTTTTGTATAGGTATGCATATGTGCTTTAGGGTCACTTGTATTTATTTACCTGTTAGTGTTAGTTTGTTATTATATAAAATCTTTATTCGTATTTACATTGAATTAGTTGATAGTTGGTTAGTTTTATCCTTTAGTTTCTTTTATTTGTATATTGTCTTAGATTAGTTTAAAGGTAGTGTTTGCTTAGCTTTTTAGTTATTATATTTAAGTCCTTTTTTTATAAGATAGTCTATTTACATTTTTTATATCGGTTTTGTCGTTTTGTTTAGGCTATGTCTACGTATTTAATTTCGGGTGTTTCTGTATATCGTAATTTCGAGATTGGGTTTTCTCGTATCGTTTTTTCTTTTCGTATTTCGTATTTCTAGTTTTCGTATTCTAGTTTTCGTATTTCTAGTCCTTTTTCTATTTCTTGTAATTTTTCGTCAGTTTCCATTTTTCTCCAAATTGGTCGTACTTCGTTTGATGTTGTTGTCTCTTTTTTTGGATTCATTGTTTTTAGGATCGGTGAAATTTCTTCTAGTTTTAATTCTATTTTTGGTGCATAAATATATTCTTCGGGGTTGTTTATTATTTGCAGTGTAGGTAATTTTATCGTGTCCGTCTTTAAGGTGCATTTAGGTGATAATTTAATAATTCCTATTCCCTTCAATTGAAAAGTATTGACTTTTATTTTGGGGCAGATTAAATATGCAGTTTCTTCTTTTGTTAGTGAATATAACCAATTTCCTGTTGTTATTAAAGGTTCCCACAGTGGTTGTTGATTATTGGTGATTCGGATGTCACAACTTCTTAAGGTGTTATTATTAGGTTCCCTTAGTAATTCTGATTTACAACTTGGTGCTAAAATGATGTCATAGATTCCTTGTGTTGGGTAACAAACATATCTTCCTTCTATTAATTGGCACGTCCTTAGTTGTTCTTCTTCTAAATAAAAGTAATGCCTTCCTTCTATACTAGTAGCGATGTATTTGGAGTGGGGTGTAATATACGCTCTGTTTCCATTTGTTCCTATAGATTGTAGTACTGGTAACTCATGCATTTTATATAGTAAATATTTTTCTTTTTCCAAGAGAGGGATATCTAGTGTTATAAATAAATTTTCTTCTTTTGCCTGTATTCCTATTTTTGATATCTCTGTAATTGTTGCTACATTTAAGTTGTCTATATGCATAGGATATTCCTGGTTTTCTAAAAATTTATGTGCTTCGGTTGCTATTGTTTTTATCTGCTCGTTGTTCAATAATTTTGGATGTAATTTTCCTTCTATAGGTCTGAATATTACGTTTAAAGTTTCCTCTAATCCGTGTTTATAAGTTTCTATTTGTTCGTTCCGTTGTTTTGATGTTTTTTGAAACTGCAGCATGAAATCTGTGGTGGTTAATTTAGATTCTACTTCAAACATTTCTTCTTCGAGTTTATAGAGCCTTTTTCTTTCTTCTTCGGATCTGTTATGTTGTTGATGTGCTAAATCATATAAATTTTGTGAATCTGCTCGTACTAAATGGGTTGTTCCCCTACTAGATGTGATATGTTCTTCTGTGCCTCGTTTAATTCTGTGAAGAGTTGTTCGTATCTTTCTCCATCGTCATAAGTTAGTATTCCTATGGTCGGTCCTGCAATTTTTCCTATAATTCCTATTAATGGCGTATTTCTTTTCTTCCTACTATGAAACGAAGGTTCTTGGTTTGTTATTGATTGTTGTTTCAGTTCTTTTGTGACGTCCATTAATTGTTCCCGTAGTAAGTTTGCTACTGTAATTTCTTTTTTAAACATTTGGTATTCTAAAAAATCTTCGCAACTTATTTTCATTATTTTTTCACAGGATGTTTCTATTTTTTTATATTCTGTTTCCAAATTAGGTAAATGTGTTTTGAACGTGTCAGTGTCTAATCGTATTATTGTTCTCCATGTGCCTGATATGCGTTGTAGATTTGGCATGAGTTCGTAAAAGAGTCCTGTGTTCTTGTTTAAGGGTGTAATTGTAATTGAAGAATTTACATCATTTATTTCTATTAACCTGAATATTCCTAGCATTATGGTGCATATTTTAAAATAGCTCTTTATTTTCTGTAATCAAAATGAAATTTTATATTTAGTTTTCTTCTATATCTATTTGTTGGTTAGTTTCTATTGCTAACCTAGCTAATCTATCTGCTTCTTCATTTCCTATTATTCCGCTATGTCCTGGTTCATATATTAATTCTATTTCTAAGTTTGTTATGTCCCGAGCAAAAGAAAGGCTTTTAAATAAATTTGATTATTTAGTTAAAAGAGGTTGTAAAACCAGTTAGCTGATTAATCAGGTTGGTAAGGCCTGATCTTTATTTTTATAGTAGGATCGTGATCACTTGTCAAAACTATGGGTTTTGCGTTAAAAACAAGAATAATATTCCTTTTATGAATTTATTGTTTACAACATTAATTAAAATTACAATTATTACAATTCATTACTTACGTTTATTACACAATATTCGTTGACAGAATACAGCAAAGTCGTTATATTTAGGTTCTTGATTGGTTTCGTTTCAAGTGAATGAAACTTAAAGTTTGTTATGTTACACTTATGTAACTTTCACAACTTTGTAAGAGTTTTGCTATAAATTAACAGTTTCACGTTATCCAAGTGTTAAATTATTTATCTTGCACCTTTTACGGAAAGAAACTTGTTTCTAAGTGATAACAATATAACTTGCACCTTTTACGGAAGGAATTAATGAAATTTACACTGTTAATTTTGTATAACAAATACGACAGTTAAAACAACAAAATTAATGATTCTAAGTGTTAAATTATTATCTTGCACCTTTTTACGGGAAAGAAACTTGTTTCTAAGTGATAAATAATCTAACTTGCACCTTTTACGGAAAGAATTCGATAACTCGCGTTTAAACTGAAGGGTCGCTCTACAATGATACTATTCGCTCTGAATTACACCGGAACTTTTGACAATCGCTCTTGATTTTGCATTGGCTTATATAGGACTTTTGGTCTATGTATCGTGTGGGGAAATTAGCAAAAAACACGTTTCTAGTCAAAAGAGCATGTAACACGTTCCTAGCCAAAAGAGCATTTGTCACGTTTTTATCTAAAAGAGCATTGAGCACATACAGATGTAATATGATCTTTTATTTTTCATTCTAGTTTCTATATATCTATTATTGAGAATTATAATCAATGCTTGAATTGATATTTATTGAATTCAAACATTGATACGGCTTTTGCTCTATTAATCGAATCTACAGTCGATTATCGATTAATCGATTGTCGACTATCGATTAATTTTTCGATTCGACCAATTTAAAGGAATTTTAAATTAATTGTTTGGTAATAAACGTAAATTAACAGTAATTGAAAGTTATTAGTTATTTTAAATAATTGTTCTTAATAATATTAATTAATTTCATAATTTACGTTTATTTCTCTGTCATTCTTTTCAGTCATGCGTCATCTTTTTCATTCATGGCTTTGACACTTGTCGCAAAGGCATAGTACGTGATTCAGTTTTACTATTTCATTCATATGAGTAGTAACACGTGCTAATGACTCATGTGAATGAAGAATTATAATATTTAATTATGATTTCTATTTTTATATTTCTATATACGGGATTCGTGAAAAGTAATGTATTAAATTAAATCATGCCTTTGGACATTGTTCAATTATTATATTTATAATTCTCATTTAGTTAATTGATTAACTAAATTAGCAATTATTATTAATTCACAAATTTTAAAATATTACGGGATGTAACAGTCCTCCCTCCTTAAATCGTTCTTCGTCCTTGAGGAACTTAAAAAGTGTATTGCGAATATTCATGATTTTATAATCTAGTGATTTTGAGTGAGTTTAATAGTTTCTACAATAATTATTTTGCTGACAAGGTAAGTTGACAATTTTAGTTTACTTTGGAATGTGGTGAACGTGTCTTTAGATAGGATACATGAAGGATGAGGTAAGTTGTTATGGAAATATTGGCGAAATGTCCCACGGTCCAGATGTTCATCCTGAGACAAAGGATTTGCTGTTGTCATCAGTTTTTGGGCCTGGTGATCTCGGGATCTGCGATCTTCATGTTCATCATTCGCTTCAGTTTTCCTTTGATAATGAGTGATACCAGTTCAGTAAGCGACGCATCGACGGTTGATTTCGACAGTTATTGTGTGGAAAATATGGTTTCAATATCGTCGTTTCGTTTGAGATTTCCTTATGGTGAGACAGCTTAGTGCTTATTTTCCTTTTTGTTTACCTTTTCTTTATTTTGTGTGGTTAATAATATCTCCTTCACTTTTATTTATCATGAGTGAAACAAATATAAACGACGGTAATGATAATAGCGACGATTATATTGAACAATTCAATTTGGATTTATTTAATGATAATGAGAATCCGGAAGAAAACGTGCGTGAGTTGAGTGACAATCTAAATATAGTAGAAAATCACAGTGTAGATAGTCATCCTGTTATAGAAGAGACAATTGTATTGCCTTCAACGTCATCAGGACAAAACGCTATCGGATTGACGGCTGAAATTCCCACAGAGTATGGTGCAAATTTTCCTTCGACCAGTGCTGCATCCGCTGTTAGTTTTCCAACGTTAAACATTGAAATCTGTGATTACGATAATTTAACTCGGCCATTGGGACCTTCAGTTTCCAGTTCTTCGAGTTTTCATGTTTCTCAACATAGACTTCTGGGATTAAGGATTGTCGACATAGAGGAATCACTGGGCATTTATCAATTTGCTATTTGGAGAGTGCCTTACAGAAACGCCGCACGAATAATTTGTGATTTGTGTTCTTCGATTTTTGAAAGTCCTTTTGACATTAATGAATTTAAAATAGTTAGACGGTTAGATTCCAGACGTAAGGGGGTAATAGTGCGTGTTTCCAGTGCAAGTTTAAAAAAACTGATTTTTACACTAAAACACATTTTTTTGTATAGAGGCTATCACATAGATATTCTATAGTGTAATTAATTTTGTGTAACTTTATGTTTTTAGTTTGGTGTTTATATTTTTAACTTGATTTTCTTCCATTGTTTATGTTGTTTGTAGATTCTCCTAATTGTCATCGGCCCTTTAAAGTGCAATTGTTGGCTCGCATTATGTTTGGAATTACCGAATTGCACCGGATATCCAGAGAAGTAAGGGATTTACGATGTTCTCGCGGATATGTATCGGATTATAAAGTGACCAATAATCATTCCGACTCGCAATTGAAACTCACTTTTCGAAGGATACCAAATTCTTGGTCGATAGTGACTGGAAACGTGGACAAAATACGTAGTCTGAAGATTTCTAAGGCGAAATTGGAGAGAAATTTAATGCGTTTGGTGGCAGCTCTAATTACTCCTTCCCAAAACGAGGCACGTCTCATGAGGTAGTTTGAATTCTCTATTTATCCTTTATCCTAATTACACTTTATTCATATTTCCATTGATTTTCTTTTCTTAATTTCAGCATGCGGGGAAGAAGCGGACGTTTTTGTTGCTGTGGAAGGTTTAGATCGATGGATCGGAGAGATCTGGTAAACATTCGTGACGTCAGGGGCACAAATTCCCCAATGACAGATCCCGAGGAAGAAGAAATAGATATAATTAATTAATTATTACAATTTTTTATATATATAAATTCCTTTTTTTTTTTTTTGCATACACATACATGAACATGCATACATACATTCACACATATACTTCTACAAACAGTAATTGTATATACTTTCGTATTTTATAATAAATTGGTTGTTTTTAATATAACATTTTTGTGTTTGAATTTACCTTTGCTTATTTGTCCAAATTTTATTACAATTTTTGCAGTTTTAGCTTTTCCTTTTAATTAATTGACTTACATTATTAAAAAAAAAATTTTTGAACTCAAATCTATTTTGACTTAAAACAGTATATTTATTTGTGGATTCATCGATTATTATTGATTAATTTGGCAGTCTAAATAATATTCAATTTTCTTAAGTCATTTTGTTAAAATTTTAATTGCCTTTAATTTCTTTTATATAAATTTTTGTTAAAATCGATTAATCTATTGATTAAATCGATATTTCAAGTAGAGTACGGCGAGAGAATTATCAAGGAAGCATAAATGCGCAGGGAGTCTATCTATAGGTTTGAGCGGAGATCGAGCGACTTTCAACGCCTGAATCATCGGTATGGTCGATATGCAATCCTATATGGACCAGGAAACTTATAATTTTTTTTAAATTGGTTAACAATCTCCTTTAAATTACAATAGTAATACTTCATTGATTTTAATATGTATTTTCTCTTTTCACGGATTATTTATTATTATTGTTATTTTCATCAATATTATTAAATTTTCAATAATAAATTCTATTACAGTTTATTAAAAGTTTATTTGAATTTTATTCTTTATTTAATAATGATGATAAAATTTAATTAAAGGTTACAATTGTTAGTGGAAAAATTTTGTTTTGTTTTGTTTTTTTTTATTTATTTATTTATTTTTTTGAAATCAATTCACTATTTAATAATTAAATTATTAATTAATTAATAGTGTAATCAACTTTATAATTATTTATTCATTTACCTATTTATTATTAATATATATATTTGTTTTTATTTAATTTTGCAAAATTGACTATGTGTGATAATACAATTCATTTTTGTGTTTATTTTCTATCAATTATTATTGATAATTCGATAATATTAAGGTTTTTAGAGCAGGAAACATAGCAAGCGAACATGCATGGTAAGAGTGTACGCGACAACGAGGCCCGTATGTGTTGGAGACTTGAATGCCGCTCGATCTCGCCTATCGCATAAGGGTGTAAGCGACAACGAGGCCGTATGCGTTGAAGATTTTAATGCCGCTCAATCTCGCCTACTGTATGAGAGAGATGTGGGCCTGGCTATACTACTATTGGGCATGAGGCGTGGCAGTAGTATTAGCCACGCGGCTCATACTCCTGCCTCGCAGCCATCCTCTGTTGCTTTCATGCCTCCCTGATACTTTCAGCTTCACGCGGAGACTTTTACTGGCATTTATTATTAACAATAATTGTTAATAATGTCATAATTAATGAATTATCTTGTAATTTAATTGAATTTTATTAATATTCTTAATTTTAAGATGTTTTCTTTTTATTCTATATTTATTCTTAAATTTCGACAACAATTAATTAATATAATATTAATTAATTATTGTTTAATGCGTTATTAATTAGCTATTTTAATATTTTATTAATAATCATTAAGTTGATCAATAATTTATCGTTTAATTCATACTTATATATATATATATATATATATATATATATAAATTTTTTGATTAATTTAATTGTTTGTAATTATTTTGGCCAATTATAATTAACGGAACCAATTACAAACAATTATAATTATTATTCTAATCTAGTATTTGTTAATTATTTGTTTAGGAATTACTAAATTGTTAATAGAATGTTTTAGTTAATAATCATTAATTATTTATCAATGAAAAGCTTAGTTATTATTATTTTTAATTGTTAAATATATATATGCATTTCTGTTAATGTTGGTTAATTAAGATTTGTATAAGCATATTTAGTATTTATAAGCATCAATGTTGATTTTTTTTTTGTAATTTTTATTCGATTTTCATCGTGAATAGCGAATTTTAAAATTTGAATTTGAATTATTTGCCGCTTTTTCATGATGGTTGCCGAACAAGACATGCGCGATATATACATAGCTTCAGGGTCGATTCATGCGATCGATGTTTGTGAGCTTAAGGTTTTCAGCGCGCTGATTTGAATTGTGTCGCCTCTTGACGGTTTATAGTAGCCTGGTTATTTCAACTCTGTTAGTGGCTCTATTTCTTTAAATTTTTCGGGATTTTTGGGCCTGGTCCTCCCTTTTTAGAGTGTACATTGTCCCCAATGTATGTGAGCTCCAGTTGGACCAATAATCCTTATACATTTGATCGATTGTTATTCGATCTTTGTCTTCTCTTTGTTACGACTTTATAAAGTACGTATAGGTTTTTAACTACTATCAATGCTATCAATAATAATAATATTTTGAAAGCTATTGATATATAATTTACAGCGTCAGATATGTGTCCCAAAAATGGAATTTCCATCTGTAACATCAAATTTATTTTAGTTTTTATTCTTATTTTAGTTTTTATTAAAATGAGGAGGAAAGAAGAAGGGGACCGCCAAATCCCCTTCCTTCATTTTCTTTCGTCCTTCTTTTAATTTTTATTTATTGATTAATTAGTACTACATATGGTTTTATAATATTCTTATTGATATGATATTGATTAAGGGTATAATATATGGATTATTCGTATTTTATTGGTATATAATGGATATACTTAATTTTTAACAATATTGATTATATTTTATTGATTATATTTTTTAATTAAAGTTTGAAGTAGTGTTTTTATCTGATCCAAGTGTTTTTTCTACTTCATAGTTTTTATTAATAAGTTAGAATATTGATTATAATATAGGTTATAAAGGTAAGTTATGATTATTTAATAATATTATTGATTAATTATATTTTAGAGAAGTAATAAGGGTTATATTATTTGATTATTATCTAATATTTTATAATATCAATATGTAATTCTTGGTGTAATGTATTAATTCTTATAATTATTGATTAAGCATGGTATTAATTATAATTGATTATAATTTATATTTTAAGTAAATATTTGAATATAAGTATAATATTTTGTGATTATATGTTTTGTAATAATGTGATTTTCATAATTATTTACAACTTGATAAACATTTTGTTTATTATTTAATAATCACATTATTTATAATTTATTTAAAGATATCTTAATGGTAGGGGCGAAATTTGAATTTTCGTTTCTCATTAACAGTCGGTATATTAGATAATTAGTGGTTACATTATCTATATTTTGACAGTTGGTAATTTAATTCATTATTTCATTGTTTATTATTTGAATTTTTAGTATAATTTTTTTTTGTTATTAATTAATGGCATTTTGTTTTTAAAATATTACATGTCTTATTATTATTTTGTATTTTATTTATTGGTTGTTAATTTGATTTGGATGCTGTGTTTTTATGATCTCATCTAAGGGCTTTTATCGCGTTAGAATTTGCAAGGATCAGCGATTTTTGAAAATGACTCATTTTAAAACAAAACATCGAGATGAACGGAGGTAAGTCACATTCGGTTTAATTATTTATGCTTTATACTTTTTCCATGTTCTTTTAATTCTATATTTTATAACAATTTTCTCTTTTCTTTTTTCAGAAAATAATAATAATGAAGGAGATGATCGTCGTTGGGGGCATGCTGGGCCCAATGAAGGGGGTAAGATAATTTTTTGATTAGTTTACATATTTATTTAATTTTTGTATTAGTATATTAAGGTGATTTTTGGCAATAATTATTTATATTATTATTTTTTTTTGTTTCAGATTATGGCTACCAAAATTTGTTGGTTACTCGTTTTATGGGTGGGGGGAGGATTTTTGTTCGCCCTCCTTATATAAATTTAAAAATTGTTTTGGCCGGGGATGGGACGCGATACGTCCTATTCCCGGGGCAGGCTCGTTTTGGGCCTGGATGTTAATTTTTTTTTTGTATTTTAGTTTTAAGATTTTAAATAAATAATTTAATTTTAATTAAATACTTGTTAATTTATTTATTAGTTCCCTATTTGTATTTTCTTTCCTTCTTTTTTTTTGAATGTCCGTATTTGTGGGCTCCGCAGGTTGAGCACACGAATATGAACATGAATAATCATGGCTCGTATTTATGGGCTTTATAAGCTGGGCCCATATTTATGGGCTTTATATTTTACTTGCACTTGTGTGCATAAATTTAAATTCGGGTGGGGAATTTTGAATTTTTATTAAATCTAGAGACTTTTGTTTTCAGTAGTTTCTGAAGTTACTAGCTTTGAATTGTGTTTTGGTCATTGATTATATGTACTTAGATCGCATAGTGAATCGTATTTTAGGTTTTCATCCTTGAGAGACTGAATTTGAAGACAAGGATAGGTATAAGTTGTTTTCTCTTTCTTTATTTGAATTTTTATTTTCTTTTGTTTATTGTTCATTTGCTATTACTTATTTGTTGTTATATTAGATATATTTTCAAACCTGCTGGTTACTGAATTGAATGTATATAGATCGCGTGGCGTAAACCTACGTAAGTTCGCGTTGAGTAGTTTCTCATTGCTACCTTTATGTTCGATATATCGATACGCGATAATTCTACTTAAATGCATATTATTGTTTAATTTTAATCTGTTTTTAATAACATTTACTTATAATTAACAGAATTATTAATAATTGTCTTCCTTTTTATAATTTAATTATTATTGAGGTGTACTTTTTATTAATGAATGTAATTATGGGTTATTAGAAAAGGACAGATATATTCCGTTTTTCTTCGTTATTTACTGTAATTTACTAAATTTTTGAGTTTTGTTTTTTGATTTAATGAGTTTTTATTTTATTGTTTCTGTTTAATTATGCTTTTTGAATTTTTACTTAACAAATTTGTTTATTTATGAGAATTAACCTTTTAGAAAAGGATAGATATAGTTTGTTTTCTCCTTTTCTGGTTGAATGAGTACTGTTAATGGTTAGAATTTATTGTTTTAGGAATTTGTTTATGTTTTTCAATAGTCTGATCTTAATTTGTGTTGTAAATTATGGTCGGTTTACAATAATTTTTAAATTATTTGTGTGAAATTAAGGATTACGTTTGTTAAAAATGGTGAAATTTGATTATTTCGGAAAGTTATGGATAGTATTTATTCATTTAGTATTTGATCGAAAGCTAGTGTAATACTTAACCTTAGAACTAGCTGTCACCATCCTGATAAAATAATATTTTCAGCATGAAAATTTGTTTGAAAAATTTATTTTATTTTATTTTGTTTTAATTTAGGATTGATTATTATTAATAAATTTTTTTGATTATTTAACTAAGTAATCTTTAATATTATGTCAAATGGTTCTTAATTGTTATAATTAATCAATTATTTAAATAATTTTTAGATTTTTTAGATGGGTACAACAAGAAATTGAATTGTTTTATAGACTGTTAAAGAGAAACTTTGTAATTTTGGGTGTTTAATCCCATGAACATGTGGGGCCAGGTAGCTCCCAAAATTCGTCTGAATCATCATTTTTATCATTGAATGGGTTTTGTTTCTGTAGGATTTTCTTATTTCGAATCACGCTAAAGCAATGTTCTTTGGTATGTCCTCTTTTATAACAATACTCGCAGCAATTTTCCCATTTATACAACTTCAATTTTATTAGTGATGGTTCTTCAGGTGTCATAACATAAATTTTGTGTTTTAATGATCGTGGTTTCTCTTCTTCGCTAAAATAATACGTTTTCTCTAATTCTTTTAGTATCATTTTTGCAGCTGAATGTTCTGATTCTCGAATGGTTCTGCAACTTTCTCCCGTTACGATGAATGCATTACTATTTTTATCGTCCGTGACAATGCATTTTACTCTCCACAGTTTTCCGAATTCAGGACCAGTAGTTTTATCAACTGTGTAGGTTGGTTTATCCAAATTATATTCTGCAGTCAATTCCTCTAATATTCCTTTAGGGTAATTAATACCTTCTATGTTACCTTTGGGAAACGCATAGTTTCTTACCAACTCTCCTTGGATTGGTGGAGTGAAAATGATTGATTTTGACATCTAAAAATTAAATTGTATTATTATTTTATTCATGTGCGAGTTTTAACTTATCTACATGTTTTTGGAACCTATTTCCATTATTATTTACAAGGATTACATTGTTTTTATCAAGGATATCCACAATTGTATATGGACCATGATAGTGGGGGTCAAATTTTCTTTTCATACCTTCTATTACGACATAGGCTTTATCGCCTACTTTTCCTAAGAAAGGTTTGATTGATTTATCGTATCTTTCTTTGGATTTTGTCTTGGAGTCTATTAAATTTTTGGCTGCTAGAATTCTTATTTCAGTTAGTCTGTTTATGAGCTCTGTTAAGTAGGAACCATAGGTTTCTAATTTTTCCTCTTGTGGAAAGGAACTAGGAGTACGGGCAGTTTTACCAAAAACTAACTCGTAAGGAGTGAAATTAGTTGCTTCATGTACAGAGGTATTGTAAGCAAACATTGCAAAAGGCAATAATCTATCCCAATCGTCACAGTCTGTGGTGTATTGTTTTATATAGTCTGCTAATACAGCATGGCTGCGTTCTAAAGCTCCGTTAGTTTGTGGTCTATAACCTGAAGTTGTTACTTGTTGGACTGAATATTTTTGATAGTTTTGACATTAATTTGCCAATAAATGAAGTACCTTTATCGGTTAAAATGACTTTTGGTGCTCCGTAAACTGAAAATAGTTCTTTTGCAACTACGTGAGCAATAGTAGTTGCTGAAATGTCGGGTATTGCTACAGCTATGCAATATTTAGATAAGTGGTCTTGCATAGTTAAAATATGACAATTTCCGTCTGGGGTTGTAGGAAGTTTTCCTACAGTGTCCAATGAAACTTTGTCAAAAACGTCCAAAGGTGTGTCGGTTATAATCATTGGTTCCCTGGTTTTTGCTCTAACTAGTTTTTGAGTTTGACATGTGGGACATCTTCTCACAAATTCTGTTACTTGTTCTTTTATTCTAGGCCAGTAAAATTTTTCGCGAATTCTTCTGTAAGTTTTTACTATTCCTTTGTGTCCCGCTATTTTACTTCTATGAAATTCGCTGATGATGTCTTCTCTGTTTTCTTCTTTTGGGACAGAAACTTGTCCATAACAGATAGTTATATTAATGTCGCTTTTATAGAAAATTGATTCAATTATTTGCATTAATTCTCCTTTCCTTAATTCGTCAGTGAAATCACCGTGTCGAGAAATTCTTATTTCTTTTGCCTTTTCTTTGTGTAAAAGAATTTTTAAATCCTGTATTCCTGAAATTAAATCTTCCTTTAACACTGGATCGTAATATTTATCTTTTATTATTATAGAATATACATTATGTTTTCCTCTTGGAGTTACAAGAATTTGTCCTTTAATGGGCTTTTTACTTTTAATTTCCTCTGGATCTATTACTGCAATATCTATAAGCAATCTGCTTATTGGAGTGGTAAATTCACAATCAGCAGATAGAAAATGCACGTAATTGTTTCGATAATAAGTTAGATTTTCTCTGTGACTGGTTATATTCAAGGAATTTTCAGGTGTTTTCGAATAACATGAGGGCAAATCTGGAGGAATGCTTTCTAAGAGTGTTGTTCTTAAAGAAGTTGACTTAATTTTATTTTCCTTAGTTTCATTTTCAGCTGTATCGCTTTCTTCTTCGTTGTCTGTTTCATTTTCTGATTCGACATCTGTTTCGTGTAATGAAGTGTGATAAGGTGTTGACATAGCTTTTGGAGTTTTGAAGGTTACAGGTGTGTTGGGTTCTAATGATGCCGACCTAAAGGTTACATTTTTAGCCTTAATCTCATCTGTGTCCATTTTTCGGGGTGTTTGTTGTATTTCTTGTTCTGCTTCTTCGATTTCTTTGATTGATACTTCGCTATCTGAACTTTCTTTAGAATCATTTTCCCATATGGATTCGCCTTTAGCATAATCCCATTGGAAATCCATTTTATGAGAAAATTCTGTATGGTCTCCTGGAATTAATTCATTAGCAGCTTTGTGAATCCCTTCGTCGTCATTTCCATCAGAAAGACTAAGCCAATCTCTTGGAGATTGTGGTGAATCCATTAGCCAATCTTCATGTTGTTTTACGGATTGATTAAAACGAGATATGGAATTTCCTAGGTCCTTCGCTATTTCTTTTCTGCTTAAAAGCGTTGTGTTATCTTCTTCTTCAGAACTGTCTTCGCTTTCACTAATTGGTGGGTCTATCGTTAGTACAGTTGTTTCTGGAATTGGGAAATTTACAACTTTGGATTGCGTTTCTGGAGGTGCACTTTTAGGACCCGGTATATTCTTGATAGCTGCTGGCGGAAGTTTCAAACTGGGGAGTACACTTCTACTTGCCTTTTGAATAGGAGGAATTGGTGTTTCTCTCTCTTCGTCAGTGCTACTTTCAGATGTATTTTCGTCTATTGTTTTTATTCTGGGTTGTAATGCTCTTCTTTGTGATACTCTTGAACCAATGGTACTTTGGTCTAGTGTTTTTTAGGATTTTTGTCAATACGTTTGTTAATCAAAATTTTTACTTGTTTTTGATCATTACTGGTTTGGGAATTTTCGTCGATATCCTCTTCCATAACATTTCTGGATAGAGCATCGGCATTTGTGTTTAATTTTCCTGATTTGTGTTGAAATTCGTACTCATAATCTCTTAATTTTAATCTCCATCTTATTAATCGTTGTCCTGGATCCTTTATAGTGTCGATCCATCTCAATGGCTCGTGGTCGCTGACTAAAGTGAATTTCTTACCATAAATATAAGGTCTAAAATGATGAACTGCATATAGAACGGCTAGACATTCTTTTTCAGTTGTAGAATAATTTATTTCTGGCGCGTTTAATACTCTGGATAGATAAGCGATAGGTAGATCGAATCCATCTTTTTCCTGACTTAGTACTGCACCTATGGCGTAATCAGATGCATCTGTTGTTAAGGTGAAAGGTTTTTCATAGTCTGGATACTGCAAAATTGGATTGGTACATAGAGCTTCTCTTAGTTCATTAAAACTGTCTTGTTGTTCTTGTTTCCATTCGAATTTTACATCCTTTTTTAATAAATTGGACAATGGCTTGGCTTTGGCTGAAAAGTCCTTGATAAATCTTCGATAGTATCCTGCTAATCCTAAGAATTGTTTGACATTTCTTGGTGTTTTGGGGGTTGGAAAATTTTTGACTGCTTCTACTGTTTTTGGGTTGGGTTTTACTCCATCACTACTTATTATATGTCCCAAATATGCTACTTCTTTGTAAAGAAATTCGCATTTTTCTGGTTGTAGTGAAAGATTAGCACCTTTCAATCTTTGTAATAATCTTCTTACCTTTTTACCATGTTCTTCTAAATCATTTGCGTAGATCACGATGTCGTCTAGGTATACAAATAATTCGACTCCTTGGAGACCAGTCAAAACTTGATCCATTAATCTTTGAAAGGTAGACGGTGAATTTTTTAGTCCCATAGGCATTCTTATATATTCATAATGTCCATGTGTGGTAGAAAATGCTGTTTTTGATCTATCAACTGGATCTAGTTCGATTTGATGAAATCCGCTGGCTAAATCAAATACGGAGAAATATTGAGCGCCTCCAATGGTATCCAGTATACTGGTAATATTGGGCAATGGATAGCAATCACCAATTGTCTTCTCATTTAATGCTCTAAAATCAATTACGATTCTCCATTTTTTCTTACCACTTCCATCGATCTTTTTCGGGATTATAAGCAATGGTGAGTTGTATGGTGAACAGGAAGGACCAATAGCTCCTTCTGATTTCATTCTATCAATAACTTTATCGATTTCCTCTTTTTGAGATGGGGAAAACCTATATTGTTTAACATGAATTGGTATTTCATCTTTAGTAATGATTTTATGTTGAACTTTATGAGTTGGAGTTAGTTGTTCTCCAGGGAGATGAAAACTGTTCGGGAATTCTGTTACTATTTGTTGGACATGTTCTTTTTCATCTTTATTTAAATGATCCAATCTTAGATATTCTAATATTGCTGAAACTCTATCTATTGGTGGTGTATATTCTTCTTCTGTGGAGTATTCATCCGAATCTTCGCCTGGTAATTTGTAAAATTCGAAAGGAATTAGTTCCTGAGGTGGTATGTCGATCTCGGCGTCTTCAGATGTCATGTTTATAGCATAGATGTGACAAACTCCATCCTGATTGGTTACTACACCTTCGCCTACTAGTAATCCTTCTGCTGTTTTTATTAAAGGTAGATATCCTTCCTTTAGTTCTGTGTTTAGAACATCGATTGGTATTACTTGTCTAGTTCTGGCCTTAATAGTTACATTCTTTCTTTTATTAGCCTTATTTTCTGTCAATGCTTCTCTGGCTTCGGCTGATTCTTTATCTGCGAAAAATATTGGTTTTATAGGATTGGAATGCGTGACAATTGTGTTATGCCAAAAGGAAATTTCAACCTTTTCTTCGCGCAGATATTCTCGACCCAGTATACCGTCAGATTCTATAGGGAAATCTATAGGTACTACCTGAAAAGTTATTTGTTTTGTGTTTAGTTCAATTTGAACGGTACCCAATGTTAAAATTTTTATAGGAACGATTCCGGCTATGTGTATAGCTTCTTCTCGAATTATATTTAAATCTGGTAATATGATGTTTTCCTTGATTATGTTTACATCTGCTCCTGTATCTATTAACAAGGTTGCTGAGGATGTTTGAAAGCTTGGAGAATTTATAATTATTAGTGGAGATTCTCTTGAATTTCTTGCGTGGAAGATGTGTTTTGTAACGATAGAATCCTCGCGTTGGCTGGACGCTCTTTGTGGTCTCCACTCGTCGTCGCGTCTGTCCGTCGAGTCGTGTTTAAGTTTAAATTATTCTTTTCAAATGAATGTGGGGATTGAGAACGGGGTGGTGTTCTGCTTCCATCTTGATTTTTATTAAAGTATCCTTCTTGCGGAGGAGGATATGGATAGAACGGATATGCTGTGTAAGGCATATAAGCGTTAGGAAGATGAAAATTAGGTTGATTAGGATATGGTTGTGGGTAATGATTATTCGGCACATAAGGAGGATACGGGTTTCTTAAAATTCCAGTGGGGGTGGGTGATTGAGAACGATATCTCGTTTGTTCATAAGGGTATGAGAATTGTACTCTATTACTAGGGCTTCTTTCTCGATTTCTGTAGTCTTGTGATTGATGTCGTGAATAGTAATATGCATTATAATCAGGTTTAAAAGTTTCATGGCGTTGTTCACATTTTAAGGCAATGTCGAAAGCATCTTTAAGATTTTCAGGATTTCGTGCCTCTATTACTGTTGACATTGAATCAGGAAGTCCTTTAATAAAGGATTCCAATGCACAGAGATTTAGAGGTTGCATTTGAATTTTAGCATTAGGAGCTCCATAAGAACTAGCGAGTGCCGCATTTGCCCCTGCTAATAATTGAGACAATCTGTCATAAAATTCACTAACATTTTCGTTTCGGTTCATACGAATTGTGGATATTTCTTGCAAATACCATGCATATGACTTATGAGTGGAATATCTTTGTTTTAAATGGTCTATTAATTCGATAATGGTTCCAAAAGACTTACCTTGAGTACTGCTTCTAGCAGCACCCTTTAACTTAGCAAGAATAGATTTCAAATACTGATCTTCACAGTTTTTAGGAATGGATGATGCAGCATTTAAAATATCATCAATAAAATCTTTAACCGGCATATTATGCCCGTCATAAAAAGGAATATTCATTATACCTTGTTGTAACGCAAAACATTCGGCCATAGAATTTACCATAGTGTCATGAAGGGTTCTATTCATAGAAGTCGCAAAGGTTGCATCGTTGGCTGGAGCAGTGGTTTCATCATCATCATTATTATAGTCTCTTTGATGTTTATTTTTGCGAGTCATTTTGTTGTTTATTAGAATAATTCGTTAATAATATCAAATGAAAATGGAAGTCCTAAAACTCCGATAATATCTGATTGGTCGTCACAAATTATGGTTTGAAATTCTAGTACTGTATGATTAATGCAAATTTTCGCTTCCCCGTGTGTTCGTATAGTACCGTCTCTTAAAAAGTATTTTAGTATACGATTTATTCCTAAGAAAGGGTTAACTTTGTCTTCTTTAATTAAGTTTATTGGTAAAGAAGGATCTAGTATAAATCGGCCTTCGTTACCGATAAAAAATGATGAGTTTAGTAACAATTGAGGATATAATTCGTTATTCCTTATTAGAAAGTGAAAATATGAATTCATAAGGGAGTTCGATATGGTGGTTCACTAGAGAAGCCGCAACCGGCTTAAGGTACGTGTGAGAGTTGCCTTTAAGGTGTACGTCTGACTTGCCTCGCGGCGTACTACTTGTGGCTTTCGCGCGCGAAGTCAATGAGTAGTTTAAATAAATGAGGAGATGATTAATGATATTAACCGCGCGATTTAAATATGGCCTTTTATATTAATATGTTTTCCTAATACTTTTCTCACTTGAAAATTGTTTAAATCAATATATCTGTTAACTTTTTGATTTTAAAATTTTTGAAAATATGCCAAAATTTTAGGCACCAAATTAACGAAAAGATTGCTATAACAAAAATTGTTGTTATTAGTGAAAAGTATCGCATGTGTTAATATCGATGATGATCATAATACAAACTCACTAGGATCTGTGTTTAGGAAAGATAATCCCAATATACCTGTCAATTCGTTTTGTCTACTATTAATATAAGTTCGAAACTTAATTGGTTTACTTGCAATTATGATTTCTGTTGTTCCAGAAGTAACGAAAGAACCTGAATTTAAAGTGACTGATTCTGTTCGATCGATTATAATACCTGGTGCCAATTTTCTCTCGTTTATTAAATTGATGTTTATAGCAGGATTTATTAAGAAAAGACCTCTTTTTTCCTTTAAATTAGGTGATGATATATGAATATTAGGAAAAATATCCGTATTAAATTCAACATTATTGACGTAACAATTCATGGATATTTCGGCAAGACGAATTTCGTATTATTCTACAGATGCGTCTAATAAATCGTTGTCTAAACGTATTTGCTCTCCTTCGAGCTCTCCTATCGTATTCTATGGCAATTCGACTAAAATGATTGGTTTCGAATAATCGATCTAGGAATGGTGCGCCTAAAACACCAATAATTTCGGAGTTACTTTCGTAGTCGACAGTTTCAAATTTTAAAGAAAAATCATAAAATTCTACTATGGCACTACCGTCGGTATGAAATGAATTTTGTCGGGTTGTATATCGAGTGTCTCTATCGATGTTAATGAATGAAGATAATTCTGTCTCTTTTATTAAATTTAGTCTACTCGTATTATCGATAAGAAATATACCTTTATGAGATGCTAAATCTCCTGAGACTAACTCAATTTGGGGATAATTAAAGTTATTAATTATGTCAAAATATCTATTCATCTAGATTCCGATTATGTGTATATATATTTTTTTTGTTAATTAGATGACTTATTAATCAGCTTATTGTTTATTTGATTAGTTTTATTTCAAAATTTTTTTTTTTTTGGACTTGTATACCAAATTATTGCAATTAATATTAGGTATACTATTATCATACAACAATAAACAAAACACATTAATTTTAATGAGTTTATTTCGTTATTTATTGAATTTTAATTACACCTTTTATTTTTTTAAAATTTGCTCCGTTTTATTTAATAGATTTTCAAAAAATTTAGAAAATTCTTCTTGTGTTTTTAATTCTTTAATGGCATTTTTAGTTTGGAAATTTTCTACAAATTTTTCTGATTCTAGTGATGACTCAATATTAAATCTTCTTTGTGCCTTGATTCCTCCTCGATTTCTATTTTTCCTTGTTGTTGGAATTTTATCGCACATAATTCTCAACTGCAAATTAATGACATTTTTAGGTTTTTAATGTCTTTAATAATTTTGTTTATTAATACTTCAAAATATTTTAAAAGCAGTTTACAATTATTTTCACGAGTCAAAGAAAATTTGGAGAGAGTATAGGGAGTAAATAAATTGACAGATTCGCCGGACGGCGTATTTGTCGGTTGATCAATTAAAATTCGCCGAACGGCGCAATAATAATTTCACGAAATATAAATGGAAGTGATTTTATTTTAATTGGAAGAAAGGAAATCCTTAATTGAACGGTCCCGCCGGACGGCGCAGACTATTCTCAATTTCGAGCCGAAATTCGCCGGACGGCGCAAGGACAGCTCAAATACAGGATTATTTGTGGAAATAAGGAAATTGTTTATAAATTGTAAACAATTAAGAGTTAGTTGAATATGGTTCGAATGTGAATTTTGAATTTAGAGTTAATTCTGACTCTTAAATTAAAAATTGTAAAAAATTTTTTTTTTTTTTTTGATAAAAGTTTTTTTTTTTTAAATTAATTTGTTTATAACAAAAGTGACAATCCCACCGCTGCCACCAAATCAGCTGTTATGTCCCGAGCAAAAGAAAGGCTTTTAAATAAATTTGATTATTTAGTTAAAAGAGGTTGTAAAACCAGTTAGCTGATTAATCAGGTTGGTAAGGCCTGATCTTTATTTTTATAGTAGGATCGTGATCACTTGTCAAAACTATGGGTTTTGCGTTAAAAACAAGAATAATATTCCTTTTATGAATTTATTGTTTACAACATTAATTAAAATTACAATTATTACAATTCATTACTTACGTTTATTACACAATATTCGTTGACAGAATACAGCAAAGTCGTTATATTTAGGTTCTTGATTGGTTTCGTTTCAAGTGAATGAAACTTAAAGTTTGTTATGTTACACTTATGTAACTTTCACAACTTTGTAAGAGTTTTGCTATAAATTAACAGTTTCACGTTATCCAAGTGTTAAATTATTTATCTCGCACCTTTTACGGAAAGAAACTTGTTTCTAAGTGATAACAATATAACTTGCACCTTTTACGGAAGGAATTAATGAAATTTACACTGTTAATTTTGTATAACAAATACGACAGTTAAAACAACAAAATTAATGATTCTAAGTGTTAAATTATTATCTTGCACCTTTTTACGGGAAAGAAACTTGTTTCTAAGTGATAAATAATCTAACTTGCACCTTTTACGGAAAGAATTCGATAACTCGCGTTTAAACTGAAGGGTCGCTCTACAATGATACTATTCGCTCTGAATTACACCGGAACTTTTGACAATCGCTCTTGATTTTGCATTGGCTTATATAGGACTTTTGGTCTATGTATCGTGTGGGGAAATTAGCAAAAAACACGTTTCTAGTCAAAAGAGCATGTAACACGTTCCTAGCCAAAAGAGCATTTGTCACGTTTTTATCTAAAAGAGCATTCAGCACATACAGATGTAATATGATCTTTTATTTTTCATTCTAGTTTCTATATATCTATTATTGAGAATTATAATCAATGCTTGAATTGATATTTATTGAATTCAAACATTGATACGGCTTTTGCTCTATTAATCGAATCTACAGTCGATTATCGATTAATCGATTGTCGACTATCGATTAATTTTTCGATTCGACCAATTTAAAGGAATTTTAAATTAATTGTTTGGTAATAAACGTAAATTAACAGTAATTGAAAGTTATTAGTTATTTTAAATAATTGTTCTTAATAATATTAATTAATTTCATAATTTACGTTTATTTCTCTGTCATTCTTTTCAGTCATGCGTCATCTTTTTCATTCATGGCTTTGACACTTGTCGCAAAGGCATAGTACGTGATTCAGTTTTACTATTTCATTCATATGAGTAGTAACACGTGCTAATGACTCATGTGAATGAAGAATTATAATATTTAATTATGATTTCTATTTTTATATTTCTATATACGGGATTCGTGAAAAGTAATGTATTAAATTAAATCATGCCTTTGGACATTGTTCAATTATTATATTTATAATTCTCATTTAGTTAATTGATTAACTAAATTAGCAATTATTATTAATTCACAAATTTTAAAATATTACGGGATGTAACAAAGTTATTGATGCATTTTTTCATTTCCACAAAGTCGTTTTTACTTATGACTTCCCGCTTTCGACTCGTCTTCCAACCGTTATTTTCCCATTTAGGTAACCACTCTTTTATCCCGTATATTACAAATTTAGAGTCGGTGTGTATTCTAATTTTCTTATATTTTAATTTTTTTAATATAATTATGGCCCTCATTATAGCTTCTATTTCTGCGCTATTGTTAGTTTGTCTATTACATGCTTTGTCGCTGATATTCAAAGGGTGTTCTTGGTTGAACCAGATTCCTATTCCAGCTTGTGCATTGGGTTTACCATTTGCTTTACAAGCTCCATCAGTATACACATGTACATAACCGTCTTTATCTATTCTCAAACCCTTTTGCTTCCTCATAAAGGAAGCCTTATAGTGATGTCGATTTCCGAATTTTTTAAAATCAATTATTTTTACAAATTTTCAAGTGTAGTATATATAATTCGTCGAGAGGAACAAATGTCCGGATGTATGTGTGTATGTATGTGTGTGTATGTGTGTGTGTGTGTGTATGTTAAAATTTTGTATTTTTTGACATTTTATCATAACACTTTAAAATAATTATTCTATAATAAAAAATTAAATAATTAATATTTATTCAGGGTAGTTTACCCGGTTTATTAATTATATTTAATAAACTATTATAATTATTTAACTTTTAAAATTATATATAATAATATATATTGAGGAAGCTAAATGGTCATGAAATGAACAACTTGTTTATCATTCTGTCAGGAGTATGCTTTCTTGACCTGATCCTTGTGTTTTCGGTATATCTTCTTTTCGGCGTCACTTAGTATCAAATTATTTTTTTCTGTGATCCCTACTACTTCATATGGTCCGTGGTAATATGGGGAGAATTTTCCAGCTCTTACTTCTTCTTTTACGTCGACTAAGTCTCCTATTTTCACGTCCAAGGGTTTTGTCTTGCTATTTAATTTTTCTTTAATCCTTTCTTTTGACTTGATCAGATTTTTGGCTACCATCCTTCTGATTTCGATTAGTCGCATCACTTATTCTCTCAAGTATGACTCGTATGTTTCCATTTCCTTTTCGGTTGGGAAAATGGAGGGGGTGCGAGCAGTTTTTCCAAAAACTATTTCGTGGGGGGTGAATTTCGTCGCTTTGTGGACGGAGGTGTTATAGGCAAACATGGCGTAGGGTAATAATCTATCCCAGTCGTCGAAGGCTTCTGCATAGTGTCTGATGAACTCTGCTAGGACGGCGTGACTGCGTTCCAATGCTCCGTTAGTTTGTGGCCTATATGCTGTAGTAGTGACTTGGGCTACTTAGAATAATTTTGCTAGTCTTCTTAACAAGTTGCTAGTGAATGATCTTCCTTGATCTGTTAAGAGACACTTTGGTGCTCCATTTACTGAAATTAGGTTAGTTGCTATAGCGTTGGCTATCGTTGTAGCATTTATATCCGGTATTGCTACAAAAATGCAGTATTTACTTAATTGATCTTGCATTGTCAAGATATGACAGTTTCCATTTGCAGTAGTTGGAAGTTTTCCTACCGTATCTAGAGATACTTTGTCCCATGCGTCCAATGGCGTATCAGTTATCACCATAACTTCTTTGTTTTTTGTTCTAACAATTTTCTTCTCTGCACAACTTCTGCATTTTCTTATGTATTCTGTAATTTCTTGTCTTAAACCTGGCCATGTGAATTTTTCTCGGATTCTTCTATATGTTTTATTGACTCCTTTGTGTCCTGCTATTAAACTATCGTGGTATTCCGCTATTATTTTTGCTCTAACTTCTTCTGGAGGAATCATTGTTTTTCCGTGACATACCGTTATCCTAATATCTGTTTTTAGAAAAACTTTAGCTAGTTGTTCTATCCAATTGTAATCTGATTCTTCTAACATTTCTACATGTCTAGGTACGCGTAATTGTTTTATATTGTCTTTTTGAAGGGTGTTTTTTAAGTTAGCCAATGTGTTTACCAATTTACTTTTACTTATATTGTCGTCATAATTTTTGGAAATTATTACAGTGTAAACTTTGTTTTTTCCAATTTTGGTGACCAATATTTGTCCCTTTTTAGGTTTTTTTAATTTCATTTCTAGCAAATCTATTGCTCCTATAGCTATTAATAATTTGGCTGTATATTCGTTCGGTTCCAAATCGGACGCCATGAAGTGTACATAATTGTCCCTAATAGCAGTGATTGGCTCTCGGCTGTATTGTAGTACCTCTAATCTATTTAAGGCATTTTCCGTCAAAAATTCTGTAGGTTTGCTTATTTTGCGGTAATTGTCTTCAATATATGGTACACTAACTCCCAGACCGAGTTTCGCTTGTGGTTGTGTTTTTTCTTCAGTTTTGTCGATATAGTTTTCTACTAATTTTCTCGGTAAAACTTGTTTTTTTTGTTTTCAACTTCTTTTTCTATTTCCGTTTCTTCTATGATGACTTCTTTTAGATAGGGGGTGGATCGAGCTTTCGGTAATTCGAAACGTAAAGGGGTTTCAAAAGTCACGGATTTTCTTTTCGTTTTGTCTATTAGTGGTTTTTCTTGAATTTCTGTTGTTTCCCCATCATATTTTGGGAGGTTTGTGGCTATGTCCCGTAATTCTTCACGGTGGTCTTGAATCAACTTTGAATGAAATGTCTTAGCACATCATTTTTTTTTATGATTTGGGTTATTTGCACTCTAAATAATGTGTAAAAATTTATAGC
The DNA here is from genome assembly GCA_032872475.1 of Leptopilina myrica (nomen nudum). Lineage (NCBI taxonomy): Eukaryota > Metazoa > Arthropoda > Insecta > Hymenoptera > Figitidae > Leptopilina > Leptopilina myrica (nomen nudum). Next base: position 34,129,721 of record CM065463.1, on the reverse strand, counting down.
CCATAACTTGTCGAGCCGTTTTTATATTTATTATATATAACCTTTTCGTTAATTTTTTTTCTGTACAGTAACTTTCTTTCTTATCTATTTTTTCCTTTTCGTCACTTTCCGATGAATAATCTTTTGAAGTTGTAGGTTTGTCTATTAATGAGGGTAATACACTATATTGCTTTCTTAATATGGGTATTGGTTCTGGATCCTCCATTGTCTCTTCTTCGGAGGTTGAATTTTCGTCTACGACATCAATTTTTTCTTCATATTCTTCTTCTGTTTGGTTAGTTGTTCCTATTGGTTTTGACATTTGACTCCTGAGCCTGCTTGCAATAGGACGTTCATCTGTGTCTATTTCTCTTGTTTTGGGTTTCATTGTTCCCGGGGGTCTTCCTCTTTTTGGTTTTTCCATTGAACCTACTTTTTTTGTTCCTTTTTAGCCGAATCAGATTTTGACCTACTCCTAACAGGAAGGTTTTGTCGATTTGTAAAAGTTCCTACACTTTCCTTTTTCTTTTTGTTTTCAGCAATTAATTTATCTAGTTTTTCGTCTGCCTTTTTGTTATTTTTTCCTGCTGCGCTACTTATGGGGAATACTTTAATTTCGTCTTTCGCCGTCCTTTCCTCTTCTTCTTCTGTAGTTTCTGAAGATTGTCTCTCACTGGAATCCGCGTCCGTAGATTCATTTTCTTCTTCACTGCTTTCTGTTTTTCTTACGGGATTTTCCGATAAGGCTGATAACCAACGATTTATTTTGCCGGACTTGCACTCGAAATCATATTGATAATCTTGCAATTTTAAAAGCCATTTTGTCATTCTTGTAGTGGGCTTAATTGCGTTGTTAATTATTTTTAAGGGTTCGTGATCACAAGATAATATGAATTTAGTGCCATATAAAAAAGGTCTGTAATGTTCTACAGCCTGTATTACTGCTAGGCATTCTTTTTCCGTCACATCGTAGTTCTTTTCTGCGCCAATAAGAGTTTTTGAAAAGTAGGCTACGGGCAAATCAATCCCATCTTTTTCTTGCGTAAGTACTGCGCGGACGGCATGTTCAGATGCGTCAGTAGTTACTCTAAATATTTTCTTAAAATCTGGGTGCAACAAAATAGGATTTTTGCACAAAGCTTGTTTAAGTTTCTTGAAACTTTGCTTTTCTTCTTTTTCCCATTTAAATGATTTATCCTTTTTTAACAAACAATATAAAGGTTTTGCGATTTTGGCGAAGTCCTTAATAAATCTTTTGTAATAACCGGTTATACCTAGAAAACCTTTTACTGCTTTGGGTTTAGTTGGTGTGGGAAAATCTTTAATTGCTTCTATTTTCTTCGGATCCGCTCTGACTCCATCTGGACCAACGATGTGCCCTAAATAGGTGACCTCTTTTCGTAAAAATTCACATTTTTCGGATTGTAATGCCAGTTTTGCTTTTCTTAATCGTTCGAATAAACGGGTTATGGTCTTGTCGTGTTCTTTTAATGTATTTGAAAATACAATGATGTCATCTAAGTAAACAAACAATTCTGCTCCTTGTAATCCTGATAGGACGTTGTCCATGAGTCTTTGAAAAGTGGATGCCTCATTTTTAATTCCCATTGGCATTCTCATGTATTGGTAGTGTCCTCGACTATTAGAACTGGTGAATTGTAATTAGATTTAGAATGTTTTATTAAATCGTTTTCGTCCATTTTATCGATTAATATTTTTCCGGCTTCTTCGTATTCGGGCGGTTGTCTATATTGTTTACATTTAACTGGATTCTCGTCGGATGTAGGGATGTAATGTTTCACTAGGGGTGTGACTGGCAGTTTGTCCCCTGGCAAATAAAATCTGTCCTGTCCCATTTTTACCCATTTTTTAAAGTAATTATTTTCCTCTGGATTTAAATAGTCTAATTTCAAAATCTCTAAAACTGCTTTTGTACGACTTTCTGCTGAGTTATCACTTTGAATGTTTTTGATCTGCTCGTTTTCCGCTATCTCAAAAGGTAGTAGTTCTTGTGGCAAAATTGAAACCGTGATGTCCCTTTCTGTAGTGTTTATGGCCATTATTTTGCAGTTTCCCTGTTTTTGAGTTACTAGTGATTCTCCTAAAAATATCCCTTTTTTGGTTTCTATTTTTGGTAAATATCCCTCTTTTAATTCCGTTTTAGCACTGGAATTTCTACTACTTGTCTACTACTAGCTTTGATACGTAGAATCTTGGGTTGCACTTTTATTTCACCTTTTAATTTAGGAATTGGTTGTCTGGGTTCAAGGCAGGTAGTCCTGGGTACAGGCTTCACTTCCTCTTCCAAGTCTATATTAGCTTGTTTAGATTCAAGATCGATGAACGGTATGGGTTCAGTAGGCTTTGATGATGTTATAAGACTGTTATAAAAGAAATTTATATTTGATCGTTCTTCCCTTAAAAATGGCCTTCCTAAAATTCCGTAGGCTTCGATTGGGAAACTCTCTTCTACTACATGGAAAAGATGTTTCTTATTCATTATTTCGATATCCACTGTTCCTAAGGTGTATACTTTATCTGTTGTAATTCCCGTAATGTGAGATGTATCTGCCGTTGAAACAGGTGCACTGCCCTTTAAAGCGGTTTCTTTTATTACATTGATGTTAGCTCCCGTATCTATAAAAAAATTTACTTTGCCATCGTAAAGATGATCTCCTCTCAGTTTAGCTACTGGCGATTCCTTTAATGGTGCTTCTAATTTGTAGAGTTTGTATTGTTTTGGTATGGTAACACTCCTGGACGCAATTGGTTTTGAGAGTTCATCGGCGCGCCCGTCTGACGAACTTGCTGCCAGTTTAAATCATTGGCTCTGCCGTTCGTTTGTCCTACACTGTATCCAGTTGGATTATATTGATTGTTTCCGTAATTTCTATAATTTCCAGAGTTTGGTCTTCTCCAATTTCCTTGTGTAATGTTGAATGGGTTTGGTTGGTTTCCTTGGAATAAAGTGTTTCTATATCTGTTTTGACTGTTATATCTGCCATCGAATAATTCCCTACTTCTGATATTTCGTTGTCCCCATGAGCTGTTTGTTGATTGATCATTTCTGTTATTGTAATTGTATTTCGTAGGATAGGAAGTATGTCCTTGTCGATTATTTATACCTCTCTCCTCTTGAGTCTGTTTCGCAAAAAGGAAAGCTTGTTGTAATGTAATAGGGCGTCTTGCCTCTATGACATTTGTAATTTCTTCTGGGAGCGCCCTGATAAATTGTTGTCGAGCTACATCTTCTACTACTACCATTGTGGCATTGGCCACCGCTGGATATTTGCTCTGTGCCGCTCCTCTAGCGCCGCTTACATATCCTTGTAATCTATCATACAATTGATGGATATCTTCTTCTCTATACATGCGTAGTTTAGTAATTTCTACAAAATAATGTTGGAACGGTTTTCCGAGAGCAAACCTTTCTATCAATAAGTCCAATAAGTCGGTCACTCTCGGAAACTGTTTGTTTGTGGTGCATTTCCTTGCACTGCCTTGTAATTTTCCTAATATTCCTGTTATGAAGGAAGGTTGACAAGCTGGAGTCAATGGGGTAAAAGCATATGCTACGTCCAACACGAAATCACTAACGTCCATATTTTCTCCATCAAAATAAGGTACAGTGTTCACTGCCTGTTGCACTGTCAATGAATGTGCTAAAGCTGATTGTACTAGTAGCTGTCCTTGACCTGGATTTTCTGGTGCTATTTCCCTTAGATTCACAGGATTTGCCGTATAACCTAGATCTGTTCTGTTTCTGAACATTTCTCCTATAGTTGTAGCATTCAAGTCTTCTGCGACTCCTGCCCCTGCTCCTGGTTCTACATTTCCCGGGTCTCTCAGCTCTCCGCCATCTAGGGGATTAGGTACGGGTCCTCCGTCCATTTTGTTTGTTTGTTTTTTTTAAACTAGGTTCTTTTGATTATTGGTTTTACTAATCACTTTTTAATATGTAAAACTTCCGAAGTAGGAATCTAATAATGGATGAGAAATCCAACCCCTTCCCCCTGCTGTTTTCCAACCTATTATTGCCAAATTAATATTTTCCAAATTTGGAAATACTGGCTCTATAACTTGAAAATTTTCTTCCTGTCCTTCTACTTCTATTAATACACCGCCCAAAATTCTAACCTGTTCTCCAAGTACCGTACCTAATTCTATATCGCAAGGCCAATATTCTACGTCTAATACTTCCGCTGAAATAAAATTAGCTTTAGTCTCCGTAGTTATGATTGCCTGTGTTTGTGCTTCGACCAAGTCCTCACTGATTATATTTTTGAACACTCTAATTAAATCTATCTCTATAATATTTCTATTTATGTTAATAATTCCCGGAGCCCTTGGTATTTCTGGTTCTCTGATAGTAGGTGCTACTCTACATATGGGTTTTGTGTTTGAAGGTGTATTCACTAAATTGTGGTATATTTCTCTATGTTTAGCGATAATAGGGTAAACTTTTTTTGTTCCTCTTTTTCCTCTTTTGCTTTTACAAATGACTTTGGAATTTGAAATAAATGCTCCCTGTTTAGACATAGGTAATACGAAAATCAAACTCTACTAACAACAGTACGGGGAGACTGTGGTCTGTTGTGAGATGTATGATTAAATTCAATATTAATTAAAATTTTACATTTAATTAATATTGTATTGTTTCGTTTTGAACAAAATTGCTGAATATTCACTGCTAACGAAACTTTCGTTTTCGCTTAAAGAAATAAATTCTAAGCGTCCGTGAAAGTCGAGCGTATAAATGGCAAAAATATGCTTTTTTTAAAAAGAAATTGAAAAATACATATTACTCACTTCAGCAACTTTGAGGATTTGGTTAAATTACATAAAGAGGATAGGGGATGATTTTAGAGCATTTATTCATATTACCTGTATATTTTTTAAAATGTATTTACTGGTAAATTTCTTGAGGAATAAAAAAGATTTAGATTTGAAATTTCCCTTTAACTATCTCTTTATCTCTTCTTAAGGAATTCTACTTGCTACGCTCAGCATTACGAAATTTTCATTGATACTTACTAGTAGCGTACACACGGTCTTGTGTTGTAATTTAACCCGGTTACTTATTTCTACTTTTTGCTACTCTTCGCAAAATCAGCTCTAAATTCTTTATATTTAAAGAAATTATATTTATTTTTATTTTTCTTTGATAAATACTCTCAGTTATTTTTATTATTTGCAATAATGCTTAACGAAAAATAGAATCTATATTTTTTGTATTCTAAAATAATTATCCAAATAACACAACTTTACTCTCAAAACTTAATTCTGATTTTTCTACAAACTTCTGGCCTTGTACCCTTATGCTGATTCACGTAATTTTAAACTATCTAAATTTCTTACGATACTTTCGAGAACAATATTTCTAATTCCTGCACTTTATTCTAATTTATCTTCTGGCAATAACCCTTGTTTTACTAAGCCTAACTGATTAGTTTTTTTTAAGTAACTTTATTTAAACTTGTATTTTAGTACCCGTAACTAATGAGGAATTTTAATTTTGTAATTTAAACAAAGAATTTAATTTAATCCTCTCACTTGCCCAAGTGGCTACACACTTCCGGCAAGGTTAAGTCAAGGAAATGGGCGCGATTTATTGAAGGAACCAGAGCTTGCCGACGCAAGGGTAGTTACTTTTTCTATGTTCGACGTTAGCGAACTAACAAAAAATCTCTTTTCCCGCACTTTAAAATTCGCATATATTTTTCCTGAGAAGAAACAGATAGATATTTTTTTATAAAATGGACAATCAAAGCATATCAATATGTATATATTCAAATTTCTCATAAAATATATTAATTATTTGTATTAATGTGTATAGTGTAACCCTGTGAGATGTAAAATTTTAATTGTATATATGTCTTTTAAAAAAAAAATTTTTTTAATTTTTTTCTATTTTTTTTATCTTCTCTTTCTTTCAAAGAATAAAGAGTGAGAATCCCACCGCTGCCACCAGTTTGTTAAAGTAGAAATTAATGAATATTAATTATTTTATAAAAAGATGTTATTTTGACTCTAACTAAACGTGTCCTTCGGACGAGAAACGTAAAAGGTAGTGGATCACCTCTCTACTTAACTATTATTCAGTTAATAGGTTGAGTTCCTTATTTTTAAAAAAAGGAAAAGGAAATATAATGTTTAGGTTATGAAAATCATAAACAAATTAAGATGAAAATAACAGTAATTATATTTTATCTGAGAAATTACCTAATACAAATAAACTCACTACTCAGAATTTCCTTCGATTCGTCACTTTAATCCAATGTAGTCGTTTCTTTTCACGACGAAATTATGAATAACTTTATTTATTTTACAGATTCTTTATTATTTTAAATTCTTTTCTTTTTAACTTTTTTTATTATTTTTAAGATCAATATTAACTTTTACTTTTTATCTTTTCAATTATTTCACTTTATTTATTCTTTATTATTTTAATTACATATTTTTTAATTCAACTTTCTTTTATTTATATTATTATTTATTTATATTTTTCTCAACAAACTTCTTATTAATTTCTTTAAACTTTTCAGATTATTTCACATCAACACGGCGAACTTGACGGACTTAAACTTCAGGCTTCTATTGCCTAGACAGAAAACTACAAGCTTATTTGCCTGGGCTAGCTGTCGGCTACACGGCCTAAACTCAACTGCCCAGATTTCCTTGTGTCAATCAATTTTATTGAAAGACAATTTAATGGGGAAATCGTATATTAAGTTAATTGCACTTGACTGTTGCCAAGCCAATTCTGCAAGCTTGCAGATTTAGGCAGTGGCGTGATCCGAGTTCAGTGACATGGATGCACCACTCCTTATATTGAGCAATTTACTTTACTTTAATATTTTTTAACTATTTCTCAAAAAGGTTAATAAACTGTTGTCAAAGAAAAGGAATTTATTAAGAAATATGGTATTGTTTTGCAAAACGCGAAGGAATGTTAAATTCAATTGAATCTCTTATTGAAAATAGAGTTGGATTTTTATCTAATTGAAATGCATTGGATTAAAATTATCAAAGCGAAGAATCCCTTATGTGAAATTACAAAGAGTTGTTTTGTGTAAATGTTTTAAAGTTTGTTAACAAAATCTTATGTTGTATAATTTGTTGTTTATAATTTTGGTTTTCAGATATTGTAAATAATTATTAATGATATAAAAAGTTACGGAGTTCGGCCGTAACATTTAAGACTACTACATTTAACTTCCCATGGGAAGTTGCAAAAAAATTCCATTCTGCGTCTACTTTAAAATCAGTTCGATGGTTGGCTAAATTAATAAAATTATATTTGTTTTTGTACTGGGATCCCGCTCCATCAGAAAAATAAACAACTTTTTTAACATTATTTTCTCCAAATTTGTGCTTTAAAAATTCGATCATTTTCGAATTGAAAAGATGAACCGAGTTTGCATCGTGTGACATTTTTTCTGAGATTACCACAAAGTTTATATGGTTTTTAATCCCATTTTCACTATAATTAACAATATATGGATGAATTGTTGCTTGTTTGCTCGCCCAATAGTAGGATTAAATTGCATCGTGGACTTCAAAAGTGAAATTTTCAGAGAAATCCAAGGCAATTACAAATTCGCCTAAGTCAGTCGATTCTTTTTTCATAGAAAAATACGCTGCTTGGGTTTTAGCCAAAAAATCATGTCGTACTAAGTCTGGCCATTCTTTCTTTATCAAATTTAATAATACTTGCACTTTATTCGTAGTTTCGACAATTTTTCACCTAAAAACATTCAATTTAAGTAAATCACAATATATTTAATTATTATTCCCATTACATGCTAAACAGATTAAAAATCTAACCGGGGCAAGGGAGAAAATAGAATTACAGGAAAATTTAAGTTTTTTTTAAAAATAAATTGATTAAAATTAAACAATCAGTTTCAAAAAAAATTTATAATTATTAATTACAATTTAAAATATTCAAATAATTAAAAAATAAATTGAATTTTCTTTAAAACTTTTAAAAAATTAGACTACTAGAAAAAACAAAGATTATATTTAAAAATAATAGAAAATTTTACTTTTTTATACCTGTCAGTGCTTGTCCATTGACTATAAGTTATTTCCTCGACTTGATGATCGTGCAAAAGTGTTTGTAAACTTTCTGCCTCAGAGGTGATTCCTGGACATTCTTTACAAGTGTTTAAAAAACAAGAAGATGTAGATGTTTCACAAATTGATTGTTCAACGATATCGTGAAAAGATTTATTATAAAAAACTCCTCTTTTTTCAATTCTTGTTTTATGCCAATTAATTTTAATTTTATATTTTGGTGTGTTTTGCACAAGCAAACGTTGTGCGTTCCACTTTGTCCGGCTAATACGCATTCACGTGGACGAAGTTTCCCAAATTTTGTTAGACCTATTTTTGCTTCAGGATATTTTTGCACAAATTGACTGTGAAGATCTTTTAAATTGAATAATAAAAGCCTTTTCTGAACATGAATCTTCTGACCGTTTTTGAAAATTGAAAGATAGTCTTTAATTCCGGGCATCATACGACTGACTTCATCAGACAAATAAAAGCTTATTACTTTTTTTTGTGTGGATTCCAAAAGTTTCCTACCCTTTTTTTTCTGCGACTCTGATACAATTCCCAATTTTTCTCTTAAACGTTTAGCACTAGATGCCATTCGACGGGAAACTAGAAACTCGCGTCGTATTTTTTTAATAGACCATTCCGATGGTAGAGTAGTCAATACTTGTATTTTTCCAGTTCTTGAATTTTGATTTAATAAAGCAGCTTTAATCTCATTTATATAATACTGAGATTGGAAAATATTTTCATTTTCTGTACATTTCTCAATATTTGCTAATTTATTAACTGCATTTTGTACTATTTTTTTATGCTCATTCGTCAGTGGTACACTCGGCCTTTTTTCAAAGGTAGTTCACCAAGTTCTAATAAGATTTTGTTGACTTTCTCAGTTTCAAGAGCATGTTCTGCGCTTTTGGTCTGAAAATTTGGGTCTGATTTGAAGTCATCCATGAGAATATCATCAATATCTTCTTCTTTTTCTGTTGGTGAAAGTTTTCCCTTGTAAATTGATCTTTCACATGATGTGCACATATATAAATTTTCAAAATTTTTGAATGCATCACTTCTTTTGTTTGTAACAAAAACTAAATTTTTTCTTACAAAATTATGCTTTTTTTTATTTAGCGGGTTGCAGCACTGTTTACGATTATTCATTTTTGATGTAAAAGCATAATACACAATAAAACTGCACTAAATCAAATAAACTCCGTAAAATCGTAAAAAACGTTTTAATTTAAATGAAACAGACAATTAATATCAAAAAACATTAAGTAAAACTGCGAGTAAGATTTAAGTTACAACAATGCAACTAACAAGTTTTAACAAGTCTCATGTCAGTGATGTCATACAAGTTATTGCACGTTTGCACGAAAACAAAATTTTTTAAAACACCATATAAAACACCATTAAGTCAATAAAAATCTTAAAATATACCCACGAATGCAAGATCTTATCCACAAATTGGAATCCAATGCAATATAAAGCTTAATGTAATAATTTGGTTATTATTATATCGCGCAGTGCCGAGAGGAGCTCGTCACGGGAGCGCGTCGTGCAATAAACAATATATGTTTGCTATTAAGAAAATGTCGGGCAGTGGGATTTTTTTTCAGATTCTTAAACCTATGATTCCAACGTAGTTATTTATGTAAAAAAAACAATTTTCGCGTGGATAAAGCATAAAAAATGTTAATTGTTTAAAAAAAATAATACAATTTTTCAAAAAAAAAATTTCAAGTGAAACTATTTTTTCCGAAAAGTTTGATAAAAATGCTACAAAAACATATAAACAATTTTTTTGTACGGTCAATAGTATAGGAGATAGAAATTTTTGAAATTTTGCGTTTCGATAAAAATATTGAATTTTGACACCCTGTAACTAGGCAACCCGTTATTAATTATTAACGAAATTTAGCAAATTTCATCTACTCTATTAGTACAATGTTTCTACTAAGTTTCATTAAATTTGGTAAAAAAATGTCTGAAGGGGTGCTCACTTGGCGTGTTTTGACTCTGTTTTTAATTAAAATTGTCAGGAATAGGTAAGCACACTTCTTTCAAAAGAAGACCACCAATAAAACCTGCTATATTTGAATGAGGTATACTATCTATAGCATTAAATTAAACAATTTTGTTTAGCACAGCAATTTCTAATACTCCTATAGTTGATATCATATAATTTTTTAGTATATATATATATGGGGCATTTCATGTCAAGTGATCAAGGTGGAGAAAAATTTTTTTCCAATAGTAGCAAAACTTGTGGCTTTTGTAGTACTCATAGATAGTAATTTTTCGTGAAAATATTTTTTTACCTAGTCCAATATTTTCCGAAGGGGAGGGGGTTAAATTTTTGTGTTTTTCAGTACAATGCTTATTTCAATAATTTTTTACTCTTAAACAATTAAACATATAAATTTGACAAAGTACATTTTGGAAAGGTTTTTTCATGCTCTTTCGATTGGAAATAAGCATTTTGAAAAAAAAATTTTTTGACAAAAAAAAATCAAAATTAAAAATAAAGTTCAATTTTTAGAGGGGGGAGAAACACCCAATTTTTTTTAAACGAGAGCTGAGGTTTTTTCCTAAAAGGACATATAAATGGTAAAGTGGGACTAGAATGTTTAAACATTGAAAAAATGAGTTTTCTCCTAAACGGAGCTTAAAACCGGGTTTTGAGCGCTCCGGCGAGTAGGTCAAAAATTTTTTTTTTCAAAATGCTTATTTCCAATCGAAAGAGCATGAAAAAACCTTTCCAAAATGTACTTTGTCAAATTTATATGTTTAATTGTTTAAGAGTAAAAAATTATTGAAATAAACATTGCACCAAAAGACCCCTTGCTCACTTGACACGAAATCCCCCATATAGGGAAGTGCTGTTAGGGTTGGACATAGTTTTAAACTTTCTTTAGAACTTCTACTGCAGTGCGAATTTCACGTTTTCGCGCATATTGTTGGAAAGATTAACTCAAATGCAATGTTTTTGCTGTACAATGCAAAAAAATTAGGCAAAAAGTTTCAAAGTTATAAGCAATTTAAAAAAATGTTTTAAGGGTTGAGCCACTGTAGAAAATCAATGAAATATTTAGGTAAATGGTTAAAAATGTCTTTCAAATAATAGAATGACACTTGAAAAAGAGGAAAGGAACCATGAAATTAAAATAAAATCCCATATTGTGCAGTTTTGCATAACATTAGATATTTTATTTCTTAAGAATAAAATCAAAAAATTTTAAATTAACAAATTTTCCGGACGGCATAAAATGTTATTTATAGAAATGTAATTTACCGGTCGGCAGAAGAACATTTTGAGCTATGCAGTCTTAATATTGTTAATATGGACAATGAATTTTATTGACACTGCAAAGAATGTAGCATGACAAGTTTGCCGGACGGCATAAAATGTCAAACGTGAAACTGTAATTTCCCGGACGGCATAAGAACAATTCCAGCCAAACTTCTTAACTATGTCAATATAAAATGGATTTGCTTTAAAAAAATAATAAAAGGTAAAACAATCAATTTTTGATAATATTTAAGAAAGAACAGAATCCCACCTCTGCCACCAAATCAGCTGTTACATCCCGAGCGGAAAGCGAGGTTATTTAGAATTTTAATAATTATTTAATTTATTTCGGAGGAATGGTAGGCCGATTAATTCAAGTTGGTAAAGCTTGACCATATATTGATTCCTCGTGAGAAAGCTTTGTAGTCGTTTAATTTATAAAATTTTTTAAAATCCTTTAAATAAGTTTTTTTCTATTAAGGACTATGTTATTTAAGACCCTGAACAATTGTGCGGATGTATGTATGTGTGTATTTGGATCCCGCTTTTGGTGAACACGATAACTCGAAGAGGTTTCAACGAATTCGGCTGAAAATTGCTAGGCATATTTATCATAAAAATATCTCGAAATGGATTGATGGACATTTAAAAATCTATAAATTTTTTTTACTTTTAAAAAAAAAAATTTTTTTTAATGTTTTTTTAATTGAATGTTGAAGTTAATATATAATAAAATCTTATTTTTTGCATCCAAACGAATCGATTTGTATATATAAAGCATAAATTGTATGACAGTTTAAATGTTAATGACAATTAAAGCAGAAAAATTACCTTTTTTATAAAAAATTTAGTTGTTTCATCAAAATTAAATTCCAATACAATAACATTTTACTCTTTTTTTTAATAATCCTATCTGTTGCATTAAAACGGATGGATTGGTATATATAAAGTATATATTGTATTTGAATTTTTATGGAATTAATCATAATTAAAACCAAAAAATCGCACTTTTATTAGAAATTTATTTCCTTCTTAAGAATCATGTTGCCTTAAAATAAAATGTTACTCTTGACTTAAAAACAAACTAAAAATCTTCATTTTATCAAGACGAATTGATTGATGTATAAAAAGAATATATTTTATTAGCATTAATAGAATTAAACAAAATGAAAAAATTCACTTTAAAGCAAATTTTTTGCTTATCGTAAAGAGGAAGCAAAATGTTTATGTAATGAACATCTTAATTCACAACTTGTTTTTTATGTGGGTACGTTCTCTTCTATCGATCCTACGAGGATTTTCTTGCAATTACTTCAAATATAACTGTTATATAATTACCTTTTCTTAATAATTTAGTAATTTTAATAAATTTAAACGCTGTAAATGAATTATTTTTAATTTTTAATGGTAAAATATTTATTACCTTTGATTACAAGAAAGAATGAAATGTATAAATTTAGATTGTGTTTTTGGTGTAAATTACAATTTGTTTAAAAATGGTACTTACAATTACCTCTGTTCAGAGGGCAGATACAATGATGAATTTTTTTTGACAAGGAATATATTTCCTATAGTCGTTGACACTGCGAGGTTTTACAACTCTTAAAAAAACGGATGGGACTTTGTCACAGTTTTTAGTTCTTATTCTCCGAAAGCACACACGTCACGTTTGCAAATCGTATCTCGAAAATAGACTAGGCTACCACGGATAATCAGTTAATTTTTGAAAATACCGACTCACAAGTCTGGCGATAATGAATACTTGCTCAATATTTAGAACAACGAGTAAACTTTATACTGTTTGAACGTAACGATGACTTTGTATCGAAATAAACTGACAGATGACAATGGATTCGCATGGGGTTTTATAGTAGCAAATCTTCCCTAGTGGGAGACAAAAGATCAAAATCGTCTCCATGTCTAAGCTTGACTCCTAGATCATCCCAAGAATTAAGTCACTTCTTGGAGCTTTGTGACCACCTGCACCACATATAGTATATCGCGAGTATCACTATTCCATGAGATAGTAAACATTCTGAGGAAGAAATCTAAGTTCGTGCCTTCGCAACAATCTAATATGAGTCAAGTCCACTCATAATATGTGTATAATATGGTTTATAATTTATGTTGGTGTGCATCTAAATATCGAGTCTCACAGCTTTATTTCTATGAAGAGTAAGATAATTACATTGTATTTTGTCAACTATGAGGATCGATATGCAGATGAACTATTTTAAAAAAACATTCTATACTCTATGCAGCTGAAAAATAATTCTTAGAAAATAATACATAGAGAATAGAAAGATACATATTGTTTAATATTAGAATCATATAATATATGTGTTTTGAATTACAAACAAAACACGTATTGTTTGCGACGCCGCTACACGGCATCCTTATGAGAGAAGCTATTAGAATGCATCTTTAGGATTTTCTATCTCTATCTTTCTTTTATCTTTTTCCGCTTTCCTAGTTACCACAGTGAGTAGACAGTTGGTACTTTTTTGTCATAGCAGCTCTCAACAACCAGTAAGACACTCTAGTAGGATGCCATGTTTGATATCTACTGGTTAAATCAACGCTATGTGATTATCAAATATATAAAATATAAATAAATATATATGTCATTCAAAGGTAAATAGTGAAAGAATAAAAAACAAAGAGAAAATAACTTTACTAATATTGTATTTTAAACATATAAAATTAAGTAATTGAGCAAACGCATATACGTAGAATAATGTAATGCATAACATTTTTTTTGTTTTTTTAACAATTCAAACAAACAATCAATTTAAATTGATCCTCTGTTCAGGATGTCTTCTACCGGTAAGTCATCTAACCATCCACGGGAAGCAACTGCAGAGCGAATACTCCCTGGAGAAGCATCTATTCCTGCCTCTTTTAGTACGGATTGGACCCAACCGGCAAAAATTGTTTTCGTAGCTCTAATCATCGTGATAGGGCATAACCATTTATTTGGGTGACGAGAAAGTCTCCAGCCGGATTAGCGAAAAGAAGATCGGTCTGTTTTTAAACCGAAAACAGGCCACAAAATGATTTCATTACCAAAATTAATTAAGTTATTCGGAGAGATTTTTAAAAGAGTAAGGTCGTGAATTCTTCTTCTGGAAGCTAAGAGTAATAATGTAGCTGATATTCTTGATAATTCGAATGGAGAGAGATTTGAAGTGCCATTTGAAAGCCAGTTCATTAGTAATTGAGAATCCCAAATCGGGAATTTAATTTCTTTCGGGTTTGCAATAGAAATAGATTTCAAAATTTGACGAACTAAGAAGTTTTATAAAAGATTTTCGTTTACAGGGTTACCAGCACAGAAGGTTGATATTGCGGACTTGTGGAGTAAGATAGTTTTATAGGCAAATTTTTTGGATAGAAAAAGATCTGCAAGAAATATAGCTAAATCGGGACCAGATGGTAATTTTGGATTAATATCTCTTTCAGTGCACCAAGAAATCCATCTTTTAATCGGAGTTTTATATCTAAGTATAGTTAAAGATCTTCAACTATTTTGGAGTAAGTTGTTTTCTTGAGGAGACCAGTCTTTCACTAGGTCCTTCCACACCCAATCCTCCAAACTAGTAGGTTGAGTGAATCCACCTGTGTGGGGGGAAGACCAGTTGTTAAATCCACTAATACCTTGTCCGGATTCTCGATATCTGTCGGTGGTTCTAAGCTCCTGTTGGCCAGGTCTGTCATCTAAAATGTTTGATTTCATTTGGGTTTAACAACTAGGAATTGACCTCTGCAGCAATTTAGATGGGCCAGGACACGAGGCATTAGGTTGGGTGGAGGAAAGATCCAGCCTAGGGTGCAGTTCCAAGGACGGCTGAAGGCATCCGTGAATAATGCTTAATGATCCTTCATGTCCCGGGAAACGTAACAAGGGACTACTTTTGAATTCTTTGAGGCAAAATAATCTACTTTGGGTATTCCTAGCTTGTTGAAAATCTTTTTGGTTGCAGATGGAAGAAGGTGCCATTCCGGGAGAGGGCGTTGACGAGATAATCGATCCGCTATTCCGTTGTAACATCCAGGAGAGGTAAGGATTTGGTCCCTCCTTCCTTCCGTATGTAAGCAACCAGGGTTCGGTTGTCCTTTTGGAGAAAAATGTGTGATTGCCGAAGACAATGGCTCATTTTTTCGATGGCAACATAAACTGCAAACATCTCCTTGAGGTTTGAGTGCCAACTCTTTTGTTCTTGAGTCCAAGTTCCTGAAAGGTGATAATTGTCTAGTTGAGCAGCCCAACCTAAAATCTGCAGCATCCGTCGTTAGGAAGTTCGAAATTTTCTTGAGATGTAGGAGGAATCGAGGAATTTGTTGCTGTGAGACACCAATTTAGTTCCTCTTTGACTCTTGGAGGGATTATACGTTTTTGTCGAAGTCTGGATTGATTGAAAGAAGATAGGAACCTCTGAAGGTAACGGCAGTGTAAACGGCCTTTAGAAATAACAAAATTTGCGAAGTTTAAATGTCCGAGAAGGGACTGAAATTCATCTAGTGAACAAAGATTTTTTGAGTTGATCTTATTAATAAGGTTAATAATTTTGATTGATTTTTTATGACGAAGACTCATTTGGTTAGTGAGAGCATTCCATTGGATTCCTAGGAATTCCAAATTTTGATATGGTTTCAAAACGCATTTATCGTGATTAATTTTTCAAACAAGACATTCAAGAAGATTTATAGCTTCCAAGGTTTGATTTATTAATCTGTCTCTGTTTTGAGAGGCCAGACAAAAGTCATCGAGATAGACGACCAACCTTATGCCACGTGAACGAAGGATGTCAGCGATCTAATTTGAAATGGCTGCAAAATTTTGAGGTGCAGATGAAAGGCCAAAGGGCAAGCATGTCATTTGCAAAAGTTCCTTGTCATAGACGAGACGAAGGAAAGGGCGATGTGCCTGTGCTATAGGTACATGACAGTAAGACAACGATAGATCAATCTTGGTTAACCAGTCACCCTTCTGTAAAAAATCTGGCATTTTAAAATGAGAGAATAAATGAATTTCTTGTACCCCAATATGTCTATTTAGGCCGCGTAGATAAAAAATTGGTCGAATTCCTCCATCACTTTTGGGAATTAAAAACATTTTAGATATGAAGCTTGATATTGAATCTGTAGATTTTTCCAAAATCTTTTGTTCCTTTAAAAGATTAATCTGTAAAAATAACTCTGGGGAAACAGAAGTGTGAAAACGAGAACATTTCCAATTTGCGATCATTGGTGGTTTTGAAATTAAAGGAATTCTACATCCAGAAATAAGTTTTAAAATTCTTGCAGGAGCTCCTAGAGATATCCATCTGTCTTTATAGGAAATAAGTTGGCCTCCGAAGAATGGGATATTACATGTTGGTTCTTTTACGAAAGAAATCATCTGATTTGGGTCTTAGCTGGTCCTTTTTGAATCCTCCTCTGAGCTTAAAATTTCCTCGGCGTGGAGTAATAGGATATTTAGAACTTTGAGGTTTTGTTTTAAAATTTTGGTTGCTATATGAGGTTGAAGGAACAGGATCTCTTTTAGTAGGAAACTTTTTAACTGCAGCATAGGAAGCCAATCAGTATTAACAGTATTTGCGTTTTTTGGCGATCTTAAAATTTTTAATATTAAAAATATTTATTAAAAGAGAAATAATATTTATTTCCTAACAATGTTATTGAATTATTGGGTAATTAGTTGAATATTAAAAATTTTGAATGTCTTGTATTTCGCGATTTGTGGCGATTTTTTTAAATAGATGGCGCCGAACTATCAATATTTGTTGGCAACATTGAGCGGAATCATGTCTATATCAGTCATTATTAGTGATTATTAGGTTATAACGGTTATAACAAACAACGCAAACAAATAATCAAAATTTGTCGCTGTCTTTTTCGGCTAAAAAAAGACATAAATCTAGTTTGTTGTCTTCGTTCAGTTCACGTTTTATCATTGTTTATTTTTAAATTTAAAATTTCGAATTTTATTTGTTATATTTTATCAATAATAAAATCTATAACTTGTTACATCCAAAATTGTATCTACATTTTAATTTTCTCTTAATAAAATATTATTTAAATTTACAGTTGCAATTCATGAAACCTATACTTATTATTTAATGTCCCAAAGAAATCTTTTTGGATATCAAATGAACGTTCTATGGACATCATTAGATATTATAATATACAATTTTCAGGCTTACGAATATCGTGACATGATCCTTCTGCTACTTGTGGGACATCCATGAGATATTTACTAGATATAATCAGAATATCCAGCAATAGTTTATACTGTAAGGATATAGTATATACAAATTTAATAGTTTAATTATTTTCATTAAAGCAAACATCAAATAATATTTATTTCATTACATACAATGCATCCCAGCAGAATTTGTCTACCCTGTGGTGGACAAATCAATTTTTTTAAGCTTATTTTATCACCTTTAAAATGCTTTTTTTAAAAACGGTTTATTTTTTTAGAAAAAGTTTAAGACAAAAGAGTTTATATTTCCGTATGTAGATTTAGGAAAAAAATATAAAAAAATTTTTTGAGCCAATTTTTCTTACCATATTTTTACCGCCTAAGCTTATTGGTCGAAAATAGTAACAAAATGAAATTTAATCACTTCGGCAAGTATTAATGTTCAGAGATCGTTTTCCTATAATTTTGTGGTATTAAGAATGATATGGAATGGCTTTTGTGGTCTGAATACAATAAATAATGAAAAGTTAAATTTTTGACATTTCAGAAATAGCGGTCCTAAGTTGGTTAAAACTTTTTTTGCTTGAGTATAAGGAAGAAATGCATATTCTTTTTAATTACGCAAAAATTTTACAAATTAGGTCATTTCTGAGAATGAAAACGCATTATTTAACTATTTTTATTTATAAAATAAATCATTGTTTATTTTATTTATTTGCAGTGGTGGATGGCTGTGGAGACTGACGTTTTTGTAGTATGTCTTTTCTATTGTTTTTTGTCTTTGTTTAATACTTTAATTCCTATGTTACACTTTCACGGTCTATTTCGTGATAAAAATACAAAAAAGAAGCAAAACATAAATGAAAACAAACAAAAGCAATAGATGGCCAACTTAGTACCACTGTAGATTTTTACAAGTTTCAAATTATTACGCTAATGAAAAAAATTTAATTAAAAAATCAAGAAAACCTCTTATTGTAAATAAGGAAGTAGGGCACACACTCATTTACCAATTTTTAGTTATTTAGCTCTTGTAGCTGCTCTTGAAAAAACAAGAAAAATTTAATTTTTTTTTGTTGTAAACAATATTATTGTCCTCACAATGCGTAGAAGAATCTTAGATTATAATTAAGTCCATAAATTATATTATGGTTTATCAAAAATATATAAATAAAAACAAACAAAAGCCATAGATGGCCAACTTAGGACCACTGTAGATTTTTACAGTTTTCAAATTATTGCGCTAATGAAAAAAATTTAATTAAAAAAACAACAAAACCTCTTATTGTAAATAAGAAAGTAGGGCACACACTTATTTAACAATTTTTAGTTATTTATCTCTTGTAGCTACCCATATAAAAAAATTTTTTAAATTGGTAAAATTTTTTTTATTTATATCACACCTCGAAATTATAGATTCGTCCAGTATACCACCTCTGAGAAAAGCAGAATAGCGAACTTAGGACCACGGCTAACTTAAAACCACTCTCCCCTACATTTTTTAAATTTAAATCAACCTCAAAAAATGGTTAAAAAAATTGATTCAAAAATTTTTTTTATCTTTTTTTCTTAAATCTACATACAGAAATGAACATTTTTTTCTTAAACTTTTCTGAAAAAATAAACCGTTTTCCAAATAATAATTATTAAAAAATGGCAGTTTTTTAAACAAATGATAATATCAAAATATAAAACTTTTTGTAACACCTTTAACTATGACAGGATGGACAAATCCTACTGGGCGGCACTGCATTATTATTTTGTTTTTAAGTATAAAAATAAGTTTTCACAGGCATCAGATATTCGGCCTTACCAATAATTTTAATAAAGAATTTCTATTCATTTCGGTCTTATCTTGGAAACTGACAAAACAGTTGATATTAAAAAGGATATAGCGCGAGTAAATATGAATGAAGGCGGGAAGCGAGATTCTTGAAAAATTAAAAAATTCTCGGAAGCGAAAAATGTAGAACGCAATAGAAAATGTTTGTGGTCGATTTTAATAAACTGTAGATAGAAATTCATGGTTTGATATATTTTACTTCTAGATTTTATTTTTATCTTAGTTAATAGAAAAAAAAACTTTTTTTTAGTTAAATACTTTTAGGGTCAGATGGGGTAAATCGATATAGGGTAGCCCCATGCCTAAAAATCAAAGTTGTACCCTAGTTCTTCGATTTTTTTTAAACTTCGAAATTTTGAAGTGGTAAACATGCCAGTCAAAATCCTAAATTCGATTTTTAAAAATTTCAAAAAATTTTTGATTTACGAGGTTTTTAAATTTTTTTTTTAATTTTGAAATTTTATATCTCTAAGGAAAATGAATAAAATTTTCAGGAAATGCTTATTGTTTACAGACCATTTAAGAAATTTTTTTAGAAAAATTTTTTTTTTTAAAACAAATTATTTAAAAAAATTATTTTTAAATAAACAATTTTTTGAAAAGTGCCATTTTTATTTTGTTAATAATAATTTAATTCCCCCTTTTTACGGATATATACGCAACTATATAAAAAAAATCTGAGCCCAAATTCACAATCCTCGGAAAATTTACAATTAGTTTTATATATTGAAACTTTTTTTTTATTTTAGACAAATTTAAGCATCAAAAACAAATACATGTTATAATTAAGAGTATTCAAAATATGAAAATTTTTTACATTCTCATCACATAAGAAAGTATTAGTTTTGGTCGAAAGTAAAATTTTTTTTAAAGTTTTTGGTCCAGCCCAACTTAACAGTGTTAAAAAATTTTTATTGATTTTTGAAAATTTTGTAACTATTATAAAAACATGTAATTTAGAATAAAACAAATATTTTCAAAAAACTTTTTTTTAAATTTATTATTTTTAAAAATATTGAATTTTGAAATTTACAATCATGTAAATGTTTTTGTTTAAAGAAGTGAACAATTTCGTGTAGACATTGTAAATGACATTAATTTATTGTGAAATATTTTTTAACTATTAATTTTTTTATATTTGTTGTAATTTTTAGTTAATGCAAAAAAAATTAAAATTTTTAAAAACGTTTAAAATTTTGATTGGTTTTGTTGTAAACTACTGATTTTAATAAATTTTTAAATATTTAGAAAATCAATGAAATTTTTTAATACTTTTGGTCTGGTCGGACCCCGTTATTATTCATTATTTTATTAGTTTATATAGTTTTTTGTTCCACAGACTTACTTTTTTTAGCATATTGTAATATCGTCATATTTTTCTGTAAAAGAAGTTCGATGTTTATTGCAGACGTATATGTAAAATATTTTATATATATTCTGGTTTCGTTTCTTTCGCCTTTGCAGTATTATTCGAATGACAAGTCTGTTACTGATGAATACGTTTTATATCTACAGCACTTGAATTTCAGTTTACTGTGTTCTAGAGTATAACAAGATTTGAGTCCAGATGTTTATTTCATAGACATTTTGCTTCCTCTTTATTAGAATCGTCAAAAAAAATTTGCTTCCTTCTGGTGTTTTTATAATTTTTGTTAAACGTAAAAATCAATTCCTCTTTATGTTCATCTAAGAAATTTGCTTCCTCCTGCGAAGTTCTTTTAATTACAATCCTGCAATTGTTTTTATTTAGAAGTGAGAACATTTTTTTGTAATCATTGTATGTTTTATTATTTTATTCTATACGGCATATTAGTTATTAATTGTTTCATATTTGTTTTATATCATAAAAATAATGAATATCTCAAAATGCTTTCTCAATAAATTAATTAAACACACACTGATTACACGAAATTGTTCATTCTTTTAAATAAAAATATTTGTATAATTGTTAATTTAAAAACTACACATTGTTAATAACAATTTTGTAAACAATAATTTGATTTGTTTTTGTTCACACCCTCCCCCCATATTGCAATTTAATTCATAAGAAGTGTATTCATTAGTCTCTTCTAAATTCTAATACTTTTAGATTATTATAGCTTCTTCAGCAAATCATGTTTTTTGCTAAAAGAGTTAGTAATTAAATATAATTTAACAATTTTACTCATAGACATCAAAAATATACATTTAAGTCTAATTAATCTCGCAATCATAACCAAAAACATGTGATGAGAATGTAATCCTTAAAGTCGTAGTAACTTTAAGAAAAAGAAATATTTTTTGAAACATATAATTTGAAACAGGAATAAGAATTCATATAATGAACAACAGTCGAAGAACACATCGCGAGCTAATTGCGCGCATTTCGCAACAACACACGGAGCGCGAAGCGTGACGACCGATATTGGCGCGCCCTGAGGCGCGCTGAAACTTGCGAGCCCACCGCGCGAAACGCGGATGAGAATGTGTCCACGCGAAGCGCGGGCAGATTTTTTTAAATGCATTTTTGGTGTTTGTTTTTTTATCTTTATATTATTAATTTTTGTGGAAGGATATTTTATACAAAGAATTATACAACAACATTTTTTCATTTTTTTGTAATATAAAGTTAATAGTTTAAATTTTTACAATTACAAACTCATTGGTTTCTGATTAACTGGTCTTACAAATCCTTTTGTAAATATTTATTAAATAATTTAACAAAAAATTATTTATTGAATAATTATGGAAGAATTTAATAAATATTGACTTTTATTAAATTCTATGATATTTTTGTAAAAATTAAAATTTTTGAATTTAATAATAAAAATATTAATCATCAAAATAATCTTAACCTATTAACGCCCAGACGGACGAAAAATTTCAATGGACTTTGAGGACCTGGTTTATTACAACAATGGATGCAAAAAAATTGACAAATAATATTTTTAACGTAAAATTTTCTCCTCTTTCAGATTCTGATGTTAAAATTTGTTTACAACAAATTGTTAAAAATTTATAAACAATTTTTTCCAAAAAAACACTATTTTTCGAGAAAAAAATTTCTTTTCATCCGTATTTTCACCTGAAAAATATAAATAGATGCCCTCAAGACATCAAAATATCGCGTCCATGGACCCTCAGCTACAAAACCCTAAAGAGGCCAATTTTTTGTTTCAAAATGGCGGACGACAATATGGCGGCAAAAACTAAAAAAATGGCTCACATATGAAACTCGTTACTCGGAGGTTATTGGGGACGCTGATTACGAACATGACGTTATTTTTAAAAAATTCAAAATGGCGGATCCAATATGGCGGACAATTTTTTTTAAAAATGACTCTATATTGCTTGATATTGGTTACTCGGGGGTTTTTGGGGTCACTGATTACGAATATGATGTTATTTTTCCAAAATATAAAATGGAGGATCCAATACGACTTTTACCGCGTGGAGGTGGACATAAAAGAGCCTTTTCTTTTTTTTATATTTATTCTTTTTTATATTTTTTTTGTTTTTTATATCAAGTCTAAGCTGAAGCTATCTAAGCCTGAAGAACGCAACGAAAATGTGTTGAGTGTGATGCATATTTATGCGTTTCTTGCTTCCAGGATTCTCACATTTAAAATGAAAAAAAAAAACAAAAAAATATAAAAAACAAAACAAAAATATAAAAACAACAAATATAAAAAAAGAAAAGACTCTTTTATGTCCACCTCCAACCGGTAAGAGTCGGGCAACGGCAAATTATTTGACGGCAAACGGACCATAACATTTTAAACAATGTGGAGTCATTTTAAAAAATGTTGTCCGCCATATTGGATCCTCCATTTTGAAATTTAAAAAAATAACATCATATTCTTAATCAGTGACCCCAAAAACTCCTGAGTATCAAATTTCAAGCAATATAGAGTCATTTTTAAAAAATTTGTCTGCCATATTGGATCCGCCATTTTGAATTTTGGAAAAATAACATCATATTCGTAATCAGTGACCCCAAAAACCCCTGAGCTACAAATTTCAAGCAATATAGAGTCATTTTTAAAAAATTTGTCCGCCATATTGGATCCGCCATTTTGAATTTTGGAAAAATAACATCATATTCGTAATCAGTGACCCCAAAAACCCCTGATTAACAAATTTCAAGCAATGTAGAATCATTTTTAAAAAATTTGTCCGCCATATTGGATCCGCCATTTTAAATTTTGAAAAAATAAAATCATATTCATAATCAGTGACCCAAAAACCCCCGTGTAACGAGTTTCAGTCGATTTCGGTGACTCAAAAAAGTTGGAGCACTATGTTTCATATGTGAGCCATTTTTTTAGTTTTTGCCGCCATATTGTCGTCCGCCATTTAAAAAAAATTGGCCTTTTCAGGGTTTTGTAGCTGTGGGTCCATGGACGCGATATTTTGATGTTTTGAGGGCATCCATTTGCATTTTTCTGGTGAAAATAAGGATGAAAAGAAATTTTTTTCTCGAAAAATCGTGTTTTTTTAGAAAAAAATGTTTATAAATTTTTAACAATTTGTTGTAAACAAATTTTAACATCAGAATCTGAAAGAAGAGTAAATTTTACGTTAAAAATATTATGTGTCAATTTTTTTGTATCCATTGTTGTAATAAACCAGGTCCTCAAAGTCCATTGAAATTTTTCGTCCGTCTGGGCGTTAATGTGTTAATTAAATGGTTTAATTGTATATTGTCCAATAAATATTTGTTTGAAACAAGTGAATATTTTTTTTAATATATGAGTACTTTATTTTATCGTATCAAATAAATAGTTATTTGTACCGAATACGAGTTATTTAAGTCAAATAACTCATAAGTCAAATCTAATTAGCCAAATCTAAATAATTAGATCTAATAAATATTGCTTAAAATCAATTATGAAAATTAATTTCTTTAATAATACATTGTTTTTAATAGAGATAAACATTTATTTGCATGAATAATACAATTTTTTGAAAGAACTAAATATTTGTTTGCATTAAATATTTAACTATTTATCTCTCTAAATCTGAATTAGTAAATTTCTACTAATGAAATAGTGCGGATTCGTTTACCAATTTGAATTCGTGACCTTTTACTAATTTTTAGTAGTTTTTTTACTAATTGCTGATAGAAATTACCTAAAATTAATTGAAACAAATAATTTGTATTTACATCGCTATCATTTATTTATATGAAATAAATAAATAAATTAATAGTTTTAAGTAACTCATTTAATTGCGCCAATAATTTTTTATTGAAATTAAATATCCAACTAATTTAGTGAAATAAATAAATCCAATATTTCAAATAACTCATTAGTTATATATCAATAAGTTAATTATTAGATCCAAATATTTTTAAATTGTTTTTATTAAATAAAAATTATTAATTTTTTTATTAATAAGAAAGAGACTTGTTCAGACAAAAAAAATTTATTTTTGTAGGTTTACATTAAAGTTACGAAAGAATGTTTTTTACTTTTACCCTGAGAGAAATGAACAGTTGTGACTACTATTTGGTTCGTAATAACACGCTGCTAATTTAATTAGTTACTGTTACTATTTAGTTAGTAACTCCAGCCATTTAGTTAGTAACGTAACTATTTAAACAGGTAGACCAACAAAAAAAGTAGTTGAATCAAATAATAAAATAGTTGAATATACTAATAAAAATGGTAACACCAACCAACAAGTTAGCAGCAGTATAGTTTTGTAAAGTTTGAATTGCTTTGTCGATACTTTTACGTATCAGTCGATCGATCATATATCGAAGACGTTCGATATATGAACTACGCATTCGAATCTCATCACTTCATATATGTGATCGGTGTTGTTAACAACGTTTTAAGACTGTTCTTTTGTTATAGAGTATTAACTAAGAGTATAGTGGTAATTAGAGTTTCTTTAAAGAGTTTTAATAATTATATGATTAAGAGTTTAATCAATATTATAACAAATAAAAAGTGTTTTATTTAAAACCATAACTCCAACAGGTTATGGGCCCAGCGCACGCTTCCACTGCGTAGAAAGCCCCTTTGTGTTTTTAAAGTTTGTGATTAGGAGTTTTGTGAATTTAAAATTAAACATACAAAAAGGATTAGGAAGGTGAGTAATTTAAGACAATAATTATTCACAAATTTAGAGATTTTAAGAGTAGAAGTTGAGTAAATTTTAGATGTTATTTTAAACAAAGAATTCATTGACACACATGCGCGGCATTTGAGCAGGATTGGACTTGTTGAGTATATCACATGATCTAAACTGTGAATCATTGAGAATTAGAGACCCTCATCTTAGCGAAAATTAAAATCTTGGAAGTATTCAGCTCCGCACTGTCACTATATGAATCAAGAGTATATAAGATGACATTAATTAGATAATATTTAATTAAATAAAATTACTTAAGAGATTTTTTAATTAATTTTATAAATAGTTATAAAAGTAAGAATTTTTAATACATATATATTTAGAGATGAGAATATTAATTAAAGAATTCATTAATTTAAATATTTTAAGAGATTTAAATTTTTTTGAAATTTAAATATTTTAAGAGATGTTAAATATAATTTAGACAAGAATTTAAAAATTTAGCATATACAGAAATTTTTTGTTTATTTTCGGCAAAATAAAATTTTACCGATGTCGGAGTTAAGCAAAACTTGCTGTGCGGTTGAGTTTGATATCTAATCAGAGACACAAATAATGATTCTTTTCAGAATAAATTGCTGTGCGTTTGTTGTAATTCAGTATTTAAAATATCTCAAAGTTTTGATCTAAGAGCATACTTGGTTTTTAGAAGTTACACAAAATTAGAGAATAAATTGTAATATTTATATAAAATATATAAATTAAAACTTATGAGATATGTGTTTCTCTGTTCCGGTTTAGGTGGCAGACTTTATTTCAGATTCTGAAATTGAAATTTAATTAAATCCCAATCATCTTGTGGATTATGAAAGTGATGAAAATATTATAGAGGAAATAGAGAAAAATAAGGAAGTTAAAGAGGAACCCAAAGAGAGTAAGTATATACATTTTTTCTATCTTTTTCTATTTCGTTATATCATTTTTACTCAAATAAATATTTCGTTAGAGTGCTGTGAAAAATTTAGAGATAATTTATTAAAATTAAATTAATTTAAACAAATTAAGAATTAGAAGATAAAGATTACTTAAGAATAATTAATTAATGTATATTACTTAAGAATAATTAATTAATGTATATTAATTAATTAAGAAGTATAAAGAGTTAGATGGTCGGGCCTGACAAATTATATTCTATTTGAGGTTAGAGACTTAAAATTCCAAGCATTAATTCATAAAATTTATTTCACAGCTGATAAAGAATCCAAAACTAAGACATTGTCGAAAATATAGAGCATTCAGACGGTAAAAGATTTAAGTGTACCAGGTGTTTCAAAAGAAGTTAAGAGGAAATATGAGTTAGAGGAACAATTAAATAATTCACTGTCAATGGTCGAAAGAGTCATGGAACAAGCTAACAAGATGATGCTCAACATGGCTGAAGATTCCAAAAACAACTTCGAAGCTGAACGACTACGACTGAAACGTGTAGAGGTAACACAAAGAGACAAAATTTTTAGAAAAAATCCAGCGAAAAATTCTGATGAATCAAATACTGATTCTAAGAGAAGAAAATTAGAGGAAAGCGCTGATTTTCATACAAATAAAGAGGTAGAGGCACAAAGCGAGTTTTATATCAAGAAGTGCAATTTTTTAAAGAGAAATTAGAGAACGAATATTATAATTCAAAAATAAATATTAAGAGAGAGTACGAGCTTTCACAAAAGTCCAACTTTGACATCTGGTTAGATTACTTTAAATCTGATCTAAAGAGTATATGCAATGATATACTTGATATCATTGATTTAAGTGTTAAAGGTCCTAAAAAATTGTCGAGTAAGATAACTTTAAAGAGAAAGAATATTGTTAGAGATATTATTATAAATCATTTAGATGAAAGTTATCACAAAAAGATTTTACATGAATCAGAACCTCAAGAGATTTTAAAGAAGTTAAGAGGAAGAAGTTAACAGGAAAAGTGAAGTAAATGTAACTCATACTTCAGTAAGAGCACGCATGTACCAAATTGAGATAAAAAAAGATGAAAAAGTTGACAATTTTTGTGAACGCTTCGACTCTATTATTAGAGAATATGAAGCCTGTGGAGATGCAATACCACTTACTGACAAAAAAATAGATCTTCATTTTATCAAGCAGTAACTTCGATCGGTCCAGAACTTCGAAATGCTGACTTGATAAGAAGACAAACTTTTGCAAAAGAGATGAGTCTTGATAAAATAAAATCTTTTCTTTTGCAGTTCGTAGCCGAAAAGAAGTCGGACACTAAAGAGGAAGTTAGAGTTCAGAGGACACAGTCTCAGCAATCTCAAGCCGCCGAAAACAGGTGGGTCAAATCATACCTAACAAATCAATTTTGTCCCTCAGTTCTCCGATTTTAGTAAAACTTTGAGAAATTGTAGGGAAATACATGCGAATAAAAATTACAAAAGAGATTTTAAAAAATTTTGAAAATTTACTGTTGTACAGGGTTTTCAAAAATTGTTTTTGAAATTTTGAAAACGCAATATCTCAGAGACATATCGATGAATTTTAATGATTTTTGCAGGGATTACTTATTATTTACAAACAATTAAAATTTTAAAAATTTGCAAAAAAAAAATTTTACATAAAAAATTTTAAAAAATATTGTTTAAACAATTTTTTTGTTTATAAGCGTATCTTTAATTTTTTTCTAATAGCGATATTTTGATTCCTGAGGATTTCACGAGTATTTTGACATAAAATAATCGATGGAGACTCTTAAACTTTTGGAGATATTGTATATTTATTTATTTGTTTATACACCCGTCTTCAGCTTATCTAGCTATACAAGTGTGTTTACATTTCTCTTACAATATTTCTTATAAATACATTTCTTAATACTAAATTTTGCGCCTACAGAGCGACTTGAAAATTAGGAGTACTCACATTTGCCTGGATCACCCGTCTAATGGGTTTTCTCGCCAGTGGAGAGGGAAACTGTAGAAAACCTCTCCGAGTTCAACCGGTTTTATCGACAGTCGAGTTCTAATGGTGTGTACCGGACAATAATCGACGGTGCACATCATTATACTTCGACGTCAAACCTCCCGCTCAGATTATCTCACGTGCCGGAAAAATCCCAGGCTAATGGGCGCGAACCAAGTACCCTTGGTACGCCCACCGAGCCAGGCATCTATCCGACTGAGCTAATCTGTCGGTGGAGATATTGTATATATCAATTAATAACATTTTATAAATAAATAATAAATAAGTTATAAAAAAATAAAATTCGTAAATTTCAATCGAATTGAATTTCTTTTTTATTAAATCAATTAGTAATATTTTATGAATAAATAAATAATAAGTTATTAATAAATATACAAATAATCTGTCTGCGTAAAATAAAATAAACAAATTAATGTAAATTAAAAAACAATAACAAAATTAAGAAATATCTCAAATAAGTTCCTAGTAGATTATTGGACTACTTTTTAACTACTTTGATTTGTTCAACAAGTCCTACATTAAATTAAAAAACTTGTATTAATCATCAAAAAGAAATCAGATAAATAGAAAAATATAAAGTAATATATAATGGAAAAGTAAAATTTAATTGGTTTACATAAAGCAAAGACCTAGTTCGCGAATCGAGTAATTCTTTATATGAAGAGCGCGCATGCGTAGACTCGACCTGGATATCATCGTTCAGTCTTGTAACGCGACTGCCCGTCCGTAGGAGTGGATTTGTCAAAAAGGGGGTTCTAAGAGTCTCATTTCTAAATTAGCATTCGTCCAAACACTTTCCATGTTTGTAGCAAGTCATAACTGTAGAACTAGGTATTTTTTTAGCCTTTTTATAGTTTCAGGTTTTCTTGCATGTTTTTCAGTGTCATTTTTGTGGTTTAAGGTTTGTTTGTTAGATTTGTGTTTCTTTAGGTTTAAGTAAATGTAAATAAGTTTCTTTGCGTTTCTTTTTAATTTTTTATTAGGTTTAAGTTAACAATTTCTTTTTATTTAATTAGCATATTTATTTATCTGCAGGTTAAGATTGTTTTGCATTTATTATATCTTTTATAATAAAGCACAATGGTTTTTAAAACTTGTTGTAATCCTCTTAAAAAAGAAAAAGCATACGAAAAAATTTGACGAAAAAGCTTTGCGTCTCTTAAGTGTTTCGTTACAAACTGAGCTTAATCTTCCGTCAGGAAGTTTAATTTGCAACTCCTGCAGATTAGACAAGGAATTAAGAAATATAGCCACCATATTAGAAACTTCGCCAGCTTCATTCACTAAAAATATCCATAAAGAAAAATAATTTTTGAATTTAACACTTCGAACGTTGGTTTTTTATTGAATATTCTTTGTTTCATAATTTTGTGCATCAGAATACACTTTGCACATAATTTCTCTTTCATTTTTTAGAATAAAGGAGTGAAAACTTCTAGAGCCGGTAATTGTTTTAGCTCTAAAGAAACGACTCTCCAAACGACTCTGATTTTGATGATGCTCTTCTTTTGTGCAAAATATTGGCGTAATATTATCAATCGCTGATACTGCCCATTCTCTAGCTGTAAGAAAACATTTGTTTTGTAAGCTAGCACGAGCAGCTATTCGTTTTACTTTTCCTCCTATTCTATTACAAGGCCCTTTGCCATGTAACGTTGCATAAAAATGCCACTCAGCAAAAATTTCAAAATTAGAATAGTGATAAACTAGATTTATAAAATTACTTTTATTTTTGTATTGTGATGCAGCTCCGTCAGTGAAGTAGATTAACTTTTTAAAGTTATGTTTTTCTTTTAACTGCCCAATAATTTTCTGAATAAATAAATTTACTGCGTTCGCGTAATGAGTGAGGTCCTTTGAAATAATTGCGAAACTTTCATGTTCTACTTTATCACCCATCTTAAAGTAGACTACAAAAGGATGCAATGTAATTTGATCTTTTGACCAGTACTGACTTTGAATTGCATTCTGGATTATTACAGAATAATTTCCAGAGAAATCTCCTTTAACTAAGAACTCTCCAGGACTTAAAGATTTTTCCAAATTAGAC
This sequence comes from Leptopilina myrica (nomen nudum), assembly GCA_032872475.1. Classification (NCBI taxonomy): domain Eukaryota; kingdom Metazoa; phylum Arthropoda; class Insecta; order Hymenoptera; family Figitidae; genus Leptopilina; species Leptopilina myrica (nomen nudum). Next base: position 34,099,246 of record CM065463.1, on the reverse strand, counting down.
AAGTATTTACTTTGCTCTGGCAATAAAGTCATGTTTTAAAAGTGATGGCAAGTCTGTTAAAAAGTTCTCAATAAAGTCATCAACTGAATCAACGCAAGTCACAAACTTAGTTCGATCTGTTGACACCCAGCTTCTATATGTTATAGAGTCAATGCAATTGTCGTCAAATATTTTTATCAAAATGTAAATCAATTCTTGAAGGTCTCCGCAATTGTTACATTGTAACAATGAGCAGGATGGTGTTAGAGAATCACAAACGATTTTGGGTAAAATAGTTTTATACGAATTCAGAAATGATGTTTTTTCATTATTTTTGGTTAAGTCTTTGAAACATGCACCCTCTATCATTAATTTAAAATTTTGGTGGAGTTTGCAAATGCAGACAGAATGTGTACCATTGCTATCAGGAAACACACATTCTTTCGGTTAAATTTCAGAGAATTTCGTTGTACTTAACTTGATTTGTGGATATTTTTCTTTAAAAAGCGCGTGAAGTTCTCTAATGTTACCAAGTAATAAACGCTTTTGAACTTGAGTTCGAACACCAACTACTAAACACGAAATAAAGTCTTTTTTCCCTGGTAGTACTCTACTTATATCGTCTTCGTTGTAATAGTTTTTTACTAATACAATTGTTTCTTTAGTAATCATATTTGTTCCCTTGCGAGGATTCGGTGATGAACCATGACCTTTTTCTGCATGAAGACTGACAGCTTAACGAGCTAAATTATACGGGACATTAAAACATTTCTCTAATTTTCGAGGACCCCAAATTTTGGTACATTTGTCATTCATTTCAAAATTTCAGCTTTACTCGTTGCTCTAGTTATTGCGTCTTTTATTTCAGAAACTAATTCCTGCAGATCCGATTCATTGGAATTATATTCTACTTTAAATATTACCTCTAAGAAGGAACCAAAAGCGGTTGTTATTTCATTAACTTTCCGTTTTCTCGATGATTGCGAACGAAAATCTTCTTTCTTTGTGAGTGAAACATCTAAAAGAAGAAGAATTTTATTCAGTTTTTTAATATTCTCATTATGAGCTACAATTTTATCTAAATCCTCAACATTCTCAATTTCAATATCGTCGTTTTCAACTGCTACAGAAATAGAATTATCTCTGTCTGAATTTTTAGTGAATGTAGTTGGCGAAGTTTCTAATATGGTGGCTATATTTCTTAATTCCTTGTCTAATCTGCAGGAGTTGCAAATTAAACTTCCTGACGGAAGATTAAGCTCAGTTTGTAACGAAACACTTAAGAGACGCAAAGCTTTTTCGTCAAATTTTTTCGTATGATTTTTCTTTTTTAAGAGGATTACAACAAGTTTTAAAAACCATTGTGCTTTATTATAAAAGATATAATAAATGCAAAACAATCTTAACCTGCAGATAAATAAATATGCTAATTAAATAAAAAGAAATTGTTAACTTAAACCTAATAAAAAATTAAAAAGAAACGCAAAGAAACTTATTTACATTTACTTAAACCTAAAGAAACACAAATCTAACAAACAAACCTTAAACCACAAAAATGACACTGAAAAACATGCAAGAAAACCTGAAACTGTAAAAAGGCTAAAAAAATACCTAGTTCTACAGTTATGACTTGCTACAAACATGGAAAGTGTTTGGACGAATGCTAATTTAGAAATGAGACTCTTAGAACCCCCTTTTTGACAAATCCACTCCTACGGACGGGCAGTCGCGTTACAAGACTGAACGATGATATCCGAGTCGAGTCTACGCATGCGCGCTCTTCATATAAAGAATTACTCGATTCGCGAACTAGGTCTTTGCTTTATGTAAACCAATTAAATTTTACTTTTCCATTATATATTATTTTATATTTTTCTATTTATCTGATTTCTTTTTGATGATTAATACAAGTTTTTTAATTTACATTAATTTGTTTATTTTATTTTACGCAGACAGATTATTTGTATATTTATTAATAACTTATTATTTATTTATTCATAAAATATTACTAATTGATTTAATAAAAAAGAAATTCAATTCGATTGAAATTTACGAATTTTATTTTTTTATAACTTATTTATTATTTATTTATAAAATGTTATTAATTGATATATACAATATCTCCAAAAGTTTAAAAGTCTCCTTCGATTATTTTATGTCAAAATACTCGTGAAATCCTCAGGAATCAAAATATCGCTATTAGAAAAAAATTAAAGATACGCTTATAAACAAAAAAATTGTTTAAACAATATTTTTAAAAAATTTTTTTTGCAAATTTTTAAAATTTTAATTGTTTGTAAATAATAACTGATCCGTGCAAAAATCATTAAAATTAATCGATATGTCTCTGAGATATTGCGTTTTCAAAATTTCAAAAACAATTTTTGAAAACCCTGTACAACCTTAAATTTTCAAAATTTTTTAAAATCTCTTTTGTAATTTTTATTCGCATGTATTCCCCTACAATTTCTCAAAGTTTTACTAAAATCGGAGAACTGAGGGACAACATTGATTTGTTAGTTATGATTTGACCTAGGTGTCACAGATGCAATGGAATTGGTCATTGGGCAAAAAATTGCCATTTGCAAAACAGTGGTCAGTTGCTTTGCTATTACTGCTAGGCAATTAGAAATCATAAAGGTGATGAATGCCGCAATGCCTAAAACAAACAAGATAAGAAGTTGAAACCTTATGATTTCAATAAAAATAAGAACGAATCAGACGCTAAAAATAAAAACAACAGTTTTAATAAAGAAGGGAAAAACAATTTCAAGAAGTCCTATAAAGAGAAAAATAAATCGGATGGATCATCAACTGGATCCAAAAATCAGAAGTCTCAACAGGAGTAAAATAAAGAGCAGAAAAATAAACAAGGTAAGATTCGATTTGTACAATGTTTAATAGATTCAAAAGAGACAATTGATTTTATTGCTGATTCAGGTGCCACAGATCACATTGTTAATAAAAGTTTAATTTTAAGAGAGATGATTTAGAGTCTTTGAACAATTTAGAAGAAATATTTATTACAAGTCCTTTAGAGATAAAAGCAATTAATTTTAAGAGATTTGATGAGGCAATGATGTGGCACGTTAGGTTAGGTCATGCCTCATTAAGCTATCTTAAGAAATTGCAAAAAGTTCAAAAAGTATTAGAGAATATTAAATTTGATGATTCGATTTTAGATTGTGAAATTGATATTTTGTCAAAAATGGAAAAATTGCCTTTTAAAGAGAGTAGGAAAAGAGCTAATCGACCCATGCAATTTGTCCATAAATTTAGTCAAAGAGCAATAAAATGTGTGTTGGTGCGATATAAGAGTACTGCCTATTTAGTGTGGCATCTAAGGACAGATAAATTCATTGAATCTCGTCATGTTAGATTTAATGAAAAACTTGCGTATAAAGATGTTTATAAGAGAGATTCAACTAAAAGCAACATCGACTTAGAGGATTCAAATGAAGAAATTAAGTGGAATTGTTTAACAGAAATTAAAGAAAATAATCAAGAAGAAATTGAGGAAAAGGCGGAACGCAGGAACAAAAAGAGGAAATTAGAAGAGGACACTAAGAGCGAAACTTAAGAGGAACCACACATGTAGGTTTAAAATTCAGAAGTAACAATGAAGAGTTAGATGCATTAACAGATGCAAGTTTTAGAGACTGTGACGATTCAACTTCTACTGGAGGTTATGTAATCAAATTGTTCGGAGATGTCATAGCGTGGAGAAGTCACAAACAATCATATGTGACATTATCAACATGTCAAGCAGAATATCTTGCCATGAGTGATGCATGCCAAGAACTAATTTCACTTGACAAATCAACCAGATACATCATAGGAAGAACCCTTTTTCCTGTGAAAATCTGGTGTGATAATATATCAGCAGGTGACTGTACTAAGAAAGATGGTAGTCAAAAATTAAAGATGTTTGATGACAATTTAGAGGAAATTAATAAGAGTCTTGAATATAGAGAAGAAAGAGGAAATAGAAAGCACATGGCTAACACTCATGGTGATTTTGTTAAGCAATGTGTTGAAGAAGGAATAGTAAAAGTAGAGTGGATAGCAACTAAAGAGAACATAGCAGACATAATGACAAAACCACTACCTTTAGAAGCACATAAATATTTAAGAGATAAAATGTTAGAAGATTAGAGTAATTAGATGTTAGAAAATAATAAGAGATTAGAAAGACAAAATTTAAGATTTTTGAAATAAGTATGAATGACATTTTTTAATTAAAATTGAAGTTAATTTATAATCCCCTTTCTTTGTTCACAGACAAACGCAAACATTAAGAGTTGAAGTGCCAATATAGAAGATGCCTAAGATTAAATAAGAAGTTGCCACTTTAGATGTGATAAAGCGCCAATCAAATATTTAGTTTATAATTTTAATTTTTGAAAAGTATTAATATAACGAAAATTGCAAATTTTGTAATATGCATTTTTTGGCTCGAGTTTTAGTTTCTCAAAAATATTTGAGTGCTCGAAAATTTAAGTACTCAAAATTATTTTTGGTTTAATACTGCACGTGTCGGATGGAATTTGGTTTAAGTTCGGATTGATTCTGCTGAACTCTGCTAGAAAAACGAAAAGCTTGAAATACTCGATCGAGCTTTTTGCACAACTCTATTAACAACGTTTTAAGACTGTTCTTTTGTTATAGAGTATTAACTAAGAGTATAGTAATAATTAGAGTTTCTATAAAGAGTTTCAATAAATACATGATTAAGAGTTTAATCAATCTTATAATAAATAAAAAGTATTTTATTTAAAACCATAACTCCAAAAAGTTTATTAACTAAAAATAATCTTAGACCAAATGGTTACCATAAGTATTTCGTAACGTCCTTTCGGCAGGACGTACGCTTGAACGTTCTATAATTAACGCTTAGTGGTACATAGTTATGCTATACCACACGGAGAGAAAAATGAAGCGTTTGTAGTATGGAGACTTTCTATGGTAATTTTGTATGAACGTCTTGCTAAAGAGGCATGTCCTTATACCTCAGTTGCATGAAACATTTACTAAAAAAGAATGGATTCCTTGCAATCTTAGTATACTGACGTCCCATGCGTTAAAAGTAGAACTTTTACGCTGATAACGTAAAAATTAATATAAATACAACACAAATTTTACGTCTATTGCGCATGTGCATTATTTTACGAAATTAGGTTAACTATTCATACTACAAAGGCTTGATTTTTCTCTCTCTGCATAAACGCATTAAAATCATCCAACATTTGAAACTAATACACGTTGTGTGTATATGTGTATTTGTATGAATGCACATGTGTATTTTCTTTGTGTACATATGTATAAAGAAAAAAAATATATAATATATCATTTACTAATTTAGATTTAGAACGATGAATAGTTGAATATTTGATGCAAACAAATATTTAGTTCTTTCAAAAAATTATTTTATTTATGCAAATAAATGTTAATCTCAATTAAAAACAATGTATTGCTAAACAGATTATATATATATATATATAGTACCGGCTACAATTGTCAGTCCACCCATTTTCAATGGAATAAAAAAAATGTTGAATAAGTTGTTGGAATGTTGAATTTTCATTTGGGCAATATTATTAATTAGAAATTTAAAAGAATTAAAATTTTCAATTTTTTACACAAATTTGAATAACTTCTAAAGTAATAAACATTTTGCAACGATCTTAAGCTTATTTTAATGGTCATTTTCTATAGAATAAGAATTACATATAGACATAAACCTGTAATTTTTTGTTTCATATAATTAGGACTTCATACAATAAAATTCAAAAAATTTGAAATAATCTTATTAAAAAAATAATTTTTAAATTTCAAACATATTTTTTTATTAAATTTTCTTGAAAAATTAACACTATATTATGATTTATATATATTTTTTAGAATATTTTTTAGTATAAAAAAATTATTTCAAATTTTTAGAATTTTTAATCTCACTTTAATGTCCTGCTTATACGAAGAAAAAAATTACAGGTTAATGTCTATAACTAATTCTTATTGTGTAGAATATGTCTAATTGAAACAACATTTCAGAAAAAAAACGTTCCAATTGGCATTACACGGACCACTTACAGTATTGGAGGTTTAAAAAATCAAAATATGTTGAAATTTTTCAAAATTTTTAGAGATGCGAGATGGTGGATCAAATATGGTTAGTGTTTAACAATATCAACGGCAAGTTGCAGAAGTGTTTGCAAGGTCTCAAGAAATTTTATGGTAATTTCAAACCTGGTCCTCTCTGAGTGTTGACTAATTCCGTCCTTTTCATAGGATTGATCTGCTCACTAGTTAGATTTTCTGGACTTGGATCAGCAACTTCACTTTCTAAAGCAGCGTTGACAATCCTCGGACTTCTTCTACTTTCTATCCTATTCCTGGATCTCCGGAGAAGTGTTAAAATTTCCGGATTAACAAGTTTCGAGTAAATTGGGCCATTTAAACAGAAAATAGTACGCCATATTGGGTCCGCCATTTTGTATTTTTGAAAATTGAGTTCAGATTTGATCACAGCGACCCCAAAAATCCCCGAGTAACAAGTTTTGAGTAAATTGGGTCATTTTAAGAAAATAGTCCACCATATTGGATCTACCATTTTGTATTTTGCAAAATTTCAACATATTTTGATTTTTTAAACCTCCAACACTGTTAGTGTTGGTTGCTAAGGGTCAGTATTGCATAGCAACGGTTGCGAAGGGTCTATATCGCATAGTAACGGTTGTTAAGGGTAATCTTATTTTTTTATGTAATATAGATATGGAGATATATGAGCGATTCCATGTCAAGTGATCAAGGTGGAGAAAAATTTTTCTCCAATCGTAGCAAAACTTGGGGCTTTTGTAGTACTCATAGATAGTAATTTTTTGTGAAAATATTTTTTTACCTAGTCCAATATTTTCCGAGGGGGAGGGGGTTAAATTTTTGTGTTTTTCAGTACAATGCTTATTTCAATAATTTTTTACTCTTAAACAATTAAACATACAAATTTGACAAAGTACATTTTGGAAAGGTTTTTTCATGCTCTTTCGATTGGAAATAAGCATTTTGAAAAAAAAAATTTTTGACCCAAAAAAATCAAAATTAAAAATAAATTTCAATTTTTGAGGGAGATGGATACGATTTTTTTTAAACGAAAGCTGAGGTTTTTTCCTAAAAGGACATATAAATGATAAAGTGGGACTAGAATGTTTAAACATTGAAAAAAAGAATTTTCTCCAAAATGGAGCTAAAAACCGGGTTTAGTGCGCTCCGGCGAGTAGAAAACTCTTTTTTCAATGTTTAAACATTCTAGTCCCACTTTATCATTTATATGTCCTTTTAGGACTTTTTGCGTCGAAAAAAAATTTTTTTAATGCTTATTTCCAATCGAAAGAGAATGAAAAACCTTTCCAAAATGTACTTTGTCTAATTTGTATGTTTAATTTTCGGTGCCGATTAGCTAATTAATTGCCTAGTGTTTGGAAATCATAATTTAGATTAGTATTTAATTAATCACGCAATTACATATATGTAAAATTGGCTGCCTAAATTAGGGACTTCGCTCGTCTCAATTCCGAATAGAGTCAGTCTATCGCTCAATGCGAATACCGACACACCACATTTCGACCACTCAGAACTTTATCATTCTGTATAAATTCCGGTGTACAAATGATGTAAGACTTTTGTGATTTAACCATTTATTAATAAACTATTTTATATCGATTTGTTAAATAAACATTTTTGTGTCTAATTTATTACGAAACACGCAATCCCGGAACATTTGGTCCTTCGAGCCGGATTTGTGGTACATAAAAGTGGTTTGCAGTGAACTTTAGTGCAGTGAACTTTAGTGCAGTGCAGTTACATTTCTTTCGAAATTACACCATCTGAAAGGGAAAATTATCCTGAGTGAAAAACAATGATTAATTTAATTTTTGCAATATTTGTTAATTTTTAATTAACAATTCAATTCTGGATTTTATTTCTTGTAATTTTGAAGTGTATCAAAATTCTCTTAAAATCGTTAATTGTCGTCACCAAGATGTGTTGATGTTTTTTCATCGCCTGACCTCAACACAGGTGTCCAAATATACGAGGATTCTTTGGTGAATCACACTCTTTCTGTGAGTTACTACATCTCTATACGCACACCAGTATCCTCTCTGCACACTGATGAAGGATGACAATATGGTCCTTATACTACTGTAGAGCCGCCTGACTACTGCCAATTGTTGCCACTGCCACTGAACAGTGCATGCACTGTTCCACTTGCACATACATCTACACAAGCAATACCACACATGAGCGACAGACTATAGCCTTTACAATAATCACAAGGATTATTATGAATTAAAAATTATCTAAAATTATTGAAAATTGATACCTTGGAATTTAATTACTGGATTCCTGCTTGAACTCAATACATATCATTGGATTTGGCCTGAAAATGATCTTATTCTAAATCAAGGAGTACATCGAATTAATATGAAGTTGCTGCCCTGGACTGCCGTCTTCTCTCATCAGTATACCTCAACACTCTACGCAACAATATCTACGATCATTACACCGGTTGATATTCATCTTACTATTATGTGAGTTCGTTCCATATTTCTTGACATGTCAGATTTGTTTACTCTTTCGACATTTATGTAACGCATCATGGAATTTAAACTTAAAACTTTAAATGTAGCATTTAAACGTTTGAATTTTGAATTAAATCTTTTTGCGTTAAAGGATCTGAGAACTTAATTGTCTAAATTTAAAATAGAATGTGCATTTATTTAAAAATTTAAATTAGTTTTCGAATCACTGTTTAATGAAAATTTCTTGAAATACATTGTCAATTGTGAGTTGATGTTTCTTTATTGAAAATTAAATAAGTTTCGGGTTATTAATTTTCTAAGCTGGACCTGGTTTGCTGACAAGATGGCACCTCCTACAATTAGTAGTCTATTCGAATCTCAACTCAAAATTGCCGGTCATATTTCTAGAGCATTTTTTAATTTTCAAAACTCGGGGCTGCTGCTATGACTGAGGGGGCATGCGAAACTAGATTAGAAAATTTAGAAAAAAAATGGATTAAATTTCAGGAACAGCATGAGACAATCTTGACTCTTGATACGGCCGAGAATCTAGAAGAACAAGATTATTTTAAAAATGATTATCTTTCGATAACTGAGGAACAATATTTAACACAAAAGGGTACTTTTATCGATAAATTAAAGTCCTACCATCAAACACCAGTTCCTGGTATCTCAAATAATCAAGGCCCTAATCAGAACCAAGGAATCCCAATTGAAGTTCGGAATCGAAACCATTTACCTCGCATTGACATTCCTAAATTTTCAGGCGATTATCACGAGTGGGCTAATTTTAGAGATTTATTCCAATCAATGGTCCATGAGGATCGTACCTTAACCGACACTGAACGTATGCATTATCTCAAAAACGCGTTAACCGGTGAAGCAGCATTATTATTACAGAATATTACTCCCACCGGTACTAATTTCGGTCGCGCTTGGGATCTTCTGACAGAACAGTACCAAAACTTGCGGATTTTGGTAAATGTTCAAATAGCCACTCTTTGTAAATTAAAGTCCATGACAAAGGAATCGGTAAATGAACTAAAAGCTCTCTTTAACGCTACCAATGACGCAATTGGTAACCTTAGGACCCTTGAACGCGCTGTTGATCAGTGGGATGACTGGTTGGTTTATATCACTGTTCAAAGATTAGATCCTATTACCCGTCGAGACTGGGAAAACTCGTTAGGAGCCGATACGCATCCACCAGATTTTGAACTTCTAAAAATTTTCTTGTCTACTCGTATTCGTACACTCGAGTCACTAGCTAATACTTCTAATGCCTCAAATGCAAATGCTCAAAATTCTAACCATAACAACAAATCTGACAAACCAAAAAAATCCGTAAAGGCTCATCCTGTCACTAATTCCTCTTCAAAGCCAGAACGGAAACCTCAACAATGCCCTCTATGCAAACACGACCACTACATAGGAACATGTACAGAATTTAAATCTAAATCAATACCACAAAGATTTGAATTTACACGATCTAGTAAGCTTTGTTTTAATTGCCTCGGGACTCACATGACAAAGGACTGTAAGTCTCAGAAAGTATGCCGCACCTGTTTTCAAAGGCACCACTCCCTTCTCCATGATCCAAACAAAGTAAAACTTAGTTCGACTTCTCCTGCATCTCAAGGCAATTCGGATACCTCGTCACATCCAGAATTAGAAATTGCCACAAGTTCGGTTACTGGACACATTATTGATACATCGGTAACCAAACATACACCTATGCTATTGGGCACTGCTATAGTTCGAATCTCATCAAAGGATGGGACTTCTACCTTAGCTAGGGCCCTATTGGATCCATGCGCGGAATGCAATTTCGTCTCTGAGTCTCTTGCTCAGCGTTTGAAGCTACCTAAAAAATCATCCAATTTAACAATTTCAGGCATAGGAGCAACTCCCTCTGAAAATCCGAAAGGTTTAGTTGAATTTACAATTTCGCCTCGTCAGCCTAATTCAACCTTTAAACTGCAAACTACTGCACTAGTATTGACGCGGTTAACCGAATATCTTCCAACAACCTGTTCTCTCTCGAATAATTGGCATCAACTTTGTGAAGTTGAATTGGCTGATCCGAATTTAAATTCGGGGCAACCAGTTGAATTATTGCTTGGATGTGAAGCCTATGCCACTATGTTACGTCCAGGACTTAAAACTGGTACTCACACTCCGATCATTGCTCAACAGACAGCTCTGGGTTGGATTTTAACTGGTTCCACCAAGACAACCTCTAATCAGTCTAGTGAAACTATAATCCCTACACATGGTGTCGTTAGCTTGCCTTGTATAATACAGAATAATTTACCACAGCTCCTTCAGCGTTTCTGGGAACAGGAAGAAGTCGCGCAACCTTCCAAATCTTTCTTAACAGAGGAAGAACAAGACTGCGAAAGAATCTTCTGTGATACACATTCCCGCACAGAAGAAGGAAGGTATATGGTTCGTCAACCATTTAAAGGTAACCCTGAATCTCTAGGGGATTCACGATTACAAGCTTTACGTACCCTGAAAGGCATGGAGCGTAGGTTTGAAAAAAATCCTTCATTATTTGAAGCTTATAAGAAGTTTTTTGAAATTTATTCCGATCTTAAGCATATGGAACTATCTGAAAATGCTGACGATGACAAAATATGCTACTACTTACCTCATCATGGCATATTTAAAGAGAGCAGCACATCTACCAAAATTCGCGCGGTCTTTAATGGCTCTAAACTTTCTTCCACAGGAGTTTCATTAAATGAACTCCTACATATAGGAGAAAAGCTCCAAACCGACATGCCTGAAATACTTCTTCGTTGGCGTAAATATCGAATTGTTTTCTCAGCGGACATAGAGAAAATGTTTCGCCAAATCCTAATTCATCCCGACGATAGAGATTTTCAAAAAATCCTTTGGAGAATATCACCCTCAGACGTCCCCCTTACCTTCAAGCTCACAACTGTCACTTATGGTTTGGCAAGTTCACCGTTCTTGGCCAATCGTGTATTAAAACAATTAGCCAATGATGAAGCTAACCGTTTCCCAAAAGCAGCAGCGTCGTTATTGCATCAAATTTATGTCGATGATCTGTTTGACGGTTCTGATGACATTGATAGTGCACTTGAGTTACAAAAGGAATACATTGATCTCCTCATGGCGGGCGGACTTCCTCTTCGTAAATGGACCGCTAATGATTTATCCTTGTTGAAACATCTTCCTCCTGAATGGGTAGAAACTTCACAGACGCTAAGTTGGAATTCTGATGAAGAACATATATTATTAGGACTACATTGGAGACCCGAATCCGACACATTTGTTTTTTCTTCTAACATGATCGACATACCTGAATCTAATACTAAAAGAAGTGTACTTTCAAGTATATCAAAATTGTACGATCCCCTCGGTTGGTTGGCACCCTTGACAATAACCTACAAGATCTTTATGAGGACTTTGTGGGAAAAGGGTATTGATTGGGATACGGTTTTACCTTCTGATCTTCTAAGTAAATGGGTTGAAATGTATAGCTTATTAAAAAAGGTACATATAATTGAAGTTCCACGTTGGATTGAAACTTCAAACGACCAGATCTTCCTTGAAATCCATGGATTTTCTGACTCATCCATTTCTGCCTACTCTGCTGCTGTCTATGCAAGAGTCTGCAATTCAAACTTTGAAATGACTTGTAAACTTATTTGTGCCAAGACCAAGGTCGCTCCAGTCAAACAACTAAGTATTCCGAGACTTGAGTTATGTGGAGCTCAACTCCTTGTTCGTTTGACGAATTATGTCTATGAGGCTTTACGTTTAAGTAATGTTGCAGTTCACTTGTGGAGTGATAGTACGAATGTATTGTATTGGATTCAAGCACAACCTTCCACATGGAAAACCTTCGTAGCTAATAGAGTAAGCTACATTCAAACCACTTTACCGAACGCTACTTGGCATCATATTGAAGGTGTTGAGAATCCCGCTGATTGCGCAACCCGTGGTCTATCACCTGAACAACTGAAGGAACATGCTCTATGGTGGTTTGGCCCCACACGTCTAACTCTTTCCAGTGAACCTTGGAGTACAGATAAGTATTCTCCCGAACCAACTGAATTATTAGAGCAGAAAATTATCGTATATCAAACGACAATTCTAGAAAAAAGGGTGGAAGTTTGGGACCTATTCTTTCCATGCGCGTCTTCATTCTCAAAATTACTTCGTGTAACTGCCTGGTGTAGACGTTGGCTGTTACACCTGCCGAGATATCGAAATGCTATCTTCGTTGACCAAGATCAAATTCGCGAAATCCTCACACCTACAGAAATCGATAATGCACGACTTTTCTGGATTAGTATAGTTCAAAAGTCAGCATATCATTCTGAGATCACAAAATTGTCAGGCCCAGAGCATACACTCCCGAAGAAAAGTTCATTAGTCTCACTAAATCCATTTCTTGATGAGAAAAACATGTTGCGCGTTGGAGGAAGACACAAGCATTCTGTTCTAGACCACGACGAGAAACACCCATTGATATTACCGCGAAAATCTCCTATCACAGATCTAGTTATTGATCAATGTCATAAGTTAGTGTTGCATGGAGGCACCCAGCTGACATTAGCTACCTTAAGACGTCAGTATTGGATCCCTCAAGGTCGCCAGGCTGTCAAGGCTAGAATTTCAAACTGTGTAATTTGTATACGCTATCGAACCACATCTGCTGTACAACAGATGGCGAATCTTCCAGCTCATCGCGTACAACCAAATAGAGCCTTTTTGAACTCTGGCGTCGACTATTTTGGACCCTTTCCAATTCGAATTAGCTCAGGTCGAGGACGACAATCCCAAAAGGGATTCATTGCAGTCTTTGTCTGCCTTTCTACGCGAGCCGTCCACTTAGAAGCAGTGTCCAACTATACCACTGCTCAATTCTTAGCAGCCTTCAGACGTTTTTCTGGTCGCAGAGGTATTCCCTTGACTTTGCGCAGTGATTGTGCTACAAATTTTGTAGGTGCAGATTCCGAATTGCGTAAGCTATTTACTTCTGCTTCCAAGTTCTCGAAAGTTATTGCTGAAGCTCTTGCCAATGATGGTGTTACTTTGCTGTTTAATCCTCCTAGTGCTCCTCATCAGGGGGGTATTTGGGAGGCAGCGGTCAAGTCCGTTAAACACCATCTTAAACGCGTTATTGGGGATTCCACATTGACTTTTGAAGAGCTTTCTACTTTATTGATTCAAATTGAGGCTTGTTTAAATTCACGGCCCTTACAAGCGCTCTCGGACGATCCCAATGATCTCTCGGCTTTGACACCGGGACACTTTCTCGTTGGAGTTCCTCTAACAACAGTTCCCGAACCCTCTCTTTTGGGCGATAATATTAATAGGTCGAATCGATGGACTCTAATACAAAAAATGTACCAAGATTTTTGGCACCGTTGGTCGCAGGAATATCTGCATTCCTTGCAAACTTTGCCAAAATGGCAACGGTCGAAACCATCAGTCCAGGTTGGTGATCTAGCTGTTCTGAAGAATGAAATTTTACCTCCTTCAAAATGGTCTTTATGTAGAGTTATTGATATCCATCCGGGCGATAATGGATTGGTACGTGTCGTCACGGTCAGGACAGCAGCCTCGACTTATAAACGACCTATCACGAAATTATGTTTGATCCCGACTCATGACAATACTTATCGGCCACTTGTGGAGTAATGTGGGTCTAGCTTGATGAATTAATTATTACTAGATGTAAATTAATTAAAATTATTAATTTTCTTGAATACTAATGCTATGGCGAACTGCTCAATTGAGAATACATTTATTAGAATACACTTTTATTTGTTAATCTTCACAAATTTCGTTTTACCTTATTTCATAAAACGAGACGGGCGGAATGTTTGGAAATCATAATTTAGATTAGTATTTAATTAATCACGCAATTACATATATGTAAAATTGGCTGCCTAAATTAGGGACTTCGCTCGTCTCAATTCCGAATAGAGTCAGTCTATCGCTCAATGCGAATACCGACACACCACATTTCGACCACTCAGAACTTTATCATTCTGTATAAATTCCGGTGTACAAATGATGTAAGACTTTTGTGATTTAACCATTTATTAATAAACTATTTTATATCGATTTGTTAAATAAACATTTTTGTGTCTAATTTATTACGAAACACGCAATCCCGTCATTTAGCAAAATGACGAATTCTTCTATATGCCTACGACATATATCTCTCTATATTACAAAAAGATATCGCCGCCGACGGCACCGTTTCAAGATTTTTTGACCTACAGGTCAAGAGTTGACCTGTAGTTTCTCCCCTTAAAACGTAGGTCAATTTTTAGGGCAGTTTTTACCTAAAGGTCAAAATATGACAAACCTCTCGCATGGATTTGCAAAAATTTGCAATTAGTAAAAAGATAAAAATTCTAACCTCTTCAAAAAATTTAAAATTTTTGACCATCCTATATATTTTAGGGTTAAAAATGGTACAAGAAAAAAATATAACCTAGTTTAATAATTTAAATTTAAAGGGCTCAAAGTTGGGGGTGGTGCCTCCCCTTACAATTTAGGTCAATTTTGAGGGTAGTATTGACCTGAACGTCAAAAATTGACAAACAATTCCTGCTACCCTCAAAATGTAGGACAATTTTGAGGGCACTGTTGACCTAAACTTCAATATTTAACAAACAGTTTCTGCTAACCTCAAAATTTAGGTCAATTTTGAGGGTAGTACTAAACGTGAAAAACTGACAAACAATTCCTGCTACCCTCAAAATTTTTGTCAATTTTTAGGGCAGTTTTGACCTACAGGTAAAAATAGGCCCACAAACGTCTGTTACATTACGTCGAAATATACATGTAATTTGACATTCTTCTCTTACATACATGTTAGTAAAGTTTTTAAGTTTTCATAATTGCATAAAAAATAAAAATTTTGAGGAGTTTAAAAAGATAATATCTGTGATTTTTAAAAAATGCTTAAAGAAAAGCATTCATTGAAGGTCGCACCATAGCGGCACAATTGTTTTTTTTACAATTTACTATTAAAAATTGTCTAGGCCCTACAAATTTTATCGGATTTAAATTATTTTTGAATTTGCAGGCTCTAGACAATTTTTAATAGTAAATTGTTGGATTGAATTTTAATTAAATAAATATTTTTTTAATAAAGAAATAAAAATGTTTGTTATTAGCAGAGAAACAATATTAAAGGGTTCAATTATCATTGGAAGACAATAATTATTTTTTATTGTTAGTATATATTTTAATGAAAGAAACATTTTATTTAAAAATAATATTTATGAAACTTTAATTCAATGGAAATATGCTGTGAAAAAATAAGGTATACTACACATTAATTAATTTTTAATTTATATTTTATATAAATATAATTGTTAAAAACAATGATAATAATTAACTTTAAAATTATTTTTTAACAAAATAGATATAACATACTTAAATAAACATAAATTTGTCTGCAAAAAATACAATTTTTTTAAAGAAGAACCAGAGTTATCTATTTGTTAATTAACTATTTTTTCAACCATTTAAATAAATTTAATTATGCTTTATTATTTATTGGGTGATCATACTAGACTAATTTAAATTGATTTCGATCATGAGGAATGGAAAAATTAAAAAAACATTATTTTTTTAACATTCTTGTAAATTGTTAACTTTGAGTAACAAAAAACATGTAAACAATTAAAAATTGAAACAACGGTTTCAGGGAAACTCTTAGAAAATTGATCTCCTTTCATATAGGACCAAGAACATCAAAATCGGATAAAATTTTAAACGATTTTGAACTGTACAGTATAAGAATTCTAATATTCAAGGCGTCCCGGACACTGACATAGCGCTGACACTGAAACGTGGTCGCGCTTCCACAAAAATTGCAATATCTCGAAAACTATTTAAGTTTCGAACGATTTCTTTTTTTCTAAATGAAAGGTGAAATTATAAGGAATATTTTATTAACTGCCGAGAAAACTCAAAAATCTGTCCCGCTCGGGCAAAACGGTTTCAACAAATTTTTTTTTACTTTTTTTGGTCAAAAAATTTTTTTTGTTATGTAATAGTCAGAAGAAACATGATTAAGTATAAGCCTTCCAAATTTTATTAAATTTCATCGAAAAGTTTCGGAAATATTAAGATTTAAAAAAATTATAACAAAAAAATTCAAAATAGCCTAATTTTAACAAATTTCAAAATTTTAAAAAAATTTTGGCACACTAGTTTCTAGTATCCAATACTACAATTTCAACAAATTACAGCTTATTTCAAAGGCCCCATGCAAATCGTATATTTTCTGACGGAGTCTTACCCTATTATGAATAAAGTTTAATTTAATATGAAAATAATTAAGTACATTATTTTGTCCTATTAAAATAAATTAAAAGCTGAAATTTAGGTTATTAAATAATAATTTCAATTATAGTAATAAAACATAGAATTTGGAACGTTCGTAATAATTCACGCGTATTAATAGGCACAGGGTAGTAATGCACTAGTAGAATTTCAAGCACATTCCTAGTAATTCACACTTGTGCTCTTTTTTTAAATATTCCTTTTTTTAATACAAATTAAATTATTTTTATAACCCAAAGACTTTTTTTAGTTCTAAGAAAGATTAACTACTCATTAAAAAAATTGAGGTTAAAAGCTTCGAATGATTTTTTAAACGTGGCTGATTTTAAAACACGTAGTAATACACACAATCACCCTAATTGACTTTATGTAATATTTAATAAAAAAATGACAATATTATTTAAACATTTTTACATTACGTTTGCAACTCTATAGTCTTAATGACTTTTTATATAAAAATATAAATTTTTTAAATATTAACATTTTTAATTTTTTATTAACATATTCAAATTCCTTATTTTCTCACGATTTCATACATATGTTATAATACAAAAAATGTTGAAATTTAACAAATTACTGCCAGTCCTAAGTCTGGAAAAAATGTAAAGGGAAAAATTCTATAAAAAAGATTTTTTTTAAATGTTGTAGGGGGGGGTTGGTTATGGGTTGGGTACCATCTAGTACCAACTAGAAAGTAAATTTGACTCCCTTTCTATATTAAAAAATAGCATTAAATTGATAAAAATAATATAAAAAAGATTTTTTTTAAATGTTGTAGGGGGGTTGGTTATGGGTTGGGTACCTTCTAGTACCAACTAGAAAGTAAATTTCACTCCCATTCTATATTAAAAAATAGCATCAAATTGATAAAAATAATGAATTTGTTAAATTTTAACATTTTTTTGTATTATAACATATGTATGAAATTGTGAGAAAATAAGGAATTTGAATATGCTAATAAAAAATTAAAAATGTTAATATTTAAAAAATTTATATTTTTATATAAAAAGTCATTAAGAGTTTTCCTTAATGAGGGTTGAGGGTCCGAGCGCCCCTGCTGCGAGGGTCGCTTGGGACTCAGTTTCGACTTGGTGTGCCGCATGGTGGGGATAATCTGCTTCCCCTCACGGGACTAACTTGGACATCGCCCCTTTATTGACTGTTGGGTTATAAGGGGGAACTTAGTACGCGCCTGTACAGGTAGATAAAGTGACCATAATACGCCTGAGTTGTATAAAGATAATTAAATGCGAACTTATCATATTAGCCAGACTGAAATTTTAAATCATTGTCATCCATTTTGTAGTAAAATAACAGCCTGCAAGTAAAAAATTTGTCTTTGGGATAGGCTTTGACGTCCTATTTGGCGCTCCTATTTGAGGGGGCAAGCTCTGACCTGTAGGTAAAACACAGATCAAATTTTTACATAATGTGTTGGCCTACATTAAATCCCCTTTTGAAAGCCGTAGTTCAAAAAATAGGTAAAATTAAACATGGACTTTGACATAATGCAAGCGCCCACACACGGACCACTTTTTGACCTATAGGGGAAGCGTGCCGGTTGTGGGCACCCCTACGTAAACTTCGACGGTAAGCAGACTTGACTAATCTAAGTATTGCAAGTCGTCTCCGTTAACAATACGGACTTTTCGTATTGATAACAAAACAAATATATACATTTGTGTAATAGCTGTGAGCATAATAAAGAAAATTTGCATTAAATAAATAAAAAAGTAATTTTGTATTGTTTTCGAAGAGCAACATATGGGTGTAGATTCGTTCAGAAAAAAGGGTTTAATTTTTCTTTCGCAGTGTTGTTATTATATTTTGTGATTTACCTTCGTGTTTAACTAAAATCCTGCATCACAAAATGTGTTGGTCTTTTTACAAAATGACTGTCATTCCCGGTTGTGGGCACTTTTATATCACGGACGCTCTACCATCTGATAATGATGTCGACTACTGTCTCATCTATCTAATCTTTCTGCCAAGGAAATTGACAGCGGCAAACTCCATTAAATGCGATGAATATAGTCGTTCAGTGGATTAGAAGTGCGTTATGATATGCGGGCCAGCTACTTTACATGCTAGCATGATGCTTCTGTTTGCGATGAGCATAGTGTGAAAACGTGTAATCATTTTTCTTCTTTATGCCGGAAAAGTCTCTTAAAATAAAGAAACTTTCATTTTCTCTTTATTTGTGTTGGTTTCCTTTAAATTTTTCATTTGTAGCGAATTTTTCAGGGGTTGCCACAACCGGGTACAAAAATTTTTTGTTAAAAAATTTTCATTTCACTAAAATTCTAATAAAACTTTTTTATTTAAAGGAATCAATTTAATTTCTTCACTGACAGTCACCTTAGACATCTAGCTTGAAATTAGTACACATATATTTCAATAATATGCACATGGACAAATGTTATGAGGCAAAAACAAAAGGGTGCCCACAACCGGCGCACTTCCCTTAGTTTAAAAAATACGTCAAATTAGACATAGATTTTGACGTAATATGAGGCCGTTATTTATCTTCTTTTTGACCTATAAGTCAAAAAATAGGACAAATTAGACATAAGTTTTGACGGACCCTTGGAAAAGAGAAAGTTAAATGACTGAAACAGCGGCAGCGGCGGCAAAATGATTTTATATTAATAGGGATATATATATATATATATTCCATTCTCCTTCTACCTTTTTCAGGTGTATGACATTTCGTCGGTATTGCTGTCCTGTTTCATCGTTCCTGAGATATTCTAGTATACAATTTTTCCTGTTTCTTCCTTCTATCTGGCTTATTTTTAGTCTTATAAGAATGTCTCGGTTTTGCCGTTCTACTTCTTCATTTGGTTGGTTTCACTGGTGAATGAAGCTGGTTTCGAGTACTGAACAATTTGACGAATGTGACATTCATTGTCAGAGATATCTAAATCGGTTTGAAGTTTGATAAACGCTTGTTCTTGTTCATTAGTCCAATGTTTATCAAGACTTGCGTTTTTACATAATTTTCTTCGTGTCAGTATTTTTAATGGTTCTGACGATGTGGCTAAATGAGGAATCCATTTTCCTACAAAGTTAACGAGTCCTAAAAAACTTTGTAACTCTATAGTCTCAGGCCTTCGAAAATCTTAAATGGAGTGGATATACTTTTTTAACCACTTCGGTGGCGTGGCGTTCCAATTGGCGTTCCACGTCCCTGGCCAAAAGTGGCGAAAATAGCGAAATGACGTTCCAAATTTTTCTAGATTTTTTAAGAGTATAATTAATTTTAATCTCCTGCAACAATATATTTCTATGTTTTCAATATCAGGGAACAAAAAAATAACAATGAAAATTTGTTTTTTTAAGATTTTCATTGTTTTTTTGGACGTTGCAAAATGTCATTTTTAATACTTTTCTACGAATGGCGTTCCACTTTCGCTCAAATATTGATAAAAAAAATCAAGATCTTTCTGTGGGAAATAATATTTATTTATATCTTAGAATCTCTGAATCGTCGAATTGTGTTATAGAATCATTTGTAAATTGTTATAAACAAATTGTGTAAACAAATTGTTAATAAAGACGATGCGTTCAATGAATTTTAATAAAAATTGATACTCGGGGGTTTATGGGGTCGCTAATAACGAATCCGATGTCAGTTTTTAAAAATTCAATATGGCGGACTAGTTTATAAAAAATTGATTGAATTCGCTTTAAACGTTTTATTCCGGGCTTTTTGGGGTAGCTGATTACGAATCCAATGTCAGTTTTGCAAAATTCAAAATGGCGGATTAAATATGGCGGACGAGTTTATAAAACAAGTTGTTCATTTTATGACCATTTCGCTTCCTCAAAATATCATAAACCAATTGCTAACTTTAATTTTAATATGTTAAGGTAATATTTAAAAAAACGCAAAATTTGAATTTTTTGTGAAAAAGAAAAATATTGATTAATTTTATAAATTTTGATGAAATGTGCACTTTGTATATATCAATCGATTCGTTTTCTTGTAAGGAATGTAATTTTGAGAATAATTTATGAAAATATTAAGAAATAAAAAAGTTATTTAAAAAAATACAAAAATTTTTTTTTTAATTTTGAAAAAATTGTATAAAAAAAATTTTGTGGATAAATTTGAAAATCCTTGTGTCAGACTTTAGGTATTAATGACTGCAATAAACCTGCAAAATTTCAGGGCAATCCATTAAAATTTGTTACAGATAATTTGTACACAATTTTTTGTGACATACACACACACATATACACATACATCTGGAGATTTGCTCAGAATTTAATATACATATATCCTAGATGAAAATGAGTCCATTTAACCATGTTTTGAAAAATTGAAAATCGTCACGAATGCAAAGCTTCTTTATGAGGAAGCAAAATTAATTGCATTCGCTTGAAACATTTTACTCGGGGGTTTTTGGGATCCCTGATTACGAATCCGATGTCAGTTTTGCAAAATTCAAAATGGCGGATTAAATATGGCGGACGAGTTTATAAAAGATTAATTGAATTCGCTTAAAACATTTTACTAGAGGGTTTTTGGGATCGCTGATTACAAATCCGATGTCAGTTTTGAAAAATTCAAAATAGCGGATCCAATATGGCGGACGAGTTTATAACAAATTTATTGAATTAGCTTGAATCGTTTTACTCAGGGGTTTTTAGACTCCCGCGCAACGCAGTGATAACCTGCTTCTCAGACATACTAAACATACTAAAAGCAAGCGCTTGAAAAGCGAAATTTGTTTTAAAAAAATTAGAACGGACACTCCATGGTTATGTAATAAATGCGATAAACCGTTTTGCAAAAGGTGCTTTAGCTAGGCGCATAACCATTGACCACAAACCCTTCAGTAAACCCGAGTAAAACGTTTCAAGCTAATTTACTTAATTTTTTATAAACTCGTCCGCCATATTGGATCCGCCATTTTGAATTTTTTAAAACTGACATCGGATTCGTAATCAAGGATCCCAAAAACCCCCAAGTAAAATGTTTCAAGCGAATTCAATTAATTTTTTATAAACTCGTCCGCCATACTTAATCCGCCATTTTGAATTTTGCAAAACTGACATTGGATTCGTAATCAGCGACCCCAAAAAGCCCGGAATAAAACGTTTCAAGCGAATTCAATCAATTTTTTATAAACTAGTCCGCCATATTGAATTTTTAAAAACTGACATCGGATTCGTTATTAGCGACCCCATAAACCCCCGAGTATCAATTTTTATTAAAATTCATTGAACGCATCGTCTTTATTAACAATTTGTTTACACAATTTGTTTATAACAATTTACAAATGATTCTATAACACAATTCGACGATTCAGAGATTCTAAGATATAAATAAATATTATTTCCCACAGAAAGATCTTGATTTTTTTTATCAATATTTGAGCGAAAGTGGAACGCCATTCGTAGAAAAGTATTAAAAATGACATTTTGCAACGTCCAAAAAAACAATGAAAATCTTAAAAAAACAAATTTTCATTGTTATTTTTTTGTTCCCTGATATTGAAAACATAGAAATATATTGTTGCAGGAGATTAAAATTAATTATACTCTTAAAAAATCTAGAAAAATTTGGAACGCCATTTCGCTATTTTCGCCACTTTTGGCCAGGGACGTGGAACGCCAATTGGAACGCCACGCCACCGAAGTGGTTAAAGGTCTTATTCCTTATTCCTCGCTCAGAAGACACTTTACTTGTTTATTTACACTTATATAAATTTATTAAATAGCATCTCCATTGATAATAATATACATATTAAAAAAAATTTAATTTATATATGTATACATATGTATGTGTTGTGCATTTATGTGTAATAATTATGTAATAATTTATGTAAATAATAAATTTTCTTTTCTTTTTAAAAATTATTTATGTTTGTTATGAAATATTGGTTATTCAACATTTATATTTGTTCATAAATTAAGATTGAATTATTTTAAATATTAATATTTTATTTTTACCTATTTCTAGTTAATTTTAAAATATTAATTTTCTAATTATAAAATAAAAATATTTCTACTTACATATGTACACTGAAAAAAATGCTATTGAATCTATAGCACACACATTCACATATGTTCAAATGCAGATGTGATCATCTTAATGCGAAATGTAGTTCATTTTATAGCATCGCTATTGAATTAAAGAAGTCATTTTCATTTAAAAGCAGTGCTATAAAATAAACTACATATCACATCAAGTTAATAACATTTGCTTTTGAACGTATGTGAATATGCGTGTTATAGATTCAATAGCATTTTTTTCTCAGTGTATATTCCCTATATTTTGTAAGTCTAAAAATATTGAGTTTAGGAAAAAGTTGTCAATGAATGAAAGTTTTAGTTTTATTTAAGAAATAATTAATAATAAAAATAAATAATAATAATAATAAATAATTTATTTATTTATTTATTTAAACGGTCCCTAGGGCTAATGAGCCCTTCAAGGAACAATAGATAAATACAGTTATGAGTGGAG
Organism: Leptopilina myrica (nomen nudum); assembly: GCA_032872475.1. Lineage (NCBI taxonomy): Eukaryota > Metazoa > Arthropoda > Insecta > Hymenoptera > Figitidae > Leptopilina > Leptopilina myrica (nomen nudum). The sequence goes on along the minus strand of CM065463.1, from coordinate 34,075,861 downwards.
AAATAATAAAGAAAAAAACAATATATAAAATAATAAAAATAATAGAACAATTATAAATGCAGAGTATAACTTAGGCAAATTATAAATGAAACGAATACACGCATTCAAAGACCTTTCCAACTTATCATTTAATTCATCAGTGACATCGTCATATACGGGACAGCAATAATCAAAAATAGGAGAATTAACGATTTAACCAAGAGTATACGTGTTGATGTAGGAAGTGATTCTTTGGTTTTATAAAGCTGTTGCAGAACTATAAAAATTTTACGAGAAATTTCAAAAACATTCTCTTTCCAAGACAAGGTTCTGTCCAAAACAACTCCAAGATCCTTTACCGATTCCTTATAAATTATAGGAGTACCATTTACTGTGAGAGGAGGAAGAGTAGCAATGGAAGGATTGCTGCCAGTTGCAAACACCATTGCTTGAGTTTTATCAAGATTAAGAGCGAGGCCATTGCAATTCGACCAATTCACCACATAGTCAATGTCTTGCTGAACCATTTTCATTAAGTCAGATAGTGATGACAGTGGACCCGATAAATACAGTTTTAAATCGTCAGCGTATTTGTGATATTTACAAAATTGAAGCCCCTCCCCAAGATCCGATATAAACAAATTAAAGAGAATTGATGACAATGATGATCCCTGAGGAATCCCACACTTAAGTCTACTCCAATCTGAACAATCACCATTCTCGTCCACAACTCTCTGAAATCTGCCATCCAGATAGGACTCAAACCACCCACACACTAATCTCGAAAGTTTTAAAGCTGGAAGTTTATGTTTTAGTCTGCAATGATCCATAGAGGGAAAAGCTTTAGAAAAATCAAAAAAATTGCTATAGTAATATGCCTAACATCCATTGCTAATTTTACATCAGTTGTAAATTTTAGGAGTGAAGTGCATGTACTATGCTTAATACAAAAGCCCGATTGGAATTGTTCAAGTAGATTATTATCAGATAAGAATGACGTCATTTGAGTACATATAATTCTTTCTAAAGGTTTAGACAATGCACAAGAAATGGATATAGGTCGAAAATCAGATGGTTTTTTGGGATTGAGGATCTTGGGAATAGGCTTGACTGAACACATTTTCTAAATTTCAGGATAAGTACCGGTTTGTAGTGAGTAGTTATATATATATGTAAAAGAGGAAGGAAAATTACTGGTAGGGCCAATTTGATCATTTTCATTGATATAAAATCGGGGCCTATGGCATTAGTCGTAACAAGATTTAAGTTTTTAATAAAGGTTTCCGGAGGTATGTCGCTAAAGAAAAAATTATTCTCATCAAATCCGCTCGTAACAGATAAAGGGTTAGAGTTATTAATAATATTCATTTATTAATTTAATAAAATATTTTCGGACTTATAAGCTACTGAATATAGGTCTACAATTGAGGCTTCCAATTCAAGAACCGGTTGGACGCTCGGACGCCACGCGCTAGTACCAGTCGGGTAGCAGTGAGTGGCCCAGAGGAGCTCACTGCTCACTGACTGGCAGTTGCGCGTGTCGTCCGAGCGTACGACCGGTTCTTGAATCGGGAGCCTCAATTATTGACGGTCCCTATCAAATAACTCGACTGACGCTCGGAGACACGCGCTAATGTCAGTCAGGTAGCAGTGAGCGCCTTTGAGCGCTTTTGCTTTTTTATAAAAGTATAATTTACTTCAAGGAATGTAAATGTTATTAAAAGTCGAGTAACATTTAAAACGTCTCGAGCAATTAATATTTTGAGCGAAGCAACTTTTATTATATATCAGAGCAATGTTTACTACTTTGTATAGATTTTTAGTTTTTACTCGGAAAAGCAATCGCTATGGAACAAAATTTCAGTTACACGCATATATCCCTTTCCCATATGGGGCATTCCACGTCAAGTGATCAAGGGGTCTTTTGGTGTAATGTTTATTATAATAATTTTTTACTTTTAAACAATTAAACATACAAATTTGACAAAGTACATTTTGGAAAGGTTTTTTCATGCTCTTTCGATTGGAAATAAGCATTAAAAAAAATTTTACCCAAAAAAATCAAAATTAAAAATAAATTTCAGTTTTGGGGAGGAGAGACCCGATTTTTTTTAACGAAAACCGAGGTTTTTTCCTAAAAGGACATATAAATGAAAAAGTGGGACTAAAATGTTTAAACATTGAAAAAAGGGTTTTCTACTCACAGGAGCGCTTTAAACCCGGTTTTTAGCTCCGTTTAGGAGAAAATTCTTTTTTTCATTGTTTAACGGTGTTCAATGGTCTCTGAGATTTCTCGATAATATGCGACTCACAGTTATCACCTAACAAATACGGCACTGACTGGTTTAAATGACGTGAAATTGGTAAACAATCATTGTTGAACGAGTTTTTCTCTGCGCACAAGCAATTTTTGCAAAATCTGAATCCAAAACCAACGACACAAATCTTCTTAATTACCTAAATCCGAAATTTTTTTTGAATCCATGCAGAAACGCGGTTGCAAAATGGGAAAGGCCAGAGTAATGTAATGCGAATCATTTTGATAGCTGAGCCTTTACACTCCCTGCATGCTTCTGCCCTCTAATGGCAAATGGTTGTAACACACGTCTTGTCGCCTGTCATTACATTACTTTTGAGTTTCCCATTTTGCAACCGCGTTTCTGCATGGATTCAAAAAATATTTCGGATTTAGATAACTAAGAAGATTTGTGTCGATGGTTCGGATTCAGATTTTTCAAAAAGTGCTTGGGCTCAAAGAAAAATTCGTTTGAAAATGATTATTCACCAATTTCACGTCATTTAAACCAGGCAGTACCGTTTTTGTAGAGCGACAAGTATAGGTCGCACATAACCTACAAATTTCAGAGATCATTGAACGCTCTTAAACATTCTAGTCCCAATTTTTCATTTATATGTCTTTTTAGGAAAAAATCTCAGCTTTCGTTTAAAAAAATTCGGGTCTCTCCCCCCAAAAATTGAAATTTATTTTTAATTTTGATTTTTTTTAGTCAAAAAAATTTTTTTTTTCAAAATGCTATTTCCAATCAAAAGGGCATGAAAAAAAAGTTTCTAAAAAATGTGATTTCATTGTAATTAAGGTTTTTGGAGTCGAAAAATTTAAATTAATAAAATTTTTTCAAAATTTAAAATGGCGGATCCAAAATAACGAATTCGGAAATTCTTAATTTTATCAGATTTGCTTAAAACTTGTTACTCGGGGGTTTTCGGGGTCTCTGATTACGAATCTAATGTCAGATTTTTAAAATTCAAAATGGCGGATCCTCGATATCTTGGGAATCTCACCGGTGTACAGTGTGACCAAGAAATAACCTCGAGACCAAGGAACGCATGGCAAGCCGATACGACGCCGCCATTTTCGGTTGTCAATTACATCGACCGACGTGTGGAAGCTCTCATTCTTGGAAAAATTGAATTAGTGTATAGAAAAATAAAGTGACTTATTCGATAAATTAATTAAATTCTTTCGAGTCAAATTTGTTAATTAAGTGTCAATTCATTGTGTCTATCTCTCTCTCCTGTGTGCGGTACTCACGCCTGATTATCGTAGATTGAAGTTAACTTCGTAAAGATAAAATAGTGAGCTCGGTTTTGAGCTAGTCCGGGAAAGTGCCTGTTTTGTTTCTGCTATCGTGATCCGGGTAGTTTACCTATCTGGCGCCGGGGAAGTTCACTAAAACGGGTCATCTATCGTATATTATAAATTCGAAGTGTGGAATTTATAATTCGGTAACTGGAAAATCAGTAGTTGCCATTTTTGTAACGATTGATGGGTAAAACCCGCAAGTAAAGTAAATATCGCTACAACAGTGGCACCCAACTCAAGGGCCGTGACAGGCGAGAGAGACGATATACGAATATTCAGTGTAGTTATATAGTGAGAGAACGGAATGAGAGCCTTCACTGCTGGTGAGTAATTGAATTTTCTTTTCTTTTCAAATTTATTTCACTCTTTTTCGACCTGACAGGTACTATTTATTTTTACTTCTGGGAAAAACTTGAAAATTTATATTTATAATAATTTTGTACATTGATGCTTTGAAAATTGTGTTTTTGATGTACATTTTTTCAGCATGAAAGAAAATTTATTTTAGTACCTGCAGTGTCCCCTACCACCATTGAGAAGAGTAGAAAAATTTTATTTTGTTATTAAAAATTGAAAAAAGTAAATTATAAAATTGCCAAAAATTACTTTTTTTATTCAATTGAAACTTTTGTTTGATTTCTCAATAACTGAAGTAAGGAAGTAATTTTGGAAATAGATTAATAGGATAAAAAATAATTTTGTCTCTTTTTTGTCAAAAGAAATAATTAAACAGACACGAACCCAAGTAAAAGATAAATAAGAATTTTTCAAATTATTTTCCCTTTTTAGACATTTGTAATAAATGAGAAAATTACCAGAAATTTTTGGAAATTTAAGGAAACGTAAGAAATTTCCAAAAACAGTTAGAGAAAATAGAACTAGATAATTACAGCTAATCCCGATTTCAAAAAGAATTTTTTTTAATCGGAAAAACTACCCGGTAAGATTGGGAATTTAAGAAATTTTGAAATAATCCCCAGTTAGCTTCAAAATTTAGTGAATTGAAAAAGAAAATATTTCTCAACCGACAGTAACTAAATTTAAAGGCAGGAAAGTTACCTGAATTCGGAGGAAGTTTACCGGTAATTTATGAAATTTTGCAGTATTTCAGGTAATGTGCAAAAATTTAGTTTTTGTTAAAGTAAGAAAGTTTCTTTATTGACCCTAACTATATTTTTAAGCGGGAAATTTACCTGAAATTTTCTGTATTATTTCACCATAATTACGGATTATTGCGGAATTTACCGAAAATAAATAAAAATTAATTTTTTCTATTATTGAAAAATTTTTTTCTCTTTCTTGACAAAAGAATAAAACATGTCAGATCAGGAAAAAACAGATCTGTCCCAACCCGAACTAGAAGGGGCAGTAGTTGGGTAAGTAAACCGGTTACTACAAGAACAACAGACCGAATTAGGGGAAAATCGGGAAAATGCGACCGAACCAACGAGCAGGATAGAAGAACTCTCTCAACGAGTCAAAGCGTTTGAAGAAATGAAAACACAACTCAATTTAAACTGTTGTAACACATCGGGTACATTCGAAGAAGTACAGTCGCGACTAGAAAGGTTAGTGGCACAAATGGAGGGTAGGAAAGATGTCCCGTGGTATGATAGCGACGAAGCGTTCACAATACCACAAGCAGAGATACTAACCTCTACACCCATTACACCGAGTTCAGCGAAATTCGCACCTTTACCAAGTACAACCATAACTTCGGATCCCTCAAGCACGTTTACGGATAACGGTAACGGAAAGAAGGACTTTACAGACCAGAAAATTTCCGAACTGACTTTCCCCTGCCAAATGCAAATTTCGATAACGTCAATACACGCCGTAGATACGGACAAAATACGGAACACGAGAGACATGACAGGGACAATACCGAAATTAAAGATTTGCGCGAGTCAATACTCTTAATGCAAAAGCAAATTACAGCACTAACGACAATAGTACAAAGACAGACGGACCAATCAATTACGATAACAAGTACATGCCCTACATGTTAAACAACGACGGCGGTAACAACACAGTCCGAACCAGTGTATCACCCGACTAATTACCGAGACACAGAGGATTTTAGGTACGCATACCCAGAAAATAGAATCAACTCGACAATGCTACCATCAATCCCAACCACAACGGTAAATAATCAGGATCCACGTTTCGCAGGATTAAATTGGAGCCAGCACTTAGATCGTATACCACCTCCACCAACCACAAATTACTATACGGGATATAGACTACCCCCTTCACAACCATATGGATAACCGATAACGGTATCCGACAGACCGAGACAAGTTACATACTACCCGACAAATAGTATGTTCCCCCAAACTAACCCAATTTTCGCGACAGTCGAAAGGCGAACTGTAGGCGGGTATGACGAACAAATATGGTAACAACAATACCCTACAGAAAACAGACAAGACGCTCTCGACCCACAATACACGGGAAGACGTTCAAACCCTTTTCTTGAACAAAACAGATCGTAGGAAACAGAAAACATGTATTACCAAGGACAGAATAGCATGTATAAACATCCGAGAGATGTCGCGAGAACAGTACAAAGTTGGAATATAAAGTTTAATGGGCAAAGAGGGCCACCCGACAGTACGAGGTCAACCAAACTGTTTTGTTAAACAACCGTGTTGAGACACACAATGGTACAGATCCATGGAAAAGTAACCAAGCAATCATGGGACTGTTAAAAACAGATATAGAACCTAGGGTAGAATCAGTTCAAAAACCGCTGCAATTAGAAATTAGGGAACCGCCAGCGGAGGACAAAGGTTTTAGTTTAAGGGTATTTACGAGTATACGTATAGGTAATACCCCTAACATTCCATCCTTAATAGATAATGGTGCATCACGCACATTATTGGGAAATATTGGTTTAGCAATCGCCGACAAGTACAAAGTGATTTTCGATGGTAGTAAAAAAATGGTACATGGACGACTACCCAGACACGGTACACCATTATACGGAAGAGGGAATAGAAGCTATTAAAGTCACAGAAGAAAACGCCCCACCGGAAGTAGATCAAGTAAGCGGGTTAAATTACTGGAAAAGCTCAGAAAAGCTAAGTATATTACTACCTTAGATCTGAAATAGGGCTATCATCAGATCCCCCTTTCGGAAAAAAGTAAAGAATATACTGCTTTTACAGTTCCAGGTCTTAGACTTTTTCAGATCACTCGTATGCCATTTAGGTTGTCAGGTGCCCCAGCGACCTTCAAGAGAATGATCGATTCTTTGATCGGACCCGAAATAGAACCATACGTTTACGCGTATCTAGACAATATAGTGATAGTAACCAAAACACTAGAAGAACATAAAGAATGGCTCAAAGTAGTTATAGATCGTTTACAAGCGGCAGGTCTAACAATCAATCCTGAGAAAAGTAAGTTTGGAGTCACATCCGCAAAGTATTTAGGATTCGTTGTAAACCACGAGGGTCTACAAGTAGACCCAGAAAAAGTAGAACCCATCCGCGCGTATCCAGAGCCAAAAACGGTTAAACAGTTAAGACGATTTTTAAGAATGGCGTCATGGTATAGACATTTTATTCCCCAACTAGCCACCTTAGCAGAACCGCTAAATAAACTGTTGAGGACAAACGTCTCCCGGGAATGGGATGAAAGCCAACAAATCGCGTTCGACCGAATTAAAGAACAACTCGCGACAGCCCTAACTCTGACATATCCTAACTTTACGTTACCGTTCGAACTACACACCAACGCGAGCGATTTCGATATTGGTGTATTGTTTCCCAAGTACAAGAAGGGAAAAATCGAGCAATAGCTTACGCGAGCCGAACGGAAATAGTCGGTCACCGAAAAGGAATGCCTCGCGGTAATTTGGGCTGGAAAAAAATTCCGCTATTACCTCGAAGGGTTTCATTTCACGGTCATTCCCGATCACAGTTCACTACGCTGGCTTCACAACTTGCATAATCCGACGGGACGGTTGGCCCGGTGGGCGTTAGATCTCCTAGAATACGATTTCGATGTAGTGTATCGCAAAGGTTCAGAACACTTGGTTTCTGATGCACTATTGAGAATGTATGAAGATGAGAAATTTTACGGATGGAAGGTAACCGACGATATACTCTACCGTTATCGCCCAAACTCGCTAATTGATTCGGTAATAGACGATCTCGACGCTTGGAAATTAGTAATTCCTAAAGAACAGAGAAAAGAAGTCTTTAACGAGACACATCGCGAACCCCAAGCAGGTCACCTTGGTATAGAAAAAACGTACAAACGTGTTTCTATACAGTATTACTGGCCAGGTATGTACCGCGATATCAAAGAATGGGTGAGAACATGCGACATTTGTCAGAAAATCAAACCCGATCAAAGACCCGCGGCAGGACTCATGGGAAAACGAGTATTACAAACACCGTGGTGTTTTTTTTCGAAGACTTGTACACACGTTGGATAGAACTAGCTCCGATGCACAAAGCAAACGCAGAATCGATAATTAAAGCTTTCGAAGATTTGATTCTTAACCGATGGGGAGCGCCCAAGTACTAGTTTCGGATAACAGCACAGAATATGTAAATCAAGCGTTCGAAGGATTAACGGAAGCGTATGGAATCAAACACACGTTCACTCCGGTATACCACCCGCAATCCGTCTCGGTAGAGCGGGTAATCCGAGTAATAAAAACAATGATTTCAGCGTACGTTTCCAAAAATCACAGCAAGTGGGACCTATACCTAAAAGACCTTAGATTTGCGTATAATACCGCAGTTCACGGTAGTACTGGTGTAAGCCCAGCATTTATAAATACGGGAAAAGCTTAAAGAACTACAAGACTTAGTGACACTACAAATGGACAGCGCGTTTAATAGACAAAAAGCTCAATATGACACAAGACGTCGAAACGTAATATTCCAAGTAGGAAGTAAAGTCATGTGTAAGAAACAAGTACCTTCTTCCGCTAGTAGAAAAATCACACGAGCGTTCAGTGGTAAAAATCAAGGACCGTTCACAGTAATACGAATTTTAGGGATGGGGGAGAAAGAGATAGCCCATAAAAGTAATTTCTTGAATATAGAACTCGCATTTGTAAATAAGTAACACAGAATAGTCATCTTAGTTTAAATTTAGATACTAAAATAGGTAAAGGTTAATAGAATGACAAGAAATTTAAAAAAAAATATATAGAAAGTAGGTTACGGAAGATAAATTTGAAAACAAATTCTAATTTACAGAAGAAGAAGATGAACTCCGCCGGGAAGCAGACCGTAAAAGGGATTTAGACGCTCAAATCGACAGAGACATGTGACAAGCGGAAAGATCGACGTCCGAAGCCGCACCTACAAGAGAATTGTTAAAACTATTTATATTTCATTATGTAGAAGTTTATATGTGTTTTAATATAAATAGCATAGTATATTTCGCTTGCTGGGTGTAAAAACGTGATACATCGGATTGGCGTTGAAAAACATGATACCTCGGATTTGACTTGAAAAACATGACATATCGTCGTTTGAGTTGAAGAACATGACACGTCGAGAACGAAAATTTTTTATTCAAATTTCGGTTGGTACCACTGACCGCGAATCTTAAAATGTCTTAAATTAACATAAACTGTATACAAAATTATTTAACCCATTTATTCTTTGAATTGACATATTAAGAAGCGAAAGCATTTGTTTAATAAAAGTTTCAAAGATTTGACACATTTTAAAATTAGCGGTCAGTGGTATCAACTGAAAATGGAAAAGAAAATTTTCTTTTTCGACGTGTCATGTTCTTCAACTCAAACGACGATATGTCATGTTTTTCAAGTCAAATCCGAGGTATCATATTTTTCAACGACAATCCGATGTATCATGTTTTTACACCCAGCAAGCGATTTTATAGTGTGAAGAACATGAAACGTGCGCGCTACGCGCGCAGAATTTGTACTAGTAATTTATTTAATAATTTTCGATTAAGAAAAAATTAAATTTGACCTTTAAAATGTACAGATCCCATTTTCTCTAACGAGTGGTTTGAATGTACATAAAAAATGCTATTTTTTAAGAAAATTTTTTTTTAATCCGGCCTTAAGAGAAGAAAATTGAATTTTTTTCCTTAAATTTAAATTAAGACCCTTTTTATAAAAATATTTTTAATTTGATTTTATATTCTTAAAGTAAAGGGAAAAACCTTTTCAAAAATATATAATAAAAGTTTAATCGGTTCAGATTTGTAAATGAAGGGTGGCATGACAAAAGGGGTCAAGCAACAATTTCATGATTTTACAGGAAACAAAAATAAAACATTTATAAATTTTCCTAGTCATTTAAGAAAAATCTAAAAAAATCGTTTCGAGATACTATTTCGCTTTACCGGTTGAAATACAAATTATGGAGATAAACCTACAGATTAGTGAGAAAAATAAGTAAAAGTGGACCATTTTGGGGTTACGTCAAATGCCCATATTTTCTTTTAAAATTAATTGTTAAAGAAATATACAGTTTAAAGAAAAACTGAAAAATTAGTTTGTTAATTTTGAATTAATGAATTAAATGCAAAACAGTTTGACTCAAAGAAGTTGTTTGTTTTCAAGAAAAATATAAATTAAATACTTATTTTTAAAAGTAAACAGTAACAAAATTTTCAAATGCAATCTACAATCAGGAATATTTAAAAATTAACTGAAGAATAATATTTAGGTTGTTGAAAATTAAATGATGGATAAAACTATTTCTAAATATACATAAAATCTTCTAGCAAAATTTAATATTATATTTAATAATATTAAAAATAAGAAATATTTTTAACCATATTAACCTATTCATAATAGTATTCATTTCTTTTGTTTCTTAACTGAATTGCATTGTAAGTAGAAATTTAGGCTATTTTTTTAGTCTTATTTTCATTAAAAACGAGTTTAAAAAGACAATTTACAAGAAAATCCTTTTACAGAAATGTGTAAAAGAATTTACTTAATTTGTTTATAAAAAAATCTCAATTTTGAAAAATTGTGGCTTGACCCCTTTTGTCATGCCACCCTTCAAATGTTTTTTAAAGATGAAGTTTTATGATAATGCATGAAAGTAAAAAATTCGAACTCCTGTATCTTTGAAACGCATAGTTGTAGGGTCCCACCGTTAAGTAATTAAGTGTAAGTCTATTAGGACTACTATTTTGGCAAATATCAACCCGATCCCAAAACTTTTTTTTACATTCTCATAAAAAATGAGAATGTCTTGGATTCGTGCGATTTTGAGCATTGTCTAATTTTGCTAAATCTTTACGTTTCATGACCCCCTGATTCCAAAAAAATGGTTTCTAGAAAAGTGTCTGTCTGTCGGTAGAAAAATTTGTCTCGACTATAACTCGAATGAATTTTAATGAATCGACTTGAAAATTGGCACACTTTCTTAGTCCGTAAAAATAAAGCCTAAGTTCGTTGGGCAGCCAATTTCGTCAAAAAACAACAAAAATACAACATTTTTGAATTAAAATATTTTTTTCACTCTTTAACTTGATTTAAATGTATCCTTGTTGATGTTAAGCAGACAAATTTTGTTGAATTTTTAAATTTTTTTGAATTTTTGATAATGGTATATCTCTAAGAAAAATTAATAAAATTTATTTATTTATTTATTTATTTGGATATATATACGGGCTTTGCCCATTCGTACATTGTACTAAATATAATTAGAAGTGTGATAGAATTCATTACAAAAAAAATTAGTTGGCCGCATTTACATCATTATTATTATTATCATAAATAATTGCTCGCAAACTTGTTATAAATGAATTGATTGAAACACCAAAAAAATCAATAACACCGTTAAACTCATTTGCCTCCCTTCGCAATCTACAAATTACTGAGTTATCAAGATAATTGGTTCTAGCAAACTGAATGCTAAACAATTGCGGATGTCTCGTAGGTCTTTGTGGAATATGAAAATTAAATAATCGCAATAAGCTAGGACAATTGATAAAACCATTAATAATTTTAAATAAAAATAGTAAATCAGCATATAGAAATCTCTGAGATATGGATGGTATTTTGAGTGATACTCTTAAGTCAGTATAATCGTGGTTATAATAATCAAGTGCAATACCAACTTGTTTAGCTATAAATCTTAAAAACCTATTTTGGACTCTCTCAATATCCGTTATTAAATATGTTTGACAAGGTCTCCACAACGCCGAAGCAAATTCAAGTATAGGCCTAACCAGTGCAAAATACAGCACTAGCAAGGCCCTCAAACTATGGAACTGTTTTGCATTCCTCATGACGAAACCAAGAGCTCTAGTAGCTTTGTTAACTATATTTACGATGTGGTCAATGTACGAAAAACTTTCATTAAGTAAAATTCCTAGGTCACTTATCATGGACACTCTGGACAATATACTACCATTACCTTTATAATTAGAAATAATTAATTTGGAAGATGACGAAAATGAAATTAATTTACATTTCGATATATTCAAAAAAAGATTATTTTTTTCACACCACAACTGCAATTGATTAATGTCATATTGCAATTGCATATGGTCACATTCATTAGAGATTGATACAAACAATTTTAAATCATCAGCAAATAAAAGAAACTTACAAAATCTAAAAATATTAATGTCATTGATAAAAAGTAAAAACAGTAAAGGTCAAAGATTCGAGCCCTAAGGAATTCCAGATGTTGGGTAAAAAACATCAGAATACTCAAAATCTACACGTACAGATAACGTTCTTTTTTTAAGATAACTTGCAAGCCATGTAAGCGAATTCTCAGAAAAACCAAGAGCCTCGAGCTTCGCAAGAAGAATGCCATGGTCAACCTTGTCAAATGCCTTAGCGAAGTCCGTGTAAATGACGTCAACCTGTAGACCATTAGTTAAATTGTTGAGAACAAAGTTTGAAAAACACACATGTTCGTCAAAACAGACCTACCCCTCAGGAAACCATGCTGCTCCTCAATAATTGACGACTCAACTTGACGGTAAAGTTCGTCATGAACTATACTTTCAAAAATTTTAGAAACAGTACTTAAAATTATAATTGGACGATAATTAGTTACATCCTTCTTGTCTCCATCTTTGTGTACCGGGACAACAATTCCACGTTTCCATTCAAGCGGGAAAATAGCACAAGAAAGAGACCAATTGAATAAAATATAGAGTGGTTCAAGTAACGCGGCACAGCATGATCTCAAGAGGGAGGGTGGAATGCCATCAGGGCCAGTACCCTCATTAATCCCTGAAATTTTCAGGGAATGGTTATTGTATACAGACAATTTAAGACAATATTGAAAAAAATAATAATTTTTTAAAACAAATTATTAAAAAAATAATTTTTAAATATACAATTTTTTGAAAAGTGACATTTTTTTAATAATATGTAATGAGAAATTTAATTTAATTTTTATTTTATCTATTTGCCAAAGACTTATTTCCTCTTTACAATTACGATTTTACTTTTATTATGAATGAGAAAAGGGGGGAATTTAAATAAAACAAAATGCCAAAAGAGCGCCAGACTATTTTTCACGGAATAGTCAAACCAAAAAAGAAAATTTAACTAAAAGAAACGGAAATAGATTCACTGTAAAATAGCGGAAAATTAATTGCGAGAGTAGCCACAAAAAAGAAACTGTAATTAACTCGTTAGATAGCTCTGCGAGTCGGTGAGTGGGGGGATCGTATGAATTAAAAGAGTGATTTAAAATAAAATACAATTTATTAGAAAATGTTCAAAAAAAGGGGAAATGACAATTTTCAAGGGGTAGTTGGTTGCCAAAATACACAATTTCTTAAATAAAATTAATAGAAGGTTATAGGAGAATTACACAAGAGTGGGGGGGGGGGGAATTTATGTGGTTGCCAAAATTTACAAATCATTCAAAAAAAAACTCGGAAATCAATGGTCTCACAATAGAAATGTTTTTATAAATTGGATAATCACTCGAGCAGTTGAACGGTAAAGCGCGGTGGGATTTGGTCGCCGTGAGGATGAAGTTAGGAGAACGAAAGTTAATTTGTGGGGAAACGCCAACCACAACAAAAGAAAACAGAAGCAATAATCACGCTGGCAAGGCAAATTAAAAGGGGAAACGCCAGCCTCAATTTGGCCTGCTAGGCGAGCGAACTGGACTCGACCACGCGGGGAGACGCCAACCACGTGCAATCGGGACACTAGAAATAACTTAAACTCGCGACTGAAATAACTAACCAAAACACAAGAATTTACCGATCAACTGTCGAGGGAAGAATTAGAAGTAATTAGGGAGAGTTGTACTCACAAGATTTTAAACAATTAATCAACACTACACTTATCGAAGGCACTTTGCAAAACGATACTCGCCAAGAGCGTCCAATCTGTCGAAGCGTCGAAGATACAATAATGGTTGGCCGGCGAATTCGTCCCATGCAGCGTCGGTCCCCACTTCCTCCTCCTTCTCACCACTCCTACCAACCTCAGGCCAAGTCACGTGATGCATGACAGGTGCGTAGCGAAACAGGGCACGGAAGTGCCATGACAAAACTTCATTTATTTCTCTCTTGCTAATGACATTAGCGAAGGAAAACTCAGATTGAATGTCGGATTCTTGATTTCCAAGTGACGAGACCAATAATAACGACAATCCGTTGTGACGATGGAATACGTCGAGTATTTTATTTTCGACCAGGAACGTAACCAAGGTGTCCATCACCCCAAGCCGGTAAAACAAATAGAAGTCGTCTTGAAAGGTATAGATAATTGTCAAATTGTTGAAAATGGTCCGCAATGTCCAATCCAACGTCGTAATGAGGTAATTCCGCATGAAATTGCGAGATTCGGTCTGGAAGGTGGTCGTAAGGATCCAAGAGAAGAGAGGCGGTCTGCTGCAGGTAACATAGATTTCCTCTTGTGTGGCGGGAACGAGTGCTCAATTCAAAGTGTAAAAAAAATACAAAGGGAGAATTAATAAATTTATATTCAATGACCATTGGTTTCCGAGCGTTTGTGACCCTCCTGGCGAATTTCTGGGCAAAATCTATTTTGTAACGTTTCACAACGTTACAAATAATAATTCGATTCCCACTAATTTCACGAGTATTTTCCAAAAAAAATCTATAAAGGGTCTGAAACTGTAGGAGATATTAAATTTTTTGTCCTTGCACGTAACCGTAAAAAGAGCATTTACCGGCTATACTCTACATACAGACTAATATTCAAAGTCACCTATAAGTCGTAAATTTTAACCGAATTCAATTTTTCTTTTTAGAGAATGTTAGGCTATAAATTCGTAAGAATACTGTGCAATTTTTAAATTTATATTTGTTTAAACAAATTATTATTATTATTGTTAATTACTAACATTTTACATATTGTACCTAGAGAGGTGTATTTTCTTTTAATTTTGCAATTTACCAGAGCTAACATAAATACCGATGCATGATTTTACTGTCTATAAATGACTATAGCCAACAATTTTTAACCGATTAGAGTGTTTTTTGTTTGAAATAAAAGTGGTCATTCCTGGAGGCAATTAATAAAACATAAATTATACAAATTAATTTTTTTTTCAAAACAGTGCCAAAAATGAATTATCTCAGTTGCAAGTGTTGTTCCTTCTGTGATAATCTTCAAATCAACACATATTTGATTTGTTTTTTTGAATTTTTAAATAATGGACAATCGCGTCGTTGAAACCAATGAGGGTGAGAATAGTTTGTCCTCTTTGGAATTGATTTCGACTGTTGACTTTGTGAATACTTCTTCTTTATCAGAAATTGAACTAATTGAGAGTGTTCTTGACTTTGACATTTCGCATTTAGATGCGAGTACTAGTATTCCAGTTTCCGAAGGTTCTAATGTTAATGACAGTTTCGTGCCTAAAATTCGAGCACTATCTCTTCGGCTTTCTCGTGTGGAAGAACGGTTGGGAATTTTTTATATTGCTTTTTGGAGGTCGAAAGTTGAAACTGCCGTGACTTGTATGTTGTCAATATGTCGGGAAAAGCTTCATTTATTGGTTTCTGAAAAGGATTTTAAAATTGTGCAAAGATTAGATGCTCGTCGTCCTGGTGTTCTTTTTCAAGTGTCGTCCTTAATTCTTCGGGAGACCATTATTTCTAATGGTCGTTTATTTGTTTTAGAAAATTTTAATGTTGCACGAGAATAACGCAGACCTGTATGCAATTTTCCTCCCCTTTATTTTTTTGAATTTCTTATTGTTATTTATAGATGGTAATGAGCGGAGAAAGCCCATGTCCAATTTCTCTATGCCGTTTTTCCTGAATAAACTAAACGAATTATGTGTCAGTATGGAGCATAATGCAGAAGTATCAAAGGTAATGAGTTCTTTGTTATCTCAGCCTAACGCCGGCGTTTACAAAAAAGGGGTCGTCCGAAGAAGGGATCGACAACCGTTTCTGCCAAAATCTTAAGAGCTTCTCGTTTGGAGGAACAAGAAATGGTACAGGATGAGTTAATTAAGGAGATTGGAGAACTTAAAACTCTTCTTAATAATTTTTTTACGTTACGTCCAATGCGTTTATGTAAACATGCGGATGATAATGCTGCTATATGTTTGGGGTATGTACCTTTTATTTATATATATATATATATATATTTTATTAGTTCCGTTATTAAATATATAATTATATAATATTGTTATTGGATTGCTTTCAGTGCTGATGAATCGGGGAAAATCTTTTGTCCATGTGGTCGCTTCCTCCAATCAGAAACTTGCTACTGTAAGGAAGAAAGATCCATTAGAGTTGTGGAAGTTATTTCATCGTGTCATTGCTCTTCTCGTCGGTTGGGTGCAGAAAGGTGCCAATTCAGACTAGTAGTGAAAAACGTGCCGTTTCAAAAAACACGTGAGAAACCTGCCACTTCAGCTGCGATTTGGAAAACATGCCAACTCAGAATTGACGTTCATTTTTTTCATTTTAGGTACTAGAAGGAAGTTGTCAATCAAATAATAAATAATCAACAAATTAATTCAATAAATTAGTAAAAATATTCCTTTTTCAAAGAAAAATAACAATTATGCAAAATTCAACTAAAAAAATAATTTTTGTACAACTTTATAATCTTTGCTTCAAATTTTTCTGTACTGACAAATGTCAACCTAAAATAAAAAAAATGAACGTCAATTCTGAGTTGGCATGTTTTCCAAATCGCAGCTGAAGTGGCAGGTTTCTCACGTGTTTTTTGAAACGGCACGCTTTTCACAACTGGTCTGAATTGGCACCTTTCTGCACCCAACCGACGTTCTGTTGACCCTCAGGAAGGTGAAGACGAGGATGACGACAGTGTTATTGACATAATGGAGGAATTTGTTCCCAATTTGGATGTTTGTTATGAAGAAGGAGATTTGGATGAATTTTAAAAATTACTTTTTTTTTGATTGATGAATTTTAATTCATTTATTACTGTTGTTAAATTGCAATTTTTCATTTTCGTGTTGAAAATTTTTTTATATATATCTTCAAATAAATAAGTAATTTCTAATTTTTCTTATTGATCTATCCTTGTATCATTCAACCAGCCTTATACAGAGAATTTTTCTTTTTCTTTGTTATTTAATATTGAATTTATATAATTTTTATATTGAATAAAGTGTAATTGGAATATAATTGATTAATTATAATGAAAATTATCTAAAATATATGTATATATATATATTTTATTATTATTAATTTTTGTTGTTGTTATAATTTACATACTTGATGTACTACTTGTGGCGCTAAATTCAAAGGTTTTAATTGGTACATTATCGAAATTTCTATATAGGTTGTCATATTAACCCTCTTACCACACACAGGTGCGAATTCGCACTGACAAAATTTTCAAGTTGCTGGCATTTCATTTAACAACAGCAGTTTTTTAATAATAATTTTTTTACAACAAAAAATTTTTTGTTGTAAAATTGAATTCCTCCACTGTATTGTACGGGAAATTTCACCCCAAAATGATATATTATTCAATATATTTACAAAGAATTCTCTATCCTACATCAATTATTAAAAATGCGAAATCCCAATTCGCACTTGTGTGCGGTATATGGGTGCTGGGTAGGAGTGTGTGGTAAGAGGGTTAAGGTTAGTTAATGGGTCGGATGATACGGTTGCACGAGAGTGTCTTTATGATGTGAAACAAAGAGAGTATGCGCGTCGCATTGTGTCTCGTGCTAAAGGGTCGATGCAGAGATCGAAGTACGTGTGACGTCACAGGCGGCGCGATACATCGGTGCGAGTCGTTGCTATGTAGGCGGAGAGAAAGACAAAGCATATGCGTCGCGTCGTTTCTTGCGCTGTAGGATCGATGTTGCGGTCGATTCACAGTACGGACGGCACACAATCAGTGGAGCGAGTAGTATATAGGGACGGCGCGCTAGTAGAATAGGTGTTGCTGCGCAAGACAGGGCGTGAGACAAAGCATATGCGTCGCGTCGTGTCTTGCGGTGTACATGGGGGTCGATGTTACGGTCGATTCACAGCTTGACGATGCGCACATAC
The DNA here is from genome assembly GCA_032872475.1 of Leptopilina myrica (nomen nudum). Taxonomy (NCBI): domain Eukaryota; kingdom Metazoa; phylum Arthropoda; class Insecta; order Hymenoptera; family Figitidae; genus Leptopilina; species Leptopilina myrica (nomen nudum). The sequence continues at coordinate 34,057,812 of CM065463.1, read as the reverse complement.
TGTTTTAGTGTTGTTGCGCAAGGTGTGTTTTCAGTTGATATATTTTATAATTTTTAGAATTTTTATGAGCTGTCCTCCCTCCTTAGACTTTCCATTGCCCTCAATGGTCCTTTTAGAGGCTAGTTGGTTGATTTGTTCGTCTTCGTCTTATGGAAATTACTTTGTAGCATACATATAAATTTTTAATTACTATTATTGCTAATAGTAGTAAAAGTAGTTTGAAAGCAATCAATATGTAGTCAATTGCTTCGGAGATGGATCCAAAGAGTGGAATATTCATCTGTAAAATAATTTTTAATTAATATTGTGTACTCTCGAATTTTAGTATGTATAGGGAATTTTGAATTTGATAATCTAGGGGCTTTTGGTTGTTATTGTTTTGAGATTTTTGTGACTTTTGTGTTAATTAATTATTTGCTTTCTTCTATTTTGTAGTTTTGATAATTATTTGTTGTTATGTTAATTAATTAGCTGATTTATAATACTGAAATTCAATATTTAGTATTGAATGCACTTACAACTGAACAATATCTCGAATGATATATCGATTGGTATCTGTTTTTATGTTATTAATATTTTTGTAGAGTTAAGTTAATTAATTGTATTATTTATTAATAATTGGTTCGGTTGTTTATGACAAACTGTATTTTTCATGAAATTGCATTAAATTAATGTAATTTATCATTTAGTGATGCTTGTATCGATATAGGTATCGATCGATATCTCGATATGCGATATATCGCGAGTTTGTTATTACTTTGATCATTTTTCATTTTTAAACTAATTTTTATTATTCTTAAAGATTATATGATAGTTTATTATTGCTAATTTATTCTTTATTAGTACACGGAGAGAAAAATCTAGCTTTAATAGTATAACACTACCTATAGTAATTTTGCATGGACTATAGTCACGCTTCAAATGCATGAAATTCATACCCAAAAACCATAAGTCCACGCTTTTTGGGTATGAATTCATGCATTTGAAGCGTGACTATAGTCCATGCGAAATTACTATAGGTAGTGTTATACTATTTAAGCTAGATTTTTCTCTCCGTGTACTTTATCATTTTTATTTATAGGAAATACTGTAAAATAAAGAGGAAAGAAGAAGGCGACCACCAAATCCCCTTCCTTCCTTTTCTCTCGTCTTTCTTTTTGTTTCCTTTTTTTTACAATTGATGAATCAATACAGTAAAATAATTATCTGATAATTATATGTTTTATATTCTATTTTTATAATGTAGTGAAATAAAATTTAACTTATAGTAATATGGATATATCGATCGATACTATCGAATGATAGGTCGATAATTACTGAGATCGATATATTGTTCGACATTAATGCTAATTGTTGGCAATTTTGTTTATATTATGTTTTATTTGTTAATTTTCGATTAACAATCATTTATTCTGGTATTTTATAGTGAAAATTTAAAATAAAGAGGAAAGAAGAAGGCGACCACCAAATCCCCTTCCTTCCTTTTCTCTCGTCTTTCTTTTGGTATTATTTTTATTTACATTTAGTTATTCATTACAGCATAGTTTTTCATCAAGAATTGTTTAATTAATCTTATTCTTTTGTTTCTTTTCTTTTTTTTACAATATAATGTATTTTTAAGGATATTTATTAATTATATACATATATCGAATGAGAATCTCGAAAGACAACTCGAACGCTACATCGATCGAAATATCATTCGATAATAATTCAATTTTTAGCCCTTTTGATTATATATTGTGTCTTATTGTTATATTTTATATATTTTTATTCATTTTCATATTATTATTTATTTACTTTTAATTAGATATACATGTATATATATGTTTTAGATTATTGTTATATAGTATTAAATTATATTGCCATTCTTTGTTATAATTTTTGCGCTAATTGAAAAAGGCTTCTGGAGAATCCCAAGAATCGTTATTATTTTGTTCAGGTTTCGCGGTTTCTGGCATATCCCAGTTTTCTGTGGTTATTTGAGAGTTATTTGGAGTTTCAATTGGGTTTCCTGGAATTTCCCAGAATTGATCATTGTTTGTTACTGGTGGTAGGGCCTTGGGCATTAGTTTTTTGTTTCTGAATGGACCATTACATTTTGTCTTTACATGACCTCTTTGATAGCATATTTCGCAGCAATTGGTCCATTTTAATAGTTTAATTTTTAAAATTGAAGTGTCTTCTTGACACATTACGTAGGTTGTTCGATTAGAGATTGTTTCTTGTTCTTGTTCTGAGAAATAATAATTTTTATTTACTAATTTTAGCATTTTACGCGCTGTTGTGTGTTCTCCATCTTTTATTTTACGTTCGTCTCTAGTTCTTGTAGTGAATACGTTATTATGAGTTAAGTCAGTCACATTACATTTTATATCATAGCGTCTATTGTTAGGGGGGCCTGATACACTTTCTATTGGGTATGTTGGTTTAGTAAGATTATATTCAGCGGTGAGTTCTTCTAGGATTCCCTTTGGGAATTCTATTTCGTCAATATTCCCTTTTGGGAATATATCTATGATGACTAATGCTCCTTGAAGGGGAGGTGTTGTGATGATCATTTCTGCCATCTAAAAACATAAATTACTGTTATTATTTTATTCGTAGGCAAGTTTTAATTTATCAACATGTTTTTGAAACCTTTGACCCTCATTTGTAATTGAAATTGCGGTATGTTTCTCTAAGAGATCCACAATTTCGTATGGTCCGTGATAATATGGCTCGAATTTGTTTTTCTTAACTTCTCTTAGGACATAAGCTTTATCTCCTATTTTTCCTAAGAAGGGATTTATCTTTTTATCGTAGTTTTGTTTTGACTTGAGCTTGGCTTGTATGAGGTTCTTCGCGGACATGTTTCTTATCTCTGTCAGCCTCGATATTAATCAACTAAATAGGAACCGTAAGTTTCGAGTTTTTCTTCTGAAGGAAAGGAAATGGGATTTCTGGCTATTTTTCCGAATACTAATTCGAAAGGGGTGAAATTTGTAGCTTCATGAACTGATGTATTATAAGCAAACATACAAAATGGTAGTAGTTTGTCCCAATCGTCGTAGTTTTCTGAATATTGTTTTAGGAAATCTACGAGAACTATATGGCTTCTTTCTAAACTGCCATTTGTTTGCGGTCTATATCCTGAAGTTGTGACTTGCTGAACTCTAAAGATTTTTGACAATTTTCTCATGAGTTTACTTATGAAGCCTCCTCCTTTGTCAGTTAAAATTGACTTAGGAGCTCCGTAATTGGAATATAATTCTGCAGCTACAGCATGTGCTATTGTTGTAGTTGAAATATCAGGGATTGCTACTGCCATACAATATTTTGATAAATGATCTTGCATGGTAAGTATGTGGCAATTACCATCAGGAGTCGTAGGAAGTTTTCCTACTGTATCCAAGGATACTTTATCAAAAGCATCTAATGGCGTGTCCGTAATTAGCATTGGTTCTCTTGTCTTTACTCGAACCAGTTTTAGTTCTTGACAAGTAGGACATTTTCTTATGAATTCGATTACTTGGTCTTTGAGACCGGTCCAGAAGAACTTTTCACGTATTCTTCGGTAGGTTTTTGTAACACCTTTATGTCCTCCAATCTTACTGTTATGGTATTCTTTGATTATGTCTTTTCGAATTTCTTCTTTTGGAATTGTAGCTTGTTTTTAACATATAGTGACTTTTATGTCGCTATTTTGGAAAATTGTTTCTATCATATGTGAAAATTCTCCTTTTATTAATTCGTCAGTTAGGTCATTCCTTCTGGAAATTCTAATTTCCTTTAAATTTTATTTTTGAAGAATGATTTTTAAGTTTTGTAATGCATCGAGAACATCTTGTTTCAATAGTGGATCAAAGTGATTATGCTTTACTATTAAAGTGTAAATTTTATATTGCCCTCGAGGGGTAATTAGTATTTGTCCTTTTTGAGGATTTTTTAATTTTATTTCTTGAGGATCAATTGCTCCAATGTCAATGAGTACTCTTCCAATGGGGGTTACAAATTCGCAATCTGCGGATAGGAAATGAGCGTAGATGTTTCGATAGTAAGTTAAGTTTTCCCTACAACTGCTTATGGTTTTTGTTGACAATTCGTTTATGTCGTCTTTTAATTTTTGAATTTCTGGTGGAATACTAGCAATAGATGTTTCTGATTTTGACCTAATCGTTTGGTTTTTTATTAATTCGTTAGGTAATGATTGATTTTCTCTATCTTCTTCTTCTGATTCAGATGTTTCTTCTCTTATTACAGTATGTTTATAAGGTGTTGATATTGCAAGAGGTTGATTAAAGCTTAAAGGTGTTATTGACTTTCTTGTTTGGTCTGCGAAAGTTACGTTCTTTCCTTTATATAATTCTTCGGTCGTTTGCTTCTTTTTACTTACGTTATCGCTTTCTATGTTTTGAATCATGTCAGTTAATTCTTGTATCTCCTTGTGTGTACCCTTTAGGATTTCCTTTAGTTTTTCTGCAAAATCCGAATGGCTCCCAGGTATGTATTCGTTTGCGGCTTTGTGGACGTCAGAATCATCATCTCCAACCGATGCATTAAGCCAATCTCTTGCTGGTAATTCTTCTTCTGTCAACCAATCTTCATGTTGGGCCATTGATTCATCAAATAGGGCAATTGATTTTTCTAATTCCTTTGCTATTTTTTTTCTAGTTTTGGTAACATTTTGTTCTTCTTCAGATGAACTATCTTCGCTTCCACTTATCGGTGGGCTTACTATTTTTACTACTCCTTTATTTTCTGTGGTTGGTTTGGCGATGATCTCGTACGGTTCAAAAGGTATGACGGGGGGTGCACTTTTTGGAGCATATGGATCATACAAGGGAGTAGGTATGACTAAACTAGGTAGAACACTAGTGCTTTTCTTGCGTATAGGTGGTTTCTCACTTTCTTCTGAATCGGAACTTGAAGATGTATCTTCGATAATTTTGGTTTTTATAGGTCGTGGTTGGTTTTTATTTCGCTGAGAGACACGTTGTCCAATTGAGCTAGTGTCTAATAATTTTGTATTTGTGGTAGATTTCTTTACAGGTTTTATGATGCCTTTAATTTTTGTTGGTTGTTTAAGAATTCCTTGTTTTTGAGTTGACGTGCTAGCAATTCCTGAACTTGTGGATGGAGCTGTAGGTTTAGGATCTTTAGATTGTCTGGTCTGCACAAGAATTCTTGCTTGTTTCTTCATATTCGGTTCTTCTATTACGGTTTCGATAGGATTTCTTGATAAGGCGTCCGCATTATGATTTAATTTTCCTGGTTTGTACTTAAATTCATATTCGTAATCTCTTAGTTTTAATCTCCAACGAACTAGTCTTTGTCCGGGGTCTTTAATTGAGTCAATCCATTTTAGAGGTTCGTGGTCGCTAACTAATGTAAACTTTTTACCGTAAAGGTATGGTCTAAAATGATTAACCGCGTAAAGAACGGCAAAACATTCTTTTTCAGTAGTAGAATAGTTTTGTTCGGGAGAATTTAAAACTCTTGAAAGGTATGCTATTGGTAGATCGATGTCATCCTTGTCTTGACTTAAAACGGCGCCTACTGCAAAATCTGAAGCATCCGTTGTTATGGTGAACATTTTAGTATAATCGGGATATTGTAGTATAGGGCTACTGCATAACATAGATCTGAGTTCCTTAAAACTCTTATTTTGTTCTAGTCCCCACTCGAATTTGACGTTCTTTTTCAATAAGTTTGAAAGTGGTTTTGCTTTTGCGGAGAAGTCTTTTATGAATCTTCGATAACAACCAGCGAGATTTAGAAATTGTTTTACATTTCTGAGGGTTTTTGGTGTTGGAAATTGTTCTACTGCTTCTATCTTTTTTGGATTCGGTTTAACTCCATCACTACTGATTATGTGTCCCAGATAAGCTACTTCTCTACAGAGAAATTCGCATTTTTCGGGCTGTAATGTCAAATTTGCTTCCTTTAATCTTTGCAGTAAACGTTTCACTTTTATACCATGTTCTCCTAAATCTTCAGCATATATTACTATATCGTCTAGGTAAACAAATAATTCTACACCTTGTAATCCAAGTAATACTTGGTCCATTAATCTTTGAAATGTGGCTGGTGAATTTTTTAGTCCCATTGGCATTCTAACGTACTCGTAATGTCTGAATACTGTGCTTGTCCCAGGGAATCAATTACGCTAGTAATATGAGGCAGTGGGTAAAAGTCACCTACTGTCTTGTCATTAAGAGCTCTAAAATCTATAACTATTCTCCATTTTTTCTTTCCCGTAGCATCAATTTTCTTCGGTATGATAAGTAATTGTGAATTGTAGGGTGAAGCAGAAGGTTTTATTGCTCCTTCTGAATTCATTCGATCGATGACCTTGTCTATTTCTTCTTTTTGGGCAGGAGAGAATCTGTAAGGTCTGGTGTGAATTGGAATGTCGTCTACGGTTATAATTTTGTGTTGTACTTTATTGGTTGGTTTTAAAGGTTCTCCTGTTAAGTGAAAACTTTCAGGAAATTTTCTTACAATATCCTTGACATGTTCTTGTTCTTCCTCGTTTAAATGGTCTAGTCTTAGATTGTCAATAATAGCTAAAATGCGATCTGTTGGTTCTTCATATTCTTCATCTGAGGAGTCCTCATCTATTTCTTCGCCTGGTAGTGGATAATATTCGAAAGGTATGAGTTCTTGGGGCGGAACATCTATTTCCACGTCTTCTACTGTAGTATTTATCGCAAAGATGTGGCACAATCCATCATTATTGCTTACTATGCCTTCTCCTATTATTAACCCTTGTTCTGTTTTTATTAATGGTAAATATCCTTCTTTTACATCTTTATTTGATACTTCTATTGGTATTACTTGTCGGCCCCTGTCTTTGATGGATAATCCTCTTCTTTTGTTTTCTTTATTTTCCACTAGATTTTCTCTGTATGTGATTGATTCTGCGTCTTGAAAGAATATGGGGTTTACCGGATTTGCGTGAGTAACAATAGAATTATGCCAAAAGGAAATTTCGGCCTTTTCTTGTCGAAGATATTCCCTTCCCAATATGCCATCGGACTGCAAAGGAAATTCTGAAGATACTACTTGAAAGGTAATAGGTTTTTTATTTACATTGACTTGGACTGTTCCAAGTGTGGGTATTTTTACAGGGGCTATTCCTTTAAGTTGTATGGCTTCTTTTATTGTCACGTTTAATTCTGGTTGTAATATGTCCAACTTTATTAAATTTACGTCGGCACCAGTGTCAACTAGTAGTGATGCCTTTGAATTTAGGAAATCTGGGGATTTTAAAATTATTACTGGGGATTCTTTGCTGTGTTGGGCTTGCAGGATTGTTCTTGTTTTTGTAGTATCCTCACAGTTGCTTGACGCTCTTGTTTTTCCTGACTCGTCGTCGCGTCTGTCCGTCGAGCTGGATAGGAGTTTAAATGTTTTTCGTTATTTGGAGCTGGAGATTGAGCGCGTGGGGGCGTTTTAGACCCTCCATATGAATTATTATGTCCATCCATTTTTTGTGGTTGTGGATAGAACGGGTAAGGATGATAAAGCATGAAAGGTGGTTGATTAAATTGATTAGGATAACAAGGGTAAGGTGGATAAAATCCAGCAACTGGTTGTTGCAATTGGGGTAAATTAGATTGCCTTAAAATTCCTATGGGAGTAGGAGAGTGAGAACGCGGTATATTTGATTGAGTTTCTGGATTAAATCGTACACGAGGGCTAGGGCTCCTATTTCTAGTCTCAAAATTAGTATTATAAGTTCTATTTTCGCTCGGCTGCTGATACCTCGATACATGATAAGTGTAGTTATTTTTCTCAGCTTGATGTTGGTGTCTAATTTCGAATTGTAGTGCAACTTCCACTGCATCTTTCATGTTTTTTATATTGCGTGCTTCTATTAAGCTCGCAATAGAATCGGGTAGGCCATTAATGAATGCTTCTAATGCACAATCAATTAAAGGTTCTGACATGTTATTCATTTTATCTGCTTCATATGAACTTATGAGAGCAGACATTGCTCCGGATACTAAAAGAGTTAGTCTGTCATAAAATTCGCTTACACTTTCACCTCGGGCCATACGAATTGTGGATATCTCATGAAGATACCAAACATAAGACTTTTTCGGGGCATATCTTTGTTTTAAATGTTGTATAAGGTCGTCAAGAGTGTTAAAGGTTTTACCATAAGTACTATCTCGTGCAACACCTTTTAACTTAGATAAAACAAGTTTAATATATTGTCTTTCACAATTAATGGGAATAGAAGATTCCCCGTTAGATACAACTTCAAGAAATTCTCTTAAAGGCATATTTTTACCATCATAAAAAGGAATATGCATAGTTCCTTGTTGAAGTGCGAAACATTCCGCCATGGTAGTAATCATGGGGTCATTAGTGGTGGACTCGTTATCGTCAGGCATTTTGCTACTTTGATTGCCTATTTTCATGTGAATTTGACTAATTTGTCCTTTTAATTTTCGTTAACAATGTCAAAATTAAAGGGTAACCCTAAAACACCGGTTATGTCCGTAAACCCAGTATAATTACTAGAGTGAAATTCTAATACTGTGTGATTAACGCAAACTTGAGCTCGCCCTAAGGTTTCTATCGTACCTTCTCTGAGAGAGAGAGTTTTAGTGAAGTCAATACCTAAATTTATAGGTAATGAATGATCGATAATAAATTTTGCTTCAAAATCCTTAAAGAATGTTAATATTAATAAAAATAAGTGGGTATAAATTATTGTATCTTTCTATGAAATAAAAATATGAACTCATGAGGGGTTCGCTTGTGGAGACCGCTTAAAAGCTTAAGCCTATTAAGTGCAGTTGTTTCCGCGGTATGGGCGTCCGACTTGACTCGACTTGAACTACTGCGAGTGAACCGCGCGCGAAGTCAGTGAGCAGTTACAGTCAATCGTATGATTTTCGCGCTTTATTTGAATTTGGTTTTATTAACTTCTTTCTCAATTTTCGTTTAATATGATTTATTTTGAATTATTATTAATTATACTCAGCGCTGTTGGACTGTTAGCTATTGCTTCAATACTTTTTAAGATTATTTTTCTTTTTGTATCTATAGTCCAATTTTCGCCTCGAGAATTTATTTCGTTTTGAAAATAATTGAAATGGCAAACTTGATCAAGACTGGCAGCTCCCAAAACTGCAATAATGTTAGAATCGCTTTGGTAATCTACCACTTCGAATTTAGTTAAAATTTCGCCAATTATTTCCTTTTCACTAGTGAATGAGTTTATTATATTTATAGGTATATTTACTTCACCAATAGTTTGAATTTCGTTGTTACAAAGTGAATAAGTTATTTTCTTATTGATATTAACAGAAGTGTCTAGCTCTGATCTTTTGATTAAATTTTTAGATATTGTAGGGTCGAGAACGTAATATTTATTTTGGAAAGTAATATACCTAGAATTAAATTCACCAGTTGGATAAATACAAGGTGTTTCAGTGTATTTATGCATGAGATTTTCTGAAATTAATTTTCTTTCAATGGTTTTATTATTTGTCGTATTAGACTTTTCTATTAAATATACTTAATGCTGTTGGATTTTGAGTTATTGCTTCAAGACCGCTTTTAAATCTATCTACTATTATGTCCTTATCCCAAATTCCGTCTTGAGCGACTATTTTGTTAGTAAAATAATTAAAATGACAAAATTGATCGAGAGTATTGGCTCCTAAAATTGCAGTTATATTAGAATGGGTTTGATAATTAACTACACCAAATTTTAACGATACTTTTCCACTTAATTCGCCTTTTGTGTAGTATTCGTTTGTTGTGTAAACCGGTATATTTACTTGGCCAATAGTTTGAATTTCCCCGTTGAAAAGTGAGTGTGTATTATTTTTGTCGATATTAACAAAAGGTTGTAATTCTGATTGTTTTATTAAGTTAATAGATATAGTGGGATCAATAAGAAATCTTTTCTTTTGAGGTACACAGTGATGAGATATAAAGTGTCCACTAGGATAATTAAAAGAGGAATTAATGTAATTATTCATGAAATTATCTCAATAATACTATTTATTAAACCTCTTTAATTATTGTTTGCGCGTGTTATCCACCAAATAAAAACAAAGAAGGCAATATACATAAGAACAAAAATAGAATAAACAATACACATTTAAGTAAGAGATTTGTACTATTTATCTAAATTATTTTTCAATTTATAGTGTATGTATAAGATTCTGAATTTTATGTTAGAATAAAAGTTTCTGTTGTATTATATTTATGGATATTTGTATTAATAGTGTATCGCCAGTCCGACTTTAATTAGTTCGTACTACTGTGAGACAATTTGCCTAAAGGCGAGATACAGTAGTTCGAGTAAATGCAATTCTTGTTCAAGAGAATTACGCGGGAAATTTAAATTGCAGCTAATGCAATTTCTTTAATTAAAAGGTTTTAAATCATTAATGTGATACGATACAGATTCTATGTCAATGTCTGTCACATAGAAATCCAACTTTCGTATGAAGTCGATTCCTATAATTCCTGAAATGGGCAATTTTAGTCCCGTGTTTACGATATGAAATTTAAGGTCTTCGCATATAATGGGAATAATGATACTTTTCGAGTTATAATTCTTTGAATGAATGAAAGGAACTAATATATTTTTGTCTATTAAATTATAGTCAACTGTTGGATCCAAAATACAATCTGCGGATCTATTTCGCAAATAGTCAGCATAAATTGTAACTATGTTATAATTTTTATTCAAATGTAGCATAAATAATTAAATTTTAAACAAGAAAAATTTACTAGTAACTCGTTTATTTCTGATCTTTTATACAGTTTTTGCTTTTATAATTCAATGTTTGCTATTATCCAAATTTTTATTGTTTATTATATTTTCGGTATTATTTAGGAGTGCTTCAAAGAAATCTGAAAATTCTTGTTGCGAGTTTAAAGTTTTCACGTCTAATAATTTTTCTACTGTTTCTAATGCTCTTTCTTGATGTCTCTTTTTAACCTTTCTACCTCCTCTCTTCCTAGGCTTTTTGAAGACTTGGTCCTCGTTTTGCATGATAAGTTAAACTGAAAGAAAATACATTTTGTCTTTAATTTGTTTACTTTGATGTTTTTATGATTAATTAAAAAGATAATTAATTATTAAAGTGAAACAAAAGAGATTCCCGCCGAACGGCGTAGAACGTCAGTGTATTAAGGTCGAAATTCGCCGAAAAGGCGTAAAGTAACCTTAACTATGTCTCAACTTAATCAATTCTCAATTGTTATCTTTAAATTAACAAATTCGCCGAAAAGGCGTAAAATGCTACTTTCAAAGATTAACAGTGAATGTGTAATGAAATCGTCTTTTTAGCAATTTTGCAAAAGCAAGATTGCAAGATCAAAATTCGCCGAAAAGGCGTAAAATCAACCTTTCAAAACGATTAGTATATAGTAAGGTAGTGTATTTAATGTTTTGTGTGTAATAGTTGTAGTGTAATTGTATGATTTTTGTCAAGCTAAACTGTTATCCTAAGTGTAATTGAATTTTAACTTGCACCACGTGAATGAAAAGAAAAGGCTTCGTATAACTCCTAACCGCGAGCAGAAACAACAATTCTAAGTGTTAATTTTCAATTACTTGCACAATAACCGAGTACAATTCTATCCGCAATTGCCGATTAAAGAAAGGAATAACTTATTAGTTATTAGACATAAAAGAGAATAAAAAGGGTGTTTTTAAATGAAATTTAAATAATTTTGGAATAATTAATAATTATTAACAAAAGTAGCAAATCCCACCGCTGCCACCAAATCAGCTGTTACGACCCGAGCTAAGGTTAGGTTAGTTTACTAAATTTTTAGTAAAATTGGAGACAAGTTGCTGATTAGTCAAGTTGGTAAGACTTGACATTTATTTTTAAGTGTGGATTTGTTTGACTTTAAAGAAACTACGGGTTCCCGTTAAATAAATTATATGCTTATTCCTTTTTATGCAATTATTTATTACTAACGATTATTTTAAACAATGATAGTTACTTACAATTTTTGTAGTGGATATGGAAGTTACAATGACGATGCGGCAACCAGTTTTGCTTTGTTGCGTTACAGGTTACAAGATAATATGAGCTTTTCAGTTCGTTTCTTTTGTCACTTTAGAGCACAAAAAACGACTATTTTAAACAAGTATTTAACAACTCTAAGTGTTCTCTCGTACACTGTATCTTAATACAAAAGAAAACTTGTTTTCTTAGTGTTTTGGAAAGAACTTGCACTAATTTTATTAAATTAGAAAGAGAATATTAAATTAAATTGTTATACGACGAAAGTGTTATTGTTATTTTAATTAGTGCGATTTATTCCCTTACTAAAAGAACAAGTCTTCTTTAACACTGAATTTACTAACTCAATTTCACGATCGAAGGGCCGACTCAACGATACCGTTCGGGCAGAAACTCACCGGAGTATTTTACATTTTTTCTAGGAAAGCTAGGGGTTTATATAGTAGCTAAACGTCTACTTGATTGGGGATGTGATGGTCAAAAAGCACGTACTTGTGCTAAAATGTAATAAGCACGTACTTGTGGTGTCAATTTTTTTTATACATACATGATTCAATCTTAAAGTAGTAATATGACACTCGCTTTTACAATAATTTATTATAACATTCATGCAGTTAGTCATCTATGCATACCCTCATGTTTATTATTTAAATCTGAGTCTCTAGTGTACAACTTATGAACCTTCAGACGCTCTTAGCTTTTGCGCAGCGTATGATAAGCGAGTGGCAGCCGATTAATTACCATACGCGTAGGCAATGAACCGACCGCCAACCACTTATCACACCTCTCTAGATCGCGGTCGATTATGAATTCAATTATCTTAAATGGTAACTCCTGTGCGTAACTTACTAATTTATCATCCAAGGTTTATATCTCATATATATATCCCTAAGTTTCTACTCATTTCAAATGTCTTTTATTAGTGTATTTTCATTGATTATTTAAATTCGTGTACATACATACCACGCATATATGTGTAATTATTAATGTTATATTTTGTAATTATTTACTATGTTATTAATTAAATTTCTTTATCTATCTATCTATCTATATATATATATACGTATTTAATTAAGAAAAAGTTATATCTAGGGATGTAACAATAGCGTCAAATCGCTAGTGAGCGGGTTTACCATGTGCGCGGGTTTACCCCAATTACCCCTCTATATATATATATATATATGAGCGATTCCACGTCAAGTGATCAAGGGGCCTTTTTGTGTAATGTTTACTTCAATAATTTTTTACTCTTAAACAATTAAACATACAAATTTGAAAAAGTACATTTTGGAAAGGTTTTTTCATGCTCTTTCGATTGGAAATAAACATTTTGAAAAAAAAATTTTTGACCCAAAAAAATCAAAATTAAAAATAAATTTCAATTTTTGAGGGAGATGAATACGATTTTTTTTAACGAAAGCTGAGGTTTTTTCCTGAAAGGACATATAAATGATAAAGTGGGACTAGAATGTTTAAATATTGAAAAAAAGAATTTTCTCCAAAACGGAGCTAAAAACCGCGTTTTGAGCGCTTCGGCGAGTAGAAAACTCTTTTTTTCAATGTTTAAACATTCTAGTCCCACTTTATCATTTATATGTCCTTTTAGGAAAAAACCTCAGCTTTCGTTAAAAAAAAATCGTATCCATCTCCCTCAAAAATTGAAATTTATTTATAATTTTGATTTTTTTGGGTCAAAAATTTTGTTTCAAAATGCTTATTTCCAATCGAAAAAGCATGAAAAAACTTTTCCATAATGTACTTTGTCAAATTTGTATGTTTAATTGTTTAAGAGTAAAAAATTATTGAAATAAGCATTGTACTGAAAAACACAAAAATTTAACCCCCTCCCCCTCGGAAAATATTGGGCTAGATAAAAAAATATTTTTACGAAAAATTACTATCTATGAGTACTACAAAAGCCCCAAGTTCTGCTACGATTGGAGAAAAATTTTTCTCCACCTTGATCACTTGACATGGAATCGCTCATATATAAATTAAATTTTTTTAATATATATACATTATCGATGAAAATGCTATTCAATAAATTTATAAAAGTGGAAATAAACAAGTAAAATGTCTTCCGAGCAAGCAAGGACAACGACGCTAGTGATTTTAAAACTTTATCAGAATTTTTTATTTGGTTCCATACTTGTATATTATTTTGTTTCATTATATCCTATGTCTGACTTGTTCATAAATTTAACTTACACCCAGAATCGATTAGGATCTTTGTTTTGACTCCCCCAATGCAACACTCTACGACTTCATCATCATCAATGTGGAAAATATAATTTACGTCTCCTGTTTTTAATTTCGTAAATCGTTTTTTTTTCGTCCTCCTGTTCTTAGTTTCCGTCCGAATGTCTCTTTCGTGGTAGTCTTGTCCTGCAATATTGACGAAAATGTCCTACAAGTCTACATTTAAAGCATTTTTAGTCACTCACTGGGCATTTTGGATCACGTGATTAATGTCTGTAGTTTCCACACCGTCCACAACCTTTATTTTCTTGCACGGATTTGTTGTTACTCTTAAGTTTAGAGTTATCTACTTTATCGATTTCTTGAGTTTTATTTTCGGTTGTCGTTAATTCTTTTTATTGTCTGTTTACTATTTCTAGTTTATTAGCTTCTGTAATAATTTTTTCTAATGTAACGGTGTCTACCATTTGTAAAATTTTTTTAAAGTTCTTTCGAGATACAGTTTTTTTACAATTTGATAGATGAGATTTTCTTCTAGGGATGTCAATTGACATTTGTCTGTCTGGTTTCGCAATTGAACAAGAAATTCTTCAAACTTTTCATTAGATTCTTGTTTCACAAGTCGAAATATATAGCGTTCGAATACTTTAACCCCTTGACAGTCCATGGCCAATATGTGGCCACAAAAATTCGTGCCACCTTTACGTCTGTGGCCATATATGTCCATCTCAAAAATAAAATACTAAACATAATTCGATTTGAATGACCAAATGCATACTAAGGTTTTTGAGGTCGCTGAATCCGAATTTCAAATCAGATTTTCAAAATTCAAAATGGTGGACCTGAAATGGCGACTATGAAGATTTAAAAATTTACCAAATATGCTTAAAACTCGTTACTTGGGGGTTTTCGGGGTCGCTGATTACGAATTTGATGTCAGATTTACAAAATTAAAATGATTAATCCAATATGGCGGATAATTTCAAGATTCATGCAATTTGATAGAATTTTATGTCCGCCATTTTGGATTTCAAAATCTGACATCGGATTCGTAATCAGCGACCCCGAAAACCCCCGAGTAACTAGTTTTAAACAAATCCGTTGGATTTTTTATTTTATCGACCGCCATATTGGATCCGCCATTTTGAATTTTGAAAATCTGACATTAAATTCGTAATCAGAGACCTTGAAAACCCCCGAGTAACAAGTTTCAAGCAAATCTGATAAAATTTAAAATTTTCGAATTCGCCATTTTGGGTCCGCCATTTTAAATTTTAAAAAACTGACTTCATATTCAAATTTTGCGACTCTAAAAACCTTAATTACAATAAAATCACATTTTTTAGAAACTTTTTTTTCTTGGACCGTTTTTGGACAACAAGCGATTTTTAGCTGGACTGCGGAGGGGTTAATCTGCGTAGGTAATATTTTTTTAATCATTTATTGACCTTATAGAAATAAATAAAACGTTTAATCTTGTACCAAATTTTGAACATTAAAGTATTATATTTCTGATAAATATAAAATTACTTATTAGGGATAAAAGAAATAGCAAAATATAATAAAAATTATAGTAATAAATATTTTAAAAATAGTTTTTAGAATTTAAATTGATCTATGAAAATAATAGAAGCATTTCAAAAATGAATGACACGTCACAGCAATATGATACGTCATCAACACGTACATAAGCTTTGTGTGTATAGAGGTGCGACAGTAGCGCAACGGTAGACGGGTTCCGAAACTCAACGTTTCTATACAATACATTGTGACTTGGCGGCCCTGGTAAAAAGTATTGGTCCAATTTGTTTATAGCGGTGTCAAACACATCTACGTTCTCAGTTGACTCGACATTAGTACCGCCACGGTGGTCTTGAATCAACTTTGAATGAAATGTCTTAGCACATCATTTTTTTTGCTGATTTGGGTTATTTGCACTCTAAATAATGTGTAAAAAATTTATAGCCCATAACTTGCCGAGCCGTTTTTATATTTATTATATATAACCTTTTCGTTAATTTTTTTTCTGTACAGTAACTGGTATAATTTCCGTAAATTGGCAAAAATATGTGCCTTAACATGTATTGTAATATTTAAACAAAACTGACTTATTGTGTCAGAAATATTATTTAAATTGTTATATTATATTATTTAAAATTAAAGAAAAGTATTAGGGTCAGTTGGGGTAAATCCGGACAGAGGGCAAATACGGACAAAAGGTGTTGGATCTTAATTTACAAATTAAAAATTCAGTTCGACGTCAATATTTTAAGCTCAGATCCTTTAAAAGAGATTCTGACTACTTCCATGATTTTATCTCGACAATTGTCAACAGGATAATTTGAAAACTTAGGGTAAATCTGGACAGAGCTTCTATTACATTTTAAAAAGTGGTGTAAGTAGTGTAATTCGATTAATCTTTAAAAAAGTCCGGCATATTGGATCCGGCATTTTGAATTTTCAAAATCTGACTTTGTATTCGTATTCAATGATCCCAAAAACTTTTCTTTATCAAGTTTTATTAAAATCCATTAAAATTTGTTAAAGCTATATATGTTTTGATTATTACTTTTTGAATCGTTAATTGATTAACTTTTATGATACTACAACACTTAACTGATTCAACTTTTGTACATCTAGTATGAATTTTTTTCAAGTTGTTCTATCCCTTAATAGAGTAGTATACTTAAGATAACTTTATTTTAAACCTTTCTTAGAAACTAAGCTGTCAGGATTTACCCCAAATTTAAAGAAATTTTCTAAATCTTGGGGTGAATCCGAACAATAAAATGTAAAAAATTAAATATAAAATTTTATAAAAAATAAAAAATTAATCTAGGGACCTCAAGAAAGAAATTAATGCAGTATAAAACGAAAGAATTTCCTTTTATTATAAAAAAACTTACGTCATTTGTGAAAAATAGGTATTTTGTCCGGATTTACCCCAACTGACCCTATTTTAATTAATATTATGCTTAAATCCATAATTTGATACAAATATGTAACATTTTAAATAAAAAACTGATGATTTTTTTTCAAAATGAGTTTTCTCAAAAACGGCTAGACAAGTTATGGTCTATAAATTTTTTACACATTATTTAGAATGCAAATAACCCAAATCAGCAAAAAAAGGGATGTGCAAAGACTTTATATTCAAAGTTGATTCAAGACCACCGTGACCGGGTATATTATAATAAATCTCTTAAATGCAATCTCTCCTTAATGCAAGAGATGAGCTTTTTTCTGTTAATTATTTGTAATATTTGCTGCTTCCAGGTATATAGTTAGTGCTCGTTTCCATCTCTCCCACCTGATGCTGATGGAACCATAGTCGCCGTAAAAATCGAATTTTTCGAGACTTTGTGTCAAATTTACCATTACGCCCAGTAAGGGTTTTACCTACACAGAGAGATAAGAATATATTTATTTATTAGACATGATAAATTGGTTAATTACAAAATTATTGATTTGACAAAGAAAATAATATATATATATACTATATATATATATATATATATATTAGGGTGTCCGTTATTTACCAAGTTGCCTATATTGCTTGCGACGCCCCCTAAATTTTTAGTTTATCGTATAAAAATAAATATTCGACCAAAATAAGCCCTTAATATTCACAATAAACCTTGCCCCAAAGACGATATATTTTCCATTTAAAATACATGGGATTTTGACACTTTTTACAATTAACTTTTTTTTTATTAAACATTTTATTTTACATGAATGACAAATGCATATTCTGATAGGAAATTTAACGCTCTAAAAGAAAGGTCTCTTATGATTTTTCGATAAATTATTTCCTTTAAAAGTTATTTCAAGTTAAAGTTTAACTCTGTGTAAATTTTTAGGTTTTTGTACTTTTACGGCAAAATTATTATTATTATTATGACTAAATTTAGTGGTTTATTTATAAAAATACATAATTCTGACGATGTTTAGGTGAAAAATTTTGAAATATTTACTCGCATTCAGGACATGAATTATTGCCAACACACGGAGTTTTTTACGCAAGCGCAAGTAGTAGTACCTCGACTATAGTCCAGGCGGCGCTTTAAGTATTGTATTTTATATATAGTTCTAACCTAAAAAAATTTAATTCGACAAATTTTTTATAATGAGTGATAATCGATCAATGGATCTTAGACAAAATATATTTTTGATTGGAAAAACAATCAATTTATTAAATGACAAAAAACTACCAACAAATAAAGAAGTTCTGCAACTACTCTATCATTACTCAAGAAATCTCAGTAAATCGATCGATGACAGTTGTTCGATTGTTATATGTGAAATTACGAAAATTTGGAGTAAAGCAGCAATTTCAACTCAAATTAATTCACGCTGTCTAAATAAATTAAAAAGTCTTCACGAAGAATATAGAAATGTACAAAAACATCGTGACCGTAAAAATAAAACCAAAGAGAAAGATTTGTCGAATAAACTCGAGCAATTATTTGACATTGCTCACGGTGATGTTTTTAAAATGATTGACGAGGATATAAAACAATTTTTGATTGACCAAAGATCTCGACGTATTTTACATTTAAATACTGCTGAAACAAAAAAAAAATATTACAAGCAACAGGTAATTCAAATTAAAACAAATAAATTAAACAAAATGACTTATTTAAAAATAAATATTAAATTTAATTATTTAATTATAGGCGAGCTTAAGTCTTCTGAAAATAATTCTCAGAGTTTTCAAACCAATGATGATCACGGAAATGCTACTCCAGTAGATACTTTTACAACAGCAAATCGTGTTGTGCAAAGTGAAAACGATAAAACTTCTGGTAAGATATAAACATAATTTTTTTCTTCTAAAAGTATTAGTTTTATTTCTTACAAATTGAAAGATTTTCAAAGCGACTATTTAGCACTTCTGTACTAGACCATTAACTTTAAATATTTTTGTTTCATAGATATCAATACACCGTGCTGTTCACAAACTGCAGGAAGCGAAATAAAGTCTACTGATCCGGAAACTGTGAGCAACTCCCAATCGACATCAGTGTCAGAATTTGAGGGAATTGGAAGATATTATGAACGCAAAAATATTAGAGGAAATATTAATGTTTTTACTGAGGATGTCGTTGCTGCCTTTGACAGCTGTAAAATTTCTTACCGAGGATCGGTTCGCTTGGTTTCAGCTTTGGCACCAGCCCTAGGAGTTGATCCAAGGGATCTCATTTTAAATAAAACTTCTTTTCATGAGTTACGATCTAAGATAAGAAAAAAATGGCCGAAAATATTAACCACTTCGGTGGCGTGGCGTTCCAATTGGCGTTCCACGTCCCTGGCCAAAAGTGGCGAAAATAGCGAAATGGCGTTCCAAATTTTTCTAGATTTTTTAAGAGTATAATTAATTTTAATCTACTGCAACAATATATTTCTATGTTTTCAATATCAGGGAACAAAAAAATAACAATGAAAATTTGTTTTTTAAAGATTTTCATTGTTTTTTTGGACGTTGCAAAATGTCATTTTTAATACTTTTCTACGAATGGCGTTCCACTTTCGCTCAAATATTGATAAAAAAAATCAAGATCTTTCTGTGGGAAATAATATTTATTTATATCTTAGAATCTCTGAATCGTCGAATTGTGTTATAGAATCATTTGTAAATTGTTATAAACAAATTGTGTAAACAAATTGTTAATAAAGACGATGCGTTCAATGAATTTTAATAAAAATTGATACTCGGGGGTTTATGGGGTCGCTAATAACGAATCCGATGTCAGTTTTTAAAAATTCAATATGGCGGATTCAATATGGCGGACTAGTTTATAAAAAATTGATTGAATTCGCTTGAAACGTTTTATTCCGGGCTTTTTGGGGTCGCTGATTACAAATCCGATGTCAGTTTTGAACAATTCAAAATGGCGGATTAAATATGGCCGACGAGTTTATAAAAAATTAATTGAATTCGCTTGAAACATTTTACTTGGGGGTTTTTGGGATCCTTGATTACGAATCCGATGTCAGTTTTAAAAAATTCAAAATGGCGGATCCAATATGGCGGACGAGTTTTATAAAAAATTAAGTAAATTAGCTTGAAACGTTTTACTCGGGTTTACTGAAGGGTTTGTGGTCAATGGTTATGCGCCTAGCTAAAGCACCTTTTGCAAAACGGTTTATCGCATTTATTACATAACCATGGAGTGTCCGTTCTAATTTTTTTAAAACAAATTTCGCTTTTCAAGCGCTTGCTTTTAGTATGTTTAGTATGTCTGAGAAACAGGTTATCACTGCGTTGCGCGGGAGTCTAAAAACCCCTGAGTAAAACGATTCAAGCTAATTCAATAAATTTTTTATAAACTCGTCCGCCATATTGGATCCGCTATTTTGAATTTTTCAAAACTGACATCGGATTTGTAATCAGCGATCCCAAAAACCCTCTAGTAAAATGTTTTAAGCGAATTCAATTAATTTTTTATAAACTCGTCCGCCATATTTAATGCGCCATTTTGAATTTTGCAAAACTGACATCGGATTCGTAATCAGGGAACCCAAAAACCCCCGAGTAAAATGTTTCAAGCGAATTCAATTAATTTTGCTTCCTCATAAGGAAGCTTTGCATTCGTGACGATTTTCAATTTTTCAAAACATGGTTAAATGGACTCATTTTCATCTAGGATATATGTATATTAAATTCTGAGCAAATCTCCAGATGTATGTGTGTATGTGTGTGTGTATGTCACAAAAAATTGTGTACAAATTATTTGTAACAAATTTTATTGGATTGCCCTGAAATTTTGCAAGTTTATTGCAGTCATTAATACCTAAAATCTGACACAAGGATTTTCAAATTTATCCACAAAATTTTTTTTTATACAATTTTTTCAAAATTAAAAAAAAAATTTTTGTAATTTTTTAAATAACTTTTTTATTTCTTAATATTTTCATAAATTATTCTCAAAATTACATTCCTTACAAGAAAACGAATCGATTGATACATACAAAATGCACATTTCATCAAAATTTATAAAATTAATCAATATTTTTCTTTTTCACAAAAAATTCAAATTTTGTGTTTTTTTAAATATTACCTTAACATATTAAAATTAAATTTAGCAATTGGTTTATGATATTTTGAGGAAGCGAAATGGTCATAAAATAAACAACTTGTTTTATAAACTCGTCCACCATATTTAATCCGCCATTTTGAATTTTGCAAAACTGACATTGGATTCGTAATCAGCGACCCCAAAAAGCCCGGAATAAAACGTTTCAAGCGAATTCAATCAATTTTGTATAAACTAGTCCGCCATATTGAATTTTTAAAATTGACATCGGATTCGTTATTAGCGACCCCATAAACCCCCGAGTATCAATTTTTATTAAAATTCATTGAACGCATCGTCTTTATTAACAATTTGTTTACACAATTTGTTTATAACAATTTACAAATGATTCTATAACACAATTCGACGATTCAGAGATTCTAAGATATAAATAAATATTATTTCCCACAGAAAGATCTTGATTTTTTTTATCAATATTTGAGCGAAAGTGGAACGCCATTCGTAGAAAAGTATTAAAAATGACATTTTGCAACGTCCAAAAAAACAATGAAAATCTTAAAAAAACAAATTTTCATTGTTATTTTTTTGTTCCCTGATATTGAAAACATAGAAATATATTGTTGCAGTAGATTAAAATTAATTATACTCTTAAAAAATCTAGAAAAATTTGGAACGCCATTTCGCTATTTTCACCACTTTTGGCCAGGGACGTGGAACGCCAATTGGAACGCCACGCCACCGAAGTGGTTAAAATACTTTTTGGTGAAATTGAAGTTAACGCCGGAGTTATACATTGGGATGGGAAATTGATTCCAGATAGTATGACTTCTGAGCGAATTGAAAGACTTCCTATTGTAATCAGTTTTAATGGACAAGAAAAACTTCTTGGGGTGCCTGCATTATCTGACGGTCATGGTTCTACTCAAGCTGAGGAAATCTACAATAAAATTTGCGAGTGGGGATTAAACGCTGCTGTTAAAGCGATTTGTTGTGACACCACCAATTCGAATCTGGGCTGGAGAAAAGGAGCTGCTGTCATTCTTGAACGTAAACTTGAGACCGAATTGTTGTACCTTCCTTGTAGACATCATATATATGAATTGGTGTTATCCTGTGTATACTCTATCAAAATGCCAGGCACAACAGGACCGAACGTAGCACTTTTTAAAATTTTCCAAAGCCATTGGAATTCAATTGATAAAAAAACATATAAATCGGTACAAAAAAATAAATTAAAAAAAGTGTTGAGAGATAAAATTCCGGAAGTAACTTCGAAAATTGACGAGTTCTTAAATACTAATTTACCTCGTGATGATTATCGAGAATTACTAGATTTAAGTAAAATCTTTTTAGGCACGATGGATGTTGAGGAAATTAAATTTTATAAGCCGGGGGCATTTCATCACGCTCGATGGATGTCCAAAGCAATTTACTGTTTAAAAATGTATATTTTTCGAGACAGTTTCAAGTTAAGCGCAGCAGACGAAAAAAGTATTCTAGAGATATCATTATTTATTGTTTTTAGAGCGTTAAATTTCCTATCAGAATATGCATTTGTCATTCATGTAAAATAAAATGTTTAATAAAAAAAAAGTTAATTGTAAAAAGTGTCAAAATCCCATGTATTTTAAATGGAAAATATATCGTCTTTGGGGCAAGGTTTATTGTGAATATTAAGGGCTTATTTTGGTCGAATATTTATTTTTATACGATAAACTAAAAATTTAGGGGGCGTCGCAAGCAATATAGGCAACTTGGTAAATAACGGACACCCTAATATATATATATATATTATATATAATTATATATATATATATAACTAGCTGTCGGACCCGTCTTCAACGGGTTTTAGTTTCTGCTAATATATTTAACAGACTGTCTACCCACCGGGAATTAAATTTTACTGGGAATAACTAATAATTATGTAGTAACCATGAACTATTTCGTTAGGAAAATATTACAATTTGAATCGGTGCCAGATTTTTTTCTATCAAATTTGTTATTCAGGAATAGTACTTGTCAACTTTCAGTACTTTATGTATTTGTAGTAATGCAATTAATGTATTAATATTTAATCCAAAATATACCCAGCATTTTAAGTCAAAATAGAGACTAATTATAAATAATTGTGTCGCAATTAGACCCTACGTTACGATTGCTAAATATAAATATAGATATAAATATAAATATTCCATCAATAAAAATTAAAGTATAAAGCAGTTTTTAAAAACAAATTAATATAATAAAACTTTTTTAATTTGGTAAGAAAATTACCGATTTTTCCAGGTCAAATTAAATTTCCGCGGCTATTTATCGGTTTCCCCGCGTAATTGGTAGATACTTTGTTAAATGTCTTATAGTAGAAACTCAAACCCATCAATGATTGGTACTGGTATATAAAATATTTTTTTATAACATATTTTCTTAAAAAGAGTATTTTCATAAAATAAATCAATTTTTGTAGTCATCTGCAGATTTATTTATGACAAAAACTGAAAATCAAGTATATTGCTGCTTAAGATTTGTCTTTACATTGCTCAAAACATCTTTAGAAGTTCAATCAAAAAGTAAAATAGCGTAACTTTTTACCATGTAAGCTTTACTTAATGACCCAGTGACATTTTGTTAAGTACAAAATTGTACAAAAGGGTTTTGAGCCCGTTTATGATGAAAATAAAATCATAAAACATCTCCATTTTTAAAGTTTCTGAAGTTATTTCAATTAAAAAATATTGAATGATTTGGATAAATAATAATGAATTGCATTATTTTGACGTCACAATCTTAAACAAAGACCACAAAAATACTACTGAATTAAGCTTGATTGTAATTAACAACAATTATAATTTTTTCGATTTTTTGATATTGAAAATATTTTTTATACTTACATCTTAATCATACTATTTTTTGTGTAAAATTGTGCTAAAATGTGACTAAATAACATGTATTATTCAATTATAGAATTTGATTAAATAACATGTTATACTGAATTATACAAAGTTTGAAAGCATTTTTAAAAAAAGGTAAAATTTGAAAATGTTTGATTTTTAAATTTTTTGAAAAATTAAATATCTCCCATTCTAATTATTATTTTTCAAATCTGTAATTTTAAAAACCTTCCTTGGCCTAAGGTCAAACATTCTGCCAAATTTGGTTTTAAACGGCTTTTTTAACGGCTTTCCCTTTGTATACTTTTCTTTAGACCTTATTACCTGCTTCAGTCTCGTTACTTTACGAGAACCCAATTGAATGGCCAGAATTATCTACGTCTTTTTATACAGGGTGTCCCGGTCGAGGGTGTACATATTAAAGGGGCATAATCTACTGAAAAAACTGAGACGAAAAGTCCTTTGCACTTTTTAAAAATTTTCAGTCGTTTTTGTGTTAAAATAACACAGTTTAAAACAAGAAACAAGAAATTATCGTCAAAAATTTATTCTACGCGCGCTGCTGGTACACGCCCAGGCAAGCAAACGCTGCAATAGTACGCCCCGCCTACCGTCTCACTGAGCTTTCACGTCCAATAGCAAAGCGTAGTTTTTGATTTTTTAATTGCGATTTACGGAAAAACGACTGAAAATTTTTAAAAAAAGAGGAGTTTTTTATAATAAATCTTTTCACGATATCGTTAAACAATCAATTTGTGAAACATCTACATCTTCTTGTTTTTTAAACACTTGTAAAGAATGTCCAGAAATCACCTCTGAGGCAGAAAGTTTACAAACACTTTTGCACGATCATCAAGTCGAGGAAATAACTTATAGTCAATGGACAAGCACTGACAGATATAAAAAAGTAAAATTTTCTATTATTTTTAAATATAATCTTTGTTTTCTCTAGTAGTCTAATTTTTTAAAAGTTTTAAAGAAAATTCAAATTATTTTTTAATTATTTGAATATTTTAAATAATAATTAATAATTATAAATTTTTTTTAGAAATTGATTGTTTAATTTTAATCAAATTATTTTTAAAAAACTTAAATTTTCCTGTAATTCTATTTTCTCCCTTGCCTCGATTAGATTTTTAATCTGTTTAGCATGTAATGGGAATAATAATTAAATATATTTTGATTTACTTAAATTGAATGTTTTTAGGTGTGAAATTGTCGAAACTACGAATAAAGTGCAAGTATTACTAGATTTGATAAAGAAAGAATGGCCAGACTTAGAACGACATGATTTTTTGGCTAAAACCCAAGCAGCGTATTTTTCTATGAAAAAAGAATCGACTGACTTAGGCGAATTTGTAATTGCCTTGGATTTCTCTAATAATTTCATTTTTGAAGTCCAAGATGCAATTTAATCCTACCATTGGGCGAGCAAACAAGCAACAATTCATCCATATGTTGTTAATTATAATGAAAATGGGATTAAAAACTATATAAACTTTGTGGCAATCTCAGAAAAAATGTCACATGATGCAAACTCGGTTCATCTTTTCAATTCGAAAATGATCGAATTTTTAAAGCACAAATTTGGAGAAAATAATGTTAAAAAAGTTGTTTATTTTTCTGATGGAGCGGGATCCCAGTACAAAAACAAATATAATTTTATTAATTTAGCCAACCATCGAACTGATTTTAAAGTAGACGCAGAATGGAATTTTTTTGCAACTTCCCATGGGAAGGGAGAGTGCGATGGTTTAGGAGGAACAGTAAAAAGACACGCGTACCGAGCAAGTCTTCAACGTGTCAATGACAATCACGTTACTACTCCTAAAAATCTATTTGAGTGGGGGCAGGCTTTTTTTAAGAAAAGCAATTTTTGTTTTTGTACGCAGGAAGAACATGATTTACACGATACAAGATTGAATTTACGTTACCAAACAGCGGTAACCATAAAAAATACTCGACAATTTCATTATTTTGAAGCGATAGAACCGAAAACTGTAGAATGCAGAATTTTTTCTGAAGCCAAAATCAGTGAGATAAAAAAAATAACAAAGAAATAATGAAAATAGTTGTTAATATAACAGAAATGAATTAATATTAAATGTTAATTATTATTAATAAATAATGAATATAAGACGTTATTAACAAAATACAATTGTAATTATTTTATATTAGAAACTTTTTCTCATCTTTATAAATATAATATATCAGACAGTAATAGTGGGGTAAATTTTAAATAAAAATTGAGTCATGTCTACAGGCTAACACAAGAAGTTCGTCTCGGGAGCGCGCCAAGCAATAAACAATATGTGTTTGCTATTAAACAAATGTCGGGCAGAGAAATTTTTTTCAGATTCTTAAACCTATGATTCCAACGTATTTATTTATATAAAAAAGAAACAATTTTCGCGTGGATAAAGCATAAAAAATGTTAATTGTTTTAAAAAAATAATACAATTTTTCAAAAAAAAAAATTTTTTAAGTGAAACTTTTTTTTCGAAAAGTTTGATAAAAATACTACTAAAAACGTATAAACAATTTTTTCGTACAGTCAATAGTATAGGAGATAGAAATTTTTAAAATTTTGCGTTTCTATAAAAATGTTAAATTTTGACACCCTGTAACTAGGCAACCCGTTATTAATTATTAACGAAATTTTGCAAATTTCATCTACTCTATTAGAACAATGTTTCTACCAAGTTTCATTAAATTTGGTGAAAAAATGTCTAAAGGGGTGCTCACTTGGCGTGTTTTGACTCTCCTTGAAGTGTAGACTTTAAGCTTTAATTAAAAAAAAATTCACTTAATTATCTTTATTTGTTTCAAAGTAATAATAAAATGAAAATAAAATGACCCAAAACTTTAACACCTGATTACTTCAAAAATAATTTTTTTAAAAAATATTTTAGGGACAAAAAGTGTACTCATATATCTACCAAAAATCATAGATAACTTGAAAATTGGAGACAAAAATTTTTCAAGTGGACGGTTTCACTTATTTTGTCCTATAAATAATAGAATTTTATAAATATTTTATTAAAAAAAATTTTAAATAATTTTAATTAAAAAATTGATTTTGTAAATCAATTTTTAAAATTTTTTATAATAGTACCTAATTAAATTTTTTAGAAAAATTTTATTACAATAAAATAAATGAATCATTTCGAGAAATTTTAATAAAATGTATTAAAAATAATTGAATTCCTATCAAGAAATTAAATTCTTACGAATATTTTTACTATTTAGAAAAATAATTTAATCATTTCAAAGAATTTTATTAAAATTATATTGAAAATAGTTAGATATCTTCTGTGAATTTTACACCCAAAAAAATATTTTTAATTTTATGCGATTTCTCTTCTTTTGCAGCATTTTTTCCTCTTATATGTGGGCATTAAATTTTTCTTTTCAAATTGAGAGGATTTTTCTTTTTTATATTTTGTTATTAAATATCATTTTTTAACCAATTTGAAGCTGTGTTCAGAAATACAAAAAAAACTTAAAAATCTTCTTTTTAATGTAAATTTGTTTTAATTTCAGAGGAATAATTCCAATCAATAAAGAAAAATTAAAATTCATCTTTTAGTTAAAAAACTTTCAAATCTAAAAAAATTCCTTTTTTTTGTTGATAAATCTTCGTATATTAAAAATAAAATGTAAAAATAACTGTTAAGCGAAATTTTCTTCTCACTTTGAGATTTTATTTTTTTCGGTGTATTGTTTTTAAAAGTACTTGAAGTATTCCGAACAATTTTATTATTTATAAAAACAATTGAATTTTTGCTAAGAATTTTAAACATCTTTTCAAAAATAATAATAAATGAAAACTCATTAGTAAAACAGTTAATCATAAAAGTTTTTCAAATTTCGAATCTGAAATTATTTCGTTCACCGTCGTTGTTATAAAAAGTCCGAAAATAATTTTTTTTACTCCTCGTTAAGTACAAAAAAAGACCCCAAAAAATGTAGAACAACTAATTTTTGTTAATATTCT
This sequence comes from Leptopilina myrica (nomen nudum), assembly GCA_032872475.1. Lineage (NCBI taxonomy): Eukaryota > Metazoa > Arthropoda > Insecta > Hymenoptera > Figitidae > Leptopilina > Leptopilina myrica (nomen nudum). The sequence goes on along the minus strand of CM065463.1, from coordinate 34,029,698 downwards.
TGGCAATTTAGTCTTTTGTTGACTTTAATAAAAAAAATTTTGTAGAAATAAAGTTGACCGATTTAAAAATAATAAATCGCATTTTCTTCTTTATAATACAAAGTATTTAAAAATAATTTTAGTGTCTAAACAAATTTATTTTTAATAGTTTTTTAAATAATTTGTTTATAAAATGTTAATAACAAATTGTGATCTGCCCACGTTAATTATGAAAAAAGTTAGTAAATAATAACCGCGGCCGTACAAAGTGATACAAGACGTTAAACTCTATATATAATTATGTTGTTATTTTATTAGGTAAGGGAGTGCTGTCAGGGTTGGACATAGTTTTGAATTTTCTTCATAACTTCCTCTGCAGTGCGAATTTTACGTTTTGGCGCATATTGTTGGAAAGATCAACTCAAATGCAATGTTTTTGCTGTACATTGCAAAAAAATTCGGCCAAAAGTTTCAAAGTTATAAGCAATTTAAAAAAAATAATGTTGTAAGGGTTGAGCCACTGTAGAAAATCAATGAAATATTTAGGTAAATGGTTAAAAATGTCCTTCAAATAATAGAATGACACTTGAAAATGAGGAAAGGAACCATGAAATTAAAATCAAATCCCATATTGTGCATTTTTGCATAAGATTAGATATTTTATTTTTTAAGAATGAAATCAAAAATTTTTAAATTAAAACAATAAAAAAAGATTATCGAAAAAAAATTTTCCTTTTTTTTCGTTAGAAATAAAGTTTTTGACACCTCCTTAAGTCAAAAAATGAATTTCTGTTGCAAGTACGCTTCGTAATTGCAATATTTTTGGCGGCTCAACCCTGACGACACCGCCTGGCTCAACGCTAACTCACGCGTCGTTTTGTGACATACCACACAGAACACAAACGCGTCACACAAAACCCCAAATTTCTTTTCACATTTTTGTATAACATCTTAATAAACAATTTCAATAAATGTACATTGTCTTTGGCATAATTCTTCTACATTTACTTCTCTTTTTTTGACACCACAAAAAAGTTTCTGTTGAGCGTATAACAATGACTCGCAAAAACCAAAGTCTACGTTCGTTTACTTGACTGAAACTCATGTGAAAAGTTGACTGGCATTAGTAGCAAGAATTTAAGTACAAAAACAGATGGCGCTAGTGTGATAACACAAAATAAACGCGATGGCTCAACCCTAACACCTGTCCAACCCTAACAGCACTCCCCTATATTGTAATATTAGTATTTTTAAACAAAATGTTATATAAATATACGAATAATTAAACTGGGGGTCGATTATGTAATTTCACTTCACTTTGACGTCCATTTCGACATCCACTTCCACTTTCATTTAAATTTTCATCTTAATTAATTTTCACTCTACTTCCGTTTTCACTTCCACTTAAATTTTCACCTTAATTAATTTTTACTCTACTTCCGTTTTCACTTTCACTTAAAATTCCACCTTAACTAATTTTCACTCTACTTCCGTTTCCACTTTCACTTTAACTTAAATTTTCACATTAATTAATTTTCATTCTACTTCCATTTCTACTTCCGCTTCCACTTTCACTTTTACTTAAATTTTCACCTTAATTAATTTTCATTCTACTTCCACTTTCACTTTTACTTAAATTTTCACTTTGAATAATTTTCATTCTACTTCCACTTCCACTTTCACTTAAATTTTCACCTTAATTAATTTTTATTCTACTTCCACTTTCACTTAAGTTTTCACCTTATTTAATTTTCATTACACTTTCACTTAAATTTTAACCTTAATTAATTAATTTTCTTTTTAAAACAATTTTTTTTAAAACACAAAGAAAAAATGAAAATTTTGAAAAGTTACTTTTGTATGTCAAAAATAGTTTTTTTTACTATTTTTCCTACAATGCAAAGTGAATAAATATTATTAATAAAACTTTGTACAAAGTTGCAGTATATCAAGTACAATAAGTTGTCTTTAAAGCAAAATTATGTCGATTTATGATTTTTAAATACATTACAATTAGTCATTTCGCCTTGGTCTTCCATATACTTAACTCATTTCATTTAAATTGAAATTTTATGTCTCTTGGTTTAGCTAGCAATTTTTCATTGTTTGTTGTCCACGTAATAGAATTAATATTTATTAATTTAAACTAATTTTAAAAACTTTCTAAGACTAAAAAAAATTATAAAAAATTATATTTTTATAAGAGTCCTTTTGGAGATTTGCTAAAAAGACTGGAGATAAAATTATTTTAGCCACTGCATAAACTATATTTAATGAAATTGTTTAGTTTCTTTTAATAATAATTAATTTAAAGTTTTACTATGAAAATGATTAACAATTAATAGAGGGTAGATTTTATAAAATTATCAATACATCAAAAATTTTCATATTCGAAAGAATCATTTATTTATAAACAATATATTCTTTATATAGTTTATTTGTATTTTGCAAAATCAATTATAATATTATCGAATGTAAAAGTTGTTAAGCTCTTACCTGTTGTTTTCTTTATAATTATTTGAAATAGTTGGGTCAGTCCATTATATTTCACCTGAAGAATTTCACGAAACAATTGTCAACTCTTTAGTAAGACCCTTCACTAAACGTGAAGCAGAATCCTATAATATAGACCAAGTTTCAAAATTCTAGAAGAAGTAACGATATCTAAACATCTAAATATCATTTTTTCATAGTTTTAAATTTGTTTTACAATTTATTAATGTTTTGACAGTGACGTCTAGGTTTAGATATCTTTACTTCTTCCAGAATTTTAAAACTTGGTTGATATTGTAGGTTTCTGCTTCACGTTTAGTAAAGGGTCTTACTAATGAGTTAACAATTGTTTAGTGAAAAATTTTGGGAAAATTTAAATAATTTGTAGCAGAAAAATGCGAACCATCTTGATTATTGAGTCTATAAGGCTATGAAAATTTTTCAGCTTTTTCTGTGTCGGAGTTCGCCTAGGCGGACTCCAACCACCATAGGGCTCAATAGTGTGCTGCTGGGATAGCGCTTTATGCGGTCAACCAAATCAACACTTGACTTTACAGGGTTAATTTATATATTATATCTTTGAGGAAACTAATTTCAATTTAAAATAAATTCTTTTGAATTAAATTTTACGATATTTGGATAATTCAAACATTTTTCAATTAAACAACAAATTTAAAAATTTAATTAATATTTCATTTCACCTAAATTCATTGCGGTCTACTTTTAGAAAAATCTCATAATTTGTACAAATAATGATTAATATTTATAGAATTCACTTTCGATAAGTATAAAAATAAAATTATAATTTTTAAGTTAAGTTGCACAGAAGAAAGGTTAGATTGACAGTTATGAAAATTTATTAAAGAAGCATGGAAATAATTTAGATAATACAAATTTCTTAATTGATATTTGTTAAAAATAAGCTAATTTACTTGTATAAATAGATTATTATGTAAACAAACCCAAATTAATAGATAAAAATTGATTTTAAAACTTACCTATAAAATGTCAAAAGTCACTACATTTTATTTACACTTTTCTAATAAGTATATAAATATTTAAAAAATTATTACTATTTAATGTAAAGTATTTTTAATGTACTTTTATAATATGTGCTAACTTTTTAATTTTATAATATAGAAATATAAAAAATTTTACCTTTAATATTGAGTGTTTCATGATTTTCAGTGATTTTAATCACTTATTTCTTCTCAGGAGGTTGACCAAAAAATCCAATTTTTGTCTTAATATTTAAGTTTGACCTTCTTTTCCATTCTATTAAATTTTGGTGATGGAGAACGAACAACTTTTAAGTTTAAATTTAGTTTAAAAAATCTGCTGGAAAAACGCATTTTTTGGTTAAAATGCAAGTATTTTTATAACACTGAAGTTGGCTATCTTAATAGTCTTGCAAAAATCTACTTGTATTTAACCAAAAAAATGCGTTTTTTCAGCAGATTTTTGAAACTAAATTTAAACTGAAAAGTAGTTCGTTCTCCATCATCAAAATTTAATCTAACCTTTTTTCTGTGCAACTCAAATTAAAAATTCAAATTCAATGTTTAATTCAAAAATTTTTGTAAAATAATTCTCAAAAATAAAATCTACGGATATTAAGCATCATTTTTACAAATTATAAGATTTTTTTAAAAATAGGCCGCAACGGCTTCAGGGGAAATATAATGGACTGACCCAGTTAATTAATTTTTATTAATTTTTAATTGGACTATTCGCTGATATCATCATGAACAACGTTGAAATTTTGTATTTAGAAAAATAATCTTTAAAATGAATTTACTCTTATAAATTTGTTTATAACACAATTATGCGCATAGCAATGGTGAAAATTGTAGGAATTATAAGGATTTTTAATATTTATTGTGGACGAAAAAAGAAAAAGAATATTTATCTTCGAGATTTAAAAGTATAATTGCATAAATTTTTAGACTTTATTATAACTAATGAGAATAAGAAGCTCATCCTTGATTGGGGAAAAAACTCTTCATTATATTGAACGCACTAATAACTACAAATCCAAACATCCCTTTAACCAAAGCATTGCCATAGCACATCACTGAATAAAATGTTCTTGTTTTGAAAGGAAAATTCCTCTGGCAAAATGCTCTTAAATCAAGTTATTTTTAATCAAAAAATTTTCATTCAAAAAAATATAAATTTTAAATAATTATAAAGAAAACAACAGGTAAGAGCTTAACAACTTTTACATTCGATAATATTATAATTGATTTTGCAAAATACAAATAAACTATATAAAGAATATATTGTTTATAAATAAATGATTCTTTCAAATGTGAAAATTTTTAATGTATTGATAATTTTATAAAATCTTCCCTCTGTTAATTGTTAATCATTTTCATAGTAAACATTTAAATTAATTATTATTAAAAGAAACTAAATAATTTAATTAAACATAGTTTATGCAATGGCTAAAATAATTTTATCTCCAAAGTCTTTTTAGCATATCTCCAAAAGGACTTTTATAAAAATATAATTTTTTATAATTTTTTTAGTCTTAGAAAGTTTTTAAAATTAGTTTAAATTAATAAATATTAATTCTATTACGTGGACAACAAACAATGAAAAATTGCTAGCTAAACCAAGAGACATAAAATTTCAATTTAAATGAAATGAGTTAAATATATGGAAGACCAAGGCGTAATGACTAATTGTAATGTATTTAAAAATCATAAATCGACATAATTTTGCTTTAAAGACAACTTATTGTACTTGATATACTGCAACTTTGTACAAAGTTTTATTAATAATATTTATTCACTATTGCATTGTAGGAAAAATAGTATAAAAAATATTTTTGACATACAAAAGTAACTTTTTAAAAGTTTCATTTTTTCTTTGTGTTCTTAAAAAATAGTTTTAAAAAGAAAACTAAAATTAGTTTTTGAGATTGAAACATTTGTTTTTAAGGGCCTATTAGTTTTTAATTTACACTTACTGAATTTATAAAAAATTACGAAATATTTGTCAAGTACCTCTCAAGCGTGATGGTGAATGCAACGCGCTATATATAATGAGCAACCTTTTAGAGTAACTTTTCTAAGTTGTAAGATGTAAACAATTAATTAAAACCAAAATATCAGAGCAAAGCAACAAAGAGAGAAAAGTTAGTCATCACGCCACGGTCTCAACTACTCTGATTTTATATCCGCAGGTGAGACCAACAAGTTTAAGAATTTAAGGTAAAAATTTTAGTAAAAGTGGAAGTTAAGGAAAAATTAATTAAGGTAAAAATTCAAGTGAAAGTAAAAGTGAAGTAAAAATTAATTAAGGTGAAAGTTAAAGTGAAAGTAAAAATGGAAGTAGAATAAAAATTAATTAAGGTGAAAATTTAAGTGAAAGCGGAAGTGGAAGTAGAATGAAAATTAATTAAGGTAAAAATTTAAGTGAAAGTGGAAGTAGAAGTAGAGTGAAAATTTAAGTGAAAGTAAAAGTGGAAACGGGAGTAGAGTGAAAATTTAAGTGAAAGTGGAAACGGAAGTAGCGTGAAAATTAGTTAAGGTGAAATTTTAAGTGAAAGTGGAAACGGAAGTAGAGTGAAAATTAGTTAAGGTGAAAATTTAAGTGAAAGTGAAAGGGGAAACAGAAGTAGAGTGAAAATTAAATAAGGTGACAATTTAAGTGAAAGTGAAAGGGGAAACGGAAGTAGAGTGAAAATTAATTAAGGTGACAATTTAAGTGAAAGTGGAAATGGATGTCGAAGTGAAGTGAAATTACATAATCGACCCCCTGTATTACTTTTTCCTTAAATATGGATTGTTAGGATTTATACAAACTTATAGTGTAGCGCCAGTGCACACAGGTGCCGTGAGAGCCGTGCTTGCGAGTCATATATCGCTCTGCACCGCGACACTAATTATTTAATAACTTTTTTTGTAATTGATGTACATTTTTTTTCTAAACGTTTTTTTTCTCAGGGGGATATTGGCAATACAATACAATTTTTATTTTTTTTCTAGGAGGCGCAGAACACAAGTTGTTATTAACAATTTATAAACAAATTATATAAAAAAACTATTAAAAATTAATTTTTTTGAAAACAAAAATGATTTTTAAATACTTTGTTTCAAGAAAAAGAAAAAACCCCTTTTTAATTTTTAAAATCGGTCAACTGGATTTCGAGAAAAAAAAATTTTAATTTAAGACTACATAAAAACTAAATTGTTAATAACATTAACAAAAAAATTTTTTTGGTCTACAATTTTCAGGGTCTTTCTTTTACTCTACCAGAAGTAAAAAAAAATTATTTTGGTTGGAAATACAAAATATTTTTTTTAAAGTGATCCGTTTGAGAAATTCTGACCCATTTATATTTTTCCATCAACATTTTTTTAAAAAACTTTCATTTTGTAATTAATATTGACAATCATATTGTTTTTACAAAATTTGTAGTATTTTTTTCATCATTTTCTATTTATTTATCACAATTTTTTAAATAAATATTGATTAATAAATAATAAGAATTAATTATTTTGTATTTTTTTAATAATATGAATTGAATTGAAGTCTTATTTATTTTTTAATAATTCTAAAAAATAATTATTAAATTAGAAATTTATTGATTTTATTTAGTTTTTTGCTTTGCTGTACCAAGTTTAGAATTGGATTTAAAGCAAAAAATATTTAACTTTTAAATTTAATTTTAAAAACTAAGCAGGTGCTGGTGACAAATAAAAATCAAGAAAATTTCTTTTATTCTTTTCTATTAAAAAATAAGTGTTGTCAAAAATCTTTTGTCGGACAAATCGAACTACTATAGTTTCTTTTATTTATTTCTAACAAAATTTGAAAATTATTTAACAAATTCTTAATTGTTATTAAAAAAATATTAAAAAGTGGAATAATTTCTTTATTTTTTAAACATAATCTTTAACAAAATGTTGATTTTTTAGAAATAGATGATAATATAAATGTTTTGGCTTAATTAACTTTTTTTTGTAATTTCTTTTTAAAATTTAATACTGAAAATAAATAATAATAAAAATTGTATAGCTTAAATTAACTATTAATTGTATTCTGGGTCATTCCAGCGAAAATCGACTAGAGCTGGTTGCTCAAAAATTTTTAAAAATTCTGTAATTAGTATATAATATTCTTTAGTAATAGTAGATTATCTTTTAGTGGTTTATTTCTCTAAATACATTATACATTCTTTTAAATAATTTTTTTCATTTTTTGAAGTTTTTTTTCTTTGAACGAACGATAAGGTGTTGTGTCAATTTTTAAAATGAGGTGAAAATGATGAAAATTTATAAAATAGAAAATCTGCAAACTTTTTTTCTCTATTTTTAATGAAAAATTTGAATATTTTTAAAATAATTCTCATTGAGATAGAGAAATTATCTTATCTTTTACTTTTTAAACAAAAAAAATTAGAGTTTTGTAACAAAATTTCGGTTGTTAATTCAAAATAATATATTTTCTTTATTACTTATAAAAATTTTTTTAAATTATATTACAGAATGTTAAATTGTATTGAGAAAAAGGTAAAAAAATTTGAATAATTTCTTTTCTTAATTTTTCAATCCGGACTTTCAATAAATTTATGATTTTTTAAAAATAAATGATATAAATTTTTATAATAAAATACTAATTTTTTGGAAATAAATAATATAAATCTTTATAATTTTTATTTAATGATAATTGTTGTTAAGATATGTTTGTACTACGTACTGACATAAGTTTGATTTTATTTGTAAAAATTAGAAGCAGTGCGATAATAATTGTTTTGGTACAATTGACTACTTTTTTAATCCAATAATAAAAATGAATGAGAATGTAAATATTAATTTCAATTCGTGATCATAATTGTATTCTTTTAACAACTGAAATAAAATGTAAACGCGCGCTTTAGCGCGCGTATTCAATGCTAGTTTTTTACGGAATAAGAATTACTTATGGTCGTTCCAGAATGAGCCAAAACGTAACGAAGACGCGACGCGTCCCCATTTGATTAGCATTGGGATGCGTTGCGTCTTTGTTGCGTTTTGGCTCATTCTGGAACGACCCTTATAGTCATTAACCTGCAATTTATTTCTTGGAATAAGCATGACGCCAAACTTGGACAAAAAAATTGGAAACATTTTGAATCATTTTTTTGTACTAAAAACTATTCTAGAACATATATAAAACATGATATGATGTAGATTTTTTAAGAAAATTTAATACCTAACCCATGTGAAATGTGTACGAGTTGTCTGTAACATAAGCAGCTGATGCCCATAATCTGAGCCGCTGCTATGCGTAGTCTGTACAAACGCCGCTGCACAGTAAGAAATACAGCGCTTACCCAAAATTTTTACCCGTGTAAATGCTTAAAAGTAATTCTTATTTCGTCGAAATGACCTTTAAAATAAGCTTAAGATTATTGAAAAGCGTTTATTATTTTAGAAGTTTTTCAAATTTTTGTAAAAAATTGAAAATGACGATTTATAAAGAATATCTCTAAAAAATATTTGTCAAATCACTTCTGTAAGGTCTTATTTTATGTTAAAAACTTTTTTTTATTCCTTCAAAAATGGATGGACTGACAATTTTGTCCGGCACTGTATTTTACTTAACGGGGATCAAATGCACATTTCTAGTTGCTACTAGAAGGTAACCAACCCAGACCTGATCCCCCTGCACCGTCATTTAAGAAAGCTTTTTTTAATGTACCTAGTGGAGAAGAAACCACAGAGTAATAGAACGGGTTATGGTTTTTTAAGATTTTCTCGAGAACTATTCAGGATTGCAAACAATGTGTAGAACAAAAAAATTGTGTTTTACTAAGACCTACAATTTTTGTTTGGACCATTTTTTACAATTTTGGGTTTTTGGTACTTCATCCATCCGTCGCATCTTTTTTTGTAACGCGATCCGTCGCAGGTGAGGAAACTTCTCACCCATCATAAATTAATCCAAAATTGTTATAAAATGCCAAATTGTTTTTGAAATGTTTATTATATTTTCCAAACAACCTATTGGAAGTAAGATTAACTTTCATTTTCTGTTAATTATTTAAATAAAAAATTAATGACAAATGAAATCGAGTATACGCGGTCTGTCGCACGGTGAGAAGCTTCCTCACTTTGCGTCAAAAATTCGTGACATTTGCTGCTTAAAAATTCAATTACAAAAAAATTAAAATAAATAAAAACACAAAAATTGTTTTAAAATTAAGATAAAGAGTGAATCATATAAGTTTGATAGTGGGATGGCCAGAACTTTAGAAGAAAATTGAAAACACTGTTATAACTTAATTTTTTTCAATAAAAGAAAGAAAGAACTTTTACAAAGAACAATAATTATTATCGATTAAAATAATGAATTTTGGAAAAAAATATTGATGTTTTATAAGTTCTTATTTAATATTTAAATATTCCTTTGTTTTTAAATATTTCCGCGTTTATTAGTTTCTCGAGTTCTCCCTATAGATGGTTGTGACTTTTTCTGAAACTCGAAAGTGACATTGATCTATGTAGGTATAAGACTGCGGTTACACCTCTGCAGGCAGCCTGCCTGCAGGTTGTCATGGTAACGTACAAGAGTGAGAGAGTCAGTGACTTCAAACATCTTTCTTACTCTCTTTGCTCCTGCCTGCGCAGGCAGGCAGCCTGCAGAGGTGTAACCGCAGCTTAAGAGGCAGACTGGATTCATAATTTTTTTTCGCAAAATATATTTTGTGAATGTTCTTCTTCTTTCTATTTAGAAAATTTACAAATAAGAAAAATAAATTTAAGGAATTTTGATCAAAAATTATAAAATTTAGGAGAGATCAACTTATTTTTAGGGGAAAATCCAGTTTAAAGTTAACAAGAGAATAATTTTTTTAAAATTTTTATTACTCCTATAAAAATTGTATAGTTTTTGGCATTTCTTCACAAAAATTACTAATTTCAAAAATGAATGTTAGGAATTTTGATTAGAATTACACAAAATTTAGAAAAAATTTTCTTACTTCTGGAGAAATTAAAGTTGTAAGTTAATAAGAGAGTCAAATGTTTAAATTTTTATCACTGGCACAAAATTTATACAGTCTTTCTGCATTTTACACATGAATTCAAAAATCAAAAAATGAATATTAGTAGTTTCGATTAGAATTACTTAAACTTAGGAAAGCTCATTTGACCTGCAGGGAAAAATAAAGTTTAAAGTTAATCAGAGAGCAATATTTTTATCTTTAGTAATTTGCATCAATTTTTATGCAGTCTTTCGGCATTTTTCTTACAAGAATTACAAATTTGAAAACTAAATTCCTAAAATTTTGATTTTAATTAAAGAAAATTAGAAGAGATCATCTGACTCTTAGGGGAAAATCATGGATATAGTTAATAAGAGCTAGGTTTTTTCGCTTTAATTATTATTATACAGTCTTTTGGAATTTTTGTACAAAAATTACAAATTCGTGAAGTAAATTCTAGAAAATTTTATTTTAATTAAAGATGTTCAGAGAAGATCAACTAACTTTTAGGGGAAAATTTATTATTATTATTATTATCAGAAAATTTGAAGACACAAGAAATAAAATTCCGGACCTTAGAGCTGAAAAGTTGACCCCACATCTGCTGACCTAATCCTGCTTGTGAGAAGTAAATGAAAGTGAGCTCTTCTAGAGCTTATTAATAGAAAACAATTTTTTAAAAATCCAATTGAATTAATTATGTAATCGCGATGTTAAAAATTATTTAGTACTATATACATATATAACATTATACGTTGACATTGAGGCAAAGGATGTACCGCTGGCATGGTATCGACTGGGTAGAGAAATCTTTTTGAACCACAATGGCATGTTAATTTAGCGACATAAAAATGGTATTGAGCATTTGCACCGGGACTGTTCTGGGCGGTTCTTATGTTGGTAATAGCACAACTCTTTAAGTAACATAAAAACGGTATTTAATATAAGTACCGGGCAGATACTAGGTCGATTCTAATAATGATCCTAAAAAAGCCTTTTCGGCGACATCATTTAACTCTTTTAACGACATAAGAACTGTATTGAATATGTAACGATATCGTATTATTTTGACGTTTAAATTCAAAGTTTCTGAAAGAGTAAAATTCATTCATTTTTGTACGCGTAATATATCTATATATATTACTGAGCTCACTGCTCGGCGGACAGGTAGAGAGTACCGATGGCGCACTCATTGCCGCGCATCACGTGGGTCTCTCTCACCTCACGCTACACCTCTTGTGGGCCCAGCGATCTATAATACTTTGTTACTCGTACAATTTCCTCAGTTCGCCGTCGACCAGACTCGGGGCTTGCTCCGAGGCAGATCGACAGCAACTCTCTCTTCTCTTTCTCCTTTTCCCCTTTACGATCTAACGCCGAGGTTGAGGTACGACTCTACCAAGGAATGAGATCTTCATTTCTCACCTGGTGCAAGCCGGCGGTAACTCAGGTACAGCTGGGGCTGCTTGCTTGCACATCCTAGAAGGAGTTGTACTCAAGACTCAGGTACAACTGGGCAGTAGTAACACCCTTCGCCTCTCTCTCTCTCTCTCTCTCTCTCTCTCTCTCTCTCTCTCTCTCTCTTCACCTGTCATTGCTCTTGGTCTAAGCAGGGGTACAGCCGTGTAAGACCAAGGCAATGAATTTCCTACAAAAGAATGTGAACCAACCCTGTGAAGAAGAGGTACATCTCGACCTTCACAGAGTTGATGCACCAGGTAGATTCTTCGACTCAAGGTACAACTTGGGGGAAGATGAAACTTGTATTTCTACCCTCAAACTTTCCCTCTCTCTCTTTATGCAACTCGATGTCATGTCGGGCATGAATACCATTAGATTCGCGGTATCTAGTCTTTTCGATTTTGCTAAATCGACCTAGCGTGCACGACCCCTAGTTATCGCCCGTAACGGTATCGAGGGGTAGTTTCTAGAGCCTACCCTCGCGTAAAATGAGCGTCGGTCTCGGGTAGAATATTATCATTACTTTTGGGGAAATAACTTTCTTAATTTTTACAGCGTGGCCACAGGGGAGTATGTCGAGCTTTTCAATCGCCAGGACAGCGGCGCAGTCTCTCACTAACTCTCTTGCGCTTTCTCTCTCTCGCTAACGCTTGCTTACCTCTTTTCTCTCTTTCTCGCACGTTACATTTTTATGTTCTTACCCTTTTAAATCTTTTATTCTTTTATTTGTTTTATTCTTTACTTATTTTATTATTTTCTATTTCTTTTAATTTCATTTTAGTTAGTTTAGTTATTTTTGAATTGTTATTAGCTAGATTAGGTTTTGATTGATTTCTTTTTATATTATTTTTGCATTATATCGAGTCGTTTATCTTTATTATGTATTGTTAATTTTCTTTGGTTTATTTTAAATTCATCTTCGTAAATATATAATTATTTTTGTAATATTTCTTTATTTATTTTGAATATATTTTCTTACGAAGGTTTAAAACTTTGCTTTGTTACTAACTTTAACTTTCCTATCGATATCACTAAATTGACTAACTAGCTTGCTTAAATTTTGTAATGGCGCTTACGCCGTTTTATTAATAAATTTGATAAAAGATAATTTATATTTTAACCCGGACTCTATCCGGCGAGCAAATCCTTTGGCAATAAAAATACAGATCATTACAAATATTATTACCGGGCCGTTACTAGGTCTGTACTCAGCAACTGTTGGCGTAATTCCTTTGCCGGTATAATAACGTCATTGCATTTTGGTACTGAGTTGGTACGAGGCCGGTTGTTTTTATTACTATTCAGGGGTTGTAGAGGTAGCTGATTACGAATTTTATGTTAAGTTTTAAAAATTAAAAATTTCTAATCTTTTATGGATGAATAAAAATTTTCTAAATGAAGTAGAACTCACAGGAATTACCACTCGAAGCTTTCCGGGAATTCAATGTTAATTTTTTAAAAATCTAATTTTGTTCGGTTTTCTGTTAAGTTAATTCATTTCGGTGTTGTGCGTGCGATTTGAATTAAGTACTTAAGTGTACGCGCGGGGGCAGCATCTCACGGTGTTCAATTATTACGCACGAAAAAGGGACTATCTCACGCGTCGGAGTTTTCGCTTCTACACAGTCTCTCATAGATTTCTCACGGCAACCATCAATTGTGGTCAGCTCTTGATAATTTATCTTTTGAGTATTCATTTTCAATTATTAAACAAGTAAATTCAAGTGTAATTTATTCGGTCGTATCTCGGTAATAATCTCAAGTGTGAAAATAAAGGTTTTCTCTTAGAAACTCTAGTTTTTTCTCACAAAGACGAAGGCGTGCATTTTGCCGTCAAGGTCGCCGCTTAAATTTACAAACTCAATTACAGACTATAAGGTGATTCTCAATAACATTTAAATTGTGAAATCAATTATAACAAAATTCCTTAATAAATAAATCTTTTTTTGTGTGTTTTAACCTTAAAAATTTCATAGTGAATTTAACCTGAATTTATTTCCCACTATTCCTATTTTTGATATAAGACTAATCTCAACGAACCAAGGAAATTCTCAAGTTTATCGGTCTCTCTCAAACCATTTCTGGTCCTTCGAGCCGGATTGTCTGTAAAAAAGAGGAAACATAGTGGTGATTCAGTGCTGGTTATACCCGAATTGTGAAAATTAAAAGGACGCTCTCAAACAAGTGGCGACGCCATTTTTCCCTTGTGCCTTTCGTCTGTGCGCGCGAGTGGCAATTTGAACGTGTGTGCGTGATCGACTCGCGACACTTCCCCTCCTCCACTCTCTCTATAGTGCCAAGGCTCCTCTCAGCAACTCTCAGTGCGCGCCATATTGAAATCTTCTCTCCCCTCTACCTATAAAAAAAAGTGGAAGTCGTGTACGCGGACTCTCGTATTTGAATTCTCGCTACGGTGTGTGTTCTCGCTGATTTTTAACACTTCTCGCGGTTTGTTTCTCTTGTGTTTTCTCATTTTCTTGAAACATGTCTACCCATGGAGTTGACGAAATCACCAAGGACCCCTCTAACAGTGAGGAAATTCTCACTACCGAGGAAAAGGAACAAGTTAGCAAGGACACCTCGAAAGAAAATATCAAGGACTCTCAAGTTAAGGAAAATTTAACTCAACACGAAAGGAAGGATACTCAAGAGCATCTCGAGCCTACGGTTCACCTCAAGGTCCCCTCAAGACATACCTCGAACGTTTCGGATAAGGTCAGTGACAACGGATCCAAAAATGATTCAACGCTCAAATCATCAACCAAGGTAGAGCTCAAAATTTCCACTCAAATGACTAGGTTAAGAATTATTGAGGAAACGTTCAAGGACTTGCAACGAGGTTTGTTCAATGACAATGCAGAATTTTTGCAGCTCAAATTGAATCTCATGGAAAATCATTTTAAGGAATTCAACACAATTCACGAGGAGCTTATCACAAGTAGCTCAGCAAAATTCCTTAAACATTGGTACATCCAAGAGGATGTATTCGATCAATTTTTTAATGTTTTCTCACAAGCCAGGGATTCAATATTACTGCAAATTTGTATGTTGAAAAAGGAGCAAGCTGCGGCAGCCTCTTCCCCACACTCAACTCCATCAACTGGACCACGGCCAATTCGAAGACTTCCTCAGATCTCACTTCCCTCCTTTTCAGGAGATTACTCATCTTGGCCGCCATTTAAGGACCTCTTCTCTTCGATGGTCAAGGATAATGCAGAAATCTCACTTGTAGAGAAAATGCATTACTTGAAGACCACTCTCACCGGGGAAGCTGCTCAACTTATCTCAAATCTTCCGGTTTCAGGAGATTCTTTCGATTATGCCTGGAAAATTCTCATCTCAAGGTATGAAAATAAAAGGCTGTTCACTACCACGGTCATCTCATCAAGGTCAGCTCAAGCGATTAATTCATTGTTGTCTACAACTATGGAGGCATTGAATGCCTTATCAACTCTTGGACTGCCAGTGGATAATTGGGATCAAATCTTGGTTCATCACCTCACCAGGCGACTTGACTCTCACACCCGGGAGGATTGGGAAGTGAAACTCGGATCAAGTTCTGATCTTCCGACATTCACTCAATTAAAGGATTTTCTCACTGGTCGAGCTCGTGCTTTAGAAAATATCTCCTGTTATTCTCAAGCAACCAAGAGTACTCCTTCTACATCAACGAAGCCTCAATCATCAATTCATCCTAGTTAATGCACATATCCTCTCAAAATTGT
Organism: Leptopilina myrica (nomen nudum); assembly: GCA_032872475.1. NCBI lineage: Eukaryota > Metazoa > Arthropoda > Insecta > Hymenoptera > Figitidae > Leptopilina > Leptopilina myrica (nomen nudum). The sequence goes on along the minus strand of CM065463.1, from coordinate 34,014,062 downwards.
CGTCAACGCTTCCCAATTCAACTCTTTCTCCTAACTGGCCTCACCTACAGAACATCCAACTTGCCGATCCAGATTACTCAGTTCCAAAAAGGATTGATCTCATCATTGGAGCAGATGTTTATTCACAAGTCATTCTGCCAGACATCATCAAAGGACCATCTTCTACACCAATGGCTCAGCTCACCATCTTCGGTTGGGTAATCTTGGGTCCCACCCATCATGATTTATCTAAGACACATTTTGTTTATCATCTCAGAGTGAATCAACAACAAGATGATATTCATGAACTTCTCACAAAATTCTGGATCCAAGAAGAGATACCAACTGTAGAAAAGGATACGCTCACTGCTCAGGAATTAGAATGCGAGGAGCATTTCAAGGCTACTCATTCAAGGGACTCTTCAGGTAGATACATCGTACGGCTTCCAATCTCATCATCACCCAGTCAACTAGGCGACTCTCTCTACAAGGCGCAACGGTGTCTTCATCGACTTCTCAAAAAATTCTCAACTCAACCAAAATTCAAGGAACGCTACTTCTCATTCATTTCGGAATATGAAATGGATGGACACATGGTCAAGGCTCCACCAAGGGATAGTAGCCTTACAACCTACTATCTTCCTCATCATGGTATTCTCAAAGAGGATCTAGTCCTTCTTCATCAGGAGCCTCTCTTAACTCAATTCTTCATACTGGAGCGAAATTACAGAAGAACATTGTGGATGTTTTGCTCCACTCGCAAAATGGCAGAGTAATCACCCAGAATTCTTCGACATTATCACAAGGAAGGATGATTCAAATTCACATCTTATTGATCATTCTCTAACTAAGGTCTTGGGTCTCAGCTGGTTTCCAAGGTCAGACAAATTCAAGTTCTCATTTGAGCCAATCTCACAACCAGGACAAGGAATTTCAAAAAGGTCAATTCTCTCCGAGGTATTTCAATTATTTGATCCTTTAGGATTTCTCTCTCCAGTCATCATTCGGGCTAAGGTTTTACTGCAGGAAATCTGGCTCGAGAAAGTGGGTTGGGACGACCCACTTTCAGAGAGTATATCCTTACGATGGCTCAAATTCAAGGAGGAGCTAGCTCAACTCCCTCTAATCTCAATTCCTCGGTGGCTCAAGCTCACTTCAACAACAACAACGGAACTTCACGGATTTTCGGATGCATCTCAACTCGCCATAGCAGCTGTTGTTTTCATAAAAACCTCGGAACAAAACAAGGATTCAAACATCACATTTGTTTGTGCGAAAACCAAGGTTGCACCTCTCAAACGTCTCACCATTCCAAGGTTGGAACTCACAGCAGCTCTTCTCTTGGCACGACTTATGGTTTTCGTTCAACGAACTCTCGAATTATCAGAAGTCCCAATTTTCATGTGGACATACTCTTCAGTGGCACTCACCTGGATCAACAGCCATCCCTCACGATGGAAGGAGTATGAACGCAACAGGGTATCTTTAATTCACGACCTCGTCCCTCAAGGTCAGTGGAGGTTCATTAAAGGAAAAGAAAACCCTGCTGATTGTGCATCAAAGGGCCTATCAGTTCAACTACTTTCTCAACATCAATTCTGGTGGAACGGTCCACCTTGGTTAAAGAACACTAAGGAAAACTGGCCATCTCCAATCACGAAGGCGGATTCATTAGCTCATGTCGAAGAAAGACCTGGATTGACACTCACGGTTACAATCTCACATCACTGGATTTAATCGAAAATTGCTCATCATTTTACAGATTGCTAAGAATCACAGCAATCTGTCTCAGATTCATCGGGGCTCTCAAAAGGATTCCAAAATCCTCCTTGGTACATCCCATTGGACCAAAGGATCTTGCTCTCGCTAAGATTGCCTGGGTAAAAATTACTCAAGCATCATATTTTCAAACAGACATCAAGAATCTCAATCAAGGTATAAACTTCCCAAGGTCTCATGCATTCTCAAAACTCAATCCATTTATTGATCAACAAGGTGTACTCCGAGTCGGAGGCCGACTCCAAAACTCAAATTTGGATTTTGATAACAAGCATCCTGCTATCTTACCCAAGGATTCTCCATTCACCCGGATTGTCATCAAAGAAGCTCATTCAAGGACGCTTCATGGTGGAACACAACTCACCTTGGCTCACATCAGAGAATCTTATTGGATCATCGGAGGAAGGCAGCCAGTAAGATCGTTTATACTAAAATGTGTTCCCTGTGCTCGACAAAGAGGGTCTCGAGCACAGCAGCTGATGGGTCAGCTGCCCTTAGAACGTGTCACTCCCTCAAGACCATTTCTGACTACCGGGGTTGATTATGCTGGACCACTCACTCTCAAATCTTGGAAAGGACGTGGAGCAAAAACTAAAAAGGGATGGATCTGTGTTTTTATGTGTTTCTTATCATCTGCTGTACATCTGGAAATAGTTACAGACTATACCTCAGAAGGATTCCTCGCAGCCTATCGACGTTTTACTTCCAGAAGGGGAATCTGTCAGACACTTTACAGCGACTGTGGTACCAACTTCATCGGTGCTGTTAAGGATCTCAAACGTCTCTTCAAGGGTGTATCTCAAGAATCAAAGGAACTCTCTCAGTTGCTGACTAAGGACGGTACTCTCTGGAAATTTAAACCTCCAGCAGCTCCACACATGGGTGGAAAATGGGAAGCTGCTGTGAAATCTATCAAATATCATCTCAGAAGGACGATCGGTGAGACGATATTGACGTTTGAAGAATTTACGACTCTCCTTACTCAGATCGAAGCTGTTCTCAACTCACGACCGTTGGAATCACTCTCAAATGATCCTGACGACATGTCAGCTCTCACTCCAGGACATTTTCTCATCAGGGAACCACTCACCTCAATTCCGGAACCTTCTCTCCTGGAAGTACCAAGTTCCAGATTGACCAGGTGGAAATTGATTCAACAACAGTTCCAGTCATTCTGGTCAAGGTGGTCCACTAGTTATCTCCAACAACAACTGACTATCTCAAAATGGTATCATCCATCTCATCAGATTAAGGTTGGTTCTATGGTTTTGCTCACCGACGAGAGGTTTTCTCCCTCAAAATGGCCTTTAGCTAGGGTCACTGAATTACACCCTGGCAAGGATGGACTCACAAGGGTAGTTTCAATTAAAACTGCAACGTCACTGCTCAAACGGCCTATCTCTAAACTGGCAGTGCTCCCTGTCTCCGTGGAATAAGGATCACATAATCAGATTAAGGATCGTCAACGCTGTTGCCGATGGGGGGGAGTATGTTCGGTTTTCTGTTAAGTTAATTCATTTCGGTGTTGTGCGTGCGATTTGAATTAAGTACTTAAGTGAACGCGTGGGGGAAGCATCTCACGGTGTTCAATTATTACGCACGAAAAAGGGACTATCTCACGCGTCGGAGTTTTCGCTTCTACACAGTCTCTCATAGATTTCTCACGGCAACCATCAATTGTGGTCAGCTCTTGATAATTTATCTTTTGAGTATTCATTTTCAATTATTAAACAAGTAAATTCAAGTGTAATTTATTCGGTCGTATCTCGGTAATAATCTCAAGTGTGAAAATAAAGGTTTTCTCTTAGAAACTCTAGTTTTTTCTCACAAAGACGAAGGCGTGCATTTTGCCGTCAAGGTCGCCGCTTAAATTTACAAACTCAATTAAAGACTATAAGGTGATTCTCAATAACATTTAAATTGTGAAATCAATTATAACAAAATTCCTCAATAAATAAATCTTTTTTGTGTGTTTTAACCTTAAAAATTTCATAGTGAATTTAACCTGAATTTATTTCCCACTATTCCTATTTTTGATATAAGTCTAATTTCAACGAACCAAGGAAATTCTCAAGTTTATCGGTCTCTCTCAAACCAAATTTTAAGGATTTTATTTACCACTCGGAAGGTTTTGATTTTGCTGAGTGAGAATTTGATGTTAGTTTTTTAAAATCACATGTGATAGTTTTGTAGTGGACGTTGAACATTAAAAAAAGTTAAACTCACAAAAATGATTACTCGAGTTACAGTGATACCAAAATCCCCCGATTTAAAATGATTAATGTCATTTAAATTTAATCAAACATGGTTAAAATTATTAAATTTTATTTTACTGCAAATTTTTATTCAACCTTTTGGCTGCGGGGGTGGTCGATATATCGACCAGACATTAGGTCGGGGATTCTACCTGATATTCCAATAACTTTGTGTATAAATTTTGAATTTTATAACTGGTCAATTTGTACTGAAATTGTCCCGCAGCTAAAAGGTTAAAAATTCACCAACGAAATTATTAACATTAAAAAGAATAGCAACATATTTTTAAAATTCAAAGTAAAAATACATACATTAAAACGTAAATACATACACAAATATAAACACTTGAAACAAAATTATTTCAAGGTATTTTCCTATTGCGGTTATACCGCTTTCCGTAACTATAATCTTCATACAACATAAAAATTTGAGCGTAGAAAAGAACAATTTTAAATCATTGTTTTAAAATTAAATTAAAATTAATTAATTAAAATTAAATTAAAATTAAATTAAAATTAGATTAAATTAAAATTATTAATTTCCATATATTTCAAATGCTATATTTTTTATGCAATTGGATTTAAATATGCTAGTAGAAATTATGTTTTTAATTAATTTTACGATAACTTCGTTATGCTACATATTTCTTCTAAAGATTAAAAAAACATTTTTTAAATATTATATACAGGGTGTTTAGTTAAAAAAAGGAATAATTTAAAAGGTATTTTTAAATTTATTAATTTTTCACAAACTAAGTACTTTTCCAAGAAAAATATAATTGTGATAAATTCAAAAATTGATTTCCAAAGAATTGTTTTACTAATTGTTTTTATTATTTTCTAAAAATTTAACTTGACTTTTCAGAAAAAAAACCTTCTTGGAAATGCTTTAAACTTTAAAATTCTATAAAATGAACAATTACTTTGCATAGAATTGTTTTCCTATTTGTTTTTATTTTTTTATGAGAAAAGTCAACTTGAACGGCAAAAAAATTCTATAAAAATCAAAAATTACTTTGCATACAATAGTTTTCAAATTGTTTTTATTAAAAAAAATCAACTTGAACGACAAGAAAAATCGGCATTTTCTGCTCTGAATAGAAGTACAGTATTTTCAGTAGTAAAATCTTCTTGTATAAGTTCTTAACCTTTAAAATTTAATAAAATTCAAAAAATTACATTGCATAGAATTGTTTTCCTATTTGTTTTTACTTTTTTAAAAGAAAAGTCAACTTGAACGAAAAGGAACTTCTGCTTTTTCTGCTTGGAAAAGCTGTAAAGTATTTTTATTTGAAAAATCTTCTTGAAAAGTTTCTTAATCTTTAAAATTCAACAAAATTCAAAAATTACTTTGCATAGAATTGTTTTTCTAATTGTTTTTATTTTTCTTAGAAAAGTCAACTTGAACGACAAGAAAATTCTGCATTTTCTGCTCTGAATAGCCGTAAAGTATTTTTAGTAATAAAATCTTTTTGGAAATGTTCTTAACCTTTAAAATTCTAGTAAATTCAAAAATTACTTTGCATAGAATTGTTTTCCTAATTGTTTTTTTTTTAAAGAAAAGTGAACTTGAACGACAAGAAAATTCTTCATTTTCTGCTCTGAATAGCTGTATAGTATTTTTTCGTAAAGAAATCTTTTTGGAAATGTTCTTAACCTTTAAAATTCTACTAAATTCAAAGATCACTTTGCATAGAATTGTTTTTCTAATTGTTTTTATTTTTTTGAGAAAAGTTAACTTGAACGACAAGAAAATTCTGCATTTTTTGCTCATATTAGCAGTAAAGTATTTTCAGTAGACAAATCTTTTAGGAAAATTTCTTGGCCTTTAAAGTTCATAAACAAAATTAAGATTAAACAATGAAAGATAAATATTGTGCCCAAAAGTTCCCTATTACAAATTAGCTAAATTGGGTGTGTGTAAAGAGTAATATGAGTATAATTGTGACTGAAATTAAGAGTGAGTGTGCTGTTAAATATGGGATACTTTTACTCACTATTCAGAATTCTCTCCTTGAAATATGAATCCAATGATGAGTGTTTTGTCTCTCTTTCGCTTGACTAAAATCTTCCGGAAAATTGGAGAAATACCTAATCTAGGTTCATTAGAATGATATTTCGTTAACGAATTTAATATTCCTTAATTCACACAATTCACAAGACCCAAACCCCGTAAATAAAGGCTGTCTTTAAAAGTGTTTCAAAAATGAATATTCTTTTGTAAAATATGCTTTATATTATTTCTGGTGATGCTAGATTCTTTAATGTTCTCTTTTAATGCTTTATGTTTATTTTTAATTTCTTTATTTCAATATTACTTTCAATTTAAGTATTTTTTAAACTCTTTTACAAATTCCTTATTTTTATATTTTTTCAATCTATTTTCAATATCCTTTTTAATTCTTTATTCTTTTTATTATTTTTCACTAAATTCTTTACCTTTATTTTTATTCACTTTATTTTGAATATCCTTTTTAATTCTTTATTCTTTTTACTAGTTTTCACTTGGTACTTTATCGTATCCTTTATTTCAATTTAATCTTTTAAAATCAACCTTTGTTTACTTTATTTATTTTCTTTAATTCTCAATTAAATTCACTTTATTTAAACAACTTCTTATTCAACCCTTACTACTTTTAATATGATTTACACGGCTACTTGACGGACTTATACAATGCCTTGTCAAAAACTGCCGGCTACAACTACAGGTTACCTCGACCTGGACAAAACTGCCCAGATTTCCCAGTGTCAATCGTTTTTATTGACTGACGATTTTGGTGGGGAAATCGTGTATTAAGTTCATTGCACTTGACTGTTGCCAAGCCAATTTCTGCAACCTTGCAGATTTAGACAGTGGTGAGATCCAAGTTCAGTGACATGGATGCACCACTCCTTATATTGAGCAATTTTCTTTATATATTTTCTAATTATTTCTTAACAGAGTCAATAAACCATTTGTTCACTAAAGGAATTCCATTAAGAAATACTGTGTCATATTGTTAAGGTTTTTCACCTCGAAATTGCGAAACCTGGAGGAATGTTAAATTCGATTAAATTTATTAGTTATGTAGAATTAGAATAGCATTGAAATGTCCTGAATTAAAATATTTAAAGACGAGAATGTCCTTTTGTGAGATTACATAGAATTATTCTTGTGTAAATGTTTCATGTCGTGCTAACAAAATATTGTGTTGTGTGAAAATGTTGTTCGTAATTGTAGTTTTAAACTATTTATAATATAAAAAAGTAACGGAGTTCGGCCGTAACACAAATCTTCCAGTTCATTCAAGATGTGCTTACTTAGGAAAAGAGAAAAACAATTAGTAAAAACATTCTTGGATCATCAAATTGGAAATTTTTTTTATTTTTACAGCTTAATTACTGTTTCAAGAAGATTTTTCTACTATACCTATTTTACGAGTATTCCGAGTAGAAAATACGAAACTTCCTTTTAATTTAAGAAATCTTTTCACAGGAAAACGAAAAAACTATTAGTAAAAATATTCTTTGATCATAAAATTGAAAATTGCTGCTCGGACTAGTTTATTAAGATGTGGCAAAGAATTGTTGACTATTCAGAGCTAATAATATTAAAGTTTTGTAAAATTCTTTAAAACAATTTCACAAAAATAAATCAATTCAATCTTTATTATTTTAATAGACTGTTTGTCATTAATCAAAAATTTGTAATTAATTGACAATTTTTATTATTAATTAAACAAGTGATTCTGAATGGATTTTTATAGAAATGCAATAGGACTTCCACATGTAATGTTTGCTGTAAATTTTTTTGTTTATTTTAGAAAAAGTCGAATGTTCAATTGATCGAATGCTAAAAACGTCGAATCGTCATATGGTCGAATGCTCAAAGCGTCGAATCGGCAAAAAGTCGAAAAATTTTGTTTGATCTTACGACTATTTAACATTAAATTTAAAAAAATTAATCTTTTAAAAATATTCAATTTCTATTTAACTTAAATCTTAAATTTTTTCAAAATTAATTATTTTACCTGATAATTATTGTTCTTTATAAAACTTTAATCTTTCTATTTCAAAATTACTCATTTTAATTGATAATAACAATTCTAACTTATAAAAGTTTAAACTCTCGTCTTTAAAATTATGTATTTCAATGTTTTTCGGTAAAAGTAATGCAGGCATTATTTTAATAGCAGTCTCAATCCTGTTTAAATGCAGAGAGCTATTATTGAAAAAATGAAGATAAAACAGTGATATTTATGTCGTTCAACGGCGTAGCGCCGGCGTAACGTACAGAACCCGGGCGCACCGCTTAATTTGTTTTCAATTTTCTTCTAAAGTTCTGGTCATCCCACTATCAAACTTATATGATTTTTTTCGGAAAAAATGTCAGCTTTCCAATAAAAATTTTAAAAAAATTAAAAATACCCATTAGAGTCAAAATTATAAAATAAACTTTATTTTTTTAAAAAATGGGGCTACAAATTTTTTTTTAAATTTTTTTGTAAAATTGTTAGAAAGTAGATGAAAAATGCTTTAAATTTATTATAAATACATTGAAATCGATAAAGTTTTATAAAAGTTATATGGTTTTGAAAATGACAGTGTCATAGAATGCTCAAATAACCGAAAAGGTCAATAATTCTAAAAGTTTGTCTGTTTTAAGTTAATATTAACTTAAAATAATTAAATTTTTCGAATTATTGCCATTTTGGATCCGCCATTTTGAATTTTAAAAAATCTGATTCCATATTCGTAATTAGCGACCTCAACATCCCTCGAATAACGATTTTCAAGCAAATCCGATGATATAAAAAAAACGTCGAAACTTATTATCAAAAACTTTGTATGTGTTTTTCTCAAAATGTCTTTTTTTGATCTGGTAAAACAGATATCTCGAGTTATTCTGCAGCGATTTTAAAAAATCAAGCGGCTTTTGATTCAGCGTCATCATGCCTATAAACTCATCATGCTCAAAAACTGGAAAATTTCCAACTCCCCTTTTTTATATGAGAAATTCTGAATAAAAACACATTTTTTTGCATATTTTGGGCAAAAAGTACTCTAAAAAAGGGGGGGGAGAAAATTCCACTTTTTCAAGGTTCCAAAAAACTGGAAAATTTCCAACTCCTTTATTTATATATCAGAAATTCTGAATAAAAATTTTTTTTTGCATATTTTGGGGAAAAAGTACTCTAAAAAAAGCGGGGAAGAAAATTCCACTTTTTTAAGGTTCCACACCTGAAGAAATATCTTACGAAGAGAATGTCACTTCGTTTTTTGTTTTATCTGTTTTTGAAAGTTTGGATTTGATCTTACCACCAAAAATAGGCATTTTCAAAAATTGATTATATCGCTGCAATTTTGAAATAAAAATGAATTTTTTTTACAAATTCTTAGATAAATTATTTGTTATATGTAAAAGAAATTTTTTAAATAGATGTCATACCAGACTTAATAGAAATGTTATTTAATATAATTTTATTACCTAGAATATCAATTAAGTAAAATATATATTTGTTAGAATGTTAACTTGTCAGAATGTTCATTAACCCATTAACGCCCAGACGGACGAAAAATTTCAATGGACTTTAAGGACCTGGTTTATTACAACAATGGATGCAAAAAAATTGACAAATAATATTTTTAACGTAAAATTTACTCCTCTTTCAGATTCTGATGTTAAAATTTGTTTACAACAAATTGTTAAAAAGTTATAAACAATTTTTTCCAAAAAAACACGATTTTTCGAGAAAAAAATTTCTTTTCATCCGTATTTTCACCAGAAAAATGTAAATAGATGCCCTCAAAACATCAAAATATCGCGTCCATGGACCCTCAGCTACAAAACCCTGAAAAGGACAATTTTTTGTTTCAAAATGGCGGACGACAATATGGCGGCAAAAACTAAAAAAATAGCTCACATATGAAACATAGTGCTCCAACTTTTTTGAGTCCCCGAAATTGACTGAAACTCGTTACTCTGGGGTTTTTGGGGTCACTGATTACAAATATGATGTTATTTTTCGAGAATTCAAAATGGTAAGAGTCGGGCAAAGGCGAATTATTTGACGGCAAACGGACCATAACATTTTAAACAATGTGCAGTCATTTTAAAAAATGTTGTCCGCCATATTGGATCCTCCATTTTGCATTTTAAAAAAATAACATCATATTCTTAATCAGTGACCCCAAAAACCCCTGAGTAACAAATTTCAAGCAATATAGAGTCATTTTTTAAAAATTTGTCTGCCATATTTAATCCGCCATTTTGAATTTTGGAAAAATAACATCATATTCGTAATCGGTGTACCCAAAAACCCCTGAGTAACAAATTTCAAGCAATATAGAGTCATTTATAAAAATTTTGTCTGCTATATTGGATCCACCATTTTGAATTTTGGAAAAATAACATCATATTCGTAATCAGTGACCCCAAAAACCCCTGATTAACAAATTTCAAGCAATGTAGAATCATTTTTAAAAAATTTGTCCGCCATATTGGATCCGCCATTTTAAATTTTGGAAAAATAAAATCATATTCATAATCAGTGACCCCAAAAACCCCCGTGTAACGAGTTTCAGTCGATTTCGGTGACTCAAAAAAGTTGGAGCACTATGTTTCATATGTGAGCCATTTTTTTAGTTTTTGCCGCCATATTGTCGTCCGCCATTTAAAAAAAATTGGCCTTTTCAGGGTTTTGTAGCTGAGGGTCCATGGACGCGATATTTTGATGTTTTGAGGGCATCAATTTGCATTTTTCTGGTGAAAATACAGATGAAAAGAAATTTTTTTTTCGTAAAATCGTGTTTTTTTTTAGAAAAAATTGTTTATTAATTTTTAACACTTTGTTGTAAACAAATTTTAACATCAGAATCTGAAGGAGGAGTAAATTTTACGTAAAAAATATTATGTGTCAATTTTTTTGTATCCATTGTTGTAATAAACCAGGTCCTCAAAGTCCATTGAAATTTTTCGTCCGTCTGGGCGTTAATGGGTTAAATCGATTATCAATGTTGTTGAATTTTTATTCGTATGAAAAATAATATGACAGAAATGTAATTTGATCAAATTTTAATTAATGTGAAACGTTGATTGATAGAATTTGATAAATTTCGTAATTTAAAGAAAATTAATTAGGCTAAAAGAAAAGTAGAAAGAATTATAATTTAGTAGAATGTTTATTTGTCCGAATTATAGTCAGAAAGTCAATTTGATCGAATTTCAATTTTCCAGAAATCTGACTTAACAGGATATCAATTTATGCGAATAGTTTTTTCGTCAAATCGTAATTTTATAGAAGCGTAATTAAGTAGAGTCTGAATATTGTCGAAAATAATTTTGATAGAAATCTATTTTACTCAATGGCCACGGTATTGCCACGGTTAACCCACGCTACGCTTACGGTATTGGTACGGTTGACCCACTCTATGACCACGGTAATGCCACGGTTGCCCCACTCTATGCCCACGGTATTGCACGGTTGACCGACGCTATGTCCACGGTATTGACACGGTTGTTTTAATCTATGCTCTCGGTTGACCCATGCTACTCCTACGTTACTGCCCCGATTGACCCACTCTATGCCCACGGTTTATCCACGCATTGCCCTAGGGTATTGCTACGGTTGACCCACGGTTTATCCATGCTACACCTACGGTATTGCAACGGTTGACCCACTCTATGCCCACGGTATTGTCACGGTTGACCCACGCTATACCCACGGTATTGTCACGGTTGACCCACTCTATGCCCATGCTTTTTAAAATCAAGTTTTTAATTAAATTATTTTAAATTTTATTGTAATTGTGGAAGACGTGTAGACACGTCATGTCCAAAACAAGGAAACATCTAAACATATATTCGCAAAAATTGTGGTGTCGCTGATCATGATTCTGAATTCAGATTTTCAAAATACTTAATTTTTTAACCGACTTAGCCACCAAAAATTTTTCTTAAAATTTAATACGTATTTATTTAAATATTTTTTAATAATCGTCCGTCATATTGAATCCTCTATTTAAAAATTTTAAAAACTAATATTTGATTCGTAATCAGCGATCATAAGAAATGAGTAACGAGTTTTAAGCGAATTCAATGAATTTTTCAAAAACGTGTCCGCCATATTGTAACCGACATTTTGAACTTTTAAAAGCTAACACCGTATACTTAATCAGCGACCATGAAAACCCCTGAGTAACGAGTTTTAAGCGATTCCAATGAATTTTCTTAAATTTTATATTCGATGAAAATAAACAAGTAAAGTTAGAAGACGCATGATTTTCCCCTAAACGCCAAGTGGTCGAATGTTCAAATGGTCGAATATCAAGTAGTCGAATCGTTAACTGGTCGAATGAAAAAAACATTGAATCGTAAATTGATCGAATGCTAAAAACATCGAATCGTCAAATAGTCGAATGCTCAAAACATCGAATCGTCATTTGGTCGAACGCTCAAAACGTCGAATCGTCAAAAAGTCGAAAAATTTTCTTGGTTTAAGTTACTGTTAACTAACATCAAACACAATTTTTCGACTTTTTGCCGATTCGACGCTTTGAGCATTCAACCATATGACGATTCGACGTCTTTAGCATTCGATCAATTTGAACATTCGACTTTTTCTAAAATAAACAAAAAAATTTACAGCAAACATTACATGTGGAAGTCCTATCGCATTTCTATAAAAATCCATTCAGAATCACTAGTTTAATTAATAATAAAAATTGTTAATTAATTACAAATTTTTGATTAATGACAAACAGTCTATTAAAATTTTAAAGATTGAATTGATTTATTTTTTTGGAATTGTTTTAAAGAATTTTACAAAACTTTAATATTATTAGCTCTAAATAGTCATCAATTCTTTGCCACATCTTAATAAACTAGTCCGAGCAGCAATTTTCAATTTTATGATCAAAGAATATTTTTACTAAAAATTTTTTTCTTTTCCTGCGAAAAGATTTCTTAAATTAAAAGGAATTTTCGTATTTCCTACTCGGAATACTCGTAAAATAGGTATAGTAGAAAAATCTTCTTGAAACAGTAATTAAGCTGTAAAAATAAAAAAAATTTCCAATTTGATGATTCAAGAATATTTAACCTATAAAAATAAAAAATATTTTCAATTTACTAATTTAAGAATATTTTTAGAAATTTATTTTTAATTAATTAACAATTACTATTACATTGTTAATTAATTTATTTAATCATCAATTATTTTTACTTAAGTAATTTATTTTAATTTAATTATTATATTTAATTTAATTATTAAAAAATGTTTTTTTTTCATTTTGATAACCTTTATTTTTTACTTTATTTTATAAATTCTCCACTTACCTTTTTTTGATGGAATAATACGTCCACTTGGAGTTCTTGTTGATTGGTTTCCTGTTTTTTGAGTTGCTTTTTAGTTTATCTTAAAATATTTAACAAATCTGTCAATTACTTTTTTTATTTTACTTTAGTTTTTCGTGTAGATTTAAAAAAAAATTTTAATTAAAAATTTAAAAAAAAAATTTTTACAATTTTTTAAAAATTATTATGTCTCTACAAGTATAATTAAAAATTTTAATTTTTTAAGTTTATGAAAATTATATTGATAATAATTGAATTTCTGCAAAGAACTTTACTAGTCATAAAAATAATTTAATCCTTCCAAAGAATGCTATTATGTATGAAAATAATTTAATTCTTGACAAGAATTTTATTTAAATTTTAAAATATTGTAATTTTATTGTACTCTCCCTGCTACAATAATGCAGGGTTCGAGGAACCTTTTACATTTTTATCTTAATCTAACTTAACCTAATACAACGTCGATACCTTATTTCTACTTAACTTATCTCTATTTTTTTTATATTTCTTTATTTAACCTATCGACCAGTGCCAGGGCTTCCGTTTCCCGTTCTTTTATGCCCTTTTTGGCTTCGTCTTTACTCTCTAAATTAATATACTTTTATTTATTTTCCTTTTCTCTTCTAAACCCCTCATCCATTCTTCCCCTTGTCCACAATCATCCAAGATCCATCTTACTCTTTCATCCAACCCTATTAACTCTTCTTCCTTTCTTTCACATCTATCAATCACATGCTCCCAATCTTCCAGTTCACCCCCACACACTCTACACATCTTCTCCTCTTCATTCAACCAATATCTACATTCACTCATACCCTCACCCATTCTGAACCTTAATACTCTTTTCCATTTACACTCTTTCCATCTTCTCGTCAAGTACCGTGGGATGCCTTCCTTTTTTACCATCTTATACCACCTATTGTATTTTGACATTACAATTTTCTCCCACCTCTCCTCCTTATCCTTTTTTTTCAACTTTAGTTCCATTTCTCCTTCCCCTATTCCATTCTTTCCCATATCTTTTCTCGCCTTCCTTCTCATTTTCTCCCATTTCATCATTTCCTTTGCCCCCCTCACTTCCCTTTCCTCTATTTTCCCTAAACACATTCTTGCCCATTCGCTCCCTCCACCCTGTCTTAATTTCTCCTCAAATCTCCATGCTCTTTTCCTCTGTCTCACCACCATTTTCTCTCTCTCTAATTCCTCTCTCAACATATATCCCGGACAATACATACTCACACCCATAACCCATCTCAAAAATCTCTCATGCATGCTTTCCACCTTTTTTTCCTCCTTCCAGCCCCACACTTCCACTCCATAACTCGCTATCGACCATATTAGGACATCAAACAACCACACTCTCCTCTTCCAGTCATCTCTAAACCTTCTCACTCCTATTCCCCAAACTTGACCCATCACTCTGCTCGCTCTTTCAACCCTTCTTTTTACATTTAAATCATGCGTTCCATTACAGTCAAACCAGAAGCCTAAATAACAAAATTCATTCACTTCTTCCACTTCTCTTTTATTCAATGACCACTCATACCTTCTTTTTCCTCTTCTTTTTCTAAATCTTACTATCTTCGTTTTTTCAACATTCACCCACAGATCTTTCTCTCTTGCATACTTCTCAAACTCTCCCATCATTAGCCTCATGCCCGCTTCATCATCCGCCATCAACACCACATCATCCGCGTATGCCAATGAGTATACCCTTCCCTTCCCCAACACTACTCCCCCTTTTCCCCTTTTTTCATTTTCTCCTCCAGGTCCGCTATTAGAAGAGTAAACAGCAGAGGACTCAAGGGACATCCTTGCATTAAGCCTCTACCTAGCCAAAATTCCTTTCCCACTTTTCCACCCACTTTTACCCTGGACCTCACGTCCGTGTAGAGTTCCTTGACCCGCTCTATTACCCCCTCCTCTATGCCTCTCCTCTCCAGTACTCTCCACAATAATCCCCTGTTAACCGATGGGAATGCAGCCTTAAAATCCACAAAGAGCGCTATCAACTTCCCTCCCTTTGTCCCCAAATTTTTGTTCACAATATAATTCAACGTGTAGATATTATCCATTGTCCCCATCCCTGTTCTGAACCCCGTCTGATTATGTGGACTCATCCCACCATCCCCTGTGCTTATCTTCTTCCTCATTTTTCTTCTGTCCTATTTTCACTTTTACCTTTTCTATCCTCCTCTTTAACCTTTCTATGCGCATGTTCACATCCTCTTCCTCCATTAGTTCTTCTCCGTCCTCCTGCATTTCCTTTTCAAATTCCAACAACTGGCTTACCCCCCATTTCCCCATCTTTGTTTTTTGTTCCCCTTTTCTCTCCTCTCTTCTTCTCTCTTTCTTATTCCTCCACTGCCCTTCTATTTCCGCTATTATTGGAAAATGCTCCGAGTCCGTTTCGCAACCCACCATTATTTTTTTTATTTTACTCTTTGTTCCTTCTGCTGCTAATAGGTAGTCTATTACCGTGTCCCCTTTCCCACTAAAAGTAAATTCCCCCCTTTCATCTCCTCTCGTGTTTCCATTACATATCACCCATCCCCTTTCCTCTATTAATTTAATTAGTTTTCTTCCTTCCTTATCCACCTCTTTGTGCCTTGATGTTCTTTCAAATTTCTCCTCCTCCTCATTCCAATCCCCTCCTCCTAGTTCTCCTGTCCACGCATTAAAATCTCCTCTTATCAAAACCAGCTCATCCTTTCCCTCTTCCATCCATTCTTCAACTCTCTGCCATCCGCTTTCCTCACCCCTTCTTCTATACACTCCTACAAAATTCCATTTTTCCCTCCCTACCCTTATACACCTTGCAATGCAACCTTCTGCATCCTTCAACATTGTAGCTTCCTCTTTAATCCCCATCCTGACTCCAGACACCATTCCTCCTGCTTTTCTACCCTTTTTATGTTCCTTCGTGGCCGGCTGCATCCTCCATCTATAACCTTTCGGTAATCTTCTCTTCACTTTTCCCCAATCTTTTTCGTCCACCCAAGTTTCACAAAAAAATACTATATCCCACCCCTTTATACCCTCCCAAAACCCTTCCTCCTTATTCTTTAATCCCCCAACATTCCAGAAGGACACCTTTAACTTGTCGCCATCCCCTTTTCCACTTCTCAAACCTCCATTCTCTAAACTTCTCCCTCTTCCTCTTTCCTCTCTCCAAACCCCGCTTCCTCACCAACATCACTCCCCTCTCCTTCTTTCACGACCTCCCCCGTATCTTCTTTAACTACCCATTTAACCCCTTCTACCCATATTCCCTCTCTACCCCAGACTACCCTATTGCCCTTGCCTCTTTCCTCCCATACTTTCTCTTCCAACAAGAACCTTATTCTTCTCTCTTTCCATGTCCTATCCTCCTGAATTCTCTCTCTTCTTCCTCTTAATCGACTTTTACATTTCAACACTTGCCTCTTCTGTTCCTCGTTTCCCAACTCCGCTACCCAGATCTTAAAATTCTCTTCTTCTCTTCCTCCCACTCCCCTTACATTTTTAACCTCTGCTTTAACTCCTATTTCTTCCAACAGTTTCTCTACCACCTCCTTTCCACATTCCTGTGTTGCTATTACCCCCTTAATTACAATATTATTCCTCCTCTTCTCCCTTTCCATTTGGTCCATCTTTCTATTTAGTTCAAAAACCTTTCTATCTAATTCTTCTTCTCTGCTGCCTCCCTCCTTCCCCCACTTTAACTTCCTGCTTTTCCAGCCTCTCTAATCTAACCTTCATTTCCTTCACTTCCTTTCTCGTACCTTCCCTTTCCTCTTCTTCTCCAAGCTATTTAATCTCTCCCATACTTCTTGTTTTTCTTCCTCCCATTTGTCCTCCCATGCTTTCCACATGTTTTTAATCTCACCTATCTCCTCTCTTACCCCTTCAAATTTATTTTTAATTCTGTTATCTAATTTGTCCATTTTCTTGCTCATTTGCTCCCCCAGATTCCTTATTAAATTAACTATATTCTCCTCCTCTTCCCCTTCACTCGACTCTAAATTACCATCACTTATCTCCCCCCCTTCGGCCGTCTCCGTGCCTTTTCCCTCCTTCCTCCATTTTGTCATAAAAGCCGGCGCCAAGCTAGGATTCTCCTTCGACAGAAGTTGCTGGTTCGTGAGCCTGCCCCTTTTTTTTCTTGCTAGCTACTTCACTGAACGTCAGCATTTTCGACCCACATTTTCCCCCTTTTTCAGTCGCCCCTGAGTCCTCTGCTTCTTCCGCCAGTCTCATGACTGTGTCGCAGTCTACGTTCTTCTCTTCAAGGCCCACATGCTTCCCTCTATCGCTCTTCCTGGGAGTTCTAAACGTCGCCATTCTTCCTGCCTTACCGACCCACACTCTCTCCTTGTCTCACACTACGTAACAATCTACTCTCTCTCCCTCCTTTAACACCTAACCTCCACGCGCTCACCTTTCTTTTTTCGCCTTTTTATCTCACACACACAAACACGCCTCCTTGCACTATTATTCACTCACACTATCCACTTAACAGTCCTCTGATTCACACACAAAAACACTCTCACCACCACTAAATCCCTTAAAATTTAAAGAAAAACTTCGAATTTATTTTCCACGCGTCTATACTGTACGGTACCGGAAACGGAAGCCCCTTAAATTTTAAAATAATAATCAGCAATAATTAATGATTTACTTAATAAGTAATAAACATTCAATGTACTCAAGAAATAAATAAATATCATATATTTCAATATTCAGAAATTGGATATTATTAAAATGTAAGAGAAATTGAATATTTCCAATTATTGTGTAATAATATAATAGTATAAATTATAGTAGCAGAAAATTTATTTAAAACTTTCAGAGAGACTTACTATTTTAAAAATAAATTTATAGTAACGATCACTAACAATATTTTTGAAAAATGTCAATAAAATTCTTTTAGAGAATTCAATTATTTTGAAAAAAATGTAAAAAATTTTATTTTCTGTGTTTAGAAAAATTCAATTACCTTGAAACATTGAAATTAAAAAATTTCAACAATCTTAGTTTTAGGAATTCAAAAAACTATTTTATTAAAACATTGAAAGTTTGTATCTTTTGTAAAATTAACAAATAAGATTTTAAATTAAATAATCTTTGCAATAATAAACAAGAATTCATTAGCATGTGACTATTTATAAAATTTAATTATTAATTAATTATTAAATTAAAATTGTTGAAAAATTCTATTTGCTAGAAAATTTGAAAGAAATTCTTTAACAAATTGAATCAAATATTTTTGTCAGTTGAATTGCACAATGAAAATAGTATATTTTGTAACGAGTGCGAGCAGTTAAAAATGTTTGCTTTGCTGCCTACAGTTTGTTGAAAAAAAGTGCTTGTTCAAAAATTGGCAACTGCTCGCACAAGTTACGAACGATAATTTTCATAATAATATTTTCGCGTTACGAAAATGCCTATTTAGTTTCCGGCTAAATAAATATCCCAATTTATAGATACCCTGTGAAAAATTCACTGAAAGAAAGAAGAAATTATTGTCAGGTGTAGAAGAAATTAAATATTTTAGAATTTGTTGTTATTTCATTGTTTATGAGCCAAAAAAATATTCAAAGAATGTTGACTTATTTCACTCCTTTGCTCGCTACTCAGTGAATTCTTGTCTCTTGGCGATTGTCTGTAAAATGCATTTCTTTCCCTTGTGCTTGCGCCAGCTTGTCGATAACTCTCCTTCCTGGCACTGCTTTAAGCGGTTAATTTTGCTCATTTTTACTATTTTCCTCAAATTGAAGTTTCAGTAGAATTAAAAGTGCATAATTAATGGGAAAGTCGCATGCAAATATTAATTTCCAGAAGCAGTATTGCTCGAAAGTATCCCAATTTAAATTCGCCGCGAATAGAGATAAGAAGGATTTTTTAAAAAAAAATTTTTAAATGTCCTTACATTGTTTGCCAAACTAGATCTTACAGTTGACTTAGCTCAACAATCGATATAACTAAATGTAAATTATTTCTTTCAAATTACCCATTAATCATTATTTGTTTACATTTTACTGATGACCAATGATGACAATAATAAATATGACAGTTGCTTGCGCATAGACTATCAAAATACATGTTGCACCACAGATATTTAATTTTTAGCAGCAACTACAGGGGGAAGGCATTCACACGTTCTACGTACATAAACGAGAATACCTCTCTTGTTGCATACTTTGCTTTATACAACAAAGGCGTATTATGGTTACTCTATGCTACCTGTACCGGTGCATTACTAAACACAAAACAGTTGTTCAACGGCGTAGCGCTGGCGTGACGTACAGAACCCGGGCGCACCGCTTATAAGCGGTGAAAATGAAAAAACAAATTGAGAAAATGGAAAACAAAGTATACTTTGTTTTTAATTTTCTTCTAAAGTTCTGGCCATCCCACTATCAAACTTATATGATTTTTTCGGAAAAATGTCAGCTTTCTAATAAAAATAAAAAAAAATTTTAATAGGGGAGGGTGGTCCAATACCGACCCCCTAAAGTGGAAAGGCTAAAAATGTGCCAAAAATAAGTATCTTTGTTTTCGTTAAAAAAATTTTGAGTTTTCTGACGGTTGTCGAGGTTTCTGATTGTCATTAATGAAAGATCTAAAGAAAAATAAAAAATGTACGTTTTTAACTTTCTCAAAATGAGTGGTCCAAAACCGACCCCTCCATGGACTGAAACCGACCCCCATTCTTTTAGGGGACATCTCAAGAAAAATTAAGACATCAAATTCTGATAGTAATTTAAATAAAATTCAACAGTCTGTAATTAACTATTAAATTATTTTGACTCAAATTTAAAACATTTTTGGACCTTTTTTTGAACAAAAAGGTAAATAAATGAATCATTAGTAACTTTGCTCTGAAATTATTTATGTCAATAAGTTATGTTGACATAGTTAAACTTAAATTAATATTATTACTTTATTTAAATAAATTTTAAGGCCTTCTATGAAATGATAATAAATATAAATTGTTAAACAGTGTCTAAATTCCCAATATAATAGCAGCAATGGTTTTGCCTGTTTTAATTTTTGCCCTATTTTTAGTAAAATATACACGAAACTTGTTATTAATCCTTTTTCGTTTCTGTACGTAACTGCTTCCAAAGATGTCGAAAAGTACAACGTTTCTTACTTCATATCGCCATGACAAGAACATTTTATAACTGACAATGAATAAAATATTTAACCAAAAAAGAATTAAAGTTAAGTAATTTGTGCTGTGATTGCTGATAAAATATTTTATAAATTCCTAAAAAATAAAAGTAAATATGCAAAACCTATCCTCACTTCATGTGAACAATAAGAAAGAAGAGAATAAACAATTACAATGTAAAAATATGGGGGTCAGGTTGGGATCACCCCTTGAGGGTCGGTTTCGGACCACCCCCACTATTTTTACAAAATGTTTTGCCATTCACTTATATCAATGGAATCAGTTTAATTTGAATGTTGTGCGTTGAAGTTAAGGCCATACACAATCAAAATTAATTTCGTTAAAATTTTCCTGTATTCAAAAAACACTGTTAGCTCCAATTCCGTATAAGTCAAAAATTAATTTAACCAATGCTAAAATATAATATTGCTTGAATCTCCAAAATGAAATCAAACGCATTGATAAAACCTGTGGCCTAGTTGTTGGTGTTCTGAAAGTGTTCGATTGATGGTACTGACGAATTTTTTAGTGGTACCATCTTTAAGAAACATAAGGTGGTCGGTATGGTACGAGGGGTCGGTATGGGAACACCCTCCCCTACCTATTAGGGTCAAAATTTAAAAATAAACTTTATTTTTTTTAAATGGGGTTACAATTTTTTTAAAATCTTTTTGAAAAATTGTTAGAAAGTAGATAAAAATAAATAAAATTAATTACAGATAGATTAAAATCGATAAAGTTTTATAAAAGTTATATGGTTTCGAAAATGGCAGTGTTACCTTAAATATCAAAAGTTTAACCCCCATTACTTTCTAAAAATTTTTTTTTAAAGAGCTGATATTTCACAAATTTATTACTTTCATATAGGACAACAATTTTCAAAAATACCAAGCCAATCCCAAGACTTTCAAATGTCAGGTAAATCGAATCGATTTTAAAAATTATGCAAATCTGGCCTCAGAATCGTAAGCAGCGACCCTAAAGACATATAGATATTTATCACATACGCAAATTGAAAAAAGGATTTCGAAGACTTCAATTATTACACAAAAATGTTTCTCTAACTTAAAACGCTTCTTTCACGAAACAAGGTTTTTCATACTAGTGGGCGTCGTAGCGTCTCAACTATTTAATTAATCAAGTTCGGGTTTGCAGCTAGTTAAAGGTAACTAAATTCTACTGGGGTTATACTTAGGGGAGTGCTGTTAGGGTTGGACGTAGTTTTGAATTTTCTTCATAACTTCCTCTGCAGTGGGAATTTCACGTTTTCGCGCATATTGTTGGAAAGATCAACTCAAATGCAATGTTTTTGCTGTACATTGCAAAAAAATTCGGCCAAAAGTTTCAAAGTTATAAGCAATTTTTAAAAAAATGTTGTAAGGGTTGAACATGGCTGTAAGGGTTGAGTCATGGTAGAAAATCAATGAAATATTTGAGTAAATGGTTAAAAATGTCCTTCAAATAATAGAATGACACTTGAAAATGAGGAAAGGAACCATAAAATTAAAATAAAATCCCATATTGTGCATTTTTGTATAATATTAGATATTTTATTTCTTAAGAATAAAATCAAAAATTTTTTAATTAAAACAATAAAAAAAGATTATCGAAAAAATTTGTTTTCTCTTTTTTCGTTAGAAATAAAGTTTTTGACACCTCCTTAAGTCAAAAAATGAATTTCTGTTGCAAATACGCTTCGTAATTGCAATATTTTGGGCGGTTTAACCCTTACGACACCGCCTGGCTCAACGCTACCTCACGCGTCGTTTTGCGACATACCACACAGAACACAAACGCGTCACACAAAACCCTAAATTTCTTTTCACATTTTCGTATAACACCTTAACCCATTAAGTACCATAAAGAGACCAGCCATTGTATTCAAAAACTAACAATTGGAATCATAGGCAAATGAAAAAAAAGATATACCTGTTTTTTTGTTTTTAATTTCCAATTGTTTAACAACAATTGTTTAAACAAATTAACAAAAAATTAAAATTTTTTGAAATCTGTTAAAGCCAATCGATTCTAGGTGAAAAAATAAGAATATTTTGTATAGCTCATTTTTCTCTCCAAAACGTATTTTGTTTATAAAATTGTTATAAACAAATTAAGCTGCGTACAAGGTGTTTCATCCCAAGCATAATCGTTTGGCGTTCACAGATTTCGAAAAATTTTAAATTTTTGTTAATATGTTTAAACAATTGTTATTCAACAATTGGAAATTAAAAACAAAAAAACAGGTATATCTTTTTTTTCTATTTGCCTATGAATCCAATTGTTAGTTTTACTTAAAATTCATTTGTTTATGCTTGGGATGAAACACCCTTTACGCAGCTTAATTTGTTTATAACAATTATATAATCAAAATACGACTTGGAGAGAAAAATGACCTATAAAAAATATTCTTATTTTTTCACGTAGAATCGATTGGCTTTAACAGATTTCAAAAAATTTTAATTTTTTGTTAATTTGTTTAAACAATTGAGGGGCTGGATGCTATAATGTGTTACGCGCCATGTAAAGTGAATGGCGCGTAACACATTATAGCATCCAGCCCCTCAATTGTTGTTAAACAATTGGAAATTAAAAACAAAAAAACAGGTATATCTTTTTTTTCATTTGCCTATGATTCCAATTGTTAGTTTTTTAATACAATGGCTGGTGTCTTCATGGGACTCAATGGGTTAATAAACAATTTTAATAAATTTACTTTGTCTTTGGCATATTTCTTCTACATTTACTTCTCTTTTTTTGACACCACAA
The DNA here is from genome assembly GCA_032872475.1 of Leptopilina myrica (nomen nudum). NCBI lineage: Eukaryota > Metazoa > Arthropoda > Insecta > Hymenoptera > Figitidae > Leptopilina > Leptopilina myrica (nomen nudum). The sequence goes on along the minus strand of CM065463.1, from coordinate 33,990,790 downwards.
AAAAGTTTCTGTTGAGCGTATAACAGTGACTTGCAAAAAACAAAAGTATACGTTCGTATACTTGACTGAAACTCATGTGAAAAGTTGACTGGCATTAGTAGCAAGAATTTAAGTACAAAAACAGATGGCGCTAGTGTGATAAAACAAAATAAACGCGATGGTTCAACCCTAACAGCACTCCCCTATAAAATGATATAAATGTTAACGATAGGGATTTTTTACAAGATGCAACAAAAATGAGACTGGGTTTTTTGTGTGAATTCTTATGTCTTTTAGACGTCTTTTGAACCAGACTTAAGATGTCTTTTAGTTGTCTTTTTGAGGCGCATGAGTAGACCCTAAAACTTATTCTAGAGAATTTTCAGTTGTTACAATTATATTAGACATAATCACCTTTTAGCCTAATCTCAATTAATCAGAAGTTATGTTTAATAAAATTAAAATTTTATTTAACTTCTATTAAACCGAATTTTTATTTACAAGAATTTTCATTTTTCAGAATGTTCAATTAATATATTTTTAATTTAACCGACTTTTTATTTTAAAGAATTATTATTTTAATAAAGTTTGATTTACCAGAATTCTTATTTAACGAAATTCTAAATAATCTGAATTTTTAAATGTCAGAATTCCCATTTCAGCAAATTTTCATTTTCACGAATGGTCATTTGTAAGATTTCTTAAAAAGCTGAATGCTTATTTGAAAGAACTTACAAATGGAAGAAATATTTCAGCGCGAGTTTTAAAATTGACCAATCGGAATAAAGAATAAAGAATAAAGAATAGCATGAAAAACTTTAAATTTTTAGGTGAGGAAGGCGTGCGTCTGGGTTTCGATTTCCGCAGGTTTTAGATTTCAATTTATTTAAAAAATGAAATGTCTAATACTTTCAAGTTGAGTCCCTTAAAAGGTAGAATCGATAGTACAAAATTAGAATTTTTATATTTTTTTTACATATGGATGTGGAAAAAATTACGTTTATTTAATACAAACAAATATTTATTTGAATCCAAAACTGATTTGTTTTGATGCAAGAAAATTTTGATTATGGACTAAATAATTCCATCCCATAGAACTTGTAAGATGCAGAGTTCCTTTATAGTCAAGGGTTCTAGATTGTAGAACAAACTTAAACTTCCTTCTACAATAAGAGAGGCGTCAAAGTTATGTATTTTTAAGAGAATAGTTTTTGATTTATTATTTAAAATCAACAACTCATTATTTGATGTTACCTACTGGTAGTGATACTATTCTTAGGAAACTGAAACATATATTTAATGTATTATTTTTCTTTGTGATTTGTTATAGAGTTAAATACTTTTTCGATACAATATACCATTGCGTATCTTTATTTGTAAACATGCTTCACTGTGATTTGGTTACTACATATTATACAGTATTATGTATCTTATATATATATTTATAAGTATAAATTATTTGGCGATTAAATTTAATTGTAGCTTGTTCCTTGAAGGCTTTATTAGCCCTAGGATCTTACATTTAAATAAATAAATAATTAATTATTTTGTGCAATTCAAGGGATATTAGTCTCAATTAAATTAATTAATTATGATCTCTCTAAATCTGAATGAGAAAGTTTCTACTAATGAAATAGAGCGGATTCGTTTACCAATTTAAATTAGTAGTTTTTTACTAATTGATAGTAGAAAACTGCTACTTCAAGTTGGCTTATTAATTTGAAATAGTAAAAAAATAATTTTCTATCAGCAATGTAGTAAAAAACTACTAAAAATGAGTAAAAAATGTTACTAATTCAAATTGGTAAACGAATCCGCACTATTTCATTAGTAGAATAGTTGAATATTTGATACAAACAAATGTTTAGTTCTTTCAAAAAATTATTTTATTTATGCAAATAAATTTTTATTTCAATTAAAAACGATGTATTATTAAAGAAATTAATTTTCATAATTGATTTAAAGCAATATTTATTAGATCTAATTATTATGTTTATTTGACTTAAATAATTCGTATTCGGTACAAATAACTATTTATTTAATTCGATAAAATAAAGTACTCATATTTAATAAATATTTACTTGGTTCAAACAAATATTTATTGGATAATAAACTATTAAACCATTTAATTAAATAAATTAATTTTTATTTGAATCAATTAAATTTTTTTAGGATATTTAATTAATAATTATTTAATTATTAAAGTTTTTACTTAAGTAATTCGCATTTGATATAAATAACTATTTATTTGATACTACAAATTAAAAAATATTTATGACCAGTAAATATTTACTTAGCTCAAATATATGAAAACAAATAAGTTTATATACAACCGAACGAACGTCAGCGTGTGAGGATATTTCGCTAGTTCTACATTAAAACAATGTGATTTTTAATTAAATATATAAAGGGAACTGTCCTGGATTTTAAACATCTTAATTTTTGTAAGTTTAATATAAGTAACTTAGGTAAAGATTGATATTTCGTAAATGTTTCAAAAAATTTTACAATAAATTTTAATAAATGCGATAAGATCTATACATTTCTCAAGAAATATCATGAAGAATATTTCATAAGTATTTCCGAAGAATTTTGAGCAAAAAAATATTTCGGGAATTTTTTTCTCACTATCTTTCCGCATGTTTAAACGTTCGTTCTCACTACATTTACAAAAAAATACGAAATATTCAATTTTAGTTGTGAGATTCACGTAGCCTATCAAGGTCGACGATCATTTCAATCGTCAAACCTCTGACGTTAATTGAGTTCGTGGCATGTTGTAAACGAAATTAACGATTCTCGTTGCCCGTCCTTGCAGTCTCCTTCCCTTCTTAAACTACTATCATCTCTCTATTCCTGTTGCTGGTCTCAGTCTCTACAGAGGTAGCAGGTGTGTATCTCTGCACCTAATACACATTACTAGTTGGTCCTTAAAATCGACAGTATAGAAAAACCTTCACAAGTGTAAGGGTCCAAGTGGTTGCAGGTGCAATGTTAAACGTATGAGCTAAGTCGTAATACGTGCCACTAAAAACACGCACAATGTGATGAATTTAGTTTACGACGTCAATTTTGCTAGGAATGGGGAATTCTGACAAGCTACTTTATTATTGTCGCTACTCGTCATTCCATGGGAACTTGGCGTTGATAGTAGAGGAATTAAGGTGCATGTGTTGGAGTTTTAGAAAAGGGAAGATGGGGTGAATGTGTGTTGGAAACGTGGTTGCTGGAGGCTGCTGAACCATTACGAGCATTAATAAATCACCCCCAAGTGTTTGTCCTAGCAGCGTTAAGCCTTCTACCAGAAGAACGTCTAGAAACACTTATAGGCAATCATTCGTTGCAAAATGTTAAATGCAACTAAATGTCACTTTAACTGTAGCTGACCTAATTCCTTTCTACATTGCAGAGCACTTTAACCATGAAAAATTTGTCTTTTAATACTTCTATATATAGAAGTATTAAAAGACAAATTTTTATAACTTTAATTTCTTTTGAAAATTCTATATAATTTCTGGAAATGAAGCTAAGAATGATAAACATAAAGTAAATATTTAAAAAATACAAATAGTCTAAAAATTACTTATGCCATAAATTTGTTTGTATGGTATAAAAATTATTTCTCATATTTTATTTATTATGAGGAGGGTATGAACCTTCTTTCCCTCGAGAATGAAATTATGTAGAATTACTGTTGTCAGCAAATTAACCTATATGTAAGTAGTTATTCTAATGTACATAGAAGAAAACTGAATGAAAATTTCTAACACAATCGTTCATGGATTAGTGGTTAAACATGTTGAAATCAAAGCAAAGAGAGTAATATCAAAAGAGCGATAAGAGTGAGAGAGAATTCGAGTTATTAAGGAGATTATGGACGGGTCGTTCCGCAAACTTCAAAGGACCAATTCCCATTTTCAATTTGCTCATAGAGGTCAAATCCACTCAATTCTGCCTGTTACATTCCTACACATTGGATATTAGTATATACTCTAAAGTTAAAGAATGTTTTTCTGTATTCTGGCTCTCAATTTTCCTCACTCAATTTTCAATACATTGCTATTGTCAATTCTCATATTTCTCGTTTTTCAAAATCTTAAGAATTTCAGATAAAAGCGCGTACTCTGATTGATATTGAGAGTTTAAATTTAAACAAGTTCAAACTACTTAATCTAAAAATTTAAATTAATTAATTGATTAAATAAATCAGATATTCATTTGTGATTTCCTGATAGTTTTTGGCATGTCTCTGTTTCAAGAGCGACACATCTTCCTTGCTTAAAGTGACAAGCAATGCTGACAGTTCCGTTGAGTCATCGATCTTCATTCTTGTTTCAGAGTGGTACTAATTCAGTACCCTTGTCCCTCAATTTCCCAGCCAGTACAGTATTCTGAGGCTTCGTGTATACAGGACACGAAAGCTTTTTGGTCCAGAGCCCGGATAAATAGAAACCCATAAGTCACTCTCTCCAGGATCTCTGCCTCCCAATTCGACTCGGTGTTTCCTTTCGTCTTTGTCTTGCGACGAATAAATGTCGTGAACGTATAAAGGAATGACTTATCTATTTTCTTCGATAGCATTAAAAACAACTGAAAACTATATTTTAGAGTTAACGGTTTAAAACATATTTACTCAGATCGATTTCTTACTCATCTTTTGTATAAAAACAGATAAATCCATTCTTGAGATATTAAACCTAAAATTATTTGCTACATATAATAATTATAATTTATAATTTTAGAATTTATAATCTTCCACGTAGAATAAGTGAATTATATTCACTTATAAAATAAGTACAAACACACTTATGAATAAGTGAACATTCAACTATGACGTAGAAAAAAGACGTAGTGAGTCTTACTAAACAGAAATAGATAAAGAAAAATGTCCGGGCTAACTAAGCAACTGGTTCGTGCAACTATAAGAATAGTCAAGATTATTATTCCGGCTAGTTAGAAAAACTACGCTGCTTAGTGTTGGTATTACTACGTAGATAGTTTGATATATTAAATAACATAGTATTTTGAAAGCGTGATACTCCGCACAATTCCGTTTAGTAGGTCTTACAAATTAAATTAGGTAATAGTGACTTAGCCATACTAGTTATTGAAGTTACACTTAAATTTTAAGGAATATTAATAACTTAAGAAGGATTAATCTTGCTGTGTTAATTAACAATTTAATAGCATATTAAATATTAATAAATAAATTATAAAAAATATTAATATATCATTATTTATTAATTAATCAAGTTTAGTTATTAGTAAATTCATTATAATTTTTCAAAACTTATATACATATATATAGGAGAGCCCAGTAAAAAAATTCTATACACGGACGGCGGAGTTCGTATACGAGCTCGGTAGCTAGTATGAGAAATATGAGAAAACTCTCATACGAGCCTTTTCCGTAATGAGAAGTGTATAGATGCTTGTATACGAGGTGACTTTTAAAGCATTTTAATTAATATAACACTATTTTAAAGTAAATGTAGATAATAGAAATGAATTTTCAAAGTAAAACAAAGCTAAATTTATAAGGGAAATGAAGTTTTAAGAAAAAAAGGATAATTTTGTTCAAAGAATTTATTCACACTGAAAAAAGGTTAGAATTTGATAATTCCTTGTTACTCTAACTTACCGACATTAGATATTTCTCAGATGCTGTAAGCACGATTTTGTATTAAATTTAATTATTTTATCTAAGAACATTTATATAATAAATAAATAATAATATATTTATTAATTAGTAATGAAAAAAACTTATTTATTCTACCGCCAATACAAAATCGTGCTTACCGCATCCGAGAAGTATCTAATGTCGGTAAGTTAGAGTAACAAGGAATTATTACATTCTAACCTTTTTTCAGTGTGAATACATTTTTAGAACAAAATTATCCTTGTTTTCTTTAAACTTCATTTCCCTTATAAATTTAGCTTTGTTTTACTTTGAAAATTCATTTCTATTATCTACATTTACTTTAAAATAGTGTTATATTAATAAAAATGCTTTAAGAGTCACCTCGTATACAAGCATCTATACACTTCTCATTACGGAAAAGGCTCGTATGAGAGTTTTCTCATATTTCTCATACGAGCTACCGAGCTCGTATACGAACTTCGCGGTCCGTGTATCGAATTTTTTTTTACTGTGAGGTTAGGGTTGGACATAGTTTTGAATCTTCTTCATAACTTCCTCTGCAGTGGGAATTTCACGTTTTCGCGCATATTGTTGGAAAGATCAACTCAAATGCAATGTTTTTACTGTACATTGCAAAAAAATTTGGCTAAAAGTTTCAAAGTTATAAGCAATTTGAAAAAAATGTTGTAAGGGACTAGATAGCAATCGTGCGTCGCACGTCTCGCATTTTAATGCCTTCATTTCAATTACAATAATAAATAATAATATATATTATTTCAAATTATTTAAAAATATAACATTATTTTATTATTATTATTTAATCAAATATTATAAGTTTTCAAATAATTGTAATTTACCCATGTACCCGGTAATATATATTACACTGATTACAGTCATATTAAAATATCTGGCTGATGGCAATATTGGTCATTAATATATTTTACAGTAATTAACAGTATATTACACGCTTATATATGAGAAAATTGCGAAAAAGTTTTTTCTCTAATGATTAAATATAGGAAAAAAATTTCTTAATTCTTCATATTAGATATGCATTTTAGAGCCATTTCTATTTCTTATCCCATAATAGGTAATGAAAATAAATTTATTTATAATTGTAAATTATATTATAAATTATAATGTTTATTATTATTATAAATTTCAAAAAGGTCAATAACAATACAAATTACTTAATGAAATTCAAACATTTTATGCAAATTTTTATTTTAGTAAAATTTCAAGTATTCGCGGTATTAGTATATACATTGCGTTATTTTCGGTACTTTTTTGTGATGGTTACAATTTCTAATCGCAGATTTTGAGATTTTGAAATTGTATCATTCTATGATTGTGAACAAATTTTTATAAAAAAACATCTAATTGTGGTAAGTTTAAATTGTTAAAATTCGCATGCTTTGTGTATATAAACATAACCTTCAATTTTGTATACTTTGCCTTTTTAATTCTCTATTTTTATTTCCATACTTTTCAAGTTCTTTAAATACTAAAATCGTTTGAAATAAACTTTTTTAAATTAAATCTCTGTTACTATGTATTACTTTAATATTTTGAATTAATTATAATACTTATAGTAAATATCTAAATTGTATTCTATTTCTCATTCGCACACAATATTTTTTTTAATAACAAAAGAATAATTTTTTTCGATCATTTGACCATTCAGAAAAATATAGAGACATCATTTCCTTGAATAATTATATTTTTGTAAAAATTGTAATGATTATCCATATTTTTTCTACTGTAGAATTTTTATAAGTACCTTTTTTATTTTTATAAATACCTTCATTTTTTATTCTTTTTTTGAAAATATAATTTTTCCTTCTTTCTTTGCATTTATAATGGTTCCTATTTTAAATTGGTTTTTAATTTGTAATTTTGGTGGTATTTTTTGTTATGATGTACGCTTATTTTTATTTTTACTATTTTTTTAAATTTGTCTTTTAACCCATTAACGCCTAACAGGACGCAAAATGTATATTGATTTCACGACTCTCATTTTATATGAAATAATTAGTTATAAAATTTAGGAAATACCATTTCAGACGTAAAATTTATTGCTCTTTCAGAATATGATGTTCAAATTTGTTTATAATTATCTCAAAAAAAGTTATAACAATTTTATTGCAAAAAAACACAGTTTTTTACAAAAAAAATTTTTTCAAAAAATATTTTGACATGGAAATCTAAAGAATATGGTCTCAAAAGCCCAAAATTTCGCGTCCTCGAACCCTCAGCTATAAAAATTAGTAATGAATTTTTTCAAATTCAAGATGGCGGATATGAAAATGGCCATTTTTGCAAAATGCAAAAGGCTGAAAAAAATTTTTGGGAAATTTTTTTAAAAAGTGATTAGATTTGCTTGAAAATGGTTACTCGGGGTCAGCGACCCTAAAAACCCCCGAGTATCAACTTTTAAGAAAATCTAATCACTTTTTAAAAAAATTCTCCGCCATATTGGATCTGCCATTTTGAATTTTGAAAAAGTAACAGCAGATTCGTAATCAGCAACCCCAAAAACATCCGAGTAACCATTTTCAAGCAAATCTAATCACTTTTTAAAAAAATTGTCCGCCATATTGGATCTGCCATTTTGAATTTTGAAAAAGTAACAGCAGATTCGTAATCAGCAACCCCAAAAACATCCGAGTAACCATTTTCAAGCAAATCTAATCACTTTTTAAAAGAATTGTCCGCCATATTGGAGCCGCCATTTTGAATTTTGAAAAAGTAACATCAGATTCGTAATCAGCGACCCCAAAAACCCCCGAGTAACCATTTTCAAGCAAATCTAATCACTTTTTTGAAAAATTTCCCGAAAATTTTTTTCAGCCTTTTGCATTTTGCAAAAATGGCAATGGTTTGCAATTTATGAGATTTTAAACTTGCAGTACCAGACTTTTTCAAATAATAATCAGCAGCAATAAAGTGGAATAAAAGGACACAAAAAATGTGCATTCAATGTGGCACATATCAGTGCCTCACTTGCTTTCAATCGAACCACATGTAGTGTTACTCGGGGTTAGTAATTCATACTATTTATTGAAAAAAATATTGAAAAATCAAAAAAAATATATTAAAAAAACAAAAAAACAAAATAAAACAAAAAAAAATTATAAAAAAATTACAAAAAAAATTGGCTCTTTTGCACGTTGACCGCCTTGTGGTAAGAGCTGGGCAACGTCAATAAAATTTTGTTGACGGCTAACGGACGTGCAGCATAAACAGAATCTTATTCTGAACTCAGATTCGTAATCAGCGACCCTAAAAACCCCCGAGTATCAACTTTTAAGAAAATCTAATCACTTTTTAAAAAAATTCTCCGCCATATTGGATCCGCCATTTTGAATTTTGAAAAAGTAACAGCAGATTCGTAATCAGCAACCCCAAAAACATCCGAGTAACCATTTTCAAGCAAATCTAATCACTTTTTAAAAGAATTGTCCGCCATATTGGAGCCGCCATTTTGAATTTTGAAAAAATAACATCAGATTCGTAATCAGCGACCCCAAAAACCCCCGAGTAACCATTTTCAAGCAAATCTAATCACTTTTTTAAAAAATTTCCCGAAAATTTTTTTCAGCCTTTTGCATTTTGCAAAAATGGCCATTTTCATATCCGCCATCTTGAAATTTTGCGTCCTGTTGGGCGTTAATGGGTTAAAAAAAATTGCTTTTATTTTTAAAATTTCAATGTTTTCTAAAGTAATGAACTTTGTCTTTATTACTCATTTATTTAAATTTTTATTTGTGGCTGAAAAGAATTAAAGTAGTAGATATTTATATAAATAATATATTTTTTAAAATAGTACCGAAAATCACCTCTATGAAGTTTGCTCGTGCTCCGTGTCACAGTGGGATTTTTTTACAATTCACTGTTCGAAATTAATGTCTACAGTCTACGATTTTTAACCGATTTCAGTTTTTTTTGTTTCAAATTCTAACTGCACCTAAAAAATTCCCATTAATTTCTAGCAAAACAGTTTTCAGTTTTTAATTTTTTCTTAAACGATGCAAAAATTTGTTATTTTAAAAAAAGCAGATAAAAATCATGTTTTTAAAATAAATCAAAACCCTAATATTAGGGTGGCTGCAAAATTTAATTTTCAGAATGTCTGTTTATTAAATATTATGAAAGTTTTTTAATTTGTGGTTCCTTACGATTAAAATTCCCTGACTTTATACTGACTAAAAAAATTCTCTGATTTCCATTTTTTCTCTAACTGATATTTAATGCTTTTTTGCCTCAAATAATATAAGATACTGATTTTTCAGTAATGCAATTTTTAGAAGCTATTAAAATAGTAACAATATTAATTTCGTTTATACTTTGGATAAAATTTCAAGTTTTATGAAGATAACCTCAAAATTCACTTTTTGAGGTTATCTTCATAAAAAGTAAAATGTTGTGAAAAATAAGACTAAATTAAATATTTCTGCTACATTAATATCTTCCAAATATTGTATTTTATAATATTAATATTTTTAAAATATACATTAATAATGTTTTGCTTTATATATATTGCATTTTTGAATTTGGGGTGTCGGTCACTGTACCCGTTACCCTACTTTCTCTGCTTTTTTGAATTCAAAACTTTAGACAAAAATACTAACTATGCAGCCTATTTATTCCTAATGCATTTCACAGTTTGTTTTAAATGATGATTTAAATCATTGAAATCCTGGAAAAATTTCGAAAACCGTGAAAAGTGTTTGTGAACTACAGATTTTCCTAAATGTTCTAACTTTCGAAAAATATAAAAACATGTAATAACATGTTATATTTTTCGAAAGTTGACGTTGATGCGTTTTAACACAAAATATTTTTCACACACTGTAAAAAGTACTGGGACAAAAGTGTCTTAAATTGAGACACTTCGAATGTCTAAGACGCTGAAAGCGTCTTAATTTAAGACGTTTTTGCTCGTTTAAGAAACTTTTGTCACACTTTTAAGACACCTATTTTTGCAGTGCATTCTTGTTTAAAAATAATAATTAAATAATGCATCATTGCATGCTATTCTTCACGCACCCTGCCTCTTGGGACAGTACATTGTGGAAACGCAAAAAATGTTTATTCTTTCTATTTAATCCAGACTTTTTCATGGGCATTTTTTATTGCAATAACCTGTATTTATGTTACTGCAATGTCACTGTAATGTTACAGTAATGTTACAAAGAAAGATAGAAAAATTCTTTATAATAGTAATTTTACAAACTTTCTTTATAACATTACTGTAACATTACAGTGACATTCCAGTAATGTTACGTGCTACTTAGGTAATCATTTAATAATAATGTACCATTGCATGCTATTCTCCACGCACCCTGCCTCTTGGAACAGTACATTGTGAAAACGCAAAAATAAACGTTTATTCTTTCTATTTAATCCAAACTTTTTCATTGGAATTTTTTATTGCAATAACCTATATTTGTTGACAGAAGTTTGGAATTCAAAGGATTTAAAAATAATGTCCAAAAGGTATAAGACATTTGAAGAGCTTAGTGCTAGACAAGGAGAAGGTGTCTAAACATCAGTCATCAAAATAGGCAAAATGCCGAAGAAAATTCGGATAGTTCTGAATTTGATCAAGAAGATGTTCGTGGTGTGAATAATGATTTTTACGATGGTGTGGACAGTGATAGTGATGGACATATTTATGGTGACAATCGAAATAATGATGTTAAACAAAATATTACTGATGATGACGCTGAAAGTGAAAGCTCCCATGAAGATGATATTGGTGAGGATTTAGATGACTTAGCAGTTCTTGCAGGAATCGATAATGAAAGTGCATCAAATGAATCGAGTGGGTCAGAAGAAGAAGAAGTAGCTGTTGTTGATCAACAAAATATACCGGATTTACAGAGAAGAGCTTTAAAAAATGCGTTTCTATCTGCGAATATAAATCTTACACAGAGAAATGTATTATTGAGGACATTGCGTCAATTTCCGTTTTCTTTAAATCAACTGCCAAGAGATTCAAGAACTGTTGTTAACACACCGACCATAGTTGCAAGTACGAGAGTTCGCCATTTAGCGGGAGGTGATTACCTTCATATTGGCTTCAAAAAGACAATTATCAAAAAATTAGAAAGTGTCCCGGCGAACATTATGCCTGATAATATTGTCATTGATTTCAGCACGGATGGTGCTAAAGTGGATAAAGGTGGTGACAACTTTTGGCCAATTCAGTATCGCATACTTAATATAACAGACAAGCGGCCAATTATAGAGGGAATATTCCAAGGAAAAGGCAAACCTACTAACGCCTTTGAGTTTTTTGAAGAATTTCTACAAGAAATTTCTGAAGTACGTGAGGAAGGTGGGATTCTCATTAGAAATTGACGGCTTCCCTTGCATTTGCATTGTTTTATAGCCGATTCTCCTGCAAGAGCTTTTATTTTAAACCACTTTAATCATGTATCTGCAAGCCCTTGCTCTAAATGTAAAGTTGAAGGTAGTCGATGTGAAACTCCGGGGTTTGAAAGAATAATGACGTTTCTAGGTGTTGAACACGAGCTTCGCACAGACATCGATTGTAAAAATATTACAGACGAAGACCACCAGAAAGGAAGAAGCCCTTTGTCTCCTTTTCTACACCTAACAACGCGCGATCCATTTGAGATTATGCATGCTGTCTACTTAGGTAACGTCAAAAAAATACTCTCGGCACAAGTTGAAGAAAAATTTGGATTTAGCAGATTAAGTAGGAGAAAATTAGAAATTCTTAATTCCAGAATGAAAGATCTTAAACTTTATTGTTCAACCGATTGTAATAGACGCCCTCAAGAGTTCAGTGATTTTCATAAATTCAAAGCTACGGGATTTAGACAATTATTGCTTTATACTGCACCTGCTGTTGTAGCAAATGTCTTCGTAGAAAGTCATTATGACCATTTAATGATTCTGCACTCAGTTATGCGTCTTCTTATTTCGAAAGAAACCCCACGAGATATGTACAGTTATTGTCAAGAGAGTATGAAAACATACGTTTAAGTAAGTGAAGATATATATGGAGAGCAATTTATTTCCTATAATTTTCACAGCGAACTACACTTTGTAAAATATGTAGAAACTCTTGGACCTAGTGAGACATTTAGTGCCTTTTGCTACGAAAATAATTTACAAGAATTAAGAAAGTTGATTAGGAAGCCTGGCCTAAAATTGCCACAGATTTACAAAATAATTGCAGAAAAAGATGATTATGCGTTGTCACCTGTCACTCCGAATCTGGAAATTAAATTGTCACAAAATCATGTCGATGGACCTCTACCAGAAAATGTTACCGCGGATGCTTGTCAACAGTTTAATAAAGTTGAAATCGGCAAAACCACTTTTTCTACTGCACTACGTGACAGTTACTGTCAACATAAAAATTTGAAAATATGTATTATAAAAAATATTTTAAAAATAAGAGGAGAAATCTTTTTGATTGTTCAACACTTTCTATCAACGGCTGATGTTTACAATGTAGGAATATCATCCTCTGGGGTAAATGTTTATAAGTGTCAAAATATTCACAGAACTCTACAAAGAATCTCATTGACAGATATTAAATGTAAGAGTTATATTATGCCAGAATGGAGTAATTTAGAAGGACAAGAAGAAAACATTCTTTCCGAGAAATGGATTTGTGCTTCACTACTGTCACCACTTTTGCTTCCCGAAAATAATAAATAAATCAAGTTTCTTAAAAAAAGAAGAAATATATATTTTTTATGTGAGTTTAAAATGTTCTACTTTTGAAAAATCATAAAAAATTAAGTTTGTTTTTCAAATTTGTTTTTCTTTAAAGATTAAAAAAAATCGAATTGTACATTATTTTTTATAAAGAAGGACTTGAAAGTGTGTGTAAATAAGAACTAAAAATTAATTAATCAAAAATATTGCAAAGGAATATAAAATTTATACAAAGCTCTCTTTTATAAATCTTGTTTTAATTGTTGATTTATACTCTAAAAGTATTGGGTATATAACATTTTAATTATAATAATTAATTCTCATTTACAGATAAAGATAAACATCAAACAGCACATCCGGTACTAGTCATCAAATTGCGAGTTCGTAAGTACAAATCTCGTGCTAATTATAATAACAAGAATAAAAAAATTATTTTCACATACTTTCGCGCACCCTGCCACGCGGGGCAGTACATTACGGAGTAAATAATTACATAATTTTAAACAGAAAATTTAGATTGTTCAGTTGACAATCAGATTATTAATGTAGTACTAATAAAACTGATTTACTGATGCGACAAATTTGCTGTCCTCTAACTTTTCAAAATCATCTTAATAGTCATAATACTGATGAAAAAACTAAACTTAACTGTTGGAATACTAATTAAAAATTGATAATTTTATATTCACGAACCATTTCTTGAATGTAACAATTCCTTTCTTTTTGTATACTTCTATTTTCCCATTATACATATTAATTAAAGTATTATGTTTTCATGTCAACTGTATTTTAAAACGTTGGTTTCACCATTTTACATAGAAACATTTAAATATCATTTACAGAGCAAGTTTAGATACTTCAATTAATTCCGAATCACCGAAGCAAGGAACATTATCTGAAAATGAAGTCCGCATCACTACTCCGTCTGCAGATTCATCAAAAACCGCAGTAAGTGATATAAATGATATCACAAAAGTAAAAACTTCAAATTCATCTGCCGGGACAGAGGATAAATCAAAGTAAGAAGTTCATAACCAAATGAAACTCCAAAAAAACATTTCAACTGTAATATAGTATTACTGTTGTTCTAAACATAATAATTTTCCAATTGACGTATATCTTTTGTAGAAAAACCACGATTGACGACAACTCTTCTGCTGCGTCTAAATCAGGGAAATCAGGACTAAAAGCAACAGGATTAGAATCACCAGCATCAAATGAAAAATGTGAATCGATACTTGGAGATTGCCTGCAAGTTATATCTACATATAATATAAAAACAAAAATAAAAAAATTATTTTTATATACTTCCGCGCACCCTGCCACGCGGGGCAGTGCATTGCGGAGTAAATAATTAAATAATTGTAAACAGAGAAATTAGATATATATAAATAATATATAAATAATAAAATATATAAATAAAATATATATATATATATATATTTACTTATTTATATATTTATTTATAAATGTTTTACATTATTTTTTGCAGAGTTCTCCCAGTATATGGTCAAAATGATCCGTCTGCTCCTTTCAGTGGAAAAATAATTTCTGAGAACTTAACGGAATTACAGGCTGCAAACTCTAATGCTTTTTTTACAAAAAGCATACTTACATCTTTGAAGTAATTATTTTATATTTATAAAACCTTAAGCTCACGTAAAAAAGAAAATCTCTTTTTGTTTCTATAGTTTTAGTTCTTTGGTATTTCTCGTTTCTGTATTTTTTATTTTAACCTAATTTTTTAAATGAATATTTTAATGAAGAAAAAGTCAGAAAATAATTGATGTTTATAAACTAGTCTGTACTTTTCTGCTACACTATCACAAAGCTATAAAATTACATAAAGAAAGTTAAAAGAAAATTGTTAAACATTTTCTTTTCGTTTTCACTGTCTAACTAAAAATAAGTAGTATGTGACGACCCTACTTTATAGTGGGGGCTCCAGAACATTATTTGAGGTTAAATAGAATTTCTCCTGACAAAGAGAAAAATTTATCTTTTCTCATTTTCAAAAAAAAAGTATTTTCTTTTACTTTCTCTTAAAATTTTATATCTAATTTTTTTTCTCAATAACCAATCTTAATTTTTGACCTTAACCAGTTCGGAAAAATTAAAAAAAAGAAAATTATTTTCTTTAATTAATTTTCCTGCTTGATCAAAAGTGAGTAGTATGTGACGACCCTATTTTTATAGTGGGGGCTCCAGAACCTCATTTAAGGTTGAACCGAGGTTTTCGTCAATAAAGAGAAAAGGTGTTTAGTTTTCTTTTTATCGATAAGAAATAATTTCTTTAATGTCAGTTTAAATTTGAAACTCAATTATCTTTCTTTTAACAATTATCTCTCTTTTATTATTTAACTTCCTTTAGTTTAATTCGATTTACCTAAGATGTTTTACAATGCCGAAGAAATATAAATGCCAAGGTAGAAACCGAAGGATAGCTAAACTGACGAATGTTAAGGATCTCGCTAAAACCGAAGCAAGAATTCTTAGTGACGATAACTTAAATAGGATTCTGGCGTCGGCCAGAGCATCCGCTAATAACAGTGAAACGCGATTAGAAAATTCCGTTAGCTCTCTGAATTCTTGGGAAGAATTTTTCAAATTCTTTGAGACATTGATTTTTTTTTCTTTCATTTTTACTTAGACTCATTCCTTTTAATATCCAATCTTTAATTGACCTTAACCAGTTCGGAAAAGTTAAGAAAAGAAAATAGTTTTCTTTAAATAATTTTCCTGTTTGATTGAAAGTGAAGAGTATGTGACGACCCTATTTTTATAGTGGGGGCTCCAGAAACTCATTTTCGGTTAAGTTAGAATTTTTCACTGATGAAAGAAGATCAATTTTGCTACACTTTCATTCTCTTTAACTTAGTTGTTTTCCTTTAAAAATTATCTCTCTTTTATTATTTAACTTCCTTTAGTTTAATGCGATTTACCTAAAATGTTTTGTGATGCCGAATAAAAATAAACGCCGCGGTGGGCGCTCTAAAGTAAAAAATTCTTCAAAAAAACCGAACCTTGTTAGACAAGTGGCGCAAGCCTCAAATAGCACAAAACCAATTGGGGCAGTGCCACTAACTAATAGGCCCAAGAGTATTAAAGATATCGAAGAAAAAGAGGAATCTTCCGTTCCTAAAATTAGTACCTTCGGCCGAAACACTTTGGTTTCTAAAAGGGAGCTTGCCGAAAAACTACATTATTTTGTAGTGTTTGACCCCAGTCTCCCACTTCACAAAGGCACGGTCACGAATAATCAAGAGTTGAGAAGACTCTCATTGACGTTAGTTCGGTCAGCTGACCTTTTGACAGATACTCGAACTCTAAAGCTAAGAGTTAGACGTATTGAAAATTATAACGACCAAAGGGTGAGACTAGTAAGAACCCTAGTTTAATTTGAACACTAGACGCGACTGTAGATTACGACAGCAACGTCACGATTTTGGATTAAGATCCCTAATGTATGACCCGGAGTCAATCCCCGAAGTAGTTCCTAAGCTTGAGCTCCGACACCCCGTTTTTGAGAAAGAGATCCCTCCGCCCCCGGGTGTTATCCCCATAGAAGTAGTTAAAATACAAAGAGCTGTAGAGAAAATTTGGAACTTAAAACGTAAAAGGGTCGACAACGAGATCCCTCCACCCCCGGGTGTTACCCCCATAGAAGTAGTTAAAATACGAAAAGCTATAGAGGAAATTTGGAACTTAAAGCGGAAAGAAATCTAAGACGAGATTTCTCCACCCCGGGAGTTATCCCAATTGAACTAGCCATAGGAGAAGAAATCTGGAAAGAAATAGGAATTAGAGACGAGCGAGACCTTACAGGGTTTTAGTTGTTTTAATGTCGGAAACATATTACCTTGTTCAGTACAATAATAAGTTTCCAATATCCGACCCAGAACTGTTAACTCGATCCGAATTGAAAAAGATTCTTCTTTCCTTCCTCGCATCAGCCCGATTAGCTTCAGTCGGACCAAGAAACAAGTTAAAAATAATAAAAATAGAAACCGTCAAGTGCGCCGTCCCTTTCCATTAGCCTCATGTTTCCTCAAAGAAGTACTATTGTTACTGGATTTACCCAGGACCAATGGACTGAATTAGCAGAAGGGATAGATGCTATTGGAGGGGAATATAGTAGCCTTATGTCAGAAAACTCTAGTTTGAAAAATAGGGTAAATGATTTAGAATCGCGGGTAGACTCACTGGTGGAAACTTTAACCACACTTTCGCAAGCAACATTCGCCAATTCCATGTTAGTTTCTCACCTAGAAAAGAAAGCCCGTAAAATGAACAAGGTTATGAGTACTCTAACAAAAAGGTTAGAAGAATTAAAGATTGAATAAATTCAAAATGACCCCCGAATGGAAAAATACCCTTTTTTAATAATTCTGCCGAACACATTCAAGAAGTTAGAAGATCCTTAACATTCTACTCCTTTGAAATCGGTAACCTGCTAGAAGGGAATTCCCTTCTTCGTTCTAAAATTAAATCTTTGGAAGACAGAGTCGAACTATTGGATTCACTAGTAAGACAAGAAAAACTCCGGTACATAGCACTCACTAAAGATGCAAGGGAACTAGACTTATTATTGCAGAATCTAAAGCTCTGACTAGCTGTAATTAGTAAGATTTAACAAAGAAATGAAATCCTGATAATTTACCGCCATATAATTTGAACCTGATAAAAGGAAGAGAATCGGAAAATTACAAAAATCTCGATCTGAATGAAAAATGAGTTTGCAATCTCCCTATAACTCGATAGCAATTAAAGCCACAGGAAAAACAAACGGCCGGTTTATCGTTAATTTTTCGGAAGTGAATAAGAATTACGCTGACAGACAAAATTTGCGAATCAGAATTAGGGATTTCTTTTCGAAGTTAAACCGAGGTAGCAAGTAACAGGAATAATCCGCGGTGGCGACACAGCACGCGAATTCTGAAAAAAAATAAATATGCCAAGCAATTTCTTCTTGCCTTAATTAAGGCCATTGTAAGTATTATAATCTTGACTAACATAAATAACTAAACATGTCCACAACCGGTGGTGGTGGAAACCCGAATCCTAATGGATCTATCCATATAGGAGGGGAAATGCCAAACGTAGGACCTCTTCCCGTGCCGCTAGATAACACAAATAATGTTGTTTCAGTACTTGAACAAATGTCGGTACAAACGAATTCTAGCAACATCCCTTTGTTTGACGGTCGTCAACCCCCTCTTAAAGATTTTCTACAGGAAATAGAAAACAGCGCCGCGTTCATTCCCGAAGTATCAGAGCCTGGTTTCCTCAAAGCTGTTTTGAGCAAACTCAGAGGCCCAGCGCGAGACAGTGTTCGTGGGTTACGTTTTGACGGAATAAACGACCTCGTGGAACATTTGAGAAAGCGATTTGCCTCCTCGAAAAAGTACCAGTGGTACTTGGACAATATAATGAGCATTAGGCTTAAGCAAACCGAAACGGTAAGTGACTACCATGATAGGTTGAGAGGACTCGTAAGTGGTGCAAGACATGCGCTGGAATTAAAATATAATAAAGCGTATCGCGAAGTAGTTCGAAACGAAGTTGGTGTGAACGAACGAGGACATGAAATTTCCGAAAGTGAAATAATAATGCAACCAGTCGTCGAAAACGCGTTCCGTGCATTTGTTAGGGGCTTACCTGAGGACATGTCAACCTTCGTTGACACGCGCAACCCCAGAAGTCTGGATGAGGCCTATGAGCATGCCCTTTACGCAGAAGAGCGTCGTAATTACACAGAGAAGACTAGGGCGTCCTCCTACCATATCACCCGAGCGGATGATAGAACCCGATCCCCTAGCTCGTACAGTCGTCAAGTAGAAGGGCATGTTTCTATAGAAAAGAAAAGGATCGACAGCGATAGGGAAAACAGTGGCCCTAGGCCTAGCAGAAACCAACCCAGTGGGGTGATGCAATTCACTCCGGAACAATTAGCGGCTTTCTATAAGTCAATGATGCCATCGTTTGCTAACCCAATGGCCTACGCGCCCCTTACCCAACCTATGCCGTATCCACAGCCCACGACGTACGCTGCACCCTACGCACCGGTACAAACCCAACAACAGTACCAACAATATAGGGCACCGGTACAAGGTTACAGACCAAGCAATACACCGCCCCGCTCGGCTTCACCGGGCCTACAGACAAATCCGAGTTTCCAAAAACCAGATTTAAACTTCCAACAGACTCGACGCTCCGACGCGGCCCCGAGTCCGACCCCGCAGCGTCAGAGGTCCGTCCACTTTGCTCCGGATCAAGTTGGGTCCGTAGAGCAAAGTCAAGGGGAGAGGACTCCCCAGTAGTTCAACTGGATGCGCCCGAGTTTAGACAAACGAAGGTGAATTTCCTAGTTGACCCCGGTTCTGACACAAATTTAATTAAAGCCAGCATTTTAAAACCCGAGCTCACACTTGATCGAAGCAAGTGCACTGAGATTACGGGCATTACCAATCATTCGGTTCAAACATTGGGAACTGTCGAGGTTACAGCTCTCAATGTTCCGATTGAATTTCAAGTTGTAAAAAGTAGCTTTTCGATCTCAACATCTGGAATACTGGGAAGGCCTTTCTTGCGTCAGGAACAAGCTCAACTTTCCTTTAGACATAATGCTCTTGTCACCATTACAAATCCAGTAACACCTATTCCGTTTGTGGACCGTGAGTCACTGGAAGCTAGAGAAAAGTTGAGACCTCAAATTAAACCATTCGCAAGAATATTAAGAATTAAGGCTCGAACCAGAAAACCAATAGCGATTGATGTGCTCAACCCAGAGCTAAAGGAAGGTTATCTCCCACGCGTGCAGGCCCCAGAAGGTGTTTACCTGGGAGAAGCCCTAGTTTCGAGTAAAGAGGGTATATGCCATGCGATGGCAATTAACACCTGCACACCTAACACAACACCTAACACTGCAACAAATTGCAGAAGGTCACGGACATGGGAGTTTCTGATAGGGTCCGTAAGGTCAAGGAATCCCTACACACCTCTCATTTGACCCCAGAGTGTAAAGAAATGGTAGATCGATGGGCGGAAGACTATTCTGACATATTCCACCTAAATGGAGAGATGCTCACCTGTACACACTTGGTACAGCATAGAATTCCGACCATCGACGACCAGGTGATCCGAAAAAAACAATATAGGTCCCCTAACGAGGCTTTGGAGCAAATAGATGCGCAGCTCCTAAAACAATTCGATAGTGGGATAATAGGTCACTCTAATTCTGATTATAACTCACCACTTCTAATCGTACCGAAAAAGCTCGACGCCTCAGGGGAAAAGAAGTGGAGGGTTGTAATCGATTATAGGGCCCTGAATGAGAAGGTAATTGGGGACGCTTTTCCATTGCCAAATATTAGCGGAATTTTTGATCGCTTGGGAAAAGCCAGGTTCTTTACCGTATTTGATTTAGCAAGCGGATTTCACCAAGTCGAAACACACCCCGATGACCGACATAAAACGGCATTCTCCACGAGAAACGGTCACTACGAGTATCGCAGAATGCCCATGGGCATAAAGAACGCTCCTCCCACTTTCCAACGATTACTTAATGGTGTACTGAGTAGCATGCTCGATACAGAGGCATTTGTCTATTTGGACGACATTATTATTTATTCGGACACACTTGAAGAGCATGATGTAAGAGCCCGGCGGCTTCTTACTAAACTTCGGGAAGCAAATCTAAAACTTCAACCTGACGAGTGTGAGTTTTTGAAAACAGAAGTGGCGTATCTTGGGCACATTATTAGCGGAAATGGCGTCAAGCCTAACCCCAACAAAATCGAAGCCATTAAAAACTTCCCTAAACCTAAGACTCAAAAAGACATTATAAGTTTCCTAGGGCTATCCGGATATTATCGCCGTTTTATCAAGGACTACGCTAAATTAGCCAAACTCCTATCGGAGTTGTTGAAGAAGGACGTAAAGTGGGAATGGGGTGAGTCACAGTGTAAAAGCTTTTTAAGACTAAGAAAATACTTGTGTCGCAAACCTATTCTGCAATATCCAGATTTCCAACAAGGATTCAAGTTAACCACTGACGCCTCAGAATACGCCGTAGGGGCAATGCTAACTCAAGAAGTAGACGGCATAGATTTACCTGTGAGCTATTTCTCAAAGGTCCTTAATAAAAACGAACTAAACTATCCCAAAGCTGAAAGAGAATGTTTGGCGGTATTACACGCTGTAAAACATTTTCGACCTTATCTGTATGGTCGGGAATTCACACTAGCGTGTGATTTTGAACCCATTCATTGGATGTCTTACATTGATAATCCTGGAGCAAGGCTCTCAAGATGGAGGCTGAGGCTTCAGGATTACCAATATAAGTTTGAGTATAAACCGGGTAAAATAAATCGGATTGTGCAGGCCCTATCAAACAATCCCGTGGAAGAGAAGGTGACCAAAAACGATCAGTGTTCTGACGCGTGTTCCGAGTCGGACTGGACCGATTCGTCACTAGACAAAGCTGCAGATACCGAAATCGATGTCCCTAAAAATGACTCTACTCGAAAAACCCCACCACTCCGTGCATTGCCTATCAAGAACAATAAAAAGGATAGTGCGGGAGAGGATTCTAAGAGTGTTAACCCCTCCCAACCAAGCTCTTCTTCCACAAGGCCTCATACTAGATCAGCTTCTCAATCAGATAAGAGGACCATTTTTAAACCTAATCCAACATTCAAATTACCTGCAGCCCCGTCAAAGGCTCCTACAACAAAACCAGGACAGCCGGCAGCGAGCCTCCAACCTAGAATTCCTACGCGAAGGGTAACATCCCCTGGACCTTTGAATTTCAAACCTACATCGATCTTGAAAGGACCAAAGGGAGCCGCATCAAACAACCGACCCATGAGGATAAATGCCGACAACTTCCAGCCCCCTGGTCCATCTTCGAGATCTGAACCTCCACCCCGACGACCAGGAAGGCCTAAAGGCTCTACCTACCCAAAGGAATCCGACAGAGAGGAGCCTTATCTGCCTCCTGCAGCAGTAAGTTCAATCGACCCTAATGTCAGCTGCGTAGCCAAAAGATTGAGAAAAAGAACGACCTCTGCTGTCCAACCTTCAAAAGATTCAGCACTCTCCAGTTCTTCTTCGGAGGAACGACTGTCCACCAGCGAAAGTGAAGAAGATTCTGACCCTCCAGTGTTTCGAAAAGACCATAGTGCTTTCCCCAGTGTTCCGATATGCACAACCCCCAAACAATCTTGTGCCACCGGAAGTGACCCCAATTTCCCCGAAACTTCGGCCCCCCTGTTTCCCTTGTCGAATTAACCCTACACAGACGTTTACGTAGATGGCGCGTGTGGAGATAATGGTGGAACGAGGCCCAAAGCAGGCATAGGAGTATGGTTCAGACCTGACCACCCCCTTAATGTGTCGCGAAGATACGGAGGACGACAAACCAACAACGCTTCAGAAATCGAAGCGGCTACAGTGGCAATCCATCAGGCAAAGAAAGCTGGGATCAGAAAACTTAGAATTAAAACTGATTCTAAAGTTCTTGTTCAAGGCATAAAGGAATGGGTTCCAAAATGGCAAAAGAACGACTGGAAGACGAACGACAACAAACCCGTCAAGAACCAAAAGGCCTGCGAACGATTGATAAAAGCCTTAAAACATGTTGACGTTATTTGGGAGCATGTACAAGGGCATGATGGTATTGAAGGTAATGAGAACGCAGATCGCCTCGCCAGAGACGGTGCGCTCCTCGAGCCACCTTCAGAATCGAGCTCTTCCTCTAAATCAGCTGTAGAAGAACCGGAAGAAGAACAAGCTCCAGAAAATATAGTGATCAGCGTCCTGTCACGTCCTGTTAGCAGCGAAGAAAGTTCGGACTCCATTAGTGATAAAGACCAACGGAAACAGAATCACCCCTACATTGACCTCGACAAATCAGTCCAAAAATTTGAGGAATCCCTGGCCAAAAGAGGTGTCAACCCATCGGACCTCACCAATCAAACCTTGGTTTGGGATCATGAAGGAATGGACACAACACATCGGAAGCCACATGTCTCAGAAGGTGAGAGCGATGAAAAATATTTGGAATTTCTGAAAGATTTAGACCCTTGTCAAGACTACGACGACGATGCTTTCGGAAAAAGAGTCCACGATTTTCTGAAAAACTACGACCAAAGTAGACAAAAGAAAGAAGAGGAAGAAGTAGAACAACCTGTCGCCGGAACAGATGTAACATCCCCTGGTCCTGAAGCAACCACAGAAGTGTTCTCTTTTAGCCCAAATAGACCACCATCCAGAAGAAGTATTGTGCGATTTAAAGAAATCCCTGAAGTCTTTATAGATCCTGAGGAAGATGTATCGTTTTCAAAAAGTCCATCAATCTCAACACTAGGATTTCTGTCCGCCCCAGATGCACAATCGACTCCATACACTCACCACCAAGAACGAGACACCCCGTTTTGAAAAAAAAACAAGGAAAAGAAAAGGAAACATTTTGCCATGCCGATTACAATCACGGAATTCCAATCGTAAAGATACAGTGAAGTGCGCGGCACCAATGAGCCCCTTTTTGAACCTAAAAATTCCCCACTGTGACCCCTCGACCCCATCCTCGGCGTCTGAAACGTCCGATGATGAAAAATCCGCAAGTAGAGGACAACAACTAACAAACATTGATAACAAATGGACAGAACCACTGACTTACAAACGAGACAATTATGCCCATTTTATCTCGGAAGACTGTGAGCCTATCGATTCCATTTCAAAACTGTTAATAGCAACGGAAAAAATAGACATGCAGGACATTCGAGACAGTAAACCCATAAAAGGACAAGTTAATCTTACTCTTTGTGGGAAATATAGGATATATTCAATCGTAATCGAAAAGCGGTATTCGGACGAGTTAGATTGGAGGGATGTTACCGAAGGTTTGAAAAATTTAAAATACGCCCTCACGCTAGACAATCAAAATCACTGCCGTATGGCAAATACCGGAGACCTCTTAGGTTCTCTCCCACAAAACAAAATGGCGGAACTAGTAGCAGGAATATTCCGCGGTGGCGATATAAAAATCACCTTGTGCCACGGAAGAATCCAAGTTCCTCCTTTAGAATTGCGACCCAAGATAATATCAGAATTCCACAGTAGCCTTATAGGAGGTCATAAAGGCATTACGAAAACGTACCGTAGAATACGCGAACGATTCTACTGGCCGAGACTGCGAGACGAAGTTACAGAGTTTATTCGACAATGTAAAAGTTGTTTCGAGAATAAACTGGCTAGGGCCCGTACGAGAGAACCTATGATCATAACGGATACCAGATATAAAAACCACCACCATCGCCCATGCACTAGCAACAAATCTTTTTGCCACGTTCGGAGCACCCAGATGTGTGCTCACGGATAGAGGCGGAAGCTTTGTAAGCTCCTTAATGCGGAAACTTGAAGGGATATTTGGTGTCAAACAGCTTACAACGAGTTTGGTCATATGGCCAGAATTCCAAGTTCCTTTCCACAGGGACCAGAACTGGAAACCAACGGGTCATACTTGAGAGATCTTGTCACCCGAATGACCAAGCTTCAAAATCTAGCGGCTGGAACCTTAAGAAGGGCGAAATGTCGTTCTAAAGAATTCTATGATCGCAAAGCACGACCTACGAGTGTTAAGATTGGAGACCAGGTATATACCTACAAGGAGGTAAGAACAAATAAGTTTGACAACAAAGCAAGTGGTCCGTACACAGTAGTAGACATTACTCAGAATAATAATGTCATTTTAGAAAATGAAAAAGGCTATAGGTTCGCCAAACATAAAGATAAGATATTGGTTACTCATTTGTAGCCAATGCCTCTCTAAACCGACATTAACATTTAGTTCATTTTAGGAAAGGAGGAGATTAAGATGAAAGAGATGACTGTTTTGTTCCTGACGTGCCTAACCCATGTCTTAGTTCCAATCGCAGTCCATGGATACGACGTACCCCAAGGAATCTCCGATGGGCAGCAGTTTCAAATTACCCCGCTGCCTATTAGTTCTGGGATATACTACGAGCACCTGGGAGCTGTTCGGAGATCCGTAACGAATTGGAGGGTCACCATCTTCCTGGATATGGGCAGGCAACACAAATATCTCGACGACTTAAAGACCCGCATGGAAAAGCTGAAGCGCCATTGTGTATCTGAAAAGGATTGGTGCCATGACTTTGTGACATTTCATCCTTGGGAGGACAAATGGGAAATGGCCTCTGATCTACAGGAGCAGTTTCAAACCCAAGTTATGGAGTTAGAAAATAACAAGAGAGCATCGCCAAGGACTATGGCGTCTCAACTGCGGCTAAGGCGAAGCGTGCCTTTATTAGGATTCCTGGGAAAAATCGCTGGACCCATTGCAGGTGTTCTAAACTACGAGGACGGAGAAAGGTATGACGCCATCATCCAGGATTTGAACGCCGCTCAAGCCAATCTGTCCCATTTGGTCGGGCGTCAAACCCATGTTGTCAGATCACAGCTCGATACCCTCCACGCCCAGGTCGAAAAGCATGGTACCTTGATAAAAAACATTAATCAGAAGTTGAATACACTAATCGAAAATCAAGAAAACGTATCAGCCATAAAAGTAGCATTGGAAAAAAGAGATGTTTTATTTAACCTACTGGGAGCTTTAAAGACAGGATTGGACCATAATATTAAAACTACACAAACCATGTTAGACGCAGTCCATGAGGCCAGGCAAGGGAAATTACATCTCGGGCTAATCTCGTCTAAACAGCTGGAGCCTATCTTGCGTGATATTCAGGATCATCTCATGGATATACAATTTCCACTTCCCGGACCTTCAGTCAGCATAGACGAATTGATACGGATATCCACGGTTACCATCCTTTGTGTTACATCAAGACAAAATATAATTACCTTGTCATTGATGAGGAGCAGCACACCTATCTCCTACTAACGGAACAGGATTGGAAATCCTGTAAATCAACAACAACGTACCATGCCTGCTTGAGTGGAATTCCAATCTACAATCTGAAAGAGAGACCAATCTGCGAATCTTCGCTCCTAATCAACACTTGAATCTAAAAGGAATTGTCCCCAATAATTTCTAATTACGGTTATTTACTGACCCCTACTGACGACAGTCAAGAAAAAGATATACTCGATTCAAAGTTCTCCACTTTTGAAACAAATTCCCAGACTCTGGACGAACTGGAGAGACAGCTAGAGGATTTTGCCATCAACCGACATGTACGAGAGAATAGACAATTTCTCGTTTATGGATCCTACGTGGGAGTCTCCCTATTGTGTGCGATCCTTCTTCTTTGCTGTTGTCGCCTGCCTCTGAAGCCGATAATATCCAAATTAGTCGGTTTCATACCAAAAGGATCAAGAACAGATCGTGTAGAAGTTTCAAGGAGAAGCAGAAGGATCAGCCTGCCGGAAATTAGAACTACTGACACCAGAGAACCGACATCTTCAAGGACAACTCAAGGGTCAGAAGAGTTATACTCTGACATCGAGAAAGGAGATAAGTCTGCTACGACCGAAGATTTATCATCACCGAAGATAAGATGACTGACCGTACCTGAACCAAGACGATACTCCAAAAACTTACTGCAGCTCAAGGAAACGAATACGGAAACCAGCACCCAGTCCACAGGATTTCCGTCCACTACACTGAAGACCATCGCGAAAATGCGAATCCAACTACCAACACAGAAGCTCCAACCGGTATAAAGTCAATTCTATCTATGGCTGTCATTCATGACTTATAAAATCTCTAATCCAGGAATTTAACTAGGAATTAAAAAAAAACAGGATTGTGTTAAAATTTTTCTAAATTTATTCTTTTCACTTTCAAAGGACAATTGCCACTATTAAAAAAAAAAATTTTTGTAATAAAAACATCATATAGAGTAATTACCTCAAAAAAAAATATATATGTAAAGTACAATTAAAAATATATTTTACAAGATTACAAAAAAAAGAAAGAAGGGAACTAATATACCTACATAAACTATTACTAATATTCTATTGTTAATTCACTTTCTTATCCTATTTCCTAAACTACATGGACATGCTCAGAATATCGTAGTCGGGCCCTCCTTCGTAGCTCCCGACGAGCCTGCCGCCCCTCCGCCAACCCACGATGCCCCATCGTCTCCCAGGCCTCGTCAACAGGGACATTGTAGCACTAAAATGAAAAGAAAACCCTTCTATCATAAACAAGTTCTCTAATACAAATTCTTCTAAAAAATTGTCTTTATTTCTTTTACCAATTACCAGCGGAACCGGAAACAAATCATTTCCCCTTCCATGGGAAAAAACTCCTGTATAAAGGAGAGGAAATACTCCTCTCGCACGGCATAGGCCCCAAAGCATGGCGGTGCTCGGGCCAAAAGCTCTTTCAGGGGACTAAAAGAAAAAAAAAAGGAGAAAGGAATTTTTTTTTATAAAATATTCGTATAATAAAACTTACATTTCTACCTCCTCGAGGCATTCGAACTCCCCACCCACCATGATTTTGGTATGAGCGTCCGCACTCTTGAGCATTCCTGGGTCTCGGAAAGAGCTCTAAAAAAGAATTGATTATTAAAAGGAAAAAGAGAAAGAATAATAATATTCTTGACGCCAGATCATCCTCGAGTATCTGGTGGGAGGACTATTCTGCAGAAGCTCCTCGCTTAGGTCCCACCCCAGCGTAGGATCTTCTCTGGCGGGCGCCAGAACCCAAGGACCATATTCCATTCCAATTCTAAAAAAATATATATATATAATTAGAAGAGTGTAACCGGTGTACAATTAAAATATTAAAACACTTAGAAATCTGTTTATTGCTGCTCAATTTAAGCAAAGTTATTCTAACAGAATTTAACGTTTTCCCGATGTCTTGCAGGGAAATGCAAACTACGCATGTTGTGATTTAGATTATTATTTAATATTCAAATATGTTAATTTCCTACTTACTTGTCAATCAATTTAACAAAATTAATTTTAACTCAGTTTATTTTAGTTCGTTAACCTTAATTAAAGTCAATGTTGTCCAGTTTAGTTTAGGCTAAATTGTTTAATCTATTTAGTTTAGTTATTTTAGTTAGTTTGATTTATATTAGTTAGTTAGTAAATTTAATTTAATTATTTTGATTTAATTTCACTAACTAGATTCAATTTATTTTAATCACTGTAAGCTATTTTAATTTTGCTTGGTTTGAAACTTAACTAACCTAATTTGACTTGATTAGCCTGATTTAACTTAGTTGGTTTAATTTATAGTATAGTCAGCATAGTTATTCAAATTAATTCAGTCCAGTTCAGTCAAACTCATTCTATTTATTTTAGTTAGTTAAACTTAATTGGGGTTAGTTCATCTAACTCTAGTTTGGTTAGTTTGATCAATTTACTTTAATTTAACTAGGTTAGTTTGTTTAGTTGTACTCGATATTGTTTAATTAGTTGAATTTAATTTAGTTCTGACAAGTTTATTTTAGTTTAGTTCACTTTAATTTAATTGGACTATTTAGTTCAGTTATTTAGATTATAATTATTTAAGCTTAATTAGTTTAGCTTAAGTAAAGTTAATTCAGTTGTTTAGTTTAATCAAGTCTAATTTAGTTTTGTTCATCTTGATTGATTAAAATTAACTTAGTATAGCTTGGTTAGGAAATTTTTACCCCATTAAAAAAAAAGTAAAAATTTTCTAAGTCCAAACAAAAATAAAATTTTTTTTGGTCAAAATTTTAATGTTTACAATGATTGTAAACATCGTAAAACGTGTTTTGACAAAAACACTATTTACACTTTTCAAAAATTTTTACCCCATCAAAAAGTAAAATTTTCTAAGTCCAAACAAAAATAAAAATTTTTTACCTTGAAGGGTTCTGTAACCCGTTGAGAAGCCGCATCGCCTCAATGGAAGTTTCCATTTTTATTAAATAATTCTGAGTTTTAACAGCACTTGTTTCCGCACTCTCACTATCGTCTTCTCCATTTTTCAAAGTGAAATATTTTAAGAAAAAGTCCCTTCTGAGACCACCTTGCCCCTCCTCAGGAAGAGCTCTGTAAACTATACAGGCCTTCGAAAAGGCCTGACTCCCGAAAGGATTTATTTTCTCCCCATTATCCCCTACTTTCTTGTTCATTCCTACTAAAATTTCCCTTATATTCCCTACTTCTAGTCTCTCCATCATCATCCTCAACCTGGAAACCTCTTTTCCGAAACTATCTGTTTCACTGTTCACTTCACCCTTGTTCTTCTCACTATTGTTCACTTTACTCCTGTCCATTATACCTTTATTCTCACTACTACTTTCCAATTTTCCACTTAACTTTTCCATTTTGAAGAATACAAAAAAAACTGTTTTTTTGCGAGGTAATTAGCTTCCCGGTTGTCACTAAACTGATTTGCAGGCACCTGCGTCTGGATCTCGATGACGCGACGTTGGCCCCTTATCACTGTAATCCTATGCCATACCATCGGATTACAGTGGTAAGATTGTGCTATGAGAAAACATTGTAACTCATAGAACATTTAAATAAGCTTCACAGTAAGGCTCCAAAATTCGAATAAAGAGCAAGAATAAAGAAAATCTATTTTCCTGAAAATCATAAAACTACTACATGCACCCAAATTCGTTTCCATCGCGGCAAGTTTTCGGGAACGAACACGGAAAATCCTTGGTGGGTTGTTACGGTATAACCTCACAGTTAAAACAAAATAAGAAAAAAAAATTATTAAAATTTAAAATTATTTTAATTTGAATAATTCCATAAAAGGTTTTCGCGAGTAAAATATTTGAAAGGTGATATCCTCGAGTATCACCAAGCACAAGCTGCGTCAGCATCGCATCGGAAACGAAGTTGGCTAATTTGTGTACATTTCCTTATAACTAATGAAAGGTTAGTTTATAATAAATTTTATGAATTTCAGGAAACAACCTAATACTGCTTTAAATTATCGCCTACAATGTTAATAATTAAAACAAAACAAAAATTTATTACGAATAATACAATTTGTGTAATTAAATATTAATAATAACAATTCTAAATGGGCGCAATGAGATGCAGCACCAAACGAATGTTATTTACATAAACTAAAAGAATTAATTTTTTTTATCTCATCAAAACACTCTAAATTTCCCCGAAATTGTTCACGTTCAATTTCAGCCGACGTAAAATGTAAAATAGAGAAACAGTGTGCATTTTCTCCTTAAAATATTGGACAAGATCTGTCAAAAGTAGTCAAATCGGAATGGTAACTATTTAAAAGTAATAATAAACATTGCAGCAACATTCCCAATTTGAAAAACTACGAACGGCAATGTTGCGAATGTTGCGACCCATAAAACGAAACTTGCGGCATCTGCCTGAACAGTTTCCGCTGGGCCGCAATATTCCCAATTTGAAAAACTACGAACGGCAATGTTGCGAATGTTGCGACCCATAAAACGAAACTTGCGGCATCTGCCTGAACAGTTTCCGCTGGGCCGCAATATTCCCAATTTGAAAAACTACGAACGGCAATGTTGCGAATGTTGCGACCCATAAAACGAAACTTGCGGCATCTGCCTGAACAGTTTCCGCTGGGCCGCAATATTCCCAATTTGAAAAACTACGAACGGCAATGTTGCAAATGTTGCGACCCATAAAACGAAGCTTGCGGCATCTGCCTGAACAGTTTCCGCTGGGTCGCAACATTCCCAATTAAAAATTAATGTGCAATAACGTCGTAAAACATTTAAAATGGATGCCGGATTGAATGTTGAGTGCGTGGGTTATGTATACGCATTGTTGTGATGAAAATTTAATTCAAGAAGGTCTCACTGTAATTTCGTAATCGTGATCCGCAAACCTGTGTAAAACTAATATGTTGACAAAATAACTAAAAGGGTATAAAAAAAGAGAAATCCTGAAAGTATATAATACAAAGATAAATTTAAAAAAAATTATCATTAAAAAAAATCAAACACGAAACAGTGTAAATGAAATGAAAAGAATTTATTTTATAAAATAAATTAGTAAATTGAATTAAAGGTAAAGAAATAAAATAATATGTAATTATATCGCTTAGACCTACACATCTTTGGACGGCTGTGGCAATGCGCACACACACATACGAACTCCTTGGGACAATGCTAACTGTGGTGACACGCACACAAGCGTACTATGCATAGTACATACCACTCATACATAGTTGGTCTCTACTCGTTGCTTCTTCTCCTTCGTTGCATCCTTCCCTCTTCCCCTGGGCCCTATGTGCTTGCCAAACAAACGCACGTGCGATGATTCAAGCTGGATATTATTTCTTTTAAAGCATAACGAAATAAATTAAAATTATTTTATTTCAGAAAAATTATTTGCAGAATTAAAAATTAAAAGATGTTTCTGGAATTGCCAAAATAATTGCAACAGAAACATTATCATGAACATTATTGCATTGTTACTGATAAATAATTTTAATAAATTATTTATAACAATAATAGCAATAAACAAAAAAAATATTCTTAATAAATAAATTTTTCTCATCTTCTTTTTTTTACTTTCCACAAGTTCATGATTGGAATTATTGGAAATAATAATTCCTCAAAAAGTATCATATTTCTGCAAACTAATTCCTGGTCTTACGCCTTGCGCAAGAATTCCAAAGTCAGCAAAAATCGCATCGACCAATGGCCCTAAAGTTCCTATCCCACTTCTACTCCCACAAACCACCTCTTCTACCCCAAAATCTTCCCCCAGATTTAGAAGCAAGGAGTAGAGGCTTATAATGAATTTTCAAAATTCGCAGTACAACTTTCGCTCTCTTAGTAAGCTCCTCGTGGAGGCATCAACGGATTGCGAAACGCCGGGACGCGCCCGTCAGTTAATCGACCCCCAATTTGACAGACCACTACGAGATAGTGTCTAACTTTGGGACTGACGAAAATAAATATTAGGTAAAAGCTTCACATTAGTGAAGCCTGAACCAAATTAATTATTTTCGCCGTCTTGAAATTTGAAAAAAGAATAAAAATAAAAATTCTGAATTGTGTTAATAATTAAAATCACGTAAAACTAAAATTAAATTCACAGACTAAATTTGAGCAAGTAAATACCTAAACTCAGTGCATAAGTGCGTGCCTAGTTTAAATTTTTCTTCCCTCGAAACGTGGGTTTGTTTGTGCGTGTGTGGTGCTTAGGCCGTTCAAATTTGAGAGGCCTAGCGGTAGAGGAAACTTTTGCCCGCCGAGCATCTCAAAACTCAGCGGTAGGATTAGGTTGCTGTAGGACTAATTTCTAAAAGGAGATCGAGTGAGTAATTGTATCGCTCCATTTTTATAACTTTATCTTTGTAACTTTTCTGTAATCTCTTCTGTTAAAAATTATAATAAATACTGAGTTCTCATTTCAAAATTTCTTCCTTCTTATTGTCTTATAATTTTTCCTTTTAGTGATAAATTCTTAAACCATTTAATTTAAAAAAATTCAAAACGAAGTTGCTTGGCAAATACTTTTAAAAGAGAATAACGAACCCATACAATAAAAACAGAGCCATTCGGCTCTGGCAGCTTGGTTCCTCCGGCGAACCTCCGCAGGCGCGTGGTAGACTGTCTCTCAAACTGTCCAGTTAAAATTCTCTATATTTTAAAATTTTGATTTCCTAAATTTATTTTGGATTTTAAATAATTTATTATATAATTATTTTTCGGTTCGTAACATTAAGATAATTTTTTTTTTATGTTTAATAATTTTAAGAATAAATATGCTCAAGAAGCATTGCACAGTCACGCGTGCGACATTCACGCTGTGTGTCCGTTATGCGCCGCATATGAGGACGCAGCTGTGTGCTCAAATGAAGTCACTCCGCGTAGGTTAATTAGCATGCATGCGAGCGATATGTCTATCATTGTACGCGCATTTTGCTATCTGGGGGTTGAACATGGGTGTAAGGGTTGAGCCACTGTAGAACATCAATGAAATATTTGGGTAATGGTTCAACCCTTACGACACCGCCTGGCTCAACGCTACCTCACGCGTCGTTTTGCGACATACCACACAGAACACAAACGCGTCACACAAAACCCCAAATTTCTATTCACATTTTCGTATAACATCTTAATAAACAATTTCAATAAATTTACTTTGTCTTTGGCATATTTCTTTTACATTTACTTCTATTTTTTGACACCACAAAAAAGTTTCTGTTGAGCGTATAACATTGACTCGCAAAAAACAAAAGTATACGTTCGTATACTTGACTGAAACTCATGTGAAAAGTTGACTGGCATTAGTAGCAAGAATTTAAGTACAAAAACAGATGGCGCTAGTGTGATAAAACAAAATAAAAGCGATGGTTCAACCCTAACACCTGTCCAACCCTAACAGCACTCCCCTATATTAAAATCTTTGCTTGAAGTATATGTCTAACTTTAATCGAAAATGTATTATGATTGTTATCTTATACATAAATTTTAATTAAATCTTTATAAAAAGTTACATTTAATATAGAAGTGATTAAAGTATTTTGACCCTCCACTTCGTAATTTTTTCTACATGGTGTTTTTTTGTTTCGTGTATTTTCGGTTATTTACGGAAAGTAAAAGGATATTTTCCTGTCAACATTTGTTCATATTTTTCTTTTTCAGTTCTGAGACTTCTTTCGCTTACGTTATTATTTCAAATGTCAGTTAAAAATATTGCGTATATGAGACGTTATTTCCCAAACGTCCCAGCCCAAATTTGAAATTCTCGCGATTGGCTTGCTTTTTGGGAAATTGTTGTCCTATATGAAATTAATAAATTTGTAAAATATTAGTAAAAATTGTAAAAATTGTTAGAAAGTAGATGAAAAATGCTTTAAATTCATTATAAATACATTAAAATTGATAGTTTTATAAAAGTTATATGGTTTTGAAAATGACAGTGTTACTAAAAATGTTAAAAGTTTTACCCCCACTACTTTCTACAATTTTTTTTTAAAGCGCTAATATTTTACAAATTTATTAATTTCATATAGGACAACAATTTCCCAATAAAATCAAGCCAAATGCAAGACTTTCAAATTTGGGACGGGACGTTTGGGAAATAACATCTCCTATGTATATTCAAGTCTTATTTTCGAAAGAATATTTAAACTTTAATAAGTGTACAATATTACCAGAGTTTTAATGTAAAAGTGTATATATATATATATATATATATATATATATATATATATTTAAAATTGCTGAAAAATTAGTTTTATATTGTGAATTATTGAATTTAAACTACAAATTGAAAGAGTAATATTATTCAAAGTGTAGTCTCCATTCATTTCAGCTAAGAATAACAGTCTTTGCAGAAACTATATTTTTGTTTGTGAAGTAAAGTGTGTGAATTATGAATTTTGTGACAATAGTTTAAATTATAAAAATTAAAATGTATTACTAAACCATTTTTCTTTACAATACAAAATTGAATATGTTAAAAACAACATGATTTATGTATGTACAAAATAAATTTTACATTATTATTAATATAAATATGTTTTTATTATTTTCAAAGTGGACCAAATTAATTTTTAATTGTTATTGCAAATACTACTTAAGTAGTAGATCATGACTTGCTAATCCTAAAGTAAAAAAATAGTAACAGGTACTACATCATGTAGTGGAAATAATTAAGAAACAAAGTAATTTTATTAAATATCGTAGTAAAACTGACCCATTAGCTTTGTATGTTCTACTGCACTTTTTAGTAAGAGTTACCAAAAAGCGTAGTATTTTATACTATTCATCGTAGTGGAATTAAAAGAACGGCGTAGCATGTTTTACTACGCTACTTACTGAGACTCACCAAACTTATTGCCACAATGCACAGTAGTATATGACACTACGTTGCTTAGTGCTCCCATATTTTACTACGCAAAATAGTAAGACTAACTATTTATTCGGTTATTCTAACTATTTTTTTTCCTCCATATATGGAATAAGTGAAACCTCACACATAAAGAAATGAATTATATTAACTTATTGAATAAGTTAAAATATATTTCTTAATGAATTTAAATAAATAATCGGGATCAATATTATATAAAAAAATATTTATTTACTATCAACTATTTAACAATCTCTTCTCTTCTCATTATCAATCTGAAACTTATAAACATATAAATTTTTAACATTTATTTAGCTAAATCCCCAAACGGTCACCTATCCCAATATTAACCGTAAGCAATATTGCTTAACTTTGATGATCAACGAGAAACACCACAATGCGACTTAATATGTTGCCTTTTACTCAGAAAATTATTAGGTGCTACTTATAAAGAGTTAGTTTACTGTGTTCTACTCTAACCTTTTGTTCAAGATTTCTCTTATAATTCTTCGTGTAGTGCACAATTTGTATTTTGTTATTTTTTAAAATTCTTTTGACAAACTATAAGTAAAAGCCGTAATAGAATTTTAAAGTTTAATATTTCTTAATGAATGAAATATCATTGGTAGGTCGGACATAATAATTAAAATTTTCTTTTTTACAATAAGCAACCGTGAAAAATTTATTACACCATGACTCACAAAGAAAACTATTGTTTTAAGCAAATTATTAGCGCTTTTTTTGTTTTATTAATCTTACAATACTAAATTTTATTTTACGTGGAATATAAATAATGGAAATTATTATATGTAAAACTAATCTCAGATAGCAGCAACATTGCAAGATCGTGTAGCGATTAATTTTTGATTTTGCGAAAAATCACATTTGGTTTAAAAACAAATGGGCAAAGTAAATAAATATTATTTGTGGAATTGTGAAAAGGTAAAAATTTAATTACATAAGCGAGAAATGCATTTTTGTCCAAAAATCTTTTTATTTCCTTGACAACGCTATGGTTATCACCTCCAATCACATTCTCTATATTTTTCCTGTAATCTACGTGAGAAAATACGTTTCTGTACCAAATTTGAGCTCTCTAGGTGCAATTTAAGACGAAAAAAACCCATATTTTAATTTTAAAATCCATCAACTAGAACTCGAGAAATAAATTTGTTAATTTAGCAGTACGAAAAAATCCAGTTGTTAATAATTTTTACAATAAAATTTTGTTGGCTTAATATTTTTAGGGATTCTTCTTTACCATATTAAGAGTAAAAAAACTATTTTGGTTCAAAAAGAAAATTTTTTAGTTTTAGTTGATCCGTTTGAAAAATTCTGACCCATAATAATTTTAGTAAGATTCATATTAATTTTATAAAATAATAGGTAAGAATAGTATATAAATCTTATAATTTTTACATTTGTAATTGAAATGTAGAATCGATAGTACAAAATATGAATTGTTACTATTTTTATTATTCTTTTGCATACAATGAAAATGGAAAATGATTCATTTATTTAATACAAATTGAAATTTATTTGAATCCAAACTGCTTTGTTTTGATGGAAATAAGTTTAATATTTGGACTAAATAATTATAATTATTTGACACAATTTAAGGGATATAAGTCTAAATTAAAATAAATAATTATTAAGAATAATTGCATATATAATACACGTAGAAAAATGAAGTGTTGAACCAAGTATTTCGAGGACAAACTGGCTATATTTGAGGTTAAACTTTTCGCTACCATATTATATACACAGAAAAAACCCGACTCAATTTTTGTTGCCACTCATTGGGAAGTTGGTCTCTAAATGAGTAATCGACAACTTCAAGTGACTCGAAATGAGTAATCGGCAACTTCAAGTGACTCAAAATGAGTAAAATGACAATGTTCTAGTCTTTTCCCTAGAAACTCAGAATGAGTCGAAGGGGTATTATTTTATTGAAGTTTAAAATGAGTCTCATATGCAACTCATTTTGAGTTCGCTTTTTTTCTGTGTAGGAGGGTTAAATAAACACTCCGATTTCACCGGCACACACAAAAAAAATTCGAGTGCGAAGAGTGCTATATGGTAGATTCTCTTCCTTAGGGTATATCTAAAGAGAAAAACAGTCGGATCTAAAGTTTGATGCTGGTATTTTTTTATACGCCTAAAAAGGTGGTGATATCTCAGAAATTAATTTGCATGCTAAATTGACTTATTTTTGTGTCTTCAACAGACTTTTCGCATATTTTTACTATTGATCTAAATTCAGCGACTCTAATTACATAAAAATTAAATACATAGAATAAGTTAAAAATAGCGGATTTTTTAAAAAAATAGCTCGTATTTCCTTGACAATCGTTACTCAGGGGTTTTCAGGGTCACTAATTGACCGGATCTTAAAAGAGCACACGCCTGAACACACGGCCAGTCAGTTGGCCCCTGGAGAAGCAACTTTTATTATATATCAGAGCAATTATTACTACTTTGTATTGATTTTTAGTTTTATCGAAAAAGCAAACGCTATGAAACAAAATTTCAGTTACACGCATATATTCCTTTCCCATATATAAACGTAACATTACAGTAATATTATGGTTATATTAAATATCTGTCTGATGGGTAATATTATCCATTAATATTACTGTAACATGACAGTAACATTACTTTAATATTACACGCTTATGGAAAAATTTTAAAACAGTTCCTAAGCAGCACGTAAGGTTATAGTGACATCACTGTAATATTACACTGGAGATTCGTAATCTTCACTATAATATTACAGTGATCTTTCTGGAATATCAAAATGTCCACTTGGAGGTAATATTAATGGGAATATTAAGGTAATGTTACCTCACAATGTTAAGGTAATATTACACTGTAATATTAAGGTAATGTTAATATAATATACAGATAAAATTAGAATAATTTTATATTTTAGAAATAAAACATTTCACCAAGTTTGGACTTGAAACCTGAACCTTGTGTTCAGTAAGTTCAAGTAAAATTGGCTCACTTATAAGACTCTTGCTTGCTGTACACAAGGTTCAGGGTTCGAGTCCAGCTTGGTGAAATGATATTTTCTAAATTATAAAATTATTCTAATTTTATCTTAATATTACTCTGCAATATTACCTTAATAGAAAACGTAATAATTTTTCGAAAATTAACATTCATTATAATAATAAGGGACAGTATATTTAATTTAAAATTATTTATTTTAATTATGAGATCATTATTCTTACATTTCTTATTCTTATTTTGTACCAAATAAAAAAGAATTATTTCAATAAATGTTATAAATAATTTAATGTAAAACTAAAATTGCACATTTTGAAATATAGAACTTTGTGAGTATTAGCATAAATTATTATTATAACAATATATAACATTAATATATTACGATCGCTGCGTATGACAGTAGTAACGTGATCACGCACTACTTTTTCGAGCTAAAAGTTAAAAAGTAAAACTTAAAAATTTCTACAAGTAATATTTACAACATACTGAATGTAAAAAGTAATACAAAATTTAATGAAAATTACAATGACGATGTAAAAATAAAAATTCTTAATGTCTAATAAAAAAATGAAAAACTAAAACAAATTGGTTTAATTTATCTTAAGAATTAAAACATCATCTGTTTTTTGAACCAGACATACATATCTTATAGTATTTTTGCCCGCTGAAAGTAATGAAATAAAATTTTTTAATTTTTAAATTAAATTTTTTTACGTTAAATTTAAATTTAACAAAAAGAAATTATGATGTTTTAATTCTTAATATAACTTAAACCAATTTGTTGTGGTTTTTTATTTTTTTATTAGACATTTTGATTTTTACATATTAGGGGTAGTTATTTCAATTTGAAAAAATAAAGGGTGATGGAGCAATTTTGCTAATGCTTTCGAGTTGTTAAAAAAGAAATAGATAAATTGTTTGTTCTGTTTTGAATAACAATGTGGTTTTTTAATTTTTTTTACTTTAAACTTTTATTTTGTAAATTTGAGGGTAGGATTTAAAAAAACAGAGGGGGATGGAGTAATTTTAACATTGCTTTTAAGTTGTTAAAAGAGAAGTACATAAATTTATTGTTGTATTTTGAAAACCAATGTGGTTTTTCATTGTTTTTATATTAAAATTATGAATTTTTACATATTAGGGGTAGTTTTTAAACACATTATATAAAAACATTTTATAAAAACACACTGGATGATAAAGTGATTTTGATATTGCTTTTGAAATGTTGAAAAAGAAGTACATAAATTTATTTTGTTGTTTTGAAAACCAATGTGGGTTTTTCTATTATAATTTTGAATTTTTACACTTTAGATGTAGTTTTTTCGATTTAATAAAAATAAAGGGTGTTTAAGCAATGTTGACATTGTTTCTGAGTTGTTGTAGCAGAAGTAGATAAATTTATTGTTTTGTTTTAAAGAGAAATCTGTTATTCAATTTTTTTACTTTAAAATTTGAGGATAAGGGTAGTTTTCTCAATTCAAAAAAAACTGAGGGTGATGGAGCAATTCTGACTTCAGATTCGTTTTCAACAAGCAAAATTACTATATGATATGTATGTCTGGTTTAAAAACAGACAACTTTTTTTTGTGTGCCTGTGTTATTTAATATATTTTTTATATAAAAATAATTTTTTTTAATGTTCTGAGTCTTAAAACTTTTTTTTTAATTCCAACATAAAATTAAAACTATAAGAAATAAAAATTCGTTAAAGAACATTTATGAGCAACAATTTTTAAAAAGTTACAATCAAAATTATATTGCAGTGGAGATGCGAGTTTGATGTTTTTCTGAATTAAAAAATTGTTTGCATCTACGAAATAAACAAAATACTATCGAGTTAACATTTATATAACCATAATATTGATTAAAAACTAAGTACAGTCTTGTTGCACTATACATTTTGATTTCTAATAATTTTAATTATGTTTAAATTTTTCAAAGGCGCAGAAAATTAAAAAAAATTTGTATATAGCAAATATGTTAAATAATTATTCAAAAATAAACTCTTTAAAAAGTCTCTAATTCTAAACGAAAGTATATCTTATTCCCTTAATATTCAAGCTTGATTTATTTCAATCGGTTTATTCATTTAGAAGAAATAAAATTTTGTTTAAAAAGTTGCAAAAAAATTAAAATTAATTCAATAACAAAATATGTTTAAATTAAACATATATTTTTAGTTCAAAAAGTTTTTTGATTTTTTTCTTAGTATTTCAACGGAGTCAGATTAATGAAAAATTATAAACAATTAAAATCTCAAAAATCGGCTTCAAAGGATGTCTTAAGAATTTACTCCCCTTTATTTTAAAACAGAAAACATTCAAATCGGTTAAAAATTGTAAGCTGTAAACATTTTTTAACAGTAAATTGTAAAAAAAATTCCACTGTGGGCCGGTGCACTGCAGAAGTAAATGCTTATTTTGAACAGTTAAAAGTTCTTGTCCCACGTTTTGACCTACACTTTTTTAAAGAAAAAATCTCACCTTTATGAAAACTTTTTTTTAAAATAAAAAATGTCCATTTGTTAAAAAAATTAAAATTTATTTTTTAATTTAATTTTTTAAGGTCAAAACAAATTTTTTTAAAAATTTGTTTACACCATTAGAAAGTGTTGAAAAACAGCAAAAAATCTCAAAATAGAAAACATCTTTTCGTTTTGTTTCAAAGAAACTACAAAATTTTTCAAACATTCCATGTACATTTGGACCTCCGGATCACTTGACTTGGAATGCCACATATAAGAATTTTGTATATATTATAAATTGTGTACTTTACATATATATTTACATATACAGTACCGTTCGAAATTGTCAGTCCACCCATTTTTAAAGAAATGAAAAAAAAATTTTTAACGTAAAATTTATGAAAACTAAATTTTTTTGGTTTATATTTTGAAAGACAATAAACTTTTGAAAATAATAAGACCTTAAAGAAGTCATTTGGCCAAAATTTGTACAAGATATTCTTAAAAATCGTCATTTTCAATGATTTACAAAAATTTGAAAAACTTCTCAAATAATTAACGCTTTATAATAATCTTAGACTTGTTTTAGAGGTTATTTTCTACGGAATAGGAATTACTTATAGGCATTAGCCTGTAATTTTTTTCTTGAAATAAGCATGACGTCAAACTTGGACAAAAACATATATAAAACATGATATCATGTAGATTTTTTAAGAAAATTCAATAAAAAAATAAGTTTAAATTTTATAAATTATTTTTCTTTTAATAACATTATTTCAAATTTTTCGAATTTTTTTGTCTAACTTTATCGTCATGCTTATTCCAAGAAAAAAATTACAGGTTAATGTCTATAAGTCAATCTTATTTCGTAGAAAATGACCCATAAAATAAGCTTAAGATTATTAAAGAGCGTTATATTATATTGTGTATGTGTTGTGTGTATATATGCGAGTATACATATATGTGTTTAGTGAATATGTGTAAATATACATGTGCATGTATTGTGTGTATATGTGTTAGTGTACATGTGTATGTATTGTGTGTATATGTGTGAGTATGGGGCGCATGATTATTCCCCAAATGTCATTTTTCGGAAATGTCATTTTACCGAACTGCACTTTTGCGAATAGTCATTTTTGCGAAAAGCACATTTTGCGAAATGTCACTTCTGCAAAATCAATGCCAAATTTAACCAATTTTTTTACCTTTAGGTATAATATAATGTAATATAATATAATATATTTTTAGTTGCAGAATAAAGGCAACGAGATGCCATTCCCGACAACACCGCCAGGATCTCCACCCAGGGAGCCATACTTTGTGGAACTGGGGACGCCACCTTTGTCGCCAGAGCTGTCGCCGCTGCGGCAGATTGCCAACCAGTGGCGTCCATTTTCTCCACCGTAAGCGCTGGTCTAGCGACCAGATGTATGGACGGAAGCAGTCCAGGTCGCCATCGCCGATACCCAGGGCACAGTCAACCCCGCCAGGAAGTCCGTCACGGTGTAGGTCACCGTCGCCGATACTGAGGGCGCAGTCTCCCGAACCTAGTGTGGAGACGACATCTTCGCTATCCCGGGTGCAGAGACGTCGCCTTCATCACCAGCGTGCCACTAGGCGTATTGTATTTAATATTAAAGTTAAGATTATTATTTAATAAATATATATTCTTCTTGTAAAAAAGAATGTGTTTATTCTTCGCATGCGTGATAGGTTGGAGTGGCGGTAAATGGTCTAGTGCGCATGCTTGAAAGGTTGGAGTGAGGATTTTGGGGTATATATTGAGG
This sequence comes from Leptopilina myrica (nomen nudum), assembly GCA_032872475.1. Classification (NCBI taxonomy): domain Eukaryota; kingdom Metazoa; phylum Arthropoda; class Insecta; order Hymenoptera; family Figitidae; genus Leptopilina; species Leptopilina myrica (nomen nudum). Next base: position 33,948,402 of record CM065463.1, on the reverse strand, counting down.
GAGAGAGTTTAGTCATTAGCTGTTCTTCTGTTTACGGGTTCAATTAGTTTATAAGTGTGTTCTTTTGCTAGCTTGTAAGTGTATTCTTTTTAATTTGTAATATAAAATTAAAAAGATAAAAATAAAGAATAAAGAAAGGGTACCAAATGTAATATACGCCGACTGTGAAAGTCTATGTCTTCCCGCCGATGAAGATATAGACAATTTAAGTAAAACCGAAGTATTCCAGCGCCATAAGTTATTGAGTATTGGCTATTATATAAAATGCAGCTACGATATATCATTGTGTAAGTATATACCCTGCCCGAAGCATGAATCTGACCCTGCGATAGAGAAATTTTATAGTACTATCCCGCAAAGAACGTGTACGGCATTCCGCAAGCCTACAAAAAGGTACTCGGCCTAATGAAAGACGAGTGTAACGGCAAGATCTTTACCGAATTTGTTGGTTTGCGGAGTAAGATGTACAACGTACGGGTAAAAAATAAAAATTTGATTAAAAAGCCAAAGGAATTAAATCCGGTGTTGTTAAAAAGAGTATTCATTTTGATGATTATGTAAAATGTCTGCGAGATTTTGATCTTCAAACTCGAACGCAATATAACATTAGATAGCGGCTTCACAAAAAAAGGTTTGTTAATAAATTAAACAATTGTACATTAATTAAATGTGTTTTTATTTAAAAACATCCTTATACCTATATGGCGATTCTCACTTCAATCCCAAATTTTTTTATGAGTTGTCCTATAAGTTAGTAATTTGTATGCCAAATATTTTTGAATTTTATAAAAAATTATAATAAGAGGAGGGGGTAAAAGTTTTGACTTTTGATGCGACAAGCACTACTTTGTTTATTTATTGTACTTAAACGAAACGATGAAAAATAATTCACGTATACAGTAAGAAAAGCTATCGGTCAGTCATAGGAAAGTATGGTAATCGCATAGGTCTGTCTCACTCGCACTCATGGGCGCTGACTGACGTATAGCTTTTCCTACTGTATTTATTTTTGTAGATTTTTACATAAGCTTTCGATTGCCGTACTCCATTTTAGAAATTTTTTTATTTTGACCAATATTTTTTTAAATTAAGGATAAAATTTAACTTTTTTCATCTTCGGGCTCGTTTTTTTTTTATTTTTATTGGAAAGCTGAGGTTTTTTCCCAAAAAATACTTAATTTCCAGGAAACCTTTTTTTGTTTTCGAGAATTTAAATATTGTATATAGCACGTCTCGTTTCAACGCGGACGCTCTGCGCTGCGACGCTGTACTGTACGGTGCATAAAGCTGTATCTACTGAACGTTGATTTTAAATGATCACGTTATGAAAACCGAATTACGTTCTCGCCGAAACTCATTCAATCTATTCTTGAAAAATTATTATAAATTAAATACGGTAGCCAGAATCGAACTCAACATTTTTACTTTATGATTATATCCTTCAATTGTATAGAATCGATATAATACAGAAATGTTAAGTTGTAAAAAATATATTGTTTATCTCAAGAGAATTCCACACGTTATGGTTGATTATAAAACATCAACTTATATATTGTTATTTAATTATCAACCGACCGAAAATGTGTCAACAATTAATACCAATCGGCACAAATCTACTGTCAACTGGCAACCACCTGTTATAGATGTTAGGCCTGTTATCATGCTGCTGGGGCGAACCCAAGGTGCGCATGACCTATATACGGGACTGAAGCAGGATGCCAATCTAAGAGGAAGACCGTATGGCAAGCCGACAGGACGTCGCCATTTTCGGTCGACCAACGCAATCACCGGCGTGTGGAAGTTCGCAGTTCTTTTCACAAAAGTTAAAGTTAAAAATAAAAGAAGAGTGATTTTAAAGAAAATAATATGCTTGTGTACTTTAATAATTTTCTTTATTCAACCGTTTTATTTGTGTGTAAAATTCATTATGTCTGTCTCTCTCCTCTGTGTGCGGTACTTACGCCCTATTATTTCAATATAAAAGTAACTTCGCATAAATAAAATATTGAGCTCGGTTAGAGCTAGTCCGGGAAAGTTCTCTGTTTTATTTCCACATCGTGATCCGGATAGTTTACCTACCTGGCGCCGGGGAAGTTCCCTAAAACGGATCATCAGTGGTATATTATAAGTTCGAAGTGTGAAATTTATAATTCGGTAACCAGAAAATCAGTATTTGCCATTTTTGTAACGATTGATGGGTAAAACTCGTAAGTAAAAGTAAACATCGCTGCACTACATAGCAAAAAATTGAGAAACGTATGACGCAGACGCGAGATATTGTCATGTATTTTTCTCGCGTTTAGCGTCTGCATCGCGCATTTATCAATTTTTTTCGCAATGTAGGGGCAGCATAACGAACTTCAGATTATTCGCAATAGGTGCGTAAAGATTATAAAAGTTATAACAGATAATTCAAATTACTCTCTGCATTATACAGGGTTGCAACTTTTATTAAAGTAGTATAAAATTATTATTATACTAATAATTAATTACTATTTATTAAAGTAGTATTAAAGTAATACTGTATTATTGTGCTTTTTTATAGTTTTTTGTAATTTTTAATTTATTTTTAAGTTTTTTATACTTTTTTATTTTTTTTTCTTTGTTGGTAATTGTATGATGCTTGCATTATTGTTTTTCTTTATTTTATATTTTTTTGTAATTTTTAATATATTTTTAATTTTTTTACACTTTTTTGTTTTTTTTATTTCATCTTAAAATTTAACATTAAACAAAAAGGCTTCAAAATCATGTATCCATTATTTTTATTTAGATTTTGCCTTTAATTATTTTCCGGTTCCTTTTTTAACTTCTTAATTTGAACCCTTTATTGAACCACTTCTTGAAACGTACTTAGTTCAAAACGGAACCAGAAAATAATCAAAAGCAAAATCTAAATAAAAATGATGAATACATGATTTTGCAGCCTTTTTGTTTAATGTTAAATTTTAAGATGAAATAAAAAAAACAAAAAAGTGTAAAAAAATTAAAAATATTTTAAAAATTACAAAAAATTATTTTTCATCGTTCCGTTTAAGTACAATAAATAAACAAAGTAGTGCGTGTCACATCAAAAGTCAAACCTTTTAAAGCCTCCTCTTCTTATAATTTTTTATAAAATACAAAAATATTTCGCAAATAAATTACTAACTTATAGGACAACTCATAAAAAAATTTGGGATTGATTAATCAACTTTTTTATGTTGGATAAACATTTGACGTGCAACCCGTGGAGCGTCACATATGGTGAAAGAGCTGCGGCTTACGCAATAACGAACACTATGAAAGCAAAATCGAAATTAGGTATGGGAATTAGAAAGAGAAGGTCTTCTAAAAAGAAGAAGAGAAGTATCAAAAAACGAATAAATCTTAGAAAAATTGTTGATGCTGCAAGAAGTTCTATAATTCCTGGTAATGATACTCGTTCTACAATAAGGTCAGCTATTGAAATAGCTCGAAAAGCAGTAAGGAAAGCAGGTGGTAGAGAAAAGGTTTTAACACCTCGTATCCTACCAGTTCCATCAAAAATTGGTGGTCTGTTACCATTAATTCCAATTTTTGCTAGGCTAAGTGCACTTGGAGCTCTTACTGGAGGAGCTGCTGGTGTGGCCAAAGCTGTTAATGATGCAAGTGCAGCAAAAAAGCAGTTAAAAGAAGCTCAGCGTCACAATAGGGAGTTAGAAGCAGTTGCACTTGGTAAGAGTCTTCATTTAAAACCATAGAGACAAGGTTTGGGATTTCATTTAAAACCATATGTTAAAAGACAAGGTATTAAAAGACAATGTAGAAAAAAAAGTTTAAAGCTCCCTCAACGAGCACTTACTGATCTAGATTTACTTAAATATGCTAAAGACATGAAAATTTCACATTTTCGAGGATTTTTTATGCGAAATGAACTACCTATGAAAGGACCTAGAAAAAATGAATCAGCCATTATTAATTTGGATAATAAAGATGGTTCTGGAACTCATTGGGTTGCATATAAAAAAGTTAATAATAAAGTAGTTTACTTTAATAGTTTCAATATTCTCCAACCACCCTATGAACTTGTCAATTACTTGGGTTACGATACTTTAATACAGTATAATCATCAAAATTATCAAGATTATAATAGTTTTAATTGTGGTCATTTGTGTCTGACATTCTTATGTGGACAGCTTGAAATAACTCAAAAATATATTCTATATAAGTGATTGTTAGTCATTCTTTCTAATCATTTAATAAAAATTCATCAACGTGAAAGAATCTTTTACTCAAACTATCTCAGGCAATTCATCTACCCTAGAAGCTGAATATTTTCCTCCAATAGAATTATTATCTAATAAAAATTATGTACTTGGCTTAGTTGAATTACTAACTTTCAATTCATTTCCTAATATCGATCAAGGTAAAAATAAATTTTATATTGGTGATAAAATGATTACTATACCTCCTGGAAGTTATGAAATTGAAGATATTGAAAAATATCTTCAAAACTCTATTGAAAATGGGTCTGAAATTGTAAGAATCAAACCTAACAAAAATACTTTCCGTAGTGAAATAACAAGCAGCCTTAAAGTAAGTTTTAAACAAAATGATTCAATTGGTGAATTATTAGGATTTACTCCACGAATATTGACAGCTAATAAGCCTCATACGTCAAATGTACCAGTAGCTATTCTTAAGGTAAATGCTATCACAATTGAATGTAACATTACTACTGGTGCATACATAAATAATAAAAAGGTACACACAATTCACGAATTTTTTCCAATTGTACCAGCTGGATATAAAATTGTGGAAGTTCCATCTCACGTCATTTATCTTCCAATCGCCGTGGAGACAATACATAATATACAAATAGAAATAGTTGATCAAGACGGAGATTAAAACATTGAAGCAGCTAAGCGTGAAGAATTTAGAATTATTAATAAAGTTTAATGGTTGTTTCATAGTTGTTTCCATACTTAATGGTAAATGATCGACAAAAAATTGAATTGTTGAAATTCATTGAAAAAGACTCACTTATAACAATCAGAGCGTCTCTCTAAGGCTTGAGACATTTTTCTATTTCAGATACTATGGCGTACGTCGTAGATATTCAGTGCTTCAAAATACCTTAGAACGAGTTTGTCATCAAAGAGTTGGCGATTCTACCACTTCGACAAGATGCTCATCCATTGGTTTACCTCTTCGAGCCACCATATACCTGGAGTCGATTACCTGCAAGATACAAATGTGAGAATCGATGGCTGACAAATAATTATCATGATGTTAAATGGGCTTCTGGTGACGTATCTTATGAAGAATTACATCCAATAACAAAAAAGTATTAATAGGTACACCTACTGTATATGTAAAAGGTTTAGAAAAACAAAAATGGCTAAAAAAATTTACGTTAAATGTATTTAATTTAGATGATTCTAAATGTCCATCGCTAAAAAGTTTAAGTGCAGATAGTTCATCTACATGTACAAATCACACACGTAGTTTTAGCAATAGCGCTGTTACAAATGTATGTAATACGAAATTGGTTGATAGAACCATCAAATGTACTACGAAACAATGTGGAAAATACTGATGAAGTTGACAATGATTGTACATTGAAAGATTTTTATAATGATTGTGAAAGTTTTCTATTTAATGAATAAATTTATTAAATGTCTATTAACGTTTACATTATTTACCCTTCCCCATCCTATTATCTTTATTACGCATGCGTAAAACATGTTAAAACTAGTATAGTCTTGTCTTATGACGTCACAATGTGGGCGTGTCTTAAAAATTAGAGTGGAGATAATGCGCATGCTTAAAAGTGTGATAGGGGTAATGCGCATGCGTAAAAGCAGTGGTGGGGTTAATGTGTGATATTTAGGTATAAATAGAGACATCTTCAGTCGATTTAATCATTCTGTTTTGTGACTGCACAAAGTAAGTAGTAAGTCTACACCAGGTATGGAGTCAAGGTCTTCGTTCAGGTGGATAAAAATTCAATACATTCCTACCTTCAAGATTTGTACCATTGTTCACTAATGACTCGATATGCTTGGATCAGATGCAGGAAGCTATTTATTCTGGACAATTACGGCTGAAGTATATTGGTGGTCCATACAACCATATTGAATTTAAAATAAAACAAGTGTAAATATTGTATATTCAATAGGGGAGAGGGCCCCAAGGTGGTCAGGGCCCTAAGGTGGTCACCCTAAAAAAATTCTTGTATGTTAGTTAGTATCTTTAAATGTTTTATGTTATTGTTATTATTTGAGAAGAGAAAGATTTTAGTAAAGTTTTGAGGTAAATAGTCGTATGAGTCTCTTTGTAACGTGAACGTTGTAAAATTTGTTTTTAAATGATCCAGACATTTTTTTCTCAGGATGTTAAAATCATCGAAATTAGTATTACGTTAGATAATAAGGTATACATTTTAAGGTTATGTTTAATAAAATAGATTTTAAGGTTAGTGATGCCATCTGTCGGTCCCAACACTCAAACCGCACTAACACTCGGTTTGAATGTGGGGAGTTTCCACTCTTCCTTCTCTCTCTTCTTTTTACTTCTATGGTGGGGAGTAGAGAGGAGAGACAGTTCTGTTGTAATCGTTGAGGCGTACATAGGCAGAGATATATCTCAAACTACTAAACTATAATGTGGAAATAAATATTGTGATAAATAAATCGAACTATGTTGGGAATCCTTCTTGGAGTTAAATTAATAACACATATAACCAAAATTCCCACATTGGTGACCCCGACGTGATTTATTCATGTCGGAAATCAACACGCCGTTCGAAATTATAATCCATCATAATTATTCACATAAAATCAAACATCAATAGTCGTCAACAGTTATAAAGCTTTCTAAAAAATTAAATTGTACACCCTCGAAATTATTTTCGCAAAAAAATGACTATTTACATAGAAAATGAACATCAAGAAGTCAAGCACGTTTTCTTTTTGGAGCGAGACGCCATATTGATTGTGACCGGTGAAGCAACTTCACACTTTTCGTCACTTTCGGAGTAAAACACCTCTAACATCTCATGTTCTTGGCTGCTCATTTCTCTGCATTTTATTGAGTGTTTATACTAAATTGATGCCAATTTTTCACCACCATCGATGTTCATCGAGAGTTGGGTCGACATAATAAGGCGGCAAGGCGAGTTCCTGATATTGATAAGGCTTTTGAGAACGGCGCATGGGCATATCACTCCGGCCCATGCAACAGGTATGAGAATCTCAATTTTACCTTGCAAACTAACAGTTCTCAACCTATTCCTTTTTTCCTAAAATATTCGAAAATTTTTTTCATCGCTTGACTGGACCAACCCCGGGGAGTCACCATCTTCCAGTCAGCTTCGAGAAGTTTTGAGTGGGATTTGGAATTTATCAACTTCCGGCACTCTATGGAAAATTACGTTTATGGAGATCGACTTCTACCTCTACGTGCATATCACCAACATCGGAAATCTTGTCATCTTTAGTTTATTTCTATTGTTTTTGTGCCTAATGGCATGTTTGTTGTCGTAAGTCTTTACATTATTTTTTTTTACATAATTGACGTGACTTTCAATTTAAAGCAATTAGCAAAAATTCTTTTGCTTATTTATTAAAAAAAAGAGGAAAATATTTATTTTTTTAATAATTTCAAAAAATTTATATTATTTTTTCTTTTATAAAAAATTTTTTCATTTTAAAAAGAACTTTATCGAGATTCAATTCTTTCTTTAGATAAAAAATTATCTCATTTGGTATACTCTTACTTTTCATGAGAGATTTAAATAGTATTACATTAAACGATTTGTTTTTAAAAAACTAATACTACTATATAATTAATAATTGCTTACTGTCAACGTCAAAATATATACATTTAAAAAAAAAAATTTTAATTCTTTTTACAAGAAATGACTACGAAATAATTGTAAAATGCGTATAGTTATATCTACACCGACATTCATCGACAACATATTATGGTTTATTATTATCTTCGGAATACTCCAAATAATATTTTCATTTCGAGAATCTTTAAACAAACTAGATATTTTTTTATTGAACAAGTTTTAAAATCTTTTTTTGAAGTGCAGCGAGCATGAACTTGTGAGTGACGTTCTTGATTTCGGTTAGAACAATAACGACGGATTAAATTCCTTTTTCATTTACTTTGACTAATAGCCTTTAGAGCGAGAAGTGGTTTGACTTGGCATTTTAATATTTTTTAACGTAATTTCGAAAGATTTTTTTTTCTTTAAAAAATTATCGAAATGGAGACGATTAGTGCTAAGCCTCCCGGAGATGATTCGGACGGAGACGGGATTAAAAGAAATGACGGAATCAATGCAAAGGGAATTATTGGTGATGCTTTTGACGGCGCTTCTGGGGGCGGTGCTACCGGTCAGCCTGAGCCTAACCACGCTATTAATCGTGATATTTGGAAAAACCCAGGGAATTTCAATTTTGGCGAAAATCTTTTTTCAAATTATCAAACAATCGACGCGACGACTCGATTACCCAAACTTCCTGATTTTGCACGTGCAGATCCGCAATTATGGTTCACTCAAATTGAATTTATGTTAAATGCTTCTCGTATTACATCACAAAAATCTAAAGCTAACGCGGTAGTTTTAGTTTTGGATTTCGAATCTATTCAAGCGATCAACGATATTATTTCGGCTCCAATTCTCGCAGTGAATCTTTACGATTTAATTAAAGAGAGATTAATAAGCATGTTTTCAACTTCTAATGAGGTAGAATTTCGTAAACTAATTAAAGGAGAAATTTTCTCAGACGGAAAACCCTCGTTAATATTAAGTAAAATTAGACATTTGAGTCGCGGCAGATGCAACGAAGAAATAATTAAAGCAGTCTTTATAGACCAGTTGCCTCCTCATTGCCGGTCAAGTTTAGCATTATCAGATACCGTGGATCTAAATCGTTTGGCAAAAGTTGCCGATAACATCATGTCACATTTGGGAGAACAATCAGTTTCAGCCGTCACAGTTGACAATAGTTTAGTCGATAAAGTAAATTCATTAATAGCTAAAGTCGAAGCATTATCCATCAGATCTCGTTCTCGTTCGGAACATCGTAAAAACAATAACAATCATCGCGGAAGATCAAAATCTAGAAATCACAGAGAAAGAAATCGTTCTTCAAGTCGCAATCGCGGAGAGAAATGCTTTTATCACCGAAAATTCGGAAATAAAGCTCTTAAATGTAAACCCGGTTGTCCTTTGGAAAATCAAATGAAAGCGGAAAACTAAAAACACCACATCGGGTTGAGACGGTCGATAATAAAGGTGGTTCTAAACGTCTCTATATTAAAGACAAGATATCAGGCTTGAAATTCTTAATTGACACGGGATCGGATGTTTCACTTATACCAGCCAAAGGCAAGGTTAAGTTTAGCCCTTCGGAAATCGTTCTTTTTGCTGCGAATAATTCGCGAATAAGTACTTTTGGGGAATGTGAACTTACGTTAAATTTAGGTCTGAGACGTCCTATAGTATGGAAATTTTGTCGCGCATCGGTCCCTTATCCCATTATAGGAGCCGACCTGTTGGCATACTATGGACTTAGTGTCGATCTTCGTGGTCACAGGTTAATTGACACCCTTACCAAGGTCAATTCACCTGGCGGATTATCTTCAGTTACAATTCATAGCGTTAGTACTGTCGATAAAAATTGCCCGTTTTCCCATATTTTGTCCGAATTTCCGAAGTTAACCAGCATTTCTCAACCAAGCGAAATTTCTGCTCGCGGCGTTTTTCATCATATATTAACTAAAGGTCACCCGGTTGCTGAACGTCCACGTAGGTTAGAACCAGTTAAACTAGAAGCTGCAAAAAAGCAATTTAGAAATTGGTGTAAATCGGGAGTTTGTAGTCCGTCCAACAGTAATCATGCTGCTCCTCTTCATATGAACCTTAAAAAAACGGCGATTGGAGAGTCTGCGGTGATTTTCGCGGTCTTAACTCAAATACAATCCCGGACAAATACCCTGTTCCTTTCTTGCAAGATTTTACCTCTTCTACACAAAGGAATTATAGTACCTATGATAGAGAGTTAACAGCCATTTTTGAATCAATAAAATATTTCAGACATTTTCTTGAGGGTCGAGAATTTAAAGTAGTAACTGACCACAAACCACTAATTTATGCATTTTCTCAGAAACTAAATAAGTCATCACCTAGGCAAATGCGACAACTTTCATTCATTTCGCAATTCACAACCACTCTTGAATTTCTTGCCGGTAACGAAAATGTAGTGGCCGATTCCTTGTCCAGAGTAAATTCAGTGTATTTGGCTTTCGATAATAATCTGTCACGATTGGTTGAAGCTCGAAAAAGCGACGACGAATTACAAAATATTTTAAGGGATGCAACTACCTCACTAAATTTGAAGAGCATTCGTTTGAGCCCTGATCAAGCTCCTATCGTTTGTGACCTCACCGGTGAGGTGTTACGACCGTTTGTCCCTGTATCGTTAAGAAAACAGATTTTCGACCTTTTACATAATTCAGCTCATCCCGGATTTGAAGTTACGGATAGACTCATTCGTAGAAATTATGTCTGGCCTGGAATGCATAAAAATATAAAAAAATGGTGCAAGGAATGCATAAGTTGTCAAAAATCTAAAGTCACTCGACACACAGTTCTCAATCCAATTCATTTTTCAGTTCCTGAAGGTCGTTTCAAACATATTCACATTGATTTAGTCGGTCCGTTGCCAACTTGCGAAGGATATTCGTATCTTTTAACTTGCATAGATAGATTTTCTCGTTGGCCCGAGGCCATTCCGTTGAGGGATATCGAGTCCGTGACGATATGTAGAGCATTCACCGACGGGTGAATCGCTCGTTTTGGTTCCCCTGAAACAGTGACGACTGACCAAGGGAAGCAATTTGAATCGAAGTTATTCACGGCTCTTTTACAACTAAACGGATGTAAACGAAATCGTACAACTCCGTATCACCCCGCGGCCAATGGGATGGTTGAGCGTTGGCACCGCTCCTTGAAGTCAGCTATCATGTGTCATATGAACAAAAATTGGATTCGTACCTTACCTGTCGTTTTTATGGGACTTAGAAATAACATACTTGACTCTGGGGCATCTCCCGCCCAATATCTCTACGGCAAGGCTCTTCGTATTCCCGGAGAATTTGTCGTTCCGGAGGATTTTTCGGTTGATAAACAAGTCTTCCTGGAAGAATTTAGGGAGAATATGCGAATGGTCAAACCAGTTCCCGTTACTCACAAACACAAGCGGAAAATTTTCATCTATAAGAGTTTAGATACGTGTTCGCACGTTTTTCTTAAAATTGCGAAAAGTGCAAGAAAGTCACTCGAGTGCCCTTACTCTGGTCCTCATAAAGTAACTAACCGAATTTCGGACCAGATTTATGAGATAGAAGTGAATGGTGTGAAAAGAAACGTATCTGTTGAAAATGTAAAACCAGCTTATAGTGTGCGTGAAGATGTGAATGAGAATGTTTTACCTGTTAATTCAGAGATTCAAACTAGAGCGTTGGTACCAAGTCATACTTCTAATCCTTTACCAAATAGTAACATTTTTTCAAGTCCTACTCTTAGGACATATGTAAATAAAAAGAAAAAAGTTTCTTTCGACGAAGGAACAAAGTCCTAAGAAATAGACTATATGTATATATATTTTTATATATGAATTAATTTTTAAGAAACAAAATTTATTCGACTGTTTAGTATATTTTTCCACAGAACTTAGTTTACTAATGTTTAACTAAATTTTTTATAATTATAAGCGATACAAATGTGATATTCCGGAATTCCAAAGTATTATTTAGCAAATATTATATTAGTAATTATCATCGATATTAAATTATTAGTATTTTTATTATAAGTTACTTAAATCACAGATTTATACGATAAAAAAAATGTTTTATGAATTTTATTCATTGTCATTTGGGGGGAGTACTGTGGGGAGTTTCCACTCTTCCTTCTCTCTCTTCTTTTTACTTCTATGGTGGGGAGTGGAGAGGAGAGACAGTTCTGTTGTAATCGTTGAGGCGTACATAGGCAGAGATATATCTCAAACTACTAAACTATAATGTGCAAATAAATATTGTGATAAATAAATCGAACTGTGTTGGGAATCCTTCTTGGAGTTAAATTAATAACATTTATAACCAAAATTCCCACATGAATTAACAAGTGGCGCCATATATCGGAGGCATGCAAAACTCAATGGTCGGTAAGGTAGAACGAAGCCCGGTCGGACCCATAACACTTCCACTGATCTTTTCGCTATCCAAGTAGAAATCTAATACTGATTGAATTTATTATATTACAGCTCGTTAATTCATTATTAAAACATGAGGAATAATTGCTTCAATATTGATAATTATTATTAATATTTTTGTAGTTAAAAATATTTTGTATCAATAAAAATGTAAATAATTATTAGAATTGCTTTCATTAAATTTTATCTAAATATTTGGAAAAATTACCTAAAAATGTTAAGGTAACTTCCTGGAAGCTTCCCATAGAAACATCCTGGAAATTACCAGAAAGTTTCCAAAAATTATTTAAAATTTTTTTGTTAGATTATTATTTAAAAAGGTTTTAAAAAATTTTAAATATTCAAATATAGCATTTTTTTAAATGAAAAAGTGGGTTTAATTATAAAAAATGATCTTCACAACTACAGCACTCATGAGAAAAAAAATTTAATACATTATTGTATCTGCCATTTTTAAATTAAAAAATTCGATTTTAGATTCTTATTCAGCAACTTTAAAAACTTTTTTTTACCAAGTTGAATGAAAATCTATTAAAATTTGCTCAAGTTATTCAAGTTTTACATTACTAATTTTGTAATGGTTAATTGTTTATGTTATATGATACATTATCAGTCAACTGGTTTATTTTTCTATACATCTACGAAGAATTTTTTTGAGTTTTTTAATCTCTTAAAACAGCAGTATACTTGAAATAACTTGTTTCTTAAACCTCGCTTAACTACAGTAGTGTTTACATTTACCCCGAATTTTAGGAAAATTTCAAAATCTCGGGGTAAATGTAAACAGTCAGTTTTAGGCGATTTAGGTGCATCAATATTTTGTTGTACTTAATAAAATTTTTCTAGGGAAGTAGAGTAACACGGTCATGCAAAAAAAATCCATCCATTGTATGTTTTAACAAAAAAAACTAATGTTTTTGGTGAAACATAAAAATTCCGTTTACATTTACCCCAAATGACCCTAAATAATTTAGATAAAACAAATTTCTTAATTGATATTTGTTAAAAATGTGTTAATTTACTTGTATTAATAGATTATTACGTAAACATACCTAAAATAATAGCTAAAAATTAATTTTAAAACTTACCTATGAAATGTCGAGAGTCACCATATTTCAATTAAATTTTTTTAAGAACTTTATGAATATTAAAAAATGCATTACTGATTAATAATTAGTACATTCAATGTACTTTCATATTATGTGCTGTTTTTTTCATTTTATAGTAGGTATAGAAATGTGAAAAAATTTCCCTTTACTATTGAGTCTTTTATGATTTTCGTGATTTCAATCACTTATATGTCCTCTGGCGGTTAACAAAAAAATCCAATTTTGGTTTTAATATTTATGTCGGACCTTCTATTCCATTCTATCAAATTTTGGCGATAGAGAACGTGCTACTTTTAGTTTTATCCATATTTAAAAAATATGTTTAAAAATACAAATTTTTTGGTTAAAATACAAGTAGAGGCGAACGGGGCAAGGCAGCCAACGGGTTGAGGCAGCCAATTGCTTCTTATTTCTGCAAAATTTTTTCAAATCGTGCTTATGGACTGCTAATGGTAGTTTACTTTAGTTGCTAACAGATGGGCATTATTGCTGCAACAGTTTAGCATTGCCAGTATCATATATGAAAACAGACTTTTTCTATGTAACTTTTCTAAGAGTTATTTTGATGATTTTAGTTAATAGAGTTACACGAATAAAATTCTTCGAAGTAATTTTTAATGCAAAATTTAGTTCTGAAGAGGATGGTGTTAATGGAATTGCGATATTTTAATATTACGGGTTTTGTGGATGTTTTCTTAAAAAAGTACTCGTAGGGTTAAGCAGCCAACACTAAATTTTTCGTCTTTTTGTGTTGATATTATTGGTTCTTCTTAATGTTTTCTCTTTTTTTCCTACCCCAATACATTATAAACTTAACATTGAATATTATAAACCATTTTATAAGAATAACAAATTTATATTTTCTTAAAATGTTAAATTGAATTTAATTAATGTTATTATTATAATATTATTTAAATGTAAATTTTTGAAGTTTACTAACATAATAAAAGTAAGTTAAGGACAACTACCTTGTTATGTTTTACTAATTTTAACTTTAAGTTATGTTTTTCTAGCTATTTAAATAGTTGGCCGCCTCACCCCACGTTTTTTCAAATATGACAAAATGTGGTCCTTTGGGAAAAGGGTTGTAGAAATTTTTAAGTGCAACCTACGTCAAAATGTTCTATGGCGATTTTTTAGCCAATAAGACAAGCTTTCTAACGCGATATTAGAATTAAAAAAACCTATTTAAATAACTGCCTTGCCAACCAAAATGTGCCGTCTCGGCTGCCTCGCCCTGTTCTCCTCTAGTTTAAAAACACACTCAATATTAAAGGTAAATTTTTTTATATTCCTATCATATAAAACGAAAAAATCAGAACATCATGATAAAGTACATCGAATGTACTAATTATTAATCAGTAATACATTTTTAAATATTTATAAAGTTCTTAAAAAAATTTAATTAAAATATGGTGACTTTCGACATTTCATAGGTAAGTTTAAAAATTATTTTTTAGCTATTATTTTGGGTATGTTTACGTAATAATCTATTTATACAAGTAAATTAACACATTTTTAACAAATATCAATTAAGAAATTTGTTTCATCTAAATTATTTACATGCTTTTTTATTAAATTTTCATAGCTGACAAACTAACCTTATTTTTGTGCATCTTAATTTAAAAATTATAATTTTATTTTTATACTTATCGAAAGTGAATTCTATAAATATTAATCATTATTTGTACAAATTATGAGATTTTTCTAAAAGTAGACCGCAATGAATTTAGGTGAAATGAAATATTAATTAAATTTTTAAATTTGTTGTTTAATTGAAAAATGTTTGAATTATCCAAATATCGTAAAATTTAATTCAAAAGAATTTATTTTAAATTGAAATTAGTTTCCTCAAAGATATAATATATAAATTAACCCTGTAAAGTCAAGTGTTGATTTGGTTGACCGCATAAAGCGCTATCCCAGCAGCACACTATTGAGCCCTATGGTGGTTGGAGTCCGCCTAGGCGAACTCCGACACAGAAAAAGCTGAAAAATTTTCATAGCCTTATAGACTCAATAATCAAGATGGTTCGCATTTTTCTGCTACAAATTATTTAAATTTTCCCAGAATTTTTCACTAAACAATTGTTAACTCATTAGTAAGACCCTTTACTAAACGTGAAGCAGAAACCTACAATATCAACCAAGTTTTAAAATTCTGGAAGAAGTAAAGATATCTAAACCTAGACGTCACTGTCAAAACAATAATAAATTGTAAAACAAATTTAAAACTATGAAAAAATGATATTTAGATGTTTAGATATCGTTACTTCTTCTAGAATTTTGAAACTTGGTCTATATTATAGGATTCTGCTTCACGTTTAGTGAAGGGTCTTACTAAAGAGTTGACAATTGTTTCGTGAAAAATTCTGGGAAAATTTAAATAATTTGTAGCAGAAGAATGTGAACCATCTTGACTATTGAGTCGATAAGGCTATGAAATTTTTTTGGATCTGGACCTCTGTAGCTCAGTGGAAGAGCAATCTGTCGCTTGGGGGTAGCAACATGCCGACTCAGCTAAACGGTGAAAAAGATGCCGTTTCAAAAAGAAAAGTGAAAAACATGCCATTTTGCGAAAGCGCTGAGAAACATACCTTCTTCAAACGAACGGTGAAGAACATGCCTTTTCAACCGTTAATATTAAATATAATATTAAATAAATAAATAAATAATTAATATAATAATATTAATAATTATAAATTAATCAATTAATTAATTATTAATTGTTTGTAATAAATATAATATTATTAATTATTTGTAATAAATATAATATTATTAATTATTTATAATTAATATAATATTATTAATATAATATGAATATTAAATATTAACGGTTGAAAAGGCATGTTCTTTACCGTTCGTTTGAAGAAGGTATGTTTCTCAGCGCTTTTGCGAAATCGCATGTTTTTCACTTTTCTTTTTGAAACGGCATCTTTTTCACCGTTTAGCTGAGTCGGCATGTTGCTGCCCCCAAGCGACGAATCAACCGGCAATTGAAAGGTCCTGGGTTTCGAGACTCAGCAGAGTTAGTCCCCCATTTTTTTATAGCTTTAAATTTGTTTTTCAATTTATTATTGTTTTGACGGTGATGTCTAGGTTTAGATATCGTTATTTTTTTTAGGATTTTGAAACTTGGTCTATATTGTAGACCACGGATGATGCGGAGTCAGTTTTGGTTTGCATTTAATAATTATAGCTCTTAATTAACATCACAGTACACACTAATGTCCAGGAGTCAGTTGAACAGCATCATCTGGAAATTTAGGTGCTCATCGAATGATTATTCGATATAGATGAAGATGTATACTCACACATATACACACAACACATACACATGTATACTCACTCATATACACTCAATTCATACACATGTATACTCACACATATACACACAACACATACACATGTATACTCACACATATACACTCAATACATACACTTGTATACTCACACATATACACTAAACACATACACATGTATACTCACACATATACACATTTTGAATATGGGTGATTCTTCCGAAAGTAACAATTTGTGATTTTTTTTATTTCTCAACTAATTTTATAAAATCTACTCGCTAATAATTATTTACCATTTTCATAATAAAAATTTAGCACTTATCATTAAAAAAATAAATCAAACAATTTTATTATTGTGAGTTATTGATTTATATTTCTTTTGTGAATTAAATATACAAAAAATTTCATTTTACAATTATTTAATAATATGATTACATATTATAGTACATTTATTTTGTAATAAATAAAAATTAATTGTGTATTTACAAAAGAATTTCTTATTTATTTAATTACAATGAAAAATGATATAAATTTTTAGTTTAATTAATTGCGTATTTAAATTTTTTTTTAATATTTTAATTTAAAAAAAATTTATTTGCAATTTCTTTGGTAGGGATTTTTTAAGAAACATAATTGTAATAAAATTTGTATGAACAAATTAATTATTTATTCATTATTATTTATTAATTATTATCTATTGTTAAATATTTTTTCAATGGATTATAAAGTACATAGACTTATTTTACACAGTTTAAACTATATTTTTTAAAAATTCTTAGGTTACTTAGAAGAACAGTTCAAAATTAGTTGAGCATTCAAAAATGATTTAAAAAAGAGGTGTATTCTCCGAAGGTTAAAGTTGCACAAAAACTGAGCTTTTTTTGTATTAACGAAATTTTCGTAACTTTAATAATTTTTATGTTGTAAGCCATTTGAAAAATGTCTACTTTTCAAAAATCAAATTTTCAAAAATTCGTAACTCGGAAATTTGTCCACAAAAATAAATAAATAAATATCTATTTTTTTCACTAAAGAATTAAAAAAAAGATTATTTTGGCCAAATTTAAATTGTGAAATGAAATCTGACGTGAAATTGCTCATATTCAATGTCAGCTACAAAATTGCTACTGACTAATGAACTATAAATGATTTGTTTTCTTTCAAAATGAAATATATCTACTAATACAAAAATTAAATAATATAGTTAGTAAAGTATTAATCTTAACTTAAATTACCAAAATGTAATGGAACATATAATTTACTACATTCATGAATATTTGATCAGGTCAACATTAAAAAACTATTACGTAAATAATTCGTCAATATTAAAAAGCAATATAAATAAAAAAATAATTCGTCAAACATTGTACAATATTAGAATTATGCACATATGCAATAAATTTTCTATATTTGTATTTAAATAATTACATTCTTGTAAAATTTTCTTTTAAAAATTGATTTAAAGATTAATTTCATTTCAAATTTTTGATAATAATTGAATTTTTAAAAAGTTAATAACAATTACAATTTTTAAAAATAATTTAATTTTGTAAAAATGTAAAACTTTTAACTTTCCATACTTTAAATTAAAAATTTTATAGATCTAAATTTTTACAAAAGCTTAATTAAAATTTTTTAATTTCTTAAAAAATATAGAATCTAATTCATAACTTTTTAAAATTAAAAAAATTGATAAAATGTTATACATGGAAATTATGTTAAAAGAAATTTATTTTATATTATTATTTTTATTTCTAAAAAGTATTTAAAATTCAATTACTTTTAGAGATAATAAAAGTTTTCTTCGCAATTTCATTATTTAAAAAAATTCTTATAAAATCGTTTGCAAGAATTCAGTTATTTTCAAAAAAATTTAATAATATTTTCCACACATATTTAATTACACTGGTCGACACTAAAAATGATTCAAAGATCGGACAAGGATATTCTTGGTGAACTCCACGTCAACTCGTCACAGATATTTTCTAAAAATAAAATTCCCCCAAATATTTTTCGAAAAAAATTAAAAAATGGCGGAGATATGACACTTTGAATTTTTTAGTACTTTTTTTTTAAAATTCATAACTTCTACTCTAATCATCCGATTTTAATTTTCAATATCAGAAATTGTTCGTAAAATACCATATTTTAAACTAAAAAATATTATAATTAACAAAAAATATTTTTGCACTATTTTTGACAAATTTGAAATATAAAAATCGCCATTTAAAAAATATGGGGTTTTCAACTTATTTTTTATTTTTACCAAAAGATGCCAAAATTTGTCTGTTAAATGATCTGGAAAGTTTCATTGTGGGACCGCCATCTGTTTGCGAAAAAAAATTTAGTTTAATGTGATGCATGATACAAATTTAGACGTCCTTTCAGAAAATGAAAAAAAAACAAATGACCATCACAAGTAATATGAATTCGTTGCTAATTGTTCCCTGTCTTTTCTAAAGTTTTTTCATCATGCATCACATTAAATTTAATTTTTTTTCGAAAACCCATGACGGTCTTACAATGAGACTTACCGTATCATTTAACAGACAAATTTTGGCATCTTTTGGTATAAATAAAAAAGAAATTTAAAACCCCATATTTTTTAAATGGAGATTTTTATTTTTCAAATTTGTCAAAAGTAGTGCAAAAATATTTTTTGTTAATTATAATATTTTTTAGTTTAAAATATGGTATTTTACGAACAATTTCTGATATTGAAAATTAAAATCGGATGATTAGAGTGGAAGTTATGAATTTAAAAAAAAAGTACTAAAAAATTCAAAGTGTCATATCTCCGTGATTTTTTTTATTTTTTTCAAAAAATATTTGGGGGACTTTTTTCCCATCGCCTAAGGAGTATATACAAAGTATTAACCAAATCCCAAATAGTTTCGAAAATATCTGTGATGAGTTGACGTGGAGTTCACCTCTTATAGGATTTTCATCGCTGAACACGAATCTGACCTCCAAAAGTGCCCATCACGTCAAGATTTGGAGAAAAATGGACTCAAATTCTAAAAAAAAATTTTTTTAACCTTTTTTATCACGTGTAAAGAATGATCTAAATTGTTATTAAAAAATCTATTATTTAAAACTTTTTTTATAAAATCCTAGCAATAATTCAATTATTTTTATAAATAATAAAACTCATTGCAGAATTTCAATTATTTTTAATTGATTTATTTATTATTATTATTATTAATTAATAAATAATAAATTTTCATATATTGTAATAATAATGTGAAATAATAAATATATATGTAAGGAGAAATAAATAAAATGACAACCGAGCGAGCGTTAGTAACCATTTTCAAGCAAATCCAATCACTTTTTTAAATAATTCTCGCTCATAAATGTTCTCAACGAATTTTGATTTCTTATAGTTTTAATTCTACGTTGAAATTTTTTTCATATTTTTAAAAGACGCGCAGAACATTAAAAAAAACTAGACAAGTGCGAGTTGCACTCGCACTGAATTGACGGGTTCCGTACACAAATATAAGAATAATACTTGTGATATTGAAAAAAAATTAGTAGGATTTTTTTCATGTATTATTGGTCCTTTTTATACCTATTGGTCATAACAATTTTTCTGCAAAGTGCCAGCCTGCTGGCACCTCGGGGTTATTATTTATAATAATGTGAAAATTTCAGATTGCTGAAAATGTTCAAAAATTTTCAAACCACTAGACAAAATTTCTCATTACAAAAATCAACATTTTTTTGGGTCAAAAAATTTTTTTTTTCAAAATGCTTATTTCCAATCGAAAGAGCATGAAAAAACCTTTCCAAAATGTACTTTGTCAAATTTGTATGTTTAATAGTTTAATAGTAAAAAATTATTAAAGTAAACATTACACCGTAAGACCCCTTGATCACTTGACGTGGAATCTCCCATATGGCCAAATGCAGACCTTTCGTATTTTCGTTCTGATTCATTTATTATTTATTCTAGGTATTTGGTCCTTACATATGTTAATGATGAATAGGAAATGATTTTTAATAGAAGTTTAAATTTTTTTTATTGTGATTAATTCTATAAATTCAATTGCAATGTAAAGTTAATATATACCAATTTTTCTTTTAAGGATTTTTTTAATTTTATCAATTCATTTTGAGATATTATTATGATTAATATATCTAGCAATATTTAAATAAAGTCTTTAAAACGTCTTAAGTTATCGTGTTCACAAAAACGAGATCCACTAATACACATACAAAATTACATACATCCGGACAATTGCTTAGGGACCTAAATTTAAAAAAAATTTTAATCTATAACACTAACAAATTTTTTTTACATATTTTAAGTAGCCTGTATTGCTATAATCAATTTCAAAAACTAATTTAAATAATAGAAGAATATATCTTATAATATTCATATTTTTATTTATAATAATAATAATACATAATAATAATAAAAATAATAACAAAATACAAATACAGAAAAAATAATAATATGTTAATATAGATAAAATAATAAAATACGAATACTGACGTTAAAATGCAAATAAATAATTAAAAACAAATAAGTTAAATTTTAACCGAGCGAGCGTTAGCGAGCGAGGTATTTGTCGCTAGTAAAGCATAAAATAATTTATCTAAACTGTTATAAACAACATTAGTTTAAAAAATTAATTTGTTTCTAAGAAAATAAAAATTTTTATAAAAAATTTAAAAAATAGTATATTGTGAGAAATCAAGAACTGCAAACACACGAACCGAAAATCATTTTCCTTCCTCTTATTCTCTTTTTCTCTTCTTGTGGAAAAATTGGAGTAAAATCACTTTCAAATATCTTACTACATAGGGCTATACGATTAAATATCCTGTTTTATATAGTGCCACAAGGTGATTCGATCTTATACACCTTGCACTAAGGCAATTTTCATTTCATTCCATTTTTAATCGAATTATAGTCATTCACACTGGAAATATGAGAGAATTTAGGGTATGTAAAACTATCAGATCACCATTAATTAAGTATTTTTCTTTTTTTTATTGAACATGGAGAATTTTGATTCTTTGAGTGTGCTTTTACAAAAACGCACTTCTGTAGAAGAACATATTAATTCTTTTAAAGAATTCCTCACACAATTTAATGCGAATGAAATAAATCAACTTGCTGAATTGCAAATTCGATACAATTCGGTAATTTCTAGTTTTTTAAATTTTGACGAAATTTGTAATCAAATTCAATTGATCGATGCGGAAACAAATCACAGCACTCAAAAGAAAGAAATTCAAAATGTATATTTTAAAGTACTTGCTCAAGCTTAAGGTTTGATTTCCTTTATTTTGCCACAAAGTAATACGAACGGTAATGAATCACTTGTAAGTGTTGAAGTTGGAAATAATGCGGTTTCTTCAATTAATCGTAGAAAGTTAAAATTACCCCAAGCAGAACTTCCCACTTTTAGTGGTAAAATAGAGGAATAGTTGTCATTCAAAAATACCTTTACTGCAATGATACAGCAGCACGATGATATAACAAACGTTGAAAAATTGCAATATTTAAAATCAGTTTTAAAAGGTAAAGCGTTACGAAAAATCCAAGTGTTTTCTATCACTGACGAAAATTACGAACGCGCGTGGAATCTTTTACAAAGATCATATGAAGATAAACGCGTATTGATATCCCGCCATTTAAGTTTATTATTACGTTTGCCTATTCAAGAAACCGAATACTATCAAGGTTTAATAACCTTAGCAGATGAATCACAACAACACCTGCAATCATTGTCAACTTTAGGTATTAACGTAAATCTTGAAATAATTGTTGCTATTATTTAAGAAATACTTCATAAGTCAATTATGGATAAATGGGATGAAACCATAAATCGGGGGGAATTTCCTAAATTAGAAGATCTCACAGATTTTCTATACAGAACTGCAGCTCGTTTATCTAAAAGAAAACAAGATGAGTCATCCACTTAAAATTCTAACACTCATGGCCCCTCCAATACTAAAAAACGAATGGCTGATTTCAAGTGTCATGTATTAATGACCACTAATTCAAAAAATTGTCCTCTTTGCAATGAAACACATAGTATGTTATTTAATGGCAGTACATTTTTAGCTCTATCAGTCAAAGAACGTTTTAAGATCGGGAAGAAGCATCTTTGTGCTTTAATTGTTTGCGCAATCATAAAGGCAAAGATTGTAAATTTTGAAGTTGTAAAAAATGTAATAAGAAGAATAATACGTTATTGTATTTTTATAAATCAGAAAATTCAGAAACATCTGAAAAAACATCCGATAATATTGCCAAAATCGAATTTTGTTACTGATCTTATTATCAGTTGTTATCATCATGCTTGTTTACACGCAAGAATCCAAACTACACTTTACAGTATGCGTCAAAAGTATTGGCCACTAGATGGTCGCAATCAAATAAAAAAAGATCATTAGAAAATGCGTGATTTGTTTCCGTGCAAAACCAAAAGTAATTGAGTATAAAATGGGAGATTTGCCTGGCCCTCGAGTTATGAGAACTAGACCAATAATCGTATTAGAATTGATTATTGTGATCCATTTGATATAAAAGAACGAAAATATCGAAATTTAAAGAAAATAAAACGGGCGAGGGCGGACATGACCCTGGGTCGCTAACAAACCTTCCACTATCGGTCGCGAAGTTAGCTGGCTAACAGGATCGTGAATGCCGAGAGAATCAGATGGGCCACGGAATCTTTTAGTCCTTACAAGTCTCCTGGTCCTGATGGCGTCTACCCTGCCCTCTGGCAAAGAGCGATGGACGAGGCTGTTGGGCCATTGGTGAGGCTTGCGAAAGCGAGTCTGATTCTGGGATATGTCCCTTTTTTCTAAAATTAGTTGAAAGGTTGGTGGATAGATATATCCGCAGTGAGATTTTGGAGCAGTTCCCGCTACAAAAGGACCAATATACGTATAGAGCAGAATGCTATACAGAGAGAGCTCTGGCCTCTCCGGAATCCATTAGAAGTGCTATGACAGCTTTTAATATTCCTACAGGAGTGGTTGATTAGACCTGTCACATGTTAAACAACAGAAACCTATTATCGACTAAAGGAGACTCAGTCCTGAAAGAGACAGTTAACTCTGGATGTCCCCAAGGAGGTGTTTTTTTACCCTTTCTCTGGTCCTTGGTGGTGGATGAACTACTGAGAACTCTAACCGAAACAGGATACCATGTGATTGGGTTTGCGGACGACATTTTGTTAATCGTTCGCGGTCCCCATCTCGAAGTTGTACTTGAAGTGGCCCAAAAGGCTTTAAACCAGATAGACAAATGGTGTAAGAAGGTGGGTTTATCTGTAAATCCAGGGAAAACGGAGGCGGTTATCTTTACCAGACGGTATAAGTGGAAAGCCTCGTGCTCACTTACGCTGCCCGGAAAAGAGATCCAATATGCAGAGCAGGCAAAATATTTAGAAGTAATCCTGGATAGCAAACTGCTTTGGAAAAAGCACCTGGAGGAGAAGTGCAGAAAACTTACAGCTGCTCTGTGGCAATGTAGAAGGGCCATAGGTAGTAGCTGGGGTATTAAACCGGATACACTATTGTGGATCTATGAAGCAATTCTGCTCCCTAGGCTGACCTATGCCTGTATGGTCTGGTGGAGTGGGGTTGAATTAAAAACATCAAAAGCAGAATTGGAAAGGATAAGGGGAATGGTACTTAGAAGAATAACGGGGGCGGTGCGTACAGCTCCTACTGCTGCCCTTGGTGACCTCTTGGGGCTAGAACCCTTACACCTTACAATTAAAGCAGCGGCGGTTAAGGCTGCCCTGAGGTTGAGCGGTCCTGTGGGCTGCAGGGAGGTGGGTACATGGCGTCTCCTAAAGAAATTGGAGAGAAGCCCCCTCCTAAGTATGATTAGGGACAGAACTGTCCCTTTGTACCTCTTCTACAAAAAGTATAAGATTAATATACCTAGTAGAGAAGACTGGATAAATGGACTGACAAATATTCCAGCTGACTGTGAAGTCTGGTACACAGATGGATCAAAAGGCGGGAATGGAGTTGGTGCATGAATCTATCATGTAACCTCTCAAGTGGGAGACTTTTTTAAGTTAGAGACCACTGTTACTGTGTTACAAGCCGAAATTGTGGCGATACTTTATGGTGCTGTTGAAGCCTTGAAAAATTGTCACGACAAAGATATTTTTATTTTTTCGGATAGCAAGGCAGCTATTTTCTCCTTGAAACGATACGTATCAACATCACGGCTGGTCGGTCACTGTCATGAGGCACTTAACAAACTAGCTGGAACTAACCGCGTTACCCTTCTCTTGATTCCTGGTCACAGCGGATTCGCCGGAAACGATAGGGCAGATGAGCTAGCCAAAGAAGGAGCTAGAAAACAACTTATTGGGCCCGAACCGCCCATTGGTGTTTCCAATTAATGTCTGACACTAGGAATTCAACAGTGGATAGCTGCGGAACACCAAAGGGAGTGGCAGGCAACTAAGGGTTGTAGACAAGCCAAGGTACTCATGGGAACTAGCATTAACCCTATGAGGAAAGCGGAATTCCGCAAATTAAATAGGAAAGAGGCAAAGATCATAACAGGGCTATTAACTGGCCATGGTGATCTGCGATATCATAGGCACAAAATGGGGATTGTAGACGACCCGAAGTGCCGTAGGTGTGCAGAAGAACACGAAACCTCGATACACATGTTGTGTCACTGCCCCGCACTTGTGAAGGAGCGGGAACACATTACGGGCTACTTCTTTCTGGGGGAGACCGTTATTGCTACCAGAAACCTTGCTAAAGTCCTCCTGCTGTGGAAAGGACTTCTGATATAGGGGCTGTTATGGGGAATGTAAAGGGATTATCGAAGCGTTAGTGGTATGACCTGAACGGTCATAGGTTCACAGCCCTCATTTAATAATAATAATAATAATAATAATAATAATAATAATACAGAAATCGAATCAATTTTAAACTCACGAACTTTAGTTCCTATATCATCAGATATTAATGATATTTCTGCTGTAACTCCTGGACAATTTTTAATTGGCGATTGACTGATAAGTTTTCTCGAAGCTGATCCCTTATCAATACCTTTCAATAGATTATCGTCTTGGCAATTGATTACACAGGTCCGTCAACATTTCTGGAAAATATGGAGTCTGGAGTATTTAAACGAGCTAAATATTCGACATAAATGGAACAAAAATTCAAGCAATCCAGAATTGGGAATGTTAGTCCTGTTAAAAGAAGACAACGTTCCATGTATGCAATGGCCTTTAGCTAGAATTCATCAACCTCATCCAGGGAATGATGATGTGGAGCGAAGTGTGACGTTAAAAATTGGTGATAGTTTGTTAAAGAGACCAACAAAAAACTGGCTATATTGCCAATATACGATCAAAATGTTAAAAATTAAGTGTTGATCGTAAACTCTCAACGGGGGGAGTATGTTTAGAATCACGCTAATTATAAACAAAGACTTTAATTTTTATTTACATAAAATCAAACTATATTACGTATTATTATAATGCTTATTTTATATTACATATTAATAACGATTTTATTTAGAAATTATTATTATACTTCTTTATTTTATCTAAATAACTTTTGTCAAATGTTTATTATACACTTCTTTCTCTGAAATATTACGTATCAATATATCTTAAGTTTTATTTTCATAGAAATCTGATAATGAACCCCACTTTGGACTTACAAAGAACCATCATTGCTCCAATAGCATTTTGTTTAGTTTATCCCTTCTGTGACAAAAAAGCTCTCGCTACAGTCGAAACTCTGAGACAAAGAAAATGTATCTTTTTGATTACTCACTAGCTTAAAAACCTTCTTCGATTAAACTTATATTCTCTCTAGTTGTAAAAACTTGTAAATTTTATAATTAATTATGCAAAATAAACGATATCTACTTTTAAACGAATTAACTTTCTTATTGGAGTTAATTTCAATATGAAGGCATTTTTAATGCCATCTTCAAACACTAATCATGCAAATTAACCAAACTTTTTTGATATGCCGGTTTACATTAAAAATAAAATTATAATTTAAACAAAATTAAGAATAATAATTTATTTAAGAATTGTTTAAATAATAATTGTACTTTTAATTTCAATCTGGGTAGCTCCATGCCAACAAAATTAAATATGTTTCCTATACTTCTTCAATTAAGAAATTGACAGAGAACACATGCAAATGAAAATTGTGAAAACGACTTGATAATTATTTGTTAATCATGGTTATAAACATTTAATAAAAAACAAATTACCTATAGGGGGATTCCATGGGTAAATCACACAGTTTTATGTGAGAAGTTACCGATTTGTCTTAAAGTTTTTAGGCGTATTCTACCTCCAAATATAGTGAACGAGTAAAAATTTCAAAGTCCTATCTCATAAAGAACGTTCACAATCGTCAATTTCGTGAAAAGTGCCATTTTTTAAAACTAAGATGGAAAAATCCATTTTTGCGTGAAAAAGTGTCAATTTTAGTCTAAAAAATTTGAAAAGGTACTAGTCGATGGAAAATTTTCATAGAATACAATGCCGTTGGAATTTTTGAGGAATTTCTAAGCGCATACGCAGTAGATTAATAAACTGTTTTTTTTCAAAAAAACTTGTCACTCAAAAACTCCTTTTTCAATTGGGCTTAAATTTTCAGGAAACATAGTTGAAAACCCATACTTTAAAATGATTAATCCGAAAATCTGAATACTGTATGTATTTTAATCAGCTTTGGATATGTTGAAAAGACAATTAAAGAGATTCCAAAAAAAAATTTCAAATTTTTTTTTTAATTTCAAAATGAAAATTTTTTGAAATTTCAAAAAAAAAATTGTTTAGTTCTATTAAAGTGACATTTTTATGTATTTTCTCATTTCATTCTCTTATGTGATCTACTTAATAAAAAAATTTTGCCTGACATGATTTCAAGGTGTGTCACGGTAAATAACTCAAAAACCCTATCCGGAACATTTTTATGTTGTATGCGAATGGTTAATTTTAAAAAAACTGTCAAATATTTTTGCAACTTATTACTAGTGGCTTATTAAATACAAATAAAATACAAATTAAATACAAATCTGAAGTTGATATAAAAAAATATTTTTAGACAAACCAAAAAATTTCGAAAATTTTAAAATCTAATTTTAGGATTTTTGGAGTTTTTTTACCGTGTCGCAATCTTAAATCATCTAGGCTATTATTTTTTAAAAAGTAAGACTGTTAAAGAAGTTAAATAAAAAAAGTGTGATGTACCGCTTCAACGATCCAAAAAGAAAAAAATGTTATATGTAAAAATAAAAATTTTTGGATTTTTCTTTTAAATAATTTTTTTGACATCGATTTCAGGCTTGTATTCAGAAAACTCCTAAGTATTATTTTGTAATTAAATAAATAATTAATTAGTTAACCATTCGCATACAACATAAAAATGTTCCGTATAGGGTTTTTGAGTTATTTACCGTGACACACCTTGAAATCATGTCAGGCAAAATTTTTTTATTAAGTAGATCACATAAGAGAATGAAATGAGAAAATACATAAAAATGTCACTTTAATAGAACTAAAAAATTTAAAAAAGAAAAAAAAATTGAAATTTTTTTTGGAATCTCTTTAATTGTCTTTTTAACATATCCAAAGCTGATTAAAATACATACAGTAGTTTTTGAGGAAAATGCGTTTTTCGATTTCTTCCCCTCCATAAGTTCCAAAAAACTCAAAATTTTGAGTTAAAAATTTGAAAAAGTTATTTTTAAGTGGGTAGGAATGAATGGGAAAAAAATATTCCGGTCACTTTTTCCATACTTATTTAGCTATACCCTATCACATTAATATGGCCCATATGTATATATGTGCATTACCGTACGTGACAAATAGCATGACCATGGTTTTTGACATTTTACACAAAAACTATATTTTTATAAAATTTGAAAAAAATATATGTTAAAGGGGACATTATAAGGTACTTTTTACAACAAAATAGAAAGTGGTCACTTAAAAAAACAACCCTAAAAAAAATTTGAAAATTTCAAAAATTGTTTTTGAAAAAGAAATTTGTATTTTTTTTCTAAAATCGTCTTATCCATATTTACAACCTCTTAAAATTTCATTAAAATCGGTTCAGTAGTTTTCGAGAAAAATAAGTTTTGTGATTTTGCTTTCCCCCCCCTTTCGCTCTCTTTTGGTTCCACCTTCGCCAGATATAGACGGACGAAAAATAAAAGGAAAACGTAATTCAGGAATTGTTGTTAGGAGACTCCGTGCAGTTAACCCTTTAACGACGAGATGTGCTGCTTTTTGAATGCAATTTTTTTACTCGGAGGTTTTTAGGTCGCTGATTATAAATATGAAGTCAGATTAAAAAAATTAAAAATGGCGGATCCAATATGGCGGTCGAATTTTTCAAAATTACTCAGATTTGTTTGAAATTTGTTACTCGGAGGTTTTTTAGGTCGTAGATTACAAATATGAAGTCAGATTTAAAAAATTGAAAATGGCGGATCAAAAATCGCAGCTAAATTTTTCAAAATTATTGAGATCGCTTCAAAAAAGCGCATAATACAAATTAATAGGTTTTTTAATAAAAAGTTAAAAGAAGTTTATTATAAAATTGATAAAACAAATAAAAAATAAACAAAACCAAAAAACAAAAAAATTAAAAATCAACGAAAAAGTAAAAAAAATGATTATTTATATCGCCTACCTCCTCGTGGTAAGAATCGGTCAACTTTAATTATTTAAAGGCTAAAGGCGATTTCATATTCAAAATCAGCGACCCCGAAAACCCCAGATTAACAAATTTAATGCAAATCTTAGTTATTTTGCAAAATTAAGCTGCGATTTTGGATCAGCCATTTTGAATTTTTT
Organism: Leptopilina myrica (nomen nudum); assembly: GCA_032872475.1. Lineage (NCBI taxonomy): Eukaryota > Metazoa > Arthropoda > Insecta > Hymenoptera > Figitidae > Leptopilina > Leptopilina myrica (nomen nudum). The sequence goes on along the minus strand of CM065463.1, from coordinate 33,918,898 downwards.
GAATCTGACTTCACATTCGTGATCAGCGACCCCAAAAAAATTTTTTTGTTCTTCAAGTGCCATTTTAAATTCAAAATCGAAAAAATATAAAATTAGAAATGGATATTTTTCAAGTACAACTATCGGGAACACGTTTCTGATACTTTTTGTTCTATTTAAAAAATGTTATGGCGGAGAAAAAATTTCTTTTAAAAAAATTGCATTAAAAAAACTTGACATTTTTAAGTATTTTTGGAAAAGGAGGGTTTAATATCATTTTTTGAAAATTTTGACCACGCCATTAGAAAGAGCGACCCCAAAATTAGTAGGATATGGCCTTTTGAAAAATTTTATGACTTCTTTCTACTAATTGTAGGCGTTTGAAATTAATGTTAAAAAGCAGCACATATCGTCGTTAAAGGGTTAAATTAAAATAATCGAATAGTGTTTGTTTCTTCTTTCTTGGAGGTCGAGGCAGTACAAAATTTAATTATTCTTCGAATAATGTAAGTTGCACATTTTATCTTTTTTTTTATTTTCTCTTTTCTTTTTTGTCATGGTGGTTCCCTCAATCAGTTAGAATTTATCTTATGAAGTTTTATTTTTCTTTTCCCCGTTACCTTTAATGTGACCCAGTATTTTAATTAAAAAACTCTGTAAAATGCAGCCGACCACTAGAATTAAATATTTAAGTAAAATTGATCTTGACCTCGATTGTGATAATGTTACCAGAGAGCGTTAATTTTAGAAATCCTTTTTGTATTAATATGTAAGATTTAATGTGGTGTAAATAAATTTTGAAATATAGTTAGTAACATGGATTGAATACTATTTTCTTGGAACCCCGACACTCTACTCCTTTGACTAAGCAGTCCTGGCTAACCGGCAAAAACCCCCCCAATTTTTTGTTTCTGGTCATATTTTTCTGAAAGTAAAATCTTTTGTTATTTGTATTTTAGTTTTGTCAAGTAATTTTACCTTTCTAAAGGAAGTTGTTTAAAATTAGTCTGATTGCCCTAGATTTAGCCTGGTGGCTTTATTTCTATGGGAATTATACCTAGATTTCTCTTTTCTCTTTTTTGATGATTTTAACTTATTTTGAATTAACTGTCCCAAGAAAGGACTGGCGCTCAACGAAATTATAGTTGAGAAGTGTGACGAGAATTAAAATCTTCCCCTTAGTTGTTTTCGGCGAGAGACTTTGACATAAAATATTTCCTTATAAATTGTTGTTATTATTATCATTTAATTTAATTATTATATTTTCAATATTATTATTTTTAAATGGATTTAACAGAAATAAGAAAATGCCCTTTATAAGGTGCAAGTGACGATAAGTAGCACTTAGAAACAGTACTAACTCTTGAAACAAGCTCAAAAACCCTAAAGTTGTAAAAGTTACACAAGTGTAACATAACAAACTTTCTAAGTTTCATTCAGTTGAAACAACATCTTGAAAACCAAACTTATACCGACCAGCGCTATAACCTTAAATCTACGACTAATCTGTAACTAAAAGTAAGTAACATTTATGTAACTATTTGTAATATTATTATTGAATCATTAAATAAATGTATTAAAAGGGAATATTTATGTGTTGTTAACGCAACCCCCATAGTTTTGACAAGTACAAACGACCCTACTTAAAAATAAAGATCAAGCTTTACCAACTTGACCATAATCAGCCTACCATTCCTCCAAAATTCTATAATTTAACCTATAACTGTCGCCTTTCGCTTGGGATGTAACAGAACCACTTTCCATTTTTTTCCCTAATTTCGCTGCTATTATTTGACTCTGCCACTTTGCCATCATTCTCTTTGATGCTGCCAGCCCTCTTTCCTCATCCAACATATCTTTATTTGTCAGCCTACCTGATCTTATTCTTCTATCAATGTATTCCATGAAATCAACCACTAAAGAACTTCTAGAAGCCTTCGGGGTTCCAAACACTTCGTCCTCGCCCAAACTCTCCGTCCCTGATTCAACGTTCTATCGTTCCTTCTTATCTTCCCTCTCTACATTCTCTCTCTCTCTTCTCCTTTTTCTCTTCCAGTCGCTTCTGCCCTCTCTCGTCTTTCTTTTTCACTTGCTCCATACTTCCCCCTAGCACGTGACACCACGCACGTGACACAAGTCCTCTCTCTCTCTCTCTCTCTCTCTCTCTCGCACTTTTCCCTCACACTCAATTCTAACCTTCAATATCCATGGTAATATTACGAATGGTAATGGGTAAAAATGACTTGTGTAAAGGGTAAAAATTACGATGGGTAATATTACAGAGGGTAAAACACTTACTTAAATGTGTCAGTAAAACAAATTTGCTGTTTCTTTACTAATTATATTAAAAAGGTTAAATATTGAATTATTCTTATTAGAACCCATTCAAATTAATAATAATTAAATAATTTTACTACCCAAATTAATAAACAATTTTATTTTCAATTAAACTTGTTGATTGAGTCACTTTCAAACTCACCATTTTATGGTTATGACTTTGTAAACAAACCAGAGATGGGAAATAATATAACAAAAAGTCACGAAAAGCGTAAAATTTTTAATATAAATTATTATTTTAGTTAACGAGTTTTTTTCCTTTATTTAAAAAATGTATAATTTTAATAAATAATACATATTTATGGTAAACAAATTTTACTTTTCTTAATCATAATTTATAATTATGATGAAGCAAATACTTTTTACGGTTTTTTTATTTTTTTTTATTAAAAAGAAATTTTTTTACATAAATGTTATTATTACTTATAATTTATTGCTCTAATAAAATTCAAAGTTTTTTATAAATAAAGAAATAAATATAAATGAACATTATTTGTTGATTGAAATTTTTATTTATAAAGAAATTGAATATTTTTAAAGAATGGAAACAATTTTACTCAAAAAATGCTTTGTTACACATATATGTACTTACGCCTTATGAATTTCTTTAATTGCAAAATTATTTAAAAATATAAATAACTTCCTTTTTAATTACATATTTAATTTTTATTTTTTTCCACAGGAATTAAAAGGTTTAAAAATGTCAAATATAAAAAATTATTTTTATTATTTCAATAAATGTTTCCAAAAATTTTTTTTAAAGTTCTTTAAGAATTTTAACATACATTTGTTTTAAAATTTATTAACATAGATAAGAGAATTTTTCTAAAAAATTATCGAAAACTTTCTATGAATTACGAAAAGTTTTTAAAAATTCACTTAAACGTTTAGGAAAATTTCTTCATGAAAATATAGGAAAAACAAACAGGAATACAGGAAAAATACAATTTGAAAAAATTTCCACGTAACTGCACGTAACTTTAAATTATTTAAAAAAAATTAAATTAAACTTTTTCAAAACAATAATTCTTCAAAATTACCAGTTAAAAGTAAGTATAGAAAATTCAAATTTTTCAACAATATTTTAATCTGAAAATGCTCGTGTGGCATTTCTTTTGTTGAGCCCCTATTCATATTATTTAATAAATCTCTTCAATGTAATATATTTCCAACGGAGTGGAAAAAAGGAATAATAAAACCTGTTTACAAAAAAGATGATAAAAATAATGTGGAGAATTATAGACCTATTACATTACTTAGTACAGTAGCTAAGATCTTCGAGAGTTTAATATATGATTCGATATATACAGACATTTCTCATTCTATTATAGACGAACAACATGGATTTGTGCAGGGTCGATCAACATTGACTAACCTTGCACTATTCACAAATTTTTTATCATTAAATCTAGATAAGGGTTTTCAAATTGACACGATCTATGTTGACCTCTCGAAGGCTTTTGATAAAGTTGACCATTATATCCTTCTAAGTAAACTAAGAGGCATGGGTGTTCCTACAAATTTACTAATGTTCTTTAAAAGTTATCTTCTTGACAGACCTTTACGAGTAAAAATTAATCACGAATATTCTGACACATTTAATGCAACATCTGGTGTACCGCAAGGGTCAAATTTGGGGCCCTTGTTCTTCATCATTTATATGAATGATATAAAATCAGTTTTCCAATTTTCACCATTTCTTTTATTTGCTGACGATATTAAATTTTACAGGATAATTGACCATGCGGATCCTTGTCACGATTACTCTCAGTTACAATCGGATCTGACTCGACTTGATAGGTGGTGTGAAGATAACCATATGTCTGTAAATACAAATAAATCATCGGTAATTTCATTTTCGAGACGAACGACATTGGTTTACTGTTATACCATTGGTCAGGTTGAGTTAGCTAGAGTTAAGAGCATTCGTGATTTGGGTGTACTTTTATGCAGCAATCTTTCTTTTAACGATCACGTCTGTGAGGTAGTTTCTCGAGCGCTCAGGATGTTGGGATTCGTTATGAGAAGTGCCTTTGATTTTCGTAACTTTATCGCAATTAAAATTTTATATTTCACTCTAGTAACATCTATTATTGAATATGCTTCTGTAATCTGGGTACCATTATATACTTTTAATATAATTAAAATAGAGCGGGTTCAAAACAAATTTTTAAGATTTGCTGCAAGAAAACTAAATTTACCATTTGACTGGAACGCCCATGTTTATGACGACTTACGAACCTCCCTTAATACCCCATTGCTCACATCTAGGTTTTTGTACATTGATATGCTTCTCTTTTATAAATTGCTTAATGGTTTTATCTATTGTCCTCCTTTGTGAACTCTTATAAGTTTGCGTGTTCCATCTAGATCCACTAGAAATATCCATACGTTTTTTGTCAACTATTATAAGACTAACTTTGGAAATCACTCATTGATCAATAGACTGCATAGAGAGGCAAACAATGTGTCTTGTAATATTAACTTTTTTGAAAATAATGTTTCAGTATTCATTTCACAATTAAAGAAACATCAACTATATGTATAGTGCATACCTATCTTTTGTATTGCAAATTTGTATAATTCAGTTGCGGCTTGTAACTTATACTTTAATTAAAAGGGCTTGACCCGTATGTAAATAAATAAATAAATAAATAAGCTATAAAAGTAATTAATTTATTAAATAATAGAATATTTTTGAAAATTTAATCCTTATAAAGAAAAAAATAGGAAGAATATTTCTAGTTTCAGTGATAATTAATTGTAAAAATTATGATTTTTTAACCAATTTCTAATATTTTTTCAAGCAAAGAAAAGATAGTTAAATATTTTATTTTTTATCATAAGCTTGTTAAAAAATTCTAATTTTTTTCAAGAAAATATTTAAAAAATATAATATTTATGTTCCAGTCGCATTTTTTGTAAAAATTATAATTTAAAGAAAATAAATTTGCTCATAGGAAATTTTAGAATTATACATTTCTAAAAATATTTCATTTAGATTCAAAGGAAAGAAAACGGTGTAATAAATATTTGTTTCTAAAAAATATTTTGTTTTAAACTATAATAAAATTATTTCTGTAATAATATGATATCAAATTATTTCCTTGAAAATTTTTTTTAATAAGGAAGACAATTTTGGTTAAGGCGTAATTATTAATCACATTTCTTTAAAACAATTCTTGTTTTTAATTTAGAAACATTTTTTTTTAAATTACAGCATTAAAATATTTTAAATAAATTTTATAAATTAAAGATGTTTCAGTTTTTTGGTTTTAAATAAATTAGTTAACATTAGTTACTTCAACACTTGAACAAGCAAAAAAAACATAATGAGATAAATATTTGCTTTTTCATTATAATTATATATAAATTATGATTTTGAAAGACATAAAATTTATTTATCATAATTATGTATTATGATTTACAATTATACATTATTATAGAAAAGAAAAAATTTGTTTAATAATAAAATAAAAATTTTTATTAAAAATGTACTGCTTTGCGTGACATTCTATTATATTGTATTATAACTCTTGTTAGTTTACAAAGTCATAACCATAAAATGGAGAATTTAAAAGTGATTAATTTAACAAGTCAGATTGGAAAATATAATTGTTTATTAATTTAGGTAAAAAAAGTATTAAGTTATGATTAATTCAAACTAGTTCTAATTAAAATAATTTAATATTTAACCTTCCTGATATAATTAGAAGAAAATAAACTTTTAATTTGTTTCAGTGACATATTCAGGTAAGTTTTTTACCCTCTGTAATTTTACCCGTCGTAATTTTTACTCTTTACTCAAGTCATTTTTACCCATTACCCTTCGTAATATTACCACCCTTTTTTCTGTGGCACTTATTTTTTCCTTTCTTTTTTCTACACACACACACTCACACAATTTCTCTTCTTACCAGATATACACCAACACTGCACTACCCTCCCTTGGCAAAAATGCCCTAAAAATGGCTCAAAAAACATTACCGTAATTACACACGACTGTACTGTGACGAATTCGGAAACGGAAGCTCCAAAAATAATTAAAGTATAAAGCAGTTTTTCAAAACAAATTAATATAATAAAACTTTTTTTAATTTAGTAAAAAAATTACGGATTTTTCCTGGTCAAATTAAATTTTTGCGGCTATTAACTGTTTTCCCGCGCAATTGGGAGACACTTTGTTAAATGTTATATAGTAGAACAAAGACGGGAATTTTGTTAAAAGAACATAGACACCCTGTTTAAGATTTGTCCGAGAAGGTAATTATTTCTTAAAAAGGTGTACACTCTAATACACCAAATTTTCCAACTATTACATGTATTATAGGCTATTACATAACTAATACATGATATTACTTCTACACGGAAAAAATATTGTGCTCAATTTACATGAAGCGTTGATGTACTTTTCGCTAAACACTATTTGATATATAAATCGTTCGTGAGTGAGTGGTGGGGAGCATTTATAGCATAGTTTAAAGGAAATCGTGGTATATGTTCTAACCTTTTTCACATTAAAGTAAGTGATGCTCTAAACGCATGAATTTTTCCTTTAAATTCCTCCAATACATAAGTAAATACCCCCTCGGATTTGTCTTTACATTTCTCAAAACATCTTTAGATGTTTACTCAAAAAGTAAAATAACGTTACTTTTTACTACGTAAGCGTTACCCAGTAACATAATGATAGTATCGTGTCAGAAGTGACTTAGAATTCTAGATATCCTGCAATATCATTTTTTTTATAAAATATATATCATCTAATCAATTTATAAATTAAAGGCTAATTTGAGAAGGCACATTTTTGACGTTAGTAATGATGAAAATAACAATGAAATTTAAAATATTTTAAGTCTAACGCCCTTGATTTGTCTTCTATTGTTAATTTAGTTTTAATTAGTATTTTTAAACCAGTTCAGAACTTTTTCAAGAAACGTCAACAAGTAGTCCAGAAATTTACTACAGTTATCCCTAAACAGCTTAAAATAATATTTCAATCTACGGTTTTGTAGCATTTCTTGTTTTTATAATAATAAAAATAATAATTAAAGTAATTATATCCGTATGTCACAGAATCTTTGTTCGCAAATCACTTAAAAACGGCTCAATCGCTTGAAACCAAATTTGGCAGAATGTTTGACCTTCGGCCAAGGAAGGTTTATTTTACAGATTTGAAAAATATTAATTAGAACGGGAGAGATTCAATTTTTTCAAAAAATTCAAAAATCAAAATTTTCAAATTTTACATTTAAAAAAAATGCTTTCAAACTTTATATAATTGAGTATAACATGTTATTTAGTCACATTCTAGAATATATTTGCCAAAAAAACCGTCACATAGGAAAAGTGCCTTAAAAGACGTACTCTACTGTACTTTGACCATAACATTCTGTACTTTAATGGATTTTGCCCATACTTCCTTCTCGACGCGGGCAACTATTAAAATTTTTTGTTGATTAGGTTTAGAATAATTGAAACCAAAGACCGCATAAATTAATTGCTGAATTTAAAAAATATACATCAATAATTGTAAACCTAACGCCTTTGCGCTACTCTCCCTATTGCTATTATACTTATATTGAGCTGAAGAACGTAACGTTAAAACATTAACGAAAATAAAATCCTGATTATTAGTGACTTTTAAAATTTGTTCTCATTATGCTTATAACCAATTATATGGGCGTCAAAAACTGAGTAAAAAAAGTCCGAAGAGTTCCAGAAGCTATTAAACGCTATTATTTAAAAAAATATTAAATATTTTAAAAATAAATAAAAAAGATGTAAATGTTTTTTGGATTAATTAAATTTAGTATATGATGTTTTTGTTTTTTGATTTAAAAACAAAAACATCATATACTATTTTAAAAATAATTATCATGGAGAGTTAAAGTAATTTCTTTAAATTTTAGACTATTTTGACTCAGTTTTTGACGCCTATTTAATTAATCATAAGCATAATAGGAACGAAATTTTAATATTTACTCTAAAAACCATCGTTAATGTTTGAATAAGTTTAATTTGAGGATTTAATACTCCTTTTAACCCTTTTTCGAAATAGCTGTTGGAACTTTTCGGACTTTTTTTGACTCAGTTTTTGATGCTCTTTTAATTGGTTATAAGCATAATGAGTACAAATTTTAATAGTCACTAATAATCAGGAATTTATTTTCGTTAATGTTTTAACGTTACGTTCTTCAGCTCAATTATATTTATTAGTAAAATTAATATAATTTCGAAAATACTTTACATGTTTTAATGTTCATTGAATAAAGCTGAAATAACATACATTTTATTTTAAAAATATTATTGTTTTTGTTTAAAAACAAGAATATTTACCATTAAAATTTAATTCTAAAACTTAAAGATGCTAAAACTCTAATACAATTATTATGGCACCTATTTATTAACTTTCAGAGTTTAATTTTATACCTACCTAAATATTCTCTTTTTCAAAAAATAACAAATATTAAAAAAATAAAATAAAAGCATTTAATACAAAATAAGTAAATAATGTTTCATTTTTTAAACGAAAGTACACAACTAATTTGTTAATTTTTTGTTTCAAAAATATTATTAACATTTGAATATTCTCAGGTTTTCATGGAGGGATATCTTGAGAAATTATTCTCCTTTTATGTAAAACTAATAAGACTCAAATCGATTAAAAATTGTAGTCTGTAGATATTTTTGAGAAGTAAGTTGTAAAAAATCCTATTGTGAGGCGTTTCGTAGAACGCGAGCATCTTGCACGTGCTTTTTAAAATTTGGTAAAACTTACTAAACAGTTCTGATTTTGGATTCTGATTCAGCGGGTCAAGATAGATGAAAATATACTATTCTCATACAAAAGTCTCCAAAGACTTTTTTTAGTCTATCTGTCACGGTTGTCTTCGAAGAATTTTAACTTCAATGTGGTTGGTATTGGATAAGTGACGGCCTTGGTGTGCGCTTTAGCCCGGTGTTTTTCTCACTACTTTCGTGATTAATTCAGCGAGAGGTTTGACGTCAAGGTATAATGATGTGCACTGTCGATTATGGTCCGGTACACACCATTAGAACTCGACTGTCGATAAACCGGTTATACTCAGGAGAGGTTTTCTAGTTTCCCTCTCCTCTGGCGAGCAAACTCATTAGGCTACGTAGTCCAGGCAAATGCGAGTATTCATAATTTTCAAAACCGTTCTGTAGTCGCAAAAATTTAGTATACGTTATAGTTTGTAAGGAAATTTCCACAGGGACACTTGTAACGCTAGTATTAAGGCAAAAGACGAGTGTATAAATAAATAAATTATTCGAAAGTCACGAGGAACAAAATGAGTGTCTTCCAAGAGTAGTGTGTCCTTCGTGCAAATTAAATCTGTTTTCTGATTTTGATAGGAATCGAAAGTGGCAAATAAACTTCTCATAATTTCGCATGAAAAAACAAACAAGATGAAATGAATGTGTTACTTGTGAGTGTTATTTTTGTGATTTAGCAAGAACGAATGGATTAAAAAAAATTATTCCAAAAAATGTATTTGGGACGGAAGCAAATCTGATTTGAGAAAAATTAAAACGCTAAAACATGAAATTACAATACACTGTTCTAATTGTTTGTCAGTTATGCAAAAAGGTAAAAGTCATATTTGTAAAACATCAAAGATTGTGGATAATGTAAAAAGTATGACTAAATAATTTGAATTGAAAACGAAAAAACAATTAACATCTAGCTTTATAAAAAGTGTTATTGGAGAAAAAAGTGATTCTAATTCAATAAAGTTATTGCAGCCAAAAGGGGAAAATCCCCTCCAAATTACGATCAGAAATTTAAAAAAATCGAAAGAAACCTTATTTTTCGTAAAAGATTTTCAAAACATCAGAACACAATTCAATTTAAGTTATAAAACTACTGTTGGGATCGCCAATGTAATTCTCACGGCAACAAGAAATTTGAAAATAATAGAACCACACTTTAAACGTAAATTACTTGATAGAAATCATACTCTGGACCATTTATTTCAATGTAAGATTTTAAATTTCCTTAATGTAAAACAAAATTCTGTATCTATGCTTCAGAATTGGTAGAATTAATTGATTCTACAATAAAGTCTCGTAATATTAATAAAGAACATTTGAAATTTGGTATAGATGAAAAGACGGATTTTTAAAAGTTTGTCTAAGTATACAATCAGACACAGATTATGATTTGATTGAATGTGAAAAAAATGTAGTCGACAATCATAATGATGGTATCAAAGCAAAAAATCTAGAATTTCCAGTGTTAAAAAACTATTTATTCTTGCATTAGCTCCTCATTCTCAAGAGAATTATACAAATGTAGTACGGTTGTGGCAAGCATTAAATATTAAAGATTTTGATGGTACGATCGCTACCGATTTACAACTGGTGAATATCATTGTTGGTATTATGGAACATTCAAGTTTATTTCCATGTTGTTGGTGCTTTTAAAACAAAAAAATCTGAGTAATGATGATTAGCTTGGTACTATTGACAGTGGACTAAAATATTATATGGACTGGTGGGATGCTGGGAGCAAGAAAGCAGATGCAAAAAATACAAAATTGTATACATCCACTTATCATCCAAACGGACAGCGATCAACTTATTTTGGATTTGATTCCTGCCCCGGAATTGCACTTATTACTTAAAATCGCCAACACATTATTTTCACATATATTAGAGGAATTTAGAGAAGACTCTAATAAATGGGCAGAGAAGTCCAGTGTTTAACGCGAAATAAGATACGGAAGTCCTTCTTTTAAAGGAAATAGTTGTAAAGTATTATTAAATAAAATTTATATTTTGCGTTCAAGCTGTAGCTTAGGCTGTTTAAAAAATGTTGATGCTTTTAAAAACTTCAATATGCTAGTCGAATCCTGTTTTACAGTAAGTTTAGATACTACATTCATTTTGTACATTGATAAGTTTAATGATAATGATCTAATTTAAAGCATTTCAATTACACTAAAAATACATGCAGTATTTTTCCATGTGAAACAGTTTTATACTAAACATAAAAAGGGGTTAGGCTTCTTAAGTGAACAAGCCAAGGAAGCTGTTCACTATGACTTTTCAAAGACATGGAACAAATATAAAGTTTCACAAAAAATCCTAATTATGTGGAAAAAATTACTACGAGCAGTCTGTGAATATAACTCACAACACATTTAAATGATTTATGTTTTCTGAAAATGTTCGTTATGTTCATTTAAATTACTTTTAATTATTAAATATAATTTTTTTAAAGTATACATAATTTTCTTTATTTTGTGTTATGTATATTTCTAATTGTAAGTAAAGAAAGATAATCACATAATGAGTAATTGGTAAGTAAATACGATTTTTCTTTAAAAAAATTATTAAAAATCGAAAAATCTCGATTAAAAAAGTACTCAGTCTTGGATTTTAATTTTTTTTTGCAAAATGGTCCTGAAGTAGTCCACTAACATTCACAAAAAGAAAATCAGAGGTAGAAGAAAGTCGTGGTTAAAATTATTCGAGTACCACCGTACTGTGTTATCAAAATTAATATAAATTTTACATTTGTTTAACCCTTAAACCGCACTCTGGGGGTGCGACACCCATATTCTAGCTTTTTATTATAATATTTCGGTTAAATTCGTAAAAATGAAACATGTGTTGATATTAGACAGTACATTTCGCACTTGACATTATGTTTCGTCCGTCACACCCAGTTTTTGGTTTAAGGTAATTTTAGTAGTTAACATTTTTTATTAATATTTAAATTAAATAAATCATTATGAAACCTATTCTCCTTCAAAATAGATGTATTAAGCTACATAAGATAATTTTTCCAAAAGATAATATCCTATTCCAACTTAAAGAACACACTTAAAAGTGCGGTTTAAGGATGGATTCGGCAGTGTGCGGTTTAAGGGTTAAACATTTAATTATTGCAAACTTACATTTCCAAATAAACAATTAAATTGGCTAATTTTTAATAATTTTTTACTGTTTTCATTCTAATTCCCGTAACCACGTCAGTTTTTAATGAAAATGAATGCATTTTGGTAGCATGAAGCTTCAAGTATCACAGAATTTGAAACCCTTGCCGCATTTCCAAAATTCAGAATGGCGTCTGTACTGTAAGGGCCTAAATCTCGTTATTTTCGTATTTTCTTAAAGTTATGAACATTGAAACAGAAACAACTTGTACAAATAAATTCTAGAAATGTTGCTAAAGGTATATTTTGGGACACTGGCCTATACTCGTTAGGAATCTGCATTGCAACTTTCAAAATTCAAAATGGCCGATCCAATATGGCGGTCGAAATTATTAAAAATTTGATAATGTTTCTAATGTTTTTTGATTGAATGATTACGAATCTGAAGTGAAACGTTCAGGTATTTTAAAGAAATTTGTTTTAAAATCGAAAAAAGAAATGTAAAAGAACTATTCCTGTTATATAGCTTTAACAATACTTTTTTAACCAGTTTAATCAGCTTATTCACTTTCCGAGTCATTCTCATCACTTGTGTCATCTACTTTTAATAAACTTTTTGCTCCACTACTTAATTCTTTATTTTTCTTTTCTTTTTGAACACGCAATTCACTTATTGCTGGGTCAGATGAGATAATCATAAAGTGAATAGTGTCTTCATTTGATTTTGATCTTGAAATTTTTCGACTAAAATTTGCTCAAGCTCCTTTAAAAGCTTTATTATTTGCTTCTTAAGCTTCTTCCGATAGACAGCCAATAGGTAAACCAAAAAATCGAATGATCCTACTGTCATGGATCAGAACTTTATGAACTGAAAGAGGCATCTTATACCAACCATATAATAATTCAACAAACAATTACCTGTATTGAATGTGGATTCTCCAAATTTATCACAATCGAAGTCACGTCCACAAGTCAAAATTGGCAAAATATCTGCGAAGCGTTCAACTAGTTCAAGGATAATTCCACTTACTTCAGCTACGACTTTCGGATTCTCGAAAAAAACGTCTGGCAGTATTTCCGTCATTCGTACTTCCATGACTCTGTTTTACTACATCTACGAGAATTGATAATTTCGACTGAAGACTTCCTGAATAAGTTTTTTCCGAGATTCTTTTAACACCTTATCACTACCTGAAACAAACGTTTTTTTAAAATCCAAGTTATACGAAACATGTAAAATGCACTCCATAAATCTGATTCGGCAATGAAGAGTTGACAAACCATAGTAATAATTTTTTTCCCAAATAGTCAACTTTTTTAAGCCATTTAAATCGTTCATTTGGTTTGATGTTGCACGACATATATTGCATGAAGCAGAAGATTTTTGCTCAGTCAGAACGTTACAAACTTTTCGATCAATCATAGTAGGATACAGCTGATGAGAAATATTATACTTTTTCTTTTTAATGTCAATAGACGACTTCTTTAAGTGTGATATTTCCAGCGAATAATAATCATAAACTTCTTTAGTTTTTTCTGCGGTTTCTTTCGTAAATTGAAATTCAACAGGCCTACATAATCTTACGGACATGAATGACATTGACATCGTACAACGACCAGCATGATTCATTTACTTGCGATTTTGTTTTATTTGATGAATAATATTTTTAATTTCGTTGGGCCACCAGCATTGATATCCATCATTTCCTTCGTTTTCAATTACCCACGAAGCTGGAACTTCTGAATATTGTCCACCATTAGAGAAGCAGACTACTGCATACTCTTTATCATTGAAAACCTCAAGGACAAAAAATAAAAATAAATTCAATTATTATTTTCAGCTATATTGTACCCACTAATGTCGACAACTGCATTGTACTTAAAGTATAGTTGTTCCTAAACAATGGAGTCAACAATAATTTTATTAACAATAAAGTAGAAAATATCGATATTTTATTATTTATCAGCAACTTCAAGGCAAAAGGCATTTGTAGATTCTAGCTTATCTAACACAGGCCAACAAAATGTTGTGGCCTAACCAATAGAAGCTGATTTTTATAGGATTTTGTCAGTAAAATACGAATTTGACCTTGAACATATTGGATTGGCTCTAGTTTTTAATCAATTTACGTTTCAATTCACAAAATACACATTTTTGGCATTTTGGAATGAATATACAACCCTACATCGGAACAGTAAATCTGTCCGCATATCGCCATATTAAAGCTTAAACACTGCTCTTGAAAATCCAAAAACAAAAAATTTAATTTATGTACAGTTTAACCTATAATGTCCAAAGAGACATACGCTGTTTCATAAACGTATTAAAAATAACATCAGCGGAGACCGGGGCTAAACCGGACAAATCAAATATTTCCGAAACCGTGAAGAATTTCAAATCGTGTAAATAACCTATGAACGCGCAATTTTGTGATGCATATGCTGCATGAGGTTTTAGGGACGTGTCAATTTTTTTGTAATAATAGTTGCCGTTAATATGTGAAAATGTCATTTCTTGAGGTAAAAGTAAAATCAACTTTTCTTTATTTTTTTGGGTTTTTATCGTTAAAATTAAAGTGCAAATATCATACGGCCGTTTTTCTTTTAGCTCAAGGTGTACTGAGTTTCGTAGAAAAAAAGTTTAATGGAAAACATTAAGAAGAAAAAATATATTGCAGGTTAATTATTAAATGACGGTGTGGGGCTAAATCGGACGTCGTGATTAAAACCAAACAAATCTTTGAATTCTTTAATTTATTTTATATTAATTAACTATTTTATATTATATTCTTTGCTTAGAACCACTTTATAAATAAATAAATAAAGA
This sequence comes from Leptopilina myrica (nomen nudum), assembly GCA_032872475.1. NCBI lineage: Eukaryota > Metazoa > Arthropoda > Insecta > Hymenoptera > Figitidae > Leptopilina > Leptopilina myrica (nomen nudum). Next base: position 33,903,847 of record CM065463.1, on the reverse strand, counting down.
ATTTATTTTAAAACTCGAATTCGTAAGCGAGTTGCTACAAACAGACAAGCCTGAAAACTGTAATTCATTTTATATTATAATTATTACCGATTTTACATATTATATTATATTCTTTGTATAGAACTATCTACAAGTAAATAAAAGAAGAATTGATTTGACTTTTTTATCAAAAAAAAAAGAAAATTGAGCCTCCCAATTCAATAACTCGATCTGCGCTCGGACGATCAGTATGAAGGTTGTCAGAAGCTCCAAAATATGACAAAAATAAAATTTTTTTAAAAACACTATCTTATAGAGAATGAAAATACGCATCTTTTTTCTCTTGAGAATTTTTTTGTAAAGTAAATATTGTAGACACTAGAGACAAAAAACAAGAAAATTTTCATTACTCAATTTCATTGATTTTTAAAACATAAATCGTCATAAGTTGGACAAATATTAACGGATTTTTACAAAAATTGGTATGCATGCGTATTATGGTCTGCTAAAAACGATGAGATGCTAAAACTATTAAAAAGGACCCTTCGTTAAATAATATTTAATTATAAATCAATGAGTGTCGGTAATGACAGTTTCCTTTTTTCGTCGACAAAAAGTCTGCACGGAATTTTCGAATTGAACAAACTTCCATTGAGAAATTTGTTCATTATGAATCAAAGAAGTTTTTTGGAAAGTTTGGTGCAAATTGATGGAAAAATATCAAAAATATATTACAAAAGAAAAAAAAAGAATTAGAAAAAATAGCCATTTGAAAAACAGTGCTCCTGTCACGACTTTCATGTGTTTTCATGTATTATTTTTTGACAGTTTTTTTCTTGCTAATAAGTTCTCGAGATAATAATAAAAAATAAAAACAAATAATTTCTCGAGATAATTGCAGAATACAATTTAAATAAACATTTTTTTAACAAACTTTTGGTTAAAAAAGCATTAACTTATTAGCAAGAAAAAAACTGTCAAAAAATAATACATGAAAACACCTGAAAGTTGTGACTGGAGCACTGTTTTTCAAATGGCTATTTTTTCTAATTCTTTTTTTTTCTTTTGTAATATATTTTTGATATTTTTCCATCAATTTGCACCAAACATTCCAAAAAACTTCTTTGATTCATAATGAACAAATTTCTCAATGGAAGTTTGTTCAATTCGAAAATTCCGTGCAGACTTTTTGTCGACGAAAAAAGGAAACTGTCATTACCGACACTCATTGATTTATAATTAACCCTCCTGCGTATAAAGACGACTTTAGTCGTTCAATCAAAGTTGTTTCCGTATGCACAAGGACGACTATAGTCGTCCAAACATTTTGGTTAATAACTTTTAAACAAATTATTCTAAATACATCTACTAAGTAACTTCTTCAGAAGTTCATATTTATAAAATATTTGTTAATAAATAATGAACAAAGTTAGTGTAAAAATTAGAAAAAATAAGCTTAAATCATTAATTCTAAGAGCGGACAAATTAAAAAAAACCATTGGATTTTTACATAAATAAGTATATAATGGTGTTTCGGATCGTTGGTTACATATATGAAGTTTGAATTATAAAATTCAAAATGGCGGATCCAATATGGCGGACTAATTTTAAAAAAATTATTGAATTTTCTTGCATTTCGGTATATGGGGGTTTTCTGGGTCTCTGATTACGAATCTAAAGTCTATTTTCAAAAAATTTAAATGGCGGATCCAATATGGCGGCAAAATTTGTAAAAAGTTATTGAAATTTCTTGCAATTTGGTATATGGGGGTTTTCGAAGTCGCTGATTACGAATCCGAAGTCCGTTTTTGAAAATTCAAAATGACGGATCCAATATGGCGGACTAATTTTCAAAAAAACATTTAATTTTTTGCAATTCGGTATATGGGGGTTTTCAGGGTCGCTGATTTCAAATCTAAAGTCCGTTTTTACTGATTAAAATTTAGAAAGTGCATTTGGAGTTCTATCTAAAACTGCATGATTTAAATTCTTTTGATTTTCGAGAACTGACTTTTCAGAATTTCATTCCGTGAAAGTTTACTTTAATTCTGTAAAAGTTATTCAAATATGGGTCATTTCAATAAAATATGTAGATAAACTAGTTCAAAATATTATTAAAAAATTGTTAATATAAATTATTATTGTTATTTCCTAGCTTTTTACATAATGCACATGGATGATACAGTTTTTACCTAATTTTATAATTTGATGAGGTTTATAAGAACACCGATAGATAAAAGGAATAAAATTATTGATTAAACAATTTTTAAACAAATAACAAAAAGTAATTTGTTTAAGAAAATTTTCAAATAAATTAATTTCTATTTGTTATCGGTATTTATAAAAATTTTAATAACTTTTAATATTTTGCACTCGCTGTAAACAAGTTTGGTAAATCATAAAAATTATTTGTCTAAAAATTGTTCGTACAATTTTATTCATATTTTCATGAGTAATTATATGATTATCTGTTTATAAAATTTATGCATTTTAATAATGTTATTATGCATATTGAATTTGTTTAAACAATTTAATATTGCAAAATCATATAATTTTCAAATAAACAGAGAGATTATAGCCAATATTTGACAACTTTTCATGGTTTCTTAGCTTTGTTTAGTATTAAATCAATAAATTAAAGAAAATATTTACTGAAGCCAGTAATAAGTATTATTAAAAAATTGTAATATTTTAATCACATAAGAATAAGAAAATTGCAAAATAAGGAAAAACTTGCAATTTTCAAGGTGCATTCTGCAAAAAGTTGGTAAATAACAAAAATTATTTGTTTAAAAATTGTTTAACCAATAATTCAATTTTTATTCTTTACCTGAAATTATATAGATTTTAGTAAATTGCAAAATTAGGAAAAAATTGCAACTTTCAAGGTGCATTCTGTAAAAAGTTGGTTAATAACAACAATAATTTGTTTAAAAAGTGTTTAAATAATAGTTTTTAAAAATTAGTTTCTCTATTTTATTTAATGACTTAAAATTATCATAATGTAATTTTTATTGACTTTATAATTGTTCTTTGTGAGTGTAGTTTCTTGAAATTGATTTAAAATTACCGTTAAATTTTGAAGTTCGTAAGCTACCGGTAGGTGGATGTCTTTCTCACAAGTGACATAACGAAAATATATATAAGAAACCGCGCCTTACTTATAAATTTCTTTATATTTCCGTTTTTATATACGAATGCGAAAATGGAACCAGGTTTGTACCATTATTGTTTCTTTATATTCAGCATTTTTCAGTTTTAGCTTTTTATTTTTTCAGGTCATTTTTTTCGAGTATTGTAGTCGTTTTATCTTTTAGTTTTTAAAAACGGACTTCACATTAGTCATCAGCGACTTCGAAAACCCCCATATACCAAATTGAAAGAAAATTCAATAACTTTTTGAAAATTTATCCGGAATATTGGATCCGCCATTTTGAATTTTTTAAAAACGGACTTCAGATTCGTAATCAGCTACCCCGAAAACCCCCATATACAGAATTGCAAAAACATTAAATTTTTTTTAAAATTTGGCCGCTATATTGGATCCGCCATTTTGAATTTTTAAAAATGAACTTCAGATTCGTAATCAGCGACCCAAAAGACCTCTGTATACCAAATTATAGGAAAATATATTGTTGTGAAAAATGTATGCATTTGGTAACTACTGTTCGGGTAAAAACTCATGCTCAGGAGGGTTAAATATTATTTAACGAAGGGTCATTTTTAATAGTTTTATCATCTCATCGTCTTTAGCAGACCATAATACGCATGCATACCAAATTTTGTAAAAATCCGTTAATATTTGTCCAACTTATGACGATTTATGTTTTAAAAATCAATGAAATCGAGTAATTAAAATTTTCTTGTTTTTTGTCTCTAGTGTCTACAATATTTACTTTACAAAAAAATTCTCAAGAGAAAAAAGATGCGTATTTTCATTGTCCATAAGATAGTTATTGAATTGGGAGGCTAGATTTGTATCTCATTCTTTAATTAATTGGCCGTGTCCGATTTAGCCTCAACAAATTTTCGGATTTTCGTTTTTGAGGTAGTCACCTTCGAAGCAATATATCTCTAAAGCTATTGTACTTTTTTTAAATCGAACAAGTGCGATTTGTAGGTGAAAGTACAAGCTTCAAAACGGTATATTACACTTTAGCAAAAAGTGTGTTTTTGTATGAGTTTTCTGGTCAAAGACCAAATCCGTCCGGTTTAGCCCCGGTCTCCCCTTCTTTTGAACATGTAAGGTAATTCAAGTCAAAATTACATGGTTAAAAGTACTATTATTTTGAATACGTTTATGGAACAGCGTATGTCTCTTTGGACATTTTAGGTTAAAGTGTACACAAATCAATTTTTTTGTTTTTGGATATATGGTAATATGGTAAATGTTTATGGTTATAAATGAAACAATTCATAAGACTTTATATATATATATATATATATATATATATATATATATATATATATATATATATATATATATACATACATACATATATATATATATATATATATACTAGGGGGGCTCTGACCCCCTGCGCGCTTTGCGCGCCAACCCCCTATTTTTATATTTACATCTATTTATAGATAATATAAATATTGTAAAATGCGATCTTATGATATTAGCCATTCTGAAATTTTTAATATTTGTCATCAATTTTAAAGTAACATAACCGCCTGCAAGTAAAAAAATTGTCCATGGCATAGGCTTTGACGTCTTATTTAACGCGCCTATTTGAGGGGGCAAGCTCTGACCTGTAGGTAAAACACAGATCAAATTTTGACGTAATGTGATGGCCCACATTAAGGTTTCTTTTAAAACCCGTAGCTCAAAAAATAGGTAAAATTAAACATGTATTTTGACATAATGTAAAGACCTACACAGAGACCACTTTTTGACATATAGGTAAAAAAAGATCAAATAAAACATGGATTTTGATGTAATGTGAGGCCGTTATTTATTCTCTTTTTGACCTATAGGTAAAAAGTATGTCAATTTTGACATAAGTTTTGACGGCCTTTACTATAGGGAGCCCTTAGAAATCCTGACTCTGCGGCGGCGATATGTTTTTATATAATAACTAACGATTTCCCCCTAATTCTGATATTTATTTTAATTTTTATTTTCAAATCATGTTCTCTTAATATGAATGCATAGTAATAAGGTAGAGTAAATTATATCAGGCGATACTAAAAGAAAGCACTTAAAAAGAATTTTACTTTACGGACATGATTATAATCTTATGGTGCACTTATAGATACTTCTTTATACCTAAAGGTAAAAAAATTGGTTAAATTTGGCGTAGATTTTGAAGTATCATCAAAGGCATTAATACAACCCTTTTTACTTGCAGCTTTAACAATAAATCAAATGTGACATAAATTTTGACATAAATTAAGGGCAATTATATGTACGTTTATGACATGTAGGTAATAGAAGAATGTAAAATTAAATGTAGATTTCGACGTAATGTAACAGACGTTTGTGGGCCTCTTTTTACCCGTAGGTCAAAACTGCCCTAAAATTGACCTAAATTTAGAGGGTAGCGGAAATTGTTTGTCAAATTTTGACGTCTAGGTCAAAACTGCCCTCAAAATTTACCTAAATTTTGATGATAGCAGAAATTGTTTGTCAAATTTTGACGTTTAGGTCAATACCGCCCTCAAAATTGACCTAAATTTTGAGGGTAGCAGAAATTGTTTGTCAAATTTTGACATTTAGGTCAATACTTCCCTCAAAATTGACCTAATTTTTGAGGGTTGCGGGAATTGTTTATCATATTTTGATGTCTAGGTCAAAAATGCCCTCAAAATTGACCTAAATTTTGAGGGTAGCGGGAAAGGGAAATGACTGAATCAGCGGCGGCGGCGGCGGCGAAATGATGTTATATTAATAGGGATATATATATATATATATATATATATATATATATGTGTGTACTTTTATCAGAATTCATGACTATTATTTTGCTGTAAACACATGAAAATAAGTGCAAACGGTTTATAGCATTGGAAGGTGTTTGCTTAATTGTCCACATTTTTTGAGTTATGAATTTTCGAAATTTTGAACTTTTAATTGTAGACCTATATTCACTAGCTTATAAGACGGAAAATATTGAGTTTAGGAAAAAGTTATCATTTAACACATCAGGCCCATTTCGGCACTTTTTGGAAAATCTTCTCTATATTATAAGGTATAAATAAATTTAATATAAATAAAAAAAAATCCGGCCCAAAGTTAAAAAAAATTAATTTGTTTATAAAAAATTTTTAAAAAAAATAGTTTTGGTTACATTTCTTAAAAGTCGAAAGTAAACTAAAACTTTTATTCTCTGACAACTTATTCCTAAACTCAATATTTTCGGACTTATAAGCTACTGAATATAGGTCTACAATTAAAAGTCCAAAATTTCGAAAATTCATAACTCGAGAATTGAGTGATATTGTTTTAAAAGGACATTTAACACAAAAATAACATACAAATTACTGAGATTGTTGAAGAAATACGGACATGATGATTTGCCGAGTGATCGAAGAACTTTACTGAAAACTCTGAAAAATATATCACTAAAATTTTCATCTATTAGTGGTGGTAAATTTTACCACTTCGTCTTAGAAACTTGTGTCAAGCGTTTAGTTGGTCAGTATTATTAAACAATTCCTGAAGTGTTAAAAATAAATGTATTCATCGACGGTATGCCCTTAGCAAAAAGTTCTGGCAGTCAATTTTTGCCAATAATGATTTCGCTTGACTCAAAATGTTATACCGAACCAAAAATTGTTGGGCTTTATCACGGATTTTTGAAGCCTTATAATAATAAGATTTAATGAACATGAAAAAATTCATAACTAGAGAATTTGCTTGTAAACCTCGTCATTTAAAAGATATAGAAAGGTGGAAAGCAACAGAATGCGTCAATTTCTGTTATACACTGAGATAATTGTATTAAAGAAGTATGTGGGTAAAAAATTTTACTACCATTTCCTTTGTCTCTCTGTTGCAATTCGAATTTTATTTGATGAAGAATTTTCTAGTAACAAACAATTGCAAGATTATTCAAAGGAACTGATAGTAACTTTCATTAATCACTATCCCAGTTTGTGTGGTGCACATTTTATATCCTACAATGTCCACGTGGCTTCTCATATATCAAAATAAATTAAACAACATGGTTGTTTAGATAGTTTCAGTTCTTTTAAATATGAAAACGAATTACAAAAATTAAAAAGTATGATTAAAGTCAATAATCGCGTATTAGAACAAGGTGTAAATATTATTAGCACAGAATACAACAGACCTGTTGTTTCACAATTTAAAAAATATCCTCAAATGCATTAAAAAAATCTGATAAAAGTGAGGTTGATTACGTGTAGTTTTCAGGGTTTCGGCTGTCAAATAAGGGAAATAGCAACTGTTGTTTACTGCATGACGGATCAGTTGTTCTTATTTTCAAAATATACAAAGAAAACAATTCTGTTTTTTTGGAAGTCAAATGTTATTCCACAAATGAACCATTGTTTACAAAACCTTGATATTCGCGAAAATTGTTTATTTCAGTGGTACATACCGATACACTTTCACCTATTGAAATCATTGATATTAATGCTATTAAAAGAAAATGTCTCAACATTAAACAAACTGATAGCTATACTGTCATTCCTCTACTACATGTAAATAATTGATTTATTGAACGTATGGTCTAAATTTTATATTTGCAAAAATATGTATATTTTGCAATGGTGCAAATTTATAATAAATTGCTTTTGAATGTATTTCGAATGTGTTTTTAAAAACTTGAACTTCCAGAAACTTTTATATATATTCATTTTGAAACAATGTTATGGCACAAATACAGATTTTTGTTCTTTCAATGTGATAGATTTACGTAACAGATATATAACATTTTCATATTTCTATTACGTATTTTAGTTATGTAATACTTACAGAACGCTGTTACTTACTGGTTATATGAAATTTGTATAGCTGTTACAACACAGTTCTAGAACTGTTACAAGTATCATTGTCACCATGTTACAGATCTGTTACTTAACTGTGACATCCCCCTGACTACGACATTTTGCGTATCCAGTGTTCCCTGTTCAAAGTTTCTATATCAGACCCCGACTTATCTGAATCAGAGGCTAATCGGGCCCATGACAACATTTCTACACGGGTAGTTTTCCTACTTAGCACATTTACATTTTTTGGAAAAAATTAATTTCTTAGATACTATAGTACCCTCCAAAATTATTGTTAGTCCACCCATTTTTTTAAAGGAAAGAAAAAAAATTTTTAACCTAAAATTTATAAAAACTAAAAATTTTTTTGGTTTATATTTTGAAAGACGATAAAATGTTGAAAAGAATAAGATCTTATAGAAGTCATTTGGACAAAATTTGTAGATGATATTCTTAAAAATCGTCATTTTCAATTTTTTTACAAAAATTTGAATAACTTCTAAAATAATAAACACTTTCTAATAATCTTAGGCTTTTTTTTAAAGGTCATTTTCTACGGAATAAGAATTACTTATAGGTATTAACCTGTAATTTTTTACTTGGAGTAAGCATGACGTCAAAGTTAGACAAAAAAATTCAAAAAATTTGAAATAATATTATTAAAAGAAAAATAATTTTTGAAATTCAAACACACTCTTTAAATAAATTTTCTTGAAAAATCTATACCATATCATGTTTTATGTAAGTTGTAGAATAGTTTTTAATACAAAAAATGTATTTTAAATTTTTACAATTTTTTTGCCCAACTTTGACGTCGTGCTTATTCCAAGAAAACAATTACAGGTTAATGACTATAAGTAATTCTTATTCCGTAGAAAACAACAATTAAAATAAACGGAATCTGAATGCTTTAAAATTTGAATCATTTCTAAAAAATTCCTTTTATACCAATTTGTTTCATTTTATAGAATTTTAGTTTTATCAAAATTAAATGAATGATCATGATCATGTGAATGATGTACCAAGGCTGTTATGTTCGTGTCTCTTCCGCAACTCTTTTTATGTTCATAAATTGTCTTTTTTAACTTTCTGGATGTTTGACCAATGTAAACTGCATTGCAGTCTTTTCATGGGATTCTGTATACTAAATTTGATTTCTCTATCATTGGTGTCTTATCCTTCATTGTACGGAAAACATCTCGATTATTATTTTCAGTTTGAAATACAGCTTTAAAATTACGTTTCTTACAAATATCACTAAAACTTTTATTAGTTGTTGAATTATAAGGAAAAACAATAACCTTACTCATATCAAATTCATTTATTTCATTATTATTATCATTATTATCACTGTTACTATTAGAAATCTTATTCAATCTTAAATCCACGTGTTTTTTAATAAAAGTTTTTAGGGTAAAATTAATGTTTAATGTATTATAGATGAGATCCAAATTCTGTTCATGAAAATTTCCATGAGCCAGTTTTATTCCTCTATCTACTAAATTGTTAATGGTACTAATTTTATATTTAAAATGAGTATTCGAATTAAAGTCGAGATATTTCTAGGACCAAGTAGGCTTCCTAAACCAATTTGTAATTAATTTACCTTTATCATTAATAATAGTTACATCCAAAAAATTAATTTCAGAGATTCCCACCTCTACGGTAAATTGAATTCTCTGGTTATATTTATTAAATTCATCTAATAGATAATTTACTTTATTTCTAGAAATTATTGTGAAAATATCATCTACATATCTAATAAAAATAATAGGTGTAAAATCTAACTTTAACAAAACATTATTTTCAAAATCTTCCATCACTAGATTGGAAATGGAAGGTGAAATGGGAGATCCCATTCGGGTCCCAAAAATTTCTTCAAAGTAGCTACCATTACAACAATAATAGGAGTCATTCGATAACAGCAATAGGCTATCGAAACGTTAAATAAATAAACATATATATAACCTCAAAAACTTCTAATGAAACCTAACAACATCGCAACAATTTAAGTATTTATGAAAGTTTCGGAAACATCAAACAACATCTGCTCGATATATTAATGTTTGAAATAAAGAAACTTTAACATTAATATTCAATATTGTTTAAACATAGTATTTCTAATTTACAAATTATATGTCAATATAATTTATATTGTAATGATATCGCATTATTTCTAGCGTAGAATTTCTGATTTCCTGCAAAGAGTGAAATTCATTTATTTTATGCATATATATATATATATATATATATATATTACTGTGCTCACTGCTTGGCGGACAGGTAGAGAGTACCGAATGCTGCGCATCACGTGGGTTCTCTCACCTCACGCTACACCTCTTGAGAGCCCAGCGATCTATAATACTTGGTTGCTCGTACAATCTCCTCAGTTCGCCGTCGACTGGACTCGGGGCTTGCTCCGAGGCAGATCGACAGCAATTCTCTCTTTTCTTTTCACCTTTTTACCTTTCGATCCAACGCCAAAGCTGAGGTACGACTCTCCCAAGGAATGAGATCTTCCTTTCTTACCTGGTGCAAGCCGGCGGTATCTCAGGTACAAATGGGGCTGCTTGCTTGTACTTCCTAGAAGGAGTTGTACTCAAGACTCAGGTACAACTGGGCAGTAGTAACACCCTTCGCCTCTCCGTCTTTCCTTTTTCACCTGTCATTACTCTTGGTCTAAACAGGGGTACATCCGTGTAAGACCAAGGCAATGAATTTCCAATATGAAAATGTAAACCATCCCTGTGAAGAAGAGGTACATCTCGACCTTCACAGAGTTGATGCACCAGGTCGATTCTTCGACCCGAGGTACATCTCGGAGGAAGATGAAGCTTGTATTTCTACCTTTATCTCTCTCTTTATTATACGCAACTAAATTTCGTGTCGGTCATGAATACCTTGAGAATCTCGGTATCTAGTCTTTTCCATTATTTCAAATTGACCTAGCGTGCATGACCCTAGTAATCGTTTAGGGGTAATTTTTAGAGTTTATCCTCGCGTATAATGAGCGTCGGTCTCGGGTAGGAAGTTGTCATTTTGAGAAATTATTTATATTTTCTTTTTATTCTATTTTAGCTAAGTTCAGTATGATTTATATGGTTATTAGTTAGGTTAGGTTTTATTTGATTTTTTTTGTATTACTTTTGCATTATATTAAGTCATTTATTCTTCTTATCATATTGTTATATTTTCTGGGGTTCATTTTAAATTTATCTTCGTTAATTAGTATTTTTGTATTATTTCTTTATTTATTTTGAATATATTTTCTTACGAAGGTTTAAAACTCTACTTGGTTACTGACTTTATCCTTTCTATCGATATCACTAAATTACCTAACTAACTTGCTTAAATTTTGTAATGACGCTTCACGCCATTTTATTAATATATTTGTTAAAAGATAATTTAAACCGAGTAACAAATTTGAAGCCAATCCGATGATGAAAAATTGATATGCACTAATGCTTAGATTCACAGTCATTTTTACCATGGAGTATGAATCATTAGGGGAGGGTACTCAGTATATACACGTCCCATGCAATTTTTACATTACTTTTCAGTTTTGGTTCTTAAAGATAAAGGTTTGAGCTTTCTTTTAATCTATATTAGAGCTTTTATGTCTTCCCATTTTCTTTTTAGAGGACTTCAAAAGTGCAAAAAACACCGTTTTTAACCATTCAACCCCCTATTTTAAGGGTTTGACTAAATTAAAAAATTTTTTTTGCTATTTTCTTGTTTACTGACACCCAAACTTTGAATAAACACAAAAATTTTAAAATAAACACAACATGACCATTTTTTTGTTACCCAGTGTAATTTACCTTTTCTAATGGCGATACTCCAACTGCAGTGGATAATAGAAATACGGGTTTGGAGTCCATCACAGTTATAAAATTCATGCCACTCTTCTTTTTGTGATTCACTTCCCATTTTCCTCTTTCATCTTTCTCTGTGATTGAATTCTTGACATTGACTCTATTTGCTCTAACTGAACCAGTAGCAGCTAATTCATATTTTATCAAATGAGCGAGAAGATCCGGGCAAGTGAAGAGATTGTCAAAATAAATGTGTAGATCTTCTCAGTTACGGAGATGTACATTATAGAAAACGACTTGTTACATATTTACAACAACTCGACTTCTAAGAACACAGTTTGATAATTTTTCATTTTTATTATCCATTTTTCACAATATATTTCAAAATCAAAGAGATAAACATTAAAACTGCAGAGAGCCCACAATTTGATTCCAAACTTTACTGGTTTACCTTTTATAAACTGCTTCAGAACTGACCTATCATAAAATCTTAACATTATCTCATTGATAGGTAGTGCACTTGATAAAATTCCAAATCGAATTATATTTCTCCTGAATATGCTATATTCTATCAGCATTATTTTGATTCTCGGGTTCATAGAATTTCATTTTTGATTTGATTGTTTCAAAATTATCGCGTGCCATTACAGATGCCACTGTTTCTGCTTTCAAATGTAGATCTTGAGACCAATAATCCCGTTGAGACAATCTTTGGTTATACATTAAAAATATTATTATGCCAATGAAAACTTCCAATACAGTAATTTATATCTTATGGCTGTTTTTTTGCGTACAGTTTATAATATGATTTTTCCCATCCGTTGAGAAGAAGTATTCAAACAATTTGGTTGGAGAATTGTTCACTATATTAGACTTTTGTTTTTGGCTTAGCATAATCTCGTTTTTAAAAGATTTGTTCTGCTAAAACATAATTTTCTTTCACATTGTCATATGTCATGGCCTTTTGCAAAAAATCAGAATCATTTTCAGACTCTGAAATATTAGATTCAGACTCAACATTTTCATATATGGTATCTTTTAAATCAGATTTACCTGAATCATCAGCACATGCAATAATGTTAGCATTAACAAAATGTTCATTCTCTTCATAATCGACTACCAATGAAACGCGTCGTGAAAAATTTGACTTTTTGCGACGACTAGTTGAAACATCTTTTTTTGTCATCAAATGTTTTCTTTCCTTATTGTGACAACTTTTTGAAAAAATAGTTTTAACGGATATCGAATCATTCGTTTTAATGCAAGAATGCTTTAGCGGGATACTTTTAGCAGGCAAAGAATCTGATTTCTTCTTCGACGACATTGTGTAAAAAACTGTCAAACTATTTTTTACAAAACTATGAACATAGCGACTAATAAGCAAAAACAAGTAAACCGTGATTATTTACTTGTTAGTTGATGAAACCATTAAGGTTTAAATAAAAAAATTAATAGTATGAAGATAGTTTTAATTTTTTTCAAAATGCTATATAACATAATATTGTAAATAAAAAATATAACTTTAAAAAAACTTAGAATCTGACTATGAATTTCATTGAAAACCATATAAAAAAGGAAATTTTTATTGAAATTATGCAAAACCGATTACATAAGTTTGGCATAGTGAACAGTACTACAACTTATTGGATATTTCACCGTGATTATTGGTATCAATATCTACATTTGAAAACAGAATCAGTTGCATATGCAATGACTAGCGATAATTTCCAAATATATAATTTCATAGACACGAGGATCAAAATAATTCTGCTAGAGTTTGGAGTGTAGGATAACTGATCAAAATATTAAAGAGAATAATTTCGACATTTTGGATCTACCGTATTGGATTTTTGGAATTTGACATCAGATCCGTAATCAGCGAGCAGAAAAACCCCCGAGTAACAATTTCCAGCAAATCTGAATAAATTTTATAAAAGGAGTAGGCTATTTTACTTCCGCTATTTTGAATTTTTTGAATCTGACTTCAGATTCGTTATTAGCCACCCAAAAACCCTCGAGGAATAAATTTCAAGCAAATCTATGCAATTTAAAAAAAATTTGTCATTTTACGAAAAATTAAAAAATTTTTTGGTCCTTCAAGCGCCATTGTAAATTCAAGATCGAAAAAAATAAAATTGAAAATAGATATTTTTCAAGTACAACTATCAGGAACACGTTTATGATACTTTTTGTTGTATTTTAAAAGCGTTATGACAGAGAAAAAAATTCTTTGAAAAAAATTGCATTGAAAAAACTTGACTTTTTTTAGTATTTTTGAAAAAAAGAAGGGTTAAATATTATTTTTGAAAATTTTTACGACGCCATTCGAAAGAGCGACCCCAAAAATATATGGATATGGACTTTTAAAAACTTTTATGGATTTTTTCTGATAATTGTAAGAGATTGAAATTCATATTAAAAAGCAGTACATTTTGTCGTTAAAGGGTTAATGAATATCTCTTTTTCAGAATTTACTAATCATATAGTATTACTAATCATTCCAACTCACTATTGTTATTAATAATGGTATTATGTAAGTTGTAATGGTATAGATAAATGTATTTTGCACTATATGAGTAAAAAATAATGTCATTTTTATCTCCTTATCCTCTCTTATTATTAGTGTTTGTAAAAATAATTATTATAATGTCAAATTTTCCGAAAACTAAAGTTTCTCCAAGTGTAGGAATAACTTATGTTCATCGTTTTATACATTCGCTTTCCTGACAGATGGACCAAAAAACGAATGCGAGTATAGTACCAAACAGAATAGAAGGATTATGATTTCATCAATATCGAAGTAGATGAAATGTATCTAACTTCGAACCTTACTTCTGTCAATAGGTCCTAAACTTGTGAAGTTTTGGTTAAAACATTCGATCCGTACTGAACACTAGATAAAGCGATTAAACAACAATGAAGTGTTGCCTTGCTTAAGCGCGCCACCTGAGCTTGTCTATTAAGTTTACGGCGTTCTCATTTGCCCCACTATTTTAAATTCCATCGACACTTCCCTCTCACAGTCAAACCATCTCTCCCCTCCCTTTTTGAAACTGTCTTGCTAGATTTCATGTAGCTATCGACCTGTTTCCAACTCAACTATAAGCTTTAGCTGAGACATGGTTGTTCTTCTAAAGATGCTAACTCTTGTAAGTGTATTTGCGCGGAAGAAACGACATCCGTATGTCGGGCGATAGAGTTTCAGGTTGCCTGCATTCGCGAAAACTATAATCGGTGTCACGACTGTAAAGTTTGGCATTTCGCAAAAATATAACACCTGAGTAGAAAGATGAGAATGGTTTATGAGATTGAAATCCACCTAGCATGTTTTTACTTCCAAATATATGCATTGCGATTTTTCAATAAAAACTTTTTATCATATACGTACAAAATAAACTAAAGCTAAACTTCAATCATAAAACTAACATTATGTAAACAGAAACAAAATATATTTAATACTATTTTATAATGTCGGAAAATATCGGTACCGCTGCACACGCACAGCCCAAAAACATACCAATCTTTGAATCACGATATGTTTGTAAATACAAATGTCAAAAAATTGACAAATATGTTATTTAAAAGATTATTAAATTCTACGTAAATTCTACGTAATCATACATAACTGGAAATTTTAATAATTTCTGCAAAGATTGCAGGAATTAAAAAATTAGACCAAAAAGTTTAAAAAATAAAACATTTTTTAAAATGTTTTCAACTGTTGCATATTTTTTTTAAATCCCCACTAGGAAGTTGTTGCTCTAAAGAGTTTTTTATCGCTCTTTCAGAATCTGAAGTTCAAATTTAAAATTTAAATTTTTTGGAAAAATGAATTTTTTTAACGGTAGCAAGTAAGAATGCATGCGTAAAAACTACAAATATTGCGTCTGCAAAAACCAACCTTCAGTACGGCGAAATCAAGAAGATTAGAGACAGGAGGGCTAACTCGGCTGTTTTGTCACTCGCAGCGTCAGTCAGAATTAGTGGGATTATGAAGGCGTGGTTAGATTGCGACAAATATCTTGTTTCGGTTCTGCACATCTCGCACATTCTTACGTTATATATTTAAATACGTGACACGCGTGTGTGAGTGGAAGTGCAGAATCAAAACACGATATTTGGCGCAATCTTTGTTTGTCATTATCAGAGAAGCAATATTAAAGGGTCCAATTCTCATCGGAAGACAATTATTTTTCATTGTAAGTAAATATTTTAATGAAAGAAACATTTTATTTAAAAATAATTTTTATGAAACTATAATTCAATAGAAATATCCTATGGCCGGTTTGCCCCACCGAAAACGGTCTGGTTTGCACACAGACCTATTTTAAGAATAAATGTTTATCAAAAAGAAACGTTTTTGCAAATTCATTAAACTTTTTGGTGGAAATATTCCTGAGGTGTGTACCTTCAAAACCCAAGACCTAATATTTGGAAATATTACGATTTCCTCAGAAAAAATTCGTAAAAGTGTAAAAAAACTTTTGCTTTCAGAGATGCACAAACAAAAGTACAAAAAGTCAAATTTAAGGTATACTACACATGGTTATTTATACTATATATTATTTATACCTATATATATTTTTTCTTAAATAAACATCAAAGTCTAGCGTACGGATTCAAAAAAAATTTGGATAATCTTGTCACTTTGTATTTAGGGGTTTTTAATAGTTTTTTAGTAGTTGCGGACTATTTTAAAAAAAAAAACCTTCTAAAAAAGTACAATTCATTATTGACAATTGTTTCAAAATATTCTTCGAATTCGAATTTTAATTTTGAAGTTGAGTTGTACGTATAAAAGGTTAGTTTGGCATCTAAAAGAGTTTAATTTAAAAAATGAAGAAAATAATAGTATATAAATTTTTTGTTTAATATTTGTTCAAAATGGGCTAATTTACTTATTTAAATGGATTAATATGTAATCAACCAGAAGAAGAGTGAAAAATTAATTTTAAAACTTATCTAAGAAACGATAAGAGACCATAATTTAATTACATTTTTCTATAAAATTTTAAATATTAAACTATTTTTTATTACTTAATATTAAGTGCATTAAATATAGTTTTATTGTATAATATGCTGACTTTTATTTTATAATAGAGGTGTGAAAAATTTTACCTGTACACGGAGAGAAATATCATACTAATTAAGCATGGGCAGCCGAACCGAATAACGCAGACACAACTACGCGTAATTTACTTGGAATCCATGCCAAAATCGCATGGGTCCATTCCAAAATCCCATCAAAATATATAGGGGTATGGTATTGTGGTCTTTCGCGTAGGGTACTTTTCTTTTTTTGTGGGGCTGTGATATTATAGCCTTTTTTAATAATATTCATGAAGGACGAAAAATCCTTGGACAAAAAGCTATTCAAATATAAAGTAACTTTTATTTCCCGTGTAGAAATTGCCTTAAGTAAATTCTATTTGTGGTTAGGCCCTGATCAGGATTTACTTATCACAGCCATTCTTAGGCCCTGACCAGGGCCTGATCAGGACCTTATCAGGTTCCAGAGTACTTCGAAAAAGCCACATTCAATTATTTAAAATTCATTTTACGTCAGTTTCAACGAAAAAGAAACAGTTCGAGTGAAAATAAATAATAATTAATTAAATTGAATTCGAAAAAATGTTCCAAAATGTTCCAAATTCTGATGAAACTAAAAAAAATGTTTTTTCTGAATCTGAAGGTATGGATATAATATTCTAATTCTAAACAATAAAAAAATATAAGTTGAAAAATTGTAATTAATTAAAAAAATTATTTTTTTCCTTTTTCAAAAAAATATAGTATTTTTTACAAAATTATTATTTGAAAATAGAAATGATGCAAATAATTTTCTTTTTTTACTAAAATTTGTATAATTTTCTATATTTCTTTAGAAAGAAAGAGAACAAAATCTGCATAATTTCGATTTGTCAATCATTTTAATTTTTTAACAAAATTTTAGTTTTTTTTTAAAGAACTAAAACAATTTGTATATTAAAATTAACCTTCCATTTTCACATAAAATGATAGAAATAAATTTTACTGCAGATAAAGTATACTTATAAAATACCAAATCAGGACCTGATCAGAAAAAGTGTTTCATTTCCAAATCAGGGCCATAATTAACCTGATCTGGGCCGGATGACTACCACGTTTCAATTTCTACACGGGTTATTGTGTATCAAATTCAAGGATATCCTAACGATGCTCTAGTCAAATCCGGAAAGTTAGGATGTCCTTAGGTTATTATCCCAGGACATTTCTGAGACATCCTACGGATATAATAGTTTCTGGACATCCTTAGAACATCCTTACCATATCATCTTCCATATCTGCAAGCTATTAAGAAAAGTTAATCAAGAGTGTAAATAAATAATTGAATAAACTGAGAATTAGTTTTATATTTAACCCTCTAAGCACATACAAGATCTTAGAGACCCAGCCTTTTAGTTAAAACTTAAATTTCATCAAAAAATTTCAACAAATAAAGGTTCTGTGACCTGAAAGCAATTGTTTTAGATTTAGATGATCCAGTCAGTAATCGTTTTGATCTCGTCAAAAAATAAAAATCACATTTATCAACTTACAAAATCCGAACAAGTGCGAGTAGAACTTAAAACCGAGTACTAAAACCGAGTGTTCCGTACTTTTGTTTAAAACTTCTACTTTCCTGTAATCTACACGTGCAAATACGTAAGTGTACCAATTTTCATCTCTTTAGATAAAATCTGTAAGCGTTAGAGTGATATATATACTTTTGTGCGAACACATTTTTAAAGGTTTCTATAGTTTTTTAATAACAAAAAAATATCAACTCTTATCCTTTTCTCCGTATTTTTTCTTTCATCTACAAGTGAAAATAACTAAAAATGTATAACGCCAGTCTACTAGATTAAGAATTGTGAGAACCAGCAAGGGTTAAAGTATTTTTGAGCTTGCAAAAAAAGATTTTAGTTTTTTGATAGAAACACCATGAAGGTGTTACCTAAGTTACCTCTGGCAAGAAACTATTCGAAACATTTCGAGTTTTCGCTGAAAACACTATGAAACTCAATACCAAATATATTTGCTACATTTTTCCTGTAGTCCATTTTTAAAAATACATAATTGTGCATACCAATTTTCAACTTTCTAGGTAAAAAACTGAGCGCTAGGGGGGTACATGCTTTTTTCCTTCACAAAACAACCAAAATTTGTGGTTTTGTCGGAAATCTCTATGAAGATCAATTTTAATCACGTTCGCTATATTTTTCTTGTAATCTACGCGTGAAAATACATACGTCGCTGATTATGAATCTGATGTTAGCTTTCAAAAATTCAAAGTGGCTGATCCAATTTTGTAGACAGTGAAAAAATCATTGGATTTTAATAAAAAAAATGGCAAATGCCATGTTTCATTAAAGTCCAATAATTTTTTATTTTTAAATTTTTCGATAATTTATTTTCAGACTTAATTTATATGACCAATTTTTTGATGCTGTTGGATGTTCTTTTTCGAAATATATATGTAGTTTTGTTTGATTTCAAAAAGATTTATTTAAATTTATTCTGAAATGTGAGAAATACATTCTGGGTAAAGTCGCTCACATGAAGTCGGGGTAAGCTGCTCACTTCTTAAAACAGTATTTGCGTTGTTTTGGCGATCTTAAAATTTTTAATATTAAAAATATTTATTAAAAGAGAAATAATATTCATTTCCTAACAATGTTATTGAATTATTGGGTAATTAGTTGAATATTTAACATTTACCCCGAATGTATTTCTCACATTTCAGAATAAATTGAAATAAATCTTTTTGCAATCAAACAAAACTACATATATATTTCGGAAAAGGACATCCAATAGCATCAAAAAAAAAATTTGTCGAATAATATGTTTCTAAATTAAAAACAAGAATTGTTTTAAAAAAATGTGATTAATAATTACGCCTTAACCAAAATTGTCTTCCTTATTAAAAAAAATTTTCAAGGAAATAATTTTATATCATATTATTACAGAAATAATTTTATTATAGTTTAAAACAAAATATTTTTTAGAAACAAATATTTATTACACCGTTTTCTTTCCTTTGAATATAAATGAAATATTTTTAGAAATGTATAATTCTAAAATTTCCTATGAGCAAATTTATTTATTTTAAATTATAATTTTTAAGTTAATTTAATTTTTTTTAAATAATTTAAAGTTACGTGCAGTTACGTGGAAATTTTTTCGAATTGTATTTTTCCTGTATTCCTGTTTGTTTTTCCTATATTTTCATGAAGAAATTTTCCTAAACGTTTAAGAGAATTTTTAAAAACTTTTCGTAATTCATAGAAAGTTTTCGATAATTTTTTAGAAAAATTCTCTTATCTATGTTAATAAATTTTAAAACAAATGTATGTGAAAATTCTTAAAGAACTTTAAAAAAAATTATTGGAAACATTTATTGAAATAATAAAAATAATTTTTTATATTTGACATTTTTAAACCTTTTAATTCCTGTGGAAAAAAATAAAAATGAAATATGTAATTAAAAAGGAAGTTATTTATATTTTTAAATAATTTTGCAATTAAAGAAATTCATAAGGCGTAAGTACATATATGTGTAACAAAGCATTTTTTGAGTAAAATTGTTTCCATTCTTTAAAAATATTCAATTTCTTTTTAAATAAAAATTTCAATCAACAAATAATGTTCATTAATATTTATTTCTTTATTTATAAAAAACTTTGAATTTTTTTAGAGCAATAAATTATAAGTAATAATAACATTTATGTAAAAAAATCTTTTTTTAATAAAAAAAATAAAAAGAACGTAAAAAGTTTTTGCTTCATCATAATTATAAATTATGATTAAGAAAAGTAAAATTTGTTTACCATAAATATGTAATATTTATTAAAATTATACATTTTTTAAATAAAGGAAAAAACTCGTTAACTAAAATAATAATTTTTATTAAAAATTTTCTGCTTTTCGTGACTTTTTGTTTTATTATTTCCCAACTCTGGTTTGTTTACAAAGTCATAACCATAAAATGGTGAGTTTGAAAGTGACTCAATCAACAAGTTTGATTGAAAATAAAATTGTTTATTAATTTGGGTAGTAAAATTATTTAATTGTTATTAATTTGAACGGGTTCTAATAAGAATAATTCAATATTTAACCTTTTTTATATAATTAGTGAAGAAACAGCAAAGTTGTTTTACTGACACATTCAAGTAAGTGTTTTACCCTCTGTAATATTACCCATCGTAATTTTTACCCTTTACACAAGTCATTTTTACCCATTACCATTCGTAATATTACCACCCATTTTGCTTCCTCATAAAGAAAGCCTTATAGTGATGTCGATTTCCGAATTTTTTGAAATCAATTATTTTTACAAATTTTCAAGTGTAGTATATATAATTCGTCGAGAGGAACAAATGTCCGGATGTATGTGTGTATGTATGTGTGTGTATGTCACCGATTCTTGTGGACAAATTTTCTCTTGCACATCTTGATGGATTTTGATAAGATTTTGTAGGTGTATTACGGTCATGAATACCAAGAATCAGGCAGAAGGATTTTCAAAAATATTTAAAAACAAATTTTTTCAACATTTTTTTAATTTTTGAAAAAATTAATTTTTTGTTTTTTTGAAATAACTATTTTCTATATTAAAATTTTTTATAATTCTTGTCAAAATTGCATTCCTGTCATAAAAACGAATCGATTCATGAATATAAAGTATATATTTTATCAACAATTTATAGAATTAACAAATATTTTAATTTTTCACAAAAAATTAAAATCTTGTATATTTTGACATTTTATCATAACTTTTTAAAATAATTATTCTATAATAAAAAAAAGTTGTTCATTTCATGACCATTTAGCTTCCTCAATATATATTATTATATATAATTTTAAAAGTTAAATAATTATAAAAGTTTATTAAACATAATTAATAAACCGGGTAAAGTACCCTGAATAAATATTAATTATTCAATTTTTTTATTATAGAATAATTATTTTAAAGTGTTATGATAAAATGTCAAAAAAAACAAAATTTTAATTTTTTGCGAAAAATTAAAATATTTATTAATTCTATAAATTTTGATAAAATATATACTTTATATACATGAATCGATTCGTTTTTATGTCAGGAATATAATTTTGACAAGAATTATTAAAAAATTTAAAATAGAAAAAAGTTATTTAAAAAAACCAAAAAATTAAAAAAATTTTGTAAAAAATTTTTTTTTTATATATTTTTAAAAATCCTTCTGTCTGATTCTTGGTATTCATGACCGCAATACACCTACAAAATTTTATCAAAATCCATCAAGATGTGCAAGAGAAAATTTATCCACAATAATCGGTGACATACACACACACACATACACACACACACACACATACATATACACATACATCCGGACATTTGTTCCTCTCGACGAATTATATATACTACACTTGAAAATTTGTAAAAATAATTGATTTTAAAAAATTCGGAAATCGACATCACTATAAGGCTTCCTTTATGAGGAAGCAATTGAATAATTAATATTTATTCAGGGTACTTTACCCGGTTTATTAATTATATTTAATAAACTATTATAATTATTTAACTTTTAAAATTATATATAATAATATATATTGAGGAAGCTAAATGGTCATGAAATGAACAACTTGTTTTCTGTGTAAAAGGTTGAAATACAAATTGCTTGTAACAAAAATGTTCAATTGATTTGAACCATCATTAAGATTTTTTTTCACTATTTTAGATTGTCTGTTTTAAATGTATAAATAAAAATTTTAGAAACATTATTTAATAACATATTCATTACATCCTTTTTCTCAATAAAAATGAAAAAAATATTATGAAAATAAAATTAAAAAATTTAATTTTGAACAGGTAGACTTAGACTTAGACTTTATGTACAGTTTTCCCATTAGGAAGCAGAGTGGCAGCTATGCCTGTAAATGCCATGTTGCAAACATTTATTCCTTTACTCTTTAGTAAATTCCATAAGGTAGTCTTTAAAAAAGTCTTTCCAGATCCTCTACAACCATTAATATATAAGCATTTAGAACTATTACAAGAGGAATCTTTTATTACTTCAAATATATAATCAACAATATTTTTTTGTTTAACATTTAATTTAGTATAATTCTCCTCTTCTATCCTGATATGTTCCATAATACTTATATCATTAACCTGCTCAGGAAAATTTTCATCTATATCTAATAAACTCTGAAAATCAGTTATACAATATCCTTCATTTAATGACATTGATTTTATATTCCTATAAGCTATTTTTTCAGCTTCAATATTGTCAATTTTTGAATAGTCTTCTGACATTGGACCCTTAAATTTCTCCCAAAGTTTTTCCGGATGTACATGATGACAATGAATGAGAATTCTTACAAATAATTGTCGAAGTAAATAAAGCATCATCCATAAAGTAGCTTCTTCCATTGTCCTAATCCACTCACTATTATCTTCTATAAGTTCTAATGCTAAACAGGCAGATGTAAAAGATTCATGAATAAATCCATTATCTGTTCTTAAACTTTGGAAAGTTTTACAGTAAAACTCCTTTTACTGTAACCAATAATAATCCAAGGTGAAATAATTCCAATTGACGTGGATTAATTGAATACATTCTTCCCAATACTTTTTCTTTACGAATTCTTTTTCTCCATTGAAGAGATTTCGTTATCCATGTATAATGTTCTGGTATTTCTGTATAATAATACTGACGAGCAGTACTATCACGCTCATTAAGTTTAAAAAATCGATCAATTTTGTATTTTTCTGTAAATCAAAAGAAACATTGTTATTATTTTTCCCTTCGCGAATAATAACATTCTGTTCATTTGGTAAATGTATGGGTAAACGATTAATACTGTGGCTTTTTTTCCCTAAAGGTTTACTTAAAATTCTCCATACAGCTTCAATTGTAGTTTCTTCTTGGTAACTCTTTGGAAAATTTTTTTAACAATTACCATCAATTAAACATCAATCTCCACAAGGTCCGTGAATATTATTTTGCATTATTATGTTATGCAAGAAAGGATTGCTACTTTCATCAGGAATTTTTGCAGAAATATAACGATCAACACTTTCAACTGTTAATATTTTGGAATTTTCTTTCAATATAACTAATAAAGAAATATGTGGCAATCCTCTTTTTTAAAATTCAGTATCATAAACGTAAGACTTAACTTCTCAAAATAACTTTTTTTCTACAATAACATTTAAAAGATGATTCACTTTCAATGCAAATACTCCAGTTACTATATCAGGTCTGTCAGCAGCAGTTTGATGACGTAACAAATTTTCTTGTATTTCTTTCCAGTTTGGATTACAGGTTATTGTAATGAATAAATCTGGTTTACCATGGTGACCAATCATAGCCATAGCATCCTGATATTGTTGCATCATATTACGAGGTGATCCTATAAAAGTGGGAGGCGATATAAGCATTTTTCCAACATGTACATTATTTTCTAACTCATGATTTTGTAAATAATCGATTAGTCCTTGATATGTTTCACTTCTCAATTGAGCTTGATTATTTGCACAAAATTGCAATATATATTTCTCTATTTTTACATAATTATCAACTACCCATTGTTGAAACAATCTTCCTCCATATAAAAATTGATTGAATTCCTTATCTCTAATAGCAATTTTGTACTTACAATAGGCAGACCTAGAAATAGTATGGTTTTTACTTCTAAAAACACTATCACTATGAATCATATTAATATTATAACCTTTATTTCCAAGAGGATAAAATATGGGATAGATCCATGGTTCAAAATTTAGATCTAAATTACTAACTGATTTCAGTTCCTTTGTAGACTTATTATAAACCGTTATATAAGATTCTGGTATTTCTCCTTCTAAGTTTGTATCGAAAATTGCAGCAACTTCATTGTAACTTTGAAAATTATATCTTTTCTTATTAAAACCTTTTTTCAACCTAAACAATAGTTGTAACTCAGTGATTTCTTCATTATTTTGTTTTGCTAAATCAGTTTCTAATTTAATTACTTCTGACATCATCATAAAAAACTTTGTAAATGTATTAGAAGTTCTCATAATATTTTCAATAGTTTGCAAAAGTTCTTTATTTAAATTTTTGTTACTTTTTAATCTATAATGAATTGCTTCTTCAGGATCATAAGTAAATAATTGACCAAAACATGGGTCTTCACCTTTATCCGGATATAAGGCAGTGTTAATTTGGTAATACATTTGACCTTGAATTTTGTAACAAAATGGTCCTCTTCTTCTGTAGTTAAAATTAATTAGGTTGGCATTCAAAGATGCAAAGAAAAATAATTATTATACTGTCTTATATTCTTTTTAAAATGACCTGATTTTGTATGAAGTCATTCTAGCAATATTCTTAAATCTTCTGGATATTGCACTGATTGTAATATAACACCACGATGACCACAACAATCATTGAAACTGTTTTGTTTGCCACTAACTCTTTCATCTTTAAAATGCTTAGCTTGACAATGATTGCAATAATAATTCATATTTCCCAGATAATTTTTATTAGATTTTGATTCATGAATAATCTTGTCTTTTGCTGTACTTGGCAGAGAAACAATTGATTATTGTGTATTAAGTTTCAATTTTTTACTTTCCCGATATTTTTTCTGAATTTCATTCCTACTTTTTCGAATTTTTTCAATTGAAGAGCTTTTCTTTTTCTCCCAACTATCCTGTAATTGCGAAGTTGTTATTGCTGCAACAGGAGATATTGCAGTTATTAAATCAGCACATTGATTCGAATTTACATTTTTTAAATCAAAAGAAGAGTTTATTTTATTTTCCCGTTTTTTCAATTTCATTTTTTACCTATATATTATTTGATATTCTGCCCGACTCTTCTTTGTGTTCATAAACAAGTGATCTACTTCATCTGAAAGATTTATATTTTCAATATTCCTTTTTAATTCTTGTCTGGCACGATCATTTCTTTGATTTTCCGCTACACTTTTTCGGACAGTTTTAGGTAAAGAATTTGTTTTCCTTACAGTATCATATTCATTTTTAAATGTGGGAATGGAAGCAACGATATTTTTTAAATTAACTAATTCATTCATGTTATCATCATTTGAATCATTAACTTGACTCAACAAATTTTTATGCTTAAGTCATTCTTCTTCATATTATTTTTGACATTGTTTATTGCTTTTCTTATGCAAGAAATCTATGTCATTATTGATAACTTTAAGCTTTCTTTTATCCGGATGTTGTCGTTGGAAATCTAACTGATTGGTTTGAATTTCTTTAGAGAAACTTTCTACTTTATCTAAATGAAATAAATTTGTAATTTTACTTTTGGATTTGAGTATGGCAGAATATATTGTTGCGTCTTTGAAACATTATTGATTATCTTTGTACTATTTGAAATTGTCCTACAATGAATTCAACATTGCATTTTTATTATCAATTATATCATAATTTTCATCACTTAAACTAACTAATTCTCTTTTATTAGCCATGGTTTTATTTCTTAAAGTTGACAGATATAATGAAACTTACTTTTAAATATATAGGGGAGAGGGCCCTAAGGTGGTCACCCATCTTTTGAACGATTGTAGATTTCAAATGAAATTATACATGAAGGTCAATAATACGGCGTTTAAAACTTTGTCTTATTACCTAACTTCTTATCATAAAGTTTTTTTCATTTCATTAATAAAAAAAAGTTATGGCACTTTTTTAAAAAAGTTGAAAATTCGACTTTAAAAAAAGTGGCCCTAAGGTGGTCACCATACAAAAATTTACTGAAAAAGTTTTAAAAAAATGTAAAAAACGTATTATTAAGTTGTTTATTTAATATTAATTGTTTTCTAGGATCATATTACATATTACATTTTTTTGCACTTTGTCCTTTCTTCAAAAATGATAATTTTTGTGTATGTATTAGACAGGTAAAATTTTGAAAATAATACTATTTCATTATTATTCATTATAAAACTTAAAAATTGATAAAATTCACATTCACAGTGATAAATGTTGATAAATATAGCGTATAAACACATTTTCATAAAAAATCAAAAGTGACCACCTTGTGGCCAAAAAAGTGTCCACCTTACGGCCAAGACACAAATTTTTAAACGTTAATGAAAAAAAATTTTAAAGCATAATATTAATTATATTCTTTTGAAGTATTATTGTACGATATATATAGATAATTATAACGATTTTTACTAATTTAAAATAGCCAATTTCGATGCTTTTAACACCCTGAGAAAAAAATTTCTTGATCATTTAAAAACAGAAATTTTATGACGTTCACGTTACAAAGAGAGTCATACGACTATTTACCTGAAAACTTTACTAAAATCTTTGTCTTCTCAAATAATAACAATAACAAAAAACATTTGAAGAAACTAACTAATATACAAAAATTTTCTTAGAGTGACCACCTTGGGGCCCTATCCCCTAAATAAACGTCTTTTTTATTTCAAATATTTTTTGCAGTTTTCTTTTACTTGTTTTTATTTGGGTCAGTCCATTATATTTCACCTGAAGCCGTTGCGGCCTATTTTTTAAAAATTCTCATAATTTGTAAAAATGATGTTTAATATCCATAGAATTCATTTTTGAAAATTATTTTATACAATTTTTTGAATTATACTTAGAATTTTAATTTTTAAGTTGAGTTTTACAGAAAAAAGGTTAGATTGACAGTTATGAAAATTTAATAAAAAAGCATGGAAATAATTTAGATAATACAAATTTCTTGATTGATATTTGTTAAAAATGGGCTTATTTACTTGAATAAATAGATTATTATGCAAACGTACCTAAAATAATAGATAAAAATTGATTTAAAAATTTACCTATGAAATGTCAAAAGTCACTGCATTTAAATTACATTTTTCTAAAAAGTTTATAAATATTAACAAAACTTAATACTACATAATGTAAAGTACTTTCAATGTACTTTCATATTATGTGCTAACTTTTTAATTTTATAATAAAGAAATATGAAAAATTTTACCTTTAATATTGAGTGTTTCATGATTTTCAGAGATTTTAATCACTTATTTCTTCTCAGGTGCAAGACGAAAAAATCCATTTTTTGTCTTAATATTTAAGTTTCACCTTTTTCTCCATTCTGTTAAATTTTGGTGATGGATAATGAGCTACTTTTTAGTTTAAATTTAGTTTTAAAAATCTGCTGAAAAAACGCATTTTTTTGTTAAATACAAGTAGATTTTTGCAAGACTATTGTGATAGCCAACTTCAGTTTTATAAAATTACATGCTATTTAACCAACAAACTCGCTTTTGGAAACAGATTTTTTAAACTAAATTTAAACTGAAAAGTAGCTCATTATCCATCACCAAAATTTAATAGAATGGAAAAGAAGGTCAAACTTAAATATTAAGACAAAAAATGGATTTTTTCGTCTTGCACCTGAGAAGAAATAAGTGATTAAAATCTCTGAAAATCATGAAACACTCAATATTAAAGGTAAAATTTTTCATATTTCTTTATTATAAAATTAAAAAGTTAGCACATAATATGAAAGTACATTGAAAGTACTTTACATTATGTAGTATTAAGTTTTGTTAATATTTATAAACTTTTTAGAAAAATGTAATTTAAATGCAGTGACTTTTGACATTTCATAGGTAAATTTTTAAATCAATTTTTATCTATTATTTTAGGTACGTTTGCATAATAATCTATTTATTCAAGTAAATAAGCCCATTTTTAACAAATATCAATCAAGAAATTTGTATTATCTAAATTATTTCCATGCTTCTTTATTAAATTTTCATAACTGTCAATCTAACCTTTTTTCTGTGAAACTCAACTTAAAAATTAAAATTCTAAGTTTAATTCAAAAAATTGTATAAAATAATTCTTAAAAATGAATTCTATGGATATTAAACATCATTTTCACAAATTATGAGATTTTTTAAAAACTAGGCCGCAACGGCTTTAGGTGAAATATAATGGACTTGACCCACTTCCAATTTTTCCTATTTTCCTTATTCTCAGTTTTTAATTCCAATATCAATTTTCAATTCCAAAATCAAGTTTCAATTCCAACATCAATTTTTGATTCCAATATCAATTTTCAATTCCAATATATGGGGGATTTCGCGTCAAGTGATCAAGGGGTCTTTTGGTGCAATGTTTATTTCAATAATTTTTTACTCTTAAACAATTAAACATACAAATTTGACAAAGTACATTTTGGAAAGGCTTTTTCATGCTCTTTCGATTGGAAATAAGCATTTTGAAAAAAAAAATTTTGACCCAAAAAAAAAAAAATTAAAAATAAATTTCAATTTTTGGGGGAGAAAGACTCAATTTTTTTTTTTAAACGAAAGCTGAGGTTTTTTCCTAAAGGGACATATAAATGGTAAAGTGGGACTAGAATGTTTAAGCATTAAAAAAATGAGTTTTCTACTCGCCGGAGCGCTCAAAACCCGGTTTTAAGCTCCGTTTAGGAGAAAATTCTTTTTTTCAATGTTTAAACATTCTAGTCCCACTTTACCATTTATATGTCCTTTTAGGAAAAAACCTTAGCTTTCGTTTAAAAAAAAAAAATTGGGTCCTTCTGCCCCAAAAATTGAAATTTATTTTTAATTTTGATTTTTTTGGGTCAAATTTTTTTTTTTAATGCTTATTTCCAATCAAAAGAGCATGAAAAAACTTTTCCAAAATATACTTTGTCAAATTTGTATGTTTAATTGTTTAAGAGTAAAAAATTATTGAAATTAGCATTGTATTGAAATACACAAAAATTTAACCCCCTCCCCCTCGAAAAATATTGGACTAGGTAAAAAAATATTTTCACGAAAAATTACTATCTATGAGTACTACAAAAGCCCCAAGTTTTGCTACGATTGGAGAAAAATTTTTCTCCACCTTGATCACTTGACATGAAATGCACCATATATAATATATATAATATATATATATATATAATATATATAATATATATATATATATATATACGTTTGCGTACAATAGACTGACCGCTGTTTGAAAGGAACCCTTCAAACAATAAAGCCAGGTACTCGAGCAGACCTCTCGTTTCTCTTACTATTCAATGCCATTTGGTGAAAATATCTTTCTGTCTCCTTCTTTCTAGTAAATAGACATAAATCCCTCTCTGTTTATAACGCAGAAAAGTTAACGCATACCGATCTCTCTTTATTTCAATGAACATAGTATAAAGCTATCTCTCTTCAGGTAACGGTATTGCTTTCTTCCTCTTTCGAAGGTAAATACCATTAGAATGTCTCCCTTTACCTAATTTGCATATCTACTCGTTTCATATAGGGAAAGAAAATCTTTAAAACTTTGAAAAAATGTTAACAACAATTTCTGTTTGAAACATTAAACAATTGTTAATTTGTTGAAACAATTGAGCACTCGATTATTTCGAGTGCTCTAAACAATAGAATACTCGAATTCATTCGAGGACTCGAAATAATCGAGTGCTCGAATTCATTCGAGTACTTGAAATTATCGAGTGCTCGAATTCATTCGAGTACTTGAAATTATCGAGTGCTCGAATTCATTCGAGTACTCGAAAATTTTCGAGCTTTTTATGAGGCTCGGCTCGAAAAATGAAAAGCTTGAAAATACTGGATCGAGCTTCGAGCTTTTTGCACACCTCTAGTAATTAATAACAATTATAATTTTTTCTATTTTTTGATATTGAAATATTTTTATGCTTACATCTTAGTGTTACTATTTTTTGTGTAAAATTATGCTAAAATGTGACTGAATAACATGTATTATTCAATTATACAAAGTTTAATAGCAATTCATCAAAAAATGTCGAAAATTTGCTATTTCAAAAAATTTTTGAAAACATTTTTATACTTAAATCTTACTTATAGGACACTATTTTTTGCAAAATTATGCTAAAATGTAACTAAATAACATGTAATACTTAATTATAGACAGGTTAAAAGCAGTTCATTAAAAAATATAAAGTTTGGATATTTGCGATTTTTTGAATTTTTTTAAAATCATGTTTATACTTACATCTTAGTTATAGACATTTTTTTTGGCAAATCTATTCTAGAATGTGATTGAATAACATATTACACTCAATTATACAAAGTTTGAAAGCATTTTTTAAAAAATGTAACGTTTGAAAATTTTTGATTTTTTTGAAAAAATTGAATTTCTCCTGTTCTAATTAATATTTTTCAAATCTGTAAATTTATAAACCTTTCTTAGTCTAAGGTCAAACATTCTGCCAAATTTGGTTTCAAACGGTTCAGTCGTTTTTAAGTGATTCGCGAACAAAGATTCTGACATATGGACATACACTTACTTTATACTACTAAACTTGTTTTGAGGTAAAATATAAATAATTATTCATTTTATTGCAAAAATGTGATGATTAGACCATGAAAATTCTGTGATTCCCTATGCAACTTTCATGCTTATAACACATATGAAACAGAAAAAAAAATTTTTAATTGATTTCTTTTTTAGTAATTTACTTAGGAGAGTTTATTAATGTTTTTTTTATTAATGTTTAGTAATTTTTCGATTTGATTATTTATGTAAATTATGCAATTTTAAAAAGTGATTAGACCATGACGCGAAAACGGGGTACAAGAAATATCTACAAAAACATTAAAAAATAAATTTGTTTTCCGCAAGTGTTTTGTTTTTCTCAATTCTACTAACTTAGACAATAAGAAAATGTCAATGTTCATTATATTTATTATTATATTTTACTAAAAAAACATTTTATATATGAAATGGTAGTGGGGACTGATTAGACCATGACGTTTTGGCACCTTAAAACAGATTTCTAAGTAAAATTATAAACTTTTAAATAAAAATGACTATATACTTTTTTTGTTACCATGAAAATAAGTTATCGACGTTAAATTTATTAGAATATATAAAACTGATTTCTTAAAAAACATTAGGGCCATTAAATTGTGCGCTACGCGGAGAATCACCCATACACGAAATTTTTTGTTAGCATTTTTGGAATCCTGGATGCTCAAAACGAATAATTATGTGTAAAATTTTAAGTTCTGAGCAATGTACAGACAAAAGTCTCATCTTATATATATATATATATATATATATATATATATATAGCACATAATATTACAGCAAGATTGACATTAATTTTTTTCAAGCTTACAGTGCGAGCTTGCCGCGAGACTTGCATCTTGGAAATATCTTGCCTTTATGACCTCTTTCAAAAAAGTTTTTTTACATCGAAAATAATTAAGTATTATATAATTATATTATAGAAAAAATAAAAAATTAAGCAGATACCTTCCTCTAGAAAAATAATACTTACTTAATACTTCCAGTACTCTAAGTCTTTTATGAACTATCATAACATAAAGTCTTATATGAAGCAAAGCGTTGCAAAGCTTGAAACATTGAAATGGATGGGAATAGATTATTGTTGGGGCAATTAGACAATTTGGTTGTTTGTTGATAACTAGACTCGAGCGACGTGTTAATGGCCACAAGACGACCTTGGGCTTGGAATTTGTCAAGAGAATGGCAACGAGCCATTGGCGCTGTCCCGTTTCAAAGTGGAGGACGAGGTTAGAGACGTGAGGGACTGGTAGAGGTTGATTTGAAGCAAAGCTTAGAGGTGGGGATGTAGTAATTTGTCGGCTTGCGAAGGCGGCTGGCTCCAAGCTGATAACAGGAG
The DNA here is from genome assembly GCA_032872475.1 of Leptopilina myrica (nomen nudum). NCBI lineage: Eukaryota > Metazoa > Arthropoda > Insecta > Hymenoptera > Figitidae > Leptopilina > Leptopilina myrica (nomen nudum). The sequence goes on along the minus strand of CM065463.1, from coordinate 33,871,419 downwards.
GAGGTCCATTCTCCTCCGATTTGACCTCCGGATACTCAACCCCCTGTTTCACTTACAAACACTCTCCTTCGCTACCTCTTAACCACTACCCAACGAGCGATTCTTCTCATGTAAGACGTCTAGCCTTCTTTCTTTTTTCCGATTCTTTTCTATCTTTACCTTATCACTGACTCGTTTCCTTTCATTTTCTACGTAAAACGAAAAGTTAACGGCTTCAAGTAAAAATTTATCCCACAACGAAAAAAATGAAATCTCAAATTGAGAAGAAAATTCTGCTTAACAGTTATTTTTACATTTTATTTTCAATATACGAATATTCACCTACAAAAAAGTGGAATTTTTGTTTATATTTGAAAGTTTTTTAACTAAAAGATGAATTTTAATCTTACTTCTTTCATTGAATTTATTTCTTTCAAATTGAAACAAATTTATACTAGAAAGAAGATTTTTTAATTGTTTTTCGTTTCTCTGAACGCAGCTTCAAACTGTTTAAAAAGTGACATTTAATAGGAAATATGAAATAGAATAATCCTCTTAATTAGAAAAGAAAAATTTAGTGCCAATACAGTGCAGTCGGGAAATATTGGTACGGCTGCACATGAACGGCCCAAAAACATAATCTTAACCGGGAAACGTTTTGTGGTATAATAGAAATCATTAAGCATTATAGTTCTCAATAAAAATAATTTTATTTTTTTCAAAATTAATGTAAAACACAACTTTGAACTTCATATGTTCCCTCATTTGTAGAACTACCCATATAGGGGAAAGTCGGGTAAGTTTTTTTTTAATATTGAAAGAAAATTGTAAAATTAAAAATGTTTGTTAATATCTAAACTAATAATATCGGTTAAGAATAAGCTCGTCAATAGTATTGCGCATGCGCAATACAATAGATTTCCAAGGAAGTTAACTTTTCATTGTTTATCAAATTTGTGTTTTAATCACAATTTAATTACAGTCAAAGATACTTATATACATTAAAAACGTTGTACTTCTTAGTTTTATAAATATTTTCACTCGCTGAAGCGTCTTTTATTTTTATATATTTTATTTAATTTATTTTTATTTTATTTTTCTATACTTATTTCATAAAAAAATAGAACTTACCCTCCAACGCTGTCGAACTTACCCTCACATCAGACCACTTCGACAGATTTACCATCATTACTTTAATTTTATGAATTCATCAATGTTTTTATAAATAAATGATTCAAACTACTATATCATTTTATTTCCAAAGGTTGTCTTTTTAATATAAAATGCTTTGTTCGCTTACAAACTAACATTGTGTAAGTTATTTTTTATTTAAACTTTTTTTGTGCAAACTTACCCGACTCTCCCCTATCTTTTTTTAAATAAAATTTGCTGACAATAAGAAAACAACTTATTTTTAGTTAAATTATAATCATTAGCTATTTATTAATGGTTTTTAATAAGTATTAAACAATTATTTTATTAATTACTTCAATAAATTAGAAAAGTGCACGTGCCTTTAATTTCAAAAAGTGCAAAAATTATGTACATATGTTGCAGGAAAAATAATTGGTAAAAATGAGATGTATGTTAATTTTCTCTAGTACTCTTAATGGAATTTCAAGTGAAAAGTGTACAACTTGTTGCCTCGGTTCTGCATTCAGAATTTTAAATTATAAACGAGATTAAATTAATGTATAATCTGATTTTAAATATTATGACAGACACTTAGTGTGTACAACAATATGAAAAAGAGTTTATAACTGAGTATTACAAAGGGAGAAATGTTTGAATTATAATAATCAGTGTTGAATATTTTCGCCAATCAATAAAAAAATTATTTTTAAATTTTTAACATGAAATTTTTCAACAATAATTATTTATCAGTTCAACTTTAAACTCTATTTGTGTCTTAATTTTTTTCACTTTCAAATAATTTTCTGAATTTTCCCCGCAGCCATATGAGATAATAATCATTCGAGATTAAAAGAGCTTTTAAAATCTGAATAAAATCGTTTTTGATAAAAGCTTTCGAAAAATTGAAAATCCAGAGAAAGTCAAAGCCAAAGGAAAGCTTTTTGAAAAAAAATTCCGAGGTTAAAATATAAAAAAGGTAAAGAAGTGGGGTGAAGTCAACTGGAGCTGAAAAAATCCCGCACCTAGTCTGTAATTTTCTCTAGACTTTTTTCTCAATTATTTTTTACTCGGGGAATCCTGCGAAAGCAAAAGGCACCGCTAATTAAGGGCACCGTTTACGTTTCGCATCTGTCAGGATTGAAGATTCCTAGTCCTCATCTAACCCTCCTTTCCACCCCTCTCTAGATATAATGTCTAATACAAAAAAAATCAACTTCCTTTATTGAATGTTCCTCGCAAGAGCGACGAAGGGAGACTGGAGTACCTACGGATTCAGTTGACGTTCATAACACAGTCAAACTGTGGGTGGGAATGGTCTGAATCATTTTTGAGGGTAAAATTGGAAAATAGAGGGAGAAATGTCGAGAAGGGATGAAAACGGAAAGGGGTAGCTGGTTCATGCGCGAGGAGATTCACCCACGTGAGCCCGTGAATCCGTCTAGCTCAAGAAGTGAACTTCCTGATGGTTTCAGTGTCGTGCGCGAATCCGTACGCGACGCTTGCTACTAGACGAGTTTCTTCATCTATGATTTTGAGAGTTGTATTGCCTTTGAAAAAAAAATTGAAAAATAAACAAACAATAAAAAACGATTAAGTTAATTATTAACTAATACCTTTTTATTCTACTTTTTATAAATGTAAACACTTTTAATATAAGTTTTAATAAAATTAATTTTAGTTTATTAATTAGAAAAATAGTTTTAATTTAGGATTTCATTAATTTCATTTTAATATGATTTTGGCAAAATAATGTTCGAGGTGCGGTTAAAAAATTTCAGTGCAAAGGCAAAAGGGAATGTGAAAGAGGAAAAAAGATGCTGCAATTTTAAAAACTGTGAATATAAAGAAATTAATTTTGAAATTTAAAAATTGGTTCTTGAGCTTTTTACATAATATAATAATAGGACCCTGAGGCAATTTCGATATGTAGAAAACATGTGAATCATATTCACAAGAACTTTAGTAACAAGCAAAAGTTTCAACTGACACGTATTTATAATGGGACCTAGATAGAGTTTAAAAAAAATACATGTCTTTGAATTATATCCCGTGGCGTATAATATTAACAAGTAAAATTCAGTCTCATAAGAGAATAATAATCTTTCGTGTTCTATTAAAATGGCAAGTTTGAGTTTAATAAAACTCATGAGTTCGACTTTAATGAAGATTTTCAGCTCAAATTTAAAGAAAATTGTCAATTTGAATTCATTGAAAATCCCAAGTTTAAATACAGTGTACATTTCAAAATTAAATCGTATAATGAGGATACCAAATTTGCGATTGTAAATAACAAATTAAAATTTAATAAAAATGAACATTTTCAACAGAACACGTGCAAACACCCCAAAATAGAGAGAAAAAAGTCTCCTTTTCTCTATGGTGTGTTAAAAGTATATTGTAATTGCAATTTAAAATAAAATGATACATACTGGAAATTTAAAAATAAAATACAAGTGATAAACCGAAAAGCGCATTTCTACTTGAGCCAAATTTCAGGAAATACTAATGATTTAGAAGTTTATTTAAAGGGTAAGTTGGTCATTATTTACATTTAAATTCTATTATTTTTACGTTTTTGTAATATATTTTTAGAAATATATTCAGTTTCATTTTTATTTAAATTCAATGATATTTTTATTTAAAACAATTCTGTGCTGAATTTTTTTTATTTTTGATGAAAATTCAAGAGGTAATACATTTATTCATGGAAAAGTGCATTTCATATTCCTTTCTTATTTCGTGTTAAAGTTAAAATCATATTCTTCTTTCGTAGACATTTGATATTTGGGAGCAACGCGTGCCAAAGACAGAAGTGCTAGTTTGAAGAATCTAAATAAGATCAATATCTTGTCACTTGTAGCGAGAAGAAGATTCTTTTCAGTTTTGCTTTTAAATTTTTATTCTCTAACTAAAAGTTTTAGAAAATTCCATTTCGAGCAAAATTTATATATTTATGTAAATTGAAATTATTTCTAATTTTTAATCTTCTTAATCTCTACTCTCTTTTGACGTCTTTTCATTTTATCTATTTTGTCCTCTTCCTTTTCCCTTTTTCTTCTTTAATTTTCCTCTTCCTCTTTTATCTCTCATTTCTACTTTTATAGATAATTATGAAACTCATTAACTTTTTTATCACGTTAAAAATATAAAAATGGCATAATATTCATATTTCTTTACATGTACTTGTAAATATATGTGACGGTCCACGACAAAACGTGCCTTACCTCTCAAAAAATTAATGTCGAATTTTAATTGAACTCTATAGATTTTGAGTTCATATTCGTAGAATTCATATTCGGGAGCTAAGGCACGTTTTCTCGTGGACTGTCACATATACACTATATTCACAATAATGTTATGGAAATTGAAATGTTGTTTAATTATGTTTAAATTATTAACGAATATCGCTTTCTCATTTATATTACATTAAAATTTAGTACTTGTTGCTTTCTCATGTAAGCATTTGTTCTAACCCGAAATTTTCAAACTCGATTTTTTCACATTTCATTACATTATAGATCTCAATGAGAGACACCAAGTCAGTAGTTTTTGAATATAATTCATTTCCTAATACAGAAAAATTTTGCGTTTAAATTATCTTCGTACAATATGCGTACGACTAAATTTTAACGTAAGTGAATATGGAAGAAAAATTAGGTATTTAAACTGAACATTTTTCAGAATTCCTTATACACTTCAAGATAGTTGTTTCTTTGACATTTTTTTCTAAAAATTTTGTTTTGAAAATGTAAATTCTTTATGTAAAAAGAAGTGCACGATAAAATGCAAAACCTAAACTGTCATGTAAATTGGAATTGATATCATTTCACTTGATTTCACCTTCGCCATTGTGTTCGAATTTTACATTCCCTTTAAATTGTATTTGTGTGTGTGGTGAGAGAGAGAGAGAGCACTTTTGATTTAAATACTGTAGTACTAAAAACGTATGTTTCTCGGCGCGCCACCACTATCTCGTATACAATATATTTCTAAAAATATTGCCGATCGATGAAAATTGGAATGCGTTATTCATATATTGGCTAGCACGTAAATGGGTAATGTAGTTTCCCGTAATGAAATTTCCACTGAAATTTTATGGTTGTGATGTCTATTAAACTATTAATAGGTGAAATAACGAATTTCTTGGAACGTTGCGAATTCAAATTTTGTGAATATAACATTATAAACACGGCTATAATTGAAATTGACTTTTCGACAGTCGGAGTGCTGGAAATATTAATTTGCTTTTATATGTACACATATATGAACATTTCACAGTTTACGAAGATTAATACTTACAACACGATAATATTATTTAACGTGTCACTTTATCATATATAATTTAAAAACATTTTTTTAATTACAAAATTACTATTTTATGTTCGTCATTAAAAGTCTAAAGTGAGGACTATTAAAATGTCCAGTGCAATTTGAGGATATATATTGTTCTTTATGTGAAAATTCAAGAATATTAATTTTAATAAAATAAGTTTATTGATATTATTATACTTTACCATTTTTTCCTGATTTGAAATTGATACGATTTTTAAATAAAATATGAAATTTCTTTGATATATTTTATGCACAAAATTTGCACATAAATTTAAGGAAATATTTCTATATTTGAACGCTATATAAATAATTTGTCAATACAAAATTTATATGTCTCAAGAGTCGCTCTATTAAATGGCATATTAAAAAAATAAATTTTTTTACATAAACAGTATTTTGCAAAACGCGAAAGCAAACAAAGAAAATTAAATTTAAACAAAAATAAATTTTTTTTAAATAGGTACTATATAAATAATTTTTTATAAATTTATGTTAAAAAATTATCCAACCCGAGATGAAATGTATTTTTATAATATACTCTACAAAATGGTTAAAATAATATAATATACTTATATAAAAGTTTTTAAATAAAAAAGTTGAAAAAATAACATTTTCAAGAATTTTTAAATTTTAAAAGTTTAATATCCGAATAACACAGACGTAAAAGTTTTTATAGGGTTAGATGGGGGTAAATTGAAACAAAGCGTAATACGAAACAGTAGTTATATCAGTTAAATAAAAAATTTTAAAAAAATTACGGTCTTAAACTTTGAACCTTAGATCACCTCCAAGAAGTTATAATTATTTTCCCATTTTCCGTTTGTCAATTAGCATCAGTATATACAAAAATATTTTTTAATACATAAAAAATTGAAAATCAGAAAGAACATCCTTCACTTTTTTGACTTGCATTTGGAAAAAATAAAGTTAAAATTCATACTAAAATTTATAATTATCTCTTATTGATAGTATGGTTCTTCTACGTATTCTTGATTGACACGGAAGGTAGAATCCAATAATTATTACCGGACTCCAGGAGAAGGTGCAAGCAGCAATAATTATTCGTATTTAATTATTATATTAATCTTTATTTACTTATCTCTGATCTTCACCACGAGGTCTCACTCTATCGTTACTCCCTGCCCGCACACCTCACTTCTCAAGAGACCAACTAATTCTGAGACGTTACACTTATCGCCAAATTATACTGATTTACTGATAGTTTACAAAGTATGGAGAAGAGAGGGAGAGCTTAAAGCGCATCCCCCTCACTCCCTTCCGAGTAATAACGTTGATAATAAAATTTATTTAAATATTTTATACATAAGAGTAAGACTCCGTCAGAAAATATGCGATTTGCATGGGGTCTTTGGATTAAGCTGTAATTTGGTGAAATTGTAGTATTGGATACTAGAAACTAGTGTGCCAAATTTTTTTTGAAAATTTTGAAATTTGTTGAAGTTACGCCATTTTGAAGTTTTTGTTATAATTTTTTTAAATCTTAATATTTCCAAAAGTTTTCGATGAAATTTAATAAAATTTAGAAGGCTTATACTTGAAATCATGTTTCTTCTGACTATCACATAACAAAAAAAAAGTTTCCTTTTGCCCAAAAATAATCCAAAAAAATTTTTTGAAACTGTAAAGCCCGAGTGGAACCGATTTTCGAGTTTTCTTGTCAATTAATAAAATATTCCTTATAATTTCACCTTTCATTTAAAAAAATGAAATCGATGGAGACTCAAATAGTTTTTGAGATATTGCAATTTTTAAGGAAGCGCGACCACGTTTCGGTGCCAGCGCTGTGTTAGTCCCGGGACGCTTCGCACAGTACGATTCCTACACTTTACTGTTCAAAACTGTCTAGATCCTACAAATTTTATCCAATTTTGATGTTCTTAACAATTTACAAGAATTTTGAAAAAAATCTTGTTTATTTTTTTATTTCTCATGATCGAAATCAACTTAAATTAGTCTAGTATGACCATCCGATAAATAATAACACTGGCACACAAAAAAAAATTGATGCTCTGAGCTTTTGATCAGACTATGACTACTTTATGTTTTTGGGGTCGCTGAAACCGAATCTGAAGTTCATTTAACCCCATCACGTCAGGGTTTTGAGATAACCTCAAAAAACTCAAAATTTGACACAAAAATTTTTTAATCATCACAAATTTTTATTTTTAAGTCTTACTATCACTACTGTATGTTTGTGCGGTCGCTGAAACCGAAACTGAAGTTCATTTAACCCCATCACGTCAGGGTTTGGAGATAACCCCCGAAAAACTCAAAATTTGACCCTAAATTTTTTTTAACCAGAAAAATATTTATTTTCATGTCTTACTATCACTACTTTATGTTTTTGGGGTTGCTGAACCCGAATCAAAAGTCCATTTAACTCCATTACGTGAGGGTTTTGAGATAACCCCCGAAAAAACTCAAAATTTGACCCTAAAAGTTTTTAAACAACAAAAATTTTTATTTTCATGTCTTACTATCACTCATCTATTATTTTAGTGAAACCGAATCAGAAGTTCATGTAACTCTATCACGTCAGGGTTTGGAGATAACCCCGAAAAAACTCAAAATTTGACCCTAAAATTTTTTTAACCAGAAAAATATTTATTTTCATGTTCTATTACTACTTTATGTTTTTGGGGTTGCTGAACCCGAATCTAAAGTTCATGTAACCCCATCACGTCAGAGTTTTGAGATAACCTCAAAAAACTCAAAATTTGTTTAAAAAAGTTCTTGATAAAACTTTTTTGTGTCAAATTTTAAGTTTTTTTTAAGTCATCTGAAAACCTTGGTGTGATGGGGTTAAATGAACTTTAGATTCGGGTTCAGCAACCCCAAAAACATAAAGTAGTGATAGTAAGACATGAAAATAAATAATTTTCTGGTTTAAAATATTTTAGGGTCAAATTTTGAGTTTTTCGGGGGTTATCTCTAAACCCTGACGTGCTGGGGTTAAATGAACGTCAGATTCGGTTTCAGCGACCCTAAAAACATAAAGTAGTTATAGTAAGACTTAAAAATAAAAATTTTTGTTGATTAAAAAATTTTTGTGTCAAATTTTGAGTTTTTTGAGGTTATCTCAAAACCCTGACGTGATGGGGTTAAATGAACTTCAGATTCGTTAATTAAAAATAGATAACACTGGTCCTTTTTTAAAACAATTGAATTTTTTGTAGACAAATTTATGTTTATTTAAGTAATTTATGTCTATTTTGTTAAAAAATAATTTTAAAGTTAATAATTATCAGTTTTATTAACAATTATTTTAATATAAAATATCAATTTAAAATGAATTAATCAATTTTTTATTACTTATTTATATCTTTATTTATATAAGCATAAATTTGTCTTTAAAAAATACATTTTTAAAAAATAATTGTTAATAACACTGATAATTATTAACTTTAAAATTATTTTTTAACAAAATAGACATAAATTACTTGAATAAACTGAATTATGCATTATTATTTATCGGATGGTCATACTAGACTAATTTAAGTTGATTTCGATCATGAGAAATGAAAAAATAAACAAGATATTTTTCAAAATTCTTGTAAATTGTTAACTTTGAGAAACAAAAAAATATATAAACAATTAATAATTGAAACAATGGGTTTCGGGGAAACTCTTAGAAAATTTATCTCCTTTCATTTAAGACCAAGAACAGCAAAATCGGATAAAATTTGTAGGCTCTAGACAATTTTGAACAGTTTCTCGTATCCAATACTTCAATTTCACCAAATTACTTAATCCAAGGACCCCATGCAAATCGCATATTTTCTGACAGAGTCTGACCTATAAGTAAATCGTAATTTTTATCTTTTTGATTCTGTGCTTTCTCTTATCTATATAAATTCTAGTGGTGATTTACAAAAGATTTTTGTCTAGATAGGATTACAATTTTTCTGAAGATTGTCATATTTCGTTTTAAAAAAATTTCTTTTTAAGAAAACAAATATCTCTTACAATTGTTCGTTCTAATTACAACTAAATTTTACTTGATTATATAAATTGTTGTATTTACCATTAATTTAAATTTGAGTTAAATTTTGCGTTCGTTTTTATAAATTGTAATATTCTTATCATATGAAGCGCTTAGGAAGTTATTAATTTTTTATTTTCGGCCTTTTTTATATAAAAAATTTTTCATGACGTTAGGTATTTTTTTATTATTCAAACTTTTGTTCAATTTAATTTTTTCCTTCTTTCTACTTAGTTTATTTTATAATTTTCTTTTCACACATATAGTTTAAACGAGACATAAAATATTTATTGTAAAATGAAGTTATGTATCACAGCGTTAATTAATTTTTAAATCGTTTGCCTAGGTGCTTGTCCGCATAACTTATCCGGGACAGATTTTTTTTAACAATATGGTCATTACGTCGAGAAGACTTCGCGTCCGATGTATTGCTTGATTTGTTTTAACAATTTTGATAATTTATCGGTTTTATATTAATGGCTACTTCGACGCAATACAGTTGGAATAAACTTAACACGCTTCCGGATTGCTTGCTTGGCAGAACTATGATTTGCGGCGTTCGTTTCCGAGGGACTTAGAAACCGGTCAGACCTGATTATTTTTATCATTATGTTTTTTTATCCCGACATATTTTTTCCGATCTTTTTTTTTTGTTTTTAACTAGCAATTTATTTTCGAAATCGTTTTGCTTAGCGATATTTTCTTTTTCATTTTTCTTTGTTTTCAATTTTCCGTTTTGATTTAAATTTGCCAGTTGTTCGTCTCTAAGGAAAAATGCCAGATTCAAATTTTCTATGGATACTCTTTTCTTTGTGCCATTAATTTCTATTTCATATATGCGATCCGATATATGCTAAATGAACATATGTGGTACAAAATATGGCCTTTGCAAAGATCTGCGCGCGGGACCCACACGAAGGAAAATGTGACTACTATATTTAAACCCTTTAACGATGAGATATGCTGCTTTTCAACATGAATTTCAAACGCCTACAATTAGTAGAAGGAAGCCATACAATTTTTCAAAAGGCCATATCCTACTAATTTTAGGGTCACTTATTCGAATGGCGTGGTAAAAATTTTCAAAAAATAATATTAAACCCTTCTTTTTTTAAATACTTAAAAATGTCAAGTTTTTTTAATGCAATTTTTTTAAATGAATTTTTTTCTCCGCCATAACATTTTTTAAATAGAACAAAAAGTATCAGAAACGTGTTCCCGATAGTTGTACTTGAAAAATATCCATTTCTAATTTTTATTTTTTTCTATTTTGAATTAAAAATGGAGCTTGAAGGACAAAAAATTTTATAATTTTACGTAAGATTACAAACTTTTTCAAAATTGCTCAAATCTAATTGAAATTTGTTACTCGGAGGTTTTGGGGATCGCTGATTACGAATCTGAAGTCAGATTCAAAAAATTCAAAATGGCGGATGCAAAATGGCGGCTTCATATTTCAAAATTACTCAGATTTGCTTGAAATTTGTTGCTCGGGGTTTTTTTAGGTAGCTGATTACAAATATTAAGTCAAAGTCAAAAAATTCAAAATGGCGGATCCAAAACGGCAGCTTAATTTTTCAAAATTACTGAGATTTGCATTAAATTTGTTTTTCTGGGTTTTTCGAGGTCGCTGATTTTGAATATAAAGTCGCCTTTATCCTTTAAATAATTCAAGTTGCCCGATTCTCACCACGAGGAGGTAGGCGATATGGAGATTATTTTTTTTTACTTTATCAGTGATTTTTAATTTTTTTTTATTATAAAATTTTTTTTTGTTTTTTCAATTTTATAATTTACTTCTTTCAACTGTTTATTAAAAACTATTAATTTGTATTATGCGCTTTTTGGAAGCAATTGTCACAGTAATATAACTTGCATGTTTTGTAGTATTTCCTTATTCGGATTTTGCTTTTTGAGGTGCAAAATTATTGAGGTAAATGCTGTTTTCTGTCTCAGGTACTGACGACTTTCCCGTTTTTACTTTGTTCAAATAATCTTTGCTGATGCACATAGCCAAAAATTTTGTACTTTCTTTTTCCGAACAAAGAAATACTGCAAAACATGCAAGTTATATAACTGTGACAATTGCTTTAAAAAAGCGCATAATACAAATTAATAGTTTTTAATAAAAAGTTGAAAGAAGTAAATTATAAAATTGAAAAAAAGTTAAAAATCACTGATAAAGTAAAAAAAATTCTCTATATCGCCTACCTCCTCATGGTGAGAATCGGGCAACTTGAATTATTTAAAGGATAAAGGCGACTTTATATTCAAAATCAGCGACCTCGAAAACCCCAGAAAAACAAATTTAATGCAAATCTCAGTAATTTTGAAAAATTAAGCTGCCGTTTTGGATCCGCCATTTTGAATTTTTTGACTTTGACTTAATATTTGTAATCAGCTACCTAAAAAAACCCCGAGCAACAAATTTCAAGCAAATCTGAGTAATTTTGAAAAATTAAGCCGCCATTTTGAATTTTTTGAATCTGACTTCAGATTCGTGATCAGCGACCCCAAAAACCTCCGAGAAACGAGTTTCAACTGAATTCAATGAGTTTCACAAAATTCGACCTCCATATTGGATCCGCCATTTTCAATTTTTTGAATCTAACTTCAGATTCGTAATCAGCGACCCCCAAAACCCCTGAGTAACAAATTTCAATTAGAATTGATCAATTTTGTGTCGTCAGCATGACACATGATTGCCGATTTAAGTGACCGGTGCCATCTCTTAACCATTCCATTTGATGAAGGATGATAAGGAGGGGTCCAGATTCTGTAACATCCAGTTACTTCTAATAAACTGCGCAAAAGTCGCGATTCGAATTGGGTTCTTTGGTCGGTTGTAACGACTTCAGGAACGACAAATCGTGCGATTCAATGATTATAGAATGCGCGGCAGACAGTTTCTGCTATAATATCCCTCAAGGGAATTGCTTCAGTCCATCTGCTAAATCTGTCTATCATTGTGAGGCAATAGGCAAAACCTTCACTTAACGGTAAAGGACCGATAAAATCTATGTGTATGTGAAGAAAACGTAAAATTGGAGATGTAAAATGATTTGGTTCAACACGCGTGTGTCTGGTTACTTTTAAGACTTGAAAATCTAAACAATCCCTAGACCAATTTTTTATATCACTGTGCTTGTGATCTGTGACTACTTTTAATGCGTGAGGTTGTAAATTTGCTGTCGCGTCATATATAAGAGGAACGTAATTTTTTGGGTGTAAATCGTCTAGCTGTTTATGCGGGGGGGACCCGTTTTTTCGATTTGGTGCATGACATTTTCCGACTTAACGACAGTAGGACAATTTACGTTGAAGACTTCTGGATATTTTCGAAGCAAATTCGGATAATGAGATTCATTATCGATCAGACTTATTCCCGCTAGAATGGCGGTTTTTAAACTACCCACACAGCTGAATCGAGTGAGAGGTCCTATTAATCTATGTGATTTTAAATAGACTAACAGGCCAAAATGTTCCAGAAGGTCGGCTGCAATAACACTGGTTGACAAAAAGTTACTTTTTCTCTTATTCAAAGATCGGACAATGTAATTCATATAGAATTTTCATTGCTGAACACAAATATAGCCTCCAAAACTGCTCATTACGTCAAGATTTTGAAAAAAATGAACTCAAAGTTTCAAAGAACCCTGTTTTTGAAATTTTTTATCATGTATAGAAAATGATGCCGACGTGCTAGAAGTCTCTAATTAGGCTTAAATTGAAGCTTAAACTGTCAACTATATAAGAATCAAATTGAAAATGTTGTGAATCAGTCAAAAATTTTCATATAGAACAACATTTTTATGTGCGCGCGCACTCTACTTTCACTCATAGAGCGGTACACTATGGCACTCTTACTTAATGATTTTATTTGCGCTATTTACTGTTTTTTTATCATTTTAGAGCTCGCTAATTAATACAAAATTTAAAAACAACGATTTTGAATTTTTAAATTTTGACTTAAAATTAGTAATTATCGACCTCGAAAACCCCCAAATGCCAAGTTTTAGTTGGCATTTGGCATTTCAAAATTTATATGTCCGCCATTTTGATTTTTAAAATAACGACCTTTTATTTAATTAACATTTAGCGAGCCTAAAAATGATAAATTCGATGCTCGTAGAATTTGCCTCGCTACTCTGCGGCTTTAACTGTTTCCCGAAGAATGAAACGATCGTGTTTATACTATCATTTTTGTTATTGTCGTATCTAGTCGTGTTACGGCTTCTATTATTATTATTATTATTATTATTATTATTATTATTATTATTACTGTAGCCTTGATTGTCTCTTTCTCTACCAAATGATCGATTTTTTTGATAACCTCGAAAAAAAGATCTACCACGCCGGAAATTAGATCGTCCACGGTATCCGCAATGTTTTTATATAAAAATTAGGTTTATTAATATTCTTTAAAAATTAAAGGTTAATAAAATTATAATATTAATTAAAGAATATTTATTTTTTATCTTTATGCCTGTTTAAAATATTAATCAAAAGACAAAAAGAATTTTATTTTTAATTTTTATAACACCAAATCAAATTTAATTGTTTGCTTTTTTATATGATTATCGTAGATAGAAACAACCGGGTATGTATCATCAACATAAATCTTCAAAATGTACTGTTATTTTATATTAATTACACTGTGCGACAGAGAAAATATACTTTTTTGCGGACCTAGTATAACTTGTAGGTCTAGTAAAACTAACAAGTAAAACTACCTAAGTGTAACTCACCGATTCTTTTAATACTTGGTAAACACATTCTAGATCGAAAAATATTTGACACGTATTTTTTTATATTAGCTTAACAATGTTTTAAGGGGTAGAAACTACCCCTGTAGCATTTGCATTATTTAAAGATATTTAACAGTGTTTACTGTAACATTATTACATTAGGGTGTCTCAAAAAAAATAATTTTTGAGTATGGTTAAGTATTAAATATTTTTGTATAATTCACCCTCCTCCCTTTTAGGGGGTGCAAAATTTCTACCCCTTTAACCAGGAGTGTCGCGTGACGCCTTTGACAAAAATCATACTTCTGCTTTATAAAAGTACTTGAAAATTGGTACTCGGGAGTTTTCGGGATCGCTGATCACGGATCCGGGGTCAGTTTTCAAAAATTCAAAATGGCGGATCCAATATGGCGGATGTCAAAATTAAAAATCAATCGAATTGGCTTGAAAATTGGTACTCGGGGGTTTTCGGGTACAGGGGTAGTTTCTACCACTTAAAATATTTTTAAGCTAATATAAAAAAATACGTGTCAAATATTTTTCGATCTAGAATGTGTATACCAAGTATTAAAAGAATCGGTGAGTTACACTTGGGTAGTGTTACTTGTAAGAAAAATGGTATAGGAGAAATTTCCAATAAACCTCCAAAATCTCATTTTATGGCCAAAAACCCGTTTTTCTGTAGGTTGATGTGAACAGTCACTCATAATTTCGCTAATTTCCATCCAATTTCCAAATTTTTTTTTAGTACGAAAGGGGAAAAACAAAGCTTTCTGACAGTGTGTTGAAAATTTTGCTGAAATAAGAACTGACGAAACTGTAGATGAAAATATTTGGAATTTTTTTTTATTTTTTCCATTTTTTCAACTTTGAAGACATTTTTACAATATTATCCGATATATTAGGGATTTTTTTCAGTACATTATTTTTATAGTAAATTTGATTCCGCGTCGAATGAGCTATATTTGAATGTAATCTGATAAAAATTGATAGAGTTATGTGAGTTTTAAGATTATTAAATTGTTTACTCATTTCGTATATACGTATAACTGACTTAGAAACAGCATTAGAACGCGTTGCGAAGCATGCAAATTATAACAAGTGTCATTACAAATATATAACTCTTATTAGAATATACCGTAGAGTACACACAGAAAAAAATTGGACTCATTTTTGTTGCAACTCAAAATGAGTCTATGTTAAATGATATAGAACGTGGCGCCATCTACGAGGTTCATTTTTGTTGCAGCTCATAATGAGTCACTTTTCTGACTCATTTTGAGTTCAGTTTTTTTCTGTGCAGTGCAGTACGGTACGGTATATTACGGTATGGTACGGTACAGTACACAACAGAACATCGATCAGAAGTAGTATATTTAAGCTTGAAGAAATCATTGTAGCCATCAACCAGAGTTTTATTATTCTTTAACTTAACACGATGGCTCTGATCCACCAATAAACCACATATAAAACAAAACTTATTGCGATTATCACACATTTTTTCTTCAAAAATTGAAGCAAAGCAATAAAACTTTCACGTTTCAATAAGATTAAATTACAATAAAACTTTCTTTTTAAATTCAAGATAAACAAGATATAGTGTGAACTTTGGTACATTCGAGAACCTTTTTTCTATTTCTTTTAAAAAACAAATGCGTGATAATCGCAATAAATTTTCTTTTATCTACGGTATATTTGTGGATAAGCAGCATTGCTTGAAACTGTGATTGATGGTCTCAATCATTTCCTTGTAACCTAGCATATATCACGTCTGATTGTTGGCATAAACCGGAATTCACGTAGGCTAAGTGTTCTTCAAAATTCAAGAAATGGGAATCGAAAATTGACAAAAATTTAGAATTTACTTATCTTACAATACATTTTTTTCTCAAACAGTAGGTGATTTTTGAGTAAGAAAATCATAGTTTTTATTTTTTTCCCTCGTGCAGTTTTTCTGTAGCTTCAAATTTTGCATTTTCGAGGTGCGACGTCACTTAAATTTACCTGTTGGAAAATAAGCTTGTCAAAATATAATGAATGAGATATCATTAGAAAGGTAATTAAATTACCTTTCGATCCATAGGTCATAGAATAAAATTCAACAAAAATTGAGAGAGTAACAATCGATTAAAGATGAAGTTTCAAGACAATTTTGATGATTTTTAGACATTTGAGTAACTTCTACTATTTTTTTCTATATCAAACAGCAAAGAATGTTTGGGTTTTAATTTTTTTATTAATAGACTATATCATTACATAAATTTTAAGCCCTTGTGGACCTCGATTGGATTAAAAATGACAATTCTATACTAAATTTAGTGAACGAAACTACATTCTTCATCGTTGGTATCTACTAAACATTTGTAGCAAAAATTGAAGTAATAGAATTTAGTTAAGCTCTGAAGTTACTAACATCACTAATAAAGGATTTCGGAAATCGTAGATTTCGAATCCAATGTTAGTTTTCTAAATTTCAAAATGGCGGATCTAATATGGCGGACAAATTTTTTTTAATCGATTCAATTCGTTTTTAATTCGTTACTCGGAGGTTTTCGAAATCGCTGATTACGAATCCGATGTCAGATTTTAAAAATTAAAAATAATGGATTTATAATAATGAACGAGTTTTTTAAAATCCATCAAATTCGCACCCATTGCATGCGCCATTTTTAATTTTTGAAATCTGACATCGGATTCATAATAATCATCGATCCCAAAAACCGCTCAGTAACGAATTTAAAACGAATTTAATCTATTAAAAAAAAATTGGTCCGTCATATTGGATCCGCCATTTTGAAATTTAGAAAACTAACATTGGATTCGAAATCTACGATTTCCGAAATCCTTGATTAGTGATGTTAGTAACTTCAGAGCTTAACTAAATTCTATTACTTCAATTTTTGCTGCAAATGTTTAGTAGACACCAAAGATGAAGAATGTAGTTTCGTTCACTAAATTTAGTGTAGAATTGTCATTTTTAATTCAATCGAGGTCCACAAGGGCTTAAAATTTATGTAATAATATAGTCTATTAATAAAAAAATTAAAACCCAAACATTCTTTCCTGTTTGATATAGAAAAAAATAGTTGAAGTTACTCAAATGTCTAAAAATCATCAAAATTGTCTTGAAACTTCATCTTTAATCGATTGCTACTCTCTCAATTTTTGTTAAATTTTATTCTTTGACCTATGGATCGAAACCTATGGCAATTTCACTGTAAACCAGTGATATTCATTAGTACTATAAAGTCGTTGATTATTATTTGCTATTCATAGGTAGCGTGGTTTATGAAACGAAATACTTTTTTCAAATTTTTTTATGCTCCTATTGTCTCCTCGAGAGTTGTAAATTTCTCTGAAAGAATTTTGATCATCAACTTTTACAGACTAGCGAGATCCTAAAATCTTCTTCCAAGATATTTATTTGTTTAACTTGAAACGTGAGCATTTTGGATTGTTTGATGATATAATACGACCGGAGAAGATAATTAAATTCTAAATTTTTGTCAATTTTTCGATTCCCATTTCTTGAATTTTGAAGAACACTTAGCCTACGTGAATTCCGGTTTATGCCAACAATCAGACGTGATATATGCTAGGTTACAAGGAAATGATTGAGACCATCAATCACAGTTTCAAGCAATGCTGCTTATCCACAAATATACCGTAGATAAAAGAAAATTTATTGCGATTATCACGCATTTGTTTTTTAAAAGAAATAGAAAAAAGGTTCTCGAATGTACCAAAGTTCACACTATATCTTGTTTATCTTGAATTTAAAAAGAAAGTTTTATTGTAATTTAATCTTATTGAAACGTGAAAGTTTTATTGCTTTGCTTCAATTTTTGAAGAAAAAATGTGTGATAATCGCAATAAGTTTTGTTTTATATGTGGTTTATTGGTGGATCAGAGCCATCGTGTTAAGTTAAAGAATAATAAAACTCTGGTTGATGGCTACAATGATTTCTTCAAGCTTAAATATACTACTTCTGATCGATGTTCTGTTGTGTACTGTACCGTACCATACCGTAATATACCGTACCGTACTGCACTGCACAGAAAAAAACTGAACTCAAAATGAGTCAGAAAAGTGACTCATTATGAGCTGCAACAAAAATGAACCTCGTAGATGGCGCCACGTTCTATATCATTTAACATAGACTCATTTTGAGTTGCAACAAAAATGAGTCCAATTTTTTTCTGTGTGTACTCTACGGTATATTCTAATAAGAGTTATATATTTGTAATGACACTTGTTATAATTTGCATGCTTCGCAACGCGTTCTAATGCTGTTTCTAAGTCAGTTATACGTATATACGAAATGAGTAAACAATTTAATAATCTTAAAACTCACATAACTCTATCAATTTTTATCAGATTACATTCAAATATAGCTCATTCGACGCGGAATCAAATTTACTATAAAAATAATGTACTGAAAAAAATCCCTAATATATCGGATAATATTGTAAAAATGTCTTCAAAGTTGAAAAAATAAAAAAAATTCCAAATATTTTCATCTACAGTTTCGTCAGTTCTTATTTCAGCAAAATTTTCAACACACTGTCAGAAAGCTTTGAGTACCAATTTTCAAGCCAATTCGATTGATTTTGCTTCCTCATAAAGGAAGCCTTATAGTGATGTCGATTTCCGAATTTTTTAAAATCAATTATTTTTACAAATTTTCAAGTGTAGTATATATAATTCGTCGAGAGGAACAAATGTCCGGATGTATGTGTGTATGTATGTGTGTGTGTATGTGTGTGTGTGGGTGTATGTGTGTGTGTGTATGTCACCGATTCTTGTGGACAAATTTTCTCTTACACATCTTGATGGATTTTGATAAAATTTTGTAGGTGTATTACGGTCACGAATATCTTGAATCAGACAGAAGGATTTTCAAAAATATCTAAAAATAAAATTTTTTTAGCAATTTTTTAATTTTCGAAAAAAATGAATTTTTTTATTTTTTGAAATAACTTCTTTATTTATTAAAATTTTTATTAATTTTTCTCAGCATTATATTCCTGGCATGAAAACGAATCGATTCATGTATATAAAGTATATATTTCATGAAAATTTATGGAATTAATATATATTATAATTTTTCACAAAAAATTAAAATTTTGTATTTTTTGACATTTTATCATAACACTTTAAAATAATTATTCTATAATAAAAAATTAAATAATTAATATTTATTCAGGGTAGTTTACCCGGTTTATTAATTATATTTAATAAACTATTATAATTATTTAACTTTTAAAATTATATATAATAATATATATTGAGGAAGCTAAATGGGCATGAAATGAACAACTTGTTTAATTTTGATATCCGCCATATTGGATCCGCCATTTTGAATTTTTGAAAACTGACCCCGGATCCGTGATCAGCGATCCCGAAAACTCCCGAGTACCAATTTTCAAGTACTTTTATAAAGCAGAAGTATGATTTTTGTCAAAGGCGTCACGCGACACTCTTGGTTAAAGGGGTAGAAATTTTGCACCCCCTAAAAGGGAGGAGAGTGAATTATACAAAAATATTTAATACTTAACCATACTCAAAAATTATTTTTTTTGAGACACCCTAATGTAATAATGTTACAGTAAACACTGTTAAATATCTTTAAATAATGCAAATGCTACAGGGGTAGTTCAAGGTTTAAGGCCGTATTTATTTTTAAAAAAATTTATTTAACTAAACTAACTACTGTTTCTATTTACTCCTTTTTAGCAAAGTTTAAAAATTTAAGGGTAAATAGAAACAGTTGATTCTTGCGATTTGATGATACGCATATTTTGGTACTACCTCATAAAATTGTTCTACAAAAATGAAATAATAACTCAATACATAAGAAAACCGAAAGTAATCCAATTTAAAAGAAAAAACTTACGTTTTTCGTGAAACTTAGAAAATCTGTTTCTATTTACCTCAACTGACCCTAACAACTTTTTTGTTTTAATTAAAGGATGAAGTAGTTGCCAATTTATCCAAATCATTTCTCACTTAAAGCTTTATTAAGATTTCATGTGTATATCGGTAGCACAACCGTCCTTTGTAAGAAGCCGAAATACAGAAAGCAATAAGAGACAGCAGAGGTTAGTAAAGTCTGCTTTATAATTATTTATTTTTTGATTAATTAAAGGTAACATGCCTTATAGTTAAATTACATTTTTATTTAATCTTAATGTGTGGAATATTTTTTTTACAGTTTACTTGTATAAAATTGTGTTACGCATACTTATGCTTATAAGGTTAATTGAGCCCGCGCGTGCAATAACACCAAGTGCGCTCGGCCACATCTTCTGTCACTTTTTTCACAAGATAAATTGACGAAAAAATTATCTGAAATAAAAAGTTTTAAAAAAATAAAATAAAAATAGTTTTCAATAAAGGAACTATAGATACATCTTTTTTGTTAATAAAATTTTTTTCCCTTACTTATATTAAATGTTTATGTAATTGAGTTTCTCATGCTTGTGAAAATTTAACAGCGAAAAAAATTTTATTTACTATGTGAAAAAATTGTTTAAAAATTATATTTAACAAAATACATAACCAAATATATATTTATAATAAATTATAATATAAACAATTTCAGTTAATTTTATTATTCATCATAGTTGAATCTCTTATTTCTTTTAAATACTCTCGTCCAATATCTAGAAGTGCTTAAAGTATGACTCTTATTGCATTAGCGCCGTTGAACAAATTGTTGTAAAAGATACAATTTATCATTAACAAATATAATATTTTGGGAAAAACTTCTTTACACCCTTGTGAACAACTTTGTCACTGGAAGTTTTCAAAATTTGAAAATCCGTCACAGACTTTTATTGTTTGAAGATATTAAAACATAAATAACGACGCAGTCACTTTATATTAAATAATTATTAACAATTTAATTTTTTTTGCAATTTTGATTAATCCATTGGATTCAGGAAGGTTTTTAGTAAGGTAAGTAAAATTTAAAATTTTTTAATTGAACAGATTACGAAATATCACGAGTTTATCCCATTAAGGACCAAACGGACGAAATATTAGTGTTGAATTCGAGGAGTTTTCTTTATATGAAAAGGATCCTTAAAAAAAATAATATATACCATATCTAATGTAAAATTTATCGCTCTTTCAGATTCCGTTGTCAAAATTTGTTTATAACAATTATGAAAAAAGTTATGATTAATTTATAAAAAAAATACTATTTTTCGAGAAAAAAAATTCATTTAATGGATATTTTCACACAGAAAAATTAATGATATTGTCTCGAGAGCTCAAAATATCGCGTCCATGGACCCTCAGCTACAAAAAGTATCAAAAAATAAATTTTAATTCCAAGATGGTGGTCGACAAAATGGCGGATAAACCTCGAAAAATGGTCCACAAAAGTCCCAACGTGTTAAATAAATGAAAACTCAAATGCACATGCATGAAAATTAATTTGGTAGAGTTTTTCTGATCGCTGATTACAAATATAATTAGAATTTTAAAATATAATTGCAATTTTAAAAAATTCAAAATGGCGGATCCAATATGTCGAACGAATTTTTTAAAAATTTTGCTGAATTCACGTGAAACTTGTTACTCGGGGGTTTTTGGGGTCGCTGATTACGAATCCGATGTCAGTTTCACAAAATTCAAAATGGCGGATCCGATATGGCGGATGAATTTTTAAAAAAATAACTAAATTCACTTGAAACTTGTTACTCAGGGGTTTTCGGGGTCGCTGATTACGAATATAAAGTTAGTTTTCTAAAATTCCAAATGGTAGATCCAATATGGCAGACGAATAATGAAACATTTTCCTGAATTGGCTTGAAACTTGTTATCCAGGGGTTTTTGGGGTCGCTGATTACGAATATAAAGTTAGTTTTCTAAAATTCAAAGTGGTGGATCCAATATGGCGGATGAATTTACAAATTTATTGTCTATTTTTTAGTAGCAAGTTATTCTTTTTATAAAATGTTTTTGTCCCTTAGCCGTCGATAGTCTCGCCGTTGCCCGACTCTTACCGCGAGGAGATGGACATGTTGAAAAGTCTTCATTTTTTGGTAATTTTTTGTAATTTTTAATAATTTTTTTTTATTTAAAATTTTTTTTTTCCAATTTAGAAAACTTTTTTTGTTTTTATCTTTATTTTAAGAATGGGAAACATCAAAACATGAAACGCACATGTACAAATTGCACTTAATGCATAATAAAAAGAGTTGACTTAAAAAAAATTGTTCAAATTTTACATAGTGTGGATGTAGAACACAAAGAATGTGCATTGAGTGCAATTTGTACATGTGCGTTTCATGTTTTGATGTTTCCCATTCTTAAAATAAAGATAAAAACAAAAAAAGTTTTCTAAATTAGAAAAAAAAATTTTAAATAAAAAAATTTTTTTTTTAAATTATTAAATTACAAAAAATTACAAAAAATTACCAAAAAATGAAGACTTTTCAACATGTCCATCTCCTCGCGGTAAGAGTCGGGCAACGGCGAGACTATCGACAGCTAAGGGACAAAAACATTTTATAAAAAGAATAACTTGCTACTAAAAAATAGACAATAAATTTGTAAATTCATCCGCCATATTGGATCCACCATTTTGAATTTTAGAAAACTAACTTTATATTCGTAATCAGCGACCCCAAAAACCCCTGGATAACAAGTTTCAAGCCAATTCAGGAAAATGTTTCATTATTCGTCTGCCATATTGGATCTACCATTTGGAATTTTAGAAAACTAACTTTATATTCGTAATCAGCGACCCCGAAAACCCCTGAGTAACAAGTTTCAAGTGAATTTAGTTATTTTTTTAAAAATTCATCCGCCATATCGGATCCGCCATTTTGAATTTTGTGAAACTGACATCGGATTCGTAATCAGCGACCCCAAAAACTCCCGAGTAACAAGTTTCACGTGAATTCAGCAAAATTTTTGAAAAATTCGTTCGACATATTGGATCCGCCATTTTGAATTTTTTAAAATTACAATTATATTTTAAAATTCTAATTATATTTGTAATCAGCGATCAGAAAAACTCTACCAAATTAATTTTCATGCATGTGCATTTGAGTTTTCATTTATTTAACACGTTGGGACTTTTGTGGACCATTTTTCGAGGTTTATCCGCCATTTTGTCGACCACCATCTTGGAATTAAAATTTATTTTTTGATACTTTTTGTAGCTGAGGGTCCATGGACGCGATATTTTGAGCTCTCGAGACAATATCATTAATTTTTCTGTGTGAAAATATCCATTAAATGAATTTTTTTTCTCGAAAAATAGTATTTTTTTTATAAATTAATCATAACTTTTTTCATAATTGTTATAAACAAATTTTGACAACGGAATCTGAAAGAGCGATAAATTTTACATTAGGTATGGTATATATTAGTTTTTTTAAGGATCCTTTTCATATAAAGAAAACTCCTCGAATTCAACACTAATATTTCGTCCGTTTGGTCCTTAATGGGATAAACTCGTGATATTTCGTAATCTGTTCAATTAAAAAATTTTAAATTTTACTTACCTTACTAAAAAACCTTCCTGAATCCAATGGATTAATCAAAATTGCAAAAAAAATTAAATTGTTAATAATTATTTAATATAAAGTGACTGCGTCGTTATTTATGTTTTAATATCTTCAAACAATAAAAGTCTGTGACGGATTTTCAAATTTTAAAAACTTCCAGTGACAAAGTTGTTCACAAGGGTGTAAAGAAGATTTTCCCAAAATATTATATTTGTTAATGAAAAATTGTATCTTTTACAACAATTTGTTTAACGGCGCTAATGCAATAAGAGTCATACTTTAAGCACTTCTAGATATTGGACGAGAGTATTTAAAAGAAATAAGAGATTCAACTATGATGAATAATAAAATTAACTGAAATTGTTTATATTATAATTTATTATAAATATATATTTGGTTATGTATTTTGTTAAATATAATTTTTAAACAATTTTTTCACATAGTAAATAAAATTCTTTTTCGCTGTTAAATTTTCACAAGCATGAGAAACTCAATTACATAAACATTTAATATTTTTATTTTAATAAAAGAATATCAAATTAAGTAAGCATGAGTATTATATGAAGAATATTAAACATTGTAATACAATTCGCATAGTTAATTACTCAATTAGTAAATGTTATGAATGACAAATATTTTGTATTTTAAATTAGGATTGTTTATATTTATTTTAAAACTATCTATCGATAAAATTCTCTTTAATTGAATACTATCCAAACGGTGAAATGTGTCTTATAAAAACTATACCAGTGAATCAATCACACATTTCATTCAAAATTCTTTGACTTTCGATGAGTTACAAAATCTCGCACAACCTTCTCAAAAAGTAGGAATATCTACAAAAAAAATTAAAGATTTACAGTCGTTAATGCATTACTTATCACCTCAGGCTCATGAGTATTTTAAAAATTACTTGCAAGAAGTAGGGCTTAAGTCGAAAAAAGATGTTTAAAACGTCTAAATAATATTAAAAATGTTGTAAATTCATTTATAATGTACTTTAAGAAAATGATCAACTTGTTAGGTTGAACAAATTCTAAAATATTTAAATCTTTAAAGTTTTATTTAATATGATGATGTTTTAATGTCAAAAATATATTAAAATTAAAAATATTAAATGTTTATGTAATTGAGTTTCTCATGTTTGTGAAAATTTAACAGCGAAAAAAATTTTATTTACTATGTGAAAAAATTGTTTAAAAATTATATTTAACAAAATACATAACCAAATATATATTTATAATAAATTATAATATAAACAATTTCAGTTAATTTTATTATTTATCATAGTTGAATCTCTTATTTCTTTTAAATACTCTCGTCCCTTATCTAGAAGTGCTTAAAGTATGACTCTTATTGCATTAGCGCCGTTAAACAAATTGTTGTAAAAGATACAATTTTTCATTAACAAATATAATATTTTGGGAAAAACTTCTTTACACCCTTGTGAACAACTTTGTCACTGGAAGTTTTCAAAATTTGAAAATCCGTCACAGACTTTTATTGTTTGAAGATATTAAAACATAAATAACGACGCAGTCACTTTATATTAAATAATTATTAACAATTTAATTTTTTTTGCAATTTTGATTAATCCATTGGATTTAGGAAGGTTTTTTAGTAAGGTAAGTAAAATTTAAAATTTTTTAATTGAACAGATTACGAAGTATCACGAGTTTATTGTAAAAATTTAATTATTTTTGAGAGAAGAAGAATTTTAGTTTTTCATTTTTCATCTATGAAAATATAAGTAAGGGAAAAAATTTTTATTAACAAAAAAGATGTATCTATAGTTCCTTTATTGAAAACTATTTTTATTTTATTTTTTTTAAACTTTTTATTTCAGATAATTTTTTTGTCAATTTATCTTGTAAAAAAAGAGACAGAAGATGTGGCCGAGCGCACTTGCTGTTATTGCACGCGCGGGCTCAATTTATGGTTATTTTAACCTTTATGTTACTCACATTACTTCAATTAAAGCAGCCTTAATATCAAAACTAATAATTTTTAAATATTTACATGTTTTTAAAAAAGTACAATTTTGGATCACATTTTCAACATTATTGATATACATTATTTTGTTTATTTTCTCTATGTTTTGCTTTATTAAAATTTATAGCCCCTTGGTTTTGTAATAGTTACTTTCACTTTTTCTAAACTTTCATATTGAAATTGCTAAAACATTGAGGACGTATTAATTTATACTCTAAATCAAAATTAGTGAGTTCCTGCTAATGAAATAGTGCGGATTCGTTTACTAATTTGAATTAGTAACAGCGTTTACTAATCTTAAGTAGTTTTTTACTCATTGCTAGTGTGTATTTAAAACTGTTCATGTGTTTTTATTTATTCTAATTCTTATTTAATTATTTATTTTACGTTGTTATTCAATTTGCTACTCGTCCAATTTATCGGTTGGTCAAATCAATCGTTTTCCGATCAAATTGAAATTTTGCTGTTATTTGTTGTACGCACGAAGAAAATTTACTCCTGAAATTTTACAGAACTTAGTTCGGTAAAACTGGGATGAAATGTCAAAACTGTAATTTTTCAAGAACAAGAATGTAAAAGCAATTTTGTATTGAAAAATAATGTAACAAGCATAAACCTTACGATACATCATTTAGCGCTTCACTTGCACTATACTTATTTTTCTTAAAAGTTTGATATAACGTTAGGTACAGTGTTCGGTAAAATTTATATTTATTCAATAGTTCGGTAAAACATAAAATAAGTGTTCAGTACATTTACATTTACTGAATAGTTCGATAAAACTTCAAGAACAAAAATAAAAAATAATGTCATTTCAGTAGATATACATTAATACTGCCGTAAATCTCAATTTACCTACTTTAATCACTACCGTAATTCCCTACAATTGTTTACGAATAAATACTTATTTATTACACTTGCCTACAATAAATTCTAAACGCATACATTAATACGTACATCGCACATTTTACATTATTGTTTTAGAAAGTTTGAACTGTCCTTACATATAAATCTGAATTGTATTTCACCGCTTGAGAGAAAGATACAAATTAATATACAAAAGTTGTAAAAAATATAAAAAATCATTTATATTAGTGAATAATTTGTAACTATATTTAAGGTCAATTTATGATATACTTTAAATTATGTTTTTATTGTTATAATAAAAAAAGTTTAAATTTTAAAAATGAAGTTTTTTTTTAATTTGTTCAAATTTAAAAATTTTAAATTTTTTAAATTTAATTTATTTTAAATAACTTAATGAATTAATTTTGTGACGATGTGAATTTTCACTCGACTCATATTCTGCTGAAAATTCTGCATCGTTGCGCCATCAGCCGGAAAAGTCCCGAGTCGCAAGGCTCACTTATCATGGTAATTAGGAAAAGCTAGCGCCGTCAGCTGACCCACTAGTAGTAGCGAAAGTAGGTCGTGCGGGTAGCTAGCGAGAGAAAGTGGTAGATGGCGGGGCCAGTACTACTTTGGAGAACGAGAAGAAGAAGACGAGCCACGAGGAGATTCGAGACGCTACAGGTGGGCCGTGTATTTGCCACCATTGTAGAAAATTTGCCTTGCCGCGCCGGTGCGACAGCCCGCCGCCGTAGTGTTTTTTCGTAGGAACTTTAAAAACGAAGTGAGGTTTTTTGGAGGATTTTGTGTAATCAAATACTGTGTAGTGCAAGCTGATAGTGTGAATAAAATTCAGGAATTGAAAAGTGAAGTTACGTGTATTTTCCCTTCCCTAGAATTTCCCCATTCAAATTGAGTGGTCATCTGCGAGGAGTCGTGAGCCGGGAAACTAAGAGGAAGGAAATTTGTCACAAAGGCCAGAGGAGTAGACGTCGTGGGTAAGTCGTTATTGAGTTACTGTGCCAGACGTGTCTCGCCGTTGGCTTTCTGCTGCCAATTTTGTTTAGGCAAAATCTTCTCTGAGCGAGAGAAAAACTCAGGTGTTGAGAGTTTTGAGTTTGTTTGGGCCGAGTCGAGTTAAAGTTTATTAATTCTCTTTAAAATTAATTGGCCCCTGACGGCGAAATTTGATGAATTATATTTCCTTTTATTATTTGTGTTGAATGCGTCAGATTTTGATTGACGTAAGCAGAAACTTTGGGCACATTTAATTATTGTTCAAAGAAATACGTCACAAATTTTGGCGCCCAACGTGGGGCCAAGCTCGAACCGAGACACGACTATAAATAATTTATTGTACATTGTGTGTGTAAATTGTTGTCAAAATTCTGAATTTTTCAATAGGCAGTGGTCGGTTTTTCAAAATTCAAAATGGTGGATCCAATATGGCGGAGAATTTTTTAAAACTGATCGGATTCGCTTGAAAATGGTTACGCGGGGGTTTTGGGCGTCGTTGAACACGAATCTCACTGCTCATCAGTTTTTAGCCTTTCTGATAAAAAATCTCAATTTACATTATCAAAATTGAAAATTAAGCTGATACCCAATAAATTAAGTATCAATTTTAATTAAATTTAAATTATATTATTTCTAGCCAATCCGCCTATTTTTAGTAATTTTGAACCGCCATTTTAAATTTTGAAAAACGGACTGCGGCTTTGTAATCAGCGACCCCGAAAACCCCCGAGTAACCATTTTCAAGCGAATCCGATTAGTTTTGAAAAATTGTCCGCCATATTTAATCCGCCATTTTGAATTTTAAAAAACCGACCTTTGATTCGTAATCAGCGATCCATAAAACCTTAAGATACCAAGTTTCATAAAAATAAAAAAATTAAAATTTACAACACATTTTTGGCCAAAACAGTGGAAATCCCGTCGACAGCCAAGGGGTTAATAGTCGAAAAATTCAGAATTTTATTGCCAGAGCCAGTCAGAATTTTTGAAGTTTCAAAATTGCAACAGCCAGCCAGATTTTCCCAGAAAATTCAAAAATTTAAATAAACAGATGCCGGAGTGTTAGAATTTACGTTGTCCTTGCCGTAGTGTGTATAAAATAAAAAGAGTGTAGTGCATTCGCCATTGAAATTAAAATTTTTCTTTTGACTTGTAAAATTTTCCTTGTCGCGATTAAACTTAACTTAATAAATTTTAAAAATTTTCTCATTAATTTGCTGAAAGCCAGCCCGTGAAAATTTCAAATAAAATTTTTTCAGTGAACTGATGCCAAAAATAAAATTTAAATTATTTTTTTGAGCACATGTTAAACCGGAATAAAAATTGAAACGTAGTCACGTGACTGTAAATAGTGCACCGGTCGGTCAAGAGAAACGACGCGCCGGGATATTTAAATTTCAGCAGCCAAGAGTGTCGAATAGGTGCCGAAGAAAGGGGGAAAAAGATCTCAACTCGGAACGACGTACAGCAGACAGAGTAGAAGTAGTAGAGCCGAGGAAAGTAGAAAAAGAGAGCGAGCGCGTAGACAGATTCGCGCCTAGCTGTAGTTGGGTAAAGACAGAACAAGAGTTAGAATTAGAAAGAGAAAGCAGAGTTAGGGAAAGTTTAGAACCAGTCATAGATAGGGACGACTTGACCGAAGAGAAGAAGTTCAAATTCATACCAGAGAGTAATCGAGGGCGGTCGATCAAGGAGAACTCACTCCACCAAAGAGAGGTAGAAAGAAGGTCCGAAGAGTGTGGGATAAAAGGTACGGAGGTGATCCCGGTACCTATAGTCTAGGGGAGGGGAGAGGCTGTGAGAGTCACAGCTGACCCAAACCTGAATGATGGAGAGGACATCGATGGATCTAGGACGGAGAATAGATATTTCTTCGACATGTCAATCGGCGACCGCCATTACGTAAGGCCTGGAATATGGATGTGAAGCTGAGAGAAGGGCTGTGGAGAGTCTTTCAAGGAGAATGGCATAAGTTTGGACCGAGAGAGAGAGAAGAGAGAGAACAATTTATATTTGCCGATTTCTGCACTAGATGATCGACAAAAAAACATTATCCAAGCGCTGGTGGACAAATGGGTACTACCAGAGTCGAAAGAACACGGAATGACAGACCTGACGGAACATCACATACGTATTACCGATAAAATGCCAGTACAACATGCAATTAGACGGACGTTACCAGCCATGTTGACTTGGGCCCAAGGTAATGCTGCCAAGTTATACAAACTAGGGATCATCGAGCCATCTGCCATCCAATGGAGAAGTGCGCCAGTAATTACGAGAAGAGGCGAAAATGACTTTAGACAGTGCAATGACTATCGAGATGTCAACAAAGTAACAATTCAAGATACCACTACTGAAATTGTTGCACAAGGGCCGAACGTGGGAATGGGAGGACGAGCAACAGGAAGCGTTTGAACAACTTAAACAAAAGTTGACATCTGCGTCAGTCTTATCCCGACCTGACTTCACAAAGAAGTTCACAATCCAGTGTGACGCCAGCAACTACGCGAATGGAGCCGTACACTTGGGAATTGAGAAAACCTATGACCGAATAGCACGAGAGTATTATTGGCCAGGTATTTGGAACAATGTGGACAATTATGTGACGCATTGTCACCAAAGCAAAATACATAAGATATCTCAAGCCGGACCCGTCGGACTCATGGGCCAGAGAATTGTAGAGAGATCGTAGGCCGTGGTAACCGCAGACACAATGAAGTTTCCACCGAGTAAGAGCAATTACAAGTACTTGGTGATATTCCAAGACTAGTTCTAGAGGTGGATAGAAGTCAAGCCATTAAAGTCAGCAGACGGAAAGTCGGTAGCCAGAGCATTCGGAGAGTTGGTCCTATTCAGATGGGAAACGCCGAAGTACTTGCTCACCGACAATGGTAAGAAGTTAGACAACAAATTCCTCAAGTCGACACTTGAAAAATACAGAGTTAAACATCACGACGCCACCTTACCACCCACAAGCCAACCCATTCGAGAGAAGTAACAGAACCTTGAAAACTATGATCTCCACTTTTATCGGCGCCTATCATAGAAAATGGGATCTTCATGTTCACGAGTTCCGCCATGCTGTGAACACAGCAACACAAGCGGCAACCAAGACGTCGCCGGCGTTTCTGAACTATGGAAGACACCCTAAGCCTGTGAAGAGCCTGCGAAGAGAGGTCGAGAATAAAAGACAAGTCCTCAGAATAAAGCCGGAAGATTGGGTAGAGAGAGTGAAGAGACTAGACGCGTTGAGAGATATGGTTGCCAGAAATATTGGTAGAGAGCGAGAGAGATAGACGAAGTACTATGACAAAGGTAGAAAGGAAAGAACTTTTAAAGTAGTAGATTTAGTACTGCGAAAGAGCTACAAATTGTCATTTAGGGGCACAACAATTCGCGACTAAACTAGCGCCGAAATACGAAGGTCCATACGAGATCATCAAGGTCCGTTCGCCAACAGTATTTCGACGCCTCCCGTTCATATAATGCTTATTGAAAAACGAATGCAAGATGATTCTTATTCACTTTTTGGTGCAAGACAATGCTTATTCGATTTTCCGTGCAATAAAATGCTTATTCAAAATTGTGTGCAAAACAATTGCCACTGACAGAACAATAAATGTAACCCTAAATCTTCCTATTAATATTAAATTGCAATTAAATATCTGAGAATTTCAGTACGTGTCTATGGTTATAAGAAACTTTAAACACGGATCCTATCACACGTATTAAAAAATATTTTTAAGCAATTGCAATTTATACTGAATTGAAAATTTTATAAAATTCATAGAATAAGCTAAATTCAGAATGTACATTTTCGCATAGAATTTTGAATAAGCATTATATTGCACGGAAAATCGAATAAGCATTGTCTTGCACCAAAAAGTGAATAAGAATCATCTTGCATTCGTTTTTGAATAAGCATTATATGAACGGGAGGCGTCGATTTATCCTACGAGATAAACAAAGTAGGCGAGTCCCTAAAGTTCATATCACTGACCTGAAACCATACTTACCTGTTTCAAAAATGTAAATGACTATGTCCCTTGTTGCATAAATAAAATTGTTTTAGATCGGACGAGGAGCCGTGGTTAGAAAAGGAGAGCCGAGAGAAAGAGACAACGGAGAGCCTTGCCGTACACTCCACCAGGAAGCCGCCGAGCAAGAGACAGAAGCGGCCGCCAACCAGAATCACGGGGACACGAGAGAGCCAGAACGGAAAGACACGGGCGCCCACAGTCAAGGCACCGTCCGTTCCCAGAATTCGACGCTGGAGGGGTGGCAATGGAACGTCCATCATACCTCTCGTTCTCAATAACGGAGCGTGTTGAGGAAGAGCCAATGTTCCAGCAACGAAAGGAACTGAAGAGCCGAAGGGAGCATGTCTTGCGGAAGGAAGACATCGAGAGCCAGGAGCTGGAGAGAAGAGCCCAACGATCACACTCGCCACATCCGGGGCCACCAGTGCGACGAGTGGGAGAAACTGGCACGAGGCCGAAACAGTACCCTGAAAGGAAGGAAGTACGGAAGAGTCCCGACGAAAAGAACCCCAGGAAAACCAGAAAAACCGGTGTCATCTTCAGGGGACTCAATGAGAAAGTGCGGTAGGATGGGACGAACAGGAGGTCTCGGAGTCGGAACACGAGGATGAACAAGCACGGGAGGAAGTCGACCAGACCCGGAAGCGAAAGACGAGGTTGAGGACTTGGTCGAGAAAATAACACAACTGACGAGGGCCTTGGCGGGACTCCCGCCCTTAACAATTGATCTGGCGGTCCGTCAGTTGTTGGAGGAGTGGAGACAGAGGAAGGGACCGGTGGCAAGGGAGTAATAAAGTCAGTGGGAAGGGTGAGAGTAAAAGAGCCAGAGAGAGGAGAAGAGCTAGGAGCAGCAGCCAAGATTATCATGATGATGACGGTCCTATATAAAATAGTACCGGTCATGGGAAGGGGATTGTGACGATGTGAATTTTCACTCGATTCATATTCTGCTGAAAATTCTAAATCGTTGCGCCATCCGCCGGAAAAGCCCCGAGTCGCAAGGCCCACTTATAATGGTAATTAGGAAAAGCCGTCGGCTGACCCACTAGTAGTAGGGAAAGTAAGTCGCGCAGCTAGCTATCGAGAGAAAGTGGTAGATTGCGGGGACAGTACTACCTTGGAGAACGAGAAGAAGAAGACGAGCCACGAGGAGATTCGAGACGCTACAGGTGGGCCGTGTATTTGCCACCGTTGTAGAAAATTTGCCTTGCCGCGCCGGTACGATAGCCCGTCATCGTAGTGAATTTTCGTAGTAACTTTGAGAACGAAGTAAGGTTTTTTGAGGATTTTGTGTAATCAAATACTGTGTAGTGCAAGCTGGGGTGCTATTCTGTAACTTCACTTCACATTCACTTTCACATTCACTTCACTTTCACTTCACTTTCACTTCACTTTCACTTCACTTTCACTTCACTTTCACTTCACTTTCACTTTAACTTCACATTCACTTCACATTCACTTCACATTCACTTCACATTCACTTCACTTTCACTTCACATTAACTTCACATTCACTTCACTTTCACTTCACTTTCACTTCACATTAACTCCACATTCACTTCACTGTTATTTCACATTCACTTCACTTTCACTCTACTTTCACTTCACATTTACTTTCTCTTCGCATTCACTTTTACTCTACTTTTACTTCACAAGTTAAATTAGAGTGAAAGTAATTGTGAAGTGAAAATAGAGTGAAAGTGAATGCGACGTGAAAGTAAATGTGAAGTAAAAGTAGAGTAAAAGTGAAATAAATGTGAAATAACAGTAAAGTTAATGCGAAGTGAATGTGATGTGAAAGTA
The DNA here is from genome assembly GCA_032872475.1 of Leptopilina myrica (nomen nudum). Taxonomy (NCBI): domain Eukaryota; kingdom Metazoa; phylum Arthropoda; class Insecta; order Hymenoptera; family Figitidae; genus Leptopilina; species Leptopilina myrica (nomen nudum). Next base: position 33,837,992 of record CM065463.1, on the reverse strand, counting down.
GAGGGCAAGTAAAGTGAATGTGAATTGAATATGGAGTTAATGTGAAATGATAGTGAAGGTGAAGTGAAAGTGAAGTGAAAGTGAAGTGAAAGTGAAGTGAAAGTGAAGTGAAAGTGAAGTGAAAGTGAAGTGAAAGTGAAGTGAAAGTGAAGTGAAAGTGAAGTGAAAGTGAAGTGAAAGTGAAGTGAAAGTGAAGTGAAAGTGAAGTGAAAGTGAAGTGAAAGTGAAGTGAAGTGAAAGTGAAAGTAAAGTTAGAGAATAGCACCCCTGATGTGAATAAAATTCAGGAATTGAAAATTGAAGTTACGTGTATTTTCCCTTCCCTAGAATTTCCCCATTCAAATTGAGTGGTCATCTCCGAGGAGTCGTGAGCCAGGAAACTAGGAGGAAGGAAATTTGTTACAAAGGTCAGAGGAGTAGACGTCATGGGTAAGCCGTTATTGAGTTACTGTGCCAGTCGTGTCTCGCCGTTGGCTTTTCTGCTGCCAATTTTGTTTGGGCAGAATCTCCTTTGAGCGAGAGAGAAACTCAGGGGTTGAGAGTTTTGAGTTTGTTTGGGCCAAGTCAAGTTAAAGTTTATTAATTCTCTTTAAAATTAATTGGCGCCTGACGGCCAAATAGAATTTAAATTAGACATTCACATTAAATAACTAGTTTACAGCATAAATTTTTCACGACCTCTGTATTTGTTACTTTCCTCCTAACCCCCGAGGAGGAAAGTAACATTATAGAATATGGTTAATATTATGTTATTTTAAGACTATTATTAATTAAAAATATTTTTATTATTAATTTAGAAAAATACGAAAATACTCAAAGTACAAATTATGCATATTTGATACTTTACTTAATAAATATTCAAAACATTTTGGTACATTAATGTCTAATAGATTTTATTTTCTTATCTATATCACAGATGTAGCATTTACCTTTAAAACGTAGCATATATGAGCCATTTTACGTGTAATGTCCTAAGTTGAATTTTCAACTTCTTGAAAAAATTGAAATTCGGGGAATTTGTTGTTCTATCAAGTAGAAATGTGTCCCAAAAAATATTTTTGACTTTTTGGAAATTTAAATATTAATTGTCAAAAATTGGGGTAAATTTTTAAAGTATTAAAAAATAAAATTCACCATTGGAAAGAGGACGTAAAAACCTTTCCGAAACATATTCTAAAAAATTTTCCCTATTTAAAGTACGGTGACAAAGGAAAATTGTGAAATGGATGACCAGCATAGAAAGAATAATATACTAGGTAAGCTCGACAACCTTCCACGAGAGCACCCCTAGTTCGTTGCAGAGCATACAAGGAAAGAGAGTGAAAGTTCGTTAGACCTAAGAGCACCTGGTCAGAAAGAACAATTCCTTTCAAGGTATTTGCCTCACAGAAGAGCACCTCTAACTTAGATGAACACCTGTAAGGTAAGAGAGACCATTCTTGTTAGGCCCGAAGTGCACCTCCGGCCAAGGCGGAAGACGATCTGGCGATCGAGTCTTATGCATCCAGGTACCACGATTTGCACGCGAGTAGTGGGACGAGCGAGCGAGGAAGGGGAGAGAGAGACTGCTTTGCGCGCGCCATCGTTTCTCACTTACTCTTATGGGCAACGCGACGACTAAAGCGTACGAGAAAAACTAAAATAAAAAAATATTTTTCAAACAAACAAAAAGAAAACAAACAACAAAAAATGTTACTTACGGAACTAGTGTCGAACACTTGATTTCTCTGGTAAGTTTTTTAATATGAAGGACACATTTATGTCCTGGTACCAGGATACGGAAACGGTCTGCATCTAGGGGTACTTGAACCCATGGACCATCAGGAATTTGAGCAACCTTAAATGGACGACCAAACATTTCCAGCGGAAGTGGAATCGGCAAATCCTCCAATGAACCGTCGACGGCGATGAAATTATTGTTTTGGTCCAAAACTGGCTGTTGAATTTCCACATTCGTGTTCAATAATTCCTCGGAGCCGTGAATTGTTTCCTCCAAACTGGCAAACAATTCCTCAAAAGATTTTAGTCAATCTTCTGGCAGTTTTTTCGGACTCATTTTCATTAAGACGACCGGCGTGGTAAGTATCTCGTTGGATAAAATAACCGGTAAGTCTTTCTTTACTTTTTTGCTTTTCGATTTACTTTTCTTTAAAATTTTTTTTTTTTTAGGTTTTGCAGCGGTGACGGTGATCTTCGGCTTCTTCACGGGTTTCTTCTTAATTTGTTTGACTATCTTATTTCTTGCGACTAATTTCATGGCTGAAATAGGTTTCGGTAAAATTTTAGGAATAACATCCGGCAGAGGTGGAGACTGCATTCAATCTACACGAACGATCGGAAAACACGAGTTCTTTAGGATGTTTTTAATTTTTTTATTCTCTATTTCTCATATTAATTTTCTCTTGTTTCGCAATATTAATTAAAACTTGTTCGAAATCTTCTGTAGTACCCGGGGGAGGAATTTCCCTTTCCTTACGCGGAAGTTTAGCAACGGGGATTCTTGGTAACGAAGTAGTAACTTTCGTACGATTATACTTTCTACTAATCCCCACTTCCTGACTTTCCTCTAATTCTAACGACGATTTTTCACGAAGATTGGATTAAAAAGCAAATTCCAATTCTTCGTCCACGTGATTTATTTTGCTTAAATCGAACGCGTTAAATTTAATCATTTTTCGATTCTCCATTTCAAAGAGTTTATCTGTAGTCCGAGACATAGCGACTGGCTTCTACGAAACGATTGAATATTTCTACGAAAAATGCAGAGATTTATACATAATCCTTATCTTATCTCCGGGACGAACGGGAAAGACGGAGAGTTGTGTAGCTACGTTATTCTGTAGACTGTTCGTCTCCAAATTTCTTGAGTGTCGCCCGGTGTTGTGGGCGAATTGTAGCTCCGGTAGATGGCGATCCCAGTCCGATTTCTTCTCGTCGATGAATTGTCTGATCATCGTCTTCATCACCTTGTTGACTCTTTCCACTGGATTACACTGAGGAGAATAAGGTGGTGTCAGACGGTGTGTAATACCAAAATCTTCCAAGAAATTTTTAAACTCGTTGCTTATGAATTGTCTGACGTTATCCGATACAATTGTTCTTGGACATCCAAAGCGAAAAATATTTCTTTTAACGTAGAAATTAATAATATGGTTGTTTCTTTTCTTAAAGGTTTAAATTCTGTCCATTTTGAAAATCTATCCTGGATAACACATAGTATTGTGTTACCGGAAGTTGTCCTAGGTAATGGTACATGGTGATATAATTTTCCTTCTTCAATTCTGTAGTCCGGGTTTCGGCCGGGGTGATCTTGAGTTAATTTTAATTGGCGTTGATACTAGGAGCAAGATGGTAAATTACTTGTTTCAGCGATTTGGAGCGGCATACGAGATAAATAGTCTGGTAACCTATTTTCTATGCCTTTTTTATAACGTACTTCAAAATCCCATTGGGAAAGTTCCATAATCCAGCGAGCTAAATGTCCAGAGGGTGTTTCGATGTTGTTGAGCCATTTTAAGGATGACTGTTGATCATCGCTCCAATGCCAAGGCGCATCTTTTTTCAAAAGTTGAATTAACGGAGCGGTTAATTGTGAAATATTTTTCACAAAGCTCGACCTTTTTGGCGTTTTCCGACGGTTGGCACTTGCAATCACGCGTAAAAATATTTGCAGCACTACAATAGGAACAAAACTTCTTCGGTCTACTACGACAATTGTTACGACGATGTCCATGTTTCCCACATCTCCAACAATGAGTCTTCGGATCGTAAGGTTTACTCACTTCTGCCACTTCCAACCTCCTTGACGAATGTTGCGGAATCTCCTCGTTTTTCATTGCGTATAAAATTTTTGACAATTCTTCCACACGTTGTATCAGAGTATTTACACAGTCGACTTTGCTTCTTCTAATATGTAACCTTTAAATTTCTTGCATATTCCAGTATAACTTATCTAGTTGACGACTGGTATCATACCCTCCGTGCCTACGCATGAGAGTTCGTAGAGAATTTGCATATCTACGAATAGAGTCATCTTTACTTTGAATTTTTCTAGCGATTTGTGACTTTAAATTTCTCAATTTTCCTGGCGAGAAATAAAATCTTCTAAGAAAAGTTGTCAGTTGTTCCAAAAATGAGTGGATGTAATCTCATTCCTATACCACAGCAAAACGTCTCTACAAAGAAGTTCCAGAAATCCACGTAGAATTTGGTTGTCCGAAAAACCATATGCCGCTTGGAGCTCTTCTACTCTCTCAAAAAACGCATAATGATCTCGACCATCGAAATTACAGCTCCACTTCCGCATGGTGTGTTGAAGAACCAAAAGATGGAATAAAATTTACTTGTTGATGAGATGTAGTCGGGGTTGAAATATTTTGTTTTCGATTTCCCGTAGCTGTGGATCCTCTAAAGCAATTAAATCTCTCGAAATGGCATCTTCTTCCTTGTAGTCTTCTGGGTCAGCTGGCTCGTTAAAAATTCTAAGATTAGCTTTTGCAAAAGCAATCTCTTTTCATACTTCTTCTGATCCTCTTTAAATTCCTCTTCAAAATTCTGCAGCGGTTTCACCATGATGACACGAAGCAGAACGAACAACGAAAGCAACAGAGAGAATTACTGTATACAACCGTATAGAACAAGAAATAAAATCGTTATGAACCAGAACTACCGAGACACTCTATATATAACCTTCTTTATTACCCCCACTCTAGTTTAACACGCGGAACGCGAGTCATAAAAGAAAATTATTAGAGATAACACGAGATAAGCGAGACCTCAGAGCTAAAAATACTAATTTTAGTAATTAACAAAATTTTTAGTCCTTGTTCGGGCGCCATGTAATGATATGACTTTTATTTGCTACGGAATTCGCTTGCCGGATGGAGTCCGCGTACCTTTATTAATTTATAATTTAACAAATAGTGGCGTGAAGCGCCATATTTTCTTATCAGTACATTATTTCCTAGAAGAGAGTTTTTTTTCGTTTATACTCCTGCCCTATTGGCCTTACGCTCTCGACAAGAGTTCCTGCTGATACTTATAAGGATTAAGCATAACCATTCTACAAATATTAACAACTTTTTATTTTAACCTAATGCGCCTACAGTGCGACTTTCGAAAATAGGAGTAGTCGCACCTGCCTGGACCACCCGTAATTGGGTTTTCTCACCAGAGAAGAGGGAAACTGTAGAAAAACATCTTCTGGGTACAACCGGTTTATCGACAGTTTAGTTTTGGCGGTAGGAATCAGACAATAATCGACAATGCACACCGTCGCACCTAGACGTCAAACCTTCCGCTCGGAATATTTCACCTGTCGGAAAAAATCCCCGGCTGACGGAGGGCGCGAACCTCGCTCGCACCACCCGCAAAAGCCGGAGCTCCAACCAATTGAGCTATTCCGTCGGTCAATTTCCTAGAAGAGAGTTAAATTGGATTAAATTTGGAAAAGGTAAAGTCATTAACTAAACCAAATTTAAACCTTCGAAAGTAAATATATTTTAACAAAAATAAAATTAACAACTAAGTAAAATTACAATATAAAAATATAAAATGAGATAGGAAATAATACTTGAGTATTAAAAGTAAATTTAATAAAATAGAGAAAAGAAATATTTGAATACTGACATCTACCAATTAATTCATAAAAATAACAAAATGAATTTAAATAGAGAGAAAACGCCACTCTCAGACCTCGCTCATAATTCGTCTGTCGGGTTAATCTTGGCTGTCACTTTGAAAAGAAAATAAGAAATTTAAACTATGCTAGCCTACCGAGGCATTTTAACTTTAATTCATAATCGCGAAACCGTTCTAGAATAGGCTTCCGTATTTTTCCGAAATCGATGAATACCATGGCGCACACTTCTAGGAATTAACCAAGGAACCACTAGGGGTTAATTTAAAGTTTCGGTCGGTAGCGGATACTCATACCGACACGGAAATACGTGAAAATGAATTTTCTTATGGACGAAAACCCAACTCCTGAGAGCAACTCCTTTGCGCCCCTGTTGTCTTCATAGGTGAAAAGCAGAGCGCCTCGGTTCACCCAGGATGACCAGCATAGACAGAATAATATACTAGGTATGCTCGACAACCTTCCGCATTGATTATACAAATGCAATATGCCTTCGTTACATCGCTACTTTGTTTAAAAGATATTAGCGTTGTTACTTTCCTTCTTGGTCTCTCCTAGTCAATTTGACCAGGATTCGCAGGGTTGTTTTTACAAAGCATTGATTTGTTGAATCAACCCAGATATCATAATTATAATGAAACGAAATGAAATTTTAATAATATTTCTGATACAATAATTGAAAAAATTTTTTGTATTAAACTACAACACTATAATATGGGAGAATAAAAGAGAACGGGAGAGTTCTTTAAGTTGTCAAATATTCTCAGTTTCATTTTACTGCGATTCCACTTATTAATAAAAACTCCAATTCTATAATTAGACTTGGTAAAGATTCATCTGAAAAATCGGAAAGAACAAATGTGGTATACAATTTTGAATTAAAGTTTGCAAAATGTAAAAATTAAAGTTATGTTTTTTATAGTATTAATAAGAGATAATTATAAATTTTAGTATAAATTTTTAGATTAGTTTTTTCCAAAAGCGAGTCAAAAAAGTGTTATTTATGTATATACTGCTATTAATTGACAAACGGAAAATGGGTAAACACTTAGAATCCATTTAGAGTGATATAAGCAGGGCCGTTACGACGTAGGTGCAGGCGGTGCGGTGCGGTGCACCGGGCCCCAGCTGCCAGGGACCCCCAATGCTAAATATAGTCTTTATAGAAAAGACATGAAAGATTGATTTTATAGTTTTACAATTTTGCTAAAAATAAAATAAAGAATTCAAACAACTTTATCAATGTAAAAGCGAAAATACAACTCGACTGCCTGTTTTTCTGCGGGCAGATAGCATAAGGGACGCGCATAAGAGCAAGCAGACAAAAAACTGTTATAATTTGATAGTTATATTCTGCATAAAATAGTTACAGGAAGTATATGTAATATTAAAAATTTAGCTTAAAAAGTATATAAAAAATCGAAGTAAAGATAGTTTTTCCGTTAAGCTTCACCTTAAGAGGGCCTCCGGGTTTTTTGTACTAGAGCACCCAAGATCGTCGGCACGGCCCTAGATATAAGGTTAGAGGTTTAAGACCGCATTTATTTTAAAAAAAATTTATTTAACGAAAATAACTACTGTTTTTATTTACCCCTAAATTTTAGCAAAGTTGAAAAATTTAGGTGCAAATAGAAACAGTTGATTATTACGATTTAATGATACTCAGATTTTTTACTACCTACATGGAACCACCCTAAAAGTCAGTTTTTTTATAAACAAGGGCATACAACATGAAAATAGACACACCATCTCAGATATACATTCTCACAAAAAGTTTAAAATTTTTTACTGAGAATTGTCATCGTGACTTATCAATCTAACTTTTTATAAATAAAGATACATCTTTGAAATATTTTTTATTTTCAAAAAATTTTAAAATATCGGCCACTAGCATAGGATACGCGCGCTAAAGCGCGCGTTCACATTCTATTTCAATTGTTAAAAGAAAAATACAATTATGATCACGAATTAAAATTACAATTTATATTCTCATTCATTTTTATTATTAAATTTTAAAAAGTAGTTAATTGTACCAAAACAATTCTTATCGCAGTGTTTCTAATTAAATCCAATTCAAAACTTGGTACAGCAAAGCCAAAAACTAAATAAAATCAATAGATTTTTAATTTACCTAATAATTATTTTTTAGAATTATTAAAAAATAAATAAGACTTCAATTCAATTCATATTATTAAAAAAATACTAAATAGTTAATTCTTATTATTTATTAATCAATACTCATTTAAAAAATTGTGATAAATAAATAGAAAATTATGGAAAAAATACTACAAATTTGATAAAAACAATATGATTGTCAAAATTAATTACAAAATGAAAGTTAAAAAAAATGTTGATGGAGAAATATAAGTAGTTCAAATTACTTTATTTTTTATTCGATTTGAAAAAAAGAAAATGATTATAAAATTTATAAATCAATATTATGAAAATTTCTTACCTTTTTTTATAAAAACAATATCTTTTAACCTTCTTTCTTCTTAAACAATAAAATATTTTGATATTGACAAATCGAAAAACTATAATTTCGATCTGTCAAGCAAAGTGTTTTGAAAAAGAAAAAAAACAAAAGCATTTACAAAAACTAACTTCAAACTGCGGACAGAATGAATGAAAGAATACCAAGATTATTATTACTAATTATGACGAATCTAAAAACGATGTTGTTTTAAATACGAAAAACGGTAGGTACTTGATGTAATATTTAAAAAATTCTAAAACAATTGTTTTCTTTAAAATGTATAGGTATATTTTAATAAGCGGTGTCTTCTCTTGTAAGGAAGGTGACTAAAATATACTGCAGCTCTAGATGTAATAGAAAACTATTACGCAGATTTTACTTTCACTTTGACACGCATGGTTTCTGCAAATTTGCATCACAAACTGACTTTTTGCTCAAGTTATCTAGAGAACTTGCAGTGCAAACGTCCAAACTTATATATCAATACAAACTAACTGAAAAATTTTGTGCTATGCGGGATACGACGGATCCGATTTATTTGAATTTGTTCACAGTAACTTGAATTTATGGTAAGAAATATTGAATTTAATCAATTAATAAATTTAATTCATCAATTTTATGTAAAAATTTTAGTATATTTTCATATTAAGGAAATGAAATATTTTGATTAAAATAAAAATGAAAAAAATTTTTTTTTGACAATTTACAATTAATTTTAGTGAAATTTATTTTTTATTGTAGTTAGGCAAACAAATTATTTCAATAAAAATTGTATATTTTTCGTTAAAGATTGATTAAAATAATATCTAAATCAAAAGGAATGTAATTGTAATTTAAAATATGTAAAGTGCTTCATCAAAAAAGACTTAACGCTTGTAAAAAATATTTATAAGACTTTAATTAAAATGCTAAAGATGGTTCAGTGTTTACTCTTGGAAAAAACTTTTCTAAGGTTTCAACTTTTTTTCGATAAAGATTGAAGCGTAAAACGATATTTTCGAACAAGTTTTTAAAGGTTTGCGCAATTTTATCTCGTTATACCCACCTTAACTTCCATGTACCACGTTAACTAATTTTATCAACTTCTCTTATACGTTATTGGACATATTATAGATATTTATTTCCAAACTTTGTTCAAAATTGATTATTTCAAATAATGCCTTATACTACATCACATCAATTTTTTTATTGAATAATATTAAAAATCAACATATAGTAATAGCAGTGAACATTAAAAATTTATTTTTACAACTGTTTTTATAAGATTAGTAAGATTAAAAGCAAAACCTTGTTTAATTTAATCAACTTCTTTCTTAAATTAATTTTTTAAAGTACATGAGAATTAAAAAAAATTTATTTCTGTAAATTTACAGAAACAATTTCAAGAAATGGATATTATAATGATAAAAATACATTTCATTATTTTTGACATAACTCTTCAACCTTTAGCCTTTAGAAAGCCTTTAAGAAATATTCGAATTTTTAAAAGATTTTCAAACATTTTCCGAAATTCCTTGGCAACGGGAAATGCAGGAGGCTTTTAGGGAAAATGGAAAATAATTTATAATTCATTTACAGCCAAAAAATAAATAAACGAAAGTTCATAATCGCTCAAATATATTGCTTATTATTTATTACTAGCGTCGTTGTCCACGCTCGCTCGGAAGACATTTTACTTGTTTATTTTCACTTATATAAATTTATAAAATAATATCTCCATTGATAATGTATATATTAAAAAATTTTTAATTTATATATGTATATATATATATATGCATGTGTATGTGTTGTGTATTGATGTGTGAATATACATGTGTATGTAAATAATATATATTTTTTTATTTTCATTTTAAAAATTATTTATATTTGTTTTGAAATATTTCTTATTCAACATTTATATTTGTTCATAAATTAAGATTGAATTATTTTAAATATTGACATTTTATTTTTACCTATTTGTAGTTAATTTTAAAGTTTAAATTTTCTAATTATAAAATAAAAATATTTCTTCTTACATACCCAGGTGCGAATTGTCGGTCGGCCCATAGTCGGGCCAACCATGTTCATGGTCGGCCCAACTTGGTCAGCCAAAGGTCGGGCCACCATGTGGATTGATCACGCCGGCCTTCCAGTGGTTGACACAGTTGGACCAACCGTTGGCACCAAAGTTGGGCCGTCTATGGATGCCAAAGTTGTACTGACCGTGGGGTCGAATGATTGGGCATCCTTCGGTAACCACGGTCGGCCCAACTTTGGTAAAGATAGTCTTGCCAACCAATGACAAATGTTAATAAAAAAAAAAGTTTATTTAAGTTGACAATTACCTTACACTGATCACACGTTTATCGCACACACATTATATTAGTTATATACATATTAAAATATTTAACGCTCACGGGGATTGAACTCGCAACCTAACGCACTACAGTCACACACGCTACCACTATGCTACGCTCACATGTCTGAAGAAGGAGCGTGATAACTTTATAAACTACAACCGTACCCGACCGTCGCCCCCACTGTGGCTGATGGTTGGCCCGACCATAAAAAAGTTGATTTTCTCAACTGTGGCGGCCACAGTTCACCCGATCGTCGGCCCAACTGTGGCTGATAGTTGGGCCAACCATCAGTTCTCCCGGTCGGCATTCATGGTTGGCCCGACTTTGGGAGAAACATTGAACCAAAGTCGGGACACCTTTGGGTGCCGAAACTTTGGCTGCCACAGTTAGTCCGAATTTGGCCCGACGTTCCAACTATGGCGGCCGACCGAAATTCGCACCTGGGTATGTATATATATTCTCTATATTTTGTAAATCTGAAAATATTTAGTTTAGGAAAAAGTTGTCAATGAATGAATGTTTTAGTTTTATTTGGACTTTTAAGAAATATGTAATAAATTTTTTTTTAATAAACAAATTATTTTTTTTAACTGTAGGTTATATTATATTAATATAAACAGATTTAGAACATGTGCAGTACAGGAATCCAAAAAAAAAGTTTATTTTAGAAGAAAAACTTAATTTGTTTATAAATTTTTTTTGTACATTTCTTAAAAGTCGAAATAAATCTAAAACTTTCATTCTTTGACAACTTTTTCCTAAACTCAATATTTTCGGACTTATAAGCTACTGAATATAGGTCTACAATTATTATTGATGGTCCCTATCAAATAACTCGGCTGATGCTCGGAGACACACGCTAATGTCAGTCAGGTAGCAGTGAGCGCCTTATTTGCTTTTTTTTAAAGTATAATTTACTTCAGGAAAAAAATTTTGTTATTAAAAGCCGAGTAATATTTAAAATATCTCGAGCAATTAATGTTTTGAGCAAAGCAACTTTTATTCTATATCAGAGCAATTATTACTACTGTGTATAGATTTTTAGTTTTTACTCGAAAAAGCAATCGCTATGGAACAAAATTTCAGTTACACGCTTATATCCCTTTCCCATATATAAACGTAACCTTACAGTAATATTATAGTTATTAAATATTTGTCTGATACACGGTACACAACCCTGTAAAAAAAAAGTATTGAGAGTACGGGATCCCGCATTGAGAGTGCCTACCCTTAAATGCGGTATTCGCGAAATAGCGCATTGGGTGTCGTGGTGAATGCGTTATTCAAGGGGTCCCAATGCGTTGCAAGTTTTAAGCTTTAAAAAAAAAGAAAATACGTGACAGGAGTAAATAATTAGTGTCAGTGTATCAAAATACGAGTTAAAGGAATGAAAAAATACTAATAGTGAGTGTGAAAATGAAGTTTAAAGAAAATAAGGTAAGATTAACTGTTACATATGAGTCCAATGCGTCATAGGCTGTTTTCAATGCGGCGCATAATCGGTATATGTAGTTCGCGCTCTGCAGCGGCGCTCTCTTCCTTACCAACAACGGATTCTTTCTATTCAAATGGTAATTTTGAAAATATATTTCATTTATTCTATTTAAATGTAAAAAATTATTAACAAATAAGAATGTAATTTTAAAAGTAATATAAAAATTTGCTATTTAGTTAAAAATAAATATTGAAGTAAAAAGTTATTAAATGATATTTGATACATTTTTAATTTAACTGATATTTTTAAATAAATAAATAAACTTCAAAGATTAAAATACAGATATGTACAATTCCAAAAAATTGTTTTTAATCAGGTTTAAAATACAATTTCGTTTTATTCAATTAAAAGTACCAAAATGTTGAAAAATTCGTTGATATTATTTCGAATTGTCACAAAAACTTATACAAAATTATCGAAAATATAAATCTTATTTTATTAAAATTTGACGAAAGTTAACATTTTTTAAATTTTGTCATTTAAACGCTTTCAAAAATTCAATTGTTCCAAAATTTTTTTTAAAAACCGCGGTTTTCAAGAATTGTTATAAAATTTAATTAATCTCACATCTTTTACTAAAACTATTCAATTGTTCTATCAAAAATTTTAGAAACCTCGTTTATCAAGATTTCTTACAAAATTCAATTAATTTCACATCTTTTACTAAAACAATTCAAAACTTAAATAACCATCTAAAATAAATATTTAATTACAATTTATTGAACTTCTTTTTCAATTTAATTATTCAAAGATAACGAAAGTTCACTCAAAGTACGTAAAACATTTAACTATTTTCAACTTAATTTTACGAAATACTGATTATTCGAAAATTGTTCTATTAAATATATTTTGCCTATTAATAATTCAAATAATTCTAAACATTTAGTAATAACTAAATAATTTTAAAAATATGTGATATTAAAATTTACAATTAATTAATTTGTTATAATTTTTAAATAAAAATATTCAAAATTAATATTTTGAAATAATTTAATTAAAAAACTTTTAGCTATTAAATGTTTCTAAAAGTTTTAATTAACTCTTATATTCAATAACATTTAAAAATTATTAACTAAAATTCTCTATATTATTTTTCCTAATTTTTATCAATAGGTTCTTTGAAAATTAATTAATTTAAAGAACTATTAGAAAGTTTACTTAAAATACAATTTGAAATTAAATTAAAATTCTTCCAAAATTTGTTAATGAATTCTATTGTTTAAAATCAAATTAATTTGAAAAATATTTCAATTAAAATTTTAGGACATATGAATTGTTCACAAGTTTTCCAAATTATTGATTTTAAAAAATTTTTAATTACGAAATTCAATTATTGACCACTATTTTTAATTAAAATTTTTCTCTAAATCGATTATTTTGAACAATTTTTAGAAATTATAACAATATTTTTGGAAAGAATTTTAATTACTTAATAACGTTCCAACGCTGGGTCGTTAATAATATTAAATTAATTAACATTTTTTATTGATTGAAATGCATTATCAACTTTTAGTTAATATTACTTTTCATTATTTTCAAAATTACCATTTGAATAGAATGAATCCGTTGTTGGTAAAGAAGAGAGCGCCGCTGCAGAGCGCGAACTACATATACCGATTATGCGCCGCATTGAAAACAGCCTATGACGCATTGGACTCATATGTAACAGTTAATCTTACCTTATTTTCTTTAAATTTCATTTTCACACTCACTATTAGTATTTTTTCATTCCTTTAACTCGTATTTTGATACACTGACACTAATTATTTACTCCTGTCACGTATTTTCTTTTTTTTTAAAGCTTAAAACTTCCAACGCATTGGGACCCCTTGAATAACGCATTCACCACGACACCCAATGCGCTATTTCGCGAATACCGCATTGAAGGGTAGGCACTCTCAATGCGGGATCCCGTACTCTCAATACTTTTTTTTTACAGGGAAGGTTCAGGGTTAGAATCCAGCTTGGTGAAATTTTATTTTCTAAATTATAAAATTATTCTAATTTTGTCTTAATATTACTCTGCAATATTACCTTAATAGAAAACGTAATACTACCTCCAGGCGGACATTTTGATATCCCAGTAAGATCACTGTAATATTGCAGTGGAGATTACAGTGATGTCACTATAAGCTTACGTGCTGCTTGGAAATTTTGTTTCTAAGGCTGCGGTTACACCTCTGCAGGCAGCCTGCCTGCCTGCAGGTTGTCATGGTAACGTACAGGAGTAAGAGAGTCAGTGACTTCAAACTTCTCCCTTACCCTCGTTGCTCCTGCCTGCGCAGGCAGGCAGCCTGCAGAGGTGTAACCGCAGCTTAATGATAAATTATGAATAAAATTCTTGTTTATTCATTAAATATACACTTTAAAGTTATTTTTATTTACTCTACATGCTCAAGTAATAGTGCTGGAATGATAAATTAATTTTGCTTTGAAAAATTTACTGTAAGATTACTATAATTTGTTACTAAAATATTACAATAATATTACTGTAATAATAATAATAATAATAATAAGGGACAGTATATTTAATTTAAAATTATTTATTTTAATTATTAAACAATTAGATTATTATTCTTACATGTCTTATTCTTATTTTGTACAAAATAAAAAAAAATATTTTAATAAATGTTATAAATAATTTAATGTAAAACTAAAATTGCACATTTTGAAATATAGAACTTTGGGAGTATTAGCATAAATGATTATTATAATAATATATAACCTTAATATATAACGATCGCTGCGCATGACAGTAGTGACGTGATCACACGCTCAGGTGTGCGTGGTAGCGGTACGGATTACTACTTTTTCGAGAAAAAAGTAAAACATTAAAATTTCTACAAGTAATATTTACAACATACTGAATGTAAAAAGTAATACAAAATTTAATGAAAATTACAATGACGACGTAAAAATAAAAATTCTTAATGCAATTTTTAACCCTCCATCCGTCGCATGGTGAGAAGTTTCCTCACCCAGTTTCTTTTTTTATTTATAACTTTTAAAATACAGAAAATTATAATTTCATATTCTCAGTACCTTTCACAAAACTCTTCTTCTTTATTTTAAAACAATTTTTGTGTTTTTATTTATTTTAGTTTTTTTGTAATTGAATTTTTAAGCAGCAAATCTCAAGAATTTTTGTCGCAAAGTGAGGAAACTTCTCACCATGCGACTGACCGCGTATACTCGATTTCATTTGTCATTAATTTTTTATTTAAATAATTAACAGAAAATAAAAGTTAATTTTACTTGCAATAGGTTGTTTGGAAATTATAATGAACATTCCAAAAAAAATTTGGCATTTTATAACAATTTTCGATTAATTTACGATGGGTGAGAAGTTTCCTCACCTGCGACGGATCGCGTTACAAAAAAAGATGCGACGGATGGAGGGTTAAAAGTAAATACTAGGGTGGTCGTTAAAAACGACATTTTGGAATTTTGTCCATTTCCGAATCTCATTTTGTCACCCCAAAAAAACCTTGATACGAAGATTCATAAAAAATAATAAATTTTAAAATTTGACTTCCGATTTGTAATCAGAGATCCCCAAAACCCCTTGATACAAAGTTTCCTAGAAATTGATAAATTTTAAAATTTTCATGACCGCCATATTGGATCCGCCATTTTAAATTTTTGAAACAGGGTCAGACCATTATATTTTTGCAACTTTTATCAATGAATTACAAGAAAGTGAAATTGTTAAATTAAAAAAAAACTCACCGAATATAGAGTATTTTCGATGAAGTTTCAGATTTTCTTATCAGTTTTTCTGTTTTTCTTTAAAATATACAAGAAATATTAAGTTTAAAATACGCAATTTCCGAATTTTTGCAAACTTTGCAACTTAAAATCTCCGTTAAAGAAAAGTAAAAAAAGTTGTTACTTTCACAGCAATTAAATCACACGAAAATCTACACGCACCAAAAAGTTTCGTTTTGGTCCCGAATCTAATTTAAGAGATACAAGTATTAAAAAATTATATTTTATTTCAGGTTAAAACTGTATATTGTCTTCTAACTGAAGTTGATTTTTTCTCCTTGGCTATGTTTCAATCACGGTAATTCAAATTCAAACCAACTTCAGTTAGAAGACAATATACAGTTTTAACCTGAAATAAAGTAAAATTTTTAAACACTTGTATCTCTTAACCCTTTAACGACGAGATGTGCTGCTTTTTAACATGAATTTTAAACGCCTACAATTAGTAGAAAGAAGCCATAAAATTTTTCAAAAAATGATATTAACCCATTAAGGACCAAACGGACGAAATATTAGTGTTGACTTCGAGGAGTTTTCTTTATATGAAAAGGATCCTTAAAAAAACTAATATATACCATACCTAATGTAAAATTTATCGCTCTTTCAGATTCCGTTGTCAAAATTTGTTTATAACAATTATGAAAAAAGTTATGATTAATTTATAAAAAAAACACTATTTTTCGAGAAAAAAATTCATTTAATGGATATTTTCACACAGAAAAATTAAGGATATTGTCTCGAGAGCTCAAAATATCGCGTCCATGGACCCTCAGCTACAAAAAGAATCAAAAAATAAATTTTAATTCCAAGATGGTGGTCGACAAAATGGCGGCTAAACCTCGAAAAATGGTCCACAAAAGTCCCAACGTGTTAAATAAATGAAATCTCAAATGCACATGCATGAAAATTAGTTTGGTTGAGTTTTTCTGATCGCTTATTACAAATATAATTAGAATTTTAAAATATAATTGTAATTTTAAAAAATTCAAAATGGCGGATCCAATATGGCGAACGAATTTTTCAAAAATTTTGCTGAATTCACGTGAAACTTGTTACTCGGGGGTTTTTCGGGTCGCTGATTACGAATCCGATGTCAGTTTCACAAAATTCAAAATGGCGGATCCAATATGGCGGATGAATTTAAAAAAAATAACTGAATTCACTTGAAACTTGTTACTCAGGGGTTTTCGGGTTCGCTGATTACGAATATAAAGTTAGTTTTCTAAAATTCCAAATGGTAGATCCAATATGGAGGACGAATAATGAAACATTTTCCTGAATTGAGTTGAAACTTGTTACCCAGGGATTTTTGGGGTCGCTGATTACGAATATAAAATTAGTTTTCAAAAATTCAAAATGGTGGATCCAATATGGCGGATGAATTTACAAATTTATTGTCTATTTTTTAGTAGCAAGTTATTCTTTGTTAAAAATGTTTTTGTCCCTTAGCCGTCGAAATTACAAAAATTAAAAAAAATGAAGACTGTTTAAAATGTCCACCTCCTCGCGGTAAGAGTCGGGCAACGGCGAGACTATCGACGGCTTTGGGACAAAAACATTTTAAAAAAAAAATAACTTGCTACTAAAAAATAGACAATAAATTTGTAAATTCATCCGCCATATTGGATCCACCATTTTGAATTTTTGAAAACTAATTTTATATTCGTAATCAGCGACCCCAAAAACTCCTGGGTAACAAGTTTCAACCCAATTCAGGAAAATGTTTTATTATTCGTCCGCCATATTGGATCTACCATTTGGAATTTTAGAAAACTAACATTATATTCGTAATCAGAGACCCCGAAAACCCCTGAGTAACAAGTTTCAAGTGAATTCAGTTATTTTTTTTAAATTCATCCGCCATATTGGATCCGCCATTTTGAATTTTGTGAAACTGACATCGGATTCGTAATCAGCGACCCCAGAAACCCCCGAGTAACAAGTTTCACGTGAATTCAGCAAAATTTTTGAAAAATTCGTTTGCCATATTGGATCCGCCATTTTGAATTTTTTAAAATTACAATTATATTTTAAAATTCTAATTATATTTGTAATCAGCGATCAGAAAAGCTCAACCAAACTAATTTTAATGCATGTGCATTTGAGATTTCATTTATTTAACACGTTGGGACTTTTGTGGACCATTTTTCGAGGTTTAGCCGCCATTTTGTCGACCACCATCTTGGAATTAAAATTTATTTTTTGATTCTTTTTGTAGCTGAGGGTCCATGGACGCGATATTTTGAGCTCTCGAGACAATATCCTTAATTTTTCTGTGTGAAAATATCCATTAAATGAATTTTTTTCTCGAAAAATAGTGTTTTTTTTTATAAATTAATCATAACTTTTTTCATAATTGTTATAAACAAATTTTGACAACGGAATCTGAAAGAGCGATAAATTTTACATTAGGAATGGTATATATTAGTTTTTTTAAGGATCCTTTTCATATAAAGAAAACTCCTCGAATTCAACACTAATATTTCGTCCGTTTGGTCCTTAATGGGTTAAACCCTTCTTTTTTTCAAAAATACTTAAAAATGTCAAGTTTTTTTAATGCAATTTTTTTAAAAAAAATTTTCTCCCCCATAACATTTTTTAAATAGAACAAAAAGTATCAAAAACGTGTTCCCGATCGTTGTACTTGAAAAATATCCATTTCTAATTTTTATTTTTTTTTATTTTGAATTTAAAATGGAGCTTGAAGGACAAAAAAATTTCCTAATTTTACGTAAAATTACAAACTTTTTCAAAATTGCTCAAATCTAATTGAAATTTGTTACTCGGGGGTTTTTTTAGGTCGCTGATTACAAATATGAAGTCAGATTCAAAAAATTAAAAATGGCGGATCCAATATGGCGGATCCAATATGGCAGCCTTAATTTCCAAAATTACTGAGATTTGCATAAAATTTGTTTCTCTGGGTTTTTAGGGGTCGCTGATTTTCAATCCTTTAAATAATTAAAGTTGCCCGTTTCTCACCACGAGGAGGTAGGAGATATAGAGAATCATTATTTTTTTTAATTTGTCAGTAATTTAGCACTTGAATGCTCATTTTTGTCAAAAAAACTTTTCGAAATCGGGTTACGTTTTGTGACATAATAGAAACCAATAAGTTTTACAATTCTCATTAAAAATAATTTTATTTTTTTCAAATTTAATGTAAGAAACAACCTTAAACATCAAAAATTCCTTCGTTTGTAGAACTACCCATAAAATGGTCTGACCCAATATGACTTCAGTTTTGTAATCAGCGACCTTAAAAACAATAGAAACCATGATTAGTAGTTTAAATTTCTTGTTTTATTATATTAATATTTTTGGCTTATAAGAACCTATTTTGGATTTTATTTGTCAACTTTTGGGTTCTGTAAAAAATAGTTAATTTAACAAATTTCATTTGTTAAAAATTTTATATTATTCTTTGAACATTTGTGATGAGAAACAGAGTAGTTTGGTCAAAAAATATTAATGTTCAACGATTTTACAGGAAATCTACGAAAAAAAGTTTTTTTTTCCATGCAAAATACATGCAAAATTTCACCAGCCTACAGGTACCACTAAATATTAATTTAAAAAAAAACAAAATACGTATCTAATTTTTTTCAATTTATGACAAAATGAGACCCGGAAATGGACAAAATTTCAAAATGTCATTTTTAACAGCCACCCTAGTAAATACTGTAATAATTACTATTAGTATTTTTCACTACAAAAAATAGTAATAATTGGGTAGGCTTCATCCATAAATTACGTCACACGTTTTTAGCCCATTTTTGACCCCCTCCCCCCCCTTTGTCACACTACGTAACATCTGAAGGAACCCCCTCTCTCTAAATTACGTCACAATTCGTAAACCCCCCTTTAATAAATTTTTCCAAAATGAATCTGTTACGTTCGTACTAAATTATTTTTTTTTATATAAAATAATCTTAATATTTAATAGATTATTTTATAGTTCATCATCATGACATATTATATAGCATTTTGTTAATTTAATATTTTCGAAATATGCTTATGACGCATAGGCCTTTTTCTCAAGAAATATTATCGAGAACAGAACAATGCCCTCGCGGGTACTACGGAGTGCACTCGTAGAAACGGAAGTATGGGAGACGAAAAGAATCGAATGACTTTTAAGATTGTACCATTTTTTTTTGGCGTCTAAATTAATATGTTTCTAGCCAAAAATATACATATAACTTCTAAACTCTTTTATATTTTATAGAAACTTTTTATTAACATTGGCTAGAATATTATTATTATTATATATACCTCATTGATTCTGTTATTGAGTGGTGATCTCACCGTTACGTAACACCCCTACTTCTTTGTAACCAAATGCGCGCGCACATTTCTTATGCATTGCGACGTTGCCATATACTATGCAAATTTCTGCATCATCCCCACTCATATATAACAGAACGCGTGCGCAAAAATATTAACCAATGAGATGTAAATAATACCCCCATTAGTCCCAATATACATATATATATTATAGAAGCTGTTTATAAAAACCAATGGACCACTCCCAATTTTGTCACTTCTTTTGGGCAATTCGAATCAATTGTTACAACCAACTTAGACAGTGTCCCATCAGGCAGATGCCAAAGATTGTATTTTGAAATTAGGCTTTGATTTTGTTCTTAGTAGTTCGTCAAATCGAATAAGACTTTTCTTGACGAAATCATACAGTCTGAACTACTCAGAAACTTTCTGAGGCAGCTCGATGTAAAACATTAAGTCAAGAGGCTTTATTTTATTTGAAGAAGTTCGGGATTCGATAACACTCAAATTAAAATAAGTGCAAGACTTCCAAACCAAATCACCCTTGATCGATTCGATTTCTTGTCGAGAAATCACCATTGTAACCGGTAAGAATATTTATATTAAACCAATCATATTATTCTCATTTATATCTTTTATTTCTCCTTCCTATTTTCCTTATTTTCATTTTACATAAGAGCAATATCAATAACAGTTCCCATAGAACTGAGCATTATAACGTCCCCTACTAAATATTATTTATCTTTCAATCAAGATCCTTTTCTTTTTCGAAAACTTTGCTAACGACCTCCGAATTTTCAAGTAAATTACTAATAACGTTAAATCGACCGCGACTATCAATTTAAAAACGTAACAAATCACTGTCAATATATAATTTTACATAAATAAAGTGGACTACTTCCGAATAAGAGGGACCTCCGATTTCAATTAAAAACCATAAAATTGTGGTTTTTTGCGTATAATTCGTTGCATTAGATTAAGCATATTTTTTTGTGTTTAAAAATATTTGTACATTTTTCTCTGCTTTTATATGGAGGAGAAGGAAGTCATTTACCTTCGGTCGGAAATTTTTTTTTATCAAAATTTAATTGATTGGAGAGATAATTGTGTTATTTTTTGTTTTCTATTTAATTCTGAACAATCCAACGTGAATGACTCCTTCCTCCCCCATATTTTTTTGTGTTTAAAAATATTTGTAAATTTTTTTTCTGCTCTTATTTCGAGGAGGAAGGAGGCATCCACTTTAGATTTTCCAGAATACAAAAGCAGAGAAAAATTTACAAATATTTTTAAACACAAATAATTACGATTAATCCAATCCAACCAGTCAATCGCAAAAAACCACAATTTTATGGTGTTTTTATGGTTTTTACCATGAAGATGATCTAGTCGCCAATTTTCACTATGATTTTCGTAATCAGGGCACAAAATTACGTAAGTATACCAACTTTCATTAATATCAGAGATATGCGCTTTTCGGAAATATATCCTTCGTTTTTTTACGAATTATACGCAAAAAAACTACAATTTTATGGTCAATTAGCGCATCATAATACGTTGGTATACCTACTTTTATTACAATCGGAGGTTCCCCTTATTCGGAAGTACACACAATAAAGTTACTTATATAATTAGTAGAGGTGTGCAAAAAGCTCGATTGGCCGAGCCGAGCCGGAATATTTTCGAGCCGAGCCCGAGCTTGGCTCGATGTACCGGATACCTGAAATTTTCGGGAACCCGAATCCACTCGAGTACTCGAAAATTTCGGGTACCCGTGTTTTTCGAGTACTTGCACCAGTTTTAGGAAATTTAGATTTCCATCTAAATAATCATAGCTATAGACAATCACTAAAGTGCACCCGGGTGTCCAGGAGTCATGTGAACATCATATTCAGGTAATTTTTGTTTTCATCGAATAATCATAGCTATAGACTAACCGTAAAGTGCACCCGGGTATTCAGGAGTCAAGTGAAAATCATTCTCAGGGAATTTAGGTTTCCATCAAAATAATCATAAACATAGACTAACCCTGAAGTGCAACCGGGTGTCCAGGAATCAGGTAATCATCTTATTCAGGGAATAATGTTTTTTTCGAGTAATCATGCTGCCAAAATAATACTAAAGAACACCCAGATGTCTAGGAGTCAAGTGAAAATCATCCTCAGGGAATTTTGGTTTCTATCGAATAATCATAGCTGCAGACTAACCTTAAAGTGTTCCCGGATGTCCAGGAGTCAACTAAACATCTTCTTCAAGGAATTTTTGTTTACACTGAATAATCATAAACATAGACTACCCTTAAAGTGCACTCGGGTATCCAGGAGTCATGTAAATTAGACTCCTGGACACCCGGGTGCACTTTAGAGTTCGTCTATAGCTATGATTATACGATAGAAACAAAAAATCCTTGAAGAAGATGTTCACCTGACTCCTGGACACCCGAGTGCACTTTAGAGTTGGTCTATAGCTATGATTATTCGATAGATACAAAAATTCCCTAAAGAAGATGTTCACCTGACTCCTGGAAACCCGGGTGCACTTTAGGGTTAGTCTATGTTTATGATTATTCAATATAATCAAAAATTCCCGAGGATGATTTTTACTTGACTCCTGCACACCCGGGTGCACTTTACGGTTAGTCTATAGCTATGATTATTCGATAGATACAAAAATTCCCTAAAGAAGATGTTCACCTGACTCCTGGAAACCCGGGTGCACTTTAGGGTTAGTCTATGTTTATGATTATTCAATATAATCAAAAATTCCCGAGGATGATTTTTACTTGACTCCTGCACACCCGGGTGCACTTTACGGTTAGTCTATAGCTATGATTATTCGATAGATACAAAAATTCCCTAAAGAAGATGTTCACCTGACTCCTGGAAACCCGGGTGCACTTTAGGGTTAGTCTATGTTTATGATTATTCAATATAAACAAAAATTCCCGAGGATGATTTTCGCTTGACTCCTGCACACCCGGGTGCACTTTAGTGATTGTCTATATTCGATAGAATAAAAATTCTCTTATCGATTGACTCCGGGGCATCCGGATGTACCTTGGTGTCAACGAGAAGAGTATCTAAATAATTTTATATTCACACATATACAGTAAACACATACACATGTATACTCACACATATACACTCAATACGTACACATGTATGCTCACACATATACACAACACATACACATGTATACTCACACATATACACACAGCACATTTATGTTACACATTTTAATTTTTCTAAGTAAACATTTTTTTTTATTTCTTTACACCATTAGAAAGTGTTGAAAAACAGCAAAAATCTTAAAATAGAAAACATCTTTTCGTTTTGTTGGTGAAATGTTTTATTTCTAAAATATAAAAATATTCTAATTTTATCTGTATATTATATTAATATTACGTTAATATTACAGTGTAATATTACCTTAACATTGTGAGGTAACATTACCTTAATATTCCCATTAATATTACCTCCAGGCGGACATTTTGATATTCCAGTAAGATCACTGTAATATTACAGTGAAGATTACGAATCTCCAGTGAAATACTACAGTGATGTCACTATAACCTTATGTGCTGCTTAGGAACTGTTTTGAAATTTTTCCATAAGCGTGTAATATTAAAGTAATGTTACTGTCATGTTACAGTAACATTAATGGATAATATTACCCATCAGACAGATATTTAATATGACTATACTATTACTGTAATGTTACGTTTATATATGGGAAAGGGATATATGCGTGTAACTGATATTTTGTTTCATAGCGTTTGCTTTTTCGAGTAAAAACTAAAAATCTATACAAAGTAGTAATAATTGCTCTTATATATAATAAAAGTTGCTTCGCTCAAAATATTAATTGCTCGAGACATTTTAAATATTACTCGGCTTTTAATAACATTTATTAATTGTATTAATAACATTTTAATTTAACATTTAATTAATAACATTTATTATTTTTAATAACACAAATTCAAGAACCGGTCGGACGCTCGGACGACACGCGCAACTGCCGGTCAGTGAGCAGTGAGCTTCTCTGGGCCACTCACTGCAACCCGACTGGTACTAGCCGCGTGTCGTCCGAGCGTCCGACCTTTTCTTAAATTGGGAGCCTTAATTGTAGACCTATATTCAGTAGCTTATATTTTCGACAATATTTAGTTTAGGAAAAAGTTGTCAAAGAATAAAAGTTTTAGATTTATTTCGACTTTTGAGAAATGTAAACAAAATTTTTTTATAAACAAATTTAGTTTTCCTTTTAAAATAAACGTTTATTTTTAGATTACGTGTGCAGTACGCACATGTTCTAAATCAGTTTATATTAATATAACATAACCGACAGTTAAAAAAAATTAATTTGTTTATTAAAAAAAAAATTTTCTACATTTCTTAAAAGTCGAAATAAAACTAAAACTTTCATTCATTGCCAACTTTTTCCTAAACTCAATATTTTCAGACTTACTAAATATAGGGAATATATTAATGTAAGTAGAAATATTTTTATTTTATAATTAGCAAATTAATACTTTAAAAGTAAGTACAAGTAGGTAAAAATAAAATATCAATATTTAAAATAATTCAAACTTAATTTATGAACAAATATAAATGTTGAATAACAAATATTTCAAAACAAACATAAATAATTTATGCTACGAATTTTATTATTCATGAAAGAATTTAAAATAATTTAATTCTTGCGAAGAATTTTAAAAAAATAATTAAAAATAATTAAATTTTCAATGAAAAATGTTATTATTTATAAAAGTAATTGAATTTTTCAGAAGAATTTTATTATTTACCAAAATAATTGATTTGTTTAGGCAAATTTTGTTATTTATTAAAATAATTACATTTTCTTAAAATATTTTATTATTTATTAAAATAATTAAATTCTTGCGAAGAATTTTTAAAAAAATTTTGAAAATAATTGAAATTTTCTAAAGAATTTTATAAATTTTAAGAAAAACTGACTTTTTTTGAAGAATTTCATAATTTATGAAAATAGTTAACATTTTTTGGAATAGTTTTCTATTTTCATAAAATTAATTGAATTCTTGCGAAGTATTTTTTTTAAATTTGGAAAATAATTGAATTCTTGGGAAGAATTTTATTAAAATTGATGAAAATAATTGATTTTTTTAAGATTTTTATCATAAATTTTTTAGAATAATTGAATTCTGTTTGGTTGTTTTATAAAAATAGTAGCTGTTGAAAATCATTAAAAACCGCTGCCAAGTTATAAATTTTTGTTATAATTTTGATACTCATTTCATTCGTTTTCGTAAATTTTGTTGTGTTTATTTCATTAACACTTTGCTTCCTCATAGAAATGTTAATAACAATAAAGTATAAATTTTGAACAATTATTCTTAAGTGCTGTAATATTTTTTTCTCTTTATTTAATACTTTCACATGAAAATTTTTTTTTCACAATTTCTGTTTTTTAAAATATCAATAACTTCTTTATTTCTAATCGAAATAGCTTTAAAAATAGGTCAATCGAAGGGTTTTTTAATGCTCTACAAGTTGGTAACTATGGTTTCAATATTATTTCTACATTTTTAAACAGAATTCTCAAAAAAGTTTTATTTTCCAAAATTTTTGATTTTTAAAAGTTTAATATCTCCGTTGAATATGAACGAAAAATGTTCATTCTTGGCTCAAAAGATGCGTCTAAAAAACTCTAACAAATTAGAAAAAAACATTTATAGGTGTCCTAACATTTTTTTAAAGTTATGGGCAAAAAACGTTTTATTGAAAAATTAAAAATCAAAAAAATAAATAGTTAAACTTTATTAATCTATCTCAAAGTACTCTCATTTTATGTCCGCAGATGAGACCTACAATTTTAAAAAAATGCAGCCTAAAAGCTCTTTATAATTTGCAGATATTTATGAAAATATGATGTTTACACACACACATACGGAATGACATTTTGTAAAAATGTCATTTTTGAACTACTGAGGTCAAATAACAAAGATATGTTAAAAAATCGAACCAGAAAAATATTGGTATTACAATACTTCCTCAGTATGAGAAAGCAATTTGAAAAGTTTTTAAAGATAATTCAATTTTACAAAGAATTCTATTAAAAAATTTTGCAATAATTGAATGTCGGTGGGAAATTTTATTAAATTTTTTTGAAAATAATTGGATTTTCCAAAAAAAACATTTTATTATTTATGAAAATAATTGAATTCTTGCGAACGATTTATTAGAATTTTTTAAAATAATGGAATTTCCAAGAAGAAATTTATTACTTTTAATAATAATTGAATTATTGTGATGAATATTGTTATTTATGAAAATAATTGAATTTTGAAAAGAATTTTATTGAAATATCTCAAAATAATTGAATTTTTTTATTATTTAAAAAAAATTTTTATTTAAATTAATTTTAAAACAATTAATTTCTTTCGAATAATTTTATTTAATTTTTGAAAATAATTGATTTATTACAGAAAAGTTTATTAAAATGTTTTAAAAAAATTGAATTTCTGTTGAAAATTTTATTACTTTTGAAAGGAATTGAAATCTTCATAAGAATTTTATGAACATTGTTTTAAATAATGAATTTTTAAATGTTATGAAAATTTTATTAGTTTAAATAATTTAATTCTTGTCAAAAACTTTATTTGTGAAAGTAACTGAATTTTACGATTATGAAAATAATTAAATTCATGCTTAGAATTTAATCAAAATTTTTTTTGAAAAAATGGAATTTACATGAAAAATTTTATAATTATTATAAGTAACTGAATTATTGGGAAAAATAAATTGCATAAAATTTTGTTAAATAAAATTGAATTTTTTCAATATTAGCGAATTAAAAGTAGTGGAAATTCTTTAAAAAAATATTGTTTATATTCTTTGTTCGGAAAGTTAAATAGGGGAGAGTAGGCTACATTGAACCAGCGTCAACAGTGAACCACTTTAATTTTCTAAGAAATGACTGAGTGGAATTTTTTCTTATTTAATATATAAATTAGTATTACCGAAAGCGACTACGTCCAAAAATTTCGAGCACGTAGGTTTATTATTTACAAAGAAAAACGAAAAAAACTGTTTTTCACGTACAAAACAAAAAATTTTGTGGAAATATAATGAATTTTTTTTATTCAAATAGGAAGTTTTAAAAATTAGTAAACTTGTGATTTATGTCGCTTAGGGTGTCAACTTCAATATTCCGATGTGATAAAGAATTTTAAGCCTTACATAAATTTATTATAAACAATTTTTGTTGTGAATGTCATGTGAATGCAGTGAGTGCGGCATCATTGAACCACCCGAAAAAGCAAAGAATTTTCAATTTTAAGAGTGGTAAAGTTGTCTGCTCTACTAATTAGTAAGAAAAATACTAGAAGACATGCTTTCATCACAATTGTGAACGAGATAAACTCAAACTGTCACTTTACCTACCTAACCTGACATCAAAATATATTAATCTCCTATATTAACAAATAATAACTCTTTAACAACAATTTTCTATTTTTTTGAGTGAAAAATAATATTTTTTTCAATGTGTAAGTGGAAATATTGTTTTTGAAGTAAATTGTAGTGTTTTATTAAAGGTGGTTCAATGTAGACACAGATTCTTCAAAATAAGAAAAGTGTAACTTGTTAGAAAAAAATTAAATTTAATTATTTAATCATAATAATTTGTGTTTGTAACGTGTATATTAACTAAAGGAGTACTTCAGCTTAATGTTGATACAAAAACCTGATCAAAATTTGTAAAATTTAATTAGTTCTTAGACTTTAGAAAATACGCGGTTCAATGTAGCCTACCCTCCCCTACCTATATATAGCTAATAATTTTTTTACCTTCTCTATTCTTTAGAATAATTAAAATTTTCGTAATGAAGTTTTTTTTTAAATTTAGGTATCAGAAAACAATTTTTTCCTCGTACAAGAAAGTTTAATTATTTTCAATTTTGAAAATTTGATGCCAAATTTGAAATTAGTATCAAAATTTGTTAAAGTTTTTTTTGTATACTTTAAAGTTTGAAAATATAATATATTTTAAAAATTTATTTCTAATTAGTTTTTCAGTTATGTGTCATAATAAGTATTTCTTTAAAAATTACTTAAATTAAAATGACTTGAAATTGTTTACAATAAATATCGTAGCACAACATTCCCGCGCGCTTATGCGCGGATAATTTGGCTAGTTAATACCAATTTTTAAATAAATTAATATAAAAAATTACAAAAAAATGATCATAGAATATATTATAGTATTAAATAATTTATAAACATTTATATTTAATATTAAGAGCACTCAGTAATAAATAATCTGAATATTTTCTCATCATTGATTCAAGCTTGAATTAAGATTAGATGTTCAAGCTTCACTCACGAAGGTTGACCGAGTCTTGAATCGAGCATGGGACGAACATTGGTGTCCCATGCTAAACAATATTAATGTGAGTATGCCCATTTGGCACCTTGTATCGAAATATACTATTTCCCATGCAAAATACATGCAAAATTTCACCAGCATACAGGCACTACTAAATATTAATTTAAAAAAAAAAAAAATACGTATCTAATTTTTTTCAATTTGTGACAAAATGAGACAAAATGATGATTATATGTCCTTTTAGGAAAAAACCTTAGCTTTCGTTTAAAAAAAAAATCGTATCCATCTCCCTCAAAAATTGAAATTTATTTTTAATTTTGATTTTTTTGGGTCAAAATTTTTTTTTTCAAAATGCTTGTTTCCAATCGAAAGAGAATTAAAAAAACCTTTCCAAAATGTACTTTGTCAAATTTGTATGTTTAATTGTTTAAGAGTAAAAAATTATTGAAATAAGCATTGTACTGAAAAACCCAAAAATTTAACCCCCTCCCCCTCGGAAAATATTGGACTAGGTAAAAAAATATTTTCACGAAAAATTACTATCTATGAGTACTACAAAAGCCCCAAGTTTTGCTACGATTGGAGAAAAATTTTTCTCCACCTTGATCACTTGACATGGAATCGCTCATATGTTGCCGATCGACGAACCGATGTATATCTATATAAATGTTGCTGAACGATGAATCCGACGAAACGACTAGGAAACATTTTAATATTATAGAGATTAATTAGTAATCGTATTGACTTTTAGTCGCAGATAAAGTATTTATGTTTGACAAAAAGTCAAAACAATTACAGCCCAAGGGAGAAATGCCAGGACTTTCTGGCTGGCATTCAAATCGTCCCATTATTGTTCCAGCATTGACAGCGATCCTTAATTTTTCTAATTAGACGATACTAAGCCAAACATCGGCCTAATATTATCACCGATGCTCAGAATTTCTAATTTAACAAAACTATCGCGAATTTTGGATCAATAATGGCGCATTAACGACCCAAGTAATATAATGAACCAATAATGGCAAATTATTATTGCCAATGACGTGACGTGTGTCGTCCAATTACTGGGACAATATTGGCTACAATCCTTAATTATTTATGATTTTATGACGCCAAAATAATACTGCCAATAACCAGATGCGACTCGGACGATTACTGGGCCAATATTGTCAGATACTCTAATTTTCCAAGATTAGACTGACTCTGGGCTCAATAATGACTCGTTCACGGGATAGTAGATTAATTTTTAATGAAAACATACAATTGCCAGTGACAGAACGAAAATCGGCCCAGTAATGGCACATTGATGACTAAAATGTTGTATATATGTGGCACGGACAGTTAAAAGGGACCTACGATCCGAAAAAATCGATTTTCACTTTTTTAATCTATTTTTATTATAGTAAATAAGCCGCTCTTTCCAACTCAATAAATCGCAGCTTTCTAGCTGCATTAGTTTTCTCACAATTTCATTTC
The DNA here is from genome assembly GCA_032872475.1 of Leptopilina myrica (nomen nudum). Classification (NCBI taxonomy): domain Eukaryota; kingdom Metazoa; phylum Arthropoda; class Insecta; order Hymenoptera; family Figitidae; genus Leptopilina; species Leptopilina myrica (nomen nudum). The sequence goes on along the minus strand of CM065463.1, from coordinate 33,808,146 downwards.
AAAGTTAGGTACTTTGACAAAAAACAGTGCAAAAAAACTAACTTAATAAACTCCGAAGTCGTTTTTCTCGAAATCTTTTTTTCGGGTCGTAGGTCCCTTTTAACTGTCCATGTCACATATGACGGCAAATTATAATTGCAAATATTGAGACGTAGTTCGGTCCAATAATCGCACATTCTTGGCACATTTATGACTAAAATGTTGTATCTGTGACGGTAAATTGCTAATATTAAGACGTAGTTCGGATCAGTAGTGGCACAATAATGACTAAAATGTTGTATCTATGATGGTAAATTTTAATTTCCAATATTGGGTAATGTTGGACCAGTAGTAGATGAATGAATTATCCATTAGTTATTTATAAAAAATAGAAAACATTAGAGTAAGATTATAAAAATAAATGATTCCTTGTAAACAATATATACTGAATTTAAAAAAAAACATAGGGTAAGTCCGGGGGAGATGGCCATACGGGAGAGTTGGCCAGTTCAAATATTTTACAGAATTTCTAAAGAAATATCACTTATTATGGGGTATTCTTCAACCTTCTGTGATTCATATTAAATCTAAACAATAAATTGATGAAAAATAATAAAACTGTAAGTGTAATCCTTGTTTATTTTTTTTGCACGGGTCTAAAATAAGTTGAAAATTTTTGATTTCTTGTCACCATATTGTTATTTTTTAATATAATTTTAAATTTTAAATCTTAATGCGTAGTGCATAACCCATGCTTCGATATAAACAAAAAATGAAAGGGAAAATTATTTTATTTATTTAATATTTTTATGTTTACTTTTATCATTAATTATTGGGTAAGATGGCCACTGATGACTTTTATTAAAATTTTTTGATGTTAATGTTATATACTTAAGAAATATTAATGAAAAACAAATTAAAAATGTCTGAGAATAAAATAATTGATCCAATAGACACCAGAGATGGAGATTTATTTGTAGGTTGACGCAAAAGTTACAATCAAACAACGTTAATTGAAGATTGGATTAAGTGCAATATTTGAAATTTTTGGGTACATAAGAACTGTACTGAATGTCATGAAAAATGTTCAAAATACGACCAGAAAAAGAGGAAAGTAATGTGGACGATTAGAAATTAAATTTAAGTTAAAATTAAAAAATGATAGATAGTGGCCATCTCTCCCGCACACATGTGGCCATCTCACCCGGACATTCCGGGAGAGATGGCCGAATGCACTTTTTCGAAAATGTAAATTTTAAGATTGTAGCTATGAAAATATTTTATTTTATGTTTCTTTTTTTTAAAGTGAAGTGTTCAATATTCAATTACCAATAAAAGTTTAGACAAAAAACGCTTTTTCATAATTTTTACAGTACTTTGAAAAAACTATGGCCATCTACCCCGGACTTACCCTAACCAAACTTACCAAGGAAGTTTCTTTAAAAAAAATAAACTTAAATATATTTCCGTATAAAAAACCAATTTTTGGGTATTTTTTAAAGTATATAACTTAATCAAGAACATTTTGTACGTGATTAAAGAATATTATGAATTTATGAAATTAAAAACGTTTAAGCATACTTTCTCTTTAACGTGAGAAATGCATTGAAAGTATACATATTTTAAGCTTTGTTTTTAAAAAATGTAAAAATATTTTTGATTTAAAAATATCTAACTTAAATTTTCAATTTAAAAAAATTGTTTGCACTATTCAAAATCCCATGTTTTCGAACCAACAGGTGCTTTAACATTTTTTAAAGATATGGACAAAAAAGTATTTTTGTAAAATTAAAAATCCAAACAATATATAGTAAAACTTTCTTAATGTATCTCAAAATACTTTCATTTTATGTCTGCACATGAGACTTATACAAATAAAAAAAAATATCCCTTAATACAATACTTTCTCTATGAGGAAGCAAAATAAAAAATTTTTAATTAAAAATTATGTTTCATTTCTTGACATTTCTTGTTTGTGCAAAATGGTTTAATATTATGATTTTAAAAAGTTCCCAGATAGCACAAAAACTTCCAGAAAGTTTCCCGTGGCAACTTCGGAAGTTACCCATGGTAACTTCCTGGAAATTTCCAGGATATACAATAATGTCCGCGTTCAGAAGCTTTCCATGGAAATTTCCTTGAAGTTACCAAAAATTATTAAATTTTTTTTTACTGAAATTATTATTTAAAAACCGGACAAGTGCGAGTGGAACTCGTACTAACACCGAGGTTTCCGTACCTTTGTTTATAACTTCTACTTTTTTGCTAAAAAAATATAAAGATCAACTCGAATATTTTTTGCTGTATTTTTTCTGTAATAAAACGTTAAATTTTGTCTTTTTTTGCTTTCCTAAATACTTCACATAATTTATGAATGGTCTTTTTAAATATACATTACAGAAATTAAAATAAATAATTTTTTTTAAATATGATTAAACGATTATTAAACAAAAAAAATTGAATTAAGAAATTTTTTTGTTTATAAAATATGAAATATTAAAGATTTTTTATTGTAATCTACACGTGAAAATACAAAAGTGTACCAATTTTCATCTCTTGAGATGAAAAACTTTAGGCGCTAGAGTGAAATACACGCTTTTTTGACGAAATTTTTAAAAACTTTGAGTTTTTCGCTGAAAAAAATATGAAGATCAAATCTAATAATGTTCGCTATATTTTTTCTAAAATCTACACACTAAACTACATAAAATAAGCCAAACTGCAGTCCAATAGATTAAGAAATGTGAATACCCAGGGGGGGTACACACTTTTTTTTCTAAAAAGAAAAAATTTTTAGTTTTTCGTAAAAAAATATGAAGATGAACTGCAATAATTTTTTTGTATGTTTGTTAAAATCTGCAAGAAAAAATAAATAAAAATGTATAACGTCAGATCACTAGGTTAAGAATTGTGAGAACCAGCAAGGGTTAAAGAATCTTCCACTTTGCAAAAAGAGATTTTAGTTTTTCGATGAAAACACCATGAAGATTAATTCTAATCACTTCTGCTATCTTTTAATTGTTTTTTTTAATTCTACCAATTATCAATAAATGTTTCAAGTATTGTTTTAATATTTGAGTATGGAACCCACCATTGCAGTGCAAGTACAACTCGCACTTGTCCATTTTTTTTAATTAAACCCACTTATTTACTTTAAAATAATGCAAAAATTTAACAATTTAAATTTTTTAAACCTTTTTAAATTATAACTTTACTAAACAAAATTAAAAATAATTTTTGGAAACTTCTAACCTGCGGACATTATTGTATTTCCTGGAAATTTCCAGGAAGTTACCAAGGCTTAATTGCGAAGGTTGACAAAGGAAACTTCATGGAACATAGGCAACAAAAATGATTATTATCTAACTCTCTTGTAAATTGTTTACTGAATTTTATTGGAACAATATATTTGATTATTTTATCTAACTGATTGTTGATTTATTTATAAATTACCCTTTTGATCACTTGACGTGGAATGCTACATATAAGAATTTTTTAATATATTATATATTGTGTATTTTACATATATATTTACCTATAAAGTACAGTCCGAAATTGTCAGTCCACCCATTTTAAAAGGAATGAAAAAATGTGTATCTATTGTGTACCTATGTGTGAATATACATGTGTATGTATTGTGTGCATATGTGTGAGTATACATGTGTATGTATTGAGTGTATATGTGTGAGTATACATGTGTATGTATTGAGTGTATATGTGTGAGTATACATGTGTATGTATTGAGTGTATATGTGTGAGTATACATGTGTATGTATTGTGTGTATATGTGTGAGTATACATGTGTATGTATTGTGTGCATATGTGTGAGTATACATGTGTATGTATTGTGTATATTTACTTGTTTATTTCCACTTGTATAAATTTATTAAATAGCATCTCCATTGATTTTATATATATTAAAAAAATTTTAATTTATATATATATATATATATATATGTGTGTGTGTTATGTATTTATGTGTAAATATATACATGTGTATGTAAATAATAATTTATTTTTTTCAATTATTTATGTTTGTTTTGAAATATTTGTTATTCAACATTTATTTTTTCATAAATTTAGATTGAATTATTTTAAATATTGATATTTTATTTTTACCTACTTGTAGTTAATTTTAAAGTACTAATTTTCTAATCATAAAATAAAAATATTTTTACTTACATATATAAATATTGCCTATATTTTGTAAGTTTGAAGATATTGAGTTTAGGAAAAAGTTGGCAATAAATGAAAGTTTTATTTTTATTTTGACTTTTAAGTAATGTAAAAAAAAATTTTTGAATAAACAAATTAATTTTTTTAACTGTCGGTTATATTATATTAATATAAACTGATTTAGAACATGTGCAGCACCAGAATCTAAAAATAAACGTTTATTTTAAAAGGAAAACTTAATTTGTTTATAAAAAAACTGTTTACATTTCTTAAAAGTCGAAATAATTCTAAAACTTTTATTCTTTGACAACTTTTTCCTAAACTCAATATTTTCGGACTTATAAGCTACTGAATATAGGTCTACAATTGAGGCTTCACTGAGAAAAAAAATTATTTGATTCAAACAAATTTTGTTTAAATCAAACTTAAAATATCTTTGCTATACAGTCAAACATATTTAAGTTTTATTCAAACATATTTTCTGGTTCACTTTAAGAGATTATATATTGAAATCAAACATAAATTGTGATTGATTTTAAATTATATGTAGTTAACTTTTAAGTTTGATTCAAACATAAAATTTTTAAACATAATTTTTGTTTAAACCGTAACAGAAAATATGTTTGAATTAAATATAATTATTCAAACAAATAATACTTTTGAATCAATGCAGTAGATATTTTCTATATATTGAGATTAAACTTACAAATTAATTTCATTTAAACAAAATCGTCTAACATTATTTTTGTGTTTCATTTCAGTATAATGTTTTCTCAGTGTTCCAATTTAAGAACCGCAGTCGGATGTTAAAATTAAATGTTAAATTAAAATTTTGTTAATAAAATTAATAAATGTTATTAAAAGTCGAGTAATATTTAAAATGTCTCGAGCAATTAATATTTTGAGCGAAGCAACTTTTATTATATATCAGAGCAACTATTACTACTTTGTATAGATTTTTAGTTTTTACTAAAAAAAATATTTTTTTATAAAAGTTATGTCAAATTGAATTTTTTGCAAGTTTTTAAACAAAATTTTATTTTTCCTAAATGAATGAATCGATTTAAATGAATCAAGCGGGGATATAATAAAGAAGATAAAATAATTATACTTTTGTTTAGAATTAGAGACTTCTTAAAAAATTTATTTTTGAATAATTATGTATTTAATTTTATGAAAAAATAATTTTTTTAATGTTCTGCCTCTTTAAAATTTTTTTTAAAATTTCAACATAAAATTAAAACTATAAGAAATCAAAATTCGTTGAAAAGATTTATGAGCAACAATTTTTAAAAAGTTACAATCAAAATTATATTGCAACAGACATGAAAGTTTGATGTTTTTCTGAATTAAAACATTGTTTGCATCTATGAAATAAACAAAATACTGTCGAGTTAAAATTTATATAACCATAATATTGATTAAAAACTAAGTATAGTCATGTTGCACTATACATTTTGATTTCTTATAGTTTTAATTATGTTAATATTTTTATCAAATTTTTAAAAGACGCAGGAAATTAAAAAAAAAATTTGTTTATAACAAATTTGTTAAATAATTATTCAAAAATAAACTCTTTAAAAAGTCTCTAATTCTAAATGAAAGTATATCTTATCCCCTTAATATTCAAGCTTCATTTATTTCAATCGGTTTATTCATTTAGAAGAAATAAAATTTTGTTTAAAAATTTGTAAAAAAATTCATTTAGCAATAACTATTATAAAAAAAATAACATTCCTAATTGTATAATCCATTTCCCTCCGTGTACATATTATATAAGAATTTTGTATATATTATATATTGTGTACTGTACAAACATATATATATATATATATATATATATATATATATATATATATATATATATATATATATATATATATATACACTACCGGCAGAAACTGTCAGCACAAACGACGGGCGAGCTACGAAAAGTTGCTGCCGAAATTAAATTACCATATTTTATTATTGAAAAATGATAGAAACTTGGACATTTTTTAAGATATTTCAAAAACTACTGAACGGATTTTCCATTTTCAAGGCTCAAATAAAAGCTGAGACTTTAAAGATTATGTTGCTAAAATTTAAAATTTTTCTAGCATGTGCAGCCACACAAACATGGTGCAGAAAAATAGAAAAATTAATCAATATTTTTCAAAATCTCTTAGGTAATAAAATCTCTAAAAATATAAAATAATTTTTATTTATATATCAAACGACGGAGAATTTAATTGGCTTTCGAACAATCCAAGAACCAAGTTTCTATCATTCTTCAATAATAAAATATGGTTATTTAATTTCAGCAGCAACTTTTCGTAGCTCGCTTGTAGTTCGTACCGACAATTACAATATACAAAATTCTTTTTATTACATTTTCGAAAAAGCCAAAACAATATTTTTTGGGTACATTATATGTGTGAGTATACATGTGTATGTATTGTGTGTATAAGTGTGAGTATACATGTGTATGTATTGTGTGCATATGTGTGAGTATACATGTGTATGTTATGTGTGTATATGTGTAAGTATACATGTGTATGTATTGTGTGCATATGTGTGAGTATACATGCATATGTATTGTGTGTATATGTGTGAGTATACATGTGTATGTATTGTGTGTATATGTGTGAGTATACATGTGTATGTATTGTGTGTATATGTGCGAGTATGCATGTGTATGTATTGTGTGCATATGTGTGAGTATACATGTGTATGCATTGTGTGCATATGTGTGAGTATACATGTGTATTTTATGTGTGCATATGTGTGAGTATACATGTGTATGTTATGTGTGCATATGTGTGAGTATACATGTGTATGTATTGTGTGCATATGTGTGAGTATACATGCATATGTATTGTGTGTATATGTGTGAGTATACATGTGTATGTATTGTGTGCATATGTGTGAGTATACATGTGTATGTTATGTGTGTATATGTGTGAGTATACATGTGTATGTTATGCGTGCATATGTGTGAGTATACATGTGTATGTATTGTGTGCATATGTGTGAGTATACATGCATATGTATTGTGTGTATATGTGTGAGTATACATGTGTATGTATTGTGTGCATATGTGTGAGTATACATGTGTATGTATTGTCTGCATATGTGTGAGTATACATGCATATGTATTGTGTGTATATGTGTGAGTATACATGTGTATGTATTGTGTGCATATGTGTGAGCATACATGTGTATGTTATGTGTGTATATGTGTAAGTATACATGTGTATGTATTGTGTGCATATGTGTGAGTATACATGCATATGTATTGTGTGTATATGTGTGAGTATACATGTGTATGTATTGTGTGTATATGTGTGAGTATACATGTGTATGTATTGTGTGTATATGTGCGAGTATGCATGTGTATGTATTGTGTGCATATGTGTGAGTATACATGTGTATGCATTGTGTGCATATGTGTGAGTATACATGTGTATTTTATGTGTGCATATGTGTGAGTATACATGTGTATGTTATGTGTGCATATGTGTGAGTATACATGTGTATGTATTGTGTGCATATGTGTGAGTATACATGCATATGTATTGTGTGTATATGTGTGAGTATACATGTGTATGTATTGTGTGCATATGTGTGAGTATACATGTGTATGTATTGTGTGCATATGTGTGAGTATACATGTGTATGTTATGTGTGTATTTGTGTGAGTATACATGTGTATGTTATGCGTGAATATGTGTGAGTATACATGTGTATGTATTGTGTGCATATGTGTGAGTATACATGCATATGTATTGTGTGTATATGTGTGAGTATACATGTGTATGTATTGTGTGCATATGTGTGAGCATACATGTGTATGTATTGTGTGCATATGTGTGAGTATACATGCATATGTATTGTGTGTATATGTGTGAGTATACATGTGTATGTATTGTGTGTATATGTGTGAGTATACATGTGTATGTATTGTGTGCATATATGTGTTTATGTACATTTGTATATATGTTGCCGATGGATGAACCGATGTATATCTATATATGTTGCCGGCCGACGAATCCGACGAAACGACGAAACGACTAGGAAACATTTTAATATTATAGAAGATAGAATATAGAAGAAGAGGATTTTGAAAGTACAACTATTTTTCCCACCAAAGACATACTTTAGAAAAGTTAAAAAAAAATTTTAGTTAAAAAAAAATATTTAACAAAAAAATCCGCCATATTGGATTTTGTGTTGATCAAATCGCTCATGGAGTATAGACTTAAGGAGACCAATCTTATATGCATGTACTTTCACTGAAAGGCGCAGCATTTTGTCGGAAGTACATCAGTAGTACGTGTATATCCTGTAGATGGCAAAGGATTGCATACATAGTCGCTTGATTAGGTCCTAACCTTATATTTGCTGTATTTTGAAATTAAAAATAATTTCAAATAATAAATAATATAAAATTATGACAATAAAATATAATGTTCTATTTATTATTATTATTATTATCAAAAGTTAAATTTTTTTTATTTTTAATTATAAACTTTAATTTTTTATAAAAAATCACATTTAACGTCGAACTTTTTAATTAAAATTATTAAAGAAACTCCATTATTTTTGGTAAAATTAAAGAAATTCTTTAAAAAAAATTCATAATATTGTTTGCAAGAATTCTATTTTCATAAATAATAACATTCTTCGGAAGAATTCAATTATTTACAATAGAATTTTTATAAAACTTCACCGAAGGATTTAATTTAAAAAAAAAGAAATTCTTTAAAAGAATTTAATTATTTATAAAAGTTATAATTCTGTCCTTTGAAACATTCTCTACAATTACATTTGTTAAATGATGCTTAAAATATTTTGTTCAATAAGTAATAAACAAATAAAATAAAAAAAAAATATTTTAATAACTTTTGAAAAAAATTCAACGAGTGTATATGTAGAGAATGTTTCAAAGAGCAGAATGAAATATTATTTAGCAAAATTGGTTGGAAATTTTAATTGGTTACTGACCCTTAAAGAAAAATCACAAAATGTTTAATAATTATTATTTTACAACAAATTTTGGTCCAACCTAATTTTTTCTGATAATTGAACAATTGGATCTTTCGAAATTTGATGAAATCTTTTAAATTATGGTTTCATTTACTCTTAAAAATCACTTTTTAGTTTGAGGTTATGTCAAGAGATCGACACTCCTGAATCAAAAAAATCTGGAAAAAGTCAATTAGCCGCATTTCTTCACAAAAAAGTCGCACAATCCGAGCCCTGTAATATGGACTTTGTATTGTTATATTATTATTTTCATTATATTAGATTTATAATTTAAATATGGGTAGTTTTACAAACGAAGGAAGAAAATGGAGAAAATTTTGACACAACAATTTTTTTACGTTCAGGTCTTAAAAAGTAATTTAAATTCAAGTTAATAGTATTATCAAAGATACCTAAAAGTGTCCAGTCAAAAAATGACAAATTGCATATTTTACAGCTATTTATAAATAATTTAAACGTGTGACCCAGGTTATGAAAAGAAAATTAACAATTGCTCACAAAATAATGTATATATTTTGATAACTTTTGTTACTCAGGGGCTTTCAAGGTCGCTGATTACGAATCTGATGTAAAATTTCCAAAATTCAAAATGGCGGATTCAATATGGCTGACAAATTCTGAAAAATTGCATGCAATTTACACGAAACCTGTTACTCGGGGGTTTTCTAAGTCGCTGATTACGAATTAAGTGTTAGATTTCAAAAATTTAAAAAGGCGGATCCAATATGACCGCCGAATTTTCAAAAATTGTATGAAACTTACACGGAACTTGTTGCTTTGTTTAAAACGAAATGTTTTATGGTGTTTGGTGTTGCTGATTATAAATCCAACGTTAGATTTTAAGTATTAAAATTAAATTTCATAAAAACCTAACATTTATTATCGCAATAAATGGCAAGGTGTTATTTTAATATCAAAATGAATTAGAATAAGATGCATCGCTTTAATCTATCTAGGATTTATATAACTTATCAAAGGATTATTTTTTAAAAATAACAATCAGACTTACAAATATTGTTTACTATGAATAACATTTAGAACATATTTAAGGCACTTGATTAACACTAAGGCACACCCTAATATCTAAGTGGCAGTTGAAATAAAAGTTTCCAAAAATTTGGATTTAGTGACCCTAAAAGTGTCTGAATATACATTTTAGATAAATCCGACAAATTAATAAAAATTTGGTTACCATATTGGATCCGCCATTTTGAATTTTAGAAATCTGAAATCAGATTCGTAATCAGTGACCTCAAAAACCCCCTGGTAACAAGTTTGTGTAAATTGCATGCAATTTTTGAAAATTCGTCAGCCATATTGGATCCGCCATTTTGAATTTTGGAAATCTGACACCAGATTCGTAATCAGCGACCTCGAAAATCCCCGAGTAACAAAAGTTATAGAGATTCATGAATGATAAAGTCTAAATTAATAAATTGTTTATGACATTTTTTATAACCAATTGCGTTTGCCTAATAGCACAATTCCAAAATTTAAATTATCTATAAAAGTGAATTTAAGTATTAACAACAAAAAAATTTTACATTCATTAAAATAAAAGTTTTACATGAGAAAAGTACTTTTTTCATTTGTTAATAACAATATAAATATTTATGCAAAGTAAAAATTAAATATTAGTTTTTACAACCTTTTACAAATTTAATTAGAATTATTTTTTAAAAAAAACTTTTTGAAAGGATTGAAAATTGTTGGTTTTACGCTATTTTAAACATAAGCACGTTTGTATTCTGGCAGAATCTGCCAGGATACTGAGAACCAGGATACTGAGAATTTTTGTCATTTTTTGTCTAAAAAATTGAAAAATAACGTTTAATAAAGAATTTCAGCTTACTGGTCAAAAGGGAATAAGGTTCTACGACACCTAGAGAAACAAAATTATAAAATTTTTTTTTTTAAATGCGTGCCAGGATACTGAGAATTTGTCTGACCATATGTCAATTTCGACCACAAAAGACACAATTTTAGTTAATTGAACTGCAAATTAGGTATAATTTATGTGCTATCATCTTTAGTTAACCTTTACTAATCAGTGTGAAAAATGGTAAATTAATCGGAATAAAAATTCTTACTAATTTTAACGTTTTTTGTTGTGCCAGGAAACTGAGAATGAATTCGAGGACCAACATTCAAGATAAATTTTTTTAAATAAAATTTAAACTAATGTAACAATGATTTAAATGTTTGTAAAGTACAACTATTTGAAATTATTATCCAAGTGTTCATTTGTATTTAAATGCTTAAAAATAATGTTTATCAATTTTTTTAACTTTCATTTTCGCATTGGGACATGTCAGGAAACTGAGAATTTAGCACTTGAATGCTCATTTTTGTCAAAAAAAACTTTTCGAAGTCGGGTTACGTTTTGTGACATAATCGAAACCATTAAGTTTTACAATTCCCATTAAAAATAATTTTATTTTTTTTCAAATTTAATGTAAGAAACAAGCTTGAACATCAAAAATTCCTTCGTTTGTAGAACTACCCGCATATATATATATATATATATATATATATATATATATATATATATATATATATATATATATATAAATATATATATATATATATATATATAGGGGAGACCGAGGTGAGTTGTAAAATAGGTGAGTTGTAACAAAGCCGATTTCTCGAAAACTATGACCTTTTAAAAATTTTAAAAAGCGTAAATTTATTACATTTTTGATTCACTATTTGATGCAAATTTACTTGACCACCTGAGAAAAGTTTTGGAGATGTATTTAATATGTGTGCAAAAAAATTGCTAAAAGTAAGTTTTTGGCCGAAATTTTGATACTTTATTATTCGACACATATTATATTTTTGTTATTCTAATATTTACCATAATAACTGTTGGATATCCTAGTTTTATGAAATGGTTTTGTTTTTTTGTGTCAGTCTCGAAATTTAACATAAAAAATAATTATTCGAAGCGATGCACAGTTTTTCGCATCTAGGCGAGTTGTAAAAGGCTGTTTCAACTCACTTAGGTTTACGCAAATTTGAGCTTGATCGAATAGAGACTGTTATGACTTTTGCTAAAGTATATTGTTTTATATTATTGTTTTAAAAGTATTTAGAATTTTACAAATTTTCGTGTAAATCACTTTCATATTTTCCAAAGGAAAAAAAAATATTATTAAAAACATTTTTCGAGTTGCTCTTTCACATACAAAAGTCAAAATAATTTCTACTTATAGGTTTTTTTGTTATTATTGAGCTTGTTGCTCATTTTTAATTTAGTTTTTGGTTTAATTTGATTTATATTGATCTCATAAATTTCCTTATTCTAATTTACTCCTTAATTATTTAAAAATTCGCAGAAAAAATTTTATTATTCTTAAATTTCTATAAAATATGTTATATAATATTATTTTTAGCTATGATACAGCTCAAATTGTTATTATAGATCGTAATTAAGTACCAAAGATTGATTTAAAATATCTAATTAGTGTTAAAGAAAGCGAAATATGTGATAACCTAATTCTAAAAATATTTAAGGTATTAAAACGATTGTTTTATTCTTTTCTATTAATAAGATGTCTTTACTAACTAATTAAATTTACTTTACTAACTAAACTAAGCATTAAAAATCAATTTTTTTCATTAAAATCACAAAATTTGCAACTGTTACAACTAACGTCGATATGTGTTACAACTCACCTTGGTACTAGGTGAGTTGTAACACCGGGAACTGTTTTCGATTTTGCAATTTTTTCGAAAAACCTTACAACTTTTTACATTTTTAATTTTTGGTTCACATACTACACAAAACTACCTATCCAAAAATACAAATTTCATAAAAATATGACAATTTTTGGCTGAGTTATACTGGATAATGTAAAAATCGTTTCAACTCACTTCGGTCTCCCCTAGTATATGAACGATTCCACGTCAAGTGATCAAGGGGTCTTTTTGTGTAATGTTTATTTCAATAAATTTTTACTCTTAAACAATTAAACATACAAATTTGACAAAGTACATTTTGGAAAGGTTTTTTCATGCTGTTTCGATTGGAAATAAGCATTTTGAAGAAAAAAAAATTTTTTTGACCCAAAAAAATCAAAATTAAAAATAAATTTCAATTTTGGGGGAGAAAGACCCAATTTTTTTTTTAAACGAAAGCTGAGGTTTTTTCCTAAAAGGACATATAAATGATAAAGTGGGACTAGAATGTTTAAACATTAAAAAAAAGAATTTTCTACTCGCCGGAGCGCTCTAAACTCGATTTTTAGCTCCGTTTTGGAGAAAATTCTTTTTTTCAATGTTTAAAAATTCTAGTCCCACTTTATCATTTATATGTCCTTTTAGGAAAAAACCTCAGCTTTCGTTTAAAAAAAAAATTGGGTCTTTCTCCCCCAAAATTGAAATTTATTTTTAATTTTGATTTTTTTGGGTCAAAAATTTTTTTTTTCTTCAAAATGCTTATTTCCAATCGAAAGAGCATGAAAAAACCGTTCCAAAATGTACTTTGTCAAATTTGTATGTTTAATTGTTTAAGAGTAAAAAATTATTGAAATAAGCATTGTACTGAAAAACACAAAAATTTAACCCCCTCCCCCTCGGAAAATATTGGACTAGGTAAAAAAATATTTTCACGAAAAATTACTATCTATGCGTACTACAAAAGCCCCAAGTTTTGCTACGATTGGAGAAAAATTTTTCTCCACCTTGATCACTTGACATGGAATCGCTCATATACATGAATTAGTAAACTTATAGAAATCCATGTTCATTTAGAAACTGCAGCTATATATGCGATCGTTGCGCGCTATATGAGAAGATTCAAAACTATGAACTTCCGACATGAAAATTGTTGATTTCATTCATACTACATTGGTCTCCTTAAGTCTATACTCCCTGAAATCGCTATTTTGACCCCAGAATCTTGAAGAGCGACCCTCAAAACCCCCTGTACCTCATTGATGCTATAATTCATTACCTGAAAATACTTTAAATGGTGTGATGAAGTTTAAGTTATAATTGTGGTCATTTGGGCGTTAATGGGTTATTAAAAATTGTTGTTTCTTACATTTTAAGTACAAAAAAAATCAATATGCACAACTGAGAGTCTATATTTTAATATTTTAATTGTACTAAGAGAATAATTTTGATACAGTTCTAGAAAAAAATCAAAACCGCCTGTCCGTAAGTTTCATATTTTTAAGTAATTATCCGAAATTTTTAATATCATACCTGATATTTAAATTGCCTAGTGCAGATATTTACCTTATTAAGCGTTAACAATATTGGTGATATGTATAGCTTCTAAAGGGAAAAAATATATCTTTCAAATATTATTGTATCTCACATTCAGTTCTTACACGTACTTTAAAACCCACAACGACTTTAACTTAAAAATAAAGCCTTTCTTCTTCTAAATTGAGAAATAAAGCAAATTGCCAGTGGTGTCCCTTGTCAGTTGTGTCCTCTTAAAATTCTAGTGGTCGATTATGTAATTTCACTTCACTTCAACATCCACTTCCAGTTTTACCTTAGTTATCACATTATTTAATTTTCATTCCACTTCCACTTTCACTTAAATTTTCACCTTAATTAATTTTCACTGTACTTCCACTTTCACTTAAGTTTTCACCATATTTAATTTTCATTCCAGTTTCACTTAAGTTTTCACCTTATATAATTTTCATTCCACTTTCACTTTTACTTAAATATACACCTTATTTAATTTTGATTACACTTACACTTTCACTTAAATTTTCACCGTACTTAATTTTTACTCTACTTACACTTACACTTCCACGATTACTGAAATTTTCACCTTAATTAATTTTTACTCTACTTCCACTTACACTTAAATTTTTATTTTAATTAATTTTCACTCTACTTCCTCTTATACTTTCCCTTTTTTTAAATTTTCACCTTAATTAATTTTTACTCTACATCAAATTACACTTTCACTTAAATTTTTATTTTAATAAACTTTCACTCTACTTCCTCTTTTACTTTCCCTTTTACTTAAATTTTTACTTTAATTAATTTTCACTCAACATCCACTTTCACTTTCACTTAAATTTTAACCTAACTTTTTATTTTAATTATTTTTCACTACACTTCTACCTTAATCAATTTTCATTTTACTTTAACTTTTAATAGTACTTTGATTTTGAATTTCACTTGAATTATTTTTCACCATACTTCCACTCCTACTTTTAAGGGCACCCAGAAATATTAATTGTTTTCTGATCGCGCTCTAATTTAAATAGATTAGAATATTTCGGTTTGGGATTTTCTGGTTATAACGCTCGTTACCGAAAGATATTTTTATTTTGTACTGATTTGTTTCGTCATTAAAGCTTACTTATAAGTTAGTAGTGTGAATAAATAATTATAGTTATTTTAATGTTGAGCTTAATTCAAGGAAAAAGTAAGTATACAAAAAATCAGTAAGGATTGTATTAAAAATTATATTTTATTAAAATATTTCTTTATATTATATAATTGAGCCTCCTAATTCAAGAACTCGCTCGATGCTCGAATGAACATACATTAACGCCAGTCAAACGTTGAGAAAAGTCCCAAAAAATAAAATAAAAATTTTTGATTTTTTAAAAACACTACCTTGTAGGAAATTGAATAGAACATCTTTTTTTCCTTTTACTTTTTTCCGTAGGATGAATATTGTCGGAAATAATGACAAAAAAATGTAAAATTTTGTTTTTCAAATTTCATTGCTTTTTGAAACATAAATCATCGTATCTTCGACAATTATTGACGAATTTACTTCAAATTTGGTATGCAAGTCTATTTGGGTTCTAGGAAGACGATAAAATTATCAGACTGTAAAAATTTCCTAATTGTTCACTAATTTGTTAATGGAAATAAAGGCGTGCCAATTTTAGGTTAAGCTACCTTCGTTGACAAAAAGTCTGCGGTGAACTTTCGAATTAAAAAAACTCCCAGTGAGACATTGGTTTATTAGTATATAAAGAAGTTTTTTTGGGAAATATTAGATTGATTTAGCAAAAAATGTGGAAAATATGAAGGTTTAAAGACTGTCGCGCACTCCGTGTAGTCTTTAAACCTTGATTGAAAATTAATTAAAGTAAAAATTTAAGTAAAAGTGGAAGTGTAAGTAGAGTAAAAATTAATTAAGGTTAAAATTTAAGTGCAAGTGAAAACGGAAGTAGAGTGAAAATTAATTAGGGTGAAAATTTAAGGAGGATGGTGACCGTAACATAACCTTAAAATCTGTCTAAACTAAAAAATGATTTCTGACGCAAACAAACACAAGATAAATATCAATTATAAACAATTTTAGAAGATCTTGTTTTATTATTCTCGAAAAAAATTATAATAAGACAAAATATTTTGTTAATAATGTTTTTTTCAACATTTATTATTTATTCTTTTAAGATCAGACAAAAATTGCAATTTTCAACCAATTTTTATAAACAATAGCTCATTTAATTCAGTGAAACATTCTCTACAATCGTTATTTTTAAAATATTGTTACAAATATGATATTAAAAAAATATTAAAAACATTGTTTATTTATTAAATAATTTTTTAATAACATACTTTTAACAATATTAACAAGATAACGATTTTGGAGGATGTTCCACTGATTAAAATGAAGTATTGTTCATAAAAATTAGTTAAAAATTGCAATTTTTGTCTGATCTGAAAGAAAAAAAATTAATTGTTAAAAAAATCATTGTTGACAAACTATTTTGCCTAAAAATAATTTTTTCGAAAGTAGTAAAACTAGATCTTTTACAATTGTTTGTAATTGATATATTTATTTTATTTTTGTTTGCGTTAGAATATAATTTTTATTTTTACAGATTTTAAGGTTATGTTACGGTCACCATCCTCCTTAAGTGAAAGTGGAAGAGAACATGAGTTAAAATTAATAAGGGTGAAAATTTAAGTGAAAGTGACAGTGGAAGTTAACCCCTTAGCAGTGTAGTCAAAATTAGCTTTTCGTGCCACAAATGTGCAAAAAAATTTTGTTTTTTAAATTACTTCATATGATTCTATTTTATGTTTTCGGGATCGCTGAATCCGAATATTTGATCAAAATTTAAAAATTCAAAATGGCGACCAAAAAAATGTAAAAGTTAACGAATCTTGCTAAAAATGCCTACTCGGGGGTTTTCGGGGTCGCTGAATCCAAATCCGTTATTGAAAATTCAAAATTCAAAATGGCAGTTCCAAAATGGCGACCAAAAAAAATTTTAAAGTTACCGATTTGTCAGAAAAGGGGCATTTGGGGGTTTTTGGGGTCGCTGAATTCGAATATCTGGTTAATATTTTGAAATTCAAAATGGAGGCTTTAAAATAGCGACCGAAAAAATTTTAAAATTTCCACATTGGGCTAAAATTGCGCATTTGGGGTTTTTTGAAGTCACTGAATTAGAATATTTGGTTAAAATTTTATATTTCGAAATGTCGACATCAAGATGTCAACCAAAAAATTTAAAAGTTTACGAATGTGGTTATAAATTGTTATTTGAGACTTTTGGGGTTTTTATGTTTATATTTTTATATATTTATATACATTATATTTTACATATATTATATTTTTAGTAAGCTATTTAAAACACCGCTCTTAGTCGAATCCAGAGTCACGAACGAGGACGTGGCGGTAAAAACTCCATTTATTTTTTTTTTACTTTTTCATGATCTATTATTTAATTTATTATATATTTAAATTTATTAGTAATTAATTAATATTTTTTATGTATTATTATTTTATTTAATTACTATTATTAAATTTTTTAATATAGATTGATTTTGAATATTTCACAATGTTTTAAAACTTAAGACATATCAATTTTTCTACTTTCAGTTTTAAGAACTAATTTCAGAACTTTAAATTTTCTGGTTGACGTTTTGAAGCCGCCATTCTGTATTTTTGACTAAATATTTGGATTTCAAGACCTCAAAAACCCCCCAATGAGAATTTTCAGCCAAATTCGTAAACTTAAAAAATTTTTGGTCGCCATTTTGAAGCCGCTATTTTGAATTTAGAATTTTCAATAACGGATTCGAATTCAGCGACCCCGAAAACTCTCAAGTGAAGACTTTTGGTCAAATCCGTAAACATTAAAATTTTTTCGGTCGCCATTTTGGAGCCGCCATTTTGAATTTTGAATTTTTGACTAAAAATTAGAATTCAGCAACCCCAAAAACCCCCAAATGCCCCTTTTCTGACAAATCGGTAACTTTAAAATTTTTTTGGTCGCCATTTTGGAACCGCCATTTTGAATTTTCAATAACGGATTTGGATTCAGCGACCCCGAAAACCCCCGAGTAGGCATTTTTAGCAAGATTCGTTAACTTTTAAATATCAGTTTTTTCGATGCTGCTATAGCGGTCATACACACTGGGGGCACGAATTATTTTTGCTACTATAGACGTCAAACACTGTGAAGGGGTTAAGTGAAGATTAATTAAGATGAAAATGTAAGTGAAAGTGGAAGTAAAAGTAGAATGAAAATTAAATAAGGTAAAAATTTAAGTGAAAGTAGATGTGGAGTAAAAATTAATTAAGTTGAAAATTTAGTTGAAAGTGGATGTGGAAGTAGAGTAAAAATTAAGTACGGTGAAAATTGAAGTAAAAGTAAAAACGGAAGTAGAGTGACAATTAATTAAGGTGAAAATTTAAGTGAAACTGGAAGTGTAATGAAAATTAAATAAGGTGAATATTTAAGTAAAACTGGAAGGGAAAGTGGAATGAAAATTATATAAGGTGAAAACTTAAGTGAAAGTGAAAAAGGAATGAAAATTAATTAAGGTGAAAATTTAAACGAAAGTGGAAGTGAATGTGTAATGAAAATTAAATAAGGTAAAAATTTAAGTGAAAGTGAAAGTGGAATGAAAATTAAATATGGTGACAACCTAAGTGAAAGTAGATGTGGAATGAAAATTAATTACGTGTGAAAATTTAAGTAAAAGTGGAAGGGGAAGTACAATGAAAATTAACTAAGGTAGAAATTTAAGTGAAAGTGAAAGTGGATCGAAAATTTAAGTGAATGTAAAAGTGTAGTGAAAATTAATTAAGGTGAAAATTGAAGTGAAAGTGAATGTCGAAGTGAATTATTATTTTATTTTAAAAATATTATTTTATTTTTAATAAATTTGTGCTAAAATTACATCTTATATGTAGTTAATGAAAATCTGATATTGGTTTGTAATTTATAAGCTGATTTTATTTTCATCATTCAAAAAAGATTGTCAGTGGTGTCCCTCAAATTTCATAATTTTGTTTGGTCTTCAAAAGTATATAATTTATAGTGAAACTTATTACAAATATTTTTCAAGTCATGTTGAAACATTCATTATTGTAATTAGAAATATTTCAACTTTTTAAAGTTGTAAGAAATTATTTCAGAAAATAATAAATGAAATCAGAAAATTTCTTATATTTTTTGCCTATCGTTTTTCACCTGATGAAAATTAAAATTTGCTTCCACCTGTTCGACCACTATCATTTTTGTCCAATATATATTTTAGTGAACCAAAATAGAGTATCGTTAAGTTCAAAATCCAACATCGAAAAATCGAAGTTAGTAGCATTGTATAGAACTTTTAGTTTAATCGATAGAAATTTTAGTTAGGCATTAATTCGTGGTTTAAATAAATTTTCAGAGTTCTAAATAGTTTTAACAAATATAACGCGTTTATTAACTTGATATTTCTCAGAATATGAATATATATATATATAAAAACACATTGATTAAGAATTAAATAACATACGATAAAAAATACACACACGAGACATATAACGACTATCACCTGTCGCCTATATTTCGACACTGATCCCCTAGTCCCCCCTAAGCTACTCAGTCCACTCAAAGGAGAAAAGGAAGACAGGATCGAAGACAGAGATAGCGTTCACGGCCACTCATACAAGCATACAGAGCGACACACAAGAAAAAATCTATTCAAACTTAAACATTCCACCCGCCTTCGTGTATAACACGAATAATCGTAGAATAATTCGAAGATTTACAAATTATCACAAATCGGTAAAATACATAATTTGACGACGGGACGAATCAACACTCCTGACGCGGTTTTCAACGTAGCGGTTCGCACAAGACCATCCTTGCCGGCGTGTACATTTGTAACCCTACCTAAAGCCCACTTAGAAGGGGGTAGATTCTCGTTTTTAATCACCACCAAATCATTAATTTTGAGAGGGGACTGAACAAATTGCCATTTTGGACGAGTTTGAAGAGCGTGAAGATATTCGGAAGACCATCTCAACCAAAAATCGGACTTCATTTTCGAAAGCAACCTCCAACGATTCAGAGAGTTCAGCTTGCGTTCAACATATGAGGGTTCAGGAATGGAATAAATCGTAGAACCAATCAAAAAATGACTTGGGGTAAGAGGAGTCAGATCATTAGGATCGTCAGTTAAGGCTTGAAGAGGGCGAGAGTTGAGACAGGCCTCAACTTTACAGAGAAAGGTGGACAATTCTTCGAAAGTAAGAGTCATGTCGCCTATAACACGTCGAACATGGTGTTTCACCGAACGTACTGCAGCCTCCCACAATCCTCCAAAGTGAGGTGCAGCTGGGGGATTGAATCGCCATGTAGTTCCATTATTTGCCAGGTATCGAGATATTTCGAAAGACACGGAAGAATATTCCTTAAATAGTTCACGAAGCTCTCGATCAGCTCCAACGAAATTTGTACCGCAATCACTATGAAGCAAACTACAAACACCTCTTCTGGATGAGAATCTCTTATAAGCAGCGATGAAACCTTCTGAAGTGTAATCAGAACAGACCTCCAAATGCACGGCCTTTGTGGCAAAGCAAACGAAAATTACAAGGTATCCTTTAGAGGCCCTATTGCCACGACCTTTAAAAGTTCGAATCCACACAGGACCAGCATAATCCACACCAGATATTGCGAAAGGTCGAGAAGGTTGAGTGACACGCTGAGCAGGCAGAGGACTCATCAATTGAGAACAAGTCTTTGCACGAAAACGAGCGCAAGTAACACAACGACTAAGGACCTTTTTTACCGCCATTCGTCCTTTAAGGATCCAATATGACCTTCGCAAATAAGAGAGAGTTAATTGAGTTCCTCCGTGCAGCATAAAATGATGTCCGTTTAGGATTATAAGAGAAGTCAAAGGTGAATCATATGGCATAATAATAGGACACCTTTCATTAAAATCCAGATCAGCATGCTTCAATCTACCTCCTAGTCGCAACAATCTGTTGTTATCTAAGAAAGGAGACAAAGGCAAGAGGCAACTCGATGACGATACCCTATTCCGCCTATGCAAATCGGCAATCTCCTGAGAAAAATGATGCGACTGTACGTTTGCGATTAAACATTCACGAGCTTCTTGAAGAGCTAATGCAGAAGAAAAAGGATATAGATCCTTTGAAACTCCTTTTACTCGTTTGATGAAAAAACGAAGAATCGCTGTAACTCGAATCAACGTAGTCAGAGAAGAATACCGACTCAAAAATTCCCAAGGTAAGTTTTCCGTTGCGGCATTGACCGTTTTAACAAGTTTTTCTTCCAGATGAGGATCATCGACAGAAAGGTTACCTGAAACAGACCACGAAGTACAAGGTTGGGCCAACCAAGCTGGACCACTCCACCAGAGCGAATGATCTTTCAAGGACGACATAGATATTCCTCGAGAAGCACAATCTGCTGGATTGTCGATTCCTGATACATGATGCCAATAACCAGTTGGAAAAGAGGTTTGAATCTCAGAAACTTGGTTAGAAATGAAGGTATTCCACCTGCTTGGATGACTCTGGATCCAAAAAAGAGTATTTTTGGAATCCGTCCAGAAATGATGCATCACTTTGGAAAAAGAATCAAAGGTTGAAGTCACATGCAACATTAGCCGTACAAGCAATACGGCGGCACAAAGTTCTAGTCTAGGAATAGAAACTTCTTTCAATTTAGCGACCTTAGTTTTTGCAGTGAGCAAAGAAACAGAAATAGTATCATCCCGAAATAATAAGCGTAAATAGATTACCGCTCCTATAGCCTTTTCCGAAGCGTCTCCAAACCCATGTAGTTCACAGGCGATTACGTCTTTGGAATATTTCAAATATCGCGGGATTCTAATATCACATAGAGTAGAAAGCTCTGCTCTATGTAGAGACCATGACTTCAACAAACTATCAGATAACTCGTCATCCCATTCGAGTTTGAGTTTCCACAACTCTTGCAGAAAAATCTTTGCTTTTATGGTTACTGGTGATAACCAGCCGAGAGGATCGAAAATTCGGGCCACATCTGAAAGTATAGATCGTTTGGTAGGAAGTTTCGAATTGTGCGGAAATTGAACTCGAATCTGAAAACAGTCCGTCATCGGGGACCACATTATACCAAGAGGTCTAAAGCAAGTTTCGGACTCCGGCTCCCAAACCGAGGTGGTAACTTTACAATCCTCAGGAATGTATTTTAAAATCTCTGGATTATTTGAGATCCATTTTTTAAGAACAAAGCCACCCGCCCTGAAGAGTGAATTCACTTCATGAACCTTATCGATGGCTGTCTCAACCTCGAATTCACCCGAAAGCACATCATCGACATAAGTTTCCTCTTCAATCACATCCTCCGTGAGGGAAAATCGATCACCCTCATCAATTTTCAATTGAAGAAGCGTTCGAAGAGCAAGATACGGGGAAGAAGCGAAGCCAAAAGTGACTGTGTTGAGAGAATAGGTTTTTAATTCGTCTTCTGGACTTTTTCTCCATAAAATTTTTTGGTAAGTTCGATCTTCTGGATGAATCCACACGCGACGAAACATTTTTTCAATATCGGCAATAAACACTAACGGATACATCCTCCACCGAAGAAGAATCTTGCTAATATCGTTTTGAAGTTTAGGACCCAAGCAAAGGAGACCGTTTAAAGAGAAGCCTAGATTCAACCCGAAATTTCGTACTAGTGCTCGTTTCCCTGACAATACCGTGATGAGGCAGAAAATAACCCTTTTCCGACTTTAACTCATTCAAATCCGTTATTTCGCTCATTTCGCCTAGGCTGATATATTCTTCAATACATTTAACATAACTCTCTTTAAAAGACAAATTTTTCTCGAAACGTTTTTCAAGAAACATAAACAATTTATATGCGATGGTGCGAGAATCTCCCAAATCAGGATTGGGTTCTTTAAAAGGAAGACGAACCATGTAACGACCGTCCGACTTTCGTTGATACGTTCGACAAAAGAAATCATCGCATTTATCGTCATCTAAAGTAAATTTACATATTTTAGGAGGTATATCTTCAATCAATACATAGCGACGCCAAAGTTCAAACAAATCCTCCTCAAATTTGCATTGTAAGCCTATTAACGAAACGCTGTTCGTAGAAAATTCTTTCAAAATAGTTCCCGTAAGAATCCAACCCAATGATGTTTTTTGCGCGATAGGAGTACCAAGAGAACCCTTAACTAATCCCGATTCAATTATCTGAGAATAGATTTCTGCTCCCAAAATAATATCGAGCGATAATCGCTTGTGCACCATCGGATCGGCTAAATTTAAACCTTTTATGTGAGAACATTTTGTTATCGATGAATCTGTAACAGGCACATATGTAGTAAGCTTATTTAATACAACCGCGTGAACATTAAAACTGATATAAGGATTGTGATATGCGAAAATCTTAAATGTTACCAGTCCTTTAACCATGAGAGGCTTTGAGCTTCCTATACCGGTAACCTGTAGGTTAATTTGGCTTCTTTTGAAATGTAGTTGGCGAGACAAGGCTTCCGATATGAATGACATTTGTGCTCCTTGATCAAGTAAGGCTCTAGCGAGATGTTTGGACCCATCAGTTGATTCCACATAAACCATAGCTGTTGCTAAAAGCACCTGTTCCTTTAGTCATCTATTTTCTGAAAATTCACCCGCCATATTAGAGCTACAATGAGCAGAAGTGGAAAGAGGTGGAAAATCAGATGCGGAAGGATTCAAATTAGAACCACTTGGATAAGATGAAAAGGAAGTCAAATTATTTTCATCCGGTTTTTGAGAAGAAGGATTGGAAATGAAATGTAACATCGTATGATGCGGACGATTACTTACGTTCCTCAGGTACTTTGGCACGGAAAATGGGACAAAACAGAATAGGGTGTTTCCCTTCACAGAGAACGCAGAGATTATCCTTAGTGGAAGCATTGTGAACTTTTACGAAGGAAGTTCGTTTCTGAGCCTTGGAATCTCCATATTGCGTTTTAAAAGAATTTGATTTTGGCATCGAAACGTCCGTAACCTGCAAAGTCTCCAGAGTAATCACCTTAGCAGTAAGGAATTTTTCTAACTGATTAAAGGTAGGATAAGTAAGCGAAGCACCCAGATGATCTTCCCATGATTTTCTCGTCGTAGGATCCAAGCGTTGAACGGTCATAAAAACCAATAAATCGTCCCAATAAGTTGTTTGTCTTTTTAATACTTTTAACGCACCAACAATTTCAACAGTGTCATTTAATAAAATTCTCAGACTCACCGCACTTTCTTGAGAAACTGATTTTACGTTAAACAATCTATTTAAATAATTATTAACTAAAAGTCTTTCGTTGTCATATCGGTCAACTAAAAGTTGCCACGCGCGATCAAAATTCTCATCCGTAATTGAAATATTTGCGAGTAATTGTGCAGGCTCTCCCGACAAACTAATCTTTAAATAATGAAGTTTTTGAACGGGCGGATATTTTCTACTCGAATGCACAACTGATTTAAACATATCACGATAACTCGGCCATTCACTTAAGACGCCCGAAAATTTCGGAACTTCTAAAGGAGCCAAAGTTCTGATCAATACAGTTTCCTCAATTCTCGATTCTTCCGCAATGTTACTTTTTTCCATATTTAATTTAACAAAAAAGTCCGAATAATCTAGAAGATAAGCTTTGGTTTCAATGTACTTATCCTCCACAGATTCATAAACATTATCCTTAAAATATGGTTGGTTTTGTTGTTCCTTTTTCACTTTTATTAATTGGTCATGATTCGCACAAAACTTAGACCAATAAGTTTCTAAATTTTCTAATCGCGCTTTAATCACATTAGAAGTAATTTTATCTTTCCCTAATTTTTTTAAATTCGTAATAAAATTAAAAATGAGTCTGAAAAGTTCAGTCTGAGAATTGAAAATATCCGTTGGATCCATAATTTCCTAAATTTATTAAAATAAGTATAAAAATTTTAAAATCAATGTTAAATAGTATTAAAATTGAAAGAATGTCTTAGCAGAAATAAATAGATTCTCAAAGCTTGAAATTATAGTGTCGAAATGTGTGTAAACAAGTCTCATATGCTGAGCGATCAGGTGATATACTTGCTGCCGTGATTATCAAAGTGTGAGTGTCATTAGAACGAAAAACGGACATTACTTTGAGTGAGTATAGCTACGTCACCACTGTACACTCACACGACTTCACATATATAGTCATAACGTAAAAGAACGTCTTGTAATAACTGAAATCATTAAATGCTCATAGAGAGTTAAAACCTTGAAAAAGGGATGCACCAGAACAGTGACTAATATCCATAATAGTTTATAATAACCGAAATCCGGCTCGAAGGACCATTAATGTATAGAACTTTTAGTTTAATCGATAGAAATTTTAGTTAGGCATTAATTCGTGGTTTAAATAAATTTTCAGAGTTCTAAATAGTTTTAACAAATATAACGCGTTTATTAACTTGAGATTTCTCAGAATATGAATATATATATATAAAAACACATTGATTAAGAATTAAATAACATACGATAAAAAATACACACACGAGACATATAACGACTATCACCTGTCGCCTATATTTCGACACTGATCCCCTAGTCCCCCCCTAAGCTACTCAGTCCACTCAAAGGAGAAAAGGAAGACAGGATCGAAGACAGAGATAGCGTTCACGGCCACTCATACAAGCATACAGAGCGACACACAAGAAAAAATCTATTCAAACTTAAACAAGCATCAAAAATGACATTTTAAATTTAATCACCCATATGGGGCATTTCATGTCAAGTGATCAAGGTGGAGAAAAATTTTTCTTCAATCGTAGCAAAACTTGGGGCTTTTGTATTACTCATAGATAGTAATTTTTCGTGAAAATATTGTTTTACCTAGTCCAATATTTTCCGAGGGGGAAGGGGTTAAATTTTTGTGTTTTTCAGTACAATGCTTATTTCAATAATTTTTTACTCTTAAACAATTAAACATACAAATTTGACAAAGTACATTTTGGAAAGGTTTTTCCATGCTCTTTCGATTGAAAATAAGCATTTTGAAAAAAAAAATTTTGACCCAAAAAAATCAAGATTAAAAATAAATTTCAATTTTTGGGGGAGAAAGACGCAATTTTTTATTTTTTTTAAACGAAAGCTGAGGTTTTTTCCTAAAAGGACATATAAATGGTAAAGTGGGACTAGAATGTTTAAACATTGAAAAAAAGAATTTTCTCCTAAACGGAGCTTAAAACCGGGTTTTGAGCCCTCCGGCGAGTAGAAAACTCAAATTTGACATATCTTTTAACCTGTTGGTCGATAATTTGGTAAAATTGGTCCTAAATTTTTAATTCAGGGAACGATTCTTTGACGGATCCTAATCAAGTCTGAAAATATTGAGTTTAGTGAAAAGTTGTCAAAGAATGAATATTTTAGTTTTTTTCAACTTTGGTTTCACTCCATCAAAAAACTTTGTCTTTTATTAAATATATTGTACTTAATATTCATTTAATGAATAACTCTTTTTGTTAAAAAATGTTTAAATTGTTATAAACAATAATAGTTAAGAAGTAATTAATTTTGGTTAATGTAACTAAAGTTTTTGAAAATTATTCGAAAATTTGTTAACTATTATTGTTTATAACAAATTAAAAATTTTTTATTAAAAGGATATATATGTTTATTTACTAAACCAAAAAAATATATAATTATGAAAGAACAAAGTTTTTTGGTAAAAAGGAACCAAACTAATATTGTTTATAACAATTTACATAAAATATTTTATGATTTGCTATTTTTCTGGAGATTATATTATAGTAATTTAAACTGATTTAATAGACATGAGTAGTAACGGAATAAGAAAAAGAAAGTTTCTTTTTAAATCAATGTATATACAATTAATTTGTTAACTTTGATTTTAAAAAAATTATAAACAATTGAATGTTCTTAGGTTTGAATAGAGGGAAATGTTGAAAAATTATTCCTCTTAAATTTAAAACAAAAATCACTAAAATCCATTAAAAATTGTAGGTTATAGACATTTTTGATCAATTAATTGTAAAATAATCCCACTGTGAGGCATGCACGTTATTTTTGGAAAATATTTTTAACTCAATAAGCGCATCAGGTCTACTCCAGTTCTGTTTGGAAAATGTTCTGTACAATGTAAGGTATACATAAATTTAAAAAAATTGAAAAATCGGTTTCAAAGTTTAAAAAAATTGATTTGTTTATAAAAAAAGAAATTTAAAATTTAAAATTCAAAAAATAATATTTTTAAAACATTTTTTAAAAGTAGAAAGAAAATTAAAACTTTCATTCTTTGAAAACTTTTTTCTAAACTCAATATTTTCAGACTTATAGACTACTGAAAATAGGTCTATGATTACAAATCCAATATTTCGAAAATTCATAACTAAAAAATTTGGCTTCCAAAAAAAATACGTATCTGTTTATTTTCAATACAGTAGGGGAGACTGGGGCGAAAAGTTAAATTTTGAATAAATGATTTTTTTTGCAATATAATCCGCTTAGATGCAAATATTTGTATATCAATATTGTAGGGCAACTTGTCCTCTACAACTTTCAATAAAAAAGATCCTGATTTTTTCGCATAAAATACATGTTTTGTCCTTTTTTGAAAATTTTGTTTTTTTAACTTTTCGCCCAATGCTGGGGCGAAAAGTTAGATTCTATTTTTAGCCTACTAAAACTATTTTCTGATAGGTGATAAGTATTAGATAAGTTAAAGTATACGGAAACAAGTAATTTAGTAAATAAAAGATCTTTGTTTATTTAACAAAATCTTTAGAATAGTTGTAAAGTTAAAAAATTGAAAATAAAAAAAAATTTTTTTTGTTTATTTCATGTAAACAGTATTATTTTTTGACAGACTACTTGCCCAATGTTAAATAAATAATTTTTAAACAAATAAACCAAAAAAAAACGAAAAATTAAAAAAAAATTTAAATACATGTAAAAATACATTTAACTTTTCGCCCCAGGGTGCGTTTTTGGCTTTAATAACAAATATAAAAAATCTGACTAAAGATATTTAACAAATACCTTTAGGTATCTCTTTAGGGGACCCAAATAATGAAGTAAAAAATTGCGGTGAGGATAAATGCAATAAATATACTTAAAAGTTGATATTTTTTTTTCGAAAAAATTTTCAAAAGTAGGTTAAAAAAACTTTCAATATAGACACCACAAAAATTAACAGAATTGCACACAACTCCGGACATTTATTTAGGGTGATAATACCCTTCTATAATTAAAATTACAATGCTCTAACTATTCCCGTTCGAAAGATAATGAATTTTAACGGTTTTGGCAGTTTAACTTTTCGCCCCAGTCTCCCCTATGGAAAAAATATTTTTGACAGATTTTAAGAGGTCATAGATAAATCTCACGTGGTGATTCCATATGTAGGTCTTAATACACAATAAAGTGTTCTTTTTCTAAATGCCTTTTAATACCGGTTGTATTTCCTGTCGTCATTTTAATGGTACCTTCACAGAAAAAAATCTCGATGGTATTATTAACTATGGACCTATAGTTAATCTTAACCTAGTAAAATTAATAAGGATTCCTAATCAATCCCAGGCGCAAAAGATCAATGCTGACGATGGCTTTAAGCTTGATTGAGTCTTCAAAGCCCAGGGGAGAGTAACCCGGAGTTAGAGCAGGTTTTATAACACTGTCACTCAATATTGGTTCAACATTGAAGAACAATGTTCGTCCCATGCTCGATTCAAGACTCGGTCAATCTTCGTGTGTAAAGCTTGAATATTCAATCTTTATTCAAGCTTGAATCAATCATGATACACTATTCAGTTTATTTATCACCGTGTGCACTAAACAATATTAAATGTAAATATTCATAAATTATTTAATATTTAATAATTATTTATTAATTGAAATAACTTTTTATATTATTTAGAAATAATTGTTATTATTATTAAAATAATAATACTATAATTAATATTAAGATATCAATTGGTAAATAAATATTAATATTTATTAAATGTATAATATTTATATTAATTATATAAGATTCATATAAATAAAGTTAAATCATATATTATTTTTTTCTTGCACAGTGTTGTTAAGTCAAAAACAAGAATCCTTTTAAAATATACCTATAACGATCCTCGTGTTAAATTAGTTTCATAAATGAATCTAATTTGGGATGAGGATAAGTCAATGAGCTTACTAAATATATTAAGAGAATAATTTATTTACAAACCAACAAGAAAGAAAAGAGTTATCAAAAATACAATGATTATAATGTAATAATATGAGAAAGTATTTCAAATACGTTAATACAATATATACGTATAATTCAATATGTTGAAGGAAATACACACCTCAATATTATAGATAAATTGAGTTTATTAAAAAGTTACAGACGTAACAGTGTCAAATTATTATTTACAAAGTTCCACAGTTTGGTTTATCTGAAAAATTTGCAGTGATAAAAAACTTACAGTTTAAAAAATGTTCATTAGGGTGGAATAAATATTTATGCCAAGTATTTTTACACTAATAAACATTTTTTACACTGTAAGTTCTTTATCACTGACAATTTTTCAAATAAGGGTAATTCTCCGCGTAGCGCACAATTTAATGTCCCTAATGTTTTTTAAGAAATCAGTTTTATATATTCTAACAAATTTGACGTGGATAACTTATTTCCATGGTAACAAATAAAAGTCTATAGTCATTTTTATTTAAAAGTTTATAATTTTATTTAAAAATCCGTTTTAACGTGCCAAAACGTCATGGTCAAATCAGTCCCCACTATCATTTTATATATAAAATGTTTTTTAGTAAAATATAATAATAAATATAATGATCATTGACTTTTTCTTATTGTCTAAGTTTGTAGAATTGTGAAAAACAAAGCACTTGCGGAAAAACAAATTTATTTTTTAATATTTTTGTAGATATTTCTTGTCTCCCGTTTTCGCGTTATTTTCTAATCACTTTTTAAAATTGCATATTTTACATAAAGAATTAAATCGAAAAATTACTAAACATTAATAAAATGCATTAACAAACTCTCCTAAGTAAATTACTAAAAAAGAAATCTATCAAAAAAATTTTTCTGTTTTATATGTGTTATAAGCAT
This sequence comes from Leptopilina myrica (nomen nudum), assembly GCA_032872475.1. Classification (NCBI taxonomy): domain Eukaryota; kingdom Metazoa; phylum Arthropoda; class Insecta; order Hymenoptera; family Figitidae; genus Leptopilina; species Leptopilina myrica (nomen nudum). The sequence continues at coordinate 33,777,618 of CM065463.1, read as the reverse complement.
GAAAGTTGCAAGGGAATCACATAATCGTCATGGTCTAATCATCACATATGTAGTTGCAATAAAATGAATAATTAATATATCGAGGAGATGTTGTTTAATGTTTCCAAAACTTTCATACAATGAAAGATAGGACACCAATGTTAGAAAAATACAATTTAGTATACAGAATTTCGTGTAAAGACTGTAACGCGGTATATATTGGTCAAACATCCAGAAAGTTTAAAAAGAGAATTTATGAACATAAAAAGAGTTGTCGAAGAGACACGAACATCACGGCCCTGGTACATCACTCGCATGATCATGATCACACTTTTAATTTTGATGATACGAAAATTCTATCGAATGAAACAAATTGGTCTAAAAGAAATTTTTTGGAAATGATTCAAATTTTAAAACATTCAGATTCCGTTAATGTCAAGAGTGACACTCAATATTTAAATCGCTCATATAAAAATTTCATCGCTAATACTTGCAATAATAAGTAAATTTATGTAAGTCACCTACGTAAATGAATGTATACAAGTTTCTCAACCTTTTTCATTTGTGTACACTACCGACACTTGATCTAAATGTAGTCTGCTATCCATAACATTTATACGTATCGTGCTCATGTCGATGACATGTGACCTGTATTTTTGTTGATGTATAGTTATTCTTATAACTTATTAATTAAAACAGATAACATCATGCAGCTTCGTGTCATCGACGTGAGACCGAACGCAGCATTGTTTTTTATTATGATATTGGGATATATAATCCCCTTAAGTTAAAATAATTATTTTCTAATCAACATAACCTGTAAGTGACTTAATCATTTATAATTTGAATTGTGATTGTATATATATGTTTTTTGAGAAATATTGTTTCAACGATAAAATTTTCTTTTTAGTTCTTTGTATATTCTGAAGAGGATGGCCGATCGGCTATCGAAACGTAAATTAAATTGAAATAAATATATATAACCTCAAAACGATGATTGAAACTCATCAACATCACAACAATTTTTAAAATGAATAATTATTTATATTTTACCTCAAAACAAGTTTAGTAGTATAAAGTAAGTGAAAACAAAAGATGTGGAAAAAAAGAATTTTTGAAATCGATAATAATTTGCTAAAAAAAATAGTTTTTCGTGTGCGTCATGGTCTAATCACTTTTCTATAGTAAGGTTTTTCTGTATTAAACTGTGTCACTGAAGCACTCATAAGTGTAACAAAAATTTTAAATTCAGGTAAATAATGAGTAAAAAAATTAATTTATATAAATTGCAGCATAAATTTCTATAAATTACCACACAAATTTCTGTAAATTACCGCATAAATTTCCATATACACTGGAGACTCCTTAGAGAGGGCAGTCCGAGTCTTAGCCCTCTCTATAGAGTCACTCTCTATGGAGTCTCCAGTGTAATTCCGAATTTTTTTTTCTTAATTACTAATTTTGCAACAATTTACTGTTGATTGTCGCACAACTTTCTATAAAGGACCCCGCACAAAATGAATTGGAATTGGCTTACCGTTAATTTTGTTCAAATTTTCAGAATTAGTAGTTCTAAGTGTCCTAATTAAAGATATAATTTTGTTAAACTCAAAACTTCACTTGTTTGGCTGAAAACAGGGGGTGAAAGTACCCCCTGTCTAAGGCATGAAATGAACATTTCAGTGCTTTTAGCCAAATAAACCATTATTTTTGGTAAGTTTAATGTCAGAAGTCACCAATATACATAAAGAGAGAACTCTTAATGTTAAACAAATAAAAATGTAAAATATCAACCCTCAAAAACTACCCCTTGTACAGTTAAAACCATATAGAAAAGGAAAAAACTATTTTAATCACAGAAAATATTTTTATAAATAAAATATTGACTTTTCATTTACTAATACATATGAGATGTCATATTTACCCTTACAAACAACCCCAACAACAACAACAACAACAAAAAGCAACCCCTTTTATATTTTAAATAAATCCAGTAAACCAGATAAATGAACAGTTTAAACAGAGAAAGACTTTTGAAAATCGACTGAAAGTAATTATTTAATCTTCCGTGATTTTCAGTGCAATGTTCAAAATAAAAAAGTACCCTTATGAAAAAAACAACCCCTTAAGATTTAAAGTGAAAAAAGTAAAAAATCCATTTCAACCAAAGAAAACTATTAAAAATAGTAAACAGTTTATTATGTTTGTAGTTGTTAAAGAAACTACCTCCTACATGTAACAAAAAAAAAATATTATTTTAAATATTCGACGCTATTTATAATAAACATCCCTCTAAGTATTAGGCTCATAGAAAGAAAATAACTCATTGAAGATATTGCATGTCTTTAGGCTTGTGAAAACTCTCAAATGTTTTGTTTCAATCTTATTATATTGTTCAAAAACATGCCTGCATTCGCTAGAAAAACATTTTCTACCCAGAGTACGCCACGTGGAGGCTGCAGGTACAAGATTTTGTACTCCTTTTCTTGTTAAAAAAAATCTCACCTATTTACATATCTCACCTATTTACATATATACAAGTTGCACTTAGTAGCAAATCTTTTTTTAAGGACTTTGCTGCAATGCATCCAAAAAAACTATTCATTGACAGGGTTGTTTCTGTTTCCTGCATCTAACACGCTGTCCAAAAGATCCGTCCAAGGGTATTTCACGTGTTCTTCGTGACGAGCATATCCGAAGTACCATAAAACACTTGCAACGTGAGCACAAGTACCTAAAGTTCTTGCACCCGACTTACAAGTGCAATAGTAACCACGGATAGGTTGCTGCTGTTCACCTCTATTTTCTTCAAGATCATAAAGTATCCATAGCTGATGTCGCGTAGCATTTCGAAATCTGGAATAAATGCGCATTCTTATTAAACCAGGTTCATTCATCAAAGCATCTAGTTGTAATTCTTCATTACCATCTCTATGGACTTTATCCTGAATATAAGATGGTGCCAAGTTTACTTGGTATACCCCGAATGTCAAGTGACGCAAATACTCCATAGAAAGATGAGGAAAATATGGAAGATCGTTTTCGTTTAAATGCACCCACTGTGCGTTTCTTCGGAAAAGTTCCTCTTCTTCAACCCTTGTTTTTAATTCATTTGCTGTTTCAGCTTTTAATAACATTTCTGTTGCTAATTCAACTGTAGCTACTTTCATTTCTATTAAACCACGATATTTATTTATTATCGCGCCAGCAATGCGATAAAAATCACCAAGATGAGGAACATGTGTCATTGATATGGGTTTACCAAATATTTTAAAAATAGATTGCAAGTGCCCGTTTCGCGATTCTACTAACCATCTTATTTTTGCGATTAACCGAGCTTCGTTCGCATCCTCAGTAGAGAATTGTCGTTCATTACGACCCAACAACGGTGGCATTTTGGGTATTAAACCCATCCGTTCAAGAAAAGGAATCGCATCGCGATACCCTCTATCAACAATAATTATATCGCCTTCGTCTAACCATTCTCTGATTTGAGCACCATCTCTTTCACATTCTTGTATTAAAATGTTGGCGTCGTTATTTCGTGCGTCTGAAAAGTATGGTCCGTGAATGTCAAGAATGTATCCATTCGTTGACACCAAAAGAATGGGCTTAACAAGATGACAACTCTTGTGAAGATTAAACGATTGTCGTAAAGCTTGAAAATTGCTAGATTTCCCAATTTTTGCGTAAGTACCGTCGATGATGACAATTGCTTTACGAAATTGTTCCTTAGTTATTGGAGAAAATGATTTGAACTGATCGTCTGAAAAATCGCTTTCATCTACGAATTATTTTTTCGAATTTTTTTTCACAGAACCGCTGAGACCATTTAAAAACTTTAATAACTGAGGACCTTTAATACAATAAAATCTATTCATAAAACGAAGATGTTGCATGAGATCTGCAGGGATGAAACCGTGTTCATCTAAATGCTCTGGACAACACCTAACATTTTCTTGAACGTAAATGTCTTTCAGGACAAAAATGTTAACACGACATTCGTCTGAAAGTCGTACTACATTATCTATCCGATTGCAAATAAGGCACGTATGGCTCAATGTTTGCGTTAAGACATTAAGTCTTAAACAAGATGGATTATTTTCATTTTCATTAACTTCAATATTAATAAGTCGCTTGCATGTTATGCATACACGTGTATTAATACCAATTGCAAGCGGTGGAAAGCCTCTTTCTTCTCGCCAACGAATTGCAATTTCGCTCTTATCAACATTTTCTTCTCCTTCAATAGATGACATTTGTCTAGGTTGAAAAACTGCATTACAAACATAGCAACGCATTTTGTTTATATTATTATTTACTTCAAGGTAGGAACACCAGTGCAATTATCGAAATGTACAATAGTATAAAGTAAGTATTGCAAAATACCCGCAATCTGAAACAACGATGCTATGCTAATATCTTTGAAAAATCAATCAAACTCTAAAAATGTGTTTAAATAATGTACTTTACAATATTTTAAACAATGATTAACATATTCTTAATCCAGATATTGTAGGATATACAGTAAGCTGGTAACAAATGTTGCCTTTCAAGCGATGTCATGAGCTGATGAAAGAAATCATATATGTGACGCTCCAAAGCGAAAGGGACCATCTTCAAAATAATATCAGGCGCAGTCTTCCGTGCGCAGAACACAACACAAAGACGGAGCCATATGATATTAGGAAGATTGTATGTACTGCTTATGCTATACTTACTTTATACTATTGTACATATCGATATTCGCACTGGTGTTCCTACCCTTTCACCATTTGGCGTCATTCACACGAAAACACATATATAGTCAATACAGTTTAAAGGCAAGAATTACATACTATAAGATTTTTAAACATAATAAACTGTTTACTATTTTTAATAGTTTTCTTTGGTTGAAATGGATTTTTTACTTTTTTCACTTTAAATCCTAAGGGGTTGTTTTTTTCATAAGGGTACTTTTTTATTTTGAACATTGCACTGAAAATCACGGAAGATTAAATAATTACTTCCAGTCGATTTTCAAAAGTCTTTCTCTGTTTAAACTGTTCATTTATCTGGTTTACTGGATTTATTTAAAATATAAAAGGGGTTGCTTTTTGTTGTTGTTGTTGTTGTTGGGGTTGTTTGTAAGGGTAAATATGACACTTCATATGTATTAGTAAATGAAAAGTCAATATTTTATTTATAAAAATATTTTCTGTGATTAAAATAGTTTTTTCCTTTTCTATATGGTTTTAACTGTACAAGGGGTAGTTTTTGAGGGTTGATATTTTACATTTTTATTTGTTTAACATTAAGAGTTCTCTCTTTATGTATATTGGTGACTTCTGACATTAAACTTACCAAAAATAATGGTTTATTTGGCTAAAAGCACTGAAATGTTCATTTCATGCCTTAGACAGGGGGTACTTTCACCCCCTGTTTTCAGCCAAACAAGTGAAGTTTTGAGTTTAACAAAATTATATCTTTAATTAGGACACTTAGAACTACTAATTCTGAAAATTTGAACAAAATTAACGGTAAGCCAATTCCAATGCATTTTGTGCGGGGTCCTTTTCATAAATTACCTCAAAAATTTCCATAAATTACCAAATTCAAAATTTTTAATAATAATGTAAACTTTACATAGTTTTATTAATTATCGCGACAATTTCTATAAATTTCCATAAATTACCATAATAAATTATTAAATGAGATTTACGCTATAAAATTGTTTAACCCTTAAACCGCACCCTGGGTGTGCGACACCCATATTCTAGCTTTTTATTATAATATTTCGGTTAAATTCGTAAAAATGGAACATGTGTTGATATTAGACAGTATATTTTGTACTTGACATTATGTTTCGTCAGTGACATTAGTCTGCCGAGTGTCTTTGTGTATTTAATAATTTTATGAAGTTGACGTGCGGTTTAAGGATGGATTCGGCAGTCTGCGGTTTAAGGGTTAAATTACAGAAAAAAATTTTTGACAGAAACTGTCCAAATATTGAATTTGTTAATTACTATACTTGTTTACAACAAAAATTATAAATAATTTTTCCGGCTCGCTATGGATTTTTCATTCTGGAGCCTTTATTTAAAAAAAATATATATTGATAATAATCATAATGATAAATTTTTTTTTTAATTTCATAAACCAAATCGTGCGCTACGCGGAGAATCACCCATAAATGAAAGCGAAACTCTTGAACTTTAAAAATAATAATTTGTCACTGTACAAGAAAAAAATATTGTATATTTTATAACGTGCCTAAGCAGTGGCCAATTTTTAAACGAGCACTTTTTTCCAACAAACTGTAAGCTCGTTTAATAATCGGCAACTACTCACATAAGTTACACGGAAAAAAAGTACGTGAACCCTTTCTTGAAAGTGCTTTTACAAACATATAGGATTATTCCGATTATAGATAAATCATAAAATTGTTTTCCAAATTAAAATGTTTTCATAAATAACAATATTTAACACAAGAATAATTTTACTAAAACATTCAATTATTTTCATAATCCCAATATTACTTCTGATATTTCCTAAAAATATTTTTACGGAATCAAATTATTTTACTCTTGATAATACAACATATATCCGACCATGATTAAAAACATCACTTCTTATATAAATGTTTGCCCTTCAGATTTGTTAATGGTCATTGCAAAAGCTAATTTTATAGAAAATTGTCGTCTTTAAAAAGTAAATGGATATAAATTTTCATAATATAAAGTTACTCGATGTAAAAAAACAATATTTCCACTCTTATCTCCCGTTAATGTTTTACATTTAATAACATTATGTGATAAATCTAAAACAATTTACCTGGTTCCGTTACATAATCCTTCATTAATACTAAGATTTCTAAAAAACATTATAACAGAATTAATTCTTAAATGTAATTAATGTGGTGGTAAAGAAGGGGGAGAAAGAGTATTTAAATATTCTGGTAATAAAGTTTCAGTAAATTTTCCATTATCGCAATTTTGAGTCAAATCAATACTTTTATATATTTTTTCATCTTTACTATCTAAAAGATTTACCACCCTCTTATTAATATCATCTTTAAAATGCTTCGCTTGGCAATAAATACAATAATAAATCATTTTTCTCAGATAATTTTCATTAACATTTGATTTATAAATAACGTTGTTATTTTCTATGGTTGACAGAGAAACAATTGATTTTTGTGTATTAAATGTATTTATTAAATCAATAGATTGATTCGAATTTTCCTCTTTCGAATCAGCAAACAAAGAGTTTTTTTCATTTTATTTTTTATTTTCATTTTTTCTCTAAATTTTTTTGGTATTCTGCCATACTCTTTTTTATTTTCGTAAACGAAACATCTATTTCGTCTAAATTATTTATATTATTAATTTTTATTTTCAATTTTTGTCTGTCTCGATAATTTCTTTGATTTTCTGCTGCACTATTTGGGATAGTTTTGAATAAAGAATTTGATTTCTCCACACTATCATGTATATTCATTATTGTGGGATTTGATTCATTTGTGTTATCAGCATTTGAATCATTAACTTCTCTGGACAAACTTTTACTCTTTAATAATCCTTCTTTATATTCTTTTTGAGATTGTACAGTACTTTGTTTATGAAAAGAGTCTACTGCATTATTAATAACTTCGAAATTTCTTTTATCCGGATGTTGTCGGTGAAATTCTAACTTACTTGTTTCAATTTGTTTAGAGCAAACGTCTACTTTATATGAATAGTGAATCAATTTTTCCAGTATGAATTTTCAATTCCAGTATCAATTTTCAATTCCAATTCCAGTATCAATTTTCAATTCCAATTTCAGTATCAATTTTCAATTCCAATTCCATTATCAATTTTCAAATTTAATACCAAACCAATCCCAATAATAATTTTCAATTCCAATCTCAATTCCAATATCAATTTTTAACTCCAATAATATCAATAATCATTTAATCTTATTTAAAGGACCCCTCACTTGTACTATTGAATTTGGCTCTCAAACCAATTTTTAATGCAACTTTGCAGATTTGTAGTTTTTGACAGTCTGAACAAAAAATGTATACTACAAAACTTAAAATAATGACGAGTTTTTGAGCTACAGAAGTTCAAAGTTAAAAAAAATCAAATAATGTGTATTAGTTGTTCAAGAATGTTTTGTTGACAAAAATCAATTAAATTTGCTTAAAACTTGTTACTCTGGGGTTTTTAGGATCGCTAATAACGAATATGATGTTGGATTTTTATAATTCAAATTGGCGACTCCAATATAGCGGACACATTGTAAGAAAATCAATTGGATTCGCTTGAAACTGGTTACTCGGAGGTTTTTAGGGTCGCTGATAACGAATATAATGTTAGATTTTCAGAATTTAAAATGGCGACTCTAATATGTCAGACATATTGTAAGAACGGTATTGTAGACGGTTTGATAGTAATAATATTTTTTTATCATCGACCATTAATCGCATTTACTGTCTTGAATCCTTCAAATGGATTGTAAATGACGTTTTCAAAACTACAATAGTCATCAGTTATTCACAAAAACGTTTCAACTATAATAATAATATTAAAACAGTAAAGAAAGCGCACAAAACTTGTTTTTTGTTTTTTAGTTTACCTTGGTGAAGATAGCTATAAAGAAAGATACTATAATAGTTAGGAAAGAATAAGTAGCAATTGTAAATAATGCAAAATAAGATCAAATATAAAAGTGAAACGAAAAAAAGTAAATGTCTCAAAAAGGCTCGAACTTATCTTGACTTAAACTAGTAAATCACCCCCTGATCTTGCCTTAATTGATTGAATCATTTAATTGTTTCACATAAAACTATTAAAGCGTCTACTGATTTTGCCTTAACGAGCTGAATCGGATACTAATTCTTTAAACTGCTGAATGAACTCTAAAAACCCTAGATTAACCAGTTTCAAGCGAATTCAATTGATTTTCTTACAATGTGTCTGCCATATTGGAGTCGCCATTTTGAATTTTAAAAATCTAATACATATTCATTATCAGCGACCTTAAAAACCCCCGAATAACCTGTTTCTAGAGAATTCAATTGACTTTCTTACAATGTGTCCGCCATATTGGAGTCGACAATTTGAATTTTGAAAATCCAACATCATATTCGTTATCAGCAATCCTAAAAACTCCCGAGTAACCAGTTTCAATCGAATTCAATTAACTTTCTTACAATGTGTCCGCCATATTAAAGTCGCAATTTTGAATTTTAAAAATCCAATATCATATTCGTTATCAGCGATCCTAAGAACCCCCGAGTAACAAGTTTTAAGTGAATTTAATTGATTTTTGTCAACAAAACATTCTTGAACAACTAATACACATTATTTGATTTTTTTTAACTTTGAACTTCTGTAGCTCAAAAACTCGTCATTATTTTAAGTTTTGTAGTATACATTTTTTGTTCAGACTGTCAAAAACTACAAATCTGCAAAGTTGCATTAAAAATTGGTTTGAGAGCCAAATTCAATAGTACAAGTGAGGGGTCCTTTGTTTTTAAATCTTATTACTCGCCTACCACTAATGCATAGTGTATATATATATACATGTACAAAAGACTCCCACTGATTAAAAGGAACCCTTCGAATAATAGGCCAGGTAATCGAAGAGACCTTTGGTTTCTCTTTACAGATTTTCTGTCTTCTTCTTTCTCTCGGTAATAATAACATAATTCGCTCTCTGTTCATAACGCAGAAAATCTAACGCTATTGGTGTCTTCCTCTTTCAAAGACAAACAACATTCAAATGTCTCTCTTTGCCTAATTTGCATATCTACTGATTTCATAGAAGGATGAACTCAACTTAAGGTGATATTTGTACTGTGAATAGTACTTAACATACAACTAATGTTAACGAACTTTCGTTTAGTTTCATGAATTCGTCATAGAATCAGAGACGGTCAATTGTTTTTAGAAGTGCAAAAAAGAAAAAATGATCTTCGGTTTTTTAAGTTTTTCGATTATTATTTTTGAGACTTACTTTATTCGACAAATTTTTTTTATGCTATTGGATGTCCTTTTTCGAAATATATATGTAGTTTTGTTTGATTGCAAAAAGATTTATTTAAATTTATTCTGAAATGTGAGAAACACATTCAGGGTAAAGTCGCTCACATGAAGTCGGAGTAAAGCCGCTCACTTATTAAATTTGTGTAGGAAGCCAAATCAGTATTAATAGTATTTGTGTTTTTTTGGCGATCTTAAAATTTTTTAATATTACAAATATTTATTAAAAGATAAATAATATTCATTTTCTAACAATGTTATTGAATTATTCGGTAATTAGTTGAATATTTAACATTTTGAATGTCCCGCATTTCGCGATTTGTGGCAATTTTTTTTAATAGATGGCGCCGAACTATCAACCCAATGACCGGTAGGGGACAAGCCTTTCGACAAGTCCCTGCGGGCATCCGGTCACAATGGTACCGTTTAGTACTCTGGTATGAGTACCGATTAACCCTTTCGCTGTTTAGAAAAATATTCATAAGATTGGCTAAAAATGTCCAGTAAATATTTAATCGATGTATTTTATTTGTCTTTAAATTCTTATATTACTTAAAAATAATAAATAATTATTTATTTATTACTTAATCTAGTATCATTGGTACTCCTAATGTATGAATAATAATATAAAAAAATTTATTTTATAATTTATATAACAAATTGCATTTATTTTGCACTAAGAAGTTCACGAATCACGTTGAGTAGTTAACAGTGTGGGCCATCTATTTTCACTATTTTGCTTTGGCAAATGAGGTTGTCGGTCAATATTATACCTGCCGGGCCGACACGGCACTGTCCATCATCATCGTAATACCACTACTCTGCGACAAAGCCTGGGCAACCAAGACTAATCGCAAGCAGGAACTACTCTCTGAGCCAGTTTTAGCAACCTCTTAAGACATGCAGCCGATCGCAGGGGGCCTATTCTGCGCCCGGGACCCCCACGGAAAAATAAATCGCGGACAGTCAGCAGTTTGCGCCTTGTCGCTATTCCCCTTAAAAGCGTTTCGTTCAATTTCTAACCTCAAAATAAGCACTTTTCACAATTCCGCCATTTTGAAAAAACAGTCTACTGCGCAGTGTTCTGTGAGTTTAACTAAGCATTCAGTGTCTTCGACAACACTGTTTAGTAAAATCGACAAAACGAAACTAAATGATGTTTTTTTAATGTAACTGAATATTTAGTAATTATTACTATATACTGACTTACTAAACATGTTAAGTAGAATTAACTACAAATTTTCTTTCCGTGTGCGTGCGGATTTTTTATTCTTCGTTTTAAGATAATGTTTCAATGTTTTAATAATGCGTCTGCTTCTGTTTTGACAGTAATTACCTGTAATGCTTTCATTTGAATTATCCTGGTTTCGTAAAACGATTGTTTATTATATTTCATGTTTACTTTTTGAACATAAACTGGGGTATTTATTTATATCAAAATTGCTGTTTTCTTGGAAGCTTTGGAAATATAGATAGTCCATGTTTTAGAAATTAAAATATTCAATTACATTATACAATTCTTTCAGACTTTTTTGGTTAGGTTTCAATATAAATCGTCGAAATTTATACGTACGTGGTACCAACATTTTTGCTATTTTAATCGCGTAGTATGTTTGAAATTTTACCACTGCAATAATTTGTGTATTTAGATTTATTTTCATTTAAATGGCATAGATAATTATAAATTATAAAACATCATGTGACTAAGTATTGTATTTTGACTCGAAAATCTAGTATCCACTAAAAAGTGAATATACTAAATGCGTGTTTTTAGTGTAGTAGTTTTCGTTCCGGGTTTCAAAGTGCGTATTCGTTAGGTTCAGGTGTTCGTTTCCCCCCAGCGTCAAATATTTATTTAATGAGTTTAAATTAATTTCAAGGTATATAAATGCAAAGTAAAATATGAATATGTTCAATAAAAATATTCATTATTTTTTTAATTATATTTACTTTATCTCTTTTATTGGATAGTAAGAATTGGATGAAAAATTTTAAATAATTATGATAGAAGGTCTAAATCTAATAATATTATCCTAGTCAATTTGACTATTGTTCTTGGTTACATCAATTAATTTTCCTGGTCACCTTAACTATGCTTGAATTTTATTATCCATATTATTTTTCCTTCTCTTTGGAGGATTTTGCGTTTCTTCATCATTGACAGAGCTACATTTTATATCTATGTTTTAATCAATTTTTTAAAAACTAACATTCGAAATATTTCCCTTTCTCTCTTTTTCTTTTCCAATTCATTATCGTCATTATTCCATTGACATACTTAAAAATGTTTAAACTTGAAAAAAAGTTCGTTGACAGTTACAAAACAACGTTTCATCAAAATAATTATTTAGGATACAAGATTAAATGAAACGATGATAACAGAAGAAAAAACAGGTTTTAAAAACATGAGAACAGTTTACGATTGAGATTTAAGCAAAAAATCGAGCATCTCGCAACATGGTGCAACACTAGGTTTAAGGTTTTAGACGATATTTATAGAACAAAGAAAAATAAGAAACAAGGAAATATTTTGGAAAGAACTGTCAAATATCTATTAAAGGTAGTTGGGGAATTCGGTATAGCAGAACTATGTATCTATAACACAGCCACACAAAAAAATAAAAGTGTCTTGATCTGGGGTCGAGACATATATATTCCGATGTATTTCGATGCGCTGAATCCGAATCCGCCATCAGAATTTGACCAATGGGTCCTGGTTTCGCCCTAACCTCAAAAAATACCTTAAAATCGCTTAAATGGTCACTTTTGAATGATTAGACTTGAATCTAAGCGCATATTAGTAAGTTTCTAAAGTCCTTTATTTTTAATAAACTATTCTATAAGCTTTTCAATTTAAAATTCATATGAAACATTAAATCTATTGATCATAACCTCAAAAATACATCTAAGCTTCCAAATAAACAAATTATAGCATATACAGCGCAATAAAAATTTTGTAAGCTCATGAAATTTAATATTCAGGTCTTTCTGTGATTACTGAATACGGAACCTATGTCCAGTTTCCAAAATCCAAAATGGCGGATCCAATATGACGGACACTCTTATAAAAATTTGTTCGGATTTGCTTGAAAATCGTTACTCAGGGGGTTTACGGAGTCGCTGATGACGAATTTCATGTCCGTTTTTTAAAATTCAAAATGGCGGATTCAATATGGCAGTCTTTATTATTTTAACGATTTTTTTTTAGAATTATTACTTGCGGTTTGTTAGGAAAATCTCTTCAGTCCATTGTCTTGCTACCATACCGTTTTCTTTTTTCTTCAAATGACCGATGTAAAGGGTTTCGCTTACGTTTTTTTTCCTTTTCTACTCGTTTCTCTCTTCAACATTCAACAAAAGTCAGCCATCATTACCTCATCCCATCTTCCCTGATATCGTTCTTCCATCAATTTGATATCTTGATGAAATCGCTCTCCTTGTTCTTCGCTGTAATGTCCGCAATTTTCGGGAAACTTATTCAGATGCGAATCGAGGATGTGTAGTTTTAAACTCATTAAGCATCCTAATTTTTGAAAGTTATAAGCATTTGGGCTACAATTTGTTTAGATTCGGGACTCTTATTGTTGCCTAGAACATTTGTTGAAACTTCTTTGTAACTTTGATGAATGACGTTGTGAGAACCTGGTTTAAACGAATCTCTTGAAGGCCAATTTTTTTTCTTGTAATGATTAGCACGATCCAAGAAGACTAGAGACAGGAGGGCTAACTGCAGTAGTGGGGGTAGGACAAATATAGGGGGATTACGAAGGCGTGGTTAGTTTGCGCCAAACATCGTGTTTTGATTCTGCACTTCCCCTCACAATCGCGTGTTACGTATTTAAATATATAACGTAAGAGTGTGCGAGATGTGCAGAACCGAAACAAGTTATTTGGCGCAATCTAACCACGCCTTCATAATCCCACTAATTCTGACTCACTGCTGTGAGTGAGAAAACAGCCAAGTTAGCCCTCTTGTCTCTAGTCTTCTTGGCACGATCTCTGCTATTCCATATACACAAGAAACATGGCTCTCTCGTGAAACCCGATTGGTGCCCCAGTAATATTGTTATAATTTTAAAATCACCACAAATTAACCATTTGTGTTTTTGGTAATTCACTTTCTCTAGAAGCATTTTTATATTATATTATTATATTCTTCTTTGATTTGTGTAGAATGAGCTATTGGAACAGGAGCGTAGACATTTGTATTGTGGAGTAAAACGGCTTTTATACTACGTTTGGAGGAATCGATAAAAAGTCTCCAGTCTTCATCTCTATACACGTTTTCCTTTAAATTGTCCATCAAACATATTATGTCAGTACAATACACCAAAGATGTCTCTTCATCTTTCGTAAAATATTTTCGGAATTCTTTATCTCTATCTCTATAAAATGACACTTTTGTATTCGGATGCAAGAAGTTTCTTTTCTTCATAAATGAAGCAGCAAATTCTGCCCCATCTTTTGGTAAACCTAGATCTCTAATAAAATCATTTAGCTCCGGTAGCGATACTAATATTGGCTTTTTTTCTTTATTGTAATACGCGGTGAACTCATTTTCCTCATCATCATTGTCATTTTCATCACTGTCACTACTAAATTCTTCTGTTTCATTGTCGACTTCTACTTTTTCGACATATTTTTTAAAAGTAACATCAAGTTTTGCCGGTTTTCGATCAATTTCAGTAGGTCTGATTACTGTTGACACATTTATATATGTAATGGAACTCTTATTTTTTGAGGTAATTCCTTTGATGTCATTCATACAAACATAGCAATCTTTTAAATTTCGTGGTTTCTTCCATATCGAGGGTGTAGAGAACTTTAGATATTTTTCATCTTTCGAATTTTTTGAGCGATACAACATAAGTCTACAGGAGTTACAAACAATATGAGGAACCCAATTTGTTTCTTGGTGTAATAATTTACGACCGAAACAATTTTCGTACAGATCTTCTACTTCTTTATCTATTTTTTTCCACAGGGAGCTGACTTCATATTTGCTACAAATGTCACAAAAGGAATCGGGACTTTTATTACAATTATGTAGTCGAGAAGTCACTTTTTTGTAGCATCGGACTCTTTATCAACCAAGTTATCCATCAATGAAGAGCTACGGTTGCCGGATGACGACGTCAGAGGGCCCGCTTTCCCACCCTGACCAGACGCCGATACTGGGGTTCCTAATCCCTGCATCGTAAAACATTTTCTTCCTGTATATGCCATGACGGCATGAACGTCATTAACCCAGGGACTCTGCCAGTATGGATCCGTTGCCAACCGTCACCACGTGGAGGTGCCCTGGTTACAGATACAGGCGAAAAATGCGAACAAGGAGAGATTCTGAACCATGAAGTAGCAATAGCATACATTTAAAGATTGAATACATACAATAAATATATCGACTTGAAATTAATTACTAGAAATATTTAAGGGTGAACAATTAAAAATTTAATATTAGATTCGTCATCAGCGACCCCGAAAATCCTCTGAGTAACGATTTTCAATCAAATCCGAACAAATTTTTATAATTGGATCCGCCATTTTGGATTTTGGAATCACAGAAAGACCTGAATATTAAATTTAATGAGCTTACAAAATTTTTATTGCGCTGTATATGCTATAATTTGTTTGTTTAGAAGCTTAATTATATTTTTGAGGTTAGGTTCGATAGATTTAATGTTTCATATGAATTTTCAATTGAAAAGCTTATAGAATAGTTTATTAAAAATAAAGGACTTTAGAAACTTACTAATATGCGCTTAGATTCAAGTTTGATTATTCAAAAGCGACCATTTTAGCGATTTTAAGGTATTGTTTGAGGTTAGGGCGAAACCAGGACCCATTGGCCAAATTCTGATGGCGAATTCGGATTTAGCGCATCGAAATACATCGGAATATATATGTCTCGACCCCAGATCAAGACACTTTTATTTTTTTTTTTGTGGCTGTGTAATTTATGTTAGTAACAAGTATCAGCTTATTAAAATTCATCATGGAAAAAATAGGCAAATAATTGTAATTGTAGAGATGAATTTTTTATTTCAGTGCGAGTGTACAGATATTTTCTTGTTATGCTTCAGATAAAATATGGAGACGTCGCCAACCCTCGCCTTAGGCGGAACAAGACCAAGAACAGCGTTGTTGGCAACGACTGGATCCGGAAGCGGAAGTACTGATAGGAGAGTAGTATTTTTGGCTAGTCAGCCCGTCGTTGGTGCAAGTCACGAGACAAGAACATGGCCTCACCACTGGTCTCCTAACACGGTAAGTTCCTTAATGAATATTTTAATTAATTGATCTTCATTATATTTGAAAACTAATTTCTAATTTAATGTAAAAATAAAAATAGAGGCTTTTTTATTGTAATCTATCCAATTTTACTAATTAAGGGAACTCTATAAATATTAATTAAAAGTAGCAGTTGCTATTTTTAACAAATTACTTTAATTATAATATTTTTTAACAACTTTTTAAAAGATTTTATGTAGAATTTAAATGATTTATATAAAAAACAAATTTTTATGTAAACTGATGTAACTGTAACAATTCTAAAAAGAAAACGGAAAGGATTTTTTAAATCTGAATTATAATAAGTTCAGATTGAAAATAATAAAATATTGAATTCGTTAATGGTGATATTTTCATAGAAAGTTTTGAATGAATATTCCGTCGGGTTTTCAAATCGAAATTTCATGTTCGGTGTAACAGTACAGAGAACCTCTATTATGAAACTTACTTTGAAATTGGACACGGGTACATGCTCGTTGAATATGGACCACATTTTACTTGTGACAAGCAAATAATTCGTAAGCACAACTAATCATTGTGGAAACAAATGTCCACATTAATAGAGTTGCATATACGTATAACTTAAGCACTATTATGTACTCAACGATGTTGTACCGCAAATAGTTAAAAGGTCAATTATATTATTTACACAGTTTCACGCTAACTTTCCACAGATGAAAAAGTCAATTTTAATTTTTTTTAACTTTCAAATTTACACTTTATTTTTTTAACGCTAAAAGAAATAATTTTATTTCAATTTCTATTAATAAATTTTCTCAAATATATTATTTTCTACTACTGATTTTAATTTAAAAATCTTTTTATCCCTTATTTTAAAAAAATTTCAACAACAAAAATATATTTCTAAAACGGATGCACATGCGTGCACACGGAAAAAAAAGTTCACGGATCTCTCGTGAACTAGTATATCACTTTTGGATGGGACACAAAATTCTTGAAAATCAACAAACACAGTTCGTCAAAATTCCATCAACTCCTTCACTAGAAACATAGTACGGTTTCCGAACTTTTCGTCAAAGTTAACGAAAAATTCGCGAACTTTTAAAAAATGCTAAAAACAAGAAAAAATAATTTCCAGATACTACTTTTTTATAGCAATTCACTTAATTTGATAACTTGACGCCTATACGCACCTAAACTACACAGAATACACCATTTTATCGCCATTAAAATTTGTTATTCGCTTCAGGGGATTCGAACCTAGTACCCTATACCCTATGACATAATATTTCTACCAACTAACCACCACTGCTAAATCTACATACACATTAATTCTGCAAACGACACTATTAGCTTTGTCTGCTGTCAAACTCAGGACCGTGCAAAGTAGAAAATGACCCTTGTCGTAACCTTAAATTTATTTTATGAATTATTTGTTTCACAAAAAAAACTAGCACACAAAAATATTCACTAAATAATAGAAAACACTGATTCTAAATAATAACTTTTATCAAAGAATTTGCCCGAATGTAAACACAGATGACACCGACTGAATGATGAATGCTTGATCAGCCATATTTGATGCGCATACTACTGAAACTGTCGAGTTCACGGTTTTTTCGTCAACTTGTACCTCTACTTTCGACGAACTACTCATCCTTAACAGTTCATCAAAAATTAATTAACTTTGTTTCAGCTATTCGTTGACGTTTGCCATTTCTAATCAAAAGTGAATGGAAATTTTGAAATTTTGTGTCCCATCCAAAAGTGATAAACTAGTTCACGAGAGATCCGTGGATTTTTTTTCCGTGCAATAAAGAGAAATAATTGAAAATTTGAAATAGTAAATTGTCAATCTACAAATAAAAAAAAATATGTGCCACCTTCTAAGCTAACATTGACATGAGTTTATTTTTTTATTCTTAATCAAAGCAATGTACACTCAGAAAAAAATTTGTTCGAAACAACTAAATTTTGGTTAAATCAACCAAATAAATGCATTGCTATACACTGAACCAAACGTTTGTTTGATTCAACCAAATAATTTCTTCCAATAAGTTTATTTGTATTAACCAAATGGTTATTCCATTTAACCAAAATGTTTTTTTATATAACTAAAAAATTTGTTTATCTTAAGAGAAAATATTTGTTTGATTCAAATAAATAGTTTTAGTTAACATATTAGGTTCATTTAAATAAATATTTTTGACTATTTAATTTTGTTATTTATTTTCCTGTAATAATGTTTGAATTTCCTAACTTAATATTTTCTAGTACATATTATTCGTTAATTTATAATTTATTAAATAATTATTGATATTTTAAAATTCAAACATTATTACAGAAAAATAAATAATAATTAAATAAAATATTATATAATTATTTCTTTATATAAACAAAATTACTCAATTATAAAAAGACATTAAAAATATTACATTAAACATAGGTATTATATATAATTTTTATACACTCACATACATTCAACATTTATAATTTTATTTATTCAATTTACCGATTTAACTAATGAATTTGACGCGTACGCGGACTGTAGACATGTGAGACCGCTATTTTTAAATTAACACATGTGCTTTTTGAGACAAGCAAATATTTTTGTTTGTCTCAAATAAAATGATTTGGTTGAATCAAACAAATTTGTGCGTTGTGTCAAACAAATTGTATTTAACTAAACAATATTCTCTATTCAAAACACTAATTTTTTAAATGATACAAACACCTTCAAATAAAAAATTCCTTTCGGATAACCAAACAAATTTTACGTATTTGTTAAAATGAACCAAATTTTTATTTAAATCAACGTCATTGTTTTACCCCAACAAATAAAATAGGTTAATTAAATAGTTTGGTTAAGTGAACTAAAGTTTTTCTCTGAATGTAATCAATATACGTATCTTTTAGTGTGTTGTTTCCTGATCGTTTCTACTAAAACATTCTGTACTCAGTAACGCTTAATACAATACATATATGTATGCATTACACAACATGATTAACCATATATTACATTATAAATTATTATTTCTTAAAATTTAAAAAGTTACTACTAACGTATCAATAAAACTTATGAATTTTGGAGACGTACAACACCAAAAGGAAAAAACGAAAACTCGTTTTAGGTGCGGAACGTGACATATAAAATGAATAGAACACATTCCTTCATGAGACCAGAAATTCTGTGCATTACTACCTGTCGTGGAAGCTTCATTGTCACGAGTTATGCTTTCGGGCATCAACCCTTCAACATTAACGACGACCACGAGAAAGGATGAGCTTTGAATCGGTGGGAAGTTTGAGCTTTAGTAGTGGGGTGGTGAAATTTGGAGGGAGAGTTGAGTGTACCAAATGAATCGGTCGGAATGGATTCCAATGCATTTGGCTCATTGACTACTATCGGTCGTGTTGACCAGTCTGACGGCAGCCAATAGAGGTGTATATCGGTATTGTGACTCATCGCCTCCGAATTCTGAATTCCCGCCACTCTATGAATTCCGAACGACATGCGCATCTCCGGCCACGGGAGATAGAGAGAGAGATCCATGCGGAGTTTACTTTTCGAACCGATACTATGAAGGTATCCACGAATGATACTTCGAGAGGCGTGTATGCAGATAGCACGGTTATTAAATTAACAGTCGTATATATATATATATATATATATATATATATATATACGGGTCAGGATATCCCTTATCCCTTTAGTGATTATATGTCCTTCTGTCATTCTCTCCTATCTAAAGGATGAACTATATTGTCAGCAAGAAACATAATTAAGCTCATTCTATTATTGCTATAACAATTCAGAAGCCCAAAATATAAATACATTCTTTTTAAAAAATATAATAACAGGTGATTTAATATGTATTTCTTGTAGAATTGTTAATTTTAGTATGGAAAATTCCATGAAAGAATTAATGAACTTATATTTAACAAAATAATATGAGTTACAAAACGTTCACTCCAAGTACAATGTACATGTTTAAAAGACAATTTTGAAGTTACAGATTGTTTTGGAAAGTATCTTTCATGTTCATATAGAAAGTTACTATTACTATTACTATTATTTTAAAGTTAATGTTTTAGTTGTGAAGTGAATTCATTAAAGTTGATGCATTAAAATGTATATTTTTAATAATAGTGTAATTTTTTTCATAAAATTATTATATTATTTAGTACATTAGTAGACGTTGTGAAGCGACTGTCAGAGCTACATACTTTCTGTATGAACGAGAAAGTTATACACTTTCCAAAACAATCCGCTAACTTACGAGACTTCTAAAACCGACACGGAAGATAGGTAACTTCCAAATTGTCTTTTAAATATAAGTACATTGTCCTTGGAATGAACGTTTTGTAATTCATATTATTTTGTTAAATATAAGTTCATTCGGTATACTAAACAGTATACTTAACCCGTTGGCTTCCGCTGACGCATGCTCAAAACTAATATAATATTTGATAATATTATATACAATTTACCTAAGAAATCACGCCCTTGAAATGCAATATGATTGTATATGTGTTAAATTCTTACAATTGATATATAATGAAAAGCAGTCTATCACTACTCATTTTCGACGCATATAGCGGAGACCGGGGCGTAATAAATCACTTCAATTTATTCAAAAGCGGTAAATCAGAGTAATTTCGGTTTTTTATCAAAATAATGAACTTAGTATACTGTAAGTGTGTACCAATTTTCATTGTTATTAATTTATTATTGTTAAAAATATGGTAGAAAAAGTGATTTTGACGATTGAAAGTAAATTTTTGAAGTCTTTGTTTTTTTGTTATATCTTTTTCAAAATTGCTTGTAAAAAATTTTTGTATATCAGGTTTTTAGCTTTAAACATTTGTTCCTAAAGAACAATTCACAATTCTTGTTTAATACTTACGGTATTGATAAAAAATAACAAAATGTTCAACAAACACCTACGGGGCGTAATGGATCACTTTGTTTATTTTATTAAGAAAAACCTATTATATTTAAAATATTAATAAAATGATAACCCTTTTTAAAAAAAATTACTGGAGAATAGATTTTTTAAATAGATTTTTTTAATTGAAAGCTAAAATGTTAGGCTAAGTTTTCCATGCGATGGAATTTTTATTAAAGCAAGGATGACGAAGTTAAGCAACAAGAAGTGAAAAGTGATCCATTACGCCCCGGTCACCCTTACTTTGCCTGTATACATTTCATGTAGACAATTATTGCACCCTATACTATTCAAATTTCATAGCCTGATAAATGTTTGCAGCCAATAATATTTGAATTGAAGGCTTGGCTGAAATAAGGGGACGTACGCTCTCTCCACGTATATTCAAGTCAAGTCAAGCTTCCAAAATTTCGGAAAAAATAAAATTCAAATTTTTAAGTTTTAAAAAGTACTACCTTATAGGAAATAAGAAGCTGCATCTTTATTTCCTTAAAATTTTTTTCCTAAAACAAAATTTTATAATAAACTTGAAAACTGAAAAATTCTGCTAATAAAAAATCATTCAATTTTAAAACATAAATCATCATATCTTGGGCAAATGTTGATGAATTTAATTTTAAAAAATGGTGTACACTCGTTTGGGTCCATAGAAGACGAGGACATAATAAAAATTTCAAAAAATGAAAATTTGTTTGAACCTTTTTAATTGTAAATAGAGCTTTGTCACCAAATACGTTTTCCTAACGTTGACAACAAAAAGTCTGCGAGGAATTTTAAGTTTGAACAAACTTCCAGTGAGACATTTGTTGATTATCATATAACAAAGTTTTCTGTAAATTTTTAAAGAGATTCCTTATTTATTTACAGAAATATAATAGTATTAACAAATACGGTGGCGCCGTCAGCTACAGCCTTTATGCGTAGATACTCAGCATAACAGCTGATAATAAAGGATCTTTCTTTACAGAACATATAAGCTTATATTTATAATAATATTTATTTATATAATATTCATTTATATAAATAAATAATAAATAAATTTATTTTATATAAATTATATATTTTTTTATAAGAAAATGTTTTAAATATAGGAACATTGAAATGATAATTCGGCATTTGTTGATTCATTCAAAATTTTATTTTCACAAATAATTTTTGTTATTGTGCCTTTATATGTAAATTAAGTGTATAAATGTCTGTGTATGAAACGTTTACAAATTTTCGCATTGTTTTATTTGTGTTTGAGTTGTAAGCAGTTGAAATATTTATGTTTCATAGAATATTTCTCAATATCTTTCGATTTTTATTACTTTTTTACGAGAATATTGTTAATGTCTTTTTCGACGGTTGACACATTATTTAATCAATAACAAAAATTATTTGTGAAAATAAAATTTTGAATGAATCAACAAATGCTGAATTGTCATTTCAATGCTTCTATATTTAAAACATTTTCTTATAAAAAAATATATAATTTATATAAAATAAATTTATTTATTATTTATTTATATAAATGAATATTATATAAATAAATATTATTATAAATATAAGTTTATATGCTCTGTAAAGAAAGATCCTTTATTATCAGCTGTTATGCTGAGTATCTACGCATAGTAGCTGTAGCTGACGGCGCCACCGTATTTGTACATACTCTTATATTTCTGTAAATAAATAAGGAATCTCTTTAAAAATTTAATAAAAACTTTGTTATATGATAATCAACAAATGTCTCACTGGAAGTTTGTTCATACTTAAAATTCCTCGCAGACTTTTTGTTGTCAATGTTAAGAAAACGTATTTGGTGACAAAGCTCTATTTACAATTAAAAATGTTCAAACAAATTTTCATTTTTTGAAATTTTTATTATGTCCTCATCTTCTATGGACCCAAACGAGTGTACACCATTTTTTAAAATTAAATTCATCAACATTTGCCCAAGATATGATGATTTATGTTTTAAAATTAAATAATTTTTTATTAGCAGAATTTTTTAGTTTTTCAAGTTTATTATAAAATTTTGTTTTGGGAAAAAATTTTTAAGGAAATAAAGATGCAGCTTCTTATTTCCTATAAGGTAGTACTTTTTAAAACTTAGAAATTTGAATTTTATTTTTTCCGAAATTTTGGAAGCTTGACTTGGCTTGAATATACGTGGAGAGAGCGTACGTCCCCTTATTTCAGCCAAGCCTTCAATTGAAATACTGAGGATTTATAAATTTAAATATTATCAATGTAAGACGATTACAAAAAATACTTGTGGAGGAGATTATTCTAAAACATTTTAAGGAGGTTTTGTGGCTCCAGTGGTGCTCAGTTACGTGCGACACATTTTGTACGAATCGACCACTCCCGCCACCTAAGTATTAGTTGAGAACGGTTATGTGCTTTCTCTCTCTTTCTCAAGCGCGTGACAGCAGTTGTCTGTCTTACCGCTTGACGCGTAATAGAAAATCAACCTGACTTTTCTACTTAAAAGTGCTCTATTAAAAAATTAATCCTATGCAAATGTTAAAACTTTAAACCTGAATATTTACGATTTTAGCATGGTAAGGGGTCTTGAGGTTTTTGCCACTTATAAAGTATACAAAATTAATTATTCTCCCAAAATTTGGTAAAATTTCGCAGAAAATTGATTTGCCGGAGAACCTTCTTAAGTAGATTTTTACTAAAAATTGAAAATTAATATATTTAAACATGAAACTTAATCGAAAATCACTATTTGCAATTTCCTGATAACTACTCTCAGAGTTATTCCTCATAAATTCTTGAGAATTTTTTATTCGCGAATTTTGTCAAAAGCAAAATAGTAGTTCACTCTTAATTAAATCCATAATTATTTTAGGAATGATCTTGGATGATATTTGCCAATTTAGAGACACAGGACACATTTTAGAACAGCTGTTAAAATACATTGTTTTACATTACTAAGTACATTACTGAATCCGCTGTACAGCTCTGAATATTCATGACGGTACATTACCTAGCATACTAGATTCACTCAGACCATACACATTCAGTTTATATACTTGTATTCACAACAAACACACATGTAAAGGACATTCATAGTTACACATTCATGTATCATCTACAGTGCGCCTCTCATATACGACGGGTTCCACGTCAAGTGACCCAGGTCCAAATTTGAAATGTTTGGGATTAGGTAAAAAGCTTCCATAAACAGTAGTCCTATTAGGTACAATTAAGAATATCAAATATTATTAATTTATTTGAAAAAATATAAAAACTGGAGGGGGTCAAAGTTTAAATTTTTGGTCTTATATGGAATATTTGAAAAATTTGTAGTTTCCTTAAAACAAAACGAAAAGACGTTTCCTATTTTGGGTTTTTTTTGCTGTTTTTCAACACTTTCTAATAGTGTAAACAAATTTAGAGAAAAAAAATTTGTTGACGTTGAAAAATTATATTAAAAAATAAAAATTTCAATTTTTTATCAAAAGGACATTTTTTATTTTTTTAACAAAATTTTTATCATAAAGTTGAGGTTTTTTCCTAAAAAAATGTATTGGTCAAAAAGTGGGACAAGAACTTTTAATTAGTCAAAATAAACATTTACTGCTGCAATCCACCGCCCCTGCGCGTTGTTTGGCTGTATATTGATTATAACAATTACAATAAATTATTTTATATTATTGATTTTCTGGTGGTCATATTGCATTGGACGAATTTGAATTGATTTAGATCATATGTAGCAACGGAATAAGAAAATAGACGTCCTTTTTTAAAAAAGTGTATTAATTTGTTAACTTTAATTAAAAAAAATTATAAACAATTAAAATCCCCAAAATCGGTCTCATGGGATGTCTTAAGAATTTATCCCCCTTTAATTTAAATCAAAGAACATTCAAATCGATTAAAAATTGTAAGCTGTAGCCATTTTTTAATAGCAAATTTAAAAAAAAATTCCACTGTGGGTCGGTGCACTGCAGAAGTAAATGATTAAATTGACCTATTACAATTTCTTGTCTTACTTTTTTTTAGGAAAAAACCTCAACTTTACGATAAAAATTTTGTTAAAAAAATAAAAAATGTCCTTTTGATAAAAAATTGAAATTTTATTTTTTAATATAATTTTTCAACGTCAACAAATTCTTTTTCTCTACATTTGTTTACACTATTAGAAAGTGTTAAAAAACAGCAGAAAAACCAAAAAAAAGGAAACGTCTTTTCGTTTTGTTTTAAAGAAACTACAAATTTTTCAAAAATTCCATGTAAATTTTTTACCTGGGTCACTTGACGTGGAACCCGTCATACATCATCTGGCGAATTAAGGTAAATTTACATGAAAATTTCAATCTATATTTTCATCGTGAAATTTCTAAATTTTTTTGAAAACTATTTTTACATTTATCTTTTAATTAACCATTTTGTTTATATTTAACTTTACTGATATCCTTCTATTACATTAGGTTGTAGAACGACCAACCGACTCAGACTAAGTATATATATATATATAGTTTTGCTACGATTGGAGAAAAATTTTTCTCCACCTTGATCACTTGACATGAAATGCCCCATATATATATATATATATATATATGGTGGAAGTAGCATGAAAAATCCAACTAAAAAAAAATTTTTGGATCAATTATTTCCAAATTTTTGTTATATGTCCTATAGGTTAGTACTTTGTCAGATAAATATTTTTAAATTTTATAAAAATTTGTCCGAGGGGGAGGGGTTTAAAGTTTTTATTTTTTGCGTGACACGCTGAACTTTGATAATTTATTATACTTAAATGGAAAAGTTAAAAAAATAGGATATGGTTTTTCTATGTTTTATAACTTTTCTCATCTATGGGTACTTTTTTTTTATTTTTAAATAGTAGTACAGGGACAAACTCGAGGATGGCCTAAATAAAACAAACTTCCAACAAAAAGAAAAAATAAAATTACTGATTTAAACAAATTAGTTGTTTAAAATATTTAAAAATCTCAGAAAATTTTTCTCATAACAAAGTTAAAATAAATAAGAATAAAAATTAAATCAAAAAATAAAAAATTTAAAAAACTATAATGCAGGCATTATATTATTTTAATGGCAGTCTCAACCCTATAAAA
Organism: Leptopilina myrica (nomen nudum); assembly: GCA_032872475.1. Classification (NCBI taxonomy): domain Eukaryota; kingdom Metazoa; phylum Arthropoda; class Insecta; order Hymenoptera; family Figitidae; genus Leptopilina; species Leptopilina myrica (nomen nudum). The sequence continues at coordinate 33,751,350 of CM065463.1, read as the reverse complement.
TGCAGAGAATTGTTAAATGTAACTTTTTCTAAATTACATTTCATAAAAAAATTAGGAAATAATTGAACCAAAAATTTTTTTTGGGTGGACTTTTGATATATTGTAGAATATTTCTATAACATATACCCATATATATAATACATATACATCCAACACATACACAGGAATACTCACACATATACACACAACACATACATATGTATACTCAGTCATATACCGAAATTACATGCACATGTGCACTTACACGTATACACTAAACACATACACATATATACTCCCATATGCACTAAACACATACACATGTATACTCACACTTATAAACAGAACACATTTACATGTATACTCACATATATACACAAAACACACACACACACACACACATATATATATATATACAGTGCCGCTCAGCAGGATTTGCCCACCCTGTCACAGTTAAAGGTGTTACAAAAAGTTTTATATTTTGATATCTAGTAAAGATATCGAGGTTTTCAAGGTCTCATTTTAAAGCTTACATCTTCTACTTTAACAATCTTAAAATAATTAATTAAAAAAAATTTTTTTTTGTAATGTTTAATTACTGTTTAAAAAAAACGAAAATTTCAATTTTTTTTGTCGATTTCAAACAATTGTAGTTTTTTAACAAGTAATCGCAAATTAATTTTCTAAAACGCATTTTAAAGCTTGTTTTATCACCTTTAAAATGCTTTTTTTTAAATTGTCGTACGATTTTTTTTCAAAAAGTTATTATCATTTCTTTAAAAAAACAGCCCTTTTTTTAAATAATTAATATTTTGAAAATGGTTAATTTTTTTAGAAAAAGTTTAAGACAAAAAATGTTCATTTCTGTATGTACATTGAAGAAAAAAATATAAAAAAAATTTTTGAACAAATTTTTTTTACCACATTTTTACCTTATACATATTTTTAACTTAAATAAAATTCATATGTACAAGCTTGAAAGACAGATAAATTAACAGTGTTTAAACGGTAGTCAACACTTTTGCTTTCGAAGTATTTAAATAAAATTTAATATCAACACTTAAAATTTTGCTAATAAACATTTTTACGGTTGAAATATTAAATATTTTTTTCGTCAAAATGACGTCCTTGACATTTAATTAACGCCTCACATATATAAGGTAAAAATGTGGTAAAAAAAAATTTGTTCAAAAATTTTTTTTATATTTTTTTCTTCAATGTACATACAGAAATGAACATTTTTTGTCTTAAACTTTTTCTAAAAAAATTAACCGTTTTCAAAATATTAATTATTTAAAAAAAGGGCTGTTTTTTAAAGAAATCATAATAACTTTTTGAAAAAAAATCGTACGACAATTTAAAAAAAAGCATTTTAAAGGTGATAAAACAAGCTTTAAAATGCGTTTTAGAAAATTAATTTGCGATTACTTGTTAAAAAACTACAATTGTTTGAAATCGACAAAAAAATTAAAATTTTCGTTTTTTTTAAACAGTAATTAAACATTAAAAAAATTTTTTTTTTAATTAATTATTTTAAGATTGTTAAAGTAGAAGATGTAAGCTTTAAAATGAGACCTTGAAAACCTCGATATCTTTACTAGATATCAAAATATAAAACTTTTTGTAACACCTTTAACTGTGACAGGGTGGGCAAATCCTGCTGAGCGGCACTGTATATATATGTCGTAGGCAAATAGAAGAATCCGTCATTTAGCTAAATGCCTAGGCGTTTAGCGAAACGGCGCCGAATAGACGAATGGACTTGAAAAATGATTAAATTCGTCTATTTGCCTAAAAAGCTTAGGCGTTTAGCGAAATGACTAGGCAATTGTCTAATTGCCTACAGCTGTTTAGGCAATTAGAAGAAAATCATTTTTACCAATAAATCGTAATGGAGAAAATGAAAAAATAAATTTAATACTTGAAATAAAAGTTAAAGGTGTCAATGATTTTCGTCATAATCCATTAACAAAAGATCAAAACAAAATTAATTAACAAAAGATCAAAACAAAATTAATTGAGTAACTTAAATATTCGTTAGAAAATTTAATTTAATTTAGTATCTTCACACTGCTCGTACTATCGAAATATAAATTAACGGTAACGTGCAAACGCGAATTTAATTTAAATTTATATTTTTTTCTAAAATACAATGAGTGTTAGTCGAAGTGAGTTTGAAGAAAAACGAAAACGATCCGTTAATTTATGTTTTGCCAATGGAGGACTATTTTGACAAATTAGAGGAGGCTCACACTCAAAATGGACACGGTGGAAGGGACAGGATGATTTATTTTTTAAAAAATAAATATAAAATATCGAGGCAAGCATGTGAGTTATTTGTAAAATGTTGTGAAACTTGCTGTAGGTTGGTTTCCTCGGCCTGAAATTCAAGTCTCTGGCAGTAATGTTGTTTCACTTTCCGTTTTATTTTGTACAAAATGAAAATAGGGAATGTAAAAATAATAATCTACAGTACCGGACAAAATTGTCAGTATACCCATTTTTAAAGAAATGAAAATAATTTTTTAACATAAAATTTATGAAATCTACAATTTTATTCAGTACATGTTATGTTAGATAATAAAATTTTAAAAATAAGACCCTTTGCAAGTCATTTGGACAATCTTATTTTGAAATTTATAAGAATTCGAATTTCTAATGTTTTACAAAAATTTAAATAATTTCTAAAGTAATAACTGTTTTTTTAATGATCTTAAGCTTATTTTGATGGTCATTTTCTACATAATAAGAATTAGTTATAGACATTAAACTGTAATAACTTTTGCTTCCTCGTGAGGCAGCTTTCCCAATGGGAAATGGCCATTAGGCTACCATTGGTGCATTAATGGTCCAATATTGGGAGCCATTGGTTTTCTCTAGACTTATTATTGGCACCCAATAGTGGACCACTAATGGTAAAATCGTGGGATGTCCACGCCGATGCCAATAATTGGCAACCACTATTGGCACATTATTGGCTGCCATTAAAAAACCAATAATAAAAAAAAAATTTTTACTAAATTTTATTAAATAATAAATTTATTTATTTAATAATTATTTCATTAATTATTATTATTTATTATTAAAAATATTAATTTTTTTAATGAATTATTTTATAGAAATGGTTATTATTTTCTATCACATCGAAATGTGAATAACCCTTACGTTCAGAGTCTAAAAATTATTTACCTCACATCCTTCAGTGCAAAAAATAGGAGAGGACGGGCAGAATAAAATTCCACAAATATTTGTGAGAATTCTGCCTCCTTATATACTATTCGAGTTTCATGTTAGTTGCAAGAGAGTTTTAAGCAACACGTCCTATGGGGCGTTGAGCGAACTACATACTGTTTAGACATAAGTGTATAAATCCATTTAAAAAAGAGAAACACCTTAGAAGAACAAGTTTGTCTTCTGTTTCTTAGAGTTTGAGAGATAAGTATAACCAAACCTTAAAACTATAAACAAAACAAACAAAAAGAAAAAGTCTAAGATCATAAAACACTTACCTTCTAAATTAATAAAAATAAATCATTCAAATTAGATCTTAAAATTAGAAACAAAACAATTGATAAGAAAAAGTCGTTAAAATAATAGAATAATTACCTTCTTTAATAAAAGAGAAAAATAAATTAAATCACAACTTTTAACTATCAACAGAACAAACGATCAGAAAAAGTCACTAAAATAAGAAAACACTTACTATCCAAATCAAAAGAAAAAAGTAAATCAAACGTAAATAGTTTAAAGAAGTAAAACCAAACCTTAAAACTATAAACAAAACAAAGGAAAAGAAAAAGACTAAAATCATAGAACACTTACCTTCTAAATTAATAAAAATAAATTATTCAAATGATACCTTAAAATTAGAAACAAAACAAATGATAAGAAAAAGTCGCTAAAACAATAGTACACTTACCTTCTAAAATAAAAAAGAAAAATAAATCAAATCACAATTTTAAACTATCAACAGAACAAACGATCAGAAAAAGTCACTAAACTAAGAAAACACTTACTATCCAAATCAAAAGAAAAAAGTAAATCAAACTAAACCTTGAATCTTTCAATATAAAAAACAATGAATATATTTTAAATAGGCAAAAACATAAAAGTCTTAGCAATAAATGAATTTGTATAATAGTTTTTAAATGCAATACTCGATTTGCTTATAATCCTGTATAAGCATTAAAAATATGCACACGTAACGACACACCGCGAATGCCTGCGCAGCACATTGCGTCTTGGCGGCGCGACAACGTGATGCGCAATATTCAAAAATTCATTTCTCAAAAACAAAAAGACGGTTTTCTGGAAAGTAAGTATTTCATCAGAAAAAATCTCAGCTTTTATTTAAAAAAAAGTATCCAAAGATGAGAAAAGTGAAAAACCATTTTTATTTTTTTTTAAATTCGTGTCAAAATTTTTTTTTTGAAAATAAACTACGCCATTCGAAAGCTTATGAAAAAACCTAGAAAAACCATGTCCTACTTTTTTTTAATTTCTCCGTTTAAGTATAATAAATTATCAAAGTTAAGCGTGTCACGCAAAAGTTTAAAACTTTAACCCCCTCCCCCTCAGACAAATTTTTATAAAATTTAAAAATATTTATCTGACAAATTACTAACCTATAGGGCATACCATTTAAAAAATTTTTAAATAATTGAACCAAAAAATTTTTTTGGGTGGATTTTTGATGTGATTTCCACCATAGTACTTAATTTAATTATACAATATACTTAAAAAGGAGCCAAGAATATATTCTAAAATTTAGTTTAACGTTTTTTCGGTGTATTGAAAATATTAAAACAGATAAAATAAAGATTATTGAAAAAAATTGATACAGAAGGAGAGGTTAGAAGTGAGAAAATGGGGATAGACTAAGATAGAGAAACTTGATCTCTTTCTATCTCAGAGATAAAAAAATTTCAAAGAGATAGGATTTCCATTCCTTAACTTCCAGCAGGGTATATTATATAATTATTATATAACATTAAGGAGGTTCTCCGGCTCCAGTGGTGCTCAGTTGCGCGCGACATATTTTGAACGAATCGACCACTCCCGCCACCTAAGTATTAGTTGAGAACGATTTTGTGCTTTCTCTCTCTTTCTCAAGAGCGTGACAGCAGTTGTCTCTCTTACCGCTTGACACGTAATGGAAAATCAACCTGACTTTTCTACTTAAAAGTGCTCTATTAAAGAATTAAGCATGGAATGCCCTCTTGAAACTGTTTCATATTATTCAATTCATTTGACTCTACAATATACTAGTTTTAAAAAAAAAATTGTAAAAAAAGTTTGTCAGCAATTAAATAAAATGTCACATTTTCAAATGCTTCATGTGGAATCCTATGCAAATGTTGAAACTTTAATCCTGAATATTTAAGTTTTTAGCATGGTAAGGGGTGTTGAGGTTTTTGCCACTTATAAAGAATACACAAATAAATATTCTCCCAAAATTTGTTAAAATTTTGAAGAAACTTGATTTGCCAGAGAACCTCCTTAAATCATTTCCTTTTTAATAGAAGCCATGTTGGAAAATGTGCGGAACTCGCTTCGAAATCACACTCAGCAACTTAAAAAACCTGTAGATACTAAATTTCATAAAAATCTCACAGTATTTTACAAATAATTCCTTAATATTGAATCAGATCAAGAAGACTAGAGACAGGAGGACTAACTCGGCTGTTTTCTCACTCACAACAGTTAGTCAGTATTAGTGGGATTATAAAGGCGTGGTTAGATTGCGCAAAATATCTTGTTTCGGTTCTGCACATCTCGCACACTCTTACGTTATATATTTAAATACGTGACACACGTATGTGAGTGGAAGTGCAGAATCGAAACACGATATTTGGCGCAATCTAACCACGCCTTCATAATCCCCCTATATTTGTCCTACCCCAACTACTGCAGTTAGCCCTCCTGTCTCTAGTCTTCTTGAATCAGATATATCTAATTTTAAAAATCTGGCGTCAGATTCGCAATCAGCGACCCCAAAAACCCCTAGATACCCTAGATCAATATTTGAAAAAAGCACCTACCTTTCAAATTCTGACATGACTTTTGGGGTATGAAAAAAATCCTGACGTGATGGAGCAAAACGGACTTCAAATTCATGTAAAGCGTACGAAGTAGTATAAGGAGACTTCACGGCCGTATATAACTGAGAAAAACATGGCCCCACAATAGGGTGAACGATATACCGAGTTTTCCGGTAAATCGCTGTTGAGCGCGCTCTAACCGTCAAAAAATCGGATTAAAAAGTGGTTGTTTTGTATCGTCTTATTACTTAGCTTAACATTAATACTGCTAAAAGGTTTTGTATACTTCAAAACGTTAATAATTTTATTAACAGCTGTTAAAGAAGAAAATTTAACTTTCTAGTATCGTAAATTCTGAAAAAGATAAGTACAAAATAATTCTGCAATATTTATAATTACATTGAATCAACAGTTATTAACAACTTTTCTATTACTTTAATATCTTTCACTCGTATGAACGGTACACAATTCTGTGTAGAATAATCCATATTTTTTCCTTTCCTTCTCACTGCTAAATAAAATAATTTACACTGATGGTAAAGTTTATTGTTTTTATTTTCTTACAGAAACAAAACCTAAAACAATCAATATAATTCCGCTTAAAACACGTCATTTAATAAACAAAATTATACTAAACATTATTATGAAAAAATTAATTTTTTATACTTACTGCCTGTTTAATTTATTTTGCATATTATATTTCCAGTATTAATTAATATTAATATATTTATCACTTGCACTTACAATTACACACATCTCACATGAAAACAATAAGCAGACGACTGCTTTTAAAGCAGACGACACAACATAGTTATGTATTTTCACGGCGAGGTCGTACTCAACAGCGGGGTATATCATTCGCCATATTGTTTAATCATATTTTCCTAAGTTATATACTAAGTAACATTTAAGTACAGTATTAGAACAAAATATTAATTTGTTAATTAATTTTATGAGTTTAAAATTGAAAAAACGCTTAAATTTCATTTAAAACTATCAGAAAATTATATATTTTTAACGTTTTTATTTTTGGGGCGTATAAAATATTAGCTCAGCTACAAGAAAAATAGCTAAAAGACGTATGTTTTCAAACTTTTTTTTAAATTTATACATCTTTGAAAGGGACAGCTATACAATTTTACTTTAAATAGTCCATTTATATGGACTATCAATTTTATGAAGTTAAGAATATGCTTAAAATTTCAGAAGCTGAATTCTTAAAAATCAAAAACTTAAATTACTCATTTTAAATTCGTAATCAGCGACCCCAAAACTCCCGAGTAACGAGTTTTAATCAAATCCAATTATTTTAATTTGTCATTCGTCATAATGGAGCCGCCATTTTGAATTTTGAAAACCAACTTCAGATTGTCCAGCGGCGACCGCAAAAACTTCCGAGTTAAAAGTTTTAACTGATTTAATTAATGAGAAGGTCTTACATATTTTTGGTTCACTTTATAATATTTCAGTTCCAGAAGGGATTAATGCATACGAATTTGTGGTGCTTAAACATTCTTTAACACGTATGTAAAGTGACATCTATGTGCATACAAATTAATAAAAAAAATTTTTCTTAAAAGTCAAAAGTTTTATGGATTTGCCCATATAAGTTTAAATGCAAAAAATTTAAATTTTTTGAAAATAATTGTGTTAAAAACCTATTGAAGAAGTGGTAAGTTAGGAAGCTTATTAAACGATTTGAAATGGAATGCCCCATATATATATATATTAAGGGAACTTTTGACCTATACGTCTAAACGTAACGATACATTCTTTCTAATCTGTTCTTCTTTGAAAATTTAAGTCTATATATATATATATAAATATATGGGTAGTTCTATAAACGAAGGAATTTTTGATGTTCAAGGTTGTTTCTTACATTAAATTTAAAAAAAATAAAATTATTTTTAATGGAAATTGTAAAACTTAATGGTTTCGATTATGTCACAAAACGTAACCCGACTTCGAAAAGTTTTTTTTGACAAAAATGAGCATTCAAGTGCTAAATTCTCAGTTTCCTGGCATGTCCCAATGCGAAAATGAAAGTTAAAAAAATTGATAAACATTATTTTTAAGCATTTAAATACAAATGAACACTTGGATAATAATTTCAAATAGTTGTACTTTACAAACATTTAAATCATTGTTACATTAGTTTAAATTTTATTTAAAAAAATTTATCTTGAATGTTGGTCCTCGAATTCATTCTCAGTTTCCTGGCACAACAAAAAACGTTAAAATTAGTAAGAATTTTTATTCCGATTAATTTACCATTTTTCACACTGATTAGTAAAGGTTAACTAAAGATGATAGCACATAAATTATACCTAATTTGCAGTTCAATTAACTAAAATTGTGTCTTTTGTGGTCGAAATTGACATATGGTCAGACAAATTCTCAGTATCCTGGCACGCATTTAAAAAAAAAATTTTATAATTTTGTTTCTCTAGGTGTCGTAGAACCTTATTCCCTTTTGACCAGTAAGCTGAAATTCTTTATTAAACGTTATTTTTCAATTTTTTAGACAAAAAATGACAAAAATTCTCAGTATCCTGGTTCTCAGTATCCTGGCAGATTCTGCCAGAATACAAACGTGCTTATGTTTAAAATAGCGTAAAACCAACAATTTTCAATCCTTTCAAAAAGTTTTTTTAAAAAAATAATTCTAATTAAATTTGTAAAAGGTTGTAAAAACTAATATTTAATTTTTACTTTGCATAAATATTTATATTGTTATTAACAAATGAAAAAAGTACTTTTCTCATGTAAAACGTTTATTTTAATGAATGTAAAATTTTTTTGTTGTTAATACTTAAATTCACTTTTATAGATAATTTAAATTTTGGAATTGTGCTATTAAGCAAACGCAATTGGTTATAAAAAATGTCATAAACAATTTATTAATTTAGACTTTATCATTCATGAATCTCTATAACTTTTGTTACTCGGTGGTTTTCGAGGTCGCTGATTACGAATCTGGTGTCAGATTTCGAAAATTCAAAATGGCGGATCCAATATGGCTGACGAATTTTCAAAAATTGCATGCAATTTACACAAAACTTGTTACCAGGGGGTTTTTGAGATCACTGATTACGAATCTGATTTCAGATTTCCAAAATTCAAAATGGCGGATCCAATATGGTAACCGAATTTTTATTAATTTGTCGGATTTATCTAAAATATATATTCAGACACTTTTAGGGTCACTAAATCCAAATTTTTGGAAACTTTTATTTCAACTGCCACTTAGATATTAGGGTGTGCCTTAGTGTTAATCAAGTGCCTTAAATATGTTCTAAATGTTATTCATAGTAAACAATATTTGTAAGTCTGATTGTTATTTTTAAAAAATAATCCTTTGATAAGTTATATAAATCCTAGATGGATTAAAGCGATGCATCTTATTCTAATTCATTTTTGTATTAAAATAACACCTTGCCATTTATTGCGATAATAAATGTTAGGTTTTTATGAAATTTAATTTTAATACTTAAAATATAACGTTGGATTTATAACACAGGCCGACAAATTTTAATCAACTGGCAGATATTTTTAAAAATTTTAAATTTTTATCATAAAAGGCGTAAATTATCTTTAAAAATTTGGTCCGCCACTTGTAATTTTTATATTTCATAGCAGATTTGTAACTAGCGATTATAAAAACGCCAGAGACACTAATTTTTACTTGAATTACCTTACATGGTCAAAAGTAATATTAATTTTAATACGTTTATGGAACAGCGTATGTTTTTTTGGTCATTATAGGTTAAAGTGTACATAAATTACATTTTTTGTTATTGGATATTCAAGAGCAGTGTTTAAGCTTTTAATTGGTGTTATGCGGACAAATTTACTGTTTCTGTGTATTGTTGTACAATCATTCCAAAAATGCCAAAAATGCATATTTTGTATAATGAAACGTAAATTGATTAAAAACTGGAGCCAATCCAATATTTTCAAGGTCAAATTCGTATTCTATGGACAAAATCCTATAAAAATCAGCTTCTATTGGTTAGGCCACAAAATTTTGTTGGCCTGTGTAATCAGCAACACCAAACACTATAAAACATTTCGTTTTAAACAAAGCAACAAGTTCCGTGTAAGTTTCATACAATTTTTGAAAATTCGGCGGTCATATTGAATCCGCCTTTTTAAATTTTTGAAATCTAACACTTAATTCGTAATCAGCGACTAAGAAAACCTCCGAGTAACAGGTTTCGTGTAAATTGCATGCAATTTTTCAAAATTAGTCAGCCATATTGAATCCGCCATTTTGAATTTTGGAAATCTGACACTAGATTCGTAATCAGCTATCTCAAAAGCCCCCGAGTAACAAAAGTTATCAAAATCTATACATTATTTTGTGAGCAATTGTTAATTTTCTTTTCATAACCTGGGTCACACGGTTAAATTATTTATAAATAGCTGTAAAATATGCAATTTGTCATTTTTTGACTGAACACTTTTAGGTATCTTTGATAATACTATTAACTTGAATTTAAATTACTTTTTAAGACCTGAACGTAAAAAAATTGTTGTGTTAAAATTTTCTTCATTTTCTTCCTTCGTTTGTAGAACTACCCATATATATATATGTATATAGGTATGTATATACCTATATTATAAAAAGATATCTACGACTAATTTGACCTATTTCTTGACATATAGGTAAAAAATGTGAAATAACGTCATTACATTAAGCATAAATTTGTGTTTACATTACGTCAAAATCTACGTCTAATTTGACCTATTTTTTACCTACAGGTCAGAAAGAGTTGCAATAACGGCCCTACATTACGTTAAAATCGATGTTTAATTTGACCTACACTGTATTTAATAATATAGCTTTCATCTACACGTCTAAAATTTACATATATTCCCTCTGTCCTCAAAATAAGGTTAATTTTAAGGGAACTTTTGACCTATACGCCTAAACGTAATGATAAATTCTTTCTAACCTGTTCTTCTCTGTAAATTTAAGTCTATTTGAATGACAATTTTGTCCCATATGTCAAAAATTGACAAACAATTTCTTCTGCTTCTAAAATGTAGGTCTTTTTTAAGGGTAATGTTTATCTACACGTCGAAATTTGACGAATAAACTCCCTTTAACCCGATCTTCCCTCAAAATTTAGGACAATCGTAGCCGCTGTTTTAAGACTCTTTATGGGTGCCCTTTCCCAAAGGGGCAGTCAAAACTTTTGTGAAAATTGATCTATTTTTGACTTTTTAAATGAAAACAATGTAGTTTCTTATATTTATGTAAATAAAACATTATAAATACCAATGGAAAAAGAAACCAACTCCAAGCAATAGTTTTTAGGGGTATTACAGAAGCCACGAGGACCACGCCTACAGCAGCGTTGGGATTCATGCTAGCCGAAGTACCTCTATATATTACTGCGGTTAAAAAGGCGGCCCTTACTATGGGTAGGCTAAACGCGCAGGGAAAGTGGAGGTCAGGTGGTAAACACCCTAAGCTCCTACCTTCAATCCTAGCAATTCCAGAATTAAGTATGGTTCGAGATAGGATGATCAAGAAGGTGAAATTTAAACCCCGCTTTAAGATACTAATACCTTCCAGATTAGACTGGAAGAAAGTTTCCACTTGGGGACGAAGTCTGGTACACAGACGGCTCCAAGATGATATTGACTTGTGCCCAAATGTCCATTCAAATAGGGACAAGGGGCAAAAGGATTAGTATTTGTGCGGATAGTCAGGCAGCCCTAGGGGCTTTAAAGAATCCCACAATAGAATTGAAGCTTGTCTGGGAATACCGTAGCGCACTAAACGAATTAGGTTCAGGAAATAAACTTTCGTTGATCTTGGTACCGGGACACTCGGGAATCAAGGGCAATGAACGGGTGGACGTTTTGGCAAACATAGGTTCTGAAACGGCATTTATAGGTCCTGAACCAGCTGTAACATTAATGCCATGTTTGGTTAAGGGAGCCATTGAAAGATGGGGTCAAAGGGAACATGAAAAGTATTGGGCGGGCATCGGGGTGGAAAGGCAAGCGAAGGCTCCGTTGGGTTTAGTGCCCAACAAGAGGCGAGCGAGCGAGCGATCTACTAAAACTCGATAAGATCAGAGTTAAAACCATTGGTCGCCTCTTTACAGGACATGGGCTTTTGAATTATCATCAGCATAAAATAGGAAATAAAGTTTCACCTATGTGTAGACTGTGTGAGACGAGTGACGAGACGTTGTCTCACATATTATCTGAACGCCCGGCGTTAGCTAGGATCAGACTTTCTAGCTGGGGTCAAGCAATTATAGACCCTTTGCAGGGAATAAGTGTGAATACCTTCGACCAGAATTAGAATATTTAGCACATGTTATCACGGACAAAGGAATAAAACCAAATCCTTTAAAAGTACAAGCTGTTCAAAATTTCTATGAACCAAAAAACGTGACAGAAATACAGTCATTTTTTACGATTAGTTGGATATTACAGAAAGTTTATTAAAAATTTTGCACATATAGCTAAACCATTATCAAGATTAACAGCACCAGGAATTATTTTCGATTGCACAAAAGACTGTAGTACAAGCTTCAAACTATTAAAAGATTTATAGTGTAAATCACCAGTATTAAAATATCCAGATTTTATTAAAAGATTTGTTTTGACAACGCCAGTAATGTAGGAATCGGATCTGTTCTTTTTCAAAATGGACATCCCTGTTTCTATATTTCAAGCAAGAAGACTAGAGACAGGAGGGCTAACTGAAGTAGTGGGGGTAGGACAAATATAGGGGGATTACGAAGGCGTGGTTAGATTGCGCCAAACATCGTGTTTTGATTCTGCACTTCCTCTCACACACGCGTGTCACGTATTTAAATATATAACGTAAGAGTGTGCGAGAGGTGAAGAACCTAAACAAGATATTTGGCAAAAAAGACTAGGGCAATATTTATTTGGGACGGACGTTTACTATGCAGACAGATCATAAAGCACTAATTTTGTTACATAATGTAAAAGATCCTAGTTCAAAATTATTAAGGTGGAGATTACGCTTAGAAGAGTTTGTATATGATATAGAATATGTTAAAGAAAAAGAAAATATAGCCGCTGACTGTCTTTTAAGGCTATTTCCAATACAAGAAGAGGATAGTGAAAAAGCCACACCAGCATAAAATTCAGAAGACAATGAACTTAGTTCAACAAAAGAAGAAGAATACATGTCACCCGATATACAGAGGTTTGATGACATTCCACAGCCAAGAAATAATAAAAATTATATTGAAACCAAACAATACGATGAAACAGATCTTCTAACACAAAATTTTGTAGACTGGAAAAATAATAAATAAACTGTAAATATTACAATAAAACCTAACACTCAAGGAAAATTATGAAAAACAAGATTTACAAAAGAGTTACCCCAATTCAAAAAAGAAAACTGGTTAAAATATTTTAAAACTCGAGTTAAAGATGTTATAGATAAGAAACTGGTTTCACCAATTCTGAAGTACGCAAATTTAATCTATCAATGGAAAGAGAAGCACGAAAAATGGTTAACTAAAGCTACATGCAAATAATACAAAACAGTATTTACGAGGACAAATAATACTATTACATCATACACACTAGGTTAACATAAGATTTTAAATGTAATACACTGTTAGAAAGAAACCAAAATTGTATCTCTCAATTGTACTCCTAAAACTAGATAGAATGAACACAAAATGTAAGATTTGATTTACTACTTGACATAAATAAAAGTGACAGTCATACATTTAAATTAATTGTTTAAAACAATATGTAAATCCTTGAGTAGAAAAATTAGGACTAATATGTGTAACAATAAAATGAGTAATGTTGACGTCGTTATATCCTACGAAAGTATATCCTAAATTTTAGGGACTAAACCCTATCTAGCGAGAGGGATGTTATAGTCAGCAAAAATATATATATCCCTACCTGTATTAATTCATATTCGACATGAGCTGTAAAACGTATTTGCAACTCAGTCTTATTTCTGCCTTTGAAGTGTATTATTAATTAAATTAGTAAATTGTCACTCTCTGAAGTGATAAAAAGTGAATTATGTCTATTTAATAAATTAGCACTGATTTATGGGCCATTCTCACAATCGGGACAAATGACCCGTACATTAGATTTTTTTTAATAAATAATAATAATTTTTCAAAACTTTTACCTCCTAATAATAGCATTCACCATGATTTAATCGGATCCTATGAAAAGTAAATAAAAAATTTGAAATATTTAGAGATACACATGTTTATATAGTATAAAAACTCCCCCCGTTACTGTTCATAAAGAAAGTTTCATTTATAAAAGAGGTATTATATTAATTTTGCAATATTAAAAAATTTTTTACCGGGTAAAATCTACTTATTATTCTATTTGTAATTGATTCATCAAGAGTAAAGTAAAATATTTGTGAGGTATTTTTTCTTAGAATTAAATTCGTTTTGTGCAGAAATAAAACTCCCCTCCGTTACCACTCACAAATATAATTATAAAATATAGAAAAAAACGACAACATAAAAATAAATAAGCTGTCTTATAAAAGAAAACTCCCCTCCGTTACCGATGGTATATTTCCATTATACAGTACCTAAATTGCAGACTTTATTAATCATGGGATTCGTTTGTAACTCGTTACTCAGGGGTTTTCGGTGTCGCTAATTACGAATCCGATATCAGTTTTCCAAAATCCAAAATGGCGGGTCCAATATGGCGGACACTTTTTTAAAAAATTCATCGGATTTGCTTGAAACTCGTTACTCGGGGGTTTTCGGGGTCGCTGATTACGAATCCGATATTAGTTTTTAAAAATCCAAAATGGCGGATTCATCAAGAATAAAGTAAAATATTTGAGAGGTATTTTTTCCTAGAATTGAATTAGTTTTGTCCACCGCACGAAATTCCCCACCATTACGGGATACAAACATAATAAAATTTATTTTTGAAATTAGCAACCCTAAAAATACACGAGTATCTACTTTAAAATTATCCCAATTATTTCTTAAAAGTGTCCACCATATTGGATCCGACATTATGGATTTTGGAAAACTGATATCGGATTCGTAATTAGCGACCCCGAAAAACTCAGAAAAACAAGTTTTAACCGAATTCGATGAATGTTTCAAAAAAGTGTCCGCCATATTGAATCCGCCATTTTGGATTTTTAAAAACTGATATCGGATTCGTAATTAGCGACACCGAAAACCCTCGAGTAACGAGTTTCAAGCAAATCCGATGAATTTTTCAAAAAAGTGTCCGCCATATTGAATCCGCCATTTTGGATTTTTAAAAACTGATATCGGATTCGTAATTAGCGACACCGAAAACCCCCGAGTAACGAATTTTATGTAATTTCCATCAATTTTTAAAATATTTTAGTTGCGATAAATTTTCAACAAAAATTCTGAATAAAAAACAATAATTTTTAATAATAATGTTAATAAAGATTGTAACCACGTATTTTATAGGTTTATTAAGATCCCTCTTTTGCCACAGGATTAATAATAAAAGTGATTTTTCAACTTTTTTTTATAAAATTTCAATTTTGAATTTGTCCCTTTCTAGAGATTGACCCTTATATATTAATTACCGGCGTGGAGCGAACCGAGCAGACGATGGAAAACAAGCATGTTGTTTTATCTAGCATTTAGTATACCACGAGTAAGAAAGAAAGGTAATTAATTTACAGGCTTCCTGTTGTGTCATGAAATTTAACATTATTAAAATATTGACAGGGTGGCCACTTAACCGGAAAACCGACAAATTTGATACTAAAGCGAGAATTTATTTTTTCTTTTATTTTTAAACTGACCCAGACAAATTTTTTTTCAATTATTACTCGAGAAGTATATTGTACATAAGTGGGTATAATAGAGAATACATAAATTTATAGACTTTTGTTAGGGTTATCGCATTTTCTGAGTATTCAAAACATGGAATATTTTTTCAAAATTTGTTAAATTCTTGTGGTATGAGATTACAAATACAAACAAGAAGTAGAATTGTTTATTATTATAAAAAAGTAATATTAATAGAATTTAACAAAAAAACATACATAATAAAAAATATCGATATATCGTTAGTGAAACATTGATATTATAAATGCCTGGAAACAAAAATATCGATTCTTCTGTGGGAAGTTTTTAAATATGACTAAGATAATGTTTTTAAGTAGTTCAATGAAACGACGTAGCACCCGGTATGCCCCAACACATAGGGTACCCATTCTATCCTACACTGCATATTAGAACAAAATGTAATGTTTTCAGGTTACTGTAAACAATTTAAAAATTTATCCTACTGGAAATTACTCTAGAATAAGTACTGAAAAAGATCGTAAAATTGCCAAATTACATAGATTAGCACAAAAAGGTGTGCAAGCACTTGAATTTCGAAAAACATTTGTATTTATTTTGCATAAAACTTTAAAGTTGTATAATTTTCAGAAAATTTTTTTCACATGTCTTCATAATTAATAACATTTTCTTATCAATATGATTATTTTGGCTTTTTACAATTAAAACAACATTTTAATCAATTCAAAAATGATACATATTAGCTCAGTAGTTCTAAAATTAACCTAAATTATTTAGTTGCAACGTCAGTAAATTATAAGAATTTTTGTCGATGAGTCTATATCAATTATGTTGACTGAAATGTTACTCTTGCGTTGGCAAAGGACATAATCTTCGAATACTTTGCTGGTATTCAGCAGTTTCTGTTTTAGCCTTTGCAACGCGAATTATTCCGTAATGACCTGGAAAGGTTTTAGTGATTCTCCTTATATTCCATTACATAGGCGGAGCATTGTCTTCTTTGACAATGACGAGTGTCCCAGGTTGAATCAGCTGACTACTTTTTCATTGCCATTTGCTGCGTACCAGTGGGCACAGGGGCATCTTAAAGACGTCCCTTTTTGTCCGCGGACATTTGGGGACAAAGATGGTAATGTCTCTGAGACATCAAAAAGACGTCTAAAAGACATCCTATGTCTGGTCCAAAAGACGTCTTTTGGACGTCCTATTTACATTCCTTCAAGTCTTAAATAGACATTTATGATTTATGAAAAACTTATAAAACTTTTATATTCATCAGTTTTTAAGTCCAAGTTGAACTTAAAAAATAATATCTTTATCTACAAAAATTTTTAAATCTTCAAAAGTCGAATGTAAAAGACGTCTTTTGGACACCTTATAGATGTCTAATGGCCAAGACATAGAACATTTACAGGACGTCTTTAAGACTTCTTAAAGACGTCTTTTGTAAAAGTCAAAAAGACATCCTTAGGACGTCTTTTGAACAAGTGTGCCCACTGGGAAGTGAACGGCCTTTGTACTCATACATACAAATATAGCTACGTATACTTTTACTTTGTTCCTATCCTTTAAACGGTTTTCCTTAATGAATAGTGGACCACAATAGTCTACACCAACATTAATCTAGTAAATAAGTTATTCGCCATGGTTTTTGCATTTAGGGAATAAATTTTTCTTAACATTGATATTCTCAAGAAGATTATTGGTCTAGGATTTTGGAAAAAATGTCAAAAGTTGTAAAATTTAAACATTCAAAATTAATCTTCTCTTACAATTTTCAATATTTTTTAACGCAATTTTTTTCTAAGCTTATTTTATAGTTTTAAACAACCTCTCGCATGGATTTGCAAAAATATGCAATTAGTGAAAAAATAAAAATTCTAACTTCTTCAAAAAATTAAAATTTTAAATTTTTGACCATTCTATATATTTTAGGGTTAAAAATGGTGCAAGAAAAAAAATATACCCTACTTTAATAACTCAAATTTAAAGGGGTCAAAGTTGGGGGTGGTGCCTCCCCTTAACTGTGCGTGGTTTTGCTCGAAAACAAGTAACACTCACGAATATTAAGTCGAGTTACATGATGATTTGACGGTAGCAAAATTGGAAATTTTTTATTTTTTGGCAATTCCGAATTAACGAGCCGACCTCCCACTCTTTAAATTCCTTTGTTGTCAATAATTGGATTTAAAGGAATTAATTTACTTTTAGGATTGAGTTCAAGACTTGGTTTTAGAGATTGAATTTCGCTCTTAAATTCAGTCATTTGAACCAAACATATCGATTTTAACGATAAATTTAATTTAAAAAAAAGTTAAACTTGTTGTATTGAATTTCAGATACCCGATTTAAAACAAAAGTTTTGAGTGAATGCGGCTCAATTTGTAACCAGTGTAAAACAATGGTTGAATCAGACCGTAAATAAACCTTATTAATTTTTTTGAACTCGTTTAAAAAGGCATTTTTTGTAATACTGTACAATCTGCTTAATAAAAGCGCGAAACACAATTATAATCGTGCCAATGTTATGGTTTGGACAGGAGCAACTTTTGCTTTAGAACACAATAATTGTGCATGATGATTACCAGAAGAATCTATCGACTGGAGATGGATGCAAGCTCCATATGCTTTTCCTCTTGCATCACATAATTCGTTTTTGATTTTCGGATAAATTGACCTTGCAACTTATCGCATCGTCTTTATAGTCTAATTGAATTCGAAAAGTTTTAATTGACAAATCTTGATCGAATGTTTTTTAAGTTAATAGAACATTATCAGTCTCTTTTGGTATAAGTGATGGATCATTTGATGCTCATTTTCGAAGATTAAAGCCTCCCTTTTTTCAACAACTGAATTAACTCATTTCGAAGATATTCTGCTTTTTCTCGAGTATCTGCACCTGTCATTAAGTCATCAACGAAAAAATTCTCTTTTAAGATCTCACTAGCTAAAGGGTGGTTACCTTTTTCATCTTCTGCCAACTGATGCAATACTCGAATTGCCAAATACGGAGCACAAGAAGTGCCGTAAGTAACAGTCCGTAACACAAATTCTTCGAGTAGAACGGATTTTTTTTTGTCATATGATTCATTTAATATCAAGAGGACCTGAGTTGTAAAAGTCAGGATCTTCCAAAACTATATATTTTGGTATTTCTACACGGAGAAAAATCTGCTGCTAATATTACTTGAAAGAGCATATTACTTAATTTGCTTAACGTTTCTCTTATGTTTTTAGCATAGATTCATATACTTATTGTAAAAATACTTTCAATACAATAAGCATAATGAAATATATAATATTTAAATTAGCCCTGTGAAGTCAAGTGGCGATTTGGTTGAGCGCATAAAGGAAGTTTTTGTGCTATGTCGGTGTAATATTTAATACTTGTTGCTGTTATGAAAAGATAATATTTATTTAATAGTAAGTATATCAGTCGAAATTTATTGCATTTTTATTCGTGTTTGAATGTTTATACAACATGAGAAAATTGTTAGGTTATGTTCTTGAAACCATCCAGAGAAATACATGTATGTTTAAGTTATATGTGCGTTTATGGAGATAAGATTGTATTATATAAAGTCCGCCTGAAAATCTGTTGGAGTTCGAGCGATTCGAGGCATTTTTAAAAAATTAATAACTTCTTCAGTGATAAAATTCGCTTGCGAACCTGCATCTAAAAACACGCAACAAGTTTTCGACATTCCCTGATCATTTACAAAATCTACAACAGCTGTTGCCAAAACAGCTTCAGATGAAATCTTGGCAAAATTTAACAAAACAGATTTTATAGAGAATCAGAATTATTCTTATTACCCAACTTATCTTGAGCAGTAAATGAATTCGATTTCATTGATTGAGTTTAAAAATGTAAATAAATATTGCGATTTTTATTACATTTTTACAAGGTTCGCAAGTGTAATTTAAGACACGATAATTTTTTTGAGTCAATTAAGACATAAATAATTATTTTTTGCCGCTTCGAAACGCGCTAGAAAAGTAAGAATTTTAAATTTTTCACACGCGAATATTGAGTGATCTTTATCACAATATGTGCAAGGATGTTTTGTCATTGTCGACGAACACGAGTGTTGAAGGCGCATTTTTTATGTACCCTTTTTATCACTATTTGTTTGATTTTAATCAATTTTTAATAATTCTGAGCGTCTTCGAATTGAGCTCTACGCTGTAGAAAAAAGGCTAATTCGGAATAAGTAGGTTGTAAAGAATTATCACTAAATTCTTCCCATTTTTTTCGAAGATTCTGATTTAACTTTTGCAAAATAATTCTTATCGACAACGAATCCCACATTTCCGCAGGTTCATTCAATGCCTTAAGACTTCGAATGTGTTTCTGAATTTGGTCTTAGAGAGAAAGAGAGAGCGAACCGAGTATTCTTTTGAAACAGTAGGGAGATTTAAAAGAGCTTTTATGTGCCCTTGTCTAATTATTTTGCGACTATCGTGTACCTATCTTTCAATAATTTCTACGTAACCTTATAATTATCAGCAGATAATTCAAGAGAGAAGATAACCTCTACTGCTTCATTACGCAAACAACCCTTAAATGGTACAATTTTTCAATATCCATGATATCAGTATTACTATCAATTAACGATTTATAAAGATCATGAAAACCAAACCACGTCTCAACAATTCTCCCAGTATGTAATGTGTAAGAAGTGCTAGAGTTGAAAAATTATCCGAACAAAGAGAGCGGGAAAATAGGTTGGACGTGTCTGATTAAATTCTTCAATATAAGTTTTAAAATTTGTTAATAACCGTTTTATATTTTTTGGTTGAGCTTTAAGAACCTTAATTTCTGCTTCCGGCATCGTAATGATTATTTACATTAATTTTTTTAATACTCATTATTTGTACCAAATATTGAAAAATAATTAATTTAACTAAATAATTAATTAATAAACGAAACGAATAATGGGATTAGTACATTCAACAATAAAAAGAAAATCATTACAATTAAAATTGTGACATAGGATGTTTTAAAATTATAAGGATAAATTGGTGATTTATAATGACTTGCCATTTATCGAAAAATTGACTTTCACTGTTGATTCCAAATCCTTACGAATCCCAGAAGATATTTCTCAGAACGGTCTCTGAACAAAGTTGATCGATATACGTTTCGGTTACTGCAATTTTCCATCAGTTGATTCTGCTTCAATCGGCTAGGTTGAAGTATGGAACCACGAAGTTATAGTTCAAATTGAATCAACTAGATAGTGCTTGTTTCTTTCTATATGTTGATACATATACAGTCAATTTTGAATCACTGTTTAATGTTTTTGAATCACTCACACCACCACGAAGCAACAATTTAATCAGTATGATTATGATGTAACAGGATTTAATACATAAGGTGGAAGAGTGATTAGTATTTAAGACAAAGGTCTTAAAGGCTACGAAGTATGAGTCAAATCAATTATTTAAAAAATTTACAAATATTTTTTAATCAATCAGTTATTTTAAGGGATACCAACTGTGAGCTAAATTAAATTTTTCAAAAACCTTTGATTGTTTTTTAAAACAATCAGCCGTTTTAAGGGCTACCAACTGTCAGTTTAATAAATTTTTCAAAATCGCTATAGTAAGAAACCTAATGTCTGTTATTATCCGCGTAAAGTCTGTTGTTATTTGCATTTTCAAAATCTAAGTGAAAATTTTACAATTAGGGACACACAAAAAATGCACAGCTACCAAGGTTATAATAAATCAAATAAATTTTAAAAAATTTGTCGCCTAAAATGGATTATACATCGTTTTCCAAAAACTGAATTCATATTCGTAATCAGCATATCCAAAAATACCCCAGTACCAAATTTTAATTTAATTAAATTAGTTTTAAAATATATATCCGCCATATTAGATCCTCCATTTCGAATGTTTGAAAACGGACTTTAAATTTAAAATCATCGATCCTAAAAACACCAGAGTAATGAGTTTCATGGCAATCCAATTTATTTTAACTTTTTCATCCGCCATACTAAATCCGCCATTTTGATTTTTTAAAAACGGATTTCAAATTTGAAATCAACTACCCCAAAAACCTCCGAGTAACAAGTTTCAAGCAAAATGAAGAAAAGACTTTCTGTACTGTAGAAAATTTGCCAAATTGTTTATAACAATCTTTTATAATAATTAAAAAGATGTAAAAACTATTTATTTTCAACTTGGAAGAGTCTCTTTGATGATTCAAATCATTTTACATCACTTATAAATTACTTACATGAAATGAATTTTTTTTATATTATTATTAACATTTTTGACAAAAAAAAAATAATAAAAGTTTAAAAAAATAATATGACCGCAGTCTTATTAAAAATTGCATAACCTTTCATTAAAAAAAAGAAATTTGGTATACCAGAAATTTAAATCGGTCAAGATTTGTGGGCTCCAGAGTTTTTTGAAAGAAAAATGAGCGATTTGTCCCATTGTTCGCCAGTTATTAGACCCATAAAAATATCTAACACTTTGAATGTTTATAGATGAAGAATTTTTTTAAAGTACAAGCATATTAATTTCACTAGAAATTAATTGTAAATTGTAAATTACTTATGAAATGATCAATGAATTTTATTTTATTTACAAATAAATATTTCTCAACAACAACTTAAAATTTCCTCTTTAAAGGTAGACTAAGTAGCTTACAAAATATTGAGTGGTTTTAAAGATATTAGAGATTTAAAAAAGGTTTGTACGACCGACTAGCAAACCATCATTCAATCAAAACAGTCGCATCTCGCCTCGTATCCAGGAAGGGAAAGGACGCCTAATCAAAAACGGGCTTTACTATTATTATTTTTTATCATTATTACTAAATATTAATTAATTATAAACGAGATTTTTTAAATATAACTAAAATTTAAACAAATTTTATAGTTATATATAATAATGCTGCTATCACTCGGTCGATAAAATTAATAAGACGATGACAAAATCGATCACTCCGTGTCAGGAGTGATCGATTTTGTCATCGTCTTATTAAATATTATAGTTGTTTTTATAGAAAATTATTATTTTAAATTTAATTTAGTATAATTAACATTTAATAATTATTCAAGAATTGGGTAAAATTTATTTAACATGTAATCAAAAGAAATGTTGAAATTAATATTAGAAATTAATAAATCACTCTATAGGGGAGTGCTGTTAGGGTTGGACAGGTGTTAGGGTTGAGCCATCGCGTTTATTTTGTGTTATCACACTAGCGCCATCTATTTTTGTACTTAAATTCTTGCTACTAATGCCAGTCAACTTTTCACATGAGTTTCAGTCAAGTATACGAACGTAGACTTTTGTTTTTTGCGAGTCATTGTTATACGCTCAACAGAAACTTTTTTGTGGTGTCAAAAAAAGAGAAGTAAATGTAGAAGAAATATGCCAAAGACAATGTAAATTTATTAAAATTGTTTATTAAGATGTTATACAAAAATGTGAAAAGAAATTTGAGGTTTTGTGTGACGCGTTTGTGTTCTGTGTGGTATGTCACAAAACGACGCGTGAGTTAGCGTTGAGCCAGGCGGTGTCGTCAGGGTTGAGCCGCCCAAAATATTGCAATTACGAAGCGTACTTGCAACAGAAATTCATTTTTTGACTTAAGGAGGTGTCAAAAACTTTATTTCTAACGAAAAAAGAGGGAAAAAATTTTTTCGATAATCTTTTTTTATTGTTTTAATTTAAAAATTTTTGATTTCATTCTTAAGAAATAAAATATCTAATCTTATGCAAAAATGCACAATATGGGATTTGATTTTAATTTCATGGTTCTTTTCCTCATTTTCAAGTGTCATTCTATTATTTGAAGGACATTTTTAACCATTTACCTAAATATTTCATTGATTTTCTACAGTGGCTCAACCCTTACAACATTATTTTTTTTAAATTGCTTATAACTTTAAAACTTTTGGCCGAATTTTTTTGCAATGTACAGCAAAAACATTGCATTTGAGTTGATCTTTCCAACAATATGCGCCAAAACGTAAAATTCGCACTGCAGAGGAAGTTATGAAGAAAATTCAAAACTATGTCCAACCCTGACAACAATCCCCTATTAATAATAGATTAATTAACTAGAATGTAGTAAATTAAAAATTATATACATAAATAAAAATGGTAACTCTTAAAAAATTGTTATTAAATATGTAAATGTGTAATATGTGAGAATTTTTTAATACTTTTTATTTATTTTTTAATTAATAAATGTTCTCAAATTTTACATTAAATTTCAACTTATTGATACGCAGCACAATAAAATACACTTAATTTACATTAAATTGTATATTCTTCAAAATATCCACCTTTTCCTTTAATTTTTGAGGATTAAAAATTTATTGTAAATTTAGTTTTTTATTGTTTTGCGTTTTAATAAATTTAAATTTCATACAAAATTTAAAAATATTTATTAATTAAAAATAAATAAAAAATATAAAAAAGTTCTCACATATTATGTAAATATTTAAAAATTAATTTTTAACCCCTTGACTGTCGCGGACGCATATATGCGCGGATTTAAAACTGGCCAAAAGTGCTCTTGACGCATATATACGCAACTTAAAAAAGGTGGTTTAAAACTTCTTAAAAATCGCTGAAACTAGTTACTCGGGGGTTTTTGGGGTCGCTGAACACGAATCCGGCGTTAGTTTTTCAAAATTCAAAATGGCGGATCCAATATGGCCGACATCATTCTCAAACAAGTTGTTCATTTCATGACCATTTCACTTCCTCAAAATATTATAAACTAATTGCTTAATTTAATTTTAATATGTTAAGGTAATATTTCAAATATCTCAAAATTTGAATTTTTTGTGAAAAAGAAAAATATTAATTAATTTTATAAATTTTGATGAAATGTGCACTTTGTATATATCAATCGATTCGTTTTTTTGTCAGAAATGTAATTTTGAGAATAATTTATGAAAATATTAAGAAATAAAAAAGTTATTTAAAAAAATACAAAAAAATTTTTTTTTCAAAATTTTGAAAAAATTGTATAAAAAAAAATTTTGTGGATAAATTTGAAAATCCTTGTGTCAGATTTTAGGTATTAATGACTGCAATAAACCTGCAAAATTTTAGGGCAATCCATTAAAATTTGTTTAAGATAATTTGTACACAATTTTTTGTGACATACACACACACACACATACATACACACACATACACACATACATCTGGACATTTGCTCAGAATTTAATATTCATATATCCTAGATGAAAATGAGTCCATATAATCATGTTTTGAAAAATTGAAAATCGTCACGAATGCAAAGCTTCCTTATGAGGAAGCAAAATTGATCCGATTTGCCTGAAAATCTCTACTCGGTGGGTTTTCGGGTTTGCTGATTACGAATTCGAGGTCGGTTTTTCAAAATTCAAAATGGCGGATCCAATATGGCGGACAATTTTTCAAAACTGATCGGATTCGCTTGAAAATGGTTACGCGGGGGTTTCGGGGGTCGTTGAACACGAATCCGGCGTTAATTTTTTTTTAAATTCAAAATGGCGGATCTAATATGGCAAAAATTATTTTGAAAAATTGATCTAATTTGCCTGAAAATCTTTACTCGGGGTGTTTTCGGGGTTACTGATTACGAATCCGAGGTCCGTTTTTTCAAAATTCAAAATGGCGACTTCAATGTGATAGAATCATGGAGCAAAATTGTATGGATTTGCTTGGAACTCACTGCTCATGAGTTTTTAGCCTTTCTGATTAAACATCTCAATTTACATTATCAAAATTGAAAATTAAGCTGATACCCAATAAATTGAGTATCAATTTTAATTAAAATTTAAATTATATTATTTCTAGCCAATCCGCCTATTTTTAGTAATTTTGAACCGCCATTTTGAATTTTGAAAAACGGATCGTGGATTTGTAATCAGCGACCCCGAAAATCCCCGAGTAACCATTTTCAAGCGAATCCGAATAGTTTTGAAAAATTGTCCGCCATATTTAATCCGCCATTTTGAATTTTGAAAAACTAACGCCAGATTCGTGTTCAGTGACCCCGAAAACCCCAGAGTAACCATTTTTAAGCGAATCTGATCAGTTTAAAAAAATTGTCCGCCATTTTGAATTTTAAAAACCCGACCTTGGATTCGTAATCAGCGATCCCTAAAACCTTATGATACCAAGTTTCTTAAAAATAAAAATAAAAAAATTTACAACACAGTTTTGGCCAAAACAGTGGAAATCTCGTCGACAGCCAAGGGGTTAAAAAGATGCGTTTCAATTTATATATACCTATAACTTTTATATATTTATATATATTATTAATACTTTATATTATTATATTATAATATTGTATATAAATATATTTTTTTTAAATTCAACTTTTATTGTCTAAAAATTAAAAAAAAAAGTGGAACGCCATTTGTTGAAAAGTGTTGAAAATAGCCAATTTGAACGTTCGGAAAAACGTTGAAAATCAAAAAAACTAAAATTTTTATTGTGATAATCTTGTTCCCTCATGTATAAACTATAGAAATATTGCTTTCGAACGGGAATAATTGGAGCATTGTAATTTTAATTATAGAAGGGTATTATCACCCTAAATAAATGTCTGGGGTTGTGTGCAATTCTGTTAATTTTTGTGGTGTCTATATTAAAAGTTTTTTTTCAACCTACTTTTGAAAATTTTTTCGAAAAAGAAAATATCAACTTTTAAGTATATTTTTTGCATTTATCCTCACCGCGATTTTTTTACTTCATTATTTGGGTCCCCTGAAGAGATACCTAAAGGTATCTTTAGTGAGATTTTTTATATTTGTTGTGAAAGACAAAAACGCACCCTGCGGCGAAAAGTTAAATGTATTTAATTTTTTTTATTTTTCGTTTTTTTGGGTTGATTTGTTTAAAAATTATTTATTTAACATTGGACAAGTACTCTGTACTTCTAGAAAGTTGTAAAAAAATTAAGAGAAAAAAAATGGGGTTTTTGAGAAAATTTGATTTTAATTTTTTTCGAAAAATAACCGCCATTTTGTTAAATTTAAACATTTTTTAATGAAACTTGTGGGACTTTAAAGAACATTTAATCCGGAATGAGGGACAAAAAACCCACTACATTATAGACAGTTACAAGAAAGATACATCAATTTAAATATTTTTTACCGTCATTTTCTTGAAATTAGACTTCGTAGATTTAAAAATTCAAATGCGCCTAACTTCGTTAAATAATTTTTTTTGGCCAAACGGCAAAATACGTGTCATCTAAAATTGTGTGAAAAATAATATATTTCAATAGGAAACTGTTACTTGACTTATATATTTTAGCCTGTCTGAATTGAAATGGAATCAACCAGTAGCTTAACCTCAAAAGTATCATAACACAGGCACAAAAAAAAGTTGTCTGTTTTTTGAACCAGACATACATATCTTATAGTATTTTTGCCCCCTGAAAACGAATCTGAAGTCAGAATTGCTCCATCACCCTCTTTTTTTAAATCGAGAAAACTACCCTTAACTTCCAATTTTAAAGTAAAAAAATTGAATAACAGATTTCTCTTTAAAACAAAACAATAAATTTATCTACTTCTGCTACAACAACTCAGAAACAATGTCAACATTGCTTAAACACCCTTTGTTTTTTAATAAATCGAAAAAACTACCCCTAAAATATAAAAAACCAAAATTATAGGTACTATTAAAAGTAAAAACCCACATTGGTTTTCAAAACGACGAAATAAATTTATGTACTTCTCTTTCAACATTTCAAAAGCACTATAAAAATTACTTTATCCACATTCTGAAGCCGAATTAGATAAAAAATTGAAATTAAACAATAGTAATTTATTTAAACAATTAGTAAAATTATTATTCTTAGTTTGTTGTTAGCAACTAGTTACATTCGGTTTGAAAAATTTCAAAATTCAGAAAAAGCCGCAAGTCTGTAGCATAATTTGATAAAAATTATTGAATGATAATGATATAAAGACTGCTTCAACTCTGACTTCCTCACGCTGGGCATTCAAGACTCAATCAACTTTTAACCCATCGTCAGCATTGGTTTTTCGCTTCTAAGTCTCTCAACTCATACATATCGGAACCTAATAAATTGTAATTCGACACACTAATCTATTTTTACGTGTTGAGTATAAAAAATATAGAAAATTTGATTAGAGGTCGTACCTATGAACTAGAAAGGAAAAAAATCGACTTTTTTCTAAAAAAAAAATGACTATGCCCCCCTTAATTCCAACATTTTTAAACAGTGAGCAAAAATTCGATACACATGGTTTTTTTTGCGGTAAGATTAATGGAAAATATAGAGTAAGTCAGGGGGAAATGGCCATACGGGAGAAATGGCCAATTCAAATATTTTACAGAATTTGCTGGCAGATTAGTCGGTAGTTTTCGGGGTCGCTGATTACGAATTTGGTGTTAAGGACATGTCCAAGTTGTGAATTGTAAACAAATTAAAATGTAAGCAAAACAAAATGTAAATAAACAAAGCACAAAAATCACATTATTCAAACAGCCTTTTCTCCCACAAAAATTAACATTGGAACGCTTTTCTTATAAAAATTATAATTTACAGTGTCAAAGTTTTCAAAAAATTCATTTTTAAGTGTGATCAATAAATAGCAATTAGTAAAACAACTAATTCAAATGACCTATAAAATAGCATTTTTGACGCGTCGCAAGAAATAAACTGTTTGAGTATATCAACCGCACTGACGATGAAGAAGTCTCATATCAGCGATTAGACCTTCAACATGTGGAAGGGGAAATTTTTCCCTTTCCTCCTTGAAATTACAAAAGAAAGGGTAAAAACTTCTTCATCGTCCGTGCGGTTGATATAGTCAAACACTTTAATTTGTTTTAGACTGAAACTCAGTTATTTTCACATGCTTTCAGCTATGCAAGGCGTAGTTACCAAATACATGACGTCAGTTTACCATTTTCATAAAGAAAATGTGATTTTACATTTATGTACAAAAGTCAGACGTCAGACAAATGCTTCACAATATCGAAAAGTCAAGCATTTTTGCACGACGTCTCATTTTCGTACATAAATCTAATTTACCTTTTCTTTATGAAAATGGTAAACTGACGTAATGTATTTGGTATCTACGCCTTGCATAGCTGATAAAAATTAGAAAACAACCAAGTTTTATTCCAAACAAAATGTGCTTTTCCACAGCAGAGTCTCAGGTGGCGAAAAATCAAAGTGTTTAACTCAAGAAGATTAAAGACAGAAGGAGTAAGTTAGCCTTATTCCTACAGAGAACGGTGAGTGAAAATATGAAGACAATGCAGGTGTCGTACTTGGCAAGTAGATGGCGCAGTAGACAAAAATTGGGTTTCTGCGCATATTCATTCCTTTATTGCTCTCAATTTCAACTTTATCCCCTTCATTTCAGTTACTTCTCCTGTGTCTAGTCTGCTTAACTATAATCCATACTTGCGCAGTAAACCATTTTTGGTTACTGCACCAACTACTTGCATATAACATTGCCCTCACATTCTACGTTACCCCCACCACTTGAGTAACTCCTCCTGACCCTAGTCTTCTTGGTTTGACTATATCAACCGCACGGACGATGAAGAAGTTTTACCCTTTCTCTTGTAATTTCAAGGAGGAAATGCGTCAGTGCAGTTGATATACTCAAACAGTTTATTTCTCGCGACACGTCAAAAATGCTATTTTACAGGTCATTTGAATTAGTTGTTTTACTAATTGCTATTTATTGATCACACTTAAAAATGAATTTTTTGAAAACTTTGACACTGTAAATTATAATTTTTATAAGAAAAGCGTTCCAATGTTAATTTTTGTGGGAAAAAAGGCTGTTTGAATAATGTGATTTTTGTGCTTTGTTTGTTTACATTTCACAACTTGGACAAGCCCTTAACTCCAAATTCGTAATCAACGACCCCGAAAACTCCCGACAAACAAATTTCAGCAAAATCAATTGAAGGCTTTGTCTGAATTCACAATTTCTTATAACTTTTAATGTTTGTTAAATTAATTTGTTTATAATGTTTGAAATTTTACTTGAACAATTATTTTGAACAAGGAATACCCTAACATTAATTTTTTTAGTCTTGAATAATAAATATTCGATTATAACAAAGATAGAACAATTTTTTTGCAAAATTGTTACTTTTATTCAACTTTTCAATAAAAAATTAATATAAACCAAAAAATTTGAAAATCGAGCTGGACAATGTTTTTCTAAATTATATAAGCTTTAAATGAAAAAAAAATTTTATCTGTTGAAAAATAAAGCCTATTGACCTTTTTGAAACTTAAATATCAGGGTTGCACCACTGAGGAGGGAGATGTTTTTCGTACTCTTCTGCTCGGGAGATTTTTTTTATCGCTTCAGACTATTTTTCCCGTAATCTTAGATAATTATACTAACCAAATATGAAAATAAAAATTTTGATTTTTTGAAAAAAAATCAGTGGAATCTCCCCTTAAGTTATTAAAGTCAAGAAAAAAATTAATTTGGTTTAGAATTGCATGTTTTATTGTAGAAATTACTATGTAACACTCTGATAAAGATTTCAAGTTAAAATATTACTTAATAAAACAATTTCGCACTATTGAAAAATAATTTTAAATGTTTGAAATTTTATAAACAGTTAAATATATAATTTTAAAAAGTTTTATGAAAACTACACGGAAATTATTGACAAGTGTTCAGAATATGGTAAAAAAAGAGAAAATTAATTTAATTGACTCAAAAATAAGTCAAAGCTAATAGCCTAAGAGAATTACTTATTGGCTACCTCTCAAATTTAAAATCTAAATTAATAAAATAAAATTTAGTGGTTGCTCAATTATTTAATTGTTAAAAAAAATATATAATTATATACAATTTAGAAATTAAATTTGATAAATTATTAATTAAATTTTGACACGGCAAAATAGTAAAAACTGTTTAAATTAAAGTTAGTTACTAATTTACAAAATTAATAAGAATAAATTGTTAAATTAAAGTTATTTACTAAGTTACTAAAATTAGTAAGAATAAATTGTTCGAATTAAAGTTATTTACTAATCTACTAAATTTAGTAAATATAAATCATTTAAATTGTCTATAAAGAAAATAAGTTTAAAACAATTCCGTTTGAATATTAAGTAAATTAATTTTAAGGTTAATAAATTATTTTAGTAATTATTGAAGATTTGTTTATTTAATTACTAGGAAATACTAGTAATTAATAAGGATTATTTAATTGTAATTGAAAAACCCTGAAAATTACGATTTTCATATAAGATTAACTAATTTGAATTGTTATTTAGAATTACATTTTTTTTACATTTCTTCTTTTTGCGAATTTTATGTAAAAAAATCCTTTATATTTTCTCTAAGAATTTGATATTAAAAATTTCGCTATTTTTAAAAAGAGATCTGTGCCTCCATCTTTTCGGAAAAGTAGGAACTGATACCCCACTTTAAAAAATTTTTAATCTGGTACGCCCACGAAAAATTCAGCAATTTTTTTAAAAAACGTAACGCAGGGTCCCAATCGCAAGGGCCTCACTAATGAGTTTTTCCACCTTTTTTCCTTTCATTCGTTAAGAACGAAATTTGGCCAGCCCATACTCCTCCACTGGAATATTACACCCCCAATTTGAAAATTTTTAGAGGGGACAAAGGTATAAAAATTGACTTTTTAATTTTTCCATTCTTTCAACAAAAATTCAACAAATTTTAAAAGTCAAACAAGTTTTTGACAAGTTTTGAACGACGATACGTTCGCTGACAATTTTATTTGCCAAATCAAACACTAACTGCTAAAAAGTAAGTTTAATAAACAAAAATTTTTACATTGTACTCATTGTGTTCAATTTTATTCACACACATTCATTTTATTTTCTCTATAATCTATACATTTTTTGTCAGAAATAGAACCTTGTTAATCCAAGTTTCATGATGACATTTTTAAACAGGAAAAACGCGCGGTTTTGATATGTGTAATTGCTAACCTTTTTTTTAAAGCGCGTAGGTTACACATATCGATTCTCTCTCCGTTAACTTCTTTACTTTCTTCCTTTGATATATACATTCTACACAAAAATTCAAAACAATTTAATCTATCAGAATATGACTAAAAGATTCCCGAACTATTAGATTTTCTAGTCTAGGTTCAAACAATACGTTAATATTTCGTTATTAACTAAATTAAACTATGTTATATCTTCGAAAGTAACAGTTGCAACAAAAATGAGTCCAATTTTTTTATGTGTTACGAACGAGATAGAAAAGAAATTTGTAACTATGCCTTTTAACCAATGAAATATTACTTCCCTATATGAGGCATTCCATGTCAAGTGATCAAGGTGGAGAAAAATTTTTCTCCAATCGTAGCAAAACTTGGGGCTTTTGTAGTACTAATAGATAATAATTTTTCGTGAAAATTTTTTTTTCCTAGTCCAATATTTTTCGAGGGGGAGGGGGTTAAATTTTTGTGTTTTTTAGTCCAATGCTTATTTCAATAATTTTTTACTTCTAAACAATTAAACATACAAATTTGACAAAGTACATTTTGGAAAGGTTTTTTCCTGCTCTTTCGATTGGAAATAAACATTTTGAAAATAAAATTTTTTGACCAAAAAAAGAAATAAAAAATTAAAAATAAATTTTAATTTTTGGGGGAGAGAGACCGAATTTTTTTTTTTTTAAACAAAAGCTGAGGTTTTTTCCTCAGAGAACATATAAATGATAAAGTGGGACTAGAATGTTTAAACATTGAAAGAAAGAATTTTCTCCTGAACGGAGCTAAAAAACGGGTTTTGAGCGCTCCAGCGAGTAGAAAACTCTTTTTTTTCAATGTTTAAACATTCTAGTCCCACTTTATCATTTATATTTCCTTTTAGGAAAAAACCTCAGCTTTCGTTAAAAAAAATCGGGTCTCTCTCCCCCAAAATAGAAATTTATTTTTAATTTTGATTTTTTTTGGTCAAAATTTTTTTTTTTCAAAATGCTTATTTCCAATTGAAAGAGCATGAAAAAACCTTTCCAAAATGTACTTTGTCAAATTTGTATGTTTAATTGTTTAAGAGTAAAAAATTATTGATATAAAAATTACACCAAAAGACTCTTTGATCACTTGACGCGGAATCCCTCATATGTTTAACTATACGATTCTATAAATTATTTCACATTTTCTCGAATGAGAAGAACTTTTTTATACAGATAAATACAATTTATACTTTATATAGAAAGGGGAAAAATTACTTTAAGAAAAATGAAAATATGAATTCAATGTTTCAGTTTGTAAAGAGATTATTTCGTTTTAGAGAAGAATCGTTCGTATCTTCTTATAACGGCTAACTTATCCCAAAGCTTTTTTCAATAGCCACTCCTAAATTGAAAAGAGACTCTTTTTTGTGTGTCATTGTGTTGATGTTCGGAAAAATGCACTCACAGATATTGCGCCAACACGAAAATAATAGTCGGCCTCGGTCTTTCTAAGGCTGAGTGCACACAATTGTTATTGCGAATCGATCAATTTCAGAATTGGACAACTAAGAAAGCTTGTTCTTATATTTTCCGCAGCATTCCGCCCCCAACTATTCGTAAATTTTTCTTAGGACGATACCTTTCAAATACTATATTCATAATAAATTCTTTCTTTTTCCGATTTCCTATATTCCCGATTACATACAAAAAGAAAAATGTTTCTTTAAAATTTACTGAAACTTCAATTAAAGTTGGAGAAAGAAGCTTTTCGGGGACGTATAACATATTATAAATAATGTTAAGAAAGTAATTTTCCAAAAGTTTATTTAATTTTTTTTTAATTACTAATTTAAAGAAACTATTTTATTACATTTTTTGAAAAAACAAAATATTTCTTTAGTTCAAAGCAATAAATTTTTATTTTAATAAGCAAACATTTATTTTTAAACAATGTTTCTCGTTACACTTTTATTATTTTTAACTAATTACTCTATATATGGGCAATTACACGTAAGAATTATCCCATAGGAAGTAAACGATTGGCCCATTAATGGGTCATGCTTGGCGAACTTCGTGCCAATATTGGAACAATAATTGGTAACCAACAATTGCCCACCATTGGTTTTTGTTTGGAATGATCACGCTGCTGCTAATTATCGGTAGCCAAACATCGGGCCAACATTAGTTGACAAGGAAACAAAAACGACTTTCGAAACTTTGATTTTTTAATGGCACCCAACAAATACCCAAGATTTTCAAAACAGATTTTAAAAATTATTAATTAAAAATACATTTTTATTATTTATTTTTAGAAGATATATTTTTAAAAAATAATTTTTTAAATAAATTTAATGTATTGATTTAATTTTTCACCTCTTGCAAAAACAAAGGATGATAAAAATTCCATCAACATGTATTTCACAGTAAAGAGATGCCTGTGAGTGTTTTTGCGGGAGAAGAGCAGGTACTAATGGCTTCAGAGAGGCAGCTCACAAGCGAGAAGAAATCACTAGTATGCACTCTAGCGGAGCTTGTCGGAACTGTTTTGTTGCGCGCATGCATATTCTGACATTGTTGCACGGAGAAAAGTTTGAATCTAAAATCACTGTGTGATCAGAGTATTAGACGATGAATGGAAACTCATCATAATTTTTGACAAAATGTAGCGTTCTCTGTCAGTGACTGTCTTCGTCACTTACGTTCGTGAATGGAAAAACTCAGTGAGATCACTAAGATATACCGTGATCTATCACCCTCTTTTAACCTACTGACTTAGACACTGTCTTTTATGGTTTAAAGTTCTCTCCGTTTAAAAAAACCATTTTTGACAAGAGCTGCCAGAGTGCACGCTAGTGTTTTCTTCTCGCTTGTGAGCTGTTTCATTAACTCGATAAGTACCTGCTCCTCTCACGCAAAGACATTTACAGGGAGTTTTTATCACTCTATCACCTTTGTTTTTGCAAGAGACGAAAAATTAAATTAATACATTAAATTAATTAAAAAAATTATTTTTAAAAAATATATTTTTTAAAAATAATTTTTTAACCAAATAACCATTGGGCACCAATAATGGCCCATTATTTACCCAATCGTTACCATTGGCAACTTCCCATTGGGTACCTATGACTTCTTAAAATCGGCCAAAAATATCTTTTTTCTATTCTGTATTGAAAAAACAGATACGTTTTAAAAAAATTTTTTGGATGCTTAATTTTTGAGTTATAAACTGTCGAAATTTTGGATTGGTAAATGTAGACCTATTTTCAATAGTCTATAAGTCTGAAAATATTGAGTTTAGAAAAAAGTTGTAGAAAAATAAGTTTTAGTTTTCTTTCAACTTTTTAAAAATGTTTAAAAAAAATTTTTTTATAAACAAATTAATTTTTTAAAACTTTGGACCCTTTTTTTATATTTAAAAAAAATTTATTTATACCTTATAATGAACAGAAGATTTTCCAAAAAGACCTGGAGTAAGCCTGATGCGTTTATTTAGTCAAAAACATTTTTCAAAAATCTTCAGCATGTCTCACAGTAGGATTCTTTACCATTTATTTTTCATTAATGTCTATAGTCTAGAATTTTGAATAGATTTAAGAGTTTTTGGTTTAAAGTTCAACAGGAATAATGTTTCAACATTTCTCTCCATGCAAACCTGAGATTTTTCAATTGTTTACTTTAAAAATGAACTTTCTTTTTTATATTTCGTTATTACTCATGTCTCAAATCAGTTTAAATTGCTATAATATAATATACAGTTATATAGCAAATCATAAAATAATTTATGTAAATTCTTATAAACAATGATAGTTATCAAATTTTAGTTAATAAGTGATCAGCTTGCATGTGATTATTGAAATTTTTTTTAAACTTTGGTTAAATTAACAAAAATTAATTAGGGGAGACTGGGGCGAAAAGTTAGATTTTGCATAAATGATTTTTTTTTGCAATATAATCCGCTTAGATGCAAATATTTGTATATCAATATTGTAGGGCAACTTGTCCTCTACAACTTTCAATAAAAAAATTCCTGATATTTTCTAATAAAATACATGTTTTGTCCTTTTTTGAAAATTTTGTTTTTCTAACTTTTCGCCCCATGCTGGGGCGAAAAGTTAAATTCTATTTTTAGCCTACTAAAACTATTTTCTGAAAGGTGATAAGTATTAGATAAGTTAAAGTATACGTAAACAAGTAATTTAGTAAATAAAAGATCTTTGTTTATTTAAAAAAAGCTTTAGAATAGTTGTAAAGTTAAAAAATTAAAATTTCAAAAAAAAATTTTTTTTTGGTTTATTTCATGTAAACGGTTTTGTTTTTTGACAGAGTACTTGTCCAATGTTAAATAAATAATTTTTAAACAAACCAACCCAAAAAAACGAAAAATAAAAAAAATTAAATACATGTAAAAATACATTTAACTTTTCGCCCCAGGGTGCGTTTTTGTCTTTCACAACAAATATAAAAAATCTTACTAAAGATATTTAGCAAATACCTTTAGGTATCTCTTCAGGGGACCCAAATAATGAAGTAAAAAAATTGCGGTGAGGATAAATGCAAAAAATATACTTAAAAGTTGATATTTTCTTTTTCGAAAAAATTTTCAAAAGTAGGTTGAAAAAAAACTTTCAATATAAACACCACAAAAATTAACAGAATTGCACACAACCCCAGACATTTATTTAGGGTGATAATACCCTTCTATAATTAAAATTACAATGCTCCAATTATTCCCGTTCGAAAGATAATGAATTTTAACGGTTTTGGCAGTTTAAGTTTTCGCCCCAGTCTCCCCTATTTCTTATTTTTAATGTTATTTATACCTTATAATGTTCAAAAGATTTTTCAAAAAGAACTGGAGTGGGCCTCATGCGCTTATTAAGTTAAAAACATTTTTCAAAAATCACGTGCATGCCTCAAAGTGGGATTTTTTTACAATTAATTTTTCAAAAATGTTTACAGCCTAGAATTTCTAATGGATTTTTAATCCATTAGAAATTGAGCCTTCCAATTTTATAACTCGTCCGACGCTCGGAGACACACGCTAATGCCAGTCGGGTAGCAGTGAGCGTCTCTAGGCCTATCACTGCTACCCGACTGGCATTAGCGTGTGTCTCCGAGCGTTGGGAGAGTTATAGAATTGGAGGGCTCAATTCTAGGCTGTAGACATTTTT
Organism: Leptopilina myrica (nomen nudum); assembly: GCA_032872475.1. Taxonomy (NCBI): domain Eukaryota; kingdom Metazoa; phylum Arthropoda; class Insecta; order Hymenoptera; family Figitidae; genus Leptopilina; species Leptopilina myrica (nomen nudum). Next base: position 33,714,406 of record CM065463.1, on the reverse strand, counting down.
TAAAAATTAATTTTAAAAAAATCCCACTGTTTATAAAAAAATTTAAAAAAAATTTTGTTAAAAACATTTTTCAAAAGTTGAAAGAAAACCAGAACCTTTATTCTTTGACAACTTTTTTCTAAACTCAATATTTTCAGAATTAGAGGCTACTGAAAATAGGTCTATGTTTACAAATCCAAAAATTCATAACTCAAAAATTTATCCTAAAAAAACTACGTATCTATTTTTTTCATTACAGAATCGAAAAAAAATATTTTTGACGGATTTTAAGCGGTCATAGGTCTCCAGTTGTGAGACAGGTTATATTTTTGACCGGTAAATTGTAAACGGCTAAACGAAATTGTGAATAAAATACACCGGTCAAATGGTAACAGAAATATGCAACTTTTATTAAAAGAAAGTGTAGTGATTCGATCATTTAAAAAAATTTTGCTATATAGGAGAGACTGGGGTAAACCCGCGAACAGGGTAAACGTGCTCACTATCGATTTGATGCAATAAACTCAACTTAAGATGGAGATATTTTTACTGTGAATAGTACTTAACATACAACTAATGTTAACAAACTTTCGTTTAGTTTCATGAACTCGTCATAGAATCAGAGACGGTCAATTGTTTTTAGAAGTGCAAAAAAGAAAAAATGGTCTTCGGATTTTTAAATTTTTCATATATTATTTTTGAGACTTAATTTATTCGACAAATTTTTTGTATGCCATTGGATGTCCTTTTTCGAAATATATATGTAGTTTTGTTTGATTTTAAAAAGATTTATTTTGATTTATTGTGAAATGTGAGTAATACATTCGGGGTAAAGTCGCTCACATGATGTCAGGGTAAAGCCGCTCACTTATTAAATTTGTGTAAGAAGCTGAATCAGTATTAACAGTATTTGCGTTTTTTTGGCGATCTTAAAATTTTTAATATTTAAAATATTTATTAAAAGAGAAATAATATTCATTTCCTAACAATGTTATTGAATTATTGGGTAATTAGTTGAATATTTAACATTTTGAATGTCCCGCATTTCGCGATTTGTGGCTATTTTTTCAGTAGATGGCGCCGAACTATCAATATTTGTTGGCAACATTGAGCCGAATCATGTCTATATCAGTCATTATTAGTTTTAAAAAATACATAAATCTAAGTTTGTTGTCTTCGTTCAGTTCACGTTTTATCGTTGTTTATTATTAAATTAAAAATTTCGAATTCAATTTGTTATATTTTATCAATAATAAAATGTACAGCTTGTTATATCCAGAAATGTATCTACATTTTAATTTTCTCTTAATAAAATATTATTTAATTCACAGTTGCAATTCATCAAACCTAATCTTACTATTATTTTATAAACCAATATTTATTGTTTATAGAACTCATAATTTATCATTAATAAATCATACTGAAGACGGAAATAAGGAGAAATTTAATATATACAAAATAATACTGTCGGGATTACCTTAAATTCTTTAAAAAATCAAGTGATCGGGTTTACCCCGAGGGGTGAGCGGATTTACCCTGGAAAATTGTGATTTTGAAATTTGGTATATGTGTATTAAAAATTTTCCCTAAGTAAAACTAAAACAGATAAATCAAAAATTCTTTTTTATTTTGTTAGTAGAAATCATAAGCTTTTAAATTATATAAATTAACTTGGATTTGGAGAATAATTTTCTAGGTTTTTACCGTTCTGAAAAAAAGTGAGCGGGTTTACCCCAGTCTCCCCTACATTCACCGAGCACATCGCTTTTGTAAAAAAAAATGTCTCCAGTTGTGAGACACTCATTTAAAATTTAATAAATTTGACATAAAACGTTATGTTTAGTAGAAATAATTAAATATGTTAATAATATATATTATTATATACTAAATAATAATTTTATATATTAAAATATGACTATCAGTCTATGTTTTATCCAAATCGCTATCACAATGTAGGCAAGTAAAATAACTTGTGTTTTTGGTTTAACAAAACAGTTTTTAAAGATAAATTTGTGTACTATCAAATGTACGTAACGAAGAAAACTAACAGAGCGTTTTCTGCTTCATAATAAAAAGTATAGGCTATCCCAAATGGATAGCCCCACCGTCTCACAACTGGTGACATGCTGTGTCTCACACCCAGAAATTGTCGGGAATTTGAAAAAGGAAGAAAATAATTTTTTAGCCGTAGATTGAAACAATGCAATATTGCATTACAAAATATAAGGAAAATGCTAAATATAAATGCATAACACATACCTTTTGTAATTAATTAACTTGGGAAAAAAGTACTTTGCATTTATGGAAAAAACGCTTTTTAGTCGATCCACACACACAGAGTTGGGATCTAACATAAACAATTCATATTCATATTGCATGTTTAAAAAATGACTGTTTCACAACTGGAGACTCTCCCCTATATATGAGGCGTTATTTCCCAAGCGTGTCACCCAAATTTGAAAGTCTTGGGATTGGCTTGGTATTTTGGGAAATTGTTGTCCTATATAAAAGTATTAAATTTGTAAAATATCAGCTCTTTAAAAAAAATTGTAGAAAGTAGTAGGGGTTAAACTTTTGACATTTTAAGTAACACTGCCATTTTCAAAAATTACTATTATAAAACTTTATCGATTTTAATGTATCTGTAATGAATTTAAAGCATTTTTCATCTACTTTCTAACAATTTTAAAATTGAGGGGACATTCCACATAATTTTTTCTATAAGTTCAAATTTGATATTATGGCGAAAATTTTGTGAAATATGCTGAAAATACATCGATGTTTACAAATCTAAAATTTCGAAAATTCACAACTCAAAACTTTGGCCTCAAAACAAAAAAAACGTATCTGTTAAAAAGCTACAAACAATGATTTTATTTATGATGGTGAGCAATTTCGCCTTGGGCCGGGGTGTATTGGATCAGCAATGAAATTAGTTTTTATCATGAAATATTATTTAATATTGACAATTTTCGTTTCTATTGTACATTTATAACAAAGAATATTGAAAAAGGTAGTAAACAGATGTTTGCTGTGAAATCTCTGAAAATTAGCTACCACAGGTAAGAAGTTAGTAGTGGCAGCGAACATGTTAGCTGTGGCAGTAAACATTAGTAAAACTTTATGAGAGTTTGCTATCAAAGCGAACTTGTTTGATTTCACAGCGAACTTTTTCGCTGTCCCTATTTCAACGAACAAGGTTTGCTGTGGCAGCAAAATGTTCGCTGCTACAGCAAACCCTTTCTATGCGTGAAGTATATTATTTTGATAAAAACCCAAAATTACTCTGATTTACCACTTTTAACCCCTTCGCAGTCCAGCTAAAAATCGCTTGTGGTCCAAAAACGGTCAAAGATAAAAAGTTTCTAAAAAATGTGATTTCATTGTAATTAAGGTTTTTAGAGTCGCAAAATTTGAATATGAAGTCATTTTTTCAAAATTTAAAATGGCGGATCCAAAATGGCGAATTCGAAAATTTTAAATTTTATCAGATTTGCTTGAAACTTGTTACTCGGGGGTTTTCGGGGTCTCTGATTACGAATCTAATGTCAGATTTTCAAAATTCAAAATGGCAGATCCAATATGGCGGTCGAGAAAGTAAAAAATCCAACGGATTTGTTTAAAACTTGTTACTCGCGGGTTTTCGGGGTCGCTGATTACGAATCCGATGTCAGATTTTGAAATCCAAAATGGCGGACATAAAATTCTATCAAATTGCATGAATCTTGAAATTATCCGCCATATTGGATTTACCATTCTAATTTTGTAAATCTGACATCATATTCGTAATCAGCGACCCCGAAAACCCCTAAGTAACGAGTTTCAAGCGTATTTGGTAAATTTTTAAATCTTCATAGACGCCATTTCAGGTCCACCATTTTGAATTTTGAAAATCTGATTTGAAATTCGGATTCAGCGACCTCAAAAACCTTAGTATGCACTTGATCATTCAAATCGAATTATGTTTAGTATTTTATTTTTGAGATGGACATATATGGCCACAGACGTAAAGGTGGCACGACTTTTTGTGGCCACATATGGGCCATGGACTGTCAAGGGGTTAAATAAATTCAAGTGATCTATTACGCCCTGGTCTTCCGTAATTATTTCTTACGCATTTTTGGTCGCTGAAACTAAATCCTAGGTCAGAATATTTAAGGTGGTTCGTTTTTTTCTATCCTCAAAAAACTTACTTTTTCGGTACATTTTGTGAGAAAATAAATAACGTGAACTATTTTTTTAATTATAATTGTATATTAGAACTTAGAAGTTAAATTTTTCATACCAATTAAATAGATTCTTTAAATTGAAAATAACGAACTAAAAATAGTGAATATTTTAAAAAGGGATCCGTTTTGCTTGCAATTTGTTAATTGGAAGTTTTTTTGCTTACCTGATTACGAATCTGGTATCAGTTTTAAAAATTCAAAAAGGCGGAACCAAGATGGCGTACCAAAAACTGAAATCTCATAAGATGCGTCTAAAACGGTAGGTGGTGTTTTTTAAAATAGACAGGATTAGCTAAAAATTTGTCACTCAAAAGTTTTTCTGGTCAAGGATTACGAATCATACATTGGATCATAGCATAATCACACTTCAAATTCACCTTGTCTCATTCAACTAGAAAAAACATTTTTCCACTCAGTACTCTTCAGTACATTGTCTTATTACTTACATTATGTTATGATTTGTTAAGAAATTTATGTTTCATAATCTCATAAACTCAAGAACAAATTTACAAATCTTGGCAAATTAAATTACCATATTTATAAGTTTGATAAATAGATCCAACATATTGATTTCTTCAACAATTGCGTTTAATTCCTAAAACAAAGACAAGTACCAAATTACAAGCGAATCCTATCAATTTAAAATATACTCGAATCTTGATATAACGAGAAGTGAGGGATCCGAAAATCTCGATATTACGATGGCGAGAGAGGGTCTCACTCTTAAACAATTTATTTGTGCGAAGGTAAGTAACTGTAATTAATGTCATGTGCAAAACAAACGGTGCTCAAAATTTGTCACATAGAAAATGTAATAATATAGATGTTTAATTCCTTATTATCGTTTTAGAATAAAACTTTTAAATTAAATACTAAAAAATTTTAATTCAAATTATTTTCATATTACTTTAAAAATATTACGTGGATTTTATAAGAATTAAATTATTAATTAGTTTCGTAGTTAATACTTAAGAATTTAATAAGTTTTATTATTGTAATATTTAAAAAATTGTAACGATATCGTATTATTTTGGCGTTTAAATTCAAAGTTTCTGAAAGAGTAAAATTCATTCATTTTTGTACGCGTAATATATCTATATATATATTACTGAGCTCACTACTCGGCGGACAGGTAGAGAGTACCGATGGCGCACTCATTGCCGCGCATCACGTGGGTCTCTCTCACCTCACGCTACACCTCTTGTGGGCCCAGCGATCTATAATACTTGGTTGCTCGTACAATTTCCTCTCTTTATGCAACTCTATATCGTGTCGGGCATAAATACCGTGAGAACCGCGGTATCTAGTCTTTTCGATTTTGCTAAATCGACCTAGCGTGCACGACCCCTAGTTATCGTCCGTACCGGTATCGAGGGGTAGTTTCTAGAGCCTACCCTCGCGTATAATGAGCGTCGGTCTCGGGTAGAGAATTATCATTGCTTTTGGGGAAATAACTTTCTTAATTTTTACAGCGTGGCCACAGGGGAGTATGTCGAGCTCTTTAATCGCCAGGACAGCGGCGCAGTCTCTCACTAACTCTCTTGCGCTTACTCTCTCGCTCTCTCTCTCTCTCTCTCTCTCTCTCTCTCTCTCTCTCTCTCTCTCTAATGCTTGTTTATCTCTTTTCTCGCACGTTACATTTTTCTGTTCTTACCCTCTAAAATCTTTTATTTCTTTTATTCTTTACTAATTTTATTATTCTCTATTTCTTTTAATTTTATTTTAGATTGTTTAGTTATTTTTGAATTGTTATTAGCTAGATTAGGTTTTGATTGATTTCTTTTTATATTATTTTTGCATTATATCGAGTCGTTTATTTTTATTATGCATTGTTAATTTTCTTTGGTTTATTTTAAATTCATCTTCGTAAATAATTATTTTTGTAATATTTCTTTATTTATTTTGAATATATTTTCTTACGAAGGTTTAATACTCTGCTTTGTTACTGACTTTACCGTTCCTATCGCTATCACTAAATTGACTAACTAGCTTGCTTAAATTTTGTAATGACGCTTACGCCATTTTATTAATTAATTTGATAAAAGATAATTTATATTTTAACTCGGAGTCCATCCGGCGAGCAAATCCTTTGGCTATAAAAATACAGATCATTACAAAATAAAAAAACAATGTGAAAACAAATATAATTTAATTATTAAATAAATAAATGGTTAAACTGTTATTGTTTTTAAAAAAATGTAATATTTAAGAAGGAAAAACGGAAGCTGCATACATCTGTGAGTATATAGGGTTAAAGTGGTGATGTATAACGCATAGCGCATTTATTTAAATTATCCATATTTTTTTAGTTTTTAACGAATCTTTTATAAATTTTCCAAAGAACTTCCTTGAATGCTAATAAACAAATACCCCACTAGAAGTTTTCTTAATTATAAAGTTCCCCGCATACTTATTATTGGTAAAGTTGAGAAAGTAAAATTTCTAACCTCACTTAATTAACAAAGCAAAAATGTTAAACAATTAATGATTTTTTAATTTTTAATTTTATTGTTGCCTTCTCTTTACCCAAATGAAGGTGTATGTCATATGTCGTTTAAATCGAATATTAATTACCAAAGATATGATGAGTTGTTTTGAAACTTAATTTATTTTATAAATGAAAACATTTTAGTTTTTGCTCATTTTATAGTCCAAAATAATTATTCTACAAAAAATATTTGTAGGTTATTTTGGTATGTTTGACTAGCTTGTAAGCGTACAGTCGAGCGTAGTAAGGCATTCATTTTATAACAAAATTTCAAAGGAAAATAGATACGCCTCTTCATTTTCTATAAAATAATATATTTTAAAAATTAAAATTTTTCCATTTTATTTTTTCTACATTTTTTTGCACATTTTTTACACGGCTTTGAACCGTGTAGCCGAGCGTACGACCGATTATTGCAGCAATACGATCATTTTATGTCTCCAACCCATTTTTTTATGGAAAATAAAGGTGAAATAACAAGGAATCAAAGAATACTTTGACAGTTGTCAAAACAAAGAAAATATAAGTTTTTTAATCATAATAAGCAAAAAATGACTTATTGTTAGTTCAAGTGTGGACAGACAGAAGGAATGAATGAAAGAATGACTTCGAAGATTGTTATAGTTAAATAATAAATATCGTAGCCATGTAAAAAAATTGTAAAACTTAATAGATATTTCTAAAATTTGAGATTTAACTGTTTTTGAAGTCACTGAGCACAAAAACCTACGACATTTTTTAAAAATCTATTGATTCGCTTGTTGTACGTTTTCAGGGCAGCTGATTACTAACACTGGCACACAAAAAAAATTTGAATTGCCAGGACTGTCACGTAGTAGATTTTCTTCCTTAAGGTGTATCTGAAAAGAAAAACATGGCTTGATCTAAAAGTTAGTTCGTGTTCTCTTTATACTGGCTTGGTGGGAGGTGAATTTTGAGAAACTGATTTTAATGGGAATTTACTTAATTTCTATAAATAAAGCTGAATTTTTGCTTCTTCTGAATGTTTTTCTGAATTCAGTGACTTGAATAACATAAAATTTAAATATATAAAAGAAATTAAAAATGGCGGATCTAAAATGGTGGGTTTAAAAAAATTGTTCAGATTTCCATAACGCTTATTACTCTGGGGTTTTTAGGGTCGCTGATTACAAATCTGACATCCGATTTTTTAAATTTAAAATGGCGGATTCAATATGGCGGACAATTATTTTTATAAATTCTTCGCATTTCCTTCAAACTCGCAACTCGGGGGTTTTCGGGGTCGCTGATTACGAATATGATGTTAGTTTATAAAAATTCAATATGGCGGATCCAATATGGAGGACAAAATATATGTAAATGAATGAAATCGATTGAAACTTTCTACTCCGTGGGGATTTTCGAAATTGCCAAATACGAATCTGATGTTGGATATTAAAAATTCAAAATGGCAGTTCCAATACGACTTACGATGGCATTGTTCTCAGATTTTCTTGATACTTGGTACTTAGCTAAAACTTTTTGAGATTGTAGTGTCACAGAAATGCGATTAAATTTTAGTTAAACGTTTACAGTAAACAATTTCTGGATTATGAAAAATTCATATTTAAAATTAGCGACTAGAAGAAACACCTATGTACCAAGTATCAAGAAAATCTGAGAACAATTTCATCGTAAGTCGTATTGGAACCGCAATTTTGAATTTTGAAAATCGGATGTCAGATTTGTAATCAGCGACCTTAAAAACCCCAGAGTAATAAGTGTTAAGGAAATCTGGACAATTTTTTTAAACCCATCATTTTATATCCGACATTTTTAATTTTTTTACATATATTTAATTTTTATGTTATTAAAGTCACTGAATTCAGAAAAATATTCAGAAGAAGCGAAAATTCAGCTTTATTTATAGAAATCAAGTAAATTCCCATTAAAATCAGTTTCTTAAAATTCACCCCCCACCAAGCCTGTAAAAAGAGGACACGAAATAACTTTTAGGTCGGACAATGTTTTTGTCTTAAGATACACCTTAAGGAAGAAAATCTACCACATGGCAGTCGTGGCAATCCACATTTTTTTCCATATTTATTCATTTCGAATAGAATAAGGAAGGGATTTCTCAAGATGGTTAATTTGCCCCTCTATCTATAAACTCATTTTCCCACCAGAGAAATGGCTCGAAATGAATAGTATATTTAAATATTTAGAGTGTTTTTTAAAAGTTAACTCTCAAATATGAACAATTAGTCCCGCCAAAGGTTTTGTTCAAACCTCCAGTTTTCTCAGTGCACATCAGTTTCAAGAAACAAAGTATTTCAAGTCTTAAAAAAATTATATTCGAATACATCAAAATATTTAAAAAAGTAATACTTTTATGCAAGCATTCACAGCTCTGTTTAGAAACAAGCGAATCCAATACATTTTTTTTAAAAAGACATCTGCTATATTGATTCCACAATTCGGAATTTTTGAAATATGATTCCTGATTCGTAATCAGCGACATCGAAAATTCCCGAGTAACGAGTTTCAGGCAAATCCAATCAATTTAAAATTAAGTAGACAACAACATTGGATCCACCATTTTGAATTTTTGAAAAAGGACCTCAGATTCGTAACCAAAAACCCGTTACTGGCAAATCTCAAGTAATTTCAAGTACTTTAAAAAATTTACGTCTGGCTTTTTGTTTCCACCTTTTAAACTTTTTAAAGAGCCTAGCGGAGTAAGCATGCAAAATCTGCTCCCGCTCAACAAAATTTAAAATTTTTGTTACGTGTTGGCAGCATTATGATAAAATTTTTTACAAAATGTTTTTTTTTTAATTCATTTTTGTAAGAGTTATGCAGGGGGAAAGAAAAACAAAAAATTTGTTTTCTCTCGAATACCACTAAATCGATTTTAATGAAATTTATACGTGATTTATAAATTAATAAGAAGAATTTTAAAAAAATTCAAAAAATGTTGACCACAAAAAACCCCAAAATTTAGAGATACTGCTTTGAAATTTTTACAGAAAATTATCCTAAATGTGTAGTTTTAAGAAATATTTTTGTTAATTTTTTTAATCGGGAACCACATAGTAAAAAAAGATAAAATCCTAGGTGGCACATGATTCGTTTCAAGCAAATGCGATAAATTTTTCAAAAAGTTGTCCGACATTTTGAATTTTAGAAAATTAACATTATATTTGTATTCAGCGACCCTAAAAACCTCCCGAGTAACAAGTTTAAAACGAACACGGTGAATTTTTCAAAAGTCGTTCACCATATAGGATCCGACATTTTGAATTTTGAAACTCCAACAATACATGCATAAAGAGTGACCCCAGAAACACATAATTAATCAATTTCAAGCAAATTAAAAAATAATCTGTTACTGGATACATTGTGCTTCAGCCGGAATAATGCGCCATCTAGCATTTTAATTTTTTTCACTATGTGGTACCATATTAAGAAAATTAAAAAAAAATATTTCTTAAAAGTGCACATTTAGGAGAATTTTTTGTAAAAATTTCAAAGTAGTATCTCCGAATTAAGACCAAAAAATATTTTTTTTTAAATTCAAAAAAAATTTTTTGGGTTTTTTATGGGCAAAATTTTATGAAATTTTTTTTTAAATTCCTCTTACAGAGGTTTACAAATTAAAAACTTTTTTTTGCCAATTCAACAAAACATTTTTTTCTCGAATAGTAGGTGTTTTTTGAGTAAGAAAATCATAGTTTTAACTTTTTTCCCTCGTGCAGTTTTTCTGTAGCTTCAAATTTTGCATTTTCGAGGTGCGACGCCACTTAAATTTACCTGTAGGAAAATTAGCTTGTCAAAATATAATGAATAACGTATCATTGGAAAGGTGATTAAATTACCTTTCGATCCATAGGTCACAGAATAAAATTCAACAAAAATTGAAAGAGTTAAAAGAGTTAAAATAACGGATCCAATATGGCTGACAAATTTTTTTAAATCGATTAAATTCGTATTAAATTCGTTACTCTGAGGTTTTCGGGATCGCTGATTACGAATCCGATGTCCGATTTCAAAAATTAAAAACGGCGGATGCAATAGGTGCGAATTTGATGGATTTTAAAAAACTCGTTCAAGCTAATTTTCCTACAGGTAAATTTAAGTGGCGTCGCACCTCGAAAATGCAAAATTTGAAGCTACAGAAAAACTGCACGAGGGACAAAAATTAAAACTATTATTTTCTTACTCAAAAAACATCTACTATTCGAGAAAAAAATGTTTTGTTCAATTGAAAATTTCACTGTAAACCAGTGTTATTAATTTATAAAACACGTATAAATTTCATTAAAATCGATCCAGTAATTTTTGAAAAAAACAAATTTTTGATTGTTTTTTCCCCCTCTATAACTCTTACAAAAATCAATTATTGCAAAAATATTTGATAAAAAATTTTATCTTAATGCTGAAAACATGTAACAAAAATTTCAAATTTTTTTTAGCAAGCGCAGATTGTATACAAAGTCTATTCTTAAGATTTACATGTTATGCACTGAAAAAAATATATTTATGGTACTGCCATAAATATAGGTAATTCTGACATATTATATTGGTAGATATGATACTGCCATACAGTATTGCTGTTTTAGCCATACGCAGTGTAGAACAGCAATATGTATTTGAGAGACAATAATATGTATGCGGAGAACACGAATACTGTATTTTAAGAACAGCAATATGGTATTGCTGTTTCAGCTATACATCCTAACCATACTTGTATGTCAAAATTAACATTATCATTTTTTTCAGTGTGTAAATGCACAGCTGTTTTCTTTATTATATTCATTTTTATTTACCTTTTTTACTGTTTTTTATGCTTTTGTATGTTATATTTTCGCCGCCATATTGGATTTTTCAAATTTCATATGATTCTACTTTTCAATATAACCTACTATACTTGTGTGATACGGGTAATTTATGTAAAATCTCTTGATAAATTGGAAAAATGTACATAGCATCACTTTTCCAATAAATTATAATGTTGATATGACACTAAATATTTAAGAACATTTTTTAATATGAATAATCTTAAGAGAACATGTTATTCAGTGTTTTAAAAAGTAAAATTCACATGCTAGACCTGGGTAAGACTCCGTCAGAAAAATTAAGATTTGCATGGGGTCTTTGGATTCAGCTGTAATTTGGTGAAATGGCAATATTGGATGCTAGAAACTAGTGTGCCAAAATTTTTTTGAAAATTTTGAAATTTTGTGAAGTTACGCCATTTTGAATTATTTTGTCATAATTTTTTTAAATCTTAATATTTCCGAAAGTTTTTAATGAAATTTAATAAAATTTAGAAAGCTTATACTGGAAATCATGTTTCTTCTGACTATCATATGACAAACAAACAAAAAATTTTTTTGAAAAAAAGTAAAAAAAAAAATTTTTTGAAACTGTTTTGCGAGAGCGACACCAATTTTTGAATTTTCTTGTCCATTAATGAAATATGTCAGTGCCCTGGACCCCTTGCATAGTAAAATTCTTACACTTTACAGTTTAAAATTGTCTAGAACCTACAAATTTCATTCGATTTTGATGTTCTTTGTCTTAACCCTTAAACCGCATCGTGGGTGTGCGACACCCATATTCTAGCTTTTTATTCTAATATTTCAGTTAAATTCGTAAAAATAAAACATGTGTTGATATTAGACACTACATTTTGTACTGTCAGTGACATTAAAAAAAAGTTGTATTTTTTGCAGACAAATATTTTGTTTTTTTAAGTAATTTATGTCTATTTTGTTAAAAAATGATTTTATTGTTAATAAATATCATTGTTATTAACAAGTATTAAAAAAATTTGTATTTTTGCAGACAAATTTATGCTGTTATAAATAAAGATATAAATAAATAATAAAAATTTAATTAATTAATTTTTAATTTATATATAGGCCAGAGTTATCTATTTGTTAATTAACATTATATTTCAACCATTTGAATTAATTTAATTAAGCATTATTATTTATCAAGTGGTCATGATAGACTAATTTAAATTAATTTAATCATAAGGAATGGAAAAATAAAAAATAAACATAATGTTTTTCAAAAATCTTGTAAATTGTTAACTTTGAGTAACAAAAAAATATATAAAGGAAAAATATAAACAAAAAATTGAAACAACAATTTGGAGAAAACTCTTAGAAAATTAATCTTATTTCTTTTGAGACCAAGAACATCAAAAGCAGATAAAATTTGTAGGCTCTAGAAAATTTTGAACTGTAAAGTATAATAATTTTACTGAGCGAGGCGTCCCGGGCACTGACACTGAAACGTGGTCGCGCTTGCACAAAAATTGCAATATCTCGAAAACTATTTGAGTCTCCATCGATTTCTTTTTTTATATGAAAGGTGAAATTTTAAGGAATATTTTATTAATGGACAAGAAAACTCAAAAATCGGTCCCGCTTTTGCAAAAAGGTTTCAAATAATTTTTTGACTTTTTTCAGTCAAAAAATTATTGTTGATTGATTGTCACGTGATAATCAGAAGAAACATGATTTCAAGTATAAGCCTTCCAAATTTTATTAAATTTCATTAAAAACTTTCGGAAATATTAAGATTTAAAAAAATTATAACAAAAATTCAAAACGGCGTTACTTCAACGTATTTTAAAATTTTCAAAAAATTTTTGGCACCCCATGCAAATTGTAATTTTTTTGACGTAGTCTTACCCACCTATTTACTGTGACATCGGCATATTTATGAAGCTCGTAAATGGAGCTTATATTTTCAAAAAAAAATTAGAAAATGTACTAAAAGATACCGAAGTTTGAGAATTTGAAAAAATTTCGTTTAAGCTATAAAATATTGTGAGTGATTTTCAGGAAAAATTACATCTGTTTTCCATTTAAAAATTTAGTCGACTAGAGGCACGTGTTAATATTGCTCGATTTGCTTCAAACTGTTAGGAAAAATTTTTTTTTAAACTTTGATTCATTTTTAGGGTGGGACAGAAGATTTGAAAGCATCGCCAAAATAAGAACCAGTCCAGAGCACCTTAGACATGAAAATCCAATACGTTTAAAATATTTAAAACCACCTCTCTTCCCCTTAATTAGAAAATATGCAAAATCGACAAAATGCGCCTTTTCTAAAGAGGGCGGTTTTTTATTCATAAATAATTTTTTACAAGGTTATTAAAAAAATTTTAACAGTCTCTATTAATATTGTAACAGGTGGTATATTTTTTGTGACGTATAATTCTAATTGTTTTAAATTGCTGGGACGCCCCTGAAGCGTGGCATTTTAGGCGCATGCGCCTCATTCAAATTTGGGTTGAGGTCCATGCGGTTTCGCCAATGCGGCATTCATGGTTCGTCCATGCTGTAATAAGTGTGTGAGAAAAATATAATTTGTTGTGGCCACAAGGCGAGTGTGATAATTAGTTATATCGCTTGTATATAATTTTATTGGAATTAATTAAAATAAAGGATAATGTCGACTAGAAATAACGTAAGTTGATTCCTTACTTTTATTTTTAAGACGCTCACTTGGGTTCGCCCAACATAACCCCCCCAATTTTGTTTTTGCTAAAGAGTCTCATGAATAAAATTATTACTATTTTATACCGTCGACCTTATGTCGACTGGCGCCCGCGGATGTTATTTATTTTAATTGTTTATTTGTTAAATTGTTGTTGCTCAGAACCCAGTGGCGTGTGGTGTAGAATTTTATTGTCTTTTTAAAGTAACTAAAATTATTGTTTCAATATAAATAATTTGACGAAATATCGAAATTTTTCACTTCGACCACTACGAAAAAAAGTTTCTAGCATTAATATCTCTGGTTTTTCTGATATGTTATTTAGATAAGACTTTTTTTTACTCTAGGGCACCTTAAAGATGAATAACCAATAGGTTTACATTTTTTGTTCCCTCCATTTTAAAAATGTGGAATACTTTTGCAGAGAACTGACAAAATGGGCCCTTTTCATTTTTTTAAGAACCAATTAAATCCAACACTTAAATTAACGATAAATTAATAACAACCGCATGATTCGACTTTTCAAAACATGTAGATTGATAATAAATTTTTTTTTAAATCTAGTTTTTTTTCTCAAAAATTACAAAATTACGATTATCTCGAAAACTAGAACCTACAAAATAGGTCCTTTGCATGTGGTAGTTGCATTAAGAAGCGAATAACTTACGAGAAGTCATTTCCGACCTTATATATCTGTGCTGCATGCATATTTCGTTTGCGTTCTCGAGGTCTATGGTTCGATTCCCATGCATGCGAGAGTTTTCAATCTTAATTCATAGTGTTTTATGTTTAATATTAATATATTATTAATCATTCTGCTTTTACTTATGCCAAACTTCACTCCATTTCCGCTATTCCAAAATTAAATTTCTAATCTTTTTTAAATGACATCGTTAATATGCATTCTGCTAATTAATCAATTTATTTCGTAATTCTAATGAAAGCCATTCCTTAACTGATATCGCGAACAAGCATTCTGATAAGTAAGAATTTTTGCTTTCCGTAATTGAATATTACTAATTTAATACTAGTAAAAAATTGGACATTTATACTGGTTTAGTCTTTGTAACCAGTAACTAGGGCTCGAAAAATACAACATTACCCTTGGCAGCCAATAATGATCTAATATTAGCGGCCTATGCTTATCAATGTTATGATCATCCCAAGACTTCAGCAAAAATGGTCCAATATTGGTTGCCAATATTTAATCGTTATCCAATCATTTCCATTACTATAAATTATGTTTATTTATGAAAAAATTGGTATTTCATAAAATTTTCGAATAATAAATTATTAATTTATCTATAAACGCTCTTACTTCATTTAGTAATGATTATTAAATACCCTAATATCGAACAAAAAAACGTTTCCTTTTAATTTACAATTTAAACATGCTAACAGATGTCTTAAGACACGAACCTAAGACATTAGGGGCTGCACCCTGAAAGACTAAGTGATTTTGGGTAAAAGAGATTTTTGACTTTGCGATAACTCAACGCTGGCTACTAACGAGCTATGATAAATGTAGAATGTGATTTCATTAATTACACGTCTCTTCAAAGTTCACCTCTAATAAGAGACCAGAATACAAATAAACCTAATTATATTCTAAGTATAGTCTGTCGTTTCATATGCACAGATACTAATTACATAATGTTATTCCAAAAATTGAATTCATTGTGACTTTAATCAGTTAATAACAAATTAGAACAATTGAGCCTTCCAATTCTATAACTCGCCCGACGCTCGGAGACACGCGCTAATGCCAGTCGGGTAGCAGTGAGCGCCTCTGGGCCTGTCACTGCTACCCGACTGGCATTAGCGCGCGTCTCCGACCGTCGGGCAAGTTATAGAATTGGAAGGCTCAATTTTAATCTAAATGTGTGAAAATACACTCAATTTGTAATAAATTGTGCTTTGTTTATTTAATTATATCACAGAAAAAAACCCGACTCATTTTTGTTGTAACTCATTTGGAAGTCAGTCTCGAAATGAGTAATCGACAAATTCAAGTGACTCGAAATGAGTATTCGGCAACATTAAGTGACTCAAAATGAGTAAAATGACAATGTTCTAGTTACTTTTTTTATGTTTCGCATGTTTCGTGTAACATGGTTGCCCATCCATGTCTGTCAATTCACAAGTATCTAACCTAAAGAATTTTTCTTATTTCTTATAAAAATAATAAATCGACTGCAAGTATTAATGTTTTGACAAGTGCAACGTGTTTATTCATTATAAACAATTATTTTAATTAACATTTTTATGAATTATTCTTAGTTTTTCCAATGTGATTGTAATTTTATCATAAACACAAAATAAGTCAAAAGTCCCTTTGACTCATTTTGAGTCTTTTTCCCATAGACTCAGAATGAGTCAAAGGGTTATTATTTTTGTTGCACTTCAAAATGAGTATCATATTCAACTCTTTTTAAGTTCAGTTTTTTTCTGTGATAGTATCCCAAGTGCAAAATGCCTGGACTCATAGAATGGACCATTATTAGTAGTTCTTCAGCCACGTTTTCAAAACGTTGCTGGGCAAATGATGGTACCGATTGTCCCAGATATATTCTAATTTTCCTGGATTGGTTTTCGCACTTGAAGGGTTGATTGCAATAATGGGAAGAACGCAAGGTTAGGAAGGGATATTACCATTCAGGTAGCAGTGGCCATAGTTAGGCCAATATGGCTGAAGTATGGGTTTTGTCCAAATCCGATAGTTAAACTTTGGCAGTTTATGAGTCAAACACTTGATAAAATTTCGCCACAAATTGTGCCATACTATGGGACAAGTACAGTGTTATAAGTTCACTTGATTCAGTTGTAGATTCAAAACAGTTCATGAATTCAACTTTTGATAAAATTTCACCTCTAGTTTTGCCATACTATGGGACAAATATGGGGTTTCTTGAAATCACTAATGCAATTGTACAATTCGCTTTTTTGAATTCTAATTATTCTTAGATAATTATATTGTTAACTAAGCTTTTAAGTCATTTTTTCAAAAAATTTTATTTTGATACTTATTATAGTTACACTACCGTCCATGAGTATCATTGTATTTGCATCGTTGTTTTTTATTGATTACAATAAATTATAAAAATTTCTACTTAATTCCCCACCTCCTAGTTTTTAGCGCGTTTTTAAAAAATATATTTCCAAAAATTATAATATTAATATAAGAAATATTAAACAAAAAATTATTTTAATGGGCAACTGATCAATGGCCTAATTTTGCAAATTTCATTCACTAAATGTGATACAAAGAAATCATTAAATTGAATAAATTGTAATAAATATAAAGTAGCTGTGATTAGCTGATAGTATATTCCTAACACTATACCATATTTTAATGATTTTCAAAAGTAAATAACTTTCTTAGAGAAGAATGAAAATCTACAATTCTTAGACAATATCTAATGGATCACTAAATAGATACACTGGGAAAAAATTCGCTATGGATCCGAAGCTACGTTTAGAGGCATTATGTTTAATATTTTTCGTGATGATTACTATTTCTTATCATTAATTGTTTTTATAAAAATTTAATTAATTTTAATCAATTGAAATAATTTGAACATTTTTTCAGTATTTTCTTTTAATATTTTCTAAAAGATAAAAAGTAATAATTTTCGAGACCTTTTTTACTTTATATGGTTATTTTACAATGAATATGGGGGATTCCGCGTCAAGTGATCAAGGGGTCTTTTGGTGTAATGTTTATTTCAATAATTTTTTACTCTTAAACAATTAAACATACAAATTTGACAAAGTACATTTTGGAAAGGTTTTTTTATGTTCTTTCGATTCGAAATAAGCATTTTGAAAAAAAAAATTTTTTTGACCCAAAAAAATCAAAATTAAAAATAAATTTCAATTTTTGGGGGAGAAAGACCCAATTTTTTTTATTTATTTTTTTTTTTAAACGAAAGCTGAGGTTTTTTCCTAAAAGGACATATAAATGCTAAAGTGGGACTAGAATGTTTAAACATTAAAAAAAAGAGTTTTCTACTCGCCGGAGCGCTCAAAACCCGGTTTTTAGCTCCGTTTAGGAGAAAATTCTTTTTTTCAATGTTTAAACATTCTAGTCCCACTTTACCATTTATATGTCCTTTTAGGAAAAAACCTCAGCTTTCGTTTAAAAAAAAATAAATAAAAGAAATTGGGTCTTTCTCCCCCAAAAATAGAAATTTATTTTTAATTTTGATTTTTTTGGGTCAAAAAATTTTTTTTTTCAAAATGCTTATTTCCAATCGAAAGAGCATGAAAAAACCTTTCCAAAATGTACTTTGTCAAATTTGTATGTTTAATTGTTTAAGAGTAAAAAATTATTGATATAAACATTATACTGAAAAACACAAAAATTTAACCCCTTCCCCCTCGGAAAATATTGGACTTGGTAAAAAAATATTTTTACGAAGAATTACTATCTATGAGTACTACAAAAGCCCCAAGTTTTGCTACGATTAGTGAAAAATTTTTCTCCACCTTGATCACTTGACATGAAATGCCCCATATATTAAAAACATTTAAAACATTATTTTTGTTTAGTGATCCTTTTACTAGTAAAATAATTTTTGCAAAATATAATTTTTTTAAATTCTAGTTGATGACGACTTTAGTCAAAATATAATGAAATGACTTATTTAGCATTGCAATTGTTATTCTAATTTTTATTGCATTACATTTATCTACAAAAGAAACAGCAATATTTATATTAGGTCAAAAAACACCTCTCTGTAATATTCAGGGTTTTTAAGGACATATCAAGCTTTCATTTCAATATTTTTTGGAAAAAAAATTTTACGGACTTAAGTGAAAAAAAAAAATATTTAAAATTCACTGTTTAAACAAATTAATAAAAAAATTAATTTAATATTTTTTAATAATATATTATTAAAATTGAATAATATTCCTTAAATTTTTACATGTAACATTTTTTGTAACTATCATAGATTTCAAAATAAAAATTGTTGAAAAAAGTAACTTAAAAGTTTAGATAACAATATAATTGTGTTAGGATAATTATAATTAAAAAAAAGCGAATTTTACAATTGAATTTATGATTTCAAGAAACCCCATATTTGTCCCATAGTATGGCAAAGCTAAAGGTGAAATTTTATCAAGAGTTGAATTCATAGACTGGTTTGAATCTACAACTGAATCAAGTGAACTTATAACACTGTACTTGGCACATAGAATGCCCGAAGTCAAAATAAAAAAATTCATTAGATTGACTTGAAACTGAATAATCAGGGGTTTTTTAAGTCGCTGATTACGAATATGACATCAGTTTTTCAAAATTCAAAATGGCTGACTCAATATAGCGGAATATTTTTTTTAAATTAATTGAATTTGTTTGTAACATACAACAAATGTTAACGAACTTTCGTTTAGTTTCATGAATTTGTCATAGAATCAGAGACGGTCAATTGTTTTTAGAAGTGCAAAAAAGAAAAAATGATCTTCGGATTTTTAAGTTTTTCGATTATTATTTTTGAGATTTAATTTGTTGGACAAATTTTTTTTGATGCCTTTTTCGAAATATATATGTAGTTTGGTTTGATTTCAAAAAGATTTATTTAAATTTATTCTGAAATGTGAGATACACATTCGGCGTAAAGTCGCTCACATGAACTCGGGGTAAAGCCGCTCACTTATTAAATTAGTGTAGGAAGCCGAATCAGTATTAACAGTATTTGCGTTTTTTTGCGATCTTAAAATTTTTAATATTAAAAATATTTATTAAAAGATAAATAATATTCATTTCCTAACAATGTTATTGAATTATTGAGTAATTAGTTGAATATTTAACATTTTGAATGTCCCGCATTTCGCGATTTGTTGCGATTTTTTTTAATAGATGGCGCCGAACTATCAATATTTCTTGTCATTATTAGTGATTATTAGGTTATAACAGTTATAACAAACAACGCAAACAAATAATCAAAAGTTGTCGTTGACTTTTTCGGCTAAAAAAAGACATAAATCTAGTTTGTTGTCTTTGTTCAGTTCACGTTTTATCATTGTTTATTTAAAAATTTTAAATGTTGAATTTCGTTTGTTATTTTTTGTCAATAATAAAAACTATAACTTGTAACATCCAAAATTGTATCTACATTTTAATTTTCTCTTAATAAAATATTATTTAAATTCGCAGTTGCAAATCACGAAACCTATACTTATTATTTAATAAACCAATATTTATTGTTTATAGAACTCATAATTTATCATTAATAAATCATACTGAAGACGGAAATAAGGAGAAATTTAATATATACAAAATAAAACTGTCGGGATTACATTTGGTATATGTGTATTAAAAATTGTCCCTAAGTCAAACTAAAACAGATAAATCCAAAATTCTTTTTTATTTTATAGTAGAAATCATAAGCTTTTAAATTATATAAATTAACTTGGATTTGGAGAATAATTTCCTATGTTTTTACCGTTCTGAAAAAAAGTGAGCGGGTTTACCCCAGTCTCCCCTATTTTTAATATTTTTAAATTTATTTGTCATATGTAAACACGTCGTTATATTTGCATGAGTAATACTAAAACCCCCAAGTAACTTTCAAGCCAATCCAATTAATTTTATATTTTTGATCCACCATTTTGAATTTTGAAAAACTAATGTCAGATTCGTAATCAGCAACCCCGAAAACCTTTACCCATTAACGCCCAAATGACCAAAATTTTTACTTGGACTTTAATACACGATTTGAAGTATAGGGGATAGTCACTAAGGTCGGGCCACTTTTACGGTTGGGACACTTCGAGTTTCTTAGTTGTAACAAACTGGTGCCATTTACCATGGCATGTAAATACTTGTTAGTGATGGTAGAAAACTTTTCACGTCATTTTCATTAAGTTCCAATGAAGTACCCGAGCAGTATAAACGTAAAACGTAAATGTGTGATGAATTTTTCATGCAAAACTTTTACTTAATGTCGAGAAAGATTAAGTAAACAAAAGGGAAGATGCAAACAATAAAGTACGATGATGAAATTTATTGATTAAAAAGTGCTTTAATACTTTGGTATGTTATTCAGGTTTTTATATCGTGCGTTTATGTCTGTGTGCTAAAAAAATCAAAACGACGCGAAACTTACAGTTGGGTCACTATATATCCGTGCAGGTTGAGACACATAATTTTACAATTATGGTGCGTTCTGACATCGGAAATTCATTTGTTTAAGGTAGAGATGTGTGAAGAACGTCTTTTTACAGTGAAAAAAATATATTCATGTTCGAAACACGTTCTTAAAACATTTTAAAAAGTTTCATTTCACATCTACTTCGATAACGTATTCTAAACGTTTTGTGTACTGAGAACGTTTTATATTTCCTTTTTCCATTTTCAAGTGCATTTCAGCATTCTTCTGAAATTTACTGACCATTTATAGTAATATCCCAGCTGAAAAAGTTCTATAGAATTTCCCTAGAATCATTCTATATAAATTTATTTATTTATTTTATTATAAACGGGTCTTATACCCTTTCATACATAAGTATTCCTAAAACTAAGAGTTACATAATCTTGTAACATACAAGTAACTTATCTAATTTATATTAACTAAGCCGACCCCACTACAGTGGTTTTAGAATATTTTTACGTAATAATGTGGTGAATCTAGTAAAATTGTTATCAAAAAAGTCTATGCAATCAGGAAGTTCATTAGCCTCTCTACTAAGTCTATTAATTATCGAATGATTCTAGAGAATATTCTATAGAATTTCAATAGAATGATTCTATAGAATTTCTACGTGAATTCTACTAAATTTTAGTGGTTTTTAATTAGAAGGAATATAAATTTCGTAAAATAATTTTTTTAACATTATAGTTATGTATAGTTACGAAGTTCAATGAATTTTATATATTTAAAGGATATAAACAATTATTTTGGCCTAAAATTTGTTGAAAAATATTATTTTACAAATTTAAAGTTTTTCTAATTAAAAATAACTAAAGTTTAATAGTATTTATATAGAAATTCTATAGAATCATTCTAGTGAAATTCTATAGAATATTCACTAGAATTCATATAGAACGATTCTGTAGAATGATTCTAGTGAAATTCTATAGAACTTTTTCAGCTGGGATTCCTTCATATCACATTGATTTTCTACGGTGTATTGCAGTGTTCCCTCTTTTCTCTTAGTGTAGAAACTTTTCACTCTGGGGTTTTCGGAGTCACTGATTAATTTTTGCTCTCTTTATATCTGTTCTATAAACCGGCATTTGCAAAAGTTTTTTTTACTTTTATAATAAAAACAACACGAGATCCCAGTGCAATTTTTTCCCGTTTTTTTACCTTTAATATAGCATTTTCTCCGCATTACAATTATTAATTTATCAATTAACATTCTCATGTTTTTGTGATAGTTAACATACGTATATACCTTATCTCAAGTTGCTTCGTTCTGCAATTATTGCTTTCCAGATTTCCATATGGAATTCCATTGAAATTTCCTCACGCTTTTCACCTTTCCAATAAGTTCATGGGTAAAGTGGATCTCCACGATATCCCAATTAGCACATAAGCTTGCCAGAAACTTGCATTAAGTTTGCTATGCAAGGTGTGCAAGCTTACAGATCAAGCTCGTGACAAGTTTGTGGCAAGTAACAAAACAATATTGACAATACTCAGAACATCTTGTAGGTGACCTGAGGTAAAAATATTATTTACTCCAAATGACCCTAAGTAATTTTAAATAAAATATACTGTCCCTTATTATTATTATTTTTTTATTTTATTTTTTTTGCTTAGGGACTTTTAGGAAATCTGCCTACAGATACCTTGGATTCCGCACTCCAAGGTTATGTGGGATTGGTATAATAAAACAAAAGAAAGTAAAGAAAAAATAAATACTATAGTTAGATTTAGAATACTGACGACCTACTGCCAGCCCGACCCACTAAAACCCGTAACCCTTCTTTTGGAGCCCTTTACCCTCCCTCGGAACTATCGTAAGACTTTAGCCTTCGAGGGCGGCGCTCCAACTCTGTCGCTGCTGCGACTTTGTTCTTTACCTGCGGTTCTCCTGCGTCAATAGTTAAAAAATTTAAAACTTTTTCAATATAAAAGCGGAATAAACAGCACAACAAAAATAAGAAAAAACAAATGATAGAACAGTTTAAAATGTCAATATATAAAATATTAAACGGGTCTAAAACAGAAACATATACAATTAACAGATATATAGTGTAAAAAAATAAAAATTCTATAAGGACAAATAAAACACAAAATAAATTAGAAGTGTATACGGACAAATAAAACACAAAATAAATTAAAAGTGTATAAGAACAAATAAAAATCACAAATTAAATTAAAATTGTAAAAGGACAAATAAATCACAAAACAAATTAATAAAAAACAAACAAACAAACTAGAAGCTGTTTAAATTACGCTTTTTTGTCGGCCGTCGAGATCCTTCCTCGACATGACCGAGATTATGAAGTTCTCGACTTTCTGCCAATTCTCTTCTCACTGGGTCATCAGCGATACCATGTTCTCTGGTGTAACTTGTCTGCTTACACCTTCGAATATGGCTTGCCTATCCAAGTTCCACTTCTTGCATGAAAATAGGGTGTGCTCTGCATTGTCCACAGGGAACTGGCAGTACGCACACACCTCATCATTGTGTAATTTAAAGCAATATAGGTACATGTTAAAACACCCGTGGACTGTAAACGCCTGTGTCAAATAATAGGAAACCTGACCGTGTTTCCTATTTATCCAGGTGGCGAGTGCCGGGGTAAGGCGATAAGTCCATCGATCTTTTTCCTCACCATCTTTGTTGCCATCTTTCTAAGAGCCTGTGCCTCAATTCTTGGTGGATCAGGCCTATGCTTGGTCTTATTCCCTCGTCCAAGGAACTGCTTTCTTTATAAAAGAGAAACATTTCTTCCCTTTCTCTCGCCAAAAAATCTGCTGACGGGACACTTGCAAGGACCTGCGCCGACAGTATCTTTTCACAGATGGTCACACATCTTTTACTCCTCAGGGTTGGGTCCCACGCTGGTTAGCTGCACACTTGATCGCCTTATTTGACGCCGTAGCCATGTGGTGGTAGTAGAAATCTCGTTGACAGCCAAGGGGTTACGGCGGAATCTTACAAAACTGTGCAGTAGATGTCACTGAATATATCGTCAGTCTAATTGTAACGATTATGTTTAGTACATTTACCTAGCATGTCAGTCGAATCTACTACGCTCTTCTCTCCCACGTGAAAAGATTACCGGTAATATCCGCGGAAACTCAGCGGAGTGACTCCGCAGAATTTTTGTGGAATTTCGTGAAAGTTAATTTTTTGTAATTATTTATGTAAGTTACACGATTTTACAAGAAATAACACCAGAAAGTCCCCAAATAATATCCATGTCAGTACAGGTTACCAATTTATATAAAACTAAATTGGTCAAGAAACTTAATCTATTGATCAATGTTTATTTTAATTATAAACAAATCAATTAAAACATTTACCTCGAAAAAAAATAATAATTTTTGTTTGTTTTATATTACATCTATTTACTAAAAATAAAAACAATATTATATATTATTATAACTTAAGTGCAAATGTAATTTTACCAGATTTTTAAATCTCAAGTATTAAAGGTAATTATAATTAACACAGGCACACCCGAAAAGGAATCTGCTTATTGAACTAGACATACATATTTTATGGTATTTTTGCCAGCTAAAAACGAATCAAAAGTCAGTATTGCTCCATCACCCTGTTTTTTTAAATCGAGTAAACTACACATAACTTCAAAGCTTAAAGTAAAAAAATTAAATAACAGATTTCTCTTTAAAAAAAAATAAATTTATCTACTTCTGCTACAACAAGTCAGAAACAATGTCAACATTACTTAATCACCCTTTGTTTTTTTAAATGGAAAAAACTACCCCTAAAATGTAAAAACGCAAACTTTATAATATTAAAGATAAAACCCACATTCTTTTTCAAAACAACAAAATAAATTTATGTTCTTCTCTTTTAACATTTCATAAGCTATGACAAAATTACTTTATCACCCCCTGTGTTTTTAAATTTAAAAAACTACCCCTAATATGTAAAAATTCAAAAACTATAATAAAAAATTCAAAAACCACATTATTTTTCAAAATAGAACAATATATTTATGTACTTCTCTTTCAACAACTCTAAAGCAAGGTCAAAATTGCATCACCATCCTCTGTTTTCTAAATCTAACAAACAACCCCAAATATGTAGAAACTCAAAGTTGATAAAAAGAAATTAAAAACGTTATTGTTTTTCAAAACAGAACAAGAAATTTATGTACTTTTCTATCAACAACTTAAAAATACCTTAATTTTTTATTGAAATTAAAGAAAACTTAAGAGGATAAACTCCAACATGACAGAAAAAAATTCACTTCTTAAACAGGAGCAAACGTTTTTGTATTTTTGTTCTTGGGTAGCTCCATGACTAAAAAATCAAAATTGTACCCTAGTTCTTCGATTTTGTTGAAACTTCGAAATTTTGAAGTGGAATACACGACAGTAAAAAGCCTCAATTCGATTTTATAAAATTTTGAAAAATTTTGGATTACGAGGTTTTAAAATTTTATTTTTTAAAATTTTTGAAAATGGTATATCTCTAAGGAAAATGAATGAAATTTTTAGGGGATGCTTATTGTTTACAGACAATTTAAGAAAATTTTTTAGAATATTTTTTTTTAAACAAATTATTTTAAAAAATAATTTTTAAATAAACAATTTTTTGAAACGTGCCATTTTTATTTTTTTTTAATAATAATGATTCGATTCCCACTTATTTCATGAGTATTTTAAAAAAAAATCGATGGAGGGTCTGAAACTTTAGATGATATTGAATTTTTTGTCCTTGCGCGCAACCATTAAAAGCGCATTTTTCAGCTATACTCTACATGCAAACTAATGTTTAAAATCACCTACAAGTCGTAAATTTTAACCGAATTCAATTTTTCTTTTTGGAGAATGTCAGGCTATAAATTTGTAAGAATACTGTGCATTTTTTAAATTTATATTTGTTTAAACAAATTATTATTATGATTGTTAATTACTCACTTTTTACATATTGCACCTAAAAAAGTGTATTTTTTCTAATTTTGCAATTTACCGGACCTATCATAAATGCCGATGCAAATTTAAAACATAATTATTATTGTTTAAGCAAGATTTAAACAAATTATTATTGTTAATTACTAACTATTTACAGAATAGTATACTTAAAAGATGCAGTTTTTTCTAATCAAGCAAATTTACCAAACTTTTTTGATACGTCAATTTACATTAAAAATGAAATTATAATTTAAACAAAAATAAGAATAAAAATTTATTTAAAAAATTGTTTAAATAATAATTGTACTTTTATTTTTAATCTGAATAGCTCCATGCTAAAAAAAATTAAAGTTGTGTCCTAGTTTTTGAATTGAGAAATTGTCACAGAATTCATGCAAATGAAAATTGTGAAAACGACTTTATAATTATTTGTTAATTATGGTTATAAATATTAAATAACATTAAAAGCAAAAACACCCCAGCTTAAAATCCCCGTACAGGATCCTTAAAGGATCCTCTCGGGATCCTGTACAGGTCCTGTGCAGGATTCCATACAGGATCCCGTACGGGATTTTGGAACAGGGTTCCTGTGCAGGTTCCGATGCAGGAACCTTAGCAATCAAATGATCCTGTAAAGGTTCCTGTACAGGAACACGTGCAGGATCCTGTACAGGAAACTTTTTAATTTTTTAACGTTTTTATATGTTAAGCAACATTTGACATACATAGACTTCACACTTTAATATGTTAGGCTCGTATATCAATGTTGGACAGAAAAATGTATTGCGCATTCGAGAAACTCATAGAAAACTACTGCGCAGGAGTTAAAAATATAAATTAATTAATTGAGGAAACCGTGTAGGATCCTTTACGGGTTCCCTACAGGATCCTTTACACTTAAGTACCTGCAGTTTACAAAACTGCAAAGGTTCCTGCATAGGAACCTTTACAAAGTTTCTTGTACTGGATCCTGGAAGTGTTCCTGTACAGGAACCTTTACAGAAATCTTTAATAACTAAGGTTTCTGCATCGGAACCTGCACAGGAACCCTGTCCCAAAATCCCGTATAGGATCCTGTACAAGACCAGTACGGGATCCTGTATGGGATCCTGCACAGGACCTGTACAGGCTCCCGAGAGGATCCTTTAAGGATCCTGTACGGGGATTTTAAGCTGGGACTTTATTGAGTTTACAAAATTAAGTGAAATTAACTTTTAGAAAGCAAAGTAACAAAATTAATATTCAATAAAATGGTTGTTAACAATTATTTAAACAATTTTTAACTAAGTCAGTTTTTTTTGGAAATTTTCGTTCTTTTTTTTGCAATTACCAAAATTCAAATTTGTTGAAAGAAAAATCACCTTATATTATTATTATAATTATTATAATATTAAAATAATCACTGTCGTTTTGTCGTCCGTCGTTCGTGTAATTCCGTACTTCATCGTTCGGTCGTTCGGCTTTTATCATTCATTCATCGTATTGTTTATATATTTACTCATTGTACATACATAGACGAATCTGTTGTTACTTTTTTAAAATTCAAAATGGGGTATCAAATATGGCGGACATATTTTTTTTAAAGTGATTGGATTTTCTTGACTAATCTGATGTCGTTTTTTCAAAATTTATAATGGTGAATCCAATATGGCGGACATTTTTTAAAAAAGTAATTGCATTTGCTTGAAAATGGTCATTCGGGTGTTTTTGAGAATTCTAGATTACGAATCTGACTTCAGATCAATATTATGTTTATCCTCTACGTCCGTTAGCCGTCAACAAAATTTAATTGGCGTTATGCAGCTTTTACCAGAAGGAGGCCTACGTACAACAAGCTACTATTTTTTAATTTTATATCCATGGTCTATTCATTTTCTTCTACATCAATCTCTTTACTACTAAGAAACCGTTTCTGTCTTTTTGCTCTCGACATTATGCAAATAATTAATTACAAGTATTTCTGGGAATAATCTTCTCGATTTGTAAAAAACAATTACCTATTAATATCTAAATGTTTTATGTTTGCCGCCATATTGTCGTCCGCCATTTGAAAAAATTGGCGTCTTCAGGGTTTTGTAGCTGAGTGTCCATGGACGCGATATTTTGATGTTTTGAGAACATCCATTTGCATTTTTCTGGAGAAAATACGGATGAAAAGAAATTTTTTTCTCGAAAAATCGTATTTTTTTAATAAATTGTTTATAACTTTTAAACAATCTGTTGTAACCAAATTTTAACATCAGAATCTGAAAGTGGAGTAAATTTTACGTTAAAAATATTATGTGTCAATTTTTTTGTATCCATTGTTGTAATAAACCAGGTCCACAAAGTCCATTGAAATTTTTCGTCCGTCTGGGCGTTAATGGGTTAAATTTTCACGAAAAATAAATAATATTTTTTTTATGTTGAAAAAACATTTCTATTTGCTCTTAGGAATGTGTTTACTAAAAAACAGAAATAAAATTATTGTTTTTTATAAAAGTTACTGCAAAATGAATTTTTTTAAATTTATTAAACATTATTTTATTGTTTCTAAATAAATAAACAGATTTAAATAAATCAAGCTTGAATATAAACGGGATAAGATATACTTTCGTTTAGAATTAGATACTTTTTAAAGAATCTACTTTTTAAAAATTATTTAATAAATTTTATATAAACAAATTTTTTTTAATTCTCTGCGCATATTAAAAATTTGAAAAAAATTTCATAGATGACAACGCTATGGTCATTATTACATAGATAGATCTCTGTATTTTTCCTGTAATATTCGCGTTAAAATACACCAGTATGCCAAATTTTAGCCCTCCATGTTGAATAATTTAGAAGTTAAGAGGGAGAATGGTCACTTTTTATGCATTTTTGGCCAAAAATCTTGTTATTTCCTTGACAACTCTATGGCCATCACCTCCAATCGCATTCTTTATATTTTTCCTGTAATCTACGTGTGAAAATACGTATCTGTATTAAATTTGAGCTCTCTAGGTCAAATAATTTAGCCGCTAGGAGGGACACGATTTGGCTATGGACACAAGAGTCTCACCAATAGGGTTCCGTCGGTCCACGGTAGGTGTACGGAACCCTGAAAACAATTTGTTTATAAAAAATTTATTAAATAATTATTAAAAAAAAACTCTTTACAAAAAAATTAATTTTGCCGTAACTTTGATAAATTAATCAGAGAAACATATAATATATGGCCAAATGCAGACCTTTCGTATTTTCGTTCTAATTCATTTATAATTTATTCTAGGTATTTGGTCCTTACATATGTTAATGATAAATAGTAATAGTGTAGAAAAATCAAATAGTCATTTAATAAATTACAAATGATTTACAATACAGTTTAACTTTTATTTTTTAAAAAATTTACTCAGTTTTTTAATTTTCTTTTATTAAAAAATTGAATTTTCTAAAAAATCTGAAAGTATCCGGACACTTTAGAAAATGTATGTACATCACATTGAATGTCTTATAAAATCTTTTTTATGTTGACTTTTTGTGAACGTTAAATAGGTTTTTCAATCTATTTCTGTTACATGTTTTATTTTCATAGTTGTAAATATAGTTTGACGTTAGTTTATCAAGTTTAATAATTAAAATATAAAATATTTTCGCGTATGTCCGAGGCTACCCGACAAATTGTTAAAGGTTAGAATTTTAATACTCATATTTTCCCTCATTTTTTTCCTTAAAGGTTTGATTATTTTACAAATGAATTTATGCTAAAGGTTAAAAGAAGTATTCTGTTTGATATGCAAAAATTTAATTAACATTCTAAAAATATAAACACAAATTATTTATCAAAATGCTTAAGTTTACGGGGCTACCCGAATCTCCCCTAGATGTAATAATTTTGATTTCCTCCGTACATTTGAATAATATGTAAACAAAAATATTTTCTCATTTTATACTTAAAAATAGTTTTTTACAATTTACTTAAGTTTTTTAACTCAAGATATAATAGGAAAAAAAGTTTTGCAACAGGGTCAGGCTTAGCCAAACGGATCGGGTAAATTAAAAAATTGTTTTTTTCAATGAAATATCTTTTATTCTCATCTTTATGTGATAAAAATAATGTCATAAAAAATTTAAAGTAACAAAAATTTTTTTGTTATAGTTATTAACAATTAAAGTTTTTAACAAAATTAAATGAAAATATTTTTTTTTCTTGAGTTCTTTCTAACCAATTTTAAAAACCAAATAGGCGTTTTTTCGTCTTGAAGCGTAGAATTTAAAAATATTTTATATTTCTTTCGCGTTATACATCAAGTTTAAATTTGAGGTTCTTTTGTTTCTTCTAATATTTATCTGTGTTTCGATGATTTGTTTATGCAGCGAACACCATCGTTGGCTTACACGGCGACAAAAATAATTTAATATTATTATTTCTAGTAGCGGGCCATTTTTTTCACAATTGTTTCTTACTCAAAAATGTATGCAGAATACAATAGTATTTTTTAATTTTGAGTATAGCGTGAAGAAGACTGTTTTTTATTATAATGTTATAAATAAATAATTTAAAAAACAATAAAAATAAACAATTTTTTAAACAAGATATATTTTTAAATTCTACGCTTCAAGACGAAAAAAACGCCTATTTGGTTTTTAAAATCGGTTAAGAAAGAACACAAGAAAAAAATATTTTCATTTAATATTGTTAAAAACTTTAATTGTTAATACATATAACACAAAATTTTTTTTTGCTTTACATTTTTTATGACATTATTTTTATCACATAAAGATGAGAATAAAAGATATTTCATTTAATAAAAATTTTTTTTAATTTATCCGATCCGTTTGGCTAAGCCTGACCCAACACTAACCTGTAAAATTGAAATGTTGTATGACAACATTCGTTTTCAACAAAAAAAATTTAATTACACAACAACATAATTATAAAAAAAGGAAATGATTTTTAATAAAAGTTTAAATTAAAAAAAAAATTTTATTGAGATTAATTCTATAAATTCAAATGCAATGTAAAATTAATATATACCAATTTTTCTTTTGAGGATTTTGTAAATTCTATCAATTCATTTTGAGATATTATTATGATAAATATATCTAGCAATATTTAAATAAATTCGTTGAAACGTCTTAAAGTTATTGTGTTCACAAAAATGAGATCCACACACACACAAAATTACATACATCCGGACAATTGCTTAGGGACTTAAATAACATAGTCCTATATGATGAAAATTTGTTACAAGGATTTTTAAAAACTTTGTAAATTAAAAATCTACAAAGCTTCTTCCACGAGGAAGAACTAATAAATTTACTTCATTTGAAAAAAAATTTTTAATCTATAACACTAACAAAACTGTTTTTACATATTTTAAGTGACCTGTATTACTATAATCAATTTCAAAAACTAATTTAAATAATAGAAAAATATATCTTATAATTTTAATACTTTTTATTAATAATATTAATACATAATAATAATAATAATAATAATAATAAAATACAAATACAGATAAAATATTAATATGTTAATATACATAAAATAATAAAATACCAATACCAACCCTAATTAAAAGTTAATAAATAATTTAAAAAATTCTTATTCTTATTTTTGTTTAAATTATAATTTTATTTTTAATGTAAATCGACATATCAAAAAAGTTTGGTAAATTTGCATGATTAGAAAAAACTGCATCTTTTAAGTATACTACACTGAAAAAAATATATTTATGGTACTGCCATAAATATAGGTAATTCTGACATATTATATTGGTAGATATGATACTGCCATACAGTATTGCTGTTTTAGCCATACGCAGTGTAGAACAGCAATATGTATTTGAGAGACAATAATATGTATGCGGAGAACACGAATACTGTATTTTAAGAACAGCAATACGGTATTGCTGTTTCAGCTATACATCCTAACCATACTTGTATGTCAAAATTTACATTATCATTTTTTTCAGTGTATTCTGTAAATAGTTAGTAATTAACAATAATAATTTGTTTAAATCTTTTTTAAACAATAATAATTATGTTTTAAATTTGCATCGGTATTTATGTTAGGTCCGGTAAATTCTAAAATTAGAAAAAAATACACCTCTCTAGATACAATATGTAAAAAGTGAGTAATTAACAATCATAAGCTTTTTACTGGCATGTATTCCACTTCAAAATTTCGAAGTTTCAACAAAATTGAAGAACTAGGGTAGAACTTTGATTTTATAGGCATGGAGCTACCCTGTTTCATTTTTGTCAAATGAGGTTAACTTCCCTGTAGAAGTTGATAACATGTGTCCTAGACATCCAAATATCACTAGGTGACTTCTTGGTGTTCTGTTTTTGACTATTGTAGTTATTTTTCTCAAAGAATTTGACCAAGAACGGTCTGAACATCTGGACATCACTAGGTGACTTCCTTATGCTCCGTTTTTGTTAAATGAATTTAATTTTATAAAAATTGGTGACATGTACTGACCTGGATATCATTTGGGGACTTTCTGGTGTTTTTTCTTGTCAAATCATGTAACTTACTTAAATAATAACAAAAAATTACTTTCACTTTTCTGTCAACAATTTTATTATTTCTTTCTTTTATAGATTACTCTAATTTCGTAAATAAATTGTTTTATAGGTATTAGGATCACTAAACAAAAAAATTTTTTAAATGTTTTCAAATTTCAATATTTATATATTGTAAAATATGCATATAAAGTATAAAAGGTCTAAAAAATTATTCCTTTTTCATCTATTAGAAAATATTAAAGAATCACTGTGAAACTGTAACAATTTATTGCAATTTATTTAAATTTATTAAATTTGATAGAAACAAATAATGATAAGAAATAGTAAACTTCAGTCGAAATATATTAGAATCAATCATTTATTATTGCAATTTTTATTTAATTACAATAACCTGTAAAACTAGGAACAATATGTAGATTAAACCTATAGAGAAAATAACATTTTTTAAATACTTTTTTAAAAAAGCGCCATTATATGGGTGATGCAGAATTAAGTAAAAATTTGTTTAGTAAATTACATTTAATAAAAAAACAATTGTGCAAATACAAAGATATCCATCTAAATTGGTTAACGAGCATGTTTTTAATTTTATATTTTTTAAAGAAAAAATTTTACGGATTTGGGGTAAAACAAAATATTTAAATTTTATTGTTTAAACAAATTAATGAAAAAAATTAATTTTTTAGTTTTCAAAAAAATCTTATTAAAATTCAAAAATATTTTTCTACAATTTTTATATTAAACATTTTTCGTAACTATTATACATTTCGAAATAAAAATTATTAAAAGAAAAGTGACTTAAAAGTTTAATTAACAACACAGGTTTACAAATTAAAAACTTTTTTTTGCCAATCAATAGTAGGTTAATGAAAAATAAAAAAGAATAAGTTTATGATTTACTTTCGCCACGCCAAATTTACTTTCGCCACGCTAAAAATTACTTTCGCCATGCTGAATTTACTTTCGCCATGCTGAATTTACTTTCGCCACGCTCTTCAGAGCAGTTGAGAAAAGCTCTACTTTCGCCACACTTTTCTACCAAGAAAAGTACTCCTTTCAGAGCAAGTGTTGGAGAAATTACCTTTCGATCCATAGGTCACAAAACTTTTTTCACCACTAATGTATGTCCCGCAAGACAACAAAATGGAAAATTATAAATAAAATATGATATTAAAAGTTTGCCCTGTGTATGGAACGCCCCTAGTATAAACAATTCGTTATTTTTTAAAAATTTTGCTCTTCACTAAGAAAAAATTTATCACGAAGAACACCAATTAATTTTTCTTCTCATGGTCGATGCAATTTTCACAAGCATCCCTGTGCAAAAAATTACGTCCGTCCACTTTAATAAGTGGCGTATGTAATATTCTAAAATTCTTTTTTTTCTCTGGCTTATCTCGAGTTAATAGATCGAATTCCAGAGTAAATGCATTAGACCCATATTCTCAGGGGAAGTTTTGGGCAAAATGCACTTACTCCAAAATTGAATTGGATACTGAGACGATATAAATCTACGAGAATCCGGTGTATATCGTGATGTTATACGGAAGTTAGGTGTTTTTCTCGTGCGCCTATTACAAGCACCAGGACTGGCCAAGAGTAACAGTGGATGTCTGAAGGGTAAAGGGAGAAAAGAGAAGAGAAAGGGGTTTGGATATAGATGGCAGGCACGTGTTGTCCTCCGCTATACCAAACCTCTCAGGCTGCAATGGACTGATTTACTGTCGTTGTAAGGTATCGGGTGCAGGTTTCGTCCGAAGGTGCCAATCGAAAGTTGTGTTAAAGCTACCTACGTCCCACCCGATATTCGACAGGTTGATGTAACATATCTGTCCTTTATCTTGGAATTACACTTCTTTCCCCAATTATTCCTTTCTTTTGTTTATTAAGGATAAAAAAGCTTAAAAGATTAAGATGAAATTTTGCAAATTTTTGAAATTTTAACTTACTGATGAATTTTATATTATTACTTCATTTTCATTTTACTGTCAGTTAGGATGCAACTGTCTTTCATTTGTCAGAAATATTATTTGAAGAATATAATAATAGGAATTTATTCAGCTTTTAATTTGTTCCACAAATGAAATCAAATATATCATGGAATATTTTGAATATTTATTTAAAAATCTTTATTAGATACATTACATTCAATTGTAAAAATTATTTTTTTCAGACGGCTTAAATGATTTAAAACAAGTTGTTCATTTCATGACCATTTAGCTTCCTCAATATATATTATTATATATAATTTTAAAAGTTAAATAATTATAATAGTTTATTAAATATAATTAATAAATCTTCTTTTTAATAAATCAAAGAAAATTAATGTTATAGAGTTTATCATTAATTTTACTAATTTTCAAAATTATCTTAATATTTAAAATAACAAAATTTAAAATACAAAATTTTAAAATTCTTATATTTATTTTAATTTTAAAATCAGATACATTTTATCTATATTAAAACATATGTTATATTTGTTCTGGAAAATCACTAGGAGCTTCGTCTTTTAATATTTTCAAAAAAATGTATTTTCATCGATTTTACATTTAGCGAGTAACATACATTACATGGATTTTTATTTAAAATAATTGAAGTAGCAAAAGCTGCTGCATATACTCCACATGATATAAAGTCAGGTTGAATTACATTCATTTTTTCAATAATTATATCATTACTATTATATATTCCATAACGGTATAGTATATATTCTTTTTCATCGTCACATAAATCATCATATTTTAAAGTTCTCCAGTATAAACTATCATAAATATGTAAATTACTTAAGTCATAATAAAGGCATCTCCAATGAAATGATTCAAGTCCACCAAAAATTTGAAGATCTTTCATTGATGTTTGTTCAATATTGTCAGGAACTTGTATACTTAATACTGATATCGGGTTGTAAATTGTATTTAAACATATAATTTCCATTATTATATCTAATTCCAAATCCTGTAAATATCTTGATATATTTAAAACTCTATCTTTTACATCGTCCTGTAATTGTATTTTTTTTAAATGACAAATTATGTTTTAATAAGTTAGCTGTGTCATTTATACAAATGATGCTATTCTCTTGCATTGATGAAATTTGAGATTCATTAGATTTGTTAATTTCTTGAATCTTCAAATAAGATGAAGTACTTAGAAATTGTTCTTTTAAATCTATACTTAATCTTTCCTTTTTCAGTGGTGGCATATTTTCTAATGAAAGACTATTATTATTTAAAAACTCTTTTTTTATAACAATAGAATCCATCATATTTGAATGGTTGGCACATAAATTACTTTTAGTTTTGTTGAAACTTGAAATGCTTTCTGTGTTTTTATCAACATTTAATCCAATAAAAACAGGTTTGTGGTCTGAGAAAAAAGTTTCATATACGCCTGGTGAAATTTTTTTTATCCCTTTAGAAACAAATATGACATCAATTATTTGAGTGTTGTATTTAGTAGTAGAAATTTTTGTATTAATTCCTCTTTTGAAATTATAATTTGATAAATATATTTCTAGAAAAGAATTATCATAATAACAATCAATATTAAAATCTCCTATTATAATTTTTTGTTTGTTTTTTGTTTCTTTAATAAGTTCAGTTAAATGTTTTATAAACATTTGGTTTGTTGTGCGTGGTGATTTATAACCGCTGATAATGTCTAAATCTTTTAGACATATATGAAATAAGTCTCTGTGATGTTGATAATCAGAAATCATTTCTGTTTTTCTTATAGTTTTAACAATTTGAAAAGGAATGTTCAATTTTACGAAACAAATAATTCCTCTTGGTAATGTAGGACTATCAATTTCTGACATAAAAGCAATTTTATATCCATTAATTTGTATGTTATTATTGTTCATTTTTATTCTAGTTTCAGAAAAAATTAAAATATCAGCCTGCTGATACCAATTATCACACAATATATACTTAAAATTTTGTTTCAATGAACAGGAATTATAATAAATTATTATTTTAGCATTTCCTGGAATTTCATTTATGTATGACAAACTTAAAAGTTTCTCTGATTTTAGTCGAATAATCTCTTGTTTTAAAATTTTGTCAGTTTTTAAATTTAAGATACTTAAGTTTCCTATAATATACAAGTCATTAAGATGTCTCACTCTACTGAAGGCAACATACAATAAAGGTTTGCTAACTCTGTAATTTTTGCTAAAGTCAATGCAAACTTTATCATAAGTTTGACCTTGACTCTTGTGGATTGTGAGTGCTTCCGCTGGAACCAAAGGAAATTGTTCTCTTATGATTCTATACCCTACTCTTTAATTTTCACAAATAGGTAAACAAATTTTGATTATTGGTACCAAATTTAAATTTATATTATTTTTTATCATAAACGCATGATATTCACAGCGAATTTTACTACTAACTTTTACATTATTAAAATCCACAATTGACCAGCATCATTTAAAGTTGTATTTTTTAAAATCCCACAAGCTCCATTTACCATTCCATCTTCAACATTTAAGTTTATAATTATCATGTACTTTATTTCAAGTTTAAATTTTACTTTATAGGACAATCCACCACATTCAGTTTTTTTTGTTATTTAAAAATTTATTTCTTCTGTTCATATCTGCTAATTAATTCTTTAAAAATAAATTTTTATAGTTTTTATATTCTGAATATTAATTGAAAAGAATTGACCACTAGATTAGGAATTGTGAGAACCAGCTGTAGTTAAAATATTTTTGAGTATACAAAAAGAGATTTTATTTTTTCACTGAAAACGCTATGAAAATTAATTCAAAAAATATTTTTCCTATAATATATATATTAATTATTCAATTTTTTTATTATATAATAATTATTTTAAAGTGTTATGATAAAATATCACAAAATATAAAATTTTAATTTTTTGTTAGAAATTAAAATATTTATTAATTCTATAAATTTTGATAAAATATATACTTTATATACATGAATCGAAGTGGTTTTTATGTCAGGAATGCAATTTTGACAAGAATTAATAAAAATTTTAATATAGAAAAAAGTTATTTCAAGAAATCCAAAAATTAAAAAATTGTTGAAAAAAAATTTTTTTATATATATTTTTGAAAATCCTTTTGTCTGATTTTTGGTATTCATGACCGTAATACACCTACAAAATCTTATCAAAATCTATCAAGATGTGTAAGAGAAAATTTGTCCACAAGAATCGGTGACATACACACACACATACATACATCCGGACATTTGTTCCTCTCGACGAATTATATATACTATATACTATATAATAACAACTTTGAATTTCTTTATATATGACTGTGTGTAGTGCTGTTTGTGTGTAAGTGTATTACCGAAAAAGGTGTAAACGGTACAAGGTTCTATACCAGACTAAATACTTCCGCATCCTCTAGTACCTTTCCAGATCCTGTAGTCCGGGTGACGTCAGTGAGTGTAATAAACACTCAGGTATATTTAAACCTTATGCTTCATGTATTGGTGTGCATATTATTGGTGTATAACAACACCCTTCCTCAACGATGATATGCATATCTAGATTATTCCAATCTCAAACCACATTTTTGAGACAAAAATTGTAGACGGATTTTGCTCAATGGTTTTGTGAGCATGTCAGCCTTCATCTCTTCTGTGCAGCAATATTTAAAACTAATTTCCTGTTTGTTGTTTAGATCCTTGATAAAATGGAATTTTGTGTCGATATGTTTTGTCCTGTTACTAAACTTCTTGTCTTGTATCATCTTAAGGCAGCTTTGATTATCCTCCCAAATCAGTACTTCCGGTTTCGTAGGTAAAATATCCTGTAGCAATTTCTGGATCCAAAGTGCCTCTTGACAAGCTTCAGTGAGAGCTATGTATTCTGACTCAGTTGAAGAGAGTGCAACACATGCTTGTTTTCGACACCCCCAACTGATTGTCGCTCCTAAAAATTCGAATATGTATCCACTGTTAGATTTCCTGTCGTTGCGATTTTCCGCCCAGTCTGCGTCAGCATATCCAATGATTCCTTCTTCCTTATCTTGTCGGCCAAGTATCAATTCATGGCATCTTGTCCCCTTCAGGTAGCGAACGATTCTTTTCAATTCTGTCCAGTCTGTTGATGATGGGTTCTTGTTGAATTGGCTTAAAATTGTCACGCTGGCAGTGATGTCAGGTCTTGTGTTTACTGCCACGTATAATAGTGCTCCGATAAGTTGTTGGTACCTTTCACTATTATTCATTGCTGGTTGGCTCTTTCGAATCTTTAAATATCCTGTATCCAAAGGTATACCTGATGGTTTTGCATCCTGCAGTCCAAATTTATTTATTATATTGTCAATATAATTCGTTTGCTTCATGCAATGAAATCCATCGATATTTTTTCTTATCTCAATTCCTAGGTACTTCTTTAATAATCCTAGGTCAATTAATTCGAATTTAGTCTTTAAGTGAGTTGCTGTTTCATCTATTTCATTTACATTTTTGGAAACGATCAAAAAATCGTCCACATGAATAATAATAAAAATAGTCTTATCATCGGCAACTTTTATGAACAGACATGGATCAACTTTACTTTGCAAAAATTTATAAGCACTCAATATATCACTTAACTTTTCGTTCCACAACTTTGCTGCTTGTTTTAATCCGTAGAGTCCCTTTTTTAACCTGCAAACCATCCTCTGTTGTCCTTCTTGTTTATATTCTTCTGGTTGTTCCATGTAGATGGCTTCATTTAAATCCCCATTGAGAAAAGCAGTTTTAGCGTCGAAATGTTTCACTACTAAGTTTTCTCTTCCCGCTAGAGCTAATAGAATTTTTAAAGAATTTTTAAACCCATTTACAGGTAACAATATTTGCGTCTTTTGGCGCAGGTATGATGTCCCAAGTTTCATTTCTGGTCAACGCGTTGATTTCTTCGTCCATTGCATTTTTCCATTCTTCTTTATCTGCACCTGTTAATGCTTCTTTTGTTGTTTTCGGATCTTCTTTAGAGACAGTTGTTACTTTTGATGTCGCTGTGTACCAATTTGGTGGTACTCCTTTATTCGATCTATCTGATTTTCTTGTTTTTAACTCTTCTTGTTTCCTTTGATTATTTTCTTCTTCTTCTACCAGATTGTCCTCTCTATGATTATTATTTTCCTCTTCCTCTTCTTCCTGGCTAGCTTCCGTTGACGTTTCCCACATTTCTTCTGCTTCATCACTTTCTTCGCTGGTGTTGGGTGAAATTATGATTTCTGTATTCTCAGTTCCTCCTTGCTCTGAATGATTTGTGTTGTCAAGAAAAATCACATCGCGACTTATTTTGATTCGATTGTTTCCCTTCTGTAGTAATCGAAATGCTTTTGATTCTTCTGAATATCCAATGAATGTTAATTTTTCAGCTTTATCATCTAACTTTCTTCTTTGTTCTTTTGGCACTTGGGCGTAAGCATCACAGCCAAAGACATGCAAATTTTTAACGTTTGGCTTTCGTGAGTGCCAAAGTTCGTAAGGAGTTTTGTCAGTTGCTCTTGTGGGTAAAAGGTTCTGCAGAAAATTTGCTGTATTGACGGCTTCTGCCCAATATTTCTTATCCAAATTGCTGTCCAGCAGCATGCATCTTGCCATTTCCATTAAAGAACGATTTTTCCGCTCTGCGACACCATTTTGCTGAGGAGTATATGGTGCAGTATATTGTACCGTAATTCCTTGCTTGGACAGATAATTTTGCAAATCTGTATTTAAATACTCCCTTCCTCGATCTGATCTTATACACTTTGGAACTTTATTCTTTTGAGTTCTCATCAATTCAATAAATTGCTTGATATGAATGCCTACTTCGTCTTTAGTCTTTAAAAAATACACAAAGCTATATCTTGAATAGTCATCCAAAATAGTCATGACATACCTTTTATTTGATGGGGTAGTTGTTTGCATTGGCCCGCAAACATCTGTATGGATAAGATCGAGAGTTTCTTTCGTTTTAATGATATTTTCTTTTTGAAAAGGTTGTCTTGCCATTTTTCCTTTCACACAACATTCACAAATTTCCTTCTTTCCGCAGTTATTTATAGTTATTCCTGTAGCTAATCCTTTTATGACGAGGTCCTTAATTGCATTTGGGTCTCTATGTCCAAAACGTCTGTGCCAGGTATGTTGGCAATTGTCTCCGTGCTGAGTGTTTATTACCGCATGCGCTTTCTCAACAACCGTTTCTAAAGCATACAGATCTTCCATATGTTTCCCTAATCGCGCACAGGCAACTACTTTTCCACTTTTTATTATTTTACAGTCACTGTTCTTGAAGGAAACTTCGAAGCCTTCTTTATTTAGCTTCTTTACTGACAGTAAACTTGATCCGAATGATGGAACATAGAGCACGTCTTGCACTTTCACTTTAATAACTTTATTGTCCACAACACAGTTTAACATCCCCGAACCTATGCCTTTAATTTCACTCTTTTTATTGCTGTCGGCTAGCTGTACAAATCCTGTAGCACTACAATTAAGTTCCGTAAAAAATTCTTTTGAACTACACATGTGACTGGTTGCTCCCGAATCGACAAACCAAGAAACATGTTTATCGTTTTTCTTGTTTATTCCCATGAAAGATTTTTCGTATATCTTGTTATCTATTTTTGCTATGAAGAGATATTCGTCTTTAATTCCTTGATTCTCAGCAACTGTATTGGCTTTGTTCTGTCCTTCTTTACCTGCTTTCCATTTTTTATACTGAAAGCAATCCTTTTTAAAATGTCCTGGTTTTTCACAGAAGTAACATTCCTTCTTACTTTGGTTCTGAAAAATGGCCTTCATTGCTGAATCACTTGCTTCTTTTCCTTGACCTTCCTTACGCCTTCTATACTCATCAATTACTCTTCCCTTGATAAAATCAAAAGTAAAATCCACTTCACTTCTGCATTCTAAACTTGTAATTAGGTTATTATATGAATCTGGTAAACTACTTAATAAAAGAGCAGCTTTTAACTTGTCCTTTAGCTCCTCACCTAATGCCGCAAGTTTGTTTGTCAATATTAACATTTCTGACACGTGATTTTCTACATCACCACCTTCTTCAAGACAGAGTTTAAAAATTCTTTTGTACAAGAATATTGTACTCGATAATGTTGCTTTTTGATGATGTTCCTTTAACATGTCCCATGTTTCTCGAGCTGTTTTTGCGCCTAGAATGTGAAGAAGTTGATTATCCTCGACGAGGAGACCTATTGTTGCACGCGCTTTATCATCCTTTTTTGACCATGCTGTGGTTATTGGCACTGGTGCTGTTTCTTTAATAACTTCCCATAGTTCTTCTCTTATCAGCAAAAGTTCTATTTTTTGACTCCATATAGAGTAGTTTTCTCCGTCTAACTTTTGAATGCTTGTGCGTAGGAAATCCATTCCTGTATACCACAAACAAAATTTACACTAAATACACTTTAAAACGCAAATACACAATCACAATTTTTTTATTGCTTTTACTTCACTGTCTTTAGTTTTTAAAGTCAATTGCTTTTAATGTCACTTGTTCTTAAAATCACTTCGTCCTTTTTACACTAGACTCTGGGCCCATAACCTGTTGGAAAATCACGCAATAAAACTATATATTTGAATTAAACTTTCATTTTTATTATGCGATAATTTTACAATTGTTCGTGGCTAGTGTTTTAATAACAACTTTGAATTTCTTTATATATGACTGTGTGTAGTGCTGTTTGTGTGTAAGTGTATTACCGAAAAAGGTGTAAACGGTACAAGGTTCTATACCAGACTAAATACTTCCGCATCCTCTAGTATCTTTCCAGATCCTGTAGTCCGGGTGACGTCAGTGAGTGTAATAAACACTCAGGTATATTTAAACCTTATGCTTCATGTATTGGTGTGCATATTATTGGTGTATAACAACAATCTTTATATAAACGGCTAAGCATTTTCAGCCAAAAACCGTTCAAAATCGTCTAATTCAATGCATTTGTCAAAAAACATGCTCGGATGTTTATAATAATATGTTACGAACCGAATAAAATTGTTATAAATTTTCGTCCTAAATTACAAATAAGACATAAATGATCACAGTCATGTAAGTTTCAATTTTTTCTGCAATTATTAAAAAATGTAGAAGAGTTGAAAAAATTTCAACAAAAAAAATTATTTTAAAAATTTTTTGTCAAATTTATCTTTATATAAATTATTAAATTTTTCACTTATAGATTATTAATCGTAGAATTTAATAATATTTTAAATGGTATA
Organism: Leptopilina myrica (nomen nudum); assembly: GCA_032872475.1. Lineage (NCBI taxonomy): Eukaryota > Metazoa > Arthropoda > Insecta > Hymenoptera > Figitidae > Leptopilina > Leptopilina myrica (nomen nudum). The sequence continues at coordinate 33,671,469 of CM065463.1, read as the reverse complement.
TTTGTTAATTTTCTGACAGCTGTATTTACAAAAAAAATTGTGATTTAAAGATTGGTCTGATTCTGAACTGTGCGCGTGCAGGCGTATCGATAATTTCCGACGGTAGTGTAAAACATAAAGTTTTCAACTGACCAATTTAGTACATATAACTCTCGGCTAGGCGGGTTGTGAGGGTCACAATCCGTTAGTGGTTATTTCTCTTTGTCTTCAGATTGCATATTTTCGTGATGTTTGTTAATAGCAGTCTATACAATCCACGATTGCGATCAGCACCATTTGTCTTGAGAAACTGTAGAATTTTTAATGCAACTCACATTGGATACTGTTTTTCCTGCAATGTGCTTACACATTCTTCCCTTCAATTAAATCTACAAGCAATGTAGTTCTTGCAGTTGTTATTCTCTGATTACAATCAAAAATGAATTTTTGTATAGGAATAGATTTCCAAAAACTATATAATAATTTAGAAACATTTGTACCAATAGAAGTATCGTATAATTTTAATTTCAATTCGCATCTTTGCGTTTGTAACAAAGAAGCTTGAGACTCAAATTAATATATATGTGATTGTTATTATTTCCGCGTATTAAGTCTTAAATTCATCACAGCCTATTTACATGTAAAATCATGCAAAATCCTTGTTGTTTATTAGCAAAAATATTGCATCTTAATTTAATACTTTCTTTCTACCTTAAAATAAGATATTAATTTAATAATAATGATAATTGATTAAAGGACATTCTTCATAATCAACAATTCCCACTTCAAACTTCCCAAAAAAAATATTTCCCTGAACTAATATTTCCTAACTGAATAATTTTCCCAACACTAAAATTTTCAAAGCTAAAGTTTTTCGCAAAGCCAATTCCCAATATAAAATGAAACCAGATATGATTTTAAATTAAAGAAAATAATTTAGGTTTATATTTAAGTAAATTTCCAATGTATATTCTTAAAGTTAGAATACAATGTAAGTTAATTAAGAAATAGTAATTCAAATTCAAATAGATTATTTGAACAAAGTAAAAACGGGAAAGTCGTTAGTACATGAGACAGAAAAACAGCATTAACCTCGATATTGTTGCACCTCAAAATGCAAAATCTGAACAAAGAAATACTGCAAAACATGCAAGTTATATTACTGTGACAATTGCTTCCAAAAAGCGCATAATACAAATTAATAGTTTTTAATAAAAAGTTGAAAGAAATAAATTACAAAATTAAATAAACAAAAAAAAAATTTTAGAAAACAAAAAAAATTAAAAATTACTGAAAAAGTAAAATAAAGAATGATTCTCTATATCGCCTACCTCCTCGTGGTGAGAATCGGGCAACTTTAATTTTTTAAAGGATAAAGGCGACTTCTTATTCAAAATCAGCGACCCTGAAAATCCCAGAGTAACAAATTTCATGCAAATCTCAGTAATTTTGAAAAATTAAGCTGCCATTTTGGATCCGCCATTTTGAATTTTTTGAATGTGACTTCATATTTGTAATCAGCGACCTAAAAAACCCCCGAGTAACAAATTGCAAGCAAATCTGAATAATTTTGAAAAATTAAGCCGCCATTTTGCATCCGCTGTTTTGAATTTTTTTGAATCTAACTTCAGATTTGTGATCAGCGACAACAAAAACATCTTAGTAACGAGTTTCAACTGAATTCAATCAGTTTCACAAAATCCGACTGCCATATTGGATCCGCCATTTTTAATTTTTTGAATCTGACTTCAGATTCGTAATCAGCGACCCCCGAAACCCCCGAGTAACAAATTTGAATTAGATTTGAGCAATTTTGAAAAGTTTGTAATCTTACGTAAAATTAAGAAATTTTTTTGTCCTTCAAGCTCCATTTTAAATTCAAAATCGAAAACAATAAAAATTAGAAATGGATATTTTTCAAGTACAACTATCGGGAACACGTTTCTGATACTTTTTGTTTTATTTAAACAATGTTATGGCGAAGAAAAAAATTCTTCAAAAAAAATTGCATTCAAAAAACTTGACATTTTAAAGCATTTAAAAAAAAGAAGGGTCTAATATCATTTTTTGAAAATTGTGACCACGCCATTCGAAAGAGCGATCCCAAAATTAGTAGGATATGGCCTTTTGAAAAATTTTATGGCTTCTTTCTACTAAATGTAGGCGTTTGAAATTCGTGTTGAAAAGCAGCACATCTCGTCGTTAAAGGGTTAAGAAACTTCTTTCTATTTTGATCATAATCTATTCTAACTTTAACTGTCGGAGAACACATGGGGTCATTTTGACCCAACGATTTTTTGCGAAAAGCTTTTTATCTATTGTTTAATATTTTTTATAAGGATTTTAATGTACACAGACTTATTTTACAGAGATTAAACTATATTTTCAAATAATCCGTAGGTTAAGCAGATGCACTAAATCCATTACAATAACATATCATCTAATTTTGGTAGAATATTTACAAACCATTCTTTAAAATTTTCTCAATTCATCTCGTCATAAAAATCCATTAAATTTTTTTTTATTCAGAGAATAGTAAACCATTCATGTAAAAAGTATGCACTGTTTTTGAGATATTTACAATTAACAAATTGAAGATAGTTTAACTTACTTGACCCCTTTTATTTCTTAAAATTGGTGAAATTCGGATATTAGATTTCACGGTAAACTAAACTAAAACTTTTATAAATTAAAATATGTAACTCCCGCGGTGAAAGAGGCCTTAGCTGCAGAAAAATGAATTTTGAGTTAGTTATATCATTCTACAGTTTTTAAGTTGTTCTTTCATATACAAATGCAAGAAAATTTCTACTTACAGGTTTTTTTGTTATTAATGTTTAAAAATGAGCTTCTTGAGAGTTAACACGTATTTATTCTGAATATCAGCCATTCTACTTTCCAATACTACTACACTAGTCATGCACGTACAATTCGCACTGAGAAAAATAAAAGGTTAAATATAACCAAGTTTTAGTTCAAAACAACCGAGCGATGCTGCTAATATAGCACTTGCAATGTGAATTGTTTGCAGTAACCGATCAAATACGATTTTAAGTTTCGGTTGAAACTTCTTAAGACTACTCGGTTACGGTAACAACTTAATCGGTTACGGCAACTAATAGTCATAGTCCGCGAGCTAGCGACCAAAACAACTATCTCATTTCAAACCGGGTGAAAATTTGAGTATAGATTACTGAAGACATGTAAATAACAGAAACCCACGTCTGGCAGGGCGGTGCTGGGACAGGGGGCAGCAGCAGGGGGCGAATAGGTGAAAAATAATGTAAAAATTTCTCATTTCATACTGATTAAAACCTTTAGAAATCGAAAGTTGACATCTACACGAGTATAGAAATGTGCGTCTGACAGTTCTGGGGTAGGGCAAAGTACGTCTGGCAAAGGGTTAAACATGTAAAAAAATCGAAAATTATTTCTTATTTCATACCAATTGAAACATTTAGAAATCGAAAGTCTACATTCAAACAAGTCTAAAAATGCGCGTCTGGCAGTTCTGGGGTGGGGCAAAGTATGTCTGGCAGCCCTTCGAAGATGCGGCAAATTAGTCAATAGTTAAAAATAACCTACATTTTTCTTATTTCATACCGATTAAAACCTTCATAAATCGAAACTTTACATCCAAACAAGTGTAAAACTGTACGTCTTGCAATCGTGGGGTGGAGCAAAGTACGTCTGGCAGCCATTCGAAAATGCTCTCTCAGAAAAACAGTGAAAAAGAATAAGTTATTTAAATTAATTTTTAAGATTTGTAAAAATCGGTTATGTGAATTTAAGTAATTATTTTAGAACTTTCCTTTTAGTCTAATAGTATTTTAATTTTATATGAAAGAAAATTATATGTATAAAATAATTGTAAGTAAAATTGAAATATGAATATGAATAGTGAACAGAAATGTTAAAAATTAATTAAAATAACTTATTTTTTTCATTGTCTTTCTGCAAGAGCATTTTTGAAGGGCTGCCAAACGTACTTTGCCCCACCCCACGATTGCAAGACGCGCATTTTTAGACTTGTTTGAATGCAGACTTTCGATTTCTTAAGGATTTAATCGGTATGAAATAAGAAATAATTTTCGATTTTTTCACATGTTTAACCTTTTGCCAGACGTACTTTGTCCCACCCCAGAACTGCCAGACGCACATTTTTACACTCGTGTAGATGTCAATTTTTGATTTCAAGGTTTTAATCGGTATGAAATGAGAAACTTTTACATCATTTTTTACCTATTCGCCTCCCTACCGCCAGTGGCGGATCCAGGGGGGGTTATAAGGTTCATGACCCCCCCCCCCTGTCTCAGCACCGGACTGCCAGAAGTGGGTTTCTGTTATTTATATGTCTTCAGTAATCTATACTCAAATTTTCACCCGGTTTGAAATGAGATAGTTGTTTTGGTCGCTAGCTCCCGGACTATCAAGAATTGATGACCTAAAAGCGTCAACCACGTTACACGGATACTGTATTCACCTAGAAAGGAATAGTATAAACATATGTGCTGCAGTCCATTAGTTCTGTTACAATAAAACAAGTGAATCAATTAATTTTAACTTCTCAACTCGATTATAATAAAGCTTTTTAACCTATTTACTTAATTGTAAGTATTAATTGTCTCGGTTAAAAAAAACAAAATATTTTCTAGTATAACAAAATATTTGCTTAATAAAAAATATTTTTTTTATTGAAAATAAATTTATTTGATTACAAAATTGTATTTTAATGCAAAAGGTGGTTTTTTGTGAATTAAAATTAATATTTATGTAAACAACTAAGTTTTTTAAATAAACTAAAATATGTTTCAGTATCTTTAAATATGTTTAAAAAAAATAAGGTTTTCAAATTTACAATTTTTTTAGATTTATTTTAAAATATATATTTATTATAAATATAATTTTATAACAATTTGTGTTTCTACTTACATAAGGTAAAAGTCCTAGTTATGGAACGTTTTCACAATGCTGTCCCAATTATGGAACAGTATTACAAAAATTAAAATAAATTAAATTATAATTGTCGATATGAATATTATAGTTATTTCAATAAATTTTATACAATATAAGAATTATTATTTTCGTATAGTATTTAATTTAAAAAGAAATCTGTTATTGTTTTTTTGCTTTTAAAGTAAGGTAAACCGGTTTTCTGGCAAACTAGCGTTCCACATTACGTACACTTATTATCTGCATGTCCCGATTGATGGAACAGATAGAAAATATACATCAAACATAACCTCCAATATTCTCAAAATTTTCGCATTACTTTTCTACCAAAAAAATTGGTTTTACAATTATCTGTTTAATTTAAATAGAAGTTGTTCTTTGTATTTAATTCTTTATTGTTAATAATCAAATTGTTGAGATAAGATAATACAATTTTAATTACATATCAAGTAAAATAAGTGTTTTATAATTGGGACATTTATTTTAGAACACCCGTACATACAGGAAATCTTCGTTTTCTAATCGGTACAAGTGCAGTGTTTCACAATTTAATTAATATTATTTTTATTTCATAAAAATAAACATTTTCTTCATACCTCGGTCGAAAGTACGTACTTCCCGCTGCGATTTCGCAGCAGAAAGTCAAACATTTGTGCTCCGGTTGATTTTCATACCCAACCTCTATTACAGCGGGATTAAAAGAATTCTATGTCGGTAAAAATACCACTGTCGGTAAATATGAAAATTTCAACTTCCATGGCAATTTAACGAGTAATTGTTATTGCAATACAAAATGAAAAAAAAAATTATCAAGAATACTTTTTATACTTTATAACTTTATTATCCACAAGCTCTGAATATTGAAATAAACGAAATCTTTTGCTGATATAATTATTTTGAGAAATTACTTTAATAAACATTAGAAACTAAAATAAAATAATTATAAATTTTGTAATTTGTTTTTTAATACGTGCCAAAATGTTATAATAAAATTTTAATAATTTGAAGAAATAATGAAATTTTGTTCATTAGAACGTTTATAATTTCAGAAACATAAAATTAATTTTGTATCAACAGAAAAGTTCTTTTGAAAATATAATATTAATTTATCTTTCACATTTTTTTTCGTGCCTGCCCCCGACCAGATGCACTCGCTTTCCTCGTGCATCAAATGTCGGGGCAGGCGAATGTTGTTTGCAAGAGAGAGACAGAGAATAAACCAGAGCTTCACGAGTGTCCGCCAGAGGCGTTGAAGCGAGGAGCAAAAGTAAATAAAGATGTCCGACTGTCAAATGAAACACGATTGCAATTTTCTTAGAAAATAGATTAACGAGCGTACTTTCGACCGTATATAAAGAAAAATAGTATACATTACACGGGCAGAAATTCGAAAGCCCTAAACTACGCGATGATGCCCTCGGCTTCGCCTCGGGCATCATTTCGCGCAGTGCAGAAATTTCGAACTTTCTGCCCGTATAATGTAATATACTATTTAGAGCCTAAATTCTATACCCGAATTATTCATATTAACACTCCTAATTCCAATAAATTTATCATAGAAATTTAGTTTGCTTAAAAAAGTTTCATAATTGGGACCTTTACCTTTCTAGTTAGGAGCGTTAAAAAATCAAAATATCGATTTTATAAATAACACATATTTCATAGTGGTCTTCTTAAAATTACATATAGCTTTTGCTATTAACTAAGACAAGTTTGCGTATTCAGAATTGTCGGCAACAAAAACAAATAACCATTTAAAGTATAATTTCCTCAACTGGAATTTCGACAGCAAGTTTTTCACGTCTTCATCAGCCATCACAGAAAACGTTGGAAAACGAGAAAACTATCAGAAAAAACAAAACCTAACCACACGACATGAATTTAACGGCTGTCTTGAAAGCGAAATGAATAGACGACATGACGCATCACGCCTGTTCAGTGTTTACTCTGTTAAAATCACATAAGTCAACGTAATTAACTGTAACCGACTTTCATGCGACTTGTTTAAAATTTACCGACTACAATTATAAACTTTAAACAAATTGGTTAAGTAAAAATAGTCCAATTCATTATATTTATAAATTGCCTATTTTCATATTATAATATAACCTATTTTCATGAAGCTCGGTAAATATTAATCATATAGTAATAGAGTTTGATTTTAAAAAACAAATAGGTAACGACAACTACGAAAGTTTGTTTTAATTATGCCTATTTGAGATTGGTTAACACAATCCATCGGAGGGTCATTTTTAACAGACGTGTTTTAACCGCCTCAGCTCGGTTGTGATAATCAGTAGAACTTAGTTTCTTTTAACCATATCTTATTTATTATTAAATACTTTTTTTAACCGAGCTATTTCTACCACTCGGTAAAACGCAATTTTTCTCAGTGCGTGCGCTTCGTGTAACACGGAGAACTATCAATGTGTAGTGAAGTAGAACTGAATTTCATTGGTACGTTTTAACCAATTAGAGTAGCTCTACTTTAAATGTATTTCCTATAAAATTTTTCTATTGCGCAGCCTTGAAATGTAAATCGTAAATACACAAACCTGTTGATTTTCACGATTTTAACCTATGAAATTCGTCTGCTACTAATATAAAGAATTGTGAAACATTGTGACAGTTTAAACAATATTTTTTATTGTTTACATAATTTGCAAAAATTTAAATTATAACTAATTGTTTTTGAAAAATCGTTTTGTTTTAAAAAAGACTACCTGCATCATGAATCCAAATAATTACGAAGTAAGTATGTGTTCTAAAATATTTATAACCTTTATTTTTCCCTGAATATTTAAATATAATGTTTAAAAATTAAATTTAATAATTAATTGTCATTAAATATATCATAAAATATCAAGCAATATTTATGAAAAATAAACTTAATAATTCACACTATTATAATTTTTTTGTTTTAACAGGTAAACGTAGGTTTCAATACGTTAAACAAGACTGACATAATTAATTTTAATAAAGAATTAAGTTTTGAGGAGATACAAAATTATTTGGACTGTGTTATACTGCCCTGTGAAAAATGGTGTTTTACAAAAGGAAATAACTACTTTTTTAGATTTCAAAGAGTTGAAGATAATTTTGACATTAGAAAGAGAATTGTAGCATTTTGTAATATAAAGGTAAACATTTATTTACATGATACAATTATACCATGTTCGTCCGATATAAAAATATTAACATTGAATGACTTTAATAACCTTTTAAAAACAATTGATGAATTAGAATTATAAGATTATTAATTATTAACAGCGATTCTCTTTACTGTAAGTTAATTAATATTTATCAATAGAATCTTTGTTAATAATTCTAATATAATATTAAATTATACACTTTTAAACCTTGTTATTAACAAAATTAAATACCTAATTCCTTCATGTTTAAAGTTTAAATATCATTAAAATTTAATTTATACTAATTTCCATTTTTTCCTTCTTTACAAGATAGTTCATTTCCAACATTATCTGCAGTTATCTTAGATAATTTTCTCTTTTCTTTTGAATTTGAAAATTGACATTTTCAAGTTTTTCTCACAAGGAACGCCACCTCTGCCTATTCGAATTTTTCTGAATGACGTTATAGAAAATGGGGTTATTTTTTCTGTATTTCTCACATAGAGTGAAGTCTCTTTATTCTTACTTCATGTAAGTTTCCATAATTCAAATATGAGACGTTATTTCCCAAACGTCCCAGCCCAAATTTGAAAGTCTTGGGATTGGCTTGGTATTTTGGGAAATTGTTGTCCTATATAAAAGTATTAAATTTGTAAAATATCAGCTCTTTAAAAAAAATTGTAGAAAGTAGTGAGGGTTAAACTTTTGACATTTTTAATTAACACTGCCATTTTTAAAACCATGTAACTTTTATAAAACTTTATCGATTTTAATGTATTTGTAATTAATTTAAAGCATTTTTTATCTACTTTCTAACAATTTTTCAAAAAGATTTTAAAAACTAAATTTAACCCCATTTAAAAAAAATAAAGTTTATTTTTTAATTTCGACCCGAATGGGTAATTTTTAATTTTAATGGAATACTGACATTTTTTCCGAAAAAATCATATAAGTTGGATAGTGGGATGCCCAGAAATTAAAAGAAAATTGAAAACAAAGTAAGCGGTGTGCCCGGGTTCTGTACAATTATAGCATTATGCATTTATTTATCATTAGATTATTATGGATTATAACCATGTTTAGTTTAAGTATTACAAGGGAATATTATTTTTAACCTTTTCTTAAAAGTATTTTTATTTACTTACAGTACCGTTCGAAATTATCAGTCCACTTATTTTGGTTTATGTTTTGAAAGACAATAAAATTTTGAAAAGAATAAGACCTTACAAAAGTCATTTGACCAAAATTTGTACAAGATATTCTTAAAAAAGAGTCATTTTCAATGTTTTACAAAAATTGAATAACTTCTAAAATAATTAACGCTTTTTAATAACCTTAGACTTATTTTAAAGATCATTTTCTACGGAATAGGAATTTCTTATAGGCATAAACCTGTAATTTTTTTCATGAAATAAACATGACGTCATACTTGGACAAAAAAATTGGAAAAATTTGAAATAATTTTTTTGTACTAAAAACTATTCTAGAACATATATAAAACATGATATGGTGTAAATTTTTTTAAAAATTGAATTAAAAAATTTGTTTAAATTTTACAAATTATTTTTCTTTTAATAATATTATTACAAATTTTTCGAATTTTTTTGATCAACTTTATCGTCATGCTTATTCCACAAAAATTACAGGTTAATGCCTATAAGTAATTCTTATTTCGTAGAAAATGACCTTTAAAATAAGCTTAAGATTATTAAAAAACGTTAATAATTTTAGAAGTTATTCAAATTTTTGTAAAACATTCAAAAGGACGATTTTTAAGAATATCTTGTACAAATTTTGGCCAAATGACTTCTGTAAGGTCTTATTCTTTTCAAAAGTTATTGTCTTTCAAAACATAAACCAAAAAAAAATTTAGTTTTCGTAAATTTTATGTTGACAAATTTTTGTTATTCCTTAAAAAATGGACGGACTGACAATTTTGACCGGTACTGTACTGTACGTAAACTACAAAGAAAAACTGAATAAAAATTATTTTTTGTCCTACCTGCATGGAAAGTATATCGTTTCGGGCACTTAGAGCGGGCGCAAAGTAACTTATTACAACCCAGGATATACAGGATATACCACCCTTAATGATATACTTTCCGTGCAGTTTGGACAAAAAATTATGTTCGCAACATGGGCGCAAAATAACTATTTCGAGAGGCTTATCTTGTCTTAAAGAAGAACATTCACAAAATATATTTTGAAAAAAAACATTATGAATACAGTCTGCCTCTTATACCTACAGACATCAATGTCACTTTCGGGTTTCCGAAAAAGCCACAACCATCTAGGGAGAACTCGAGAAATAATAATTATTGTTCCCTGTAAAACTTCTTTCTTTCTTTTATTGAAAAAAAAGATAAAACCGTGATATTTATGTCGTTCAACGGTGTAGCGCGGACGTAACATACAGAACCCGGGCGCAACGCTTACTTTGTTTTCAATTTTCTTCTAAAGTTATGGTCATCCCACTATCAAAATTATATGATTTTTTCGGAAAAAATGTCAGCTTTCCAATAAAAATTTTAAAAAATTTTAAATTACCTATTAGGGTCGAAATTAAAAATGTAATCTTTATTGTTTAAAAAATTGGGATTAAATTTTTTTTTTAAAACCTTTTTGAAAAATTTGAAGAAAGTGAATTTATTATTCGGTAGTATTAATATTAAAGGTGAAAGAATTTAATCAATTTTTCCGAATCAAATCTCTTGAAAATAAATTTCTTGAGTAGGGGAGGGTGGTCCCATACCGACCCCCTAAAGTGAAAAGGCTAAAAATGTGCCATAAATGTGTTTCTTTGTTTTCCTCAAAATTTTTTTGGGTAAAGGAACTATTTTTCAATGTTTTCTGATGATTGCCGATGTTTTTAATTGTCATTAATGAAAGATCTAAAGAAAAAGCGAAAATTTACGTTTTTAACTTTCTCAAAATGGGTAGTCCGAAACCGACCCTCATTATTTTTGGGGGGAAATCTCAAAAAAAATTAAGATATCAAATTCTAATAGTAATTAAAATAAAATTCAACAGTCTGTAATTAACTATTAAATTATTTTTACTCAATTTAAATACATTTTTTGACCTTTTTCTGAACAAAAAGGTATATAAATGAATCATTAGTAACTTTCTTCTGAAATTATTTATGTCTATAAGTTATATGTTGACATAGTTAGACTTGAATTAATATTATTACTTTATTTAAATAAATTTTAAGGCCTTCTTTGAAATGATAATAAATATAAATTGTTAAACAGTATTTAAATTTCTAAAATAATAGCAGCAATGGTTTTGCCTTTTTTAATTTTCGCTCTGTTTTTAGTAAAATATATACGAAATTTGTTATTAATCTTTTTTTTCATCTGTACTTAACTGCTTCCAAAGATGTCGAAAAGTACAAGGTTTCTTAATTCATATCGCCTTGCCAAGAACATTTTACAATTGACAAGGAATAAAATATTTAACCAAAAGAGAATTAAAGTTAAGATTTATGTGCTGTGATTGCTAGTAAAATTTTTATAAATTCCTAAAAAATAAAAGTAAATATGCAAAACCTATCCTCGCTTCATGTGAACAATAAGAAAGAAGAGAATAAACAATTACAATGTAAAAATATGGGGTCGGTTTCGGACCACCCTCACTATTTTCAAAAAATGTTTTGCCAATTACATATATCAATAGAATCAATTTAATTTGAATGTTGTGCTTTGAAGTTAAGGTCATACACAATCAAAATTCATTTCGTAAAAATTTTCCTGTATTCAAAAAACATTATTAGCTCGAATTCCGTATAGGTCAAAAATTAATCTAACCAATGCTAAAATCTAATATTGCTTGAATCTCCAAAATGAAATCAAACGCATTGAGAAAACCTGTAGCCCAGTTGTTGGTGTTGTGAAAGTGTTCCATATATGGTACTGACGAATTTTTTAGTGGTACCATCTTTAAGAAACATAAGGGGGTCGGTATGGTACGGGGGGTCGGTATGGGACTACCCTCCCCTAAGCACTAGATTTCGTTATGAAAATACAATATATTTTTCATATATATCGACAGCACAGCCTTCCTAATACAGAAACCTGCTTTTTCTGAAAATCATTTTTTCGAAATTAATTAATAATCCCACCATGCTAACCAATTTTTTCTGAGTTCTTTGATAATTTTGAAATTATTAATTCATATCGAAAAAATGATTTTCAGAAAAAGCAGGTTTCTGTATTAGGACGGCTGTGCTGTCCATACATATGAAAAATGTATTGTATTTTCATAACGAAATCTAGTGCTTACTCAAGAAATTTATTTTCGAGAAATTTGATTCGGAAAAATTGATTTAATTATTTCACCCTTTATATTTTTTAAAAATTGTTAGAAAGAAGATGGAAAATATTTTAAATTAATTATAGATACATTAAAATCGATAAAGTTTTATAAAAGTTATATGGTTTTAAAAATGGCAGTGTTAATTAAAAATGTCAAAAGTTTAACCCTCACTACTTTCTACAATTTTTTTAAGGAGCTGATATTTTACAAATTTATTACTTTCATATAGGAGAACAGTTTCCCAAAATACCAAGCCAATCCCAAGACTTTCAAATTTGGGCTGGGAAGTTTGGGAAATAACGCCTTATATCTGTTTACTAAAATCACTGGCTCCTCTCTTCTGAGCGAACAAAGCTGATGTGAAATCTGGTTAAGAGGTTAGTGCGCTTTAGAAATTTTTATCTAGTTCTAATTGTATGTTTGAAACCTAACTGTTGGGCTATTTCTATTCCAGCAATACTATATGGGTAATATAGCCTAAATTATGCCTGTACCTTCTATTTTTTCTTTTAGTGTACGATACGTTCAAACCTATGTCAAACTTACCTCATTTTTTACCTACAGGTGAAAAAAAGGAGCAATAACGACCGTTATATTACGTTAAAATCATTGTGTGATTTGACCTAACTATAGGATAAATTAAGGGCTAATAATGACTGTTATATTACGTTAAAATCTGTTTGTATTCTGACCTTTTTTTACCTAAAGGTCGAAATACCTAAAAAGTAATGTAAAACGTAATATAAAAGCCTAATAAGTGCTTTTAAATTACGTCAAAAGATGTTACCTACAGGTCAAAAAAAGCGCTATTAATGAGTTGTAGGATACATTTTTCTCTGCCAAATTTGACCATATTTTCAATCTTCAGGTCCAAAGAAGGCCTTATTTAGGCACGTAAAGGACCGCTATCATCAGTTAAAATTTGTACCAATTTTGATCTATTTTCATCTACCTCAGGCCTGCTCACGTGAGTAGCCAGCGAGTAAGGGGAAACAAGTAACAGCCCCCACCATGACACCATATAGGCTTGTGCGACGGGCCGAGGGGTAAAGAGAAAGGCGCAGAGGCTACATGGAAAAGTCTCCCACTCCATTCCCCTTACTCGCTGCCTACTCACGTGAGCAGGCCTGATCTACCTACTCGGATTCTTAACTCGGAGTGATCGTTAACATCAATACTTAATTAATTTGAAAACCGAGTGATGGAATCATCAATATTTATCAAAGTAGAATTTATTAAGAATATAATTATTGATTATCTTTAAATCGTTGTTGGTTGAATCAGCTCTCAGTTTCTATTTTGACTCGAAAAATTGGCGGGCATTTAATATTAATTTTTAATAATTTATTTACTACAAACGGATAAAGTACTAGAAATAGACAAATACTTTCTCTTAATTTGAGTTAGTTAAAAATAACTATTTAACTATAATAATGTTCGTCTGTGTTTTCAAAATAAAGGAAAAAATGTTTATAAATTGTGTTTGTTGATTGCAACCTACACAGAAAATGTCCGCCTGTGTGGAAATATTGACGCGAAAGTTTAAAAAATATTTTATTAAAATATTTTGGAAATTTTCAACTTAAATGATGCACACTGGTTGAACTCAGTTTCTACGGCCTGTAGAGCAGCTCAGTAGTTTTTGGCTTTCTAGAATCCTATGGGTTTTAAAATATTTTACAAAATTCCTATTGGTTTCATGTATTCAATAAATTTTGCTTCCTCGTCAGGAAGCTTTGTAGTCGTTTAATTTATAAAATTTTTAAAATTCCTTCAAATATATTTTCTTCTATATAGGACTATGTTATTTAAGACCCTGAACAATTGTCCGGATGTATGTATGTGTGTGTGTGTGGATCCCGTTTCTTGTGAACACGATAACTCGAAGAGGTTTCAATGAATTCAGTTGAAAATTGCTAGGCATATTTATCATAAAAATGTCTCGAAATGGATTGATGGACATTAAAAAATCTATAAAAAAATTTTTTTTTACTTTTTTCAAAAAAAAAATTTTTTCTAAATTTTTTTTTTAAATTGAATATTGAAGTTAATATATAATAAAATCTTATTCTTTGCATCAAGACGAATCGATTGGTATATATAAAGTATAAATTGTATGTGAGTTTATAGAGTTAATGACAATTAAAGCAGAAAAATTACCTTTTTTTATCAAAAATTTAGTTCTTTCATCAAAATTATAATAATAATATAAATTATAATTATAATAAAATGTTACTCTTGACTTAAAAACAAACTAAAAATCTTCATTTCATCAAGACGAATCGATTTATGTATAAAAAGAATATATTTTATTAGCATTAATAGAATTAAATAAAATGGAAAAATTCACTTTAAAACAAATTTTTTGCTTATCGTAAAGAGGAAGCAAAATGTTCATGTAATGAACATCTTAATTCACAACTTGTTTTAATTTTGTGAAACATTTTCACAATATTGCAGAAAAGCCATGTGTAATATTGCAGAAATATTTTAATGAAATATTTTTTAAACTTTCGGGTCAATATTTCTACACAGGTGGACATTTTCCTGTTTGCAGAAGTATTTCAACGACCTTGTACTGAAATATTTCAATTTTTCAGTGAAATATTCAGGAAATATAATGTGTGTGGGAAATCTTAATTAAAATTGAAAATTTTTAGAAAAAGGAGGAAAAATTATTATTAAAAAAATTGTTCTGTTACATTTATGTACAAATTTTTTCAATACTAAAATTATTTGTTAACATTATTTTGTTACGTCAAAAACAATAGAAACCTTATTAAATATACCTAACGTTTCTCGTTTTGAATTAGTTTTAAGAATGAATCTAATTTGGGATGAGGATATGTGAATGAGTCTACTGAATGTTGGGAGATCTGGTAATCCGATCTTGAAAGGTGTTAAGGGCTAGTCGCGAAAGGGGCCTCATGCAGTTGTTCTTAATGGTTGGGTATTAGTCCTCTTGTTTATTAATGGGATAGTGTATTGTATTTTGAAAATGTCTGATTTCTTCCAAACGGTTGCCTCTTAAGGAAATCATTAGAACTTTTGTGTTACATGTTGGCCATATTTGATCCGCCATTTTGAATTCTTATAAACTGATACTCAATTCATAGTCATCGACCCCAAAACCACCGACTAACGATTTTCAAACGAATTTAGTAAATTTTAAATTTCTATGTCCGCCATATTGGATCTGTCATTTTCAATTTTTGAAAACTGATGCCAGATTTGCGATCAGCGACTCAAAAAACACTGAGTCTCATGTACCTACCCCCACAGCACCGAAATTTTCCTAAATATTTATTAAATATTTACTTGAAATATTCGGCATATTTAACTTAAAAGTTTAGTGAAAATTGTGTAAAGATTTATATGTCCCGATTAAACAAGTGTTTAGCGCGAAACTTTCCTGAACATTTCAATGAAATCTTCGCCTAATTATAATTATAATTATAATTAGGCGAAAATCTTCAGGAAATGTTCAGGAAATGTTCACACTAAACACTTATTTAATCGGGACATATAAATCTTTACACAATTTTTACTAAACATTGCAATTAGATATTCCGAATATTGCAAGTAAATATTTAATAAATTTTTAGGAATGTTTCGGTGCTGTGGGGGTATTTGAGTCCATCATTAGACAAATGCATATTTCAGCAACATTATCGTGGGAAACAGGACAACGGACCAAATTAATAACTTTTAACATTAACCTTCGGAGAACACATGGGTTTTTTTTACCCCACGCTTTTTTACGAAAAGCATTTTATCTTTCTTTAATATTTGTAATAAGGATTTTCAAGTAAACTTACTTATTCTACAGAGTTTAAACTATATTTTATAACATTATTTAGTTTAATTAGATGAGCAGTTAAAAATTGGTTGAGTTTTGAAAAATGGTCTAAAAAAGAGGTGTGTTCTCCGCGGATTAAAAATTGGTTAACCCCTTCGCAGTCCAGCTAAAAATCGCTTGTGGTCCAAAAACGGTCCAAGAAAAAAAAGTTTCTAAAAAATGTGATTTCATTGTAATTAAGGTTTTTGGAGTCGCAAAATTTGAATATGAAGTCAGTTTTTCAAAATTTAAAATGGCGGACCCACAATGGCGAATTCGAAAATTTTAAATTTTATCAGATTTGCTTGAAACTTGTTACTCGGGCGTTTTCGGGGTCTCTGATTACGAATCTAATGTCAGATTTTCAAAATTCAAAATGGCGGATCCAATATAGCGGTCGAGAAAATAAAAAATCCAACGGATTTGTTTAAAACTTGTTACTCGGGGGTTTTCCGGGTCGCTGATTACGAATCCGATGTCAGATTTTGAAATCCAAAATGGCGGACCTAAAATTTCATCAAATTGCATGAATCTTGAAATTATCCGCCATATTGGATTTACCATTCTAATTTTGTAAATCTGACATCATATTCGTAATCAGCGACCCCGAGAACCCCCAAGTAACGAGTTTCAAGCGTATTTGATAATTTTTTTAATCTTCATAGTTGCCATTTCAGGTCCACCATTTTGAATTTTGAAAATCTGATTTGAAATTCGGATTCAGCGACCCCAAAAACCTTAGTATGCACTTGGTCATTCAAATCGAATTATGTTTAGTATTTTATTTTTGAGATGGACATATATGGCCACAGATGTAAAGGTGGCACAACTTTTTGTGGCCACATATGGGCCATGGACTGTTATGGGGTTAAAAAGTAATTTATTTTTATATAATGATTGAAGGTCTCACTCGGCAAATTTATAACAATAAAGTAGAAATTATCGATCACTCCGAGTCAGGTTGACTCGGAGTGATCGATAATTTCTACTTTATTGTTAATTTGTTTATAAATTTTTTTTAAACAAATACAGGTAATTGATAAAATTTTAAAAACTAATAACGCCATTTGATTCTACCCGAAAAATTACTATCGGAACATGTAAGACTTTTTAAAAAATAAATTGTTTATAACAATTTTTATAAACAAACTATGTTTTAAACAATTTTTGACGTCAAAAGTCATAATTTGACTAACAGGTCTGTTTCCAATAATAATTTTGCTGAAATTTTAATCTGTCTAATCATAGGCGTTAATAGGTTAAGTCCCATTTAATTGCAGGGAAAAGATAGAGTTTTCAGGCCTAGACTCTTTTAAAGCTTATTAAATTTTGCGCGTAATGACATTTAATTTGAATTTTTCTAATCATTTGAACAAATAATATGATATGAAATGTTTTGGAAAAAAATTCAATAATTTTCCCATTTTCGTACATGAAGTTTGAACCCCTGCACATTTTTTAATAATGTATTGAAAATTTTGAAATTTTAAAAGCATAATCCTTGAATCCTCAGCTTCAATTTGAGCATTTGAAAGTTAAAAAATCTTGACTGGTTCATGAAATATTTTAAAAAATGTGAGAGCATGTTTTTCTATTAGTCAATCTTGGTTATCATTATCTTGTTATCATTATTGTTGCTATAATTATTATTATTTTTTTTTAATAGTCGGAAGTGGAAAATCTGCAAACTCAGATACCTGAGCAATGAATTTCATTTTTAACTTGAAAAAAATATTGATTTATATGGGTGTGATAAGTGTATCGTGTGTCTTATGTTGTGATTAATGTGTCGGTGTTGTAATTGTGTGTAACCCATATGAGGCATTCCATGTCAAGTGATCCAGGTGGAGAAAAATTTTTCTCCAATCGTAGCAAAACTTGGGGCTTTTGTAGTACTGCTAGATAGTAATTTTTCGTGAAAATATTTTTTTACCTAGTCCAATATTTTCCGAGGGAGAGGAGGTTAAATTTTTGGGTTTTTCAGTACAATGCTTACTTCGATAATTTTTTACTCTTAAACTATTAAACCTAAAAATTTGGCAAGGTACATTTTGAAAAGGTTTTTTCGTGCTCTTTCGATTAAAAATAAGCATTAAAAAAATTTTTTTGACCCAAAAAAATCAAAATTAAAAATAAATTTTAATGTTTTGGAAAAAAAGGTTCCATTTTTTTTAACGAAAGCTGAGGTTTTTTTCTAAAAGGACATATAAATGAAAAAGTGGGACAAGAATATTTAAACATTGAAAAAATGAATTTTCTCGTAAACAGACCTAAAAACCGGGTTTAGTAAGTAGAAATCTCTGGAAGGCGCCGCTGAAAACGAATCTGAAGTCAGAATTGCTCCATCATCATCTGTTTTTTTTTAATCGAGAAAACTACCCTTAACTTCAAATTTTAAAGTAAAAAAATTAAATAACAGATTTCTCTTTAAAACAAAACAATAAATTTATCTACTTCTGCTACAACAACTCAAAAACAATGTCAACATTGCTTAAACACCCTTCGTTTTTTATTAAATCGAAAAAACTACCCCTAAAATGTAAAAATTTAAAAGTATAATATTAAATGTAAAAACCACATTGTTTTTCAAAATAGTACAATAAATTTATGTACTTCTCTTTCAACAACTTAAAAGCAATGTCAAAGTTACTTCACCCCCTCCCTCTGTTTTTTTAGAGACGCAAGCTTATTCCCGAAATCTTTTTTCACCAAATAGTTATTTGATGTAAAACTACTTAACTTAAAATTCATATAATATGAACATTATTTGACATAAATTTCATTGCACACAGAAACCATTTAACATAAATATCATTTGTTATAGAATTTATTTAACAGAAATATTATGTTACATAAAACTCAGATAAGTTAATTCCCATTTGACATAAAAATTATGTAACCTAAATTTCTATTGATATAAAAATCATTTAACATAAATTTCTTTTGACATAAAATTCATTTAACGTAAATTTTATATGTTATAAAATTTATTTGACATAAAATTCATTTGACATCACTCTCATTTGGCATTAATGTCATTTTACGAAATTCTCATTTGACACAAAAACCATTCCGAAACATATTCTGAAACATTTTTCCCATTAAAAGTACGTTCAGAAAAAATTCACAAAGTAGCCGGTGTTAGCAAAATTGGTCAAAGTGGCCCCCCTCTACCCCTTCAAATTTTCGAAAAAGTCAAAAATATTTTTTGGGGCACATTTTTACTTGATAGAACAACAAATTTCCCGAGTTTTAATTTTTTTCAAGAAGTTGAAATTTCAACTTAGGACATTACACGTAAAATGCCTCATATATATCATTAGACATAAAATTAGCTTGACATAAATTTCATTTGACGTGAATATCTTTTAATATAATTATTATTTAACGTAAAATTTAATTTATATAAATTTCATTTAGCGTAAATGTCATTTAACATAATTCTCATTTGACATAAAATTTACTTGATATAAATTTCATTTGGTATAAATCTCATTTAACATAATTCTCATTTGACATAAAATTCAGTTGTCATACATTTCATTTTACATAAAGATCATTTGACATGAGAATAAAGGCACGAATTTCAAAATTGGCGAATCACAATGTTGTTGACAATATCTAATTGGTTAGTTTTAAAATTCGCGCTGATATTTTTATGTAAAATGTAATTTGTGTAAAATAATTTTTATGTCAAATGAGAATTTTGTTGAATGGCTTTTATGTCCAATCTAATTTATGTCAAATGACTTTTATGACAATAAATGAGAATTATGTTCAATGTCTTTTATGTCAAATAAACTTTATGAAAATGAAATTTATGTTAAATTAGAATTACATTAAATGACATTTATATCAAATGAAATTTATGGCAAGTGAAATTTATAACAAATGAAGTTTATGACAAATGAATTGTAGGACAAAATAAAATTTAAAAAATGTATATTTATGTCAAATGACGTATTTGCTAAACAAATTCTACCTCAAATTAATTTTCTGTGAAATAAAACTTATGTCGATAGAAACATATGTCAAAAGATTTTTATGTGAAATAAAATTCCAGTCAATTGTATTTTTACGTTAAATGGAAATTATGCTAAATGAATTTTATATCAAATAAAATATATGTTGAATTAATTCTATGTCAAATGACACTATGTTATATAAATTTTATGTGTAATGAAGTATATATCAAATGGATATCATATTAAATGCCATTTATGCAACATAAATTGTATGTTTAATGAAATGTATGTCAAATAAATTTCAAAGAAAATGTTTTTTATACAAAATAAATTTTTTGTCAAACGAAATTTATGGTAAACGGTTTTATGTCAAATTACTATTATGTCAAATAAGATTTTGGGAATAGTCATGCGTCTCGATTTTTTAAACCTACCCTTAAATTTACAAAATAAAAGTTTAAAGTAAAAAATTGAAAAACCACATTGTTTTTCAAAATAGAACAACAAATTTATGTATTTCATTTTTAACAACTCAAAAGCATTAGCAAAATTCCTCCATCATCCTTTGTTTTTCAAATTCAAATAACTACCCCTAATATGTAAAAACCAAAATGTATAATAAAAAAAATTAAAAACCACAACAAATTGATTGAAATTATATTGATATTTGTTGTGGTTTTCCATTTTTTTATTATACATTTTGATTTTTATATATTAGGGGTAGTTATTTCAATTTGAAAAAACGAAGGGTGATGGAGGAATTTTGCTAATGCTTTTAAGTTGTTAAAAATGAAATATATAAATTTGTTGTTCTATTTTGAAAAACAATGTGGTTTTTCATTTTTTTACTTTAAACTTTTATTTTGTAAATTTAAGGGTAGGTTTTAAAAAAACAGAGGGGGATGGAGTAATTTTGACATTGCTTTTAAGTTGTTGATAGAGAAGTACATAAATTTATTGTTCTATTTTGAAATAATGTGGTTTTTCTTTTTTTTACTTTAAACTTTTATTTTGTAAATTTAAGGGTAGGTTTAAAAAAACAGAGGGGGATGAAGTAATTTTGACATTGCTTTTAAGTTGTTGAAAGAGAAGTACATAAATATATTGTACTATTTTGAAAAGCAATGTGGTTTTTACATTTAATATTATAATTTTAAATTTTTACATTTTAGGGGTAGTTTTTTCGATTTAATAAAAAACGAAGGATGTTTAAGCAATGTTGACATTGTTTCTGGGTTGTTGTAGCAGAAGTAGATAAATTTATTGTTTTTTTTTAAAGAGAAATCAGTTATTCAATTTTTTTTACTTTAAAATTTGAAGGTAAGGGTAGTTTTCTCGATTTAAACAAAACAGAGGGTGATGGAGCAATTATTCTGACTTCAGATTCGTTTTCAGCGGGCAAAAATACTATAAGATATGTATGTCTGTTTTTTTAAAGATATTTTATGAACCAGTCAATATTTTTTAACTTTCAAAGGCTTAAATTGAAGCTGAGGATTCAAGGATTATGCTGCTAAAATTTCAAAATTTTCAATACATTATTAAAAAATGTGCAGGGGTTCAAATTTCATGTACGAAAATGGGATAATTATTGAAATTTTTTTCAAAACATTTCATATATTATTTGGTCAAATGTTTAGAAAAATTTAAATTAAATGTCATTAGACGCAGAATTTAATAAGCTTTAAAAAAGTCTAGGTCTAAAATCTCTGTCATTTCCCTGCAATTAAATATTATTATTTAGCAGTTTTGTGACTAAGTATAAATATTTAATAAAAGTAAAATTTAGAGTGCTGTAATGAATTAATTTATAGATGAATTATACTTTAACAGATTTTCTTATGAATATAGGCAGTAGTAAAATATGGATTCTAAAATCATCTCTACATTTTCTTTTTCCTTACCACAGTCGTGGGATCTAGTCAAATGGCAGGCGAGACTGGCGCGTTAATTCATATTAATGCGAGCGTGATCTGGAATAATTTAGATCGAGATTACTTCGCCTGCTCGCTGCCTGGGTACTGATTTACCACTGAATTCTCCCAACCGTTAGTCAATATGCTCTTATTTTTTCTTGTGAATTTTCAATTTTAAATTTCCGGTTATTGTATATATGTATATAAGAGCAGTTTTAGAATATTTTAAAAAGTCTTATGACTTTTTATTCGAATTTAAATTAATCTTAAAAAAGAATTAATTATTGATTTTTATTTTATTGCTTTTGAACTTTTACGTTTAATTTTTTAAGTAAATTAAAGAGATATTACTAAAACAGAATTACAAATAAGTCAAATAATTGTTTTCATTATTCAATAGTATAAAATTATTTCCAACCTTTTATTTAACACAATGCTTACTACATCAATTTATTCTTTAAGAACAAGTAGCGAGAGAAAGCGCGTGTTCTGATCATAATATATATGTGAAGTTAAACTTTTCGAATTTTTCGTAATGTATCCCGATTTATTTACGAGCAACGCCAGATTCAAAGTTTCCACAAATCTTGGAATTTCTTGGTCAAACAAAGAATCAGAAAATATTTCTATTTCAAAAGTGTAGAAGGACTTTGGGGAGTACGTTATAGCTTGAGACAGAACGAGGGAATAACGTGACTGAATGCGAAAATACTAATTCAATCTGAATTCATATCAAAACATTATTTTTTTACACTCGTTTGGGTCCATAGAAGACGATGACATAATATTCCATGAAACAGAAATATTTCAACTTTTTACAACTCAATTACAAATAAAACAATGCGAAAATTTGTAAACGTTTCATACACAGACATTTATACACTTAATTTACATATAAAGACACAATAACAAAAATTATTTGTGAAAATAAATTTTT
Source organism: Leptopilina myrica (nomen nudum) (assembly GCA_032872475.1). Taxonomy (NCBI): domain Eukaryota; kingdom Metazoa; phylum Arthropoda; class Insecta; order Hymenoptera; family Figitidae; genus Leptopilina; species Leptopilina myrica (nomen nudum). The sequence goes on along the minus strand of CM065463.1, from coordinate 33,648,433 downwards.
GAATGAATCAACAAATGCCGAATTATCATTTCAATGTTCCTATATTTAAAACATTTTCTTATAAAAAATATATAATTTATATAAAATAAATTTATTTATTATTTATTTATATAAATGAATATTACATAAATAAATATTATTATAAATATAAGCTTATATGTTCTGTGAAGAAAGATCCTTTATTATCAGCTGTTATGCTGAGTATCTACGCATAGTGGCTGTAGCTGACGGCGCCACCGTATTTGTTAATACTCTTATATTTCTGTAAATAAATAAGGAATCTCTTTCAAAATTTACAGAAAACTTTGTTATATGATAATCAACAAATGTCTCACTGGAAGTTTGTTCAAACTTAAAATTCCTCGCAGACTTTTTGTTGTCAAAGTTAAGAAAACGTATTTGGTGACAAAGCTCTATTTACAATTAAAAATGTTCAAACAAATTTTCATTTTATGAAATTTTTATTATGTCCTCGTCTTCTATGGACCCGAACGAGTGTACACAATTTCTTTTGAATTAAATTCATCAACATTTGCCCAAGATATGGTGATTTATGTTTTAAAATTGAATGATTTTTTATTAGCAAAATTTTTCAGTTTTTCAAGTTTATTATGGATAATATTTGTTTTAGAAAAAAATTTTTAAGGAAAAAAAGATGCGCCTTCTTATTTCCTATATGGTAGAACTTTTTAAAACTTAAAAATTTAAATTTAATTTTTTTATAAATTTTTTTAAAAATACAGTTAAATAAATGATAAAGATAGAATAAATTTGCTTCTACTTTGTGCTTTTATAATGCATTTTTGATAGATGCAGAAAATTTGTCAATGAGTTAAACCTAAAAATTCTCCCAATCATTGAACCAATTACCCTACACGAGTAAAATGAATGATAAATTGACTGACTAATGTATGTGACTAGGTAAGTTAAAAGGGACATTTCGCAAATAATCAAATTTTCGAGAAAAACGATCTTAAAGTTATCATGTCGATATTCAAGCTTCTGCACATTAAATTTGCAAAAATATTCATCAAGCAAGATGTGCAGAGTTTATTGCGAAGAAAAGATAACATCCTTTTCTATAAGAATCGCCGAGAAAGTATAAATAAGTTCTTTGATCTAATGTCCCTTTTAACCCTTTAAGGACGGGACGGACACATTTCTGAGACAACTTTTGACAGTAATTTTCTCGTCGACCAAGGGTTTTAAAAAATTCAGAATAATTATTCCTTATGTCTTGGACATCGCTCTTTCAGAATCTGCACTCTAAATTTAAAAAAAAACCAAAAACCAAAAAGTCACGGAAATTTTTTTTAGAAAAAAACGTTTTTTGAAATTTTTTTTTCAAAATTAATTTTTTTCGAAGGTAGTGAGTCCGCAGAAGTTCGTAAAACCATTAAATATCGCGTCCAAAATGTTTAAGCTTTCAGATCGCAAAGTTTATTTGGTTAAAATTCAAGATGGCGGATAAAAAATGGCGACCAAAAGTCAATTTTTTATAATATAAAAACCTCGTGTGCGAAATTTGTAGAAAATGCTCAAATTCAGTTGAAACTATTTACTCGGGGGTTTTTGGGGTCGCTGATTACGAATCTGAACTTCGTTTTAAAAAATTCAAAATGGCGGATCCAATATGGCTGACGACTTTTCGTAAAATTCATCTAATTCGATAAATATTTCTTACTCGGGGGTTCCTGGGGTCGCTGATTGCGAATCTGAACTTCGTTTTAAAAAATTCAAAATGGAGGATCCAATATGGCCGACGAATTTTCGAAAAATTGGTCGAATTCGATTAATATTTCTTACTCGGGGGTTTTTGGGGTCGCTGATTGCGAATCTGAACTTCGTTTTAAAAAATTCAAAATTGCGGATCAAATATGGTTGACAAATTTTCGAAAAATTTATCATATTTCATTAAAATTTGTTTAATTATTTTACAATTTTTTATTATTATTTATTTTGTTATTTTATTAATGTTATGTGTTATTTTAGGATATATTATATCATAAATTATTATAATTATTATAATTAAAACTTTTATAGGGACAAAATAAGTGAAACCGGCCACTTGAATAATTTTTGTCTCCAATTTTCAAGTTATCTATGATTTTTGGTAGATATATGAGTACACTTTTTCCGCCTAAAATATTTTTAAAAAAATATTTATTTTGAAGTGATGAGATGTTGAAGTTTTGGGTAATCATTTTATTTTAATTTTGTTATTACTTTTAAGCAAATAAAGATAATTAAGTGAATTTTTTTTTAAATTAAAGCTTAAAGTCTATACTTTAAGAATTAAATAAAGCGATTATAATAATTTATGATATAATATATCCTAAAATAACAAAATAAATAATAATAAAAAATTGTAAAATAATTAAACAAATTTTAATGAAATATGATAAATTTTTCGAAAATTTGTCAACCATATTTGATCCGCAATTTTGAATTTTTTAAAACGAAGTTCAGATTCGCAATCAGCGACCCCAAAAACCCCCGAGTAAGAAATATTAATCGAATTCGACCAATTTTTCGAAAATTCGTCGGCCATATTGGATCCTTCATTTTGATTTTTTTAAAACGAAGTTCAGATTCGCAATCAGCGACCCCAGGAACCCCCGAGTAAGAAATATTTATCGAATTAGATGAATTTTACGAAAAGTCGTCAGCCATATTAGATCCGCCATTTTGAATTTTTTAAAACGAAGTTCAGATTCGTAATCAGCGACCCCAAAAACCCCCGAGTAAATAGTTTCAACTGAATTCGAGCATTTTCTACAAATTTCGCACACGAGGTTTTTATATTATAAAAAATTGACTTTTGGTCGCCATTTTTTATCCGCAATCTTGAATTTTAACCAAATAAACTTTGCGATCTGAAAGCTTAAACATTTTGGACGCGATATTTAAAGGTTTCACGAACTTCTGCGGACTCACTACCTTCGAAAAAAATTCATTTTGAAAAAAAAAATTTCAAAAAACGTTTTTTTCTAAAAAAAATGTCCGTGACTTTTTGGTTTTTGGTTTTTTTTTTAATTTAGAGTGCAGATTCTGAAAGAGCGATGTCCAAGACATAAGGAATAATTATTCTGAATTTTTTAAAACCCTTGGTCGACGAGAAAATTACTGTCAAAAGTTGTCTCAGAAATGTGTCCGTCCCGTCCTTAAAGGGTTTACTTACCAGGTCATATATCTACCTATATTACAAAAATATATCGCCGCCGCTGTTTCAAGATTCTTTAAGGGCGCCCTATCTTAAAGGGTCTCTAAAAACTTATGTCAAAATTGACCTATTTTTTGTCCTATAGGTCAAAAATAGGATAAATAACGGCCTCACAGTACGTTAAAATTGACCTATTTTTTGACCTATAGTTTAAAAACATAAGTCAAAATTTATGTCAAAATTGGCCTATTTTTGGACTTATAGGTTTAATTTGACCTATTTTTTGACCTATATGTCAAAAAGTGGTCCCCGTGTAAGTCCTTACATTATGTCAAAATATAAATATTTTTTGAACTACGGGTTTTAAAAGAGGATTTAATGTGGGCCATCACATTATGTCAAAATTTGATCTGTGTTTTACCTACAATCTTTATATTATCCAGAAATAGAGTCAGGATTTCTAAGGGCCGTCAAAACTTATGTCTACTTTGACCTATTTTTTGACCTACAGGTCAAAAAGAGGATAATTAACGGATAAAAATACATGTTTAATTTTACCTATTTTTTTAAGCTACGGGTTTTAAAAGGGGCCTTAATGTGGGCCATCACATTACGTCAAAATTTGATCTATGTTTCACCTACAGGTCAGAGCTTGTCTTCTCAAATAGGAGCGCCAAATAGGACGTGAAAGCCTATGGCAATGACAATTTTTTTACTTGCAGGCTGTTATGGTACTACAAAATTTAAGTACCCTCAAAATTTAAGTCAATTTTGAGGGCAGTTTTGAACTAAACGTCAAAATATGACAAACTTTTTCCGCTGCCCTCAAAATATAGGACAATTTTGAGGGCAGTTCTGACCTAAACGTCTAAAGTTGACAAACATTTCATGCTACCCTCAAAATGTAGTTCAATTTTAAGGGCAGTTTTGACCTACGGGTTAATTTACTCTGACTTACTATAACTTATTAATATGCATTCAAATGAAGAGAATATAATTTAAAAATTAAAATTAAAATATATATAAGAAATAGTTAGGGGGTTGGCGCCCAGGGGGCGAGGCCCCCCTAGTATATATATATATATATTAGGGTGTCCGTTATTTACCAAGCTGTTTATATTTTTTGCGACGCCCCCTAAATTATTAGTTTACCATCTAAAACAAAATGTTAGACCAAAATAAACCCTTAATATTTACAATAAACCTTGCCCCAAAGACGATACATTTTCCATTTAAAATACCTGGGATTTTGATACTTTTTACAAATTAATTTTTTTTTCGTTAAATATTTCATTTTACATCAATGAAAAATATATATTCTTATAGGAAATTTAATTAATTAATTTGTAAAAAGTATCAAAATCCCAGGTATTTTAAATGGAAAATGTATCGTCTTTGGGGCAAGGTTTATTGTGAATATTAAGGGTTTATTTTGGTCTAACATTTTGTTTTAGATGGTAAACTAATAATTTAGGGGGCGTCGCAAGAAATATAAACAACTTGGTAAATAACTGACACCCTAATATATATCTATCTATATTAATAAAATCAGACTTTTGTCTGTACATTGCACGAAATGAATTTTTTCTAGCATAATCTATTTATTTGAGCAACGGAGAATCCAAAAATGGTAATAGAAAATTTCCTGTCTGTATGTATGTATTTATGTATGTGTATGTATCTATGTCTGTATGTATGTCTGCAAAATTTTGTTCGCGTATAACTTGAATACGTCTTGACCGATTAAAGTAAAATTTGGCAATCTTTTAGGTTTTGGGCTAACTTAAAATATTAGCTAATTTTGATGAAAAACTATTAAGCTGAACAAAAGATGAATTTTTCAAAAAAAAATTTTTTTCATTTTTTGCAGATTGGCATAAATTTTTTCATTAATTAATAATATAAATGATTTTAAAGATATATAGTAATAAATAAATTTTTAAACTAATAAATAATACTACTATGAAAAAAATTATGAATTTTCCAAAAAAAAGATTTTTTTTTAAATTTTGACAGATTGCAGTAAATTAATGAGTTATGACTTTTGTAAGAAATATAGGGGAGACTGGGGTAAACCCGCTCACTTTTTTTCAGAACGGTAAAAACCTAGGAGATTATTCACTAAATCTAAGTTAGTTTATATAATTTTAAAGCTTAGAATTTCTACTAACAAAATAAAAAAGAATTTTGGATTTATCTGTTTTAGTTTTACTTATAGAAAATTTTTAATACACATATACCAAATTTTAAAATCACAATTTTCCAGGGTAAATCCGCTCACACCGAGGGGTAAACCCGATCACTTAATTTTTTTAAGAATTTAAGGTAATCTCGACAGTTTTATTTTATATATATTAAATTTCTCCTTATTTCCGTTTTTAGTATGATTTATTAATAATAAATTATGAAGTCTATAAACAATAAATATTGGTTTATTAAATAATAAGTATAGGTTTGATAAATTGCAACTGTGAATTTAAATAATATTCAATTAAGAGAAAATTAAAATGTAGATAGATTTCTGGATGTAACAAGTTATAGATTTTATTATTGATAAAATATAACAATTGAAATTTTACATTTAAAATTTAAAAATAAACAATGATAAAACGTGAACTGAACGAAGACAACAAACTAGATTTATGTCTTTTTTTTAGCCGAAAAAGTGAGCAACAAATTTTGATTATTTGTTTGCGTTGTTTGTTATAACTGTTAGAACCTAATAATCACTAATAATGACAAGAAATATTGATAGTTCGGCGCCATCTATTAAAAAAATATCGCCACAAATCGTGAAATGCGTGACATTCAAAATTTTAAATATTTAACTAATTACCCAATAATTCAATAACATTTTTAGGAAAAAAATATTATTTATCTTTTAATAAATATTTTTAATATTAAAAATTGTAAGATTGCAAAAAACGCAAATACTGATAATACTGATTCGGCTTCCTACACTAATTTAAGGGGGGAAACTCGTGTAAAATTGAATTTTTTTACACTTTTTTGTGCTTCAAAAATTAGTTTACCATCTGTAGAATATGATCCTACATTGTTAATCAAAAATTCGAAGTATAAATGTCGCTATAGCATACATAAGTGTAAAACCTCAAATGCTTCGAAACCCATTTCAAACGATGCGCGCGAGATCGCTCTATTTTTTTGCTTCTCTGGCAGTAAAATATTATGAATTGTCAATAGAATGTAAGTGATAGTAAACCTTGGTGTTAGTGCAATAGTTGATTTCAAATATGGTCCTGGTATAGCCGACTGAGCGTTAAAATCTGTAAGTCCCTTTAAACACTACTTTTTTGTAACAAAAACATTAAACGCGTTTTTCTCAAAACATGTTTTTTCGCGCTCTGTGAATGTAGCTCAGCCAATTTTTAACCGATTTTCATAAAACTTACCAGAAATTTTCTTTAACTTACTAGCTATGACTTGACGAGCTGCTTTTTTAAAAAAAAATTTTAAACATTGTTATTTTTAATTATTTATATAAAAATATGTGATTTTTTTCAAAAAGGTCCCAAATTTTCAATTATTTTTTTTTCAATTATCTCTTCGTCAACTACAGCGTATTTGTGTATTTTAACGATTAAAATTTGGTTTTTTGATTTTAGTTGAGATTTGAGACCTGTAGGCTGCACAGCGATAAACCAAAGATTTAACTTCAAGCGCCTGTAACGCCGCCATTTTGAAATATTTTTAATGGAAAAAAATAATTTAAAAAGCTTATATCCTATACTTTAAGATGTGCTTTATATAAATTCAATAAACTTTACCAAATTTGTGTAAAAAATTCTTGAAAAAACGTGCGTTTACACGAGTTTCCCCCCTTAATAAGTGAGCGGCTTTACCCCGAATGTGTTTCTCACATTTCAGAATAAATTTAAATAAATCTTTTTGAAATCAAACCAAAGTACATATATATTTCGAAAAAGGACATCCAATAGCATCAAAAAAAATTTGTCCAACAAATTAAGTATCAAAAATAATAATCGAAAAACTTAAAAATCCGAAGATCATTTTTTCTTTTTTGCACTTCGAAAAACAATTGACCGTCTCTGAATTTATGACGAATTCATGAAACTAAACGAAAGTTCGTTAACATTTGTTGTATGTTAAGTACTATTTACAGTACAAAAAATCTCCATCTTAAGTTTAGTTTATAGCGTCAAATCGCTAGTGAGCGGGTTTACCATGTGCGCGGGTTTACCCCAGTCTCCCCTATATAAACAATAAATTTACAGCTTTTAAACATATTAATTAGAACAGGAGGTATTAAATTTAAAAAAAAAATTTAAAAATGAAAAATTTCCAAATTTAATATTTTTGAATGTATATCTTTTAAACTTTCTGTAATTAAATATTACATGTTATTTAGTCATATTTTAGCATAATTTTGAAAAAAATACTGTCCTATAACAGGTTGTCTATTATTATTTTTGTTTAACAAACTATTCGGTTATTCCCAGCTTTGTTAAACTTTTTCCAGGTGTATCTTTTCTTATCAAATATAAATTTTCTTGATAAGTATTAACCATAAATAAAACTACAATTGGCTATAAAAATTCACTTATTTTATGAAAATAATTTTCGACGGGTTTTTGTTTTTCCTAATACTTTTAATGCGTTTCACCATAATCGAAATGATGATTAATGGAAAGTAATTACCGATTAACCTAATTATCTAAATTTGACTCGTTTAAGAACTTAAACAGCGATTTAACAGAAAAAATATTATTTTAACACCATATGTGGTGTTAAAATTACACGCAATATTTTTAACTGACAGCTATTGACAATAAACACGAGTAATTATACATGTAGATTTGGACACATGTAAATACACGAAGAAAAGTTTTTACACGTATAATAATTTTGGCACTTATTAGGACACTAACCACTATCAAATTATAAAATATAAGTAAAATCAAAATTTTGTCCCATGTACTTAATTCTCAAGAACCCATATATGTGACGCTCCACGAAAGAAGGGACCTATCCCCGAAAGAACATAAGGCTCAATTTTCCGTACACAATGCATGAAAACTGAGCCTAATGTTATTTCGGGGATAGGTCCCTTCTTTCGTGGAGCGTCACATATTTCTACTGAGACCAATTGTGATTAACTATTAAAAATATTCATGCTAGAAGAAGTTGTATCATTGGTGAAATCGCGTGGTTATTGTAAAAATATAAAAATAAAAATCTGTAGGGGCGCTGGATGTGCTCTAGGCTGAAATTCAAAATAATATTTTTTAAACATAACCTAAAAATATATTAAAAAACTCACTGCTAAGACTCGAGAATTATATCGAAGTCAAGAATCGACTACCCCGAGTCTGCGCAATGAGTTCTGTAATGTATTTGGAGGTTATGTTAAAAACTCTATTATTGTAAAAAAGTGAAATCATACAATGTTTCTCATTAATATAATGGTTTCAAAAATTGCTACAAATTCTACAGTCTAACGTAAAATCAGAATATATGTAGACAAGTAGTCCTTCAATCCAGGAGAATATGTTTTGAAAAATTTCCAATGCATTATTTTTAATTTTGGCCTAGATAACATCCAGCGCCCCTTCAGTTTTCAGACAACATTCAACACACTTTCAACTCAAGAGAACCTATGGGCTGTGTTAAACGGAAGCGCACAACAAAATCTACATCGAAAATGATGACAAAATTTAATTGTGAAACTCGGCCATTTCTAATGATTAAAAACCATTTCGATTTGAAGGTTATAATTTCCATGTCAATATCTTTGTATTAATCGCTCATTAACTTATTAAACGGTCAAATTTGGGCAATTAAGTTAAACGGTGATTACTTTCCTTTAATCACCACTAGAATTATGGTGGAACGCATTCTTATAATTTAGATTGTTTAATCAAGAAATATTACATTAATTAAAGGTGGTGGAATAGTAGTAACTGTTAATCGTCGTTTAAAATATAATCCTAATTATTTAATCACGATATTAATTCTCCATGGTGAAATCGGCCCTTACTCTTGTATGAAATTAAGTAGTTTTAATAGAAAAAACCATGTAATTAAAGAAAAAATAAATTGCAAAACTAAAATTTAAAAGTGTCACTTTCAGAAAAATCACCCATATCTACTCGTTTCATAGAAGGATTTTGTAATTTTCTAATAAAAACTGTAATACTCTTCAAGCTTTTGTGAACACATCAAATAAACCAATAACGAGCGTCACCGCTACGAATTCTGACCAATAGCGACCGTCATAATCGCTTTTCAGCCAATAGTGACTGTTATCAACGTATTTTAACCAATCGCGACCGTCACCAAAATATTTTCAACTAATAGCGACCGTCATTATGGTTTTTTAGCCAATCTCGGCCGTCGTCATGAAATTTTTACCAATTACGACCGTCATCAATCTTGCCAAATCCAGCCAAAAAATAGCTGATTTTCTAGTTAGGCTAGTTAAGACTGGTTAAGACTATCTGTGATTATTTGATCGCTATTTTCTTTAACCGCGATTGTACTTTATAAACTTGCTCGGCAATCATAGTGATAAAAATAAAATACTAAAATATATCTATTAGCACGATTCATAGGTAATAAACTAGATAATATACAATTTTGTACCATTTAAAATATATCAGTACATTGGTTTAGAATTGAAACAAATGTTTGCAAACTTTTGATAATATAAAATAGAAAATATTTTAATAAATATTTACCCTTGTAGAAATAAGTCATAGAAGTTTATATAGGCTTTGTATCGTAACCTATAGAACGGCTTGCGCTTTTTTGTATTAACATTCCATGCGAAATTAGTATAAATTCCAAGTAAATCACTCGTAGAACGAGTTTTCACCGGGTGACTTACCTGTGTGGCGTGGAGTAGAATAGGCTTGGGAGTTAGAGGGGGGAGCTGCCTGGTGAAAAATCGTTCATAGTAGTGTGCGGGCGTGTAAATAAAAATATGTATTAATTTTTTAGTTTTACAAAAATATTTTAATACTTTGTTTACCAGTTTTTAAATTTTTTATCAAAAATAACAAAATGAATAACCTATTATAAAAATTTAAAAGATCCTTTTTAGTTTTTAAACTTCAAAGCAATATAAAAATACCAATATAGAAACATTGAAAACTTTAATTTTCCAAGAAAAATTCCCATATTAAGTTATTTATTTTTAACATGCAGATCACTTTAAACTTTGATAATATTGGAAAGTTAAGAAAAAGAAGTATTAAAAAATTGCTCTAAAATTATGTGAAACCATTACTTTAAACTTTTTGTAAAGAACTCCATAAGAGCTTTTTACTATAAAGCTGAAAATAAAGAAAAGTGGACGTGAGAGAAGATAATTTCTGAAAATAAAAATCTTCTGTCTTTTAATGTAAAACTTGTTGAAAACAGTGCAACGACACAGTTGGCTCTGGCATCGTTATAGAATCACGTAGGTTTGGTAGTGTTGGAAAGTGGAGGTGTGAGAAAAGCAGAGGTTAAGGTACTCATGTCTCACTCCGGGTGACCCCAGACGTGATCGGACTCGATGCTCCCTTCTAAAGAATTACTTGTAACATCCCTCTCGACTTGCTTTGACACCGTTTTCAATGTCTCTATACGTTTACTTTCTTCCTCGGGCGAACTAGTTTCTATTTGCTAGTAATGTATGTGATCATCCAATTCCCCTTTAACCAGTTATATTCATATAATAAAATATTGACTTTCTTTAAAAAAATTTGTAAACTACATTAACAAAATTTAAGAATATTTAAAATGTTTTAAATGTATACTCTCTAAATCTGAATGTATAAAATCTCATTTATTTTATGTTATAAGTCGTCTTCTCGATCACTAAGTGCATATACACTTAAAAATAAGTGAATTTTTCACTTATTTTGAGTGTGTTTATAAACTGTAGAAGTGTTGTATTATATTTGAACACTTATTGTTAACACATTTAAAAATTAAATAGGAATAAAATAATAATTTAATATTCAACCTTTTTCGCTAGCGCTTCATTTCTATAACAACCTATGTGGAAATCAACCCAAAGTCACACAAATTGAGATTAGGCTCCAATGTGAGCCAAACTGGGGTTCCCCAAATTTAAAAAATGAGATAATAAAATAGTTTAGTTAATTAAATTACCATTTAAATTGTATGCTGGACAAATAAATAAAACAGCGCAACTGTAAAAAACTCAAAAAAAATTTTTACTTTTGTATACTTGGACAAAATTTGGGTCAACCCAACTTGGCCCCAACTGGAATTGAGGGTTCACGTGCAATAAGGGGATACGCATAGAAGCGAAAGTCCCCGCGTATAGCGATTCTGCGGCTGCGCGTGAGGACAACGAATAGCCTGCGCGACCCCTTATTGTACGTGAACCCTCAATTTCCCAAAGTACTCCCAAATTAAAATTAAACTGTATTTTCTGTTATAAATCAATATTTATCAATAATATGTTCCATGGATAAATAAATTTAATGGAAAGTTCTGAGTTAATAATTTATAAAACTAAGCTAATTATAATAGTAACTTATAGTCGTGTTTCGAGTTTGGTGTTTCTCACTTTGAACCCAATCTCAATAATTTATTTTCTAATTTTATTGAATTTATTAATAATAATTGAACATGATTTTCTATTTTCGTATATAACAAATTATTAAATCATAATAAATAATATTTTTTACATCTTCCATACAGTAATTATATGTTCAAACTAGCTGTCGTACCCGTCTTTGATGGGTTTTAGTTTCTACTAACATATTTAAAAAGAGTGACTACCAACCAGGAATTCAATTTGACTGTGAAAAACTAAAAATGAATACCATTACCCGTTTATTTCATTTGAAAAATGAATGAATTAGTATGACTAGAATCATTTAATGTTAGTCTATAAGTCCGTAGGTCGTAGGTTTGATTCCCCTCGCCTCGTGCGCAGTACTGTTTATTTTATATGTTTGCGTTACTTCTAGAATTAAGTCATAGAACGAGTCAAAATTTGAAAATCTAATACATTCAATTACTGTAATTGCATATTATACAATTTTTAAATTACATAAACATTTTTTTACTTTGTTTACTATTGCTTATTTATTGTCGTCATCTTTAATACAATTTAATTGAAAAAAGGAATAATAATTTGAAGAAAAGAAACTATATTTATTCATATTATTTACTCTTTTGTTGCTATATTATTTATAATTAATAATTAACAACTATATATAACAATACCGAATAACAATAGAATAATTCAATATGGTCTCAACTGGGATTTCCTAACATTGGGAATTAAATAGTTTTAACTTTACAAACCCAGTTTGGGCGTTCACTGGGTTGCCCACTTTGAAGATTGGGAACCCCAGTTGGGACCACATTGGAGCCCAACCGACTTTTCTTAGGGAATATACATTTTTTCTTAAATTAAATAAAATAAATTGTAGGAAACACCTTTCAGTCGTCAAAATAAAACTTTAATTCATACACAGCCTCATAAGATGAAAAGTTTTACGCATTCTTAAATCTCAGTTTAGAGTAAAAATAGTGATTTTATCCTGCATGGAATATTTCATGACCTGGATTTTACACTGAAAAAACCACTCCTTGGTTCAAGCAATTAAAACACGTCTTAGACTAGGCTTCGTAGCAAAAGATTTTTCAGGATTTTCTTCAACTGGGCTTAATTAGAAGAGAGTCTTTTGTGAAAATAGAAAAACGCATAAAAATTTTAAAAATATGAAGAAAAACAAGTTGAAATTCTTTGCATTCAACTAAGTTAAGAAAAAAATGTATAAAATGTAAATTTGATGTATAAAGTGTGTCTGTAGAGATTTTTTTATTTATTTTAAAACCTATTTAATATATTAATAAATAATTTAATAAGATATAATAATAATATTTACATTATAACAATATCCATTGTTAAATTTAAAGAAGTACTTTTATTAATAATTTTATATTATTTAACTCTGAATCAGTGAAATTCACTGCGAGTTATTTCCACTTATAAGTTTACTGATTCACATTCCTCTTATTTTTATGAACATACTCATGATGAAGTGTAATGTTTCTATTTCAAGAATAAAACTTAGGAGGATTGTAGGGAATCAATTTTCCTCTCAAAACAAGAATATATAAAATTTACTTGCAAAGTTTGGTGAAAATTGTGTAATAATTTAAATGTCTTACTTTAATAAATGTTTACCGTCAATTTTTTTACTTAGTTTAAAACTTTTTTAAACATTTAAATTTTTTAGACTTCTCTTATAAGGAAAAATCTAGCCTGAAACTTTACTGAAAATTAAAAAAAAATTCGCTTTATAAACATGGGGAATTTTTTTTTTAATTTTCAGAAAAGTTTCATGATAAACATTTATTGAAGAGGTCTATTTAAATATTTACAAAACTTTTACTAAACTTTGGAAGTAAATACTTCGATGTTTTCAAGAAGATCTTTAATAAATTTTATGGAAAGTTTCCGTGCTGTGTGGGACTTGTCACTTAGTGAATCGGTATACTTAGAACTGAAAACTTAGTGAATTTCACTGACTCAAATTAAGAGAGTAAAACAATAAAACTGTAAATTATTAGTTCACCGTCACAATTTGCAATTTGAGAAAAAAATTTATTTTTCCTCTGGTCTTTATATTTAGTTTAATACTTTTTATCGTTGCAAATAAAAAGAAGAATATAATTTTTGTCATTTATTATAATATATATATATTCGCTTGCGATGAAAAGTCAGAGCTCGAAAACTAGAGAGCATTAAAAGCAATTATTTAGCAGAGCGTGAAGGGAGCATCATTTGTACAGACACCCTCGGTTTGTTTAGTATTTTACAACCCCTTGTCCGGTTTATGCGAAGCGTGTACATGCGCATTGTGCCCAAATGCATTCTGTGTTTAAATTATATCAGCACAAGAAAAATATATATTCATTCTCTGTGTATATATGAGAAAAAAAATTAATTAACTTTGTTCATTTTTTCTATTATATTCTTTCATTATATGTATATTTAATTTTTGTCTTGACTTTGTTGTTTTCATGTACAATTAGTAACTATTATTTTATGACTCCAAATATTCAGATTTTTTCAGGTTTACTATTATTACTATTATTTTAATTTCTTTCATTACAATTTTTTGAATTTGACTAGTTAATTAATTATTATTTATTAGTCAAAATTAACTCACATTCATTTATAAGAAGTGACAAAATTTTACTAAATCCGCGAAATAATATTTAAATATAAGTCCTTACCCGGGTAGCAAAAGCCATGTCACTACCAAAGTACAGATCTGATGCAGGCCTGTGTTATTCCAGATCTGGAATGTTACATGGTCTAAAGCAAAACCAGTATTGGGAACCAATTTAACAGCTTTATCTATATGCAGGTACCAAAAGTACTATATTAATTGTAAAAATAATATGAAAAGTCGGTATGGTGTAACCGATTGAGCCCTTGAACAGGTAGAAAAACCAGGATAGCGACATACAGAAGTATATTAAGAGAAAACTAAAAATTTAACTTTGAGTTGCTGTGTATTTCTCTTTACTATTTTAATGATCACTCTCTACATTTGAATAAGAAATAACTAATTTTCAGAAAATCATATCTGATTGTAAGTTAAAAATCATTAATATTTCAGTACACTTATTTAAATGATTCAATTATAATTAAATAAGAATTATGAATTAGGCTGAATGAGATTAATTGGTGAGTTATTCATAACATTCATTTTTTTTATTATATACTATAATATACTGAATATTTTTTCATAATAATAATTTGGAACATAATGATGGATTGGTAAAATTTTACCAATTTTTCAGATGTTTTTTACTGACAACAATTCATTTTGTCATTGACAATGACTGAATTCAGATTTATAATTGTGTAACCTAAAAATAGAAAATATTTCCTCAGAAACAAATAACTGTAATTATAGTAAATTTTATAATTACTATTCTACTTAAGTAATGTGCTTACAAATTGAAAACCGAGAAATATGAAAATGTAGGGAATCATGTCGAGATAGGTCTTTACCGTCGGGCCACCGGAGGAAATCAATGTGATTAGAAGGAATATTTCTAAAAATGGCCCGTAAATTACAGAAGAATAGTGAAATGCACTTGAAAATGGAAAAAGGAAATATAAAATTCATATAAAAATTAATTTAAAAACGTTCTCAGTATACGAAGCGTTTACAATACGTTATCGAAGGAGATGTGAAATGAGACTTTTTAAAAGGTTTTACGAACGTTTTTTGAACATTAATATATTTTTTTCACTGCAAAATGACTTTAAACCTGCACGATATAAAGTGAACCGACCGTAAGTTACGCGTCGTTTTGATTTTTTAGCACACGGACATAAACGCACGATATAAAAACCAAATAACATACCAAAATATTAAAGCACTCTCTAATGAATAAATTTCATCATATTACTTAATTGTTTGCATCTTGCCTTTGGTTTAATTAATCTTTCTCGACACTAACCCGTGTAGAAATTTCCCTACTTCGCCTTATTTAAAAAGAGGCGCTGATAAGAAATTACTACGGCTAACCAAACTAGAAATTTCTAGATAGGTAATAACCGGGCTCTGACTAGACTGCCTTCTTTTTAGATAGGAAAATCTAACTGGATCTACCTATGTTCCTATTAAATATTTCAATCAGGCCCTGACTAGAATGCCTCTATTTGAATTCACACATTCTGATATTCTACTCAGAAACTGACAAGGCGATCTAGTTAGAGCTTCTCTATTTTTCCATATCATCACCTGATATTCCAAGCGTGACGAAATTAGACAGGTCCTGACGAATTTTCTTAGTTTGCGCCTCACTTGCGAAAGGGCATCTATTCAGGTCCATATTGAAGCCTATTTTCAATTTCTACACGGGAAGTAAAGGTTGTGCTTAAAAATTCACCGCACATTTACGTTTAACGTTTGTACTGCTCATATACTTCATTGGAACTTAATGAAAATGACGAGAATTTTTCTACTATCACTAACAAGTATTTACATGCAATGGTAAATTGCATCAGTTTGTTACAACTAAGAAACCCGAGGTAGCCCAACCGTAAAGGTGGCCCGACCGTAGTGACTCTCCCCTACTATAA
This sequence comes from Leptopilina myrica (nomen nudum), assembly GCA_032872475.1. NCBI lineage: Eukaryota > Metazoa > Arthropoda > Insecta > Hymenoptera > Figitidae > Leptopilina > Leptopilina myrica (nomen nudum). Next base: position 33,632,147 of record CM065463.1, on the reverse strand, counting down.
CAACAACTTTCAAAGATAATAATATTGTTATTGTATTTAAATTAAATATATTTTCAACTAAAAATAAAAATTTTATAAATAACAAAACTATTATAATAAGCAGCAAAGTAATGAAACGAAAAAAGCAAGAAGCCACGCTATGTACTGTCGAAGGCCTTGTTACCATTCGAGCAACAGAGAAATCAAATCTGGTTATATACACGTTCCAGACATGTTCTGCGTTCCAAACCTGCTCTGGCACGGACTCAGTTGCCTGATTTGTCCCAGATCTAACCAGATCAGTTCCAGACCTGATCCAGACTTCATTTGCTACCCGGGTTATACGAGTGATTTTTTTTACTTTTAACATATGAAATATTATTTCAATAACATTCATGAGATATTTTGTTTTCGAATTTTAAGATGAAAATTAAAAATTCAAGTTCCAATGTGGGAAACTCGGTTGGGCTTCAATGTGGTCCCAACTGGGGTTTCCAATCTCCAAAGTGGGCAACCCAGTGAACGTCCAAACTATGTTTGTAACGTTAAAACCATTTAATTCCCAATGTCAGGAAATCCCAATTGCAACCAGATTGAATCATTCTATTGTTATTGGGTATTGTTATATATAGTTGTAAAAAAACTTAATTCTAGAAATAACGCAAACTCGAAACACGACTATAAGTTACTATTATAATTAGCTTAGTTTTATAAATTATTAACTCAGAACTTTACATTAAATTTATTTATCCATGGAACATATTATTTTACTTATAGGGTGAATGTGCCATCTACTGCGATTTTCAGGATTACCAGCATTTGAAATAAAAATTGTAAGAATTTTAATTCAAGAAGTAAAGTTAAAGGTACCGTCCCATGACGGCGTAAAAGCGTCGACGTAAAGCAGAAACCATGTCAGTGAGTGAGAACGTGATATCTGTTCATCTCTTTCTATCGCATGGTTTCTGCTTTACGCCGACGCTTTCACGCCGTCATATTACCAAAAATTTATTTCGATTTGAGACTTCTTGACGATGCTATGAATAAAAATCTGTGTGAAAGTTACATAATTTTGAAATGTTTTTTAATAGACTTGCATGTAAAAACAAGTAAAAATCGACACTATTAAAAAAATTTGGTTAAAAAAATTTTCATTAAAAATGTCCATTTTTTTAGAATTAGAAATGATTTAAGACTTAATTGTATGTTAAAAAACAAAAATACTTTGTTGTGATATTATAAATCTCCTTACAGAATGAGAAAATAGTAGTTAAATTTTGACGCCTTTTTCGCATTTTTGCCGCTTCTGTCACTTGCACGCTGACGCCAATTCTGACGCCCTGCCGCTCAAGTGGTTAATAAAAGACTATTTAATTAAAAAGAAGTTTATTTGATTTGAATGTACATTTTTTGGGTAATTAAAGTTTACATCTTTAACTTGAAATATCTCCGAACATCGTTTTTTGGTTATATACCCTTCTTAAACCCAACGCTTCAATTATAATTTTTGCACAGAAGTTGCACAGAAAAAAGATTAGTTTGACAGCATTGAAAATTTATATAAAAGCATGTAAATAATTGAGATAAAACAAATTTCTTGATTGATATTTCTTGAAAATGTGTTAATTTACTTGTATAAGTTGATTATTACGTAAACATATCCAAAATAATAAAACAAAATTAATTTTAAAATTTACCTATGAAATGTCGAAAGTCACCATATTTGAATTAAATTAGTCTAAGAACTTTATAAATATTAAAAAATGTATTACTGACTTAAATATTAAAATTAAAATTGGATATTTTTTTTAGGCGCCGGAGGACATATAAGTGATTGAAATCGAGCTTCTTTTACTTTTATTCATATTTAAAAAATAAGTTTAAAAATACAAATTTTTTTGTTAAAATACAAGTACCCACATAGCACAAAAACTTCCAGGAAGTTTCCCGTGGGAACCTTTGGAAGTTTGAATTCCTTGATTGAATTCTGCGTCGCAAAGTAAAATGAGGTAACAGTAAGAGAAAAATTAACCAATTGAATTTTTCAACTGAAGTCTGTGATTTTTGTTGATTCAATTAGACTGAAAAAATATTAAAAATGATTCCGTCTCTTCCATTTAACTTTAATATATCTGGACATGGTGAGCTAAAATTCGGTACATAAACTCATTTTCACTTGCACATTACAGGAAAATGTAGCCAACCTAATTGAAGGTCTAATTTATGAACTGGAAAGGAAAAAATACGTAGTGGTATTTATTTTTATTTTATTTCTTTTCCAAAACTCTGCCCGAAATTCAGAAGAGGAGAAGTTAAAAGTAAAAAAATTAAGCAGAAATTCAAGTTTTGTAGAAAATGTTAAAACTCTAATAAGTGGATTACACTGTGCGGACGTATGGATAAAAAGTTACCATCGATTAGCAATGGCACAAAGGACACTTATATTTGTTCTCTACATTTTTTTGGAAAATCCGAAAATAGAAAATGTACTAATTAAATATTTATTACTTGTAATTAATTGTTTTTATATTTAAAATTAGTAAAGTAAAAGAATTATTTATTATTGAAATATAAATGTTAGTGAAAATATATGTTTCTTTTGGTACACACATTTTTAATATACTTATCTGTTAAGAAATTTTGAAAGGTGTTCTTTAACAGTCCTTTTCGTGAATTGAATATAATTTTCTATTTCACAGAAGACCAAACTCATTGTCAAAAGACTGAAGAGCTGTTACCAAGAAATAAAATGTTTCATCCGAAAATTCAAATTTTTTTAATGATTTCAAACAGAATTTGTTGATGGTAAAATCGTATTATCTAAAAATACTTATTTTTTTTTTTCTAAATAAATGTTTAAATAATTTTGTATTTAACATTTTTTTAAATTTAAATACATATTTAATTCATTAAATTATTTACTTTTAATAATTATTATATTATTTGAAATGATTCGATTATAAATTTATTACTAAAACTTAACGCATAAATAAGAAATCATGTGAATATTATTGTGTTGTCAACAAAGGCAACTTCAATCTATTAAAATAATTTTTTCATAATTCTTGTACCAAAAGGAACATATATTTTCACTAACATTTATATTTCAATAATAAATCATTCTTTTACTTTACTAATTTCTAATATAAAACCAATTAGTTACAAGTAATAAATATTTAATTAGTACATTTTCTATTTGAGACACCGAAATATTTTTTTCTTTAATCTCTTATAATGTAAAAGTTAGAAATAAATATTTGAATTTAAAAAATTATTTAAGCAATCATTATTTTGCACTGGTGCATGAATTGAGATTTTATAGTCTGCAACTTGAGTTAACATTATATTGCACTGACAAATGAGTTACAGTCATATTGCATGAAATTTTAAAAAACAATTGTATAGCACGAATTTTTGAGTGAACATTATATTGCACTGAGTTTTGAATAAACATTTTATTTTCGGGGGGCGTCGATATTTACATTTACATTTTAATTATTTTATTAATTAGTATTTATTTATTAATATATTCTTATAAATTATAATTATAATAATTTTAGGTCATTCTTATATTTGGAATCTGTGGGGCAATGAGATGTGGCGAAATTTCTAATCTTAAAGTACAAGAAGTCAAGACCTCGGGAACAAATATTTAGTTTCCATTAACGAAACGAAAAACGACAAACCGCACCAGTTGATTATTAGAAATATTTTTTACGGCACAGTAAAACATTATTCCTCCTTGAAACCCTCTCAACTATTTACTGACAGATATTTCATCCAATATCAAAAAGGGATGTTTCATCATCAAGTCATAGGCAAAAATAAAATTGCCACAATTCCTAAAGCAATAGCAGAATTTTAAGAATTACCGAACGGAAAATTATTTACTGGTCACTGTTTTCGCAGGACAGCAGCAACACTGTTATCTGACTCGAGCGCAAACGCTCCCAGCTGAAAAAGTTCTATAGAATTTCACTAGAATAATTCTATAGAATCGTTCTATATGAATTCTAGTGAATATTCTATAGAATTTCACTAGAATTATTCTATAGAATTTCTATATAAATACTATTAAACTTTAGTTATTTTTAATTAGAAAAACTTTAAATTTGTAAAATAATATTTTTCAACAAATTTTAGTCCAAAATAATTGTTTATATCCTTTAAATATATAAAATTCATTGAACTTCGTAACTATACATAACTATAATGTTAAAAAAATTATTTTACGAAATTTATATTCCTTCTAATTAAAAACCACTAAAATTTAGTAGAATTCACGTAGAAATTCTATAGAATCATTCTATTGAAATTCTATAGAATATTCTCTAGAATTTATATAGAATGATTCTATAGAATGATTCTAGTGAAATTCTATAGAACTTTTTCAGCTGGGGCTACAATACTTAAGTAATTAGGATGGTGGCTATCAAGTAGCATAACTCAAGGTAACTTATTTATATTTAAATGCATATTTTCAATTAATTCTTTTTTCAACAATTAAATAGTATTCCTTCGTCGAATAACTTCAATGTGACTATTTTACTGATTTATAGGGTACATGTAAAATTCTGTGAAAAATATTCGAAAAAATAACTCATGAAGCTGTGACTGACACCCGATCAACTACATCGACCAGTAAAAACAAATATGACTAAGGAGCAAACTTTACAATTTACAGTAGATGAACAAAAAAACAGCGATATTAATTAAACTTTCAAACCAGATTTACATGTAAAATACAAAAATTGCGTATTCCATGGCAATATTTGAAATATTTTTTAATGTTATAAAAAATAAGAAAAAAGTTAACAAGTAACCTTAAAAAAAATTACGTGTTCCGTTGTATTATTACGAATAATTTTTATTGTTATAAAAAATAAAGAATATATTAGCAAGAAAACTTTATGTTGTATAACTTCATAATGAATTTTTTAATATTGTAAAAATAAATCAAATTGTTAAAAAATTTAATATTAATAATATTATTATAAGAAAGCTTCGCATGTCTCGAATAAACGCGTTGAAACGAGAGGCAAAAATAAATCGTGACCGGTCGTTAAATGAAATGCAATAATGATAGTTTTAATAAATATTGATTATTCTGCGTATTTTCGACCGGATGTAAACAAAAATAGTATACATTATAAGGGCAAAAATGTAATATTTTTTTCATTATCATTTTCAAAAAAGTACTTTAATTTATTGTTACACTGTTGGTCGGGAAGAATTGACAAAGGTTAATTGAATTTGAGACTTGGGATTGCTTTTTTGTAATAATCTTTCATGTAACAGGCATATATCTGAAGTAATATCAAAAGCACTTGGTTTCATAATTAGAAATGCATCAATGTTTCATAACATTAATACACTAAGAATTATTTACTTCCCATTGCTAAGATCGCTGCTACAGCATGCTTCTGTAATATGGGTGCCATTTTATGATTTTAACACAATAAGAATTGAAAGAATTCAAAATAGATTTCTTCGTTTTTCTGCGAGACAATTTAATATAAATTTGACAGGTACTCCCATGACTACAGTTTATTGAGATTATTATTTAATACTCCTGTAGTTGCGTACAGATTTTGGATTTTTGAGTCAAAACTACCTAGCATTGATTACACAAATTAATATTGTTTAATAAAAGTTGTGGTTACAACTTTTAGATTTTAAGAGAACTATGTACGAAAGGACTTGTCCCGTATACTTGTTAAATAAATATATATATATTCTATTCATGAAAAATATGTACTTTAATGTCAGATGAATTTTGAGGTTATGTAAACAATCTATTGTTTTTCTACACTGTAATTTTTTTTATAATTACAGGTGTATTTGTAAATTGACAATGTTGGACGCAGTATGAAGCAAACAATTTGTCAAAACAGGGCTAAAACTTTTGAAACTGTTGAACTGTCATTGCTACCGAGCAGATGCATTCGCGACTTCCGAATTGGAATGAAAAGGTCTATTATTTTTAAACTTTATTTACGATATTCATTTACAAAATATTGATAAAACTATTTTTATTTCACATGTTTTATAATATGAGTATTTATCCCATGTGGAAATTGCCATTATAACCCTTAACAGTAATAGGGGTCCCATGTGGCCTGTAACACTTTTCGTCAACAAAAGATTAGACAATGTTAAATGTGTTGTAACAGATGGTGGAGCCAACATTAAAGGATCCGTTAAAAATAAATTTGGTGCTGATAAGCATCTTTCATGCTTTGCTCACCAATTGAATATAATTGGACAAAAAGTAATTGGAGTAAGTCAATCTGTTTCTTCTGAGCGTAACGCATCGTTAGTTGCAGAAAACGAATCAGAAATTGATGACTCCGATTTTGAAGAGAATTCAAATGCTCCTTCCGCGATAAAGACTCAAAGGGATCTTATAATTCATGTTAAAAACATCATGCGATTTTTTTCACCAAAGCGGAGTAGCTACTGAAAAATTAATAACAATTCAAAAACAGAAATTGAAAAAATTTGTAGGACAATGCCTTAAGTTGATTCAAGAAGTTAAAACCAGATGGAATTCTACGTATGAAATGATAGACAAGTATATTTTAAATTCTACATATGTCTGTACTTTAAAGAACAAAACAATTTTAATTAAATTTTTTATATATGTGTCTTGACGCAGTGAAAGGGACTTTAGGCCCCAAAAAAATAATTTTTAGTTACTAATGCCGTTATATCAATTGAAAAAATCTGGATAGAATGGTATCAAGAACTCAAAATTAATTTTTTTAAACGTAAGGTCCCTTTCACCGCGTCAGGGCACATATTACTTTACTTATGTTTTACATAAGTGTTACTTTGTGGTAACCCTGTTAATACAAAGATATTTGTAAAAACATTATTATATGATATTATCACTGGGTTGTTTTAAATATTAAACATTGAATTCAACGATCAATTCCGAGTCAGGAATAAATAATAAAACAACAATAGTTGTTTGACGTTTCGACAGCGCGGCTGCCCTCTTTAGAAACTAAAATTTATTTAACAAAAAAAAATAATAAAAATTAAAAAACATTTTCAAAAAATAATATTAATAATAAACTTATTTTTTAACAATTTTTTACCGAAAATTAAACAAAATTTAAAATTGTTGCAAAAGAACGTCTTATACGTAGCGATTAAAATTGGAAACTGGCGAATAAAATGTGTATAGTTTTCGAAATATAGGTAACTGACATGAGGTGAATTACCGTGTCAGTAAAAAAAATTCAGGAAATGTCAAGGTAACTCAGAACAGATTAAGAATATTTCAGTTCATTTATAAAGTGATTATAGCAATTATTAAGATTTTGTACATCTTCCTTTTTATTAACCGGATTTTTATGTCAATTAATGTGGATCATTTCTGATATTAAACGTTTTTTGTAGTTTGCTTCTTTGTCTAATATAAAAAAATTCTAAAAAAAATCATTGTGAGTAGCAATTACATTAGAAATTGAATTTTTATGTTCTTTAATACGAACATCTACCATTCTTTTTAATTGGCCCACATAACATGCAGAACGATTTTCACAAATAATTTTATAAACAGTATTAGTATTTTCAGATTTTACATTTTTATCATTGCCTTTTTTAACAAAATTATGATTCATGTTTTTATTTTTGCAAGGAATTGATAAAATGGCATAATTATTCAGAATTGAGGCAGTCTTTTCAAAAAGGTTCGGAACATAGGGTAGGAGAACTTTTGATGTCTTTGTGTAAAATATGACGTTTTTATCAATACAATATTAAGAATTAGATTCTATAAAAGAAATACGTTTCATTATAATTATGCTTGTTTATAAATTCTATTGGATAATTATTTTTTAATAAAATTTCTTTTACATACTCTATATTTTTTGAGTGAAATTGCTTGTCAGAGAGTTTTATAGCACTATAAATTAAGTTAAAAATTATAGCAATTTTTAGAGCTATAGGATGTTTAGAATGGTAATTAATGGTTCGTCCAGAAAATGTAGGTTTTTTATACAAATCAGTAATGAGTCGATTTCTTTCGTTAACAATAATAAGAACATCAAAAGAAAATAATATTATTGTTTTGTATTTCAAAAGTAAACTGTAATCTTTCGTCGTAGTTGTTAAAAATATTAATCATTTCGTCAATTTTATCTTTTTGTATGCAAGTAATTATATCATTGACGTATCGATAGAAAAAGCGGTTTAAAAGATAATTGAGCCTTACAATGAGTCTCAAGACCTTCCATGCCAATATCATCAAAAAGACCAGAAATTGATGATTCCATGGGCGTACTATAAATTTGCTGGTAGTATTTATCATTGAATTTGAAAAAAGTATTATCGAAAAGAAATTGACACACGTTAAGTAATTCATCTAAATCAATATTAAAATTTTGAGATATTGTCCTATAACGTTTGATAATAGAATCACGTACATGTCCAGAACTAACATTAGTAAACAAAGATGAAAAGTCAACACTAATTAAAATATGGTGATCGGGTAAAATAAAATGTTCAATTTTTTTAAATAAAATCAAAACCGTTTCGTACATAAGATTTTGGTTTCATCATAGATTTAATCAAGTATTTCGAACAATTGTTGGGATAAAATGGACGTTGGAGAACCAATAGTTGACACGACTGGTCTGAAAGCATTATCCTTTTTATGGATTTTCGGTAATCCGTAAATCCGTGGAAGGGTTGTGTTAGTTAACGTCAATTCGATATCATTATATTTTCTGTTTAAAAGTCAAATGTTATTTGAATGTTTTAAAATATTTGGAAGTATTAGTTCTTAATTTCTGTATTGGATTTCTATTAATAATTTCGTATGTTTTTTTATCTCATAGTAAAGTTTCAAGTTTTTTTTGTATATTCCAATCTATCCAACGCAACCGTGACATTTCCCTTGTCCGTAGTAGTAAAATTAGTATATTTCGTAACGAGTGCGAGCATTTGCTAATTTTTAAATGAGGACTTTTTTTGGAACAAATTTTAGGCGAAGTTTCGCCTAATTATATAATTATATATATATATATATATATATATATCAAAATTGAGAGCTTCCAAAAGAATTGCTTATACCCAACAATTATTCATATATATAAGTACTTTCAAAAAAAATGTGTCCTTTTCAAATATCTAAAATGGCGGCCAAAATATAACCTACAAATGTGTCTAAATTAAAAAACAGAGGCCTAAAAGTGCTAATAGAGAGGAATTAAATAAGGAAATCACCTATGTATTGGCGGTAAAATTAGCATTAGGATACATACTTTATATTCCATAAGCAAAAACGGTAATTTGATATCGGTTTTCAGAAAATAATTATATATGTTATTCGGGGGTTTTCGGGGTCGCTGATGACGAATCTGATGTTAATTTTCAGAAATTTAAAATGGCTGTCCAATATGGCGGAATTTTTTTTAATTTATCAGATTTCGCTGAAAGTTGTTACTCGAGGATATAAAAATGTATAACATGTAAAAAAATATTGAAATTGACTCAGGCTAAAACACAGTCTAATGATATTCTTTAAACCAAATATTAGGCAAAATAAATAAATTAATTGAATTAATTTATTAATAGATTACACTAAATCGGAATTGAAAATTATACGCTTACTTCCGGCTATGTAAGTTCCTAGTTGCTACAAGGAATAAATTTCCCTAATATTCGGCCATCCAAAATTTAAATCTCGACCTCGAGATCGTAGTTATAAATGAAAATGGTTAACGTAGAATTATAAACGAACATAATAAAATATAATTTTGATATAAAGAAACATATGATATTTTTTTACTAACTGACATTTTTAAAATTCATTATATAAGAATTTTCTTTATTTCTCTTAATCGTTCATGCCTAAACGTTTCGGGGGTTTTCTCAATCTTTTTGGTCTTGCTCGAACCTTCGATGATTCTCCCGGTGCATGTTTTGCTGCTTGCATCATGACTATGTCGCCTATTTCGAATTTGACGTTTTTCACTCGGTTGTTGTCGAATCGTGTTATATATTCATTTTGTCCTTCTTCAATCTTGGTTCGAATTTCGTTTTGAATAATTTCGGGAGGTGTGTAACGGCTGTCGTCGTCTAACTTGAGCTTCCTTAGTTCACCTTCATCATTTCGGTTTATAAATCCGTAGAGCATTTCAAATTAACTTTTTCCTGTTGTTTTGTTTAGAGATTCGTTGAGATCTCTCTGCACTTGCTTTAATCTTAAATCCCAATCTCGTCTCTTTGAATGTCGAATACTGTCAAGAATTGCCTAACACATTATAAACTTAAAAAAAATCTTAACGCACCGTATAAAACTTTCTGAAAATCAACATCAGATTCGGTATCAGCGACCCCATAAACCCCCCGAGTAACAACTTTCAACGAAATCTGATGGATTAAAAAATTTTTTGTCCGCGATAGTTGACCGCCATTTTGAATTTCTGAAAATTAACATCAGATTCTTCATCAGCGACCCCGAAAACCCCCGAGTAACATATTTCAAATAAATCCGATGCATTAAAAACTTTGTTGTCCACCATATTGGATCCGCCATATTTATTTTCTGAAAACCGATATCAAATTACCGTTATTGCTTATGGAATATAAAGTATGTATCCTAATGCTAATTTTATCGCCAATACATACACTGTAAAAAATCCTAAGAAAATTACACAGACTTTGGGAAAAGTGACGCTTTAAATAAGGTTATGTTGCCACATTGAATGCGGCACTTTTCCCAAAGTCTGTAAAATAGCCACATTTAATGTGGGTAATATTCTTAGGATTTTTTACAGTGTAGGTGATTTCCTTGTTAAATTCCTCTTTATTAGAACTTTTAGGCCTCTGTTTTTTAATTTAGACAAATTTATAGGTTATATTTTGGCTGCCATTTTGGATTTTTGAAAAGGTCACATATTTTTCGAAAGTACTTATATATATGAATAATTTTTGGGTATAAGCAATTTTTTTGGAAGCTCTCAATTTTGGCCATCGGGGTGGCCCGCTTAACGTGAAACGTCCCATATATATATATATATATATATATATATATATATATATCTCATAGTTTCGAAAATGAATAATCAATTTGTTTCTTATGTCATTCGAAATGTCATCATTTAAATTATAACAACTAATAACATTTTCTATTGATTTAATGTAGTCAATTTTTGTGATCAGATTGTTATTGTTTAAATTAATATCATACATAAAATCATTACCCAAGGAAATGACGTTTGAGACATTTTCAGGAATTTCAAAATTATAGAGATTCATAAACCAATTTGGTTGTTTGTTGAAAGGATTTTTTATGTTGAGGTTACGGTTGTTTATCAAATTTTTAAATTTTTTGTCAGATCGGTTTCTACAATTACTTGCAAAGGAATCATGTTGTAAATTGTGTGTATTGTAGATAAACTGAGAAGTGTTAGAAAAATTATCATCAATGTAAGATTTCAAATGATTAATCTTTTTAGATAAATAATAAGTGTAAATACAATATAAAAAATTCACTATTGTTCACTATTATTTAAAAATATTTATTTTTAATTAAAAACCACAATTTTAATCTAAAACACTGTTTACGCAAGAAGACTTCTACTCGCATTTTTAGGCTCTTTGTCGAATGCTGAAGAGCAACTGATGCTAAAAGGACCTTTTAACAAAAATTTCTAAGAAATTATAGAAAATTTCCGAAAAGTTTCTTTTATTTCTTTTTATCCGAGAAATGTTACAAACTTTCTGTCTGAAAACCTATAATAAAAAAACGGGTATTTGAAAAGTCATAAAACAGAAAGTCTTGTAAGACCAAACCCTTAGTTGACCGTCCTAATTATAGGAAAAACCAGATGTAAGACAAACCCTACAAAACGAGAAAATATTTTCAGTTTAAAATAAAAATATTTGACGGCCAAAAGTAGAAAATTTTATTTAAAACTTATTTATTAAATGTTTCTTTTATGTATAATTTCAATATACCGTCTTTTTTATTTCTAACTTTTGTTGAGAAAATTATTTTTTCATTTAACTTTGGAAATTGTTATAATGAAACAGGTAAAAAATTTCCGTTTATATTCTCGGATAAAATTCAGAAATTTTTTACAGTATACGTACCGACTGATGGATCCGATTATACAGATTTTTGTATATAATGTAGCACACGAAGTAAATCCCTCATAAGTGTCCCAAACAGAACAAATACACTGCAAAAACTGATATCTCACAAGTGTCTCACAATGAGTTGTTTTAAGCGTTTACACCATTGAGATACAAAATCTGTTTTATATTGAGACATTTAATTTCATCTCGTGTCCCATTTTGAAACATATAAAGTAACTCAATTCGTATAAAACGTTTTCTTACCGTGAGACGGATACTCGAAACACATAACGTGTCTCAGAATGCATTGCTAAATATGTAAAACACTTGAAACATCTTAAAATGAGACACCTATCTGTTTCAAATATGTGGACACAAAACATCTACGTGTTTCAAATATGGGGACAAAACGTCTCAAAATGAGACACTTGATTTTGCAGTGTACGATCCCTAATATTCAATGAATTTATTATTATTATCTTATATCTTCAAATAATTATTAATTAGTTTAAATTATTATTAATTGAATTAATTAATTAAAATAATATTAATAATAATGTTAAATTTTTTAATTAATTAACTTATTACTGCTAGAAAAATGAGCTATTGTAAATTTTTATTTAATGTGAACATGAATGTCCTGAAGTATTAAGAAAATCATTGTAGCATGCGAGCGTGGATAGGTTATCGGTTTGCAAATGTTAGGGTCATAAGTACAATTCCAGGCGATTGAGAATTTTTCTTTGTTAGGTATATTTCATGAAGTAGTATAAGGAGCACTCATTGTAGCTCAGCATATGGCTACAGCTTTTAGGAATCAACTAGAAAATTATCATAACGATTTAAAATGCCTGCGTCTAGTGACGTCTCACATAAACATTAACACAATAAACAATATTTTTGTGAAGTGATGATAAATTTAAATAATATTGTAAAAATATAAGTTTAAATGCAAAGAATTGAAATTTTTGAAAACATTTGTGTTAATACATATTGAAAAAGTAATAAGTTGGAATTTATTTGTATGAATAAATAATTATATATATTTGAATGAGTTGTTTTGTATTATTTGAAACTGTCTACTATAAATTAATAAATTTTACAATAATTAATAGTTTTTTATTTACATAAGAAAATTAAAATACTTTATGTAAATATATTTACATAAAGTATTTTAATTTTAATTCTATAGAATTGTTACATCTTATTTATTTCTAAAACTTTTTTGGTAATTTTTAGGATATATCACCAACTGCTCACAGTAAGAGTTTATTAAATTTTTTTTACATATTTCACCCACGAAAAATTAACCGGCTTATAAAAACGTGATAATGACAAACGTATATTTCAAAACAACAAATAACAGAATCTGTACACCACGTGATCTGTAGTATGTCGCTTTCCCGCTAGGATCGCTAATATCTTTAGATTATAATTTTCTAATTAATTCATAAAAGTTAGAGGCAGAATTTTCTGAAACGGCCTGTAGAGTGATTGCTCCTTATACTACTTCATGGTATATTTATATTAAATACATATAAACAAAAAGTAGGTTGGGGAAAAGATTAAAAAATGAAATTAAACAATTATAAAACATAAATAAATAATTACATTTTTACTACTTTAGATCATTAATTTAATTGTTTTTTATAGTTATTTCAAAAACGTTTTTTTATTGCCGCCTTCTGGATCAATGCAAATTTTTTACCCATCCTCCTAATTATTTACGCCTCCTGGAACTACAAGAAATCGTTAATAAGTAGTAAAAATCACATTTTTTATATTATAGGTGGTCATTGTAATTGTTAGGGCTTTAATAAGGATACTTGTTTGGGGCCATATTATTTTTCCACTGACGGCCCCCATAACATTTTGCATAACGAAACTAGTGGGGTCCCTTGCAATTTCCCCTATTTGACCCCTAATATTAAAAGGGGAAACAGTTACTACCCTTGACAGTGACACATTGCAATTTCTACACGGGATATTAATCAAGTGGTTTTAAATAACCTAAAACTATCATAAAAACACTAGTAGAGAATAATATTTTCTAAATGGTCCTTCTGGAATTCTTGCTAGATTTTCTTGTAAGACAATTTTTGAAGGATTCTAAACTATCTTTATTCTTTACAAAAATCTTACTGTGTGTAAAGTACTTCTTTTTATAACGGTGTGTAAAATTGTTGTTGTTACTTTACACACCGCTAGCAATGCGTAAAGGAAATTCCAGTGTGTGAAGTAATTTTTTGTGCGTAAAATAATTACGCACATTCTTGTGACTGTTTTATGAGAAACAATGAAATAAAGCTTTTAAACAACAAATTTGTAATCATATTTTTTATTGTAGCTTGCAGAAAACTTTATTTAACAGTTTTCCACTATACCTAAACTTACAGTACAAGTTTAGTTCCTATGCAGAAATATCCCTGCGTTTCCCTAACAATAAGTCTGTATATCGATGTGCAAATGTTAGGTTGGGAAATCCAATTAATTATATATATATATATATAAAATAATATTATACGTTATTTAAATTTTTTTTTAATTTTTCTTAAAATCGTAAACTGTCGAATTATCATAATTCTCGGAAGCACATTTTAGCATAATTGTATGCTTTGTTTTAAAGATAATAATATATCAATAAGCAAAATATATTGAAAATAAATGTTACACTTTCATATTGTACACTAATATTTTCCATAATTTATACACAGAGTTAACTAAATTATCACCTTGAACTATTTTTGAAATTTAACTACAATAAGAGTTCTTTTGCTTCCTCATAAAGGAAGCCTTATAGTGATGTCGATTTCCGAATTTTTTAAAATCAATTATTTTTACAAATTTTCAAGTGTAGTATACATAATTCGTCGAGAGGAACAAATGTCCGGATGTATGTGTGTATGTATGTGTGTGTATGTATGTGTGTGTATGTATGTGTGTGTGTATGTGTGTGTGTATGTCACCGATTCTTGTGGACAAATTTTCTCTTGCACATCTTGATGGATTTTGATAAGATTTTGTAGGTGTATTACGGTCATGAATGCCAAGAATCACACAAAAGTATTTTCAAAAATATATTTAAAAAAAAATTTTTTCAACATTTTTTTAATTTTTGAAAAAATTAATTTTTTGGTTTTTTGAAATAACTTTTTTCTATATTAAAATTTTTAATAATTCTTGTCAAAATTGCATTCCTGACATAAAAACGAATCGATTCATGTATATAAAGTATATATTTTATCAAAATTTATAGAATTAATAAATATTTTTATTTTTAAAAAAAAATTAAAATTTTGTATTTTTTGACATTTTATCATAACACTTTAAAATAATTATTCTATAATAAAAAATTGAATAATTAATATTTATTCAGGGTACTTTACACGGTTTATTAATTATATTTAATAAACTATTATAATTATTTAACTTTTAAAATTATATATAATAATATATATTGCGGAAGCTAAATGGTCATGAAATGAACAACTTGTTTTCCTTTTATTAACATGAAACAATATATATTTAAAATTATTATATGATATTATCACTCGGTTGTTTTAAGTATTAAACATTGAATTTAACGATTATTCCGAGTCAGGTGTATAAAATAAGACAACAACAGTTGTTTAACGTTTCGACAGCGCGGATGCCCTCTTCAGAAACGAAAAATAAAACAAAATTTAAAAACGTCCGAAAGAACGTCTTAGTCGTGGCGACTAAGACCTGACTCGGAATGATCGTTAAATTCAATGTTTAATATAATATGTATTTAAATTTTTTTAAATATTTAATTACTAATTAAATATAAATTCTTTTATATACTTAATTTATAAAAGATAAATCTCGAGAAACACTGAATGTTAAGAAGCGGATGTATTATTTTGCAATGCGTCGGTTCTCGTCTATCGCGGAAGTTAAGCAATTTTGGTTGCGGTGTTAATACTTGGATAGGTGACCGCTCGGAGATATGCCTTATTTTTCTGCATAAAAAAAGTTTGTATGTATGTTTGCATTTAGCCATTTAGGGGAATTCGTTCGATTCGAAAAAATGATAAAAAGTGTGTATAGTTAAAAAAAAATATATATATCAAGATCTTCCTGAAAACTAAGCTTTTAGTGAAATTTTCCTATAAAATTATAAGGAAATTTTGTTTGTTGCACTAAAAGACTTTTTAGATAGTTGAAAAACAATGCATTGAAAGCAACTCCACTATACTTTTGGGCTGCTGCGGTACACTACTATCTTACTATTTTCTCCATGTTCATTGAGATAAATGGAAAAAGATTAAGTGTACTCTTAATATATTGATTAATTCACAAGTTTCATTTTTCTCATATTTTAATGCTTATGGTTAATAACTGCATGCATCACAATCATGATGGATCGAACTTGCCTAACCTACGTAAAAAAGTTCCAGACAAATAACAAAAATAAAAAACTGCTATATTAAGGAAAATTTCTAGCTATTTACACAAGACAAACGAAACAAATGGACGTTTCAACTTCGCATATTTTGGAAGTAAATTGAAAACGTTAAAAAAATATGATTTTTACTGAAACCGAAAGCAGTGTAAAATTATTCAATGCTCCCTAGATAGAATTGGACAGTATATATAAAGAAAAAAAATAAAGTTAGAAGATTGACATTCATGGTTAGTGAAGCTTGGATGATCACAAATTGAGAATGAAACAGAGTACGTATCAAGTAGGCTTGGTTGGTCGATTTAAACAGAAAATACAAAAAGTAAATTAGCCGGATAGAACGACCGTTCAGTGGTTTGTCCCGCCACCCTGCGCCACAGCGTCACGTGTGTTGGATCGTGTGGTCCTTGCGGTTCGTGGATTTTATATACGTACACCGGGTAGATTATTACGTCGATGGGTGCGTATGTGCGTTCATCCACGCATGGGACAATTTGGGCCATATGCTGACCACGCTCAAAATCGAATGTGCCCTACCCTGTTTGCCATGCAATCATAAATCGCATTCTGACAACATTGCTCGCTTCACGGCAGTAAAGAAGCTGGCAGACATCGATTGCTTTCTATGAGGGGAATACAAAATTTTGTATTATTAAAAATTTACTATTTTCAAAATGATGTCCATAATCCTTAAATTATTACAATTTTAAACATATGTTGTTTGTTATAAGACAGTCGAAATTTGAAGATATTTTTTTGCTGCCGTGTGTTAGCGTCGTTATCAAAATTTTCTTAAAGTAAAAAAAATTATAACTATAATATTTTCAATGCTTCAAAAACTTTTAAAAAACTGAAAGTTGATAAAGTTATTTTAATATTATCAATCAATCAATCTTTCACGTCCGAAAATTATATTAAATGTAGAAAAATAAACTAAAACATTCGGCCAAAATATAATTCTTTAAACATTAGTTTTATATTGTTTACTATTTCGATTCTTATTTATTTTAATTATGACTGCAAACTCTACGTTTTCTCTGACGTTTGATGGGTTTTGTTCTTAACTCTTCTTTGCTGACCAATATTATGTTTATTAATTTTTTAGTCAGGTATTATAGTACATTTATTTATTTTTGTATTGTATAATTAGGTATATTTTGTTACTTAGGGTCATTTGGGGTTAATGTAAACAAGGGGTAAATGTTATTTAGTTAATAAATAATTAAGTGTAAACAGAACTTGAACTACATTTTAAAAGAAAATAATTGAATAAATTCGCTGCTATTTCACAATTTTATTACTTTGGCAATGTAAAATTACATAGAACAGGAAATTAAGTCTTCTTTCATATTTCCTTCGTGTTAGTCTGTTGCAGGTATAGACCTGCATAGTGTAGCATATTGTGCATTTACATATAGAAAAACGGTTTTTCACGATTGGTAAATAAAACTCAGGTACGCCAGATTCAAGCAAATTTGGTCAATTTTTAAAAATATTTTTAGATTCATCCGCCATATTGGATCCGCCATTTTGAAAATTTAAAATTTGATCAATTTTTAACAATATTTTATGTTTGACCGCCATATTGGATCCACCATATTGAATTTTGAAAATTCGATTTTAGATGCTTATTCAGCAACCTTAAAAACTTTTTTTTACCAAGTTGAATGAAAATCTGTTAAAATTTTTTGACGTTATTCAAGTTTTTACATTACTAATTTTGTAACGGTTGATTGTTTATTTTATATGATACATTATCATTCAACTGCTTGATTTACTATACATCTACAAAGAATTTTTTTTTATTTTTTCCATCCCTTAAAACAGTTGTATATCACTGTTAGAAATTTTTGTAGGATTTTTTAGAAACAAGCAACGGAAGTTTTATGCAGTTACATGTTACGTAAAATTTAGAAACGTTTTATTATTTTCAGATACGTAGGACTGAACAAATATTCAGTCCAATTCACCAAAAATTTTGTTACCGTTTCGTTATTTTCAGTAATGGGTAACAGCATAAAACTTCCGTTGCTATTTTCTAAAAATTTTGTTACAGTTTCGTAATTTTTCGTAACTTAAATCATTTGAATATTTATGTAAAAAATTTTAATTGTTTATATTATATTCTGATCTATTAAAATAAATGTAAATCAATTTTAAAAAATTATTATTAACATTTTTACGGAAGTATCTATTTATCTATCTACCACGATTTGAACTCTCAGCCTTATAGTGCTGTCTGAGCGTAAGGTTTCTTTAATGGAGCCTTCAACCATTAGGAGTTAAACAATTTTTCATATTTTTTATATATTATTTTATATTTTTATAGACTCCCTAAAGAGAAAATTGGACAGATTTCGAAACGTTGGAGTAAACTAATTTTTTGAAAACTCCGAATGTTTTCGTTTATTTTCCTACATTGTTATTTTATAAATTATTAAGCATATTGATTTTAAGGAGGTTCTCTCGAAAACAAAAATAACAAACAGTTTTTTTTATTAAATTTGATATACTAATAGATAATGGTTTAAGGAAGATGTAGTTAAATTTTGACAGGTCTAGGTTGATTGTGACAAAAGATATAAATAATTTTCTGTCTTCACATTTAGGAGGGAGAGGAAGGCTTGTAAAGGCGGGTACTCATGGCACTGTTAGAAAGGTCGCCGATAAAAGGCGGTAGGCGACGCGAGAATTCTGGAGATAGAGGGCAGGTGATAACTGGTGGTCAGGCAGAATCGAACCAGAGGGACAAGTGGGAGAGTGATAAGGGAGATAGGAAGAAAGGATAGGAAGAAAGCAGCCACAAAGAGGAGGAGGATGATGAAAATGAGGAGGAGCTAAAGGATTATGGAGACGTACTGGCAGGGACGGGAGAAATGGCAAGAGCCATGATGCAAATAAGCGAGGAAACGAATAATAGAATAGAGAAATTGGGGATGGAAATTAAAGAGGTTAGGGAAGAGAGTATAAAGAGAGAAGAGAGAAGGGAGGGAAAATGGACAAGATCAGGGGTGTAGTTGGGGAAATAAAAAAGATGTGTGAAAATTGGGATGAAAAATAGAAAAGAGAGAAAGACGGGTTATGGGAAAAGATGGAAACGATTTTAACGACACAGGAAGTTAGTGAGCGTCGGAGAAATACAGACATGGCGAAATTGGAGAAGAGAGTGGAGCAACTAGTGATGAAAAAGGCAACAACGGGGGGTAGGCAGGAAGGGGCGAGACACTAACGGTTGAATTGGAAAAAAAGTTTTAGATCTGTCAAGGGTAGTGGAAAGGATGGAAAGAGAAAAGAGGAGGTGTGGGATAGTAATTAGAGGGTTAAAGGTTGGGAAAGAAGAAGGGAAGGAAAAGTTTAAGGCATTATTGGAGAAGATATGAGCAAAGGTCAGCATCAAGGGAGTAAAAGAGGTGGGAGGGGAAAACAAGGAGAACCCAAAGGTTTGGGTGGTGGAATTGGGCAACGAGGAGGAGAGAAGAATATAGGCGGGTGAAAAAATAAAGATGAGGGTTTCTGGAAGGCATTGGCAATCTCGGAAGTAAGAATAGGGATAAAGGAAGAAAAGAAAATAAAAAGAATGGAAAAGGAGGAAAGTGTGATAAGAACTATAAAGATGGGAAGAGAAGAGCTGGATATTGTGGTAATATACAGGAGAAGAGAGGAAGAGGAAGGATGGAATACACTGGAGGAGTGGATGGACAGGGGGAGGGAAAGATTAGTACTTATTGGGGGAGATCTAAACGCATGGACGGGGGAGTTAGGAGGAGGACAATGGAATGAGGAAACGAATAGATATAAAAGACAGTCAAATCATAAAGAGGTGGATGGAGAAGGTAGGACATTGTTGGGGATATTGGAGAGTGAAGGTTGGGAAATATGCAATAGGAATATTAGGGGGATGAGGAAGGGGAATATACTTTCATGGGGAGGGGGATACTGTCATTTGACTATGTGCTGGCTGAGGAGAAGGTGAGAAAGAAGCTGAGTGGGATGAAGGTGGGAATGGAACTGGGTTCAGAGCACTTTCCGGTTATTATCCAGCTAAAAGGAAAACTGGAAAGGAGAGGAGAAGTGAGGAGGGAAAAGAAGGATAGAGTAGAAAAGATGAGCAAGTGGACGGTGGAAAAGTTAAGAGATTTTGAGAAAAGGATGCAAGAAGAGTGCATAGAAAATGACGAGGAGGCGGGGGTTAACGAAGGAGTTGAAAGTTTGATGCGAGCCGTAAAAAGGGTGAAAGAGGAGATGCCGAAGGAAGAAGGAAAGGGGAACACAAGGAGGGGCTGGTGGGACTAGGAGTGTGACACAAGTAAGGAGGGGATGAGGGAAAGCATTAAACTGTGGAGGAAAGGGCATATTGACAGAAAAGAGTATAAGAGAAGGCAAGATGAGCACGAGAAGATGATAGAACGGAAAAAAGAAGAGGATAAAAGGAAATTTTTTGAAAGAGGCTGTGAGGGAAGGGAGGGAATGGGAAGTAATAAATAGAGAAAGGAAAAGAATAGGAGGGGTGGATAAGGGCATAAGTATGGGGCAATAGACTAGGTATCTTAAGGTGCTCAGTGGGGGGGTAGATGGTAGAGTGGTAGGAGAAAGGAGAACGGCGGTAGGTGAAGCAGAGGGTGATGAAATAAGCAGGAAGAAATTGGGCAATACAATCGATATGATGAAAAGGAACAAAGGAGCTGATTTCGACGGGATGGAAGCGGAGAGTTTAAAGTATGGGGGGAAGTAATTAGGAAAGAGATGTGGGAAGTGATTAATAGGGTGTGGAAGAAACAAGGGTGGCCTGAGGGATGGTAAACGGGAGTAATCGTGCCGTTGGTTAAGAAAGGGGAAGTGAAAAAGGTGGAGGAATATAGAGGAATCACTCTAATGCCAGTGGGATACAAGCTGTACGCAGAGATCTTGAGGCGGAGGTTGGCAGAGAGTGTAGACAAGGCTGGAGGGATACCGCAAAGTCAGGCAGGATTCCGTAAAGGGATGGGCACTATGGACCACTAATATAGACTCTCTAAATTTTTTAGTAGTAAAGGAACTGGGGAAAAGAAGGGAAAGTTGGTGGCACTGTTCGTCGGAAAGAGGGGTGGATAGAAGTCTCATTAAGCGGATTAAGGAACTGTAAGAGGATGTGAGTGCGAGGGTGAGAATTTGGGAAGCTTTCGGAGATATTTTTTGGATGGCGAGGGGGTTAATGCAAGGCTGTCCGTTGAGTCCAATTCTCTTTAGTCTATTGATGTTGGATTTGAAGGAGAAATTGAGCGAAAGAGGGAAGGGAGGGGTGGTTTTGGGAAAGGGGAGAGTTTATTCGATGGCTTACGCCGACGACATAGTGTTGTTGGCATAGTGTGAAAGTGGAATGAGATTGTTGATGAAAGAGTTTTAAAAGTATGTAAGGGGAAAGGATTTGTGGGTAAATGTTGAGAAAACAAAGGTTAGGAGATTTAGGAATAGGAAGAGAGGAGAGGTTGAGGTTTGGAAGTTGATTAAAAAGAGTGTAGAGGAAGTGGATGAAGTTTGTTTTTTAGGTTTTTGGTTTAAATCGAATGGAAGTTTAGAGCTGCATGGGAGTAGAAGATTGGAAAAAGCGAGAAAGATTTTGGGTCAGGTGTAAGGGAATGGGAAAAGAATGTTTAAGAATGATTAAAAAAATAGGTAAGTCAATGTATAATAAGTGGTACGGAATGGTGAAGGGGGTGGGTGTGCCAAAATATCTAACTGGCGGAGGAAGGGGGACAAAGTGGAGTAGGGTAATAAGATATAGAATGGGGGAGGGGGTAAGAGATTGCAGATACTGGGTGGGGGATGAAGAGAAAATGTGCAGAGTTTGTGGATATGAGGTGGAGATGTGTGGAAGAGGCGTGAGTGAGTGGGGGGAAGAATGGGGGACTGGGCAAATAATAAAATGTATTTTGGATGAAAGTGGACAGGGGGAGAGATGGATGAAAGAATTGGATGAGAGAAGAGAAATGTACACTGTTAGAAAATTCTGTTGTGATTTTACAGCAAAAGTACAGGAAACAATTATCCAACAAAATAATAATGTAATTTTAGGGTCAGTCCATTATTTTTTACCTGAAGCCATTGCGGCCTATTTTTATAAAAATCTCATAATTTGTAAAAATGATGCTTAATATCCGTAGATTTCATTTTTGAGAATAATTTTATAAAATTTTTTGAATTAAACTTAGAATTTGAATTTTTAAGTTGAGTTGCACAGAAAAAAGGTTAGATTGACAGTTATGAAAATTCAATAAAGGAGCATGGAAATAATTTAGATAATACAAATTTCTTAATTGATATTTGTTAAAAATGAGCTAATTTACTTGTATAAATATTTTATTATGTAAACAAACCCAAATTAATAGATAAAAATTGATTTTAAAACTTAACATTAAAAATACTTTACATTAAATAGTAATCCATTATTAAATATTTATATACTTTTTAGAAAAGTGTAAATAAAATGTAGTGACTTTTGACATTTTATAGTTAAGTTTTAAAATCAATTTTTATCTATTAATTTGGGTTTGTTTACATAATAAAATATTTATACAAGTAAATTAGCTCATTTTTAACAAGTATCAATTAAGAAATTTGTATTATCTAAATTATTTCCATGCTTCTTTATTAAATTTTCATAACTGTCAATCTAACCTTTTTTCTGTGCAACTCAACTTAAAAATTCAAATTCTAAGTTTAATTTAAAAAATTTTATAAAATAATTCTCAAAAATGAAATCTACTGATATTAAGCATCATTTTTACAAATTATGAGATTTTTGTAAAAATAGGCCGAAAGCTTCAGGTGAAATATAATGAACTGACCCTTTACTTTTCTAAAGTACTGTAAATTTACAGAATAATCTGTAAAACTTTTATAGTATATTGTTGTGAATATGCTGTAGAGTTCTTTAAATTTACAGTATTTATTTCTGTATATTTACTATCAAATTCTGAGAATTCACAATGCAATACTGTAAATTTACAACATTTTTTACTGTAAATTTACATCATTATTTACTGTAAATTTACTATATTATATACTGGAAATTTACAATATTATTTACTATCATTTTACAGTGAATTATTTCTTAATTACAGTCAGAATTTTTTCCAAATTTATTGTAAATATTTTCTATTTTAATTGTAAATTTTCCTACCTAGTTAGAAACTTAATTTTTCTTCCACAATAATTTAAAATCGTTTGGTAATTTTTTTAAAATAAGTTTTCATATACTATTTTTATTTCACAAAACATGTTTTATTACGTAATTATTTATTTTACAAAGAACAACAAACAGTTATAAAAATAGCTAAATATAATAATCATATGCCAGATTAAAAAAGTTTAACTATATTCCACATTTATAATTAAATTCTTTATCCCAATAAATAAGAACTCGACAAAAATTACACTTAAACAGATAATTAATTAAAAAATTCACTATTGTTCACTATTATTTAAAAAGATTTATTTTTAATTAAAAACCACAATTTCGATCTAAAACACTGTTTACACAAAAAGACTTCTACTCGCTGTCTTAGGCTCTTTGCCGAATGCTTAAGAGCAACTAATGCTAAAAGGACCTTTTGACAAAAATTTCTAAGAAATTATAGAAAATTTCCGAAAAGTTTCTTTTATTTCATTTTATCCGAGAAATTTCACAAACTTTCTGTCTGAAAACCTATAATAAAAAAACGGGTATTTGAAAAGTCATAAAACAGAAAGTCTTGTAAGACCAGACCCTTAGATGATCGTCCTAACAATAAGAAAAACCAGATGTGAGACAAACCCTACAAAACGCGTAAATATTTTCAGTTTAAAATAAAAATATTTGACGGCCCAAAGTAGAAAATTTTGTTTAAATCTTATTTATTAAATGTTTCTTTTATGTATAATTTCAATATACCGCCTTGTAATAGTTTTTAAGGATTTTGTAATATAGGTTAAGCGTTATTGTATTTAGTTATAAGAACAATGTATATGGATTCTCGAACCCTGATATTGCAGGGAGAGTAAATAAATATATAAAATATATATAAAAAGCGAGAAAAATTGAATTTTTTATTAATACTAAAAAGTTTAGTTTGAGGTGAGATAAAATACATGGGAATTAGGGGAGATCATCTTGTACATCCATTGAGGGATCATCTTGCCCCAAACGACACTAACTTTTAATTTGGTCGTAACTTAACCTACAAGCTTTGGTAGTCTAAAGTAACAATCAGAACACTTAATTGAAGATATACTGAAGTTAATACCTAAGTTCAAAGTTTAGCTTTCCTTAGATCAAAACTATGAAATTTTCATTTTTCCCAATAAAATTTTTTTAATGACGTGTGTTATTATGACAGTTTGACTGATTCATAGGTATGTCATTGGCAACGTATTACCGTTTTTACCTGAACGGTAACGCTAATAGGCTCTCCAATGTTCGAAAGGATCATCTTGCCCCAGGGGATCATCTCGTACACCTTTTCTCTACTTTTTTCATTTATTATTGTATAATTTTTATGTTTATAGTTTATAATATAAATCCTATCATAAAATACATAATCAAAAACCATAAATTACATAGAAAAAAAAATTTTTATTAAAAAAATCAATAATGATCAATAATAAAAATAATTTTTTTTTACAATTTTAAAGCATATTTTACAAAATTTTAAGACCTTTACTTTAATAAGTATTTTAGTGCTGAAAATCGTTTGAATTACCGAGTACACATCATCATTCTTGGTTTCTTTTTTGAACAACTATCTGCAATTGTAAGAATTAAATTCAATATAGTTTCTGGAGCATGATAAGTCGCTTTTAAGAAAAGATGAAACGGAATTAAACTTCTTTACATTCAAATATATATCCTTTTAGAAACTGTCTCTGTATTCTTATTTATCATTATTATTTTTCTAAAAACGATCATTTACTTTGCAGTAGACAAGAGATCGTAAAAGTTTAACAACAATAAACAAATTATATTGTTTAGATTTAAATTTTTCTTTTCTTTATTATTTCTGTTAATTTTTACTAAAAAAGAATAAAATATCAAAGATATTACAAATCGGCCATTTATTAAATTATATTATTAAAAAATTGCATTGAAAGTTATACAATACAGCAGAATTAAACGATTTTAAATTAGGTCAGGATAGTAATTAAGTGCTTTTGAAGGGCCGATTAACGAATTTCTCATTAGATTAAAACTATATACATAATTTCATTACATGTTTAAAAAAATCGATAAGTGAAAAATGACCCGAAGAGATAAATTTAGGAGAAATACTTGAGCTATGTGTATTCACAATATTCTACGAAGGGAGAAGATGAAAAAAGTAGAAGAAACAAGGAGGGACGTATGATATTCTTTGAAGCGCAGAAGATAAAGTGAAATTCTCGGAAAGAGTTTTTCAAAATTTATTGCTTCTTTGCAGGATTTACTCATCAGCGTTCCGAGAAGCGCGTATTGCTGATTCATCGATATCCTTAATACAAGTTTAATTAATTCACCGCTTGGTTAAACTATCAGATAGGTCGACATGAAAGAGACAGTATAATAAAGAGTATATATTGATATTTCGAAGAATATGAAATTTATTTTATTTTAAACTACTATTTTTACAATAAATTTTTCTCATGTAAGCTATATTGAAATTCTGCGCCGAAAAAAAAATGTTTTCAATTTTCGAGGATTTGTCTTCTTTTGCAATACTTTTTTACATATGAGCACTAAAGATTTCTTCTCGAATTGAAAGGATTTTCCTTTTTTATTATATTTGATATTGAATGACACTTTTTAATCAATTTGAAAGAATAATTTCATTCAAGGAAGAAAGAATAAAAATAATCTTTTAGTTAAGAAATTTTCGAAAAAAAAGATTAATAATAAGCCAAACTAGTCCCCGACCAAAAACCAAATTCTATGTAGGGTTATTGTAGTCTGTGAAATTTTAATTGAAGACAGAGAATTTGTTCGCGTTTCTATATCTTTACTGGTTGCTATAAATAGTTTATCACGGAATTAAAGTGGCTTGAATGAGGTCATTTATTTCTTTTGAGAATGATGGGTCCTAGCTTTACGTATCCCAGGTACAGATTCATATCTCCAAGATATAACTATCGAAGGCTTTATTTATTATCCAATGCTTTTAAGCTTCCCCGTTGCTTTTGCCAGAAATGACGTGGATCGAATTACGAACGAGCGATACTTCGACGGGTATCAACCAATGAACGCTGAATTGGATTATCCGTGGCGGCGATGGAAACCAACTTGTATCCCCCTATACTGCGAGGTAAAACTTTATTTCGGAAAGAAAATTAATGTGGCGAACACGCCATTTCTCAGTTTAATCAGTGTTACTAGTCTTAACTTTCCAATCTCAGCAAAATACTGTGTCTCAGTGGTATTGTATTAAGTTTAGAAATAATTAGAGCGAAGTGACTTAACACGATATTATTTCCCTGACAAGTACAATTCTTTTTGCAAACTATAAATATAACATTTATCTACAGAAGCAATATTTAACTTTAAATTAAAATCAGTATATTAGTAATATTTTTTTCATCAGCAAACCGTCTCATCTTTTCCCGCTCTGGGAAGTTCGTCCTCTCTCCGGAAGACCGCTCTTGGGAGATTCCAGTGTATTTAGGGGGAAATAGTGATTAAAGTTATATGAAAGGAGTTAAAATTTACATACTAAAAATAACTAAATAAATAAAAAAGTTTTTAAATTAACTCTCTTTTGGAGTTGATGTTTAACTAGCAAAAATTTAGTGGCCCTAAGGGGGCCACCCTATCGAAATTCTTGTGCATTATTTGGATGCACTGATTCCTTCAATTTGCAGTTAATAGTTTTTAAAAAATGTCGTCCTGGCTATAAGGAACGCCTTTAAATTAGGAGTACTCGCATTTACCTGGACCACCCGTCTAATGGGTTTTCTTGCCAAAGGAGAGGGAAACTGTAGAAAATCTCTCCTGAGTACAACCTGTTTATCGACAGCCGAGTTCTAATGGTGTATACTGGACTATAATCGACAATGCACAACATTATACCTCAACGTCAAACCTCCCGCTTAACCACTTCGGTGGCGTGGCGTTCCAATTGGCGTTCCACGTCCCTGGACAAAAGTGGCAAAAATAGCGAAATGGCGTTCCAAATTTTTCTAGATTTTTTAAGAGTATAATTAATTTTAATCTACTGCAACAATATATTTCTATGTTTTTAATATCAGGGAACAAAAAAATAACAATGAAAATTTGTTTTTTTAAGATTTTAATTGTTTTTTTGGACGTTGCAAAATATCATTTTTAATACTTTTCTACAAATGGCGTTCCACTTTCGCTCAAATATTGATAAATAAACTCAAGATCTTTCTGTGGGAAATAATATTTATTTATATCTTAGAATCTCTGAATCGTAGAATTGTGTTATAGAATCATTTGTAAATTGTTATAAGCAAATTGTATAAACAAATTGTATAAACAAAATTGTTAATAAAGACGATGCGTTTAATGAATTTTAATAATAATTGTTACTCGGGGGTTTATGGGGTCGCTGATAACGAATCCGATGTCAGATTTTAAAAATTCAATATGGCGGACGAGTTTATAAAAAATTAATTGAATTCGCTTAAAACATTTTACTCGGGGGTTTTTGGGATCGCTGATTACGAATCCGATGTCAGTTTTGAAAAATTCAAAATAGAGGATCCAATATGGCGGACGAGTTTATAAAAAATTGATTGAATTCGCTTGAATCATTTTACTTAGGAGTTTTTAGAGATGCTGATTAGGAATTTAATATGAGTTTAACATGAAAAGCAAAAGTTAAAATGATTTAGGAAAGTAACTTATTATGAGCTGCAACAAAAATGAGCCAAGGTTTTTTTTTGCTTATATTTCAACGACCAACCTGCATTCGATAGAGAAAATGTTCTCTACCCAGAGCACGCCAAAAATGTGATCATTTCTTTTCGAATGACAGAAACAAAGGTTGTCGAAGATTTTATTAAAATTGCAGCGAAATTTTGGGATTCTAAGTACATGAAATTTAAAAGCTCCCATTACCCCACGCTCTCCTACCCAGCTTATAGATAACTAATACAGTTATTTTTTTGTTCACAAAATTATATGAGGAAAAAACGTCATTAGACATTTGTTTGAACTAATCATAGGTATATGCCAAATACGAAAGACATGAAATTGAATCAACTCCCGCGAAACGCAGTGGTAACCTGTTTCTCAGACATACTAAACATACTAAAAGCACACTGAGAGAAGTCCAGGGCTTAATAGTTCCCGCTAGACGTCGCTATAAGCTACTCTGCTTGTCGCGTTTGAGATGTCTCGAATCTAGGGCTCAGACACCCCGAATCGGTCAAACATTGTTCCCGCATGTGAGAGACAACTCATGGCCGATACTAAAAGTTGTAAGTAATCCCGCTTCGGGACGTTCCACGTTTTTTATCGGGGCTTGAGACGTCCCGATCGAAGGTTCACATAAAAACATTCAAAATGATCACTCAAGCCTTGCACGGGACGTATTAGTTCCCGGACTTCTCTCAGTGCAAGCGCTTGAAAAGCGAAATTTGTTTTAAAAAAATTAGAACGGACACTCCATGGCTATGTAATAAATGTGATAAACCGTTTTGCAAAAGGTGCTTTAACTAGGCGTATAATCATTGACCACAAACCCTTCAATAAACCCGAGTAAAACGTTTCAAGCGAATTTACTTAATTTTTTATAAACTCGTCCGCCATATTGGAACCCCTATTTTGAATTTTTAAAACTGACATCAGATTTGTATTCAGCGATCCCAAAAAAACCCCGAGTAAAATGTTTTAAGCGAATTCAATTAATTTTTTATAAACTCGTCCGCCATATTGGATCCTCCATTTTGAATTTTTAAAAACTGACATCGGATTCGTAATCAGGGATCCCAAAAACCCCCGAGTAAAATGTTTCAAGCGAATTCAATTAATTTTTTATAAACTCGTCCGCCATATTTAATCCGCCATTTTGAATTTTGCAAAACTGACATTGGATTCGTAATCAGCGACCCCAAAAAGCCCCGAGTAAAACGTTTCAAGCGAATTCAATCAATTTTTTATAAACTCGTATGCCATATTGAATTTTTAAAATCTGACATCGGATTCGTTATCAGCGACCCCATAAACCCCAGAGTAACAATTTTTATTAGAATTCATTAAACGCATCGTTTTTATTAACAATTTGTTTATAACAATTAACAAATGATTCTATAACACAATTCTACGATTCAGAGATTCTAAGATATAAATAAATATTATTTCCCACAGAAAGATCTTGAGTTTATTTATCAATATTTGAGCGAAAGTGGAACGCCATTTGTAGAAAAGTATTAAAAATGATATTTTGCAACGTCCAAAAAAACAATTAAAATCTTAAAAAAAACAAATTTTCATTGTTATTTTTTTGTTCCCTGATATTAAAAACATAGAAATATATTGTTGCAGTAGATTAAAATTAATTATACTCTTAAAAAATCTAGAAAAATTTGGAACGCCATTTCGCTATTTTTGCCACTTTTGTCCAGGGACGTGGAACGCCAATTGGAACGCCACGCCACCGAAGTGGTTAATAAATCACGACAGTAGTGAGAAAAAAACCAGGCTATAGCGAGAGTTGAAGCGCGGTCACCAAGTACTAACTCTGTACTCAGGTCTGCTTAACTTCGACGATCGCAAGCAACGGAGTTTCACCACTGTGATTATAAGGTAAACATAATATATTTCAAATAAAATTACTAATTGATGCCCACCTTGGGGGCACCTTTTTTAAGACAAAATTTCAGCTGTTTTTCCAAAGTCGACTAAGATTTAGTTTTCTTAGTATGAAAAATAAAAAAAAATTTGATGAATAGTTAGCTAAGGAGATACAGTTTCAGGGCATATATTTTTAAAACAAAAAAGTACTGGCGGTTACGGAATGGAGTTTTTGCTCCCTTGGACGACGCTTAAATAGATTACTTATGTATTAAATAATTTTCTAAACTTTGAATCAAAACATTAAATGTCGTTAAGTGGTATAAAAATTAAAAAAAATATTCAAAGAATTATTAATAAAATGTTTCATTTACTTCCCAAAACAACGAACCGCCACTGTCGGTAACGGAATGGAGTATTGTTAATTTTGATAGCTTCGAAATAAATTAATTCTAACATAAAAAGATCAAATTTTATTAACAAACAATCAATAATATTTACTATATTTTATTCAAATAAAAGAATATGCTATAAATTAATAATAATATTAATCATTTACTTACAAAATTTAGAATTTACTGCGGTAACGGAATAGGGTTTTATTTTTTGTCGATGCCGACTATTCAACTGAAAATCTCATTTATACTGAATTTTTTTTCATCCTAATTGCGCACAAAACTAATGTAATTCTAGAAAATAGAATTTGAATTATTTTGCCTTACCTTTTCCGGATTGAAGTAAAATAAAGAATAATTAATAAATCTTACTAAGAGATGAAATTTGATTTTAAATGGGAAGTAATATTCATTCTTTAAGTGAAATTAGCTTCATGTACGGTAACGGAATGGAGTTTTTGCACCTTATGAATATGGATATTTCAGATAATATAACATTTTTATTTTTTTTTATATGACCTGATTAAATTGTGATAATTTCTATCACATGGTCACCATTATTTTTATTAATTTAAAATATTTTTAGAATAATGTCTCGAATGTGTCAATTGCTTTTTCGTGAAAATAGATCATTTTGTCCATTATACTTTTCGAGATAATTGCAATTTAGTAACTTTTGAGAAAAATCTAAAGTTTTTATTGCCAACCTATGTGTTTTGACATTCTAAAAATTTTTAAATAAGTTTAACTTTTTTACTTTTGCTTTAAATGACACAATAAAATTATATACAATCATTAACCTTGTAAAAATGGTTTATTGATTTAAAAAAGCGCCTTTTTTAGAAAAGTGCCAATTTTGTCGTTCCTTTGCTAAAGTATTTTTAAAATCGAGGAGGGGAGAAATTTAAAACCTATTGGTTTTTATCTTTAAGGTATCACATCCCCTAAACACTTTTCTATAGATTTTTATTTGATCATACGTTTTTATTATAATTCTTGAAATATTTGCAAAATTTGAAGAATTTTCACCCCACGGAGCTAGTGAGGCTGACTTAAAAGTATAAGACCCTAAGGTGAAAAGTATAGTGCGTTCAATTGTATTACGAGGCAACAAACTTTTAACTCCAATCACATGGGATGTAATACCTTAAGGTGCCCTATACTGAAACAATTCATATCTGAAGAATTATTGATTCATTATCACAAGTATTCTTAAATAAAATCATCATCATGGCTCCCTTTCTTTTGGCATACTCTTAACTTATCACTGTTATTTTATTTATATTTACAATGAAATATTCACTAGTTATCATGAGATCTCTCCTGTATTTACTTTCATAAATATGTCACTCCAATTTTATAACAAAATAATTCCCTTTTTTGGCATTTGTAGTAACTTACCACATTTATTGCATGCCAGATTGGACTTTCCTTTTTCAACATTTGCTGTTAATCACAAGTCTATTCTGTTGGTTCTTTCCCTCGTTAATAGTTTTGAACGAAAACGATTACTTCAAGGATGACACTTACGTAATCCCTCATGAGTTCTTTTTAGAATCTGTTGAAAAAATGAAATTTCTCAAAATCTTTTCGATTCTGGATCGACAAGCACCTCTTCAATTCCCTCGTTATTTACTCCTAGCCCAACAATTTCAACTTCCCATGTAAGTTATCAAAGTTCGTCCAGTACCAATTTATCACAATTAAATGGATTCTTCTCTGATAGATTTTCATTCCCAGATTTAGTCCTCTTGTCTTGAACTGTACAATTTTACAATATCACCAGTGGAGCAGTTGGAATACCTTAAAAAATAGTCTATCAAGGCCTGCTTCCCTCCTTTTCAAAAATTCACCTTTGACTTGTGATAATTTTCAAAAATTGTAGAACAGCGTAGTATCATTTCTCAAGAACAAGCTAACATTAGTTAATTTCTCCTTACTCTCTATTAAAAAAATAAACTAAGAATCTTACAAGTAATTAGAACACCTCTACACATTGGTAGTGCAAATTTACCGAACTCTGGAATCGTTAGGTCGTCTGATTCATGCATGAGATGACATTTTAGTTTTTATAACTGTGCAACGAGTTGATTCCGAGCCGGTGAGAGCCTGGAAGTTGCAATTAGGATCCTCTAAACAGGAAAACGTTTAGCGATTTTCTTCTGTATGTTATCATTGCAGGCGTTTGAAAGATCACAAGGCATAGTCATCTCTCAACATTAGAATCGATGTACTAAAATTCATGTCGCGATTGTAAATTACTCTACAAAGAATCCCTCCACAGAGAAAAACCCCTGCCCAATATGTTTAGAATCCCACTACATAGTAAAATTTTTTCAGTATGATAAACAATCAGTTAGTGATCGAAAGTAAATAATTGTTTTTTAAAATCGATATTGTAAATCAGAAAAACAAGTTACTGTAACAGCCCATATTCTTCCAAAATTAACACCTAAAATCCCATCCACATAAGTTATTTTGATTAACTAGTCTCATCATGATCATATGACTTTAGCTGAAACAACATTTAATAAAAAGAAACCGGACAAGTGTGACTAAAACTCCTACTAACACCGAGGGTTCCGTACCCTCCTTTAAAACTTCTATTTTTTTGCTAAAAAATATAAAGATCAACTCCAATATTTTTTGCTGTATTTTTCTGTAATAAAACGTTAAATTTTGTCTATTTTTGCTTCCCTAAATACTTTACATAATTTATGAATGGTCTTTTTGAATATACATTAAAGAAATTAAAATAAATAAATTTTTTTTCAATATGATTAAACGATCCCAGCTGAAAAAGTTCTATAGAATTTCACTAGAATCATTCTATAGAATTATTCTATATAAATTCTACTAAATTTTAGTGGTTTTTAATTAGAAGGAATATAAATTTCGTGAAATAATTTTTTTAACATTATAGTTATGTATGGTTACAAAGTTCAATGAATTTTATATATTTAAAGGATATAAACAATTATTTTGGCCTAAAATTTGTTGAAAAATATTATTTTACAAATTTAAAGTTTTTCTAATTAAAAATCACTAAAATTTAATAGTATTTATGTAGAAATTCTATAGAATATTCACTAGAATTCATATAGAACGATTCTATAGAATGATTCTAGTGAAATTCTATAGAACTTTTTCAGCTGGGATTATTAAAAAAATATTGAATTAAGAAATTTTTTTTACAAAATATGAAACATTAAAGATTTTTTATTGTAATCTGCACGTGAAAATACAAAAGTGTACCAATGTTCATTTCTTGAGATAAAAAACTGTGGGCGCTAGGGTAAAAAACACGCTTTTTGACGAAATTTTTAAAAACTTTGAGTTTTTCGCTGAAAAAAATATGAAGATCAAATTCATTCATGTTCGGTGTATTTTTCTTGAAGTCTATACATGAAAATACATAAAATAAGCAAAACTGTAGTCCAATAGGCCAAAAATTGTGAAAACCAAGGGGAGAATACACACTTTTTTTCTAAATCAAAAAAAATTTCTAGTTTCTCGCAAAAAAAATATCAAGATGAACTCCAATAATTGTTTCTGTATGTTTGTTGATGTCTGCACGAAAAAATGAATAAAAATGCATTACGCTTGTAAACTAGGTTAAGAATTGAGAGAACTAACATATGTATAATTATTATCAAACATTGAAAAAAATTTAGGTTTCCGCTCCAAACGTAAGGAAGGTAAATTCTAATCATTTCCTCTATATTTTCCCTTTAATCTACACGTGAAAATACAAAAGTGTACTAATTTTCATTTCTTGAGATAAATAACTGTGGGCGCTAGAGTGAAATACACGCTTTTTGATGAAATTTTAAAAACTTTGAGTTTTTCGCTGAAAAAATATGAAACACGAAACTATGAAGTAAGAACTCGAAATTGAAAGAAAGAATGGAATGGAATGGAAGACCATTGATGCCTTTCAATTTTGATTTCCTGTACCTGAAGTTGGTTCGGATTTTTGTCTCCTGTGTATATCATAGTCAAAATATTAATGCAAGAACTATAGGCTCTTTGACTTCGATGAGATGATTCTTTACCCTCTAAACAATTATTATCGAGTTTGTCAATTTATCTTAAAAGAATTAGACGGATTGGAAAAAACCTCTACCCCTCGTTGTATTGGACTAACATCTTTTTTGAAATTTCACTTTTTCTGCTCAAAAACAAAGGTATCCACATTAAAAAGAATGACTATCCCAATACTCGAGCTCTCTGCACCTGCAGTTAACTAAATTATTGGTGTCCCTGCTGGAAGTAAAGGGAAAGAGATTCTATCTCTTTGAAATTTTTTTTATCTCTGAGATAGAAAGATATAAAGTTTTTCTATCTTAGTCTATCCCCATTTTCTCACTTCTATCACTTCTTATCTCTCCTTCTGTATCAATCTTTTTCAATAACTTTTATTTTATCTCTTTTAATACTTTAAATATCCACATATATCTCTAATTTCAGCTAAGAACATTCTTATTTCTTTTAATAATCTTGTTTCTATCCCAGGCTTTCCTTCCTCAATCTCTTTCCAGCTTCCATTTTTATTCAATCTCTTTTAATAACCCTTACTTTATTGCCTTTCATCCTTTCTACTATTCACTTCTTTTCCTTTCTATCCCTATTTAAATTTCAGTCTATACTTGTTTCCTTTTATCTCTTCTGTTCTATCAGAATCTATCTCTTTTCTATTAGATTAAAAAATTCTTTCATTTCTTTTTTCTTAATCTTTTTCAGTAGCTTTTAGTATATCCCATTGAATCCTTTTTCAATCCCCAATATTTGTTTATCTCTGAGATGGAAATAGAGATAGATAAATTTCTCCTTTAATCTATCCCTATTTTTATTACTACTATCGCTTTCTATATTCTCTTCTTTTCAATCTTTTTTAATATTTTTCTTATTTTCTTTAATACTTTTTCTATCTACTTTCTTCCCTTTCTATCGCTACTTAATTCTAAGAACACACTAATCTCTGCTTATGATTCTAATCCCAATTATATATCAGTACATATACTTATTAATTTTATTCCCTTAGCTCAATTGCAGTCTATTTCCTTTCTATGCGTTAAATTAGCTACATGACGATTTCATGTAAGTGATAGAGTAAGAGATAAAAAGAGATCAAAACAGTCCCGAAATTTAAAAGGTAGTTTAAAAAAAATATCTTTCAAGCTAGCGTGGCTGAGTGACATGTGTATTTTTTTTAAATTTAGTTTCAAGCGTTATGTGTACAATGTTGGTTAATAATGTGAAATAAAATATAGATTTAAACAATATATAATAATTTCATAACAAAAAAATAAATAACTTGATTTGTTAAAAATAGGTTATAAATAGAAGTACGAACACTGTAAAAAAGAGCGTCTTGGTTTAAGACGTTTACGTGGTCACTTCTAAGACGTTTATAAGCGTCTTATTTGCCTTCTAAAATGCTTGTATTTGGAGGTTATGTTTTTTATTTAAGACGCTCAAATAAGACACTTATTTAAATAAGACGTTTATAAACGTCTAAATGT
Organism: Leptopilina myrica (nomen nudum); assembly: GCA_032872475.1. NCBI lineage: Eukaryota > Metazoa > Arthropoda > Insecta > Hymenoptera > Figitidae > Leptopilina > Leptopilina myrica (nomen nudum). The sequence continues at coordinate 33,595,985 of CM065463.1, read as the reverse complement.
CTCGTTTTTAGACGCCATTTTTTGCAGTGAAAAATCTAAAAATATTTTTTTGTAATTTTGGTTTTTGTTTGACCGTATTAATTAATTTGTTGAGTATTGAGCAGGTCTAGATTGTAGTACTTCATAAAGTGTTTAGTAATCTTCATAATATTAGTTAATTAATTATTTATATATTAAAAGGGATAAAAATTTGCAGCAAAGAGAAATAAAAAGAGATAAAAGTACATATAGGTATAAAAAGAGATGGATAGGGGATGATTGGATATAAAAAGTGATCAAAATGTGGAGATAAAAAGGTACAATATTTTGGGTATGCAAAGTGGCTATTTTAATAGGATAGAAAAAAAAATTTATCTCTTTTTATCCACAAAATTCTATATCTTTCTATATTTTTACTTTCAGTATGGTAGTCAAGTTTGAACGGTCAAGTAACGCTACACAACAGTCAATAGCGGAACTGTTCATCTAACAGTTTTTTAGTGTATCAAAGTATTAAATCGTCAAATAAATAGGAGGATCGCCTAGCTGTCTCCTCTCAAGCTAATATTTACATAACTACTACTACTACTACTACTACTACTAACTGTTAAGAGCTTTTAATGATATTCTAGTTTTTATTATTATTATTACTATACACGCAGAAAAATAGTTGGCTACAGTATACTATGTATTGGATACCCCAGCTATTTTAGATAGTGCCTGGAGCGCGATCTATTTAGTTGGATAGGACAACCAATTTAATTGGATTCTTAGATGTTGGATGTACTATCCAATTCTGTTGGATAGGGGAGCCAATTTGTTTTGTGAACTGTCTATTTTTTTGTTATCACTACTTTTAAGTTGGATAATGCAATTATTTTCTAATAGTGAAATAACTATTTATATTTTACGTATTTAATTAAATTTACACATGAATATTCATAAAATTATTTGTTTATTTGATTTTACTAATTTAATTCTTATTGAATGTTTTAGATATAATTAAGATTTAAATAACATTAGTTATCACTGAAAATTAATTCTCTTTATGATTTTTTTACTTTAAAATTAACATACATAACCTAAAAAAATTTGCAGCGTTAGGTATTCCTCATCGTGGAGCGTTTGTTCCTCATCACAAATAAATCAATTTATCAAAATCATATTCTCTTTAAGAGATAATAGTGTTTCATAATCTATAAGGTTATCTGTAAAAGGGAAGACAGAATTTCACAAACTTTGATTTCAATTTTGCTACTTTATTACTTGACACTTTCACTTAATCACTTTCGTTTAACAATGTTATTATGTTCACAGTTTGTCAGCGCGATTATTTTCAAAATATTCATCGTGTTTTCGTCCATTATAGTATTTTCGTCTTTACAGTTCACGTTCACGCACGAAATTGTCGGAATCTAGTCGCAACTTGTTGACAGCGCATACGCATCATAGGAATCGGGGCTTACAAATTTTAGTTGGCTGCTACATCCAACTCGTTAAAAACCGTATCCAACTAAATAGATATAATGACTAATCATGAGTATAAATTTAAAATTGTCACTGGAACCAACGCCGTTTGTTCATATATGATTTTACATAGGTATAACAGCTAATTTCCTTCTATCCAATAAAAATTGGATGTATTATCCAACCTTTTTTTTGCGTGTAATTATTCTTTTATATTTTTATATTACAATATTGTATATAAATATCTTTTTGTTCTTTTTCGCCGGCCATGGTCCGTAAGTGTTCTGAAACGTTCGCTTCAGTACTAGACAGCTATACCGCTGAATTGTAAAAGGTAAAAAATTGTATATTATCCAGTATATTACCTGAATCGTGGTAATAGAAATTTTCTACTATTTTAGTTTTATCACGATAAATGCCGAGTAAGCTTACGAACTACAATCGTGATTAACGAAAATGGTGTTCAAATAATCACAAATAACAATGTGTGACAGTAAAATTGTACTTTTAATTGGACCTATTATAACGTGTTCGTCTTAGAAAATTAAAAAAAGTATGTATTAAATCACTCTAACACCCTCAAAATTTAATTTTAGGGTCAAAAAATCGATTTTTGTGTATTCATGAAAAGAATTACTCATAAACTCCTCAATTTCCAATCGATTATCTAAATTGTTATTTTGTTTAAAAGGGTAAGAATAGTTTTAAACGTGTATTTCTCGTTTAGTCAAAATAAAAATTTACAAAAGCTCAGATGTAAATATGGATATAGTTCCGAAAACGTTCCGTCTCCGATTTTCAAAGAAATTGTCATATTTATGTATTTGTGTCAGGCTCCATAAACTGGCCTCCTGTATCACTAACATTCATGAGAATTAAAACCCGCATAGCACAAAAACTTCCAGGAAACTTCCAGGAAGTTCCAGAAAGTTTTCCGTGGTAACTTTCTGGAAATTTCCAGGAAATACAATAATGTCCGCAAGTTAGAAGTTTCCAAAAATTATTTAAATTTTTTTTAGTAAAATTATTATTTAAAAAAGGGACTCCGAACCACCATAGGCCTCAAAAGTGTGCTGCTGGGATAGCGCTTTATGTGCTCAACCAAATCGTCACTTGGCTTCACAGGGTTAATTTATTTATTATATATTTCATTATATCATTGAGGATTTTTGGAAACTTCCTGGTAACTTCTAGGAAGTTTCCATGGGAAGCTTATAAGCTGCGGACATTATTGTATTCCCTGGAAGTTTTTGTGCTATGTGGGAACCAATTATATACACCATTTAAAAAAAAAATTCGCTGTTTTTAGAGCTTATTTTAAAAAAAATTTTCAAGACCAGGATTTAATTGACAAATATATGTACTTTTAAGAAATTTTTGTTAAATTGAAAAAAAGTTTTTATTACAAAATTCGGTAATTTTTTATAAACAATGCAGTTATTTTAGAGTTCCAAATCGAAAAATGAATTTTTTTACATTAATAATCCTCAAACACTCAAGAAGAAGTATGTTAAAAAAATTTTGGTATTCTCTAATTTTGAGCAAATGACAAAAGTTTTTGTTGTGCGCTGCGCCTTACCGGTTCTTGCGCGAACTCTGCCGCGTCACACTGTATGCAGTGGGATTTTTTACAATTCATTGTTTAAAAATGTTTACAACCTACAATTCTTAACCGATTTGAGTGTTATATATTTAAAAGAATTTATCACTTGGTAAAAAATTATATAATTCAAATTAAAAAGAATTTATCAATCTTCCAAGTCAAAAAAATAAAAAAACAACTTTTAAAGTTTCGACAGCTCAGCTGTCCTCTTCAGAAACTGAAAACATTTACTAACAATTAGAAAATAATAAAAAATACAAAAAAAATACAAAACAAAAATTTACAAAAAAATTACCGAAAGAACGAGTTGTTAAATAACTTGCGATCAACTCAACGATTTCCAATCAACTAACTACACTGAAGGTTTAAACAAAAGACAAAAGTCGATGACATTGCAGAAGACAAAATTATAATACATACAAAAACAATAATATTGAAAAGAAAAAAGAAACTAATAACCGAGACAACACGCATCAACTGACAAAAATTGTAGAAATAATATTAAAAATATTTTTAAAAATCTTTATAAAAATGATTTAAATTATTCAAATCATCTTTTTTATTTATAGGTTTTTTTTGTAAATTAATATGAATCATCTCGGATATCAATCTCTTATTCCAACATGATTCGTTGTCCAAGATAGAAACATTATCATAATCAAAGTCATGTTTGAAAATGCGTTTATGTTTTGCAATCACATTGGTTTTTGATTTTTGATGCTCGTAAATTCTCTTTTTTAACATTCTTTTTGATTCACCTACATAGCAAGTAGAACAATTTATACAATTAAGCTTGTAAACACAGTTAGTTTTATCACACTTTTTGTCTGATCTTTTCCTCTTCTTATATGGCTATTATTATTAACCACTTCGGTGGCGTGGCGTTCCAATTGGCGTTCCACGTCCCTGTCCAAAAGTGGCGAAAATAGCGAAATAGCGTTCCAAATTTTTCTAGATTTTTTAAGAGTATAATTAATTTTAATCTACTGCAACAATATATTTCTATGTTTTCACTATCAGGGAACAAAAAAATAACAATGAAAATTTGTTTTTTTAAGATTTTCATTGTTTTTTTGGACGTTGCAAAATGTCATTTTTAATACTTTTCTACGAATGGCGTTCCACTTTCGCTCAAATATTGATAAAAAAATCAAGATCTTTCTGTGGGAAATAATATTGAAAATTAGAACGGACACTCCATGGTTATGTAATAAATGCGATAAACCGTTTTGCAAAAGGTGCTTTAGCTAGGCGCATAACCATTGACCACAAACCCTTCAGTAAACCCGAGTAAAACGTTTCAAGCTAATTTACTTAATTTTTTATAAACTCGTCCGCCATATTGGATCCGCCATTTTGAATTTTTTAAAACTGTCATCGGATTCGTAATCAAGGATCCCAAAAACCGCCAAGTAAAATGTTTCAGCGAATTCAATTAATTTTTTATAAACTCGTCCGCCATATTTAATCCGCCATTTTGAATTATTCAAAACTGACATCGGATTTGTAATCAGCGACCCCAAAAAACCCGGAATAAAACGTTTCAAGCGAATTCAATCAATTTTTATAAACTAGTCCGCCATATTGAATCCGCCATATTGAATTTTTAAAAACTGACATCGGATTCGTTATTAGCGACCCCATAAACCCCCGAGTATCAATTTTTATTAAAATTCATTGAACGCATCGTCTTTATTAACAATTTGTTTATAACAATTTACAAATGATTCTATAACACAATTCGACGATTCAGAGATTCTAAGATATAAATAAATATTATTTCCCACAGAAAGATCTTGATTTTTTTTATCAATATTTGAGCGAAAGTGGAACGCCATTCGTAGAAAAGTATTAAAAATGACATTTTGCAACGTCCAAAAAAACAATGAAAATCTTAAAAAAACAAATTTTCATTGTTATTTTTTTGTTCCCTGATAGTGAAAACATAGAAATATATTGTTGCAGTAGATTAAAATTAATTATACTCTTAAAAAATCTAGAAAAATTTGGAACGCTATTTCGCTGTTTTCGCCACTTTTGGACAGGGACGTGGAACGCCAATTGGAACGCCACGCCACCGAAGTGGTTAATAATAATAGCCATATAAGAAGAGGAAAAGATCAGACAAAAAGTGTGATAAAACTAACTGTGTTTACAAGCTTAATTGTATAAATTGTTCTACTTGCTATGTAGGTGAATCAAAAAGAATGTTAAAAAAGAGAATTTACGAGCATCAAAAATCAAAAACCAATGTGATTGCAAAACATAAACGCATTTTCAAACATGACTTTGATTATGATAATGTTTCTATCTTGGACAACGAATCATGTTGGAATAAGAGATTGATATCCGAGATGATTCATATTAATTTACAAAAAAAACCTATAAATAAAAAAGATGATTTGAATAATTTAAATCATTTTTATAAAGATTTTTAAAAATATTTTTAATATTATTTCTACAATTTTTGTCAGTTGATGCGTGTTGTCTCGGTTATTAGTTTCTTTTTTCTTTTCAATATTATTGTTTTTGTATGTATTATAATTTTGTCTTCTGCAATGTCATCGACTTTTGTCTTTTGTTTAAACCTTCAGTGTAGTTAGTTGATTGGAAATCGTTGAGTTGATCGCAAGTTATTTAACAACTCGTTCTTTCGGTAATTTTTTTGTAAATTTTTGTTTTGTATTTTTTTTGTATTTTTTATTATTTTCTAATTGTTAGTAAATGTTTTCAGTTTCTGAAGAGGACAGCTGAGCTGTCGAAACTTTAAAAGTTGTTTTTTTATTTTTTTGACTTGGAAGATTGATAAATTCTTTTTAATTCGATTTGAGTGTTGTTTGTTTTAAATTAAAAGGTAATATATTCTTAAGGGGTAACATCGTTTTAAGACTTAAAAAATCGAAAAAAAATTTATTGCTGATTTTAAAAGTAGCGGAGACCGGCGCGTAATGGATCACTTTTCACTTTTTGTTGCTTAACTTCGTCACTCTTGCTTTAATAAAAATTCCATCGCATGGAAAACTTAGCCTAACATTTCAGCTTTCAATTAAAAAAAAGTACACTGATACTTCTTTTCTGGAACAATATTTTTGGAGAAATGCAAGGTGAGCCATTTCGCTTCGGGCTGGGGCGTAATTGATCACTACCCGGGGCGTATTGAATCATCGATGAAATTTTAATTTTATCATGAAATATTATTTAATATTGACAATTTCGTTTTCTATTGTACATTTATAACAAAGAATATTGAAAATAGAAAATATTAAATCTAAACTTTAAACATTTTCGTGCAATTTTCAAATTTTAAGAAGTTGTAGCGAAATGCAAAATCCATTTACTTAAAAAATCTGTTCTTCAGTTATTTTTTTATCGTCAAAATTACTTTTTCTACCATATTTTCAACAATAATAAATGAATAATAATGAAACTTGGTACAAACTTATAGTATGCCAAGTACATTATTTTGATTTCCTCACAAACCTCGGAGAGGGGAGGGGTAAGGAAATAACACATTGATCTTCAATAACACTGAATTTAATTTAAGCAATTAATCAATTGTATTATTCACAAAATATCACTTTTGTCTCTTAGATTATTACACAAGATTATTTGGCGGAAGGTCGAATTGAGTTTATGTAAGTGCCGCATGTAAATGCGGTGACAAGCATCACTTCTCGAATTTGTAAAATAATAAGTGCAAATACGTCGAGAAATCACTTTTTATAATTTACAGGGACTCACTGTCGATGCGACGTCGACCCCTGAGTGCTCCTTGTTTAATCTTTTTGTTTACCCGCGCGGAGTAATTTAGTCACAGACGGTAAGGTAGAGCGCGACCTTATCCGTCGCTGTCGCTGATTTATAAAGGCCAACGCAGAATAGATTCGCGAAGATCGTTCGCGAACGAGACGCATGAGATAGAAAAGGACACAAATATATTGCTGTCCTTTTCTAACCCATGCTTTGCGTTCGCGAACGACGTTCGCGAAGCAGTTGTGCTTAGGCCTTAAGTCGGCCTTTATTCAAGATGGCCGTCGTCATTATTTTGACAGGACCATAACAAGTAGTTCTCGTCTTCCTGGTTCTCTTGACTATTCGGGAATCACATCCGAATATGTGCACCAGGAACCACTTCCCCTGTTGATTGAATCCATGATACAGTTGCCGGTGGGACAATAGACTCCGTCGAATGTTTTCTCGACGGATATGAAAGAAAATAACAGACGAACAGCAGGAATTGTTCCTAATAGTTTATTTTTATGATTGTTGATCTGTTGAGTTATCAGGTTTGAATAATAAAGTTTAACTACGTTACATATCGAAATATTTCATTTAATCTGATTCAAAAATACTAATAATAATTTTTATTCATTTTAGAAATTAAGGATTCTCGTTTGATAATTATTTTATAAAATAATTAATTTAACAACAAAACCACAGTACATATAATTGGTATAAATTTTCAGGGTGCATGTTTAGTATATAAAATTATATCTTAAATTAAACACAAAATTTCAGAAGTTTCAAGAGTTAATAGGATATGAAATCCAATTAAAAAATTCAAAATTTAAAATAAGCTTTTTTCAAATTTTTTTTCTGAGCAGGTTTTCGAATGAACATAAACAAATACTATATAGATCAACTAAGCTACTAACTATCTAAAACCCGTGTGTACTTCTTTAAATAATCTAATTAAGAAGTTACAGTTAAAATTTCAAGTCATTTGGATAAAAGCTCTTCGAGTTCTACAGCGTGCAGATTTCAAAAATGTGGTTTCTAGAAAATCGCAGTTAAAGTTTAAGAACAACAGCAAATACGTACTATATGGATTGGTTAGTTAGTGTACAGTGTATGGACATTACACAGCGGTATTTACAATATAGTTTTGAAGTATATTCTTAGCGGTTAATAAGTTTGATAAAAAAGATAACTAAAAAGAATTAAAGTATTGTATATCTAATATTGTGAACAATAAGTAGAGGAACAAATTTTTCAAAATTAGTTCCTGTTTTTTTTCTACTAATTATCGATAAACGTTGCAAGTATTGTTTTAATATTTGTGTACGGAACCCGCCATTGCAGTGCATTTGCCATTACATAGCAAGTTCTCTATATTTTTTCTGTAATATTCGCATTAAAATACACTAGTATGCCAAGTTTTAGCCCTCCATGTTGAATAGTTTAGAAGTTAAGGGGGGAAATGGTCATATTTTATGCATTTTTGGCCAAAAATCTTGTTATTTCCTTGAAAACGCTAAGGCCATCACCTCCAATCACATTCTCTATATTTTTTCTGTAATCTACGTGTAAAAATACGTATCTATACCAAATTTGAGCTCTCTAGATCAAATAGTTTAGCCGCCAGGGGGGGGGACGATTTGTCTACGGACACTAAGTCTCACAGCACACAAACTTTCTTAGAAATTTATTAAATATTTACTTGCAATATTCGGAACATTTAATTACAATGTTTATTAAAAGTTGTGTGAAAAATTAAATGTACCGATTAAATAAATGTTTAGCGCGAAACTTTCCTGAACATTTCAATGAAATCTTAATTATGCGAATTTTAGAGATAAATAATTAATTCTTTTTGGAAAGGCTTTCATTCAGCTAGAAAATAAAAAATTAGGTTGGGAAGGATGAAAAAGTTACTTACAGAACGCCAGGGCTGGGAAAATTTTTTTTTTTACGCTTTACTCGGTAAATATTAAAAATTTTGAAAAATGTTCTACATAAAAGTAGTAGATCTTGTTAAGAGACACATTTTATGCTACATACAATTTTTTCATAAATTGAGTATTTTTCGAGAAAAACACAAAAAACGGAAAATAACCATAGAAACGTTTTAATGCAGAAGGAAGTCAAATTAACTTCCTAGATGGTACTAGAAGGTATCCAACTTAGAACCAGACCCCTCTCCAACGTTTAAAAAAAGACGTTTTGAAGGTACATTCACAACACATCGCTCAAAGGCGGGCGAAACCCGCCGCACCTAATTTCCTTCAACGTTTTAATGCAAAAATGGAGTCAAATCCGTTGGAGAGGGGTCTGGACTAAGTTAGACATCTTGTAGTACCAACTAGAAAGTTAATTTGACTCCCTTCTGCATTAAAACGTGGAAGGAAAGTAGGTGCGGCGGGCTTCGTCCGCCTTTGAGTGATGTGTTGTGGATGCATCTTCAAAACGCCTTTTTTAAACGTTGAAGGGGGCTCTGGTCTAAGTTAGATACCTTCTAGTACAAACTACGAACTAAATTTGACTCCCTTCTGTATTAAACGTTAAAGGAAGTCAGGAGCGGCGGGCTTCGCCCACCTTTAAGTGGTGTGTTGTGCATGCACCTACAAAACGCCTTTTTTAAACGTTGGAGGGGGGTCTGGTCTAAGTTGGATACCTTCTATTACCATCTAGGAAGTTAATTTGACTTCCTTCTGCATTAAAACGTTTCTATGGTTATTTTCCGTTTTTTGTGTTTTTCTCGAAAAATACTCAATTTATGAAAAAATTGTATGTAACATAAAATGTGTCTCTTAACAAGATCTACAACTTTTATGTAGAACATTTTTCAAAATTTTTAATATTTACCGAGTAAAGCGTCAAAAAAAAAAAAATTTGTTTCCCAGCCCTGGCGTTCTGTAAGTAACTTTTTTATTTTCCCCCACCTAATTTTTTATTTTCTAGCTGAATGAAAGCCTTTCCAAAAAGAATTAATTATTTATGTCTAAAATTCGCAAAAGCCGTGATTCTAAATAATTACCTTCATAACTTTCCAAAATGAATTAGAATAATAATGAAATAATAAAATAAAATTTTTTCTTTTGTTATAAAATTATTTTTATTATTTAACAAATATTTGTCTAATTTTTTAAGCAAATTTACATCTATAACATATCTAAAAAATTAATTATTATTATTAACACTAATAATTATTAGTGTTTATTTCCGAACTTATCGCGGATAACTACCAGATAATTCGCTGCGAATTAACGTTTTAACTTTTCAGCGACTTCACTCTGCGAACTCGCAAGAGGGCGGACATTTAGTTTTCGCCTGAAGTTCGCAGGGACTTTGCAATGCAAACTCTCGAACTTCGCATTGCGAACTCCCAGCGAAATGTTGTGTTATGTGGGATGTAGAAATTATTTTTTACTTTTGCATGTGAAAGAAAAACTCAAAAACTATAGAATGATATAAGAAACTCAAAATTAATTTTTCTGCAGCTAAGGTCCCTTTCACCATAGGGCGTCACAAATATATAATAAAGAAATAAATAGTTATAAAATAGATTTTTCTCTGGTTTTCTTGTTTAATTTTAGATTTTCTAACTTCTTCCTAAATTCCCTCATTTTCTGACCGGTGAGAACTTTGTGAATTGAAAAAATGTCGAGACTTCAAGACGAGAAAAAATGGGGCGCATAAAAAGACCCTAAACCAGATTTGTTAGAAATGTTATGTAATAGAATTTTATTACCTAGAATATCATTATAGTAAAATGTATAATTGTTAGAATGATAGTTTGACTGAAAGAAAAGTAGAAAGAATTTTAATTTAGTAGAATATTTATTCGTCCGAATTATAATCTGACAGAATGTCAATTTGATCGAATTTCAATTTTCCAGAAATCTAATTTCACCGAATATCAATTTATGCGAATCGATTTTTCGTAGAATCGTAATTTTACAGAAGCGTAATTAAATAGAATCTGAATATTGCCGAAAATCTTTTTGATACAAATATACTTTATTAGAATGTACATGTGTTCGAATATTAATTTACTAGAAATTCAACTTATCTGAATATCAATTTTATAGAATTATTTCGGCGCGAATTTTAAAATTGACCAATCACAATTTTCTTGATAATTTCTGATTGGTCAATTTTAAAATTCGCGCCGAAATAATTCTATAAAATTGATATTCAGATAAGTTGAATTTCTAGTAAATTAATATTCAAAAACATGTACATTCTGATAAAGTATATTTCTATCAAAAAGATTTTCGGCAATATTCAGATTCTATTTAATTACGCTTCTGTAAAATTACGATTCTACGAAAAAACGATTCGCATAAATTGATAAACGGTGAAATTAGATTTCTGGAAAATTAAAATTCATGATCAGTCAAGCTATCATTCTAACAATTATACATTCTACTATAATGATATTGTAGGTAATAAAATTCTATTAAATAACATTTCTAATAAATCTGGTTTAGGGTCTTTTCATTCGCCCCGAAAAAATTCTTTCTGAAGACGAGACTTTTCTAAGACAAGCCTGTTTGTTCGTCCTGACATTTCAAGGCAAGTCGAGATTGAAAGGAATCTCATCTTATCTCGTCTCATTTTGCGGCAACACTATGTTTTACAGTTGTTCAAAAAATTCTAGAAACATGTTTTTTGGCATTATGTTGGAAATCTTATTAAAATGGGATACTATATTTTAGTCAACATTAAGTTGTCGAAATTTCGCCGTTTTGCATAATGCTACTTCGAAGAGAGGTTATTCCTCTAATCTAAATTAACAGTTAAACCAAAAAAACAATTTGAAGTAGATATGTTTCGATTTATTATCAAAAACAGCTTGATTCATAAATCGCACTTGGTTATATGTGATTGGTAGAGAACTGGAAAATCTATTTTAACCCCGTCCGCTCACATCCAATGAATATTTTAATGACGAATTCTATTGGCTGGCGACGATGAGTTTGAAAGACGCAGGGACGATGTTTTGTGATAAATCAATTGACCTCGAGTATTCTTTTTTTAATTTCCACTGCAATTTTCGTTTCGATTGAACTGCATTATTTTTGCATCTCATTCAAAGCAACTATATATCGTAAATGACAAGCTACCAATTACTTCTGGAAATTGTTTGACTTGACCGACATACTCATACTATCGTACTTTTTAAAAAACGAACTATCTATACTGCCGTGCAATATAAAAACTTAGTTAACTGACATTTTGGTGAAAAATGAGTTTTTGATATTAATAAACTCGAAAGAAAAAACTGCGTCTAATATTTATAGTTTAAATTTTTTTGAAAATTATTGTTTGTGAAAAATTAATATTAAAAATTTGAGAAATTGCAGAAAATGAAAGAATATTTGATAAAAAGTCAAGGAAAGCACTTTGCGTAGTCCCAGAAACAAACGAGGCTATGACCTTGAATGTAAGATTTGAAGGAAAAACTTAGTTAAAGGCATTTGTGTGTTTTTTGTATTAAATAAGTAGTCGAGTAATTGTAATTGTAATTAATTAACATGATCAATTACTATTAGTTAATTAAATATTATTTATTAATATTAAATATTAATATTTGTTATATTTTTCTTACTGCAACAAAATTTGCAAATTCGTAAAAATTAAAAAAATTACAGAAGACGCCCCCCTGCCACATGACGTCACTGTCAGTTAGGTAAGTTCTTCCATCAAGTCGGAGGATCGAGCTCGCGTACCTTTTTGTTGTACAACCCCGTGTAGAAAAATTGTTGGGTTTTAGTGTGGTACCAGAAAGACAGTCTATTCTCTAATGGGGCGCTGAAAAGACTGTCTGATCGTGGGCTAATCAGATAAGTGACGTTCGAACCACGCGTTGGTCCAGACTGGACGAGCTAATCAGGGCTAATGAGCAGTGATAATATCAAAATTTTAGGTTCGATTTTAATATTTTAGTTTTTTAATTTTTAATAATTTACCTAAATTTACTCGTTTCTTATGTTTATTCAATCTAATGTGAATATATGAATTATTAATAATAGTAAATATTATAGTTATTCATATAGATTTGTGTTGTTATGTCTTACCTTATTATTATATTCCCTAGTGTTTCTCGATTTAACTTTAATTTAGAAAAATTAAAGTTGGGACGAGGTTGGATAAATGACAAGAATAAATTTATTTGAACTCAGTATATTTAAAACATGGCCATCTCACCCAATAATAAATGTCAAAAGTAAACATTAATGATTAAATAAATAAAATATTTTGGTCTTTGATTTTTAGGTTATATCAAAGCGTGCGTTATGTACTTTTTAAAATATCTTGAGTTTTAGAAATGGGTTAAAAAAGAAGAATGTAACAATGAGAAACGTGAATTTCTTCATTTTTTGTAGATCCACCAAAAAAATCAAGAAGTACAATTAGTTTTTGATTCATTTTCACAGTTGCCAGCAAATTCTGTAAAATATTTGAATTGACTATCTCTCCCATAGGGTTATCTCCCCCGGACTTACCCTAGATTTAGAAACAGAATTATAATTTTACAAACGTAATTTCCTTAAGTTTCATTTTATAAAAAAATAATGTTTACAAAATTATTGGATGTACGTAAAACGAACAAATAATATAAACCTCTTCCAAGTTATACATTTCTGTTATAATTTTAGTGCTCATTTTATTCGTTTTCGTAAACCTCGTTGCGCTCATTTCATGAACACTTTGCTTTCTCATAGAGATGCTAATAACAATAAAGTATAAATTTTGAACAATTATTCTCAATTGCTGTAATATTTTTTTCTCTTTAATTTAATACTTCCTCATAAAAAAAATTTCTTTCACAATTTTTGTTTTTGAAAATATCAATAACTTCTTTATTTCTAATTAAATTAGCTTCAAAAATAGGTCAATCAAAGCGTTTTTTAATGCTCTACAAGTTGGTTACTATAGTTTCAAAGTTATTTCTACATTTTCAACAAAATTTGCAAAAGTCTTATTTTCCAAAATTTTTTATTTTTAAAAGTTTAATATATCCGGTGAATATAGACGAAAAATGTTCATTGAAGACTAAACAGATGCGTCTAAAAAAACTACAAAATTAGAGAAAAACATTAATAGGTGTTCTAACATTTTGTTAAAGTTATGGGCAAAAAACGTTTCTTTGAAAAATTAAAAATCAAAAAAATATAGAGTTAAACTTTATTAATCTATCTCAAAGTACTCTCATTTTATGTCCGCAGGTAAGACCTACAATTTAAAAAAAATCAGCCCAAAAGCTCTTTATAATTTGGAGATATTTGTGAAAATATGATGTTTACACACATACGCACGGAATGACATTTTTAAACATATCATTTTTGAACTCCTGAGGTCAAGTAACATAAAGATATGTTAAAAAATCGAACTTGAAAAATGGTGTATTACAATAGTTCCTTTATATGAGAAAGCAATACATATAATATAGTAACGAACCATATTAACCATTCTAATTCTGAAAATACGACGTTAATAAATTCAATAATAGGTAGTAACTATTTATTCTATTTCAAAAAGGTTGATTGTGTCCCCCTTCTATAGCTGCTACACTATTTGACATAGAAAGCTCAAATATGGTACAGATATGTATTTTCACACGTAAATTATAGGAAAAATATATATAATCTTATTAAATACGATGGTCATAGCGTTGTCAAGAAAATAACACGATTTTTGGCTAAAAATACATAAAAATATACAATTTCCCTCTTTAACTTCTAAACTATTCAACATGTTTTTTATTTTATTTAACAGTAAATATATAACTTTTATTTACCATAACTTTAGATTATTTTATTATTATATTTTGCATTAAATTTTTATAGGAATACAGTCTATTACTAATAAATAACAACAATACAAACCAGCTTTCTTAAATTTAATTTGAAAACTTCTTGAAAACTTATCAAGAATTTATATATTTATAATAGTTGTTCAGTAAAACAAAATATTATATGGGTACAATATGAACTATAGAAAACAGCGTTTAAAAACTATAACACAATTTATTATTTAGACTAAATGAACCTGAAATGAATTGTTCCTGAAATGAATTGAATGAATTGTTAAAAAGGTTAAAAGATTAATCTATTTTTTATTCAACTACCATTGATAACAATTCACCGGGTTTATTTTAATTCATTTTTTTGAGAGGGCAACCCGACCTGGCACCAAACGGGATCACTAAAGTTTACTTATCCGAGACCAAACCAGAAAATTAGATTGGGGATATGTCGGAAAACAGGAACAAAACGGGAAATTTTTTCAACGGATATTTATTTCATAAAAATAGTAGTAATATCTAAAAATGTTAAAGAATTAAAATTATTTGTTTAGTATAATATAATTTTGGATTATAAAAGTAAATTGTATTACTAAGTATGAAAAGTGTGACTTTATGTTCCCAGCTGAAAAAGTTCTATAGAATTTCACTAGAATCATTCTATATGAATTCTAGTGAATATTCTATAGAATTTCTACATAAATACTATTAAATTTTAGTGATTTTTAATTAGAAAAACTTTAAATTTGTGAAATAATATTTTTCAACAAATTTTAGGCCAAAATAATTGTTTATATCCTTTAAATATATAAAATTCATTGAACTTCGTAACCATACATAACTATAATGTTAAAAAAATTATTTTACGAAATTTATATTCCTTCTAATTAAAAACCACTAAAATTTAGTAGAATTCACGTAGAAATTCTATAGAATCATTCTATTGAAATTCTATAGAATATTCTGTAGAATTTATATAGAATGATTCTATAGAATGATTCTAGTAAAATTCTATAGAACTTTTTCAGCTGGGTTACCAACCAACATAATACTTGTTTTTAGCATATAGCTTTGTGTCAACCTACTGGAATGACATGAAAAGTTCAAGAATAGTCTTGGAGGATTTTAGAAAAAACCACAATTCCAACGAAACGAAATTAAAAGCAACAGTGGGAATTGCGTTTACTAACCTTCGCTTTAAACTAATGGTAGAAACTTTTATCTTCCTCTGGACAGACGACATTAATTCTTGCAAAATACGACCATTAGGGTAGCTTTTATTTGTTTTTTAACGAACGTGACGTATTACCAATTCAGGATTTAGCACAATAATTAAGTATTTCTCTAAAGAATACCAAAGCCAAATTATGATACTCTGTTTAATCTTAAATAATTAAAAATGAAAAATAGAAAAATGGTAATATACGAATTTTTAAATCCTTTTTATAAATTGTAACTACAGTAAAAGTATATATTTCTATCATAATTGTAATACATTTAAAATAAATTTTGAAAATTCTAAGTATAGAAACTATTGATTTCTTCCTTAAATTGAAAAATATATATCTCCTATTATTTTTTTATAATATTAACATATTCGTCGTCGTTTTGTCGTCCATCGTTCGTGTAACTCCGTACTTCATCGCTCGGTCGTTCGACTTTTATCATTCATTCATCGTATTGCTTATATATTTACTTATTGTACATACATACAATGCGCATGTCAGGCATGCGCAATAGTGTTCTGTCATTATCAGACATGCGCAATAATGTTCTGTCAATGTCAGACATGCGGAGTAGAGTTCTGACATTGTCAGACATGCGCACTAGTTTTCTTTCATTGTCAGACATATGCAGTACTGTTCTGCCAATGTCAGGTATGCGGAGTAGAGTTCTGACATTGTCAGACATGCGCAGTAGTGATCTGTCAATGTCGGGCATGCACAATAGTGTTCTGTCATTATCAGACATGCGCAATAATGTTCTGTCAATGTCAGACATGCGGAGTAGTGTTCTGACAATGTTAGGCGTGCGCAATAGTGTTCTGTCAATGTCAGGGGTGTGCAGTAGTGTTCTGTTATTGTCAAACATGCGCAGTTGTGTTCTGCCAATATCAGACATGCGCAGTAGTGTTCTGCCATTACACGCAACACATACACATGTATACTCTATAACCTTAATTTTTTTTAATTTACCTCCTGACTATCTTTGAGGTTATTATAATTTATTTTTTAACCTAAAAGTCATTAATTTAAATTTTAGTCTTTATTAATTTTCAGAATTGTTTCAGGAATTGTTCCAAGTAGTTTATTTTTATAATTGTTGATCTGTTGAGTTGACAGGGTTGAATAATAAGTTTAACTAATTTAAGTTACGAAATATTTCATTTAATCAGATTTCAAAATACCAATAATAATTTTTATTTATTTTAGAAAAGAAAGGATCATAAAAAACCCCAGAGAGACTAATTTTGACTTAAATTGCCTTACATGGTCAAAAGTAATGTTATTTTTAATACGTTTATGGAACAGCGTATGTTTCTTTGGACATGATAGGTTAAAGTGTACATAAATTAAATTTTTTGTTTTTGGATATTTAAGAGCAGTGCTTAAGCTTTAATTTGGTGCTATGCGGACAGATTTACTGTTTCAGTTTATGATTTAACATTCATTAACAACATGTCAAAAAGCGTATTTTGCGTATTGAAACGTAAGTTGCTTAAAAACTGGAGCCAATTCAATATTTTCAAGGGCAGATTCGTATTCTACTGACAAAATCCTATAGAGATCAGCTTCTATTGGTTAGGCCACAAAATTTTGTTGGCCTGTGTTATTGTTGCCTACAGTAAAAGGAGCAACTTCATTTAAAAGTTTGAGAACAGTTAATGGAGTTGTTTATAAATCTTTTACAACTGCTTGTTTGGCATTAGGACTTGTAGAAGATTATAGTGTGTTATTGAATTCCATTATTACACAGGCCAACAAAATATGATTCATTTTACTTTTCAAGAATCAGATAATACTTTTCGGAAGGTTTTTGAGGCGCTGAATCCGAATCCGGCCTCAGAATAAACTCAGCACGTCAGGTTTCGGAGATATTCTAACCTAAAAGTGCAAACAACCCGTTTTTAGACATATTTCAAGTCATGTAACGTCACGAGATAATTTTTTCTCGAAAAAAGTCAATATTGCATCTAAAAGTACTACACTTCCGAATCCATTTTAAAAATTAAAAAAATCTTTATTTGTCTCTGAGTAATCGTTCATTCAGTTTTCTGAGTTTGTCGAATTATTCAAAAACTAAGTAAAAGCAGACAAAACTTCGATAAAGTACAAACATATACATTCCAACTAGATTTGCTGCTCGTCGGTATAACTGAATACGAATTCGATGTCAGATTTACAAAATTCAAAATGGCGGACCAATATGGTGAACGACTTTTTTTTAAAATGATTGTATTTTCATAAAATTTGTTACTCGGGGGTTTTTGGAGTCGCTGACCACAAATTCGATGTCAGATTTTCAAACTGGTTGACCCAATATGGCGGACGATTTTCTTAAAAATGGTTGTATTTGCTAAAAATTTGTTACTCAGGTGTTTTTGAAGCCGCCAAATACGAATTCAATGTTTGATTTTCAGAATTCAAAATCTCGGATCCAATATGGCGGACGATTTTTTTTAAATGATTGTATTTTCTTATAATTTATTCCTCGGGGTTTTTAAAATAACTGAACATGAATTAGATGTCAAATTTTCAAAATTCAAAATGGCGGATTTAATAGGGAGAACGATATTTTAAAAAATGATTGTATTTGTTTAAAATTTGATACTCGTGGGTTTTTAAGGTTGCTAACAACGAATTCGATGTCAGATTTTCTGAATTAAAAATGTTAGATGAAATAAAACAGCCATACCATTTTGAAATTAAGGGGAGGGACCACTGAAAATTCAACTCATCTAAATATTTGTTGTTTATGGACGTTCAATATTTTTTTGACAAAGTTTGATATTTAAAATTAAAAATTGCTTCGAAAAATTAAAAAAAATTAATTAGTTAATAATTTTTTAATTAAATATCAAAAATTTTCAAAATATAAAAATTTGAACTACTGTCGTAATTTTCAATATTTTGCTTTGCCAATTTTTTGGCAATCTCGTCGCACATCTCGTCGTTAAAGGGTTAAATTAATAATTTTAAATAACTAATGAAAATGATTAATAACTAAATAAAAGACTATTTATATTTGATTTATTATTAATACACATATATTTTAATGTTTAATTAATCTTAAAATTTTTATTTTTAAAAAGTGTATTTGGTCGTCTCAATATAACACTGGGTAACAAAAAATATCCATGTTGTGTTTATTTCAAAATTTTTGTGTTTATTGAAATTTTGGGTGTCAGTAAAGAAGCAAATATCAAAAAAAAATTAAATTATTCAAACCCTTAAAATAGGGGGTTGAATGATTAAAAAACGGTGTTTTTGCACTTTTTCAAGTCCTGTAAAAAGAAAATGGGAAGACATAAAAAGCTCTAATATAGCTTAAAAGAAAGCTCAAACCTTTATCTTTAAGAACCAAAACTGAAAAGTAATGTAAAAATTGCGTATACATGTGTATGTATTGAGTGTATATGTGTGAGTATACATGTTTATGAATTAAGTGTATATGAGATAGTATACATGTGTATGAATTGAGTCATATGTATGCGTATGCACGTGTATGTATTGATTGTATATGTGTAAGTATACATGTGTATTAATTGAGTCATACACTCGGGTCGCAAAGTTTCAGTACATTTTGACTGTTTACTTGTAAATGCTCGCTCCAATTCAAATTCAAATATTTCTGTAAAAATTGTAGATGCAACAGCTATCAAACAAGGATCATTTTAAAGCTCAATAAATTTAGAGTGAAATAGGCAAACAAAAATAACCAATTTAATATTGTAAATTTGAAAATATAATTCTTTAAAGTTAGAGATTTTTTTTGAAAATTGCGATTTCGGAATCTGGAGTTCAAGCGAAGGCCAATTAAAGAAAAATTTTTTTTAAGACTTGACAGTTGTACAATAACAAGTACAAATTCCATTCTTTATTTCTAGACAAAAATCATTTACAAATATGAAGTATTTTTTTCCAATTGTATAAAAATAATTTCTCTTGCTCTAAATTTTTCGAAGAATATAAATTGCAAATTCGTCGTTTCTATTCATTTGTTTTGTCAATTAACCACACTTTTGAAAAATATTGAACCTCTTGACAGTAGTAAATTTAAATTATTTACATGAAATTTATCCCTCTTCTTATAATGTTACAAATTTTAACTCGCATTATTACTTATTTTATTTCAAGGTGCAATTTTTTAAATTTTATAATAAAAAAGAGATGCACATTTTTCAAAAATTTGGTTAATTGATAAAACAAGTGAACAGAAATGACGAATTTGCAATTTATATTCCTTGAAAACTTTAGAAAGCAAGAGTAATTATTTTTACAGAATTTAAGGCAAATACTGAATACCTATAAAAGATTTTGGTCTCGAATTAAAGAGTAAAATTTGTACATTATATTGTAAAACTGTCAAATCTTAAAGAAATTTTTTCATTAATTGGCGTTCGTTTAAACTCCAGATTACGAAATCGCAATTTTCATAAAAAATCTCTAACTTTAAAGAATTATATTTTCAAATGTACAATATTAAATTGGTTATTTTTTTTGCCTATTTGACTCTAAATTTATTGAGCTTTAAAATGATCCTAGTTTAATATCTGTAGCACCTATTTTTACAGAAATAATTGAATTTGAAGTAAAGCGAGCATTTACAAGTAAAAGTCCAAATGTACTGAAACTTTGCGACCCGAGTGTATGTGTGCGTATACACGTGTATGTGTATTGTGCATATGTATGAGCATTCTAAAATATAGTTAGAGATATATATATGTATATATATATATATATATATATATATATATATATATATATATATATTAATGTGTATATATATACTTGGTGTGAAAACTGTCGGTCGGTCGGTCGTTCTCCAACTTTAATATAATAGATGGATAATAGTGAAAAGTGCTGTAAATTTCAGTTGATATTTTTTTCTTCCTTGACAAATTTTTAGTTAGTTGGATTGTATTTTTATTTGTTAAGTACACCTAATTTTATATTCCAACAGACACTTCCCAATAATTTAGCTTCGATGAAGAAGAAGGTCGATATTATGCAGATTTGGATAATTTTTCACATTTGTCAAGACATTTTTAATTTTTATCTTTAAGTTTGAATTCCGGAAGTAGCTTTTCTTCAAATCTTAACACTTCGCTAACAGAAAATCATTAATTCTTGGTAGATTCTCCAAACAGTGTGTTATATAGCAGTGCAAACACAACTACATTATATTCTACATCTATTGTTGTAGGAAGTATAAATTATATATTTATGATTAATTATTTTCAATAATGCGGTATGTGTACTTTTAATTATAATTAAAAACTTATTTTTCAGATTCACCAAACTCTCGACTTTGTAACTATGTGTACCAAATCAGTGACTGTATTGACTGTATTCTCACAATTTGAATCAGTGAATTATCACTGAAAATCAGTTAAAAATGATTGAAATGTTAGTCATTTTTCTTTGAATGGCTACTTAAAAATTAACTAAAATTTTCAATATGCGTGACAGAAATTTCCAGTAATTTTTAAATTGACGAATCACTGGAAAATGACTGATATTTCAGTCATTTTAACTAATTTTCAGTAAAATTCCACTGATTCTAATCGCGAGAATAAAGTATCTAATTCTTAGTCAAATTTCACTGATCGTCAGTGGAGTTTCACTGATTTAGATTTAGAGAGTTCAATTCATGAATATATTGTAAACATTTATTGTAAATGTTAATTTAAACAGTGACAAGTATTTAAAAAAAATATCCGTGTGTTTGCGTGTGTTCAGACTTTTTTGACGAGATATAATAATAATTGACAAGTTTTGCGCAGAATGCTCTATTGTATACATATGTAGATCTACAAATATTTTATTGTATTATTTTTTGTAATTTGTGTTATTTAACTAAAAATTGACTTGTAATTTTTTAATAAAATTTGACCAAAAAAAACAAAAATTACCTATAATCCATAAATTTATATTACTTGAGAATGAATAAAAAATTAATAAATGAAAATTAATTAATTTTTTATTACCTAATTAATAAAATATTTCTTCTAACAAAGTATACTTTTTTAAATTAAAATAATTTCTTTTTTGTAAAATTTATTTCTATTTACCTGACTCGGAATGATCGTTAAATTCAGTGTTTAGTAACCATTTAAAACAATCGAGTGATAATATCATATAATAATTTATTCCTATTTATTTTGTACATTCAGTTTTAATCTTTTATTCTTTTGCTTCCTCATAAAGGAAGCTTTATAGTGATGTCGATTTCCGAATTTTTTTAAATCAATTATTTTTACAAATTTTCAAGTGTAGTATATATAATTCGTCGAGAGGTACAAATGTCCGGATGTATGTGTGTATGTATGTGTGTGTATGTAAGTGTGTGTATGTATGTGTGTGTGTGTATGTCACCGATTCTTGTGGACAAATTTTCTCTTGCACATCTTGATGGATTTTGATAAGATTTTGTAGGTGTATTACGGTCATGAATACCAAGAATCAGACAGAAGGATTTTCAAAAATATATAAAAATAAAAATTTTTTTCAAAATTTTTTTAATTTTTGAAAAAATTAATTTTTTGGTTTTTTGAAATAACTTTTTTCTATATTAAAATTTTTAATAATTCATGTCAAAATTGTATTCCTGACATAACAACGAATCGATTCATGTATATAAAGTATATATTTTATCAAAATTTATAGAATTAATAAATATTTTAATTTTTCACAAAAAATTAAAATTTTGTATTTTTTGACATTTTATCATAACACTTTAAAATAATTATTCTATAATAAAAAATTGAATAATTAATATTTATTCAGGGTACTTTACCCAGTTTATTAATTATATTTAATAAACTATTATAATTATTTAACTTTTAAAATTATATATAATAATATATATTGAGAAAGCTAAATGGTCATGAAATGAATTTAATTTAGCTTAATTGAGTCTGTACATATTTACTTCAAGTAAATTTATATTTATATATTAATAATTTAGGTTGAACAAATCTTTTTTACATTATCTTAAAAATAAGTTTTATACAAAAAAATAATTATATGTTAAATTATTAAAACTAAAATTTCCCAATATTATGTGAAACTTATACTAATATACTATGAGACAATTACAAGCGTTGAGAGCATGATTAATAATACTACAAACATTAGATTTTTCTCTCCGTGTATAATTGTACAAAACTTTGTCAGGGGAAAAAATTTCAGGAATAAATGCTAGGTGAAAATCTTTTGCCAGGAAAATTAAGCAAATTGAGACATTTTTAGATCCATGTTAATGGAAGAAAAATTAATTAATGTTTCGAATAAATTTAGAATTTAAAATATTCTCAAAAAGTCAAAATTCTATATCTGGAAATCAGGTAAAAACAAGAATATATTAAATACAAATTAGTAGAAACTGTTTACTATAATTTTAATTGGTGACTGACTTTTACTAATTCACATTAATAATAAATAATTAATAAATTGATACATTTTACTAATAAATTAGTAAAAATTACTACATACTTATTGGTAAAATTAAAATCTTAATAGTTAAATTGCAAGGGTAAGTTATAAAATGTGAATTTTTCTCACAAAAAACTTTTATATGAAACATTTTTCACAATTTTTAATATATTATAAGACAATAGAAAAAACCGTAAATTATGGTAGTTTTTTATGGTTTTCACCATGGTATTCAAATTAACGAAAAATTTTAATATCATTTTAGTAATCAGCGCGTTAAAATACATTAGTATACCAAGTTTCTTTAGAATCGGAGGTATGCATACGGAGGTATGGATACATTTTATTAACAAAATTACTTGTTTGATTAAATATTTTTATATGTCACATCTTGAAAACAATGTTTTTGAAATATTTGTATGTTAGAATAAATAAATTTTAAGCAAATTTAAACAGTGTTTTTAAGCATGTCGAAGAAAGATGGGACAGCTATTAAATAAAATCATGTTAAGTAAGATATAAAAATGATGAAGTAGGAAAAAAATTAAAATTTATATTTTAAATTGTATTTTATAGTTTTTCAAACTGTTGTTTTCTGCTAAACGTATAATTGATTGCCGTTGAACTAGTTTCACAATAATTTATCAAATTGAATAAGGAATCCATTCAAGCAAGTAAAGTTTACTAGTGGAAATGCCGATAATCCAAAGTTTCTCGATACTCAGGAATACATTTATAAAATATTAATTATTTAGTTTATTTTAAATTCTTTGAAGAGATTATTTTAGTAAAAATTTTGAAAATGTGATTTTTTTAGACATTTATTGGTAATTAAAGGTTAAATACTTTACATTGAACAATTGAAAGCTAAATAATATATGTTTGTAGAAACTATTTTAAAATATCCATTGTTTAAAAAGTGAGTTTGAGCCTGGAATATTTAGAAAAGATGGCTAATGCACTTTTGGCTTTTTGAAATAATTAAATTTTTAATTATTCACATTGTTTTTCACTTCTTTTGGTCGCAATTTGAAAATTTTTATATAATATTCAGTAGAATTTTCATGAACACTATATCGTCGGAAATTATAGGTACTACAACACAATTTTTTCGTAATTAAACATATCAGAAAATAAACAAATATACACCATTAAAAAGATTATTAAATTCTGCAATTAATGACACATAACTGTAAATTTGAAAAATGTATACAAACCCACATAGCATCATTTCGCGCAGTGCAGGAATTTCGAACTTTCTGCCCTTATAATGTAAAAAACTATTACGTTACTAATTTTATACTACTTAATTTTAAGCGCCTTTATTAAAAAAATTAAGTTTTAATTTAAGTCTAGAAATAAAATTTCATTATCTTCAATTTTCAAGAAAAATGCAAACCAAATTTTCCCGAATTAGTTTCAGCGATTTAAAAATTGATAACTTAAGCTTTAATTTAAGCACAAGTAAAAGCTTCTACAACTTTTCGTTTTGAGGCTAGAGGTGCTTAAATTTTGCCAAAAACGCGATGTTTTGACCTTTTAACTCCGTTTTTCTCGAAAACAAGAGCTGATGGCTAATTTTTATTTACAGATTCTTAATCAGCGTGAAGAAACCTATCAGAAACAGCTTTGACATTGGTCGCACCAAAAATGTTTTTTATTTTTGTTGGCTAGTGTTATTAAAATGGAGATTACGTTTAGAAGAGTTTCAATATGATATAGAATATGTTAAAGGAAAAGAAAATAAAGCAGCTGACTTCCTTTCAAGGTTATTTCCAATACAAGACAAGGATTGTGAAAAAGTTACAACAGTAGAAAGTACAGATGACAATGAATTTAGTTCAACAAAACAAATTATTATCGAAAACAACACTAAGAAAAGATTGATCCCCATTCAGAAAAGCAACTTGGTTAACAGATTTTGAAAATCAAGTTAAACAATTTATAGACAGGAAAATAGAAATAGTTCGATTACAATTGTGAGATTCTTTGATTTCACCAAATTTTAAGTACTCATAATTAATACATCAATGGAAAGAGAAACGCGAAAAATGGTTAACTAAAGTTAAAGAGGAATAATACGACAAGACAGTAAAAACAAAGTATTCACTGCAAAAAAGGAGCGTCTTGGTTTAAGACGTTTACGTGGTCACTTCTTAGACGTTTATAAGCGTCTTATTTGCCTTCTAAAATGCATGTATTTGGAGGCTATGTTTTTCATTTAAGACGTTCAAATAAGACGCTTATTTACATAAGACGTTTATAAACGTCTAAACGTCTTATTTTTAGACGCCATTTTTTGCAGTCAAACTTTGCTTTTACCAATTTCTAACAAATTTTTACTGTTTCTTATCGACATCAGCATTTTTACATTCCGGGATAATTGTGCTTTTAATTTATGATGTGTACTCCACTCATGAAGTCTTAGCTTTAATGCTAAAAGAGGACCGTATTCGGCGACTGGAAAAAAGATTGAGACAACCCCCACAGCACTGAAACTTTCTTAAAAATGTATTAAATATTTATTTGCAATATTCGGCATATTTAAGTCAAAAGTTTAGTGAAAATTTTGTAATGATTTAAATGTACCGATTAAATAAACGTTTAGCGCTAAACTTTCCTAAATATTTCAATGAAATTTTCGTCTAATTATACTTATAGGGCATTCCATGTCAAGTGATCATGGTGGAGAAAATTTTTTCCCAATCGTAGCAAAACTTGGGGCTTTTGTACTACTCATAGATAGTAATTTTTCGTGAAAATATTTTTTTACCTATTCCAATATTTTCCGAGGCGGAGGGGGTTAAATTTTTGGTTTTTTCAGTACAATGCTTATTTTATTAATTTTTTACTCTTAAAGAATTAAACATACAAATTTTACAAAGTACATTTTGGAAAGGTTTTTTCATGCTCTTTCGATTGCAAATAAGCATTTTCAAAAAAAAATTTTTGACCCAAAAATCAAAATTAAAAATAAATATAAATTTTTGGGGGGGAGAGACCAGATTTTTTTTGAACGAAAGCTGAGGTTTTTTCCTAAAAGGACATATAAATAAAAAGGGGGACTAGAATGTTTAAACATTGAAAAAAAGGGTTTTCTACTTACCGGAGCGCTCTAAACCTGGTTTTTAGCTCCGTTTAGGAGAAAATTCTTTTTTTCATTGTTTAAACATTCTAGTCCCACTTTTTCATTTATATGTCCTTTTAGGAAAAAACCTCAGCTTTCGTTCAAAAAAAAATCGGGTCTCTCTCCCCCAAAAATTGAAATTTATTTTTAATTTTGATTTTTTGGGTCAAAAAATTTTTTTTTTCAAAATGCTTATTTGCAATAGAAAGAGCATGAAAAATCCTTTCCAAAATGTACTTTGTCAAATTTGTATGTTTAATTGTTTAAGAGTAAAAAATTATTAAAATAAACATTACACCAAAAGACCCCTTGATCACTTGACGTAGAATGCCCCTTATGTGAAAATTTAATTGAATTATTCAGAAAAGTTTTACGCTAAACATTTATTCAAGTGGGAAATTAAATCTTTACTCAACTTTCATTAAACATTGAAATTAAATATTCCGAATATTGAAAATAAATATTTAATAAATTTTTAGGAAAGTTTCGGTGCTGTGGGGGAAACGTTCCAATACGGTTTAATTCCTAAACGCTCCACACAATAATTTTTTTTACTGTGATACACAAAATTCAAAATATCATACACTATTAGGAAAACAAAAATTGTATCTTTCGACTACACACACCTAAATTATACAGAATAATTACAAAATGTAAGCTACGATTTACACTCGAAGTAAATAAAATTGACAATCACAAATACAAATTAATTGTTTAAAACTCTAAGTAAATGTTTGAGTAGAAAAATTACGACTAATTTGTGTTAAAAATAAAATTACTAATGAACGCGTCGATGTAACCTACGAGAGATACTTATTTAGAGAGTCAGATGTAGGTATTATACCTTATAATTAAGAATTGTAAAATTAAGGCTTTAGGGACTAAATCCTATCTAGCTAGAGGGTTGTTATAGTTACCAAATATATATACCCTACCTGTATTGTTTCATATTCCACGACATGAGCTGCAAACCGTTTTTGACAACTTAGTCTTATTCCTACCTTTGAAGTGTATTACTAATTTCGTATCACGTTCTTGTAACAATAATTTTTCTTTTCACACGTAGTTTATAAAAAAAAATGAAAAAGATTTTTTAAAAATAATTCCTATATGATTTAAAAATTTTTTAAATAAAATTTTATTTTTAAAAATGTTTGTATGATCAATTTTTTAAAAATATTTTGAAAGAAACTACCCAGCCATTTGATTAAATCACACTCATTTTTTACTACAAAACTGTTTTTAGACAGAGTTTTTCTGAACTTAACCATCTTATACTGTGTAAATTGTAATTTGGTCAAATAGCAAGTTAGGCATACTATTTTTATTCATTCACTGGTTTAAATAAACCTGTTAATTAAAGTGACTCAAATTTACAGTTTTTATTTATTTAATTCCAAATTAGAACAATAATTATTATCTAAAAATCAATACTTGATTCAAAATTCTAAAATAAATTTCAAAAAGTATTCAAATAAATAATAAAAATAATAAAAACGTTGTAATTTATTTTTGAAAATTGATTAGATCTAATGCCAATAAGAGAATAAAAACATTATTCAAAAATATAAGAACAAGTGCAATATAATAATTGACAAATCAATAAAATAATTGAGTAATCAATAAAAGTCACATAAAATGGGATGACCAGTTGGGTGTTACATTCCATGAATTCTGCGAGCATTAATTATCCAATAGCACGCTGACCAGGCACGGTTCGCGGATTCGATTAATCTTGATCTTGGCATACTTAATCGAGTCTCGGTTGAGCGCGAGTGGTAGAGGTAAAAGAGTCAAGTTGGAAACTGTGTTCCGAACCGTTTGGTAAAGTTGTCGCTTGTAATCTTGAGATTGCTGGTAAAGTGAAGTACCTGCAGGTATATAGGTGAAGTAAAACAGACAGAGAATTTCAGAAAGGGAAGAAAGAGAGAGCAATGAGAGAGGGAGAGAGAGGTCTATTCCGTAGCTACGTGCGACTAAATGAAAGGAATGTAAATCATAAAAAGTTACGAGCTTTTAAATCTTCTACAAGGTGGCGCACGTTCGCCTTAATTACCTGACATCCCTCATTCTATCCCTTGTGACTCTTGCACGTCCTTAGAAGAAGAAAGTCTCTATGCTGCCCTCAACTTCTCACTCTCTCCTTGTATATCACTCTCATTTGAATTCCAGAAGGACGTCGTACCTCCCCTTCTGCAACTCAACTTCTTTCTATATCCCCTCTTTTCAATTTTTTTCCATCATCTCCTGTCTCTTTCTATCACAATGAAATTTCATACATTTTCCAAATAGATCATCTTTAATGCTTCTTCTTCAAGCTCTTGGGAATAATTAGATGTGACCGTTACGAATCCCAGTTTCTGATATTAAACCCTCAAAAGAAATATGGCAAAAAAATTTCACTGCGATACTGCCCGTGTTTCTTGTCGTTATTAACACGCCTCTAGATCCTCGGGGAAATATATATATGTATAGATGGAAAAGATACGCGATCTTTCTTTGGATGGTGTGCGCCAAGAAGCTAGTAGGATTGCTTTCTAAGTGATTGTGAGATAAGTGGAACGATCCTTCTCGCGTCTGACGTTACACTCGTGCCAGTAGCTTTCCTCTAGAATTTTCTCTGCAAGCGGATGCCAAGGTGAAATACAAATTCAGAATTTGTGTCGTATTCGTGAAGTAGGGGCGTGTTCAAGGTTGAAAATAATTTAGAATCCGGATAAAATAGAAGACTAAACACAACTAGTAAACATACTTTTTATGTAACGTGTGATGAATAATTTTCATAACTCTTATTGTTTGCTTGACGGATTGCGTCTCATGTAAGTGTAAATATAGCTTTCTGAATGAACTCTACACGATTCGAAAAGAAATGTACTTTTATTCACGTTTATAAATAAAAATATTTTTAGTTTTACGATTTAATTAATATACTAAAAATATTCTAACTTTAATTTTTTTAATATTAATTTAAAATAATTTTACTGTTACAAATTAACAAATTTGAAATGTTTAGGCGTTAACAGCACGTGGCTGTTAGAAATTCAGTGGTAACATTTTTGACCACTTTTCTCTTTAAAAATTTTATAAATTGAGGTGAAATTTTGTAAGAAAGTCTAAAAATAATATAAGAAGAACAGTGATGTAAAAAGTTATAATATTTTAAAAATAAATTATAATAAAACACTTTAAATTGTGTAAAGAAAGTGGTGGAAAAATTACACAGACACACGAAAAAATAAAAATTTCTTGACCCAAAGGACAGACTTATTTCTACATTTTTGGGATCGCTGAAACCGAATAATACCATTCAAAATTTTTTCAGAGACCCATTTTCTTGCTACCAGCCTCTTTTCACCGCAACACGGGAGTGAGAGGGTTAGCATTTCAGTTTATAATAAGAGTTAAGTAGGGTGTCTATTCCTATGTGTTTTGGTTCGTTGAAACCAAAAAATACCACTTAAAACAAATGCGTTCCTCCCTTTACCCCCTAGAACCCCTAAAGAAACCTTTGGAGGCGATTTAAATAACAATTTTTACGAAAAATTGAATGCAGTGTCCACTCTTATGTTTTTTGAGTCCCTGAAGCTGAAAGAACCACCAAAAATAATTGTGTCTCCTCCTCCACCCTCTAACATTCCTTTATTATCCCTAGAGAGAATATTGAAGTTTTCCTTTTTCATGCAAAATTTCATGAAAACTAAAATTAAAAATTTGTTTACTCTTATTGTAAACTCAAATGTCAATCCGCCCACTCCTGTGTGAGGGCGAAAAATGGAATATCTATTTTTCAACAAAAACATTAGTTTTTTTGTTAAAAGGTAAAACGGATGGATTTCTTTTGCATGAACTTGTTACTTTACTTCTCTAGAAAAATTTTATGAAGTACAAAATAATGTTCATCACCTGAATCGCCTAAAACTGACTGTTTACATTTACCCCTAGATTTTAAAAATTTCCTAAAATTTGGGGTAAATGTAAACACCACTGTAGTTAAGCGAGGTTGAAGAGACAAGTTATTTCAAGTATACTAATGTTTTAAGGGATGGAAAAACTGAATAAAAATTTTTCGTAGATGTATAGTAAATCAACCAGTTGTCTGATAATGTATCATAAAATAAACAATTAACCATTACAAAATTAGCAATGTAAAAACATGAATAACTTCAACAAATTTTAATAGATTTTCATTCAATTTGGTAAAAAAAAGTTTTTAAGGTTGCTGAATAAGAATCTAAAATCGATTTTTTAAATTTAAAAATGTCGGATACAATATTTTAATTTTTAATCAATTATTTTCTTTTAAAATATAGTTGAAGTTCTGTTTACATTTACCCCGAGTTTTCGAATTCTCGGGGTGAATGTAAACACTTAATTATTTATTAACTAAATTGACGAAAATAAAAAATCAAAGTCAATTTTTTTAAGGCATTAATAAGGAAGTATTAAAAATTTTAGTTTAATTTTTTAATTTATTTTTATGCAAATGCGAGACAAAATACTGAAACAATAAAACTTTGACTTTCAACCTTTTTTGCATTAAAAGATAACTTACACTATGCATGGCCAATTGTCAACATAAAATATTGGCAATACTCAGAACATCTTGTAGGTGAGCTGAAGTAAAAATATTGACTTCGTACTTATTTTTAAATTTGTAAATTTAGCTGAAACATCTAGGGGAGACCAAGGCTAAACCGGACAAGTCAAATATTTCCGAAACCGTGAAGAATTTCAAATCGTGTAAGTAACCTATAAACGCGCAATTTCGTGATGCATATGCTGCATGAGGTTTTAGGGACGTGTCAATTTTCTTGTAAAAATAGTTGCCGTTAATATGTGAAAATGTCATTTCTTGAGGTAAAAGTAAAAAATTTTTTTCTTCATTTTTTGGGGTTTTTATCCTTAAAATTAAAGTGCAAATATCATACGGCCATTTTTCTTTTAGCTCAAGGTGTACTGAGTTTAGTAGAAAAAAAGTTTAATGGAAAACATTAAGAAGAAAAAATATATTGCAGGTAAATTATTAGATGACGGTGTGGGGCTGAATCGGACATCGTGTTTAAAAACAACCAAATCTTTGAATTCTTTAATTTATTTTATATTAATTAACTATTTTATATTATATTCTTTGCTTAGAACCACTTTATAAATAAATAAAGAATTTGTTTTAAAACTCGAATTCGCAAGCGAGTTGCTACAAACAGACAAGCCTGAAAACTGTAATTCATTTTATATTATAATTATTACCGATATTATATTATATTCTTTGTATAGAATAGAGGTGTGCAAAATTCGAATCGAACTAGCTAATTCGAAATTCGAAGTTTTGAATTTCGAATTGGCCGATTCGAATCGAAAGTAAATCGAGTCGAGTCGGCCAATTCGAATTCGGAGTTTCGAATTGCAGAACTTAACTCGGTTATTTAATTAGCACAATTATTTTGACAGAAATCCTAACCTAAAATTAGTAGGCTGGTATTTATAATATAGCTATCTAGTACTTAGAAACTTGTTGAAAGTGAAGGAAATATTTTGCTTATTGTTTCTATTACATAAGGAAAAAAAACTCATTTTGCAAATCTTTTGCACAATTTTTAATAAATAAATAAATTTAATGTTTCAAGAACAATTGAAGAATTTTTTGATAATTTAAAAAAATCATTTTTTGGGGGAATTTTAATTTTAATTTATAATTTTGAATCTTGTTTGTGTATGTATTTGAATTTTCGGAAATATTGAAAATATTAAATATCGAACATATTCAAAATCTAATAAGAAATTCGTTATCTTCTAAAATTTTAATAAATCCTTTTAAATAATTTTATTTTATTTATAAACAGTAAAATTTTTTGCAAAAATTGAATTATTTTTAATACAATTTTAATCGAATTTCTCGAAAATTGTCATTATTCTTAAAATTTTATTAGAATTATCTTATAAAAATTGATTTAAAAATGAATTTCAGTTAAAATTTTAGATTACAATTAAATATTAAAAGCAATATAGCGTGAATTTTTAAAAACAATTCGATTTTGAATAAGCGTTTAATTGAATTTTGCAAATATTAATTTAAGTTTTTATTTTCTAATATTTATTTAATTGAAGAATTAAGGAATACTTGAAATTTCGTAAAATTAAATATTGTAAAGTAATGGATTTGAAAATTGTCAATGAACAATCGATTTAAAAAAGAATTTTAGTTAAAAATTCTTGCAAATAATAATTGAATTGATAATGATTGTATCACTCGGTTATTTTTAATTATTAGAAACACCTTATTTTAACACATTATTGGTATTTGTATGTTATTTATATATTAAAATTATAGAATTAATAAAAAATATATTGACATTTTGAAGAAAAAGTTTCTAAGTACTAGATAGATGCACTGTAAACAATTTTTTTTGTAGATTTACAGTTTTATTTAGAATTTTATAGAAACTTATAAAATAACGTCTTTAAAAGTAGTGAATTTAAAATTCCTTCTGTAAAATTAATACTTTTAATGTGTGAATTTTACAATATTCTGTAAATTTACTACTCTGAAAGTAGGTAATATTTTTAGGATTTCTGTCAAAATAATTGTGCTAATTAAATAACCGAGTTAAGTTGTACAATTCGAAACTCCGATTTTCGAATTGGCTAGTTCGATTCGAATCGGCCAATTCGAAATTCGAAACTTCGAATTGGCTAGTTCGATTCGAATTTATTTTCGATTCGAATCGGCCAATTCGAAATTCGAATTCATAGTTTCGAATTAGCTAGCTCGATTCGAATTTACTTTCGATTCGAATCGGCCAATTAGAAATTCGAATTCTAAGTTTCGAATTGGCTAGTTCGATTCGAATTATTCCCGACTCGAGTTTTCTGTTGTTGAGTCGAATAATTTTCGATTCGACTCGATTAAATGCACACCTCTAGTATAGAACTATCTACAAATAAATAAAAGAAGAATTGATTTGCTTTTTTACCATAAAAAAAGAAAATTTGTATCTCATTCTTTAATTAATTAGCCGTGTCAAATTTGGCCCTATGGGATGTCCGGTTTAGCCCTACCAATTTTCGGATTTTCGTTTTTGAAGTAGTCACCTTCGAAGCAATATATCTCTAAAGCTATAGTACTTTTTTAGATCAAACAAGTGCGATTTATAGGTGAAAGTACAAGCTTCAAAACGGTATATTACACTTTAGCAAAAAGTATGTTTTTGTATGAGTTTTCTGGTCAAAGACCAAATCCGTCCGGTTTAGCCCCGGTCTCCCCTACTGTTTGCATTTACCCCAAATGACCCTACCTACATATGGGCAATTCTATGTGACATTTCAGTCGACCTCTTAAAATCGTCCAAAAAATTTTTTTTTCTGTATTGAAAAAAAACATAAGTATTTTTTTATTTTTTTATGGACAGATTTTTGAGTTATGAATTTTCAAAAATTTTGTTTCTTAAATGTAGCAAATTACAAGAAATAAGCATTTAAGCCCTAAATTCTTAGTTTCCTGGCATGTCCCAATGTGAAAATGAAAGTTAATAAACTTTATAAATATTAAATGGAGGTAATATTTTTGTGGCCTTTGGTCTATTAAATAAAAGGAACAGTCTTTTTGTTCACAAAATAATTTTTATATATTTAAAAATTCGAATTCATCTATGCATTTCGTCGTGATATTACGACTCTTCAGGACTGTAAAGAATACAAATGACAGTTGAGAAAAAATTTCGTTGAGAAAAAAACAAAAAATCAAAGAATAGAAAAAAACAACATACCAGCAGGAGAATTACGAAATAAGAATTTAAATTCTGGATCAAACCATTATTTACAAAAAAACATAAATAAAGTAAGAACACAGTATAAAAAAGATGACAAGAATTTTAACAAAAAAATTTTTGAGGTTAGAGATGTTGTTTTTTCAATTATGTATATATGCATGTCGCTGAGTGTGTAAAAAAACATAAAAAACACTCAGCATTAAATAATACAATTCAACATTAAATAATAAAAAATTCAACATTAAATAATAACCACACAAACAACACATTATATAAATTATACATTAAATTATTATTATTTAATGTTGAATTGTATTATTTAATGCTGAGTGTTTTTTATGTTTTTTACACACTCAGCGACATGCATATATACATAATTAAAAAAACAACATCTCTAACCTCAAAAATTTTTTTGTTAAAATTCTTGTCATCTTTTTTATACTGTGTTCTTACTTTATTTATGTTTTTTTGTAAATAATGGTTTGATCCAGAATTTAAATTCTTATTTCGTAATTCTCCTGCTGGTATGTTGTTTTTTTCTATTCTTTGATTTTTTGTTTTTTTCTCAACGAAATTTTTTCTCGACTGTCATTTGTATTGTTTACAGTCCTGAAGAGTCATAATATCACGACGAAATGCATAGATGAATTCGAATTTTTAAATATATAAAAATTATTTTGTGAACAAAAAGACTGTTCCTTTTATTTAATAGACCAAAGGCCACAAAAATATTACCTCCATTTAACAATAAGGTCTACAATATCCACTTTATAAATATTATTTTTAGGCGTTTAAATACAAATTTACACTTGGATAATAATTACAAATATGAACTCAATTTCCAAAAATACAAAATGGCGGACCCAAAATGGCGGACTATTTTTTGTTTAAATGGCCACATTGGGACCACCATTTTGTGTTTTTGAAAATTGAGTTCAGATTTGTAATCAGCGACCCGAAAAATCCCAGAGTAACATGTTTTGAGTAAATTGAGTCATTTTTAATAAAACAGTCCACCATATTGAATCCACCACTTTGTATTTCTAAAATTTTTTAAAATTTCAACATATTTTAATTTTTTAAACCTCCAATACTGTGGGTGATTAATGTAATGCCAATTGGAAATAGATTAGTTGAAGTACTCTATCAATTACGATCTGGCCTTTTTAAAAATCCAAAACTTCTTAAATGATGTTTCAATTAGACATTTTCTACTTTTCAGTTATATAATGTGTCATAACTTGTCCCAAGTTTTAGATTTTTAAAAAGGCCAGATCGTAATTGATAGAGTACTTCAATACGAACATTTTAAGACTATATTCCTGTCACGTAAACTAATCGATTCATGTATATAAAGTATATATTTTATCAATATTTGTAAAATTAATCGATATTTGTGTTTTTCACAAAAAATTAAAATTTTATATTAACTTTTAAAAATAACTATTCTAAAATACAAAATTAATCAATTTGGTGTGTATTTTATTAAGGAAGCTAAATGATAATGAAATGAACAACTTGTTTGAATTAATTACTGCTAAAACTGAAAAAAATCTATTTATGTTAAAAAGTAAAATTTAAATTATAACTTTGATAAAATTAATAATTTATTTTATTTATACTATTTACTTTACGGATTAGCCCTCATAATTTAGGAATGTGATTTTTTATTATCTAATTATGTCGATATATCAAGCAAGGAAAAGAAAAAATAATAATTTTTTATTCCTTGTCGAACTAATATAATTTCACAGGCCTGATTTTGCAAAAATATTTCATTCATATTTTAAATGAAACAATTTTCTCATAATATGCAAGTTTAATTAAACTCACAGAGGCAAATTAAAGACTTAATTTTGCTTTGATTTAAAAAAAAATTTAAATCAGACAAATTTGAAATTTCGCAAAATGTAAAACGTTATTAAATTAACTTTCATTTAAGTATAACAGAATGGAAAATTAAATTTGGTAATTCGTGGTTTTAGTAGCATACCATCATTTTTGTCGGTCATAAAATTGTTAGTATATTTATAATAGACTATCTAAGAGAAAATATTTATAACATAATTAGTTATAAAACCCTATTTGAATATTTGTATTCACATTTTATTTAATTCATTTTTAATACTTTTTTTATATTTAGCATGTTTTAATCTAACTTAAATAGCAACTTAAAAATTGTTGCATATTGTTTTGAAATGAGTTTTGTATAATAATATTTTTTTTCAGCTTTAAAAACAAATAAAACTATACTTATCGGTGTTCATTTCAACGCATTTATTTTTTAATTGTTAAAAACTATCATTTTGCACAATCTTTAATGTTAAAATGGTATTTAATAACTTTTTTCAAAAAGGATTATTATGTTATGTGGTATAACCTATTACTTATGATCACCCATTTGTCTCTAGCGAAAATAGCGCGTTTTTTAAAATAAAATATTTTATTATCCTCATATTATTAATTATTATTATTATAAATTTTTATTACAAAAAAGTGCATTAAATGTTTTTTAATTTTATATTTTTAGGCTGCGTCTACGACAGAAATACTAATTTTGTGTTGAATAATATATACTAGAACTAATTTTTGCGCGCCACGCGAGCCTATTTTGTGATTTTCAATTTTAACTACTATTATGAATGAAATAGTATGTACCATCTATTATAATTATAAAAGATATATTCTTCTAAAAAGTGTCCCTCAGTTTTTCTGTCGCTGGTCAAATTAAAATGGTTTTATTAAATAAACATTAAAAAACTAAATGAAAAAATTTGGAATAAGAGGCACAATTGAATTGTAATTGAAATTTTATGTTCGTAATTTTTATTTTTAAACATATATTTTAATCAAAATGATTGTTAGAACCGTGTGATAATAAAAAGTGACAAAATGAAAGAAAATCAAAGAAAATAAAATAAAAAGTGAGAAAAAGGAAACGCTGAATAGAAAATTTATCAACGGAAGGAACTTAAGTAATATTTATTTATTTTCTATTAAACGTTTATAAAAAAGGTTAGTGTTTCTTCAAGGTTATATTAAGATACTCGATATTTTTTAAAAATAATTCAGCTAATCAAATAATTATAAAAGTTTATGTTACTATTATATGTTTCATGTTACATATTAAACGTAAAAATTTTTTATTAATTTTTTTTCTTGTAATTTTGTTCTTATTAGTTGTATTAGACGTTTATTATATTTATTTTCATCTTTAATTATGTTTTTGTGATACTGAGAACTAACTTACTTAAGTGTAGGAGATAAAATGTTTATGTATATCTTGTTACAGATTTAGATAACCTAACATTATTTTCTTTCCACAAATTTATATTTTAAAATAAAAGGCAACCAAATAATGGTTATACAATTATAAAAATAAAATTTATTTTGGTCGAAGATGTAATACTAAAAATATCAAAATTGTGCACACAAAAATTAAAAAAAAATTCAAATTCAAATATTAAAGTTTCCAGAGATTTGGCCATAGAACAGTGAGTAAAGAATTACTTCACAGATACATAAAATGTTTTGAAACTGTAATAAACTGTTTTACAAAAAAATGATAAAATCCTAAAATATTAAATTTTTTAGCAAAACAAACTGAATTAAGTAGAGTCCAAAATTTCACTATAAACATATATTTTAATATACATATAACTTTTATTATCACCTAAACATATTTTTACGGAATCAAATGATCGCACTCTTGATAATGTAACATACATCTGACCATGATTAAAAACATCTCTTCTTAAACCAATAAATATTTTGTTAAATGTATGTGCTTGAGATTTGTTCATGGTCATTGCAAAAGCCAATTTTATAAGAAATTGTGTTCCTTTAAAAGTAAACGGATATAAATTTTCACAATATAAAGTTACTCGATGTAGAAAAACAATATTTCTACTTGTATCACCCGTTTATATTTGACATTTAATTACATTATGTGACAAATCTAAAATAATTAACCTTGTTCCGTTACACAATCCTTCATTAATACTAAGATTTCTAATAAGCATTACGACATAATTAATTCCTTAATGTAATTCATGTGGTGACAACGAAGATGGAGAGAGAGTTTTTAAATATTCTGGTAATAAAGCTTAAGAAAAATTTCCACTATCACAATTTTCAGTAGAATAAATACTTTTATATATTTTTTCACCTTTACTGTCTAAGAGACGCACCGCTCTCTTATTAATGTTATCAACTTCAACGTTTCTAGGTGCTAAAATTGCACACCTCGACAACTCCTTAAATTTATTCTGTTGTATTAAATGACCATACATTTCTTCAGCAATATCTATATTGCCTTGTTGAATAATATGTTCTGGTATTTGAATGTTATCATATATATCATTTAATTCACTATTACCAACTTTAAGTAGGAAATCTACAGATTCTATTTCCTCTGGTAAAGCACTCATATTTTCTATTAATGTGTACTTTTGGAAATGTTTCCATAATTTACTATTTTTTATTGGTAAATTTATTATTTCTCATCTAGTACCTCGTTTTTTTATCGGTAAAATTTGTGGAAAACCTCCTCCTAGGATAACAATTTTTCCACCAAAAACTTCATTTGATTTCATTATGTCTCTTAATAACTTATCCATAACTTCTATGGCATATTTTAGAGCAATTGGTGCTTCATCCCAAATAGAAATATCAATATTTAAAAAAGGTGCTTCTTTGACTGAAATTTAATATTTGAAGATGAATCACTGTACAGTGGAAAAGATAAGCCTTAAACTATGGACAGTTTTCCCGTTTGGAAGCAAAGTGGCAGCTATACCAGTAAAAGCTATGTTGCAAAAATTTAGTTCTTCCAGATTCCCACAACCATTAATATATAAGCATTTAGAAGTATTAATAAAATAATCTTTTATGACTTCAAGTATATAATCAACTATATTTTTTTGTTCAACATTTAATTTATTATAATTTTACTCTCCTATCTTGATATGTTCAAAAATATTTACATCATCAACCTGCGCAGTTATCTTCATTAATGTCTAATAATCCCTGAAAATCAGTTAGACAATATCCTTCATTTAATAAAATTGATTTTATAATTTTATAAGCTGTTTTTTCAGCATCAATATTGTCAAATTTTGAAAAGTCTTCTGGCATTTGACCCTTAAATTTTTCCCAAAGTTTTTCTAGATGTACAAGATGACAATGAATTAGAATTCTTATAAATAATTGTCGAAATGAATGTGGCATCATCCATAAGGTAGCTTCTTCCATTGTCCTAATCCACTCATGTTTATCTTCTATGAGTCCTAATGCTTAAACAGGCAGATGTAAGAGATTCATGAATAACTCCATTAACTGTTCTTAAACTCTACAAATCAAGTGAAACATTGTTAATATTTTTCCCTTTACAAATAATAACATTCTGTTCATTTGGTAAATGTATTGGTAAACGATTAATACTATGGCTCCTTGTCTCCAATGGTTTACTTAAAGTTCTCCAAACTGCCTCAACAGGACCTACACATCTATTCTCTTCATAATGATTAATTTCATTGTGATCATATTTATATAAATATTTAACAGATTTGATACTTTAAACTATTTCCACATTTATATGACAATTAAATAATTTTGAAAGTATAGGACAATATGGAACCATCAATTAAACACCAATCTCCACAAGATCCATGAATGTTATTTTGCATTATTATTTTATGCAAAGAAGGATTGCTATTTTCATCAAGAATTTTTGCAGAAGTATAACGATCAACACTGTCAACTGTTAATAATTTATAATTTTCTTTCAAAATAACAAACAAATGAGTATGTGGCAATCCTCGCTTTTGAATTTTAATAACATAAACATAAGACTTCACTTCTCCAAATAACTTGTTGTCAACAATAACTGTTGAAAGATGTTTAACCTTCAAGGCAAAAACTTTAGTTACTGTATCAGGTTTGTCAGAATCAGTAAGAAGAGGCAATAAATTTTCTTGTATTTCTTACCAATTTGTATTACTCGTAATTGTAATAAATAAATCTGGTCTACCATGACGACCAACAATAGCCATGGCATCCTGATATTGCTGCATTATATTACGAGGTGATCCTATAGAAGTTGATAGAAATATAAGCATTTTTCCTACATGTACATTATTTTCTAACTCATGATTTTGTAAATAATCGATTAGCCATTGATATGTTTCACTTTTCAATTAAGCTTGATTGTTTGCACAAAATCGTAATATATCTTTCTCTATTTTTACATAATTATCAACAACCCATTGTTGAAATAATCTTACCCCAAATAAAAATTGATTGAATTCCTTAATTCTAATAGCTATTTTGTATATACAATAGGCAGACCGAGAAATAGTATAGTTTCTACTTCTAAAAGCACTATCACTACGAATCATATTAATATTATAACCATTATTTCTGAGTGGATAAAATATGGGATAAATTCACGGTTCAACATTCGGATCTAAATTACTTACTGATTTTAATTCCTTTGTAGACTTATTATAAACCTTTACATAAGATTCTGGTATTTTTCCTTCAGAATTTGTATTAAAAATAGCAGCAATTTCATTAAAACTTTGAAAATTGTATCTATTTTTGTCAAAACCTTTTTTTAACGTAAACAACAATTGTAACTCAGGAATTTCTTCTTTTTTTGTCTTGCTAATTGAGTTTCTATTTTAATTATTTCTGACATCATCATAAAAGATTTTGTGAATGCAATAAGTTCTCATAATATTTTCTATAGTTTGTAAAACTTCTTCATCCAAATTTTCGTCAGTTTTTAATCTATAACGAATTGCTTCTTTAGGATCATAAATATACAATTGACTAAAACATGGGTCTTCACCTTTATCAGAATATAAAGCACTATTAATTTGGTAATAAATTAGAACTTGAATTTTGTAACAAAACGGTCCTCTTCTTCTGTTATTAAAATTAATTACGTTAGTATTTAAAGATGCAAAAAAATTGTAATACAATCTTATATTCTTTTTAAAATGACCTGATTTTGGGTTAAGTCCTTCTAGCAATATTCTTAAGTCTTCTGAATATTGCACAGAAGGCAATATAATACCACCATGACCACAACAATCATTAACAGTGTCTTTTTTGCCACTGACTCTTTCATCTATAAAATGCTTTGCTTGATAATTATTACAATAATAATTCATTATTCCCAGATAATTTTCATTAGAATTTGATTCATAAATAATTTTGTCATTTGATATGCTTGGCAGAGGAACAATTGATTTTTGTAAACTAAATGTATTTATTAAATCAATAGATTGATTAGAATTAACATTTTTAGAGTCATCAAACAAAGAACTTATTTTATTTTCTTTCTTTAATCCATTAGAATTAACATTTTTAGAGTCATCAAACAAAGAACTTATTTTATTTTCTTTCTTTAATCTATTAGAATTAACATTTTTCGATTCATCAAACAAAGAGCTTATTTCATTTTCTTTTTTTCCCTATATTTTTTTGGTATTCTACCTGGCTCTTATTTATTTTTACAGACGAAACATCTACTTCGTCTGCATGATTTATAATATTAATTTTTCTTTTCAATTTTCAAGTGCACTTTTTCGGAAAGTTTTAAATAAAGAATTTGTTTCATTTACACTGTCATGTTTGTCATAATAGCCGTTGACATGGCAACCGTTGCTATGTTAATGTTTGCCTTAGAAACTGTTACTATGGTAATAGTTGTTTTTTTATTCATTCATTATCATCATTTTTATCATTTTAGGCCACGAAACCCTATGATGTAGGCGCATTGCGCCTGCTTCTCTGCCTGATTTTTATTTTGACAGATGAAACATCTACTTCGTCTGAATGATTAATAATATTAATTTTTATTTTTGTTTGGCACGATAATTTATTTGATTTTCCACTGCTCTTTTTCGGACAGTTTTAAATAAAGAATTTGTTTCCATTACATTATCATGTGCATTTGTTATTAAAGGAATATGAGTAATGCATAAATTAACAAATTCATTCATGTTATCATCATTTGAGTATAGCTCTATACTGTTGCGTCTTTAAATGATTATTAATTACCTTTGCATTATTTAACATTCTTCCACAAAGAATTTCTTGATCAAAAATGTTATTAGGGTTTATTTTTCTACAAAGGAGTTCTTTAACTGAATCACTCAAAAGACCCTCTTAATCATACTTAACAATCAAATTTGGATGAACACAAATTTTTTAGTAGGAAAACGACTTAAATTATTGTTTTTAAAAATTAAATTCAAATGATTTCTCATTTGACAATAATTATAATAGAGAGTATTCGGCACTTCATTAAAGAATAAAGATGTTGCAAATGCTATAGGAAATACTCCTCAATCAACACTGCCTAACGGTTGTTGATGAACTTTTGAAAATACTACTGGCGGTTTAAATGGATATAAT
Source organism: Leptopilina myrica (nomen nudum) (assembly GCA_032872475.1). NCBI lineage: Eukaryota > Metazoa > Arthropoda > Insecta > Hymenoptera > Figitidae > Leptopilina > Leptopilina myrica (nomen nudum). The sequence continues at coordinate 33,553,426 of CM065463.1, read as the reverse complement.
CTAACTAAATAGTTTATTTGATCCTTATTTAAAGAGACTTTGTTTAGACCGTCAAAAATATAAATTCTTGTTCCATCAAAATAAGTGCAAATCCAGTAACCAGATTTGAAAGAACCACTAAAAAATATTTAAATGTGTCTCTTTTTTCGATTTGAACTATCAGACCAAGCGCTTGTAAACATAACGTGCTTTGCATGTTATAAAACAAATTTGATTGTGTTTCTTAAAGCTTTTGAATTTCATGCATATGATCATTATTCAACATTGCACTTTTATTATCTATTATATCATAATGGTCATCACTTAAATTAACTAATTCTTTTTTATTAGCCATGGTTCTACATCGTAATGGTGACCAATATAGTGAAAATGACTTTTAAATAAATAACGTCTTTTTTATTTTCAAAAAAAGGTAAAACATTTAGTAGGGGAAGTGTGCCGGTTGTGGGCACCCCTACGTAAACTTCGACGGTAAGCAGACTTTACTAATCTAAGTATTGCAAGTCGTGTCCCTTAACAATTCGAACTTTTCGTATTGATAACAAAACAATTATATGCATTTGTGTGATAGCTGTGAGCATAATAAAGAAAATTTTCATTAAATAAATAAAAAAGTAATTTTGTATTGTTTTCGAAGAGCAACATATGGGTGTAGATTCGTTCAAAAAAAGGGTTCAATTTTTCTTTTGCAGTGTTGTCATTATATTTTGTGATTTACCTTCGTGTTTAACCAAAATCCTGCATCACAAAATGTGTTGGTCTTTTTAAGAAATGACTGTCATTCCCGGTTGTGGGCACCTTTATGCAAAGGATGGTCAACCATTTGACAATGATGTGGACTATTGCCTCAACTATCTAATCTTTCTGCCAAGGAATTTGACAGCCGCAAACTCCATTAAATGCGACGAATATAGTCGTTCAGTAGATTAGAAGTGCGTTATGATAGGCGGGCCAGCTACTTCACATGCTAGCATTATGCTTCTGTTAGCGATGAGCATAGTGTAAAAACGTGTAGTCATTTTTGTTCTTTATTCCGACGAAGTCTCTTAAAATAAAGAAACTTTTATTTTCTTTTTATTTGAGTTGGTTTCCTTTAATATTTTTCCATTTTTAGCGGATTTTTCAAGGCTGCCCACAACCATGTACAAAAATTTTTTTGTTAAAAAATTTCCATTTCACTAAATTTCTAATAAAACTTTTTTATTTTAAGGAATCAATTTAATTCCTTTACTGACAGTCACTTTAGACCTCTAGCTTGAAATTCGTACACATATATTTCAATAATATGCACATGGACAACTGTTATGAGGCAAAAACAAAAGGGTGCCAACAACCGTTGCACTTCCCTTACAATTTAATTCAAAATGTCCATTTCCATTTCCAACAAAAATTATTTTCAATTCTGACTTTTTTCTATATTTTCAACTCCCTTGTATCCAATTTCAATATCTTTTTCCAATTTCCATTTCTATTTCCAATTTCCATTTCCAGTTTTCATCATTCAACAATCATTTCCAAATTAATACAACTTTAAATTACAAAATGTAAATCACTTTTATGAAATATATCTATAGACAATTTCTCATTATAGAAAAAATAAAAAATGCAAGAAAAGAAAATTTTACTATCTATAAATATAAAAAAAAATTGATTTACTATGTGGACATAACTTTTTAATTTTTAAATAAAAACAAAAAATTAATTTTTTTATAACAGTTGCATTGTAACATCTATTCCTTACCAAATACTTTTTAAATAATAAAATAATAACCAAATCAACTAAAAAATTGGACAAGTGCGAGTTGAACTCGCACTGCAATGGCGGGTTCCGTACACAAATATTAAAACAATACTTGCAACATTCATCAATAAATGGTAGAATTAAAATAAACAATTAAAAAAATATTTTTAAATCGTTTAATAAAAAAAGTAATTAAAAGAAATTAAAGTATTGTATATCTTATATTGTAAACAATAATAAGTAGAGGAACAAAATTCGTACAATTAGTTCCTCTACTTATTATTGTTTACAATATTAGATAAACAATACTTTAATTTTTTTTTATTAAATGATTTAAATATATTTTTTAATATTTTCATTTAATTAGATCAAATAATGTGAAAATTAGAAAAAAATAAATTTACATAAAAAAAAATTTTTTTAATTTTTTTTTAGATTTTTTATATATTTTTTGTGATCAGACTGTAAAAATATACTAATAAACCCATTTTCAGTTAATTAGATCAAATAATGTGGAAATTAGAAAAAAAAAATTTTCAAATTTTTTTTAGTTTTTTCTTGATTACGCTATAGACATTATTACATAGCAAGTTCTCTATATTTTTCCTGTAATATTCGCGTTAAAGTACACTAATATGCCAAATTTTAGCCCTTCACGTTGAATAGTTTAGAAGTTAAGAAGGGGAATGGTCACTTTTTGTGCATTTTTGGCCAAAAATCTTGTTATTTCCTTGACAACGCTATGGCCATCACCTCCAATCACATTCTCTATATTTTTCTTGTAATCTACATGTGAAAATACGTATCTGTACCAAATTTGAGCCCTCTAGGTCAAATAGTTTAGCCGCTAGGGGGGGCACGCTTTGGCTACGGACACAAGAGTCTCACCAATAGGATTCCATCCGTACACCGAAGGTGTACGGAACCCTAAAAATTGACTTTTTACTATTTAAACGAAATTACAAATATAGTATTTTACAGAAATTGTATTTTAATATCTATTCCTGACGAATAGCATTATTTTAATAATAATTTTACAAAATGAATAAACAGAAAAAAAACTTCTTCATTCAAAAGCCACTTGAATTTCAAAAAAATTAAAAAAAACAATTTAATAATAAAAACATTACTTACATAGAAGCTCGATACATCTATTACATACATAAAAATTCATAATCTTTATATTTTTTAGTAACTTATATTATCACTTACATTGCAAAATTTTTTACTTCGAGTCAAACAAAATTTAAGTTTCTATAATTGAAAAAGTTCACTTTTACTGATTTACTTTCATTTCGAAAAACTCACTATCTTTTAAGCTGATGAAAAAAGTATAAGATGAGTAAAAAAATTATGTTTCTATCCTCTACCGAAACATCCTGGTAACTTCCAGAAAGTTTCTATGGGAAGCTTCCAGGAATTTATTAAGAAGTTTCCATGGGAAGCTTCTAAGCTGCGGACATTATTGTATTTCCTGGAAATTCCCAGGAAGTTACCAAGGGTAACATCCGAAGGTTCTCACGGGAAACTCCTAGAAGTTTTTATGCTATGTGGGATATTATCGGGTGATATGGACATATTTTATCCGTGTAAGGTGGCCATGGTATTTAAGTTATCAAAGTCAAGAAAAAAATTAATTTGGTTTAGAAATGCGTTTTATTTTGGAAATTACTATGTAGCACTCTAATAAAGATTTTCAAGTTAAAATATTACTTATGGGGTTACACCACTGTAAATGCCTCAAAAACAACGTTTTTCAGGAATTTTTTTTTAATAGAAGGAAAGGATATATAGTTATAATGTTTTAGGAAGTTATTGACTGTATATTCAAGTAAAAAATTACAAATTTTTATTAATAAATATTCTAAAATAGCGGCACAGGAACCATTTTAGTAATGCATATTTTTTTCCAGGAGCTCTGCGGCAAGCAGTATAAGTAATATAAATTTCAGTCTAGAAACAAATAAAAAAAATCTTAATCTACATGAGAATAGCTACAAAAATACGTAGGGGATTTTAAAAATAAATTTTTTTTTTAATGTAAGGAAAGGAAATATAGTAACAATATTTTAAGTAGTTATTAACTTACATATTCAACTTAAAGATTACAAATTTTAATTAATAAATATTCGAAAATGTCCGCACCGGAGCCATTTTTGTTATGCATGTTTTATGTGAGTTAAAATTCTTCTCCGGTAAAAAAGCTTGAAAATTTCAATGAAATCGATTTCAGACATGTATAAATCCTTTTCTTCCTTATTCTAGAAGGCTCAAAAAAATTTTGAAGCTAATAAAAAAAAATTAAAACTTTTTTTTAAATGTCTACAGTGGTGTAACCCCTTAATAAAACAATTTCGCACTATTACAAAAATAATTTTAAATGTTTGAATTGTATAAACAGTTTAATATATAATTTTAAAAAGTTACATAAAAACTACACCGAATTCATTGGCAAGTGTTCAGAATGTGGTAAAACGAAAAGAAAATCAATGTAATTGACTTAAAAATAAGTTAAAGCTAATAGCCAAAGAGAATGACTTATGAGTTATCTCACCCGCATACATGTAGTCATCTCTCCTGGACATTCTTGGAGAGATGGCCAAATACATTTTTTTAGAATCTTAAATTTTAAAATAGTTATTATAAATATATTTTATTTTAACTTTCATTACTTCAAAGTAATGACCAAACTGATGTCAGATTGATTTCGAGGAGGTTGACAATAGGATTTATCATCCCACTTTTTTTTAATTTTTATATGAATTTTTTTATATTATATAATTTTATAGGTATTAATTTGTGTAATTAATATCAAGAAGTAACAAAATTCAGTTTTTTTATTTTAGCGTTCAAACTATTTAACGAATAATTTTTGTAATTTTTTCTATAAGTAACATTATAGAATATGTTTAATATTATATCATTTTAAGACTATTATTAATTTAAAATATTTTTATTATCAACTTAGAAAAATAAAAAAATACTCAAAGTAAAAATTATGCATGTTTTATACTTTATTTAATACATATTCAACACATTTCGGTACTTTAATGTCTCATCGATATTATCTTCTTAGGGGCCGTAAACAAGCTACGTAAGTCGCTTTTTAGGATTTTTCGGCCCCCCCTCCCCCATTGTAAGGCACCGTAAGATTTTTCTTGACCCCCCCTCCTGCATAAAATTTTACTAAGATTCAAATTTTTAATATTAGTCAAATATATGTTTTGAAGATTTTTTCTAAATAAAATTAAAGTAAAGTTTTTATTAAATCGTTTATTCACAGTGTGTTTAAAAGTAGACAACACAAATAATTAATTTATATTATTTTATCAATCTTGTTACGTCAAAATGAGAAACTTTTATAAATATACCTAACGTTTCTCGTTTTAAATTAGTTTTAAATAAATTGAATCTAATTTGGGATGAGGATAAGTCAATGAGCCTACTAAATGTTGTGAGACAATAATTTATTTAAAAACCAACAGGAAATGAAAGTATTGACAAAAATACAATGAATATAATATTATAGTTTACAAATCTTACTTTATGAATAACAATTACTGGTGATGACTGAGCTGGTGATAATAATCTGTTAATCCGATCTTTAAAGATGTTGAGAAGGTCCTTAACAAAGTTAGCCTCCGACAGTTGTCCTTAGTGGTATTATCACTGTTGTTTACACTAATGAGATAGTGTATTATATTTTGAAAATATTTGCTTCCTTCCAGACGGTTGTCGTCAGTTGAGCAAATTTTGATGGTTCAAAAGGAATGCCTTGTTTCAATATAGATTTTATCGAAGCTTAAAACTATTTCACAAAAAAAATTTTTTTGAGAATTATTTAAAGTTCTATTTTGAGAACCGGGGAAAAAAGTCTAAAAACGAAGTTCCTTTTAATTTTAACAGTTGGAACTACACTTGGGTTCACTTCAAATTATGTTTGTTTGGGAATTAATAATTGATGATAGACTTGGGTTGATTTTTAATACTTGGGAGTTCACTTGAACGGGACTGTAGGGAAGTTGCTTAGTAGGTTACTTCTTGCTCGTTTGTTGATTTCCTTGTTTATAGATCGGTCGTTGAAATTATGCTTAATCGTTATTCTAATTATATTATTCAAGGTTAATATTGTCTGTGGCAAAGGTTTTTACATAATTCTAAATATGACTCTTTTTTCTTGTATTTGTTACAATTTATAAATTTGCTGTAAGACGTATATGATAAAAAAATACCGAACATAATGCACTGATATGTAGAGATTGTATTAATACAATAACAAGCATTTTAATGACAATCATAATATTGTGGGAATTTAAATGTACAACGAGTATCTTCTCTGTAATAGTAGATTTAGGTGTATGCGTATTCTGGTGGGACCCTTCGTCAATTTTCGTGATAACTCGTGATGAGAAATAAAATTCGAAGTCAGCCGAAATCTAGTCACTGTAAAGTAAGCACGCGTCGATCAATTTCTATCTAAAAGTCGCATTAACAAATAGTCTAGTTCTGATAATTTTCAACCGCAATTTGCCGACCGAGCTGCATACTGATGCAAGTAGAAAAGGATTTGGAGCAGTACTACTTCAAAAACAAATACAGGACGATAATCTGCATCCAGTACACTACATGTGCCGTAAGACATCTCCTGCAAAACGCAATCTTCATAGCTATGAATTGGAAGCGCTAGTAATAGTCGAGGCTGTCAGAAAGTTTAGATCATATTTGATGGGTATACAATTTAAAATTGTTACAGATTGCTTGGCTTTTAACCAGACGTTAAAGAAGAAAGAAGTCTCACCAAAGATTTGGAGATGGGCAGAGGAACTTCAAGGTTACGACTTTTCCATTGAACACAGGCCAGGGACCAGAATGCTTCACGTTGATGCGCTGAGTAGACATTCAGTCTGCACAATTGAAGTCGACAACTTCACAGCCAGAATTGCCAAATTGCAAAATGAAGACAACGAACTCAAGCTGATTAAACGATCTGTACAAGATAAAGTCGATGAAAAGCATAGTATGCGCGGTGGATTGTTGTACAGGATGGTTGATGGTCTCGATGTCTTGGTGGTGCCAACTGCAATGGAAAATGACATCATACGAAATGCACATGATAAGGGTCACATTTCATCACAGAGGACTCAAGATTTGATCAAACAGGAATATTATATTCCACAACTTAAATCAAAGGTCGACAAGCTTGTTTCGAATTGTGTTCGATGCATCATTGGAAGCAGAAAAGAGGGCAAGAAGGAAGGTTACTTGCACCCTCTTCAGAAGCCGGATGTGCCATTGCACACATACCATATGGATCACCTGGGACCACATCAATCTACTTCCAAAAGGTACAACCACATTCTGGCAGTTATACTGTAATGAGGAAAATATCACACACGGTAGAAGAACTACAGGACTCGCTAGATCAAATGGACAAGTGGAGCGAATCAATCATCCCGATCCTCACAAAGTTATCTGCTGATGATCCGAGTAAATGGTTCAAGCATGTAGAAAAATTGCAGTATACTATAAATTCGATGTATCAAAGAAGCATCGCATCTACTCCTTTCGAATTGTTAGTGGGAGTTAAAATGAGATGTAAAGGAGATTTAGAACTGAAGACAATTATTGAGCAGCAAATGCAATAGCAGTTTGTTGAAGACCGTCAAGAGCAAAGAGTGGCAGCCAAAGAACAAATATTGAAGACTCAGCAAGAAAATCAGAAGACGTATAATTTGACCTGTAATTTTTCCGGGAAAAAGCTTAAGGCAAAATATTTGGGACCCTACAAAATTGTTAAGATTAAGAGAAATGACACTTATGACGTAGAGAGAGCAGTAGGGTAGCTCCATGCCTAAAAAATCAAAGTTGTACACTAGCTCTTCGATTTTGTTAAAACTTCGAAATTTTAAAGTGGAATACATGCCAGTGAAAAGCCTCAATTCGATTTTAAAAAATTTTGGATTTACGAGGTTTTTAATTTTTTTTTTAATTTTGAAAATGGTATATCTCTAAGGAAAATCAATAAAATTTGGTGAAATTTTTAGGGAATGCTTATTAATTACAGACAAGTTAAGAAAATTTTTTAGAAAAAATTTTTTTTTAAAACAAATTATTTAAAAAAATAATTTTTAAATAAACAATTTTTTAGAAAAGTGCCATTTTTATTTTTTTTAACAATAATAATAATTTTAACCGAATTCAATTTTTCTTTTTGGAGAATGTCAGGCTATAAATTTGTAAGAATACTTTGCATTTTTTAAATTTATATTTGTTCAAACAAATTATTGTTATTGTTGTTAATAACTAACTTTTTACATATTGTACCTAGAAAGGAGTATTTTTTTCTAATTTTGCAATTTACCGGACCTAATATAAATACCGATGCAAATTTAAAACATAATTATTATTGTTTAAGCAATATTTAAACAAATTATTTTTGTTAATTACTAACTATTTACAGAATAGTATACTTAAAATATGCAGTTTTTTCTAATCATGCAAATTTACCAAACTTTTTTGATATGTCGATTTACATTAAAAGAAAATTATAATTTAAACAAAAATAGGAATAAGAATTTATTTAAAAATTTTTTAAAAAATAATCGTACTTTTAATTTTAATCTGGATAGCTCCATGCCAAAAAATTAAAGTTGTGTCCTAGTTCTTCGATTGAGAATTTGTCACAGAATACTTGCAAATGAAAATTGTAAAAACGACTTTATAATTATTTGTTAATCATGGTTATAAATATTAAATAAAAAACAAATTACCTATATTGAAAGCTTTTCATATTTAAATGCATTCGGAGACATTAAAAACAAAAACACTTTATTGAGTTTACAATGTAACGGGAAAATTATAGTTCAAATTTGAAATCAAACTATCGCATCGTTTACCCGAAATTGTTTCTCTTAGTCACAAATTAAAATCTCAACTCAAAGTATTTACAACAATTAATTTAAAATAAATAAGATCTCAAAAGGGGGAACTGCTGAGAATTAAATCGACGATACATCGATCTCCAGTGAGATCAAATTCAAACCTTGTCGTTGAACTCGCCAACAATCAATGGCGTCCTCAAATGAAAATGAAACTTCTCATTACGTACAATTAAATAAATAAAATAAAAGGAAATAAATTAAATTAACACACTAAATATATTTAACAATTATTTTTAATTAAAATACTAAAATAAAATATAAAATTGGTTTAACAGTAAATAATAAATTTCAATAACTAATTAGCTCGCCCTTGCTGTACAAAAACGCGACGGAAACAAGGGAATGATTAGCGAATAATGAAATGATGAAATGATTCCAACGTTTCCTGGAAGCCTGCATCAAGTAGATGGAATTTCTCTCTCTTCAACTCCCCAAATTTCCAAATACCTCCTTCCTCGTTCAATCAATCAGTACCTAAGAAAAGGGTGATAGGGCCGCGACTAGACATGTGACTTCTTACGTCAAATTAGTCATGCGCATTATCATTCGCAAAGAGACTTGACGAACGATGGTCACTAGGCTCGGGCACTAAGTATGGCAAAAATAGAAAAAGGGCGACAGAACTATAGGAAACGACGGAGACAAAACTCTCTCACACTATAGCTTATAAGAGAAACAATTCGCGGTCTCCAAAAATTATAAGTAACGATTCACTTCGTTACAAACCCCTTCCCTAGGCCAATATTAATTAATAAATATTGCCGATAACTTTAAAACAACACACAATCTAGCGTCTTTGATCTGACCAAAATTGCATCTCAATTTCTCTTGCCATCTCCGGTGGCAGGTCACTAACGAATCTCGCCAAACTCATAATATGCTTGATCAAAGTAGTCCCATACTGATACCATGACTGATACCAGGTAATCTATGGTCACTAATCATAAAAACACAAATATGATATACATATTTGAAACACACAGTATTAGAGTTAGTAATCTCTCTCGAATTATCTCTTATCAACACGATGAAATTAGAGGGAAATCCTTACAACTCAAAATCTTGTCAAAAATCAACTCTATAAAAATTGGTTATCACCCTCGCTGAGTTTTTCCTCATTGGTGATTGGAATACTCCATTAAAACCAAGCCAACAACAAAAAGAAAAAAAATTTCTCTGCCTTAATTGATAACCTCAATAATTTAACTTAAGTTCAAAACTTCATCTCAACACTAGTGGACACCCACTTTTCTCTCAACACAATAAAAATAAAATTTGAACTGTCAGGGTAGAGGTCGCTAATTAAAAAAAATTAATTAGTTAATGCACACACATTCTGCAAAAACTGGTCCCTCACCACAATCTTAATTTACTTAACGCCTTAGTTTCACCCCCTATCGCAACCGAAATCACCGAATCTATCGTCTCTAATTGGTCTCTAAATTGTTTCGTTAAACGGGGTCCCACTGTAAAAATAGTCGCGCCAGGGTCAAAAAGGCTAAATAAGGGCAGTCAGCAATAAAAAGCTTGAGAAAATATCTGATTTCTTCACAAGAACCATCAATAATCTCTCCTTCAATTTCAGGAACATATGCACCACGTGCATTTTCCCCCTCCCTAAATTCGACTACCCTTTCTACTTCCCGTATCACACACGGTGTCTCTACACTCTCAATACTTCCCTCACTATCTCAAGTTACTCTTTCGTCTTTAATAATTTGCATTTCCCGGGTCACTAAGCTGTGCGATACAGCAGGAGAACATCCACCCTCCCCCCTCGGTCTCTGAATGGGAGGACAAAGGTTCTCATCTTGCGACGAATAAACCATGCATTGAACACGAAAGAAAAATTTCAGGACTACGCTGGACCCTTACTTCTGGTTTGGAAACCGGGGGAGAAGACTGCTCGTTCCCCCCCTTTGCCCGTTTCCCAACATTTCTCTAAAAGGTGCACAATTAGCACAATTAAGAAAAACCACACCAATAGCACCACAAACCTGACAAGCTACAGGAATTCTACTCGCTCTCTTAGGACATTGTTGGGCATAATACCCAATACCGTGACAGTGGAAACACACTCTTGACGGACAAGCAGCAGCTCTATGCCCTATCGCTTTGCAATTAATGCAAGTTTCAACAAAAGTACTCGGTTTACTAGATGGACACGAATTGGGCATATTATTATTCACACTAATTTCTAGGGGTGGGGCAGGTGGGGTCGAAGGTGGCACTAAACACATCACTGCGGGGGGTCTAAAATTCTCCGGTGGTGAAACGCGAACTGGAACTCGATTTTGTTCCAAAAAACACAATTGGGACAGCTCTGTTAGCGCCGAGAAGGCGCTCAACTCATTAGCGGAATTCGCCTTCTTCTTCGGAAAATTTCTACCTTTTTTCTTTTTGTTTATAACTCTAGGTTTCCCAACTAAAGGCTCGTCTTCGGTCTCTGAAGCAGAACTTTCTAACAACGCATCAAGTCTCGACACTTTGGACAGGGACCTGGGGGCGGCCATAGGGAAAATCATTTTGTCTCTAGAGGGGGGCAGGACGTAACGCCTATCAATCTCTTTGATTTTCTCAAAGTTCCTGAGAATTTTCTCTAATTCCTCAACACTATCTACCGTAAAAGACGAGACGTAACGCCTATATTCAGGAACCAAACCACGATACGCAATGCGCAACATCTCATAATCAATCATGGGATTACTCATCCTTTTCATCCCCCGAAAAACGAATATCCCAATCTTTCAATAACTTTACCAACCTAAATCCCAATTCCGTGCCACCGCCAAGATAAGGCCGAGGTAGGGCTAATATTCGAATTGAATTTAGTTGACGGGCCTGGATAGGGCCAAGATTGTGCCTTCCTCTCAATATCCCGGGCAACCTGACTAGAAAACTGACTTCGAGATGGATGCGATTGGGCTTTGGGTAATTGGTCACTAAAAATTGGCTCACGAACTGGCCTCCTGTTCTTGGCAGTAACGTCAGCAAAACGCACTCGGCGCTGGTCGGGCGCAAGATGGCCACCCAACTGATCTGAAGTCTGTCTAGACGCTATTTCAGAAATGGCTCCACGGGACACTGATATAGGGGTAATACCGGATCTACTACTCACAGCAATATTTTCCAGGTTTCCCCCAGTACGTAAATAAGGATTTGAGGTGTGTTCAAACCTTTCATTTTCCACCCTTACATTATCTCTAACAATGTAGGGCAGGTGATCGGGCCCAACAGACGAACAACTCGCACTCGAACTTTCCCCCCAAGAACCGGACACTAAATATGGCGAAGAATTATTAGTACCAGGCAATGAACAAGTAGTGTTCGTCTTTCCTGAAATACTATACTCCCCAGTCGCCGAAGTGGACGGTAATACCGTATTGGGTGCAGAAATGGCGACCGACGCCGCCCCTCCCACTCTTGATGAGAAAAGATGTCCTATCTCCTTATTTGATTTTGCCTGGTCACTAACCGGCATTTCAATTAAAGTGTTATTGGTCTCTACGATTTCACGAATCTCGCCTGTACTACCATCGAGATTAAGAATCTCATTACCCTCTCGCATGACCGCCTCACCCAAAACCTCAATCATAAAAATCTCTTGCGAATCACTCGCATCATAATCTGGGTACCACGGAACTGAAACTATTTCCCCAAACAACATCCTTCTCCGCAAACGCAATAAACGTTCCTTAATTACTTGGAAAGAACCGCGAGTACTAACACTATGACGTTCCAATTCCGCAATTACATCTTCTTGGGACATAGATTCGATCTGTCGCCAAATGGGCGAAATCGATTCATGATTAAGGAGGCTCAGTATGCGTTTTCGGTAACAATCCATGGCTACGACAGTCAAATCTCGAACCCTTTCTGACAAATCTAATATTTCACTTAACATCAACAACAAAATAATTAGTCACTAAAACGAAATAAAATAAATTTCGTCTCTATAATTTTGCGCTACTTCTCTGATTTATTTAAATCGGTCTCTAAACCCGCCCAAAATTAACGACGTCACTAGAAATGCCCGCTTATTCGCTAATTCATTCGAGTCGGTCACTAACCCCTTAATACACAACCAGCAAGGAAAAGGAACAAACGAAAAGGAAATATTCAAATGTCACTATTTAAATAATTCACATTAATAATTCATAATAAAATAAATTATTAATAATTTAGAAATTTAAAAAGAAAAACCTCTCAATAATTACTATTCCAACGCGAAAGAAAATCCGACCAGAAAACGGCAAATACCAGCACAAAATATCTCATGAATTTCCTCCAGAAAATTAAAATTCAATAAATGGATAATTTTTCTGTGAGGAAAATAACTTCTTTACCTGTCAATGACACGCCGTTTGTGATTATTTAAGCTGTGCGCACTTCAACGCGCCAATCACGCAGCTAACGGCCGGCGACCTCCCCTCGCCTCGCACTACAGCCAAAATCCGCGAACCGCCAAAACTACCACGTCCCCGCGCGAAATGAAAAACCGTTGTCGCCAACTTCTTGACGGCACTCACGCTTTCTCGAAAATTCGTAAATTGGTCTCAAATTTGCATTACAGTCAAACAACAATAATTTTCAACAAAGGACAAAAATCATTACTGGTCACTAGGACGAGAGAAACAATCAATGTATTGTTTAGGGCAATAAATTGGTTATTGGTCACAAATTTGGTCAGGATCTTTCTTTCAATCTAAAAATTTGAGTCTTAAAATGGTCAGGTAATTATAAAACTCGCACAAAAAATCACTAATTAAAATTTCCTCGGGTCACAATACAACGTCACAACAAAGGTAATTTTTTACTGGAGATCTCAGCGTGGGCCCCACATTGGGCGCCAATTTGTAACGGGAAAATTATAGTTCAAATTTGAAATCAAACTATTGCATCGTTTACCCAAAATTGTTTCTCTTAGTCACAAATTAAAATCTCAACTCAAAGTATTTACAACAATTAATTTAAAATAAATAAGATCTCAAAAGGGGGAACTGCTGAGAATTAAATCGACGATGCATCGATCTCCAGTGAGATCAAATTCAAACCTTGTCGTTGAACTCGCCAACAATCAACGGCGTCCTCAAATGAAAATGAAACTTCTCACCACCTACAATTAAATAAATAAAATAAAAGGAAGTAAATTAAATTAACACACTAAATATATTTAACAATTATTTTGAATTAAAATACTAAAATAAAATGTGTTGTTTTTTTAAATTATATATTTAGTAATTTCCGATATGAAACCCTCTTGGTAAGTTATAGATTGTGTTATTATGTTATAGGTTATGTTCTTCCAGAAAATTTTTTTTTCGATATATTTCTTTCACTAATAATTGTATGTAATTTCAGTTTTAAAATTATCTGATGATGACGGTCGTCGACGGGCGAAAGCTAATAAATAATTATCAAATTATATAAATGGATTTTTCAAAACAAAATAAGATCTCACTAAAATTAATTATTTAATTTATTAATTAACTAATTAATAGTAGTAATAAATTACTAAAAAATGAAATACTTTTCAAGCAAATAAACTTTTTTTAACTATGAGCTTATCATCGTAAAGTTGATTAAATTCTGCATCTAACCAGTATGAATACATCTATTTTTATAAATAATTGTTAATAAAATAAATAATCAAAAATTTATTTATTAATTTTTTGAAAAAAATTACATTTCTTTCTTCTTTTTTGCTTTAAAATAAAGCTCAATAAATGTCTAAATTCAATACCGGTTAAGAAAAAAATGTCGCTGAATTGGTTTTCAAATAATTAATTATTTAATTTATTAATTAACTAATTAATAGTAGTAAGAAATTACTAAAAAATGAAATACTTTTCAAGCAAATAAACTTTTTTCAATTATGAGCTTATCATCGTAAAGCTGATTAAATTCCGCATCCAACGAGTGTAAATACATCTATTTTTTATAAATAATTGATAAATAAATAAATAATCAATTATTTATTTACTTAATAATTATTTATAAAAAACAGTTGAGTTTATGATTGTTGGAAGCGGAATTTGGTAAGCTTTCCGATGATAAACTCGTAATTGAAAAAAGTTTATTTGCTTGAAAAATATTTAATTTTTTAGTAATTTTTTACTACTATTATAATGAGTTAACTAATTAATTAAATAATTAATTACTTGAAAACCAATCAAGCGCCATTTTTTCCTAAACCGGTATTGAATTTAGACATTTATTGAGCTTTATTTTAAAGCAAAAAAGAAGAAAGAAATGTAATTTTTTTCAAAAAATTAATAAATAAATTTTTGATTATTTATTTTATTAACAATTATTTATAAAAATAGATGTATTCATACTGGTTAGATGCAGAATTTAATCAACTTTACGATGATAAGCTCATAGTTAAAAAAAGTTTATTTGCTTGAAAAGTATTTCATTTTTTAGTAATTTCTTACTACTATTAATTAGTTAATTAATAAATTAAATAATTAATTATTTGAAAACCAATCAAGCGGCATTTTTTCTTAACCCGTATTGAATGTACACATATTGAGCTTTATTTTAAAGCAAAAAAGAAGAAAGAAATGTAATTTTTTTCAAAAAATTAATAAATAAATTTTTGATTATTTATTTTATTAACAATTATTTATAAAAATAGATGTATTCATACTGGTTAGATGCAGAATTTAATCAACTTTACGATGATCAGCTCATAATTGAGAAAAGTTTGTTTGCTTGAAAAGTATTTCATTTTTTAGTAATTTTTTTACTGATTTTTATTAATTAATTAGTTAATAATTCGAAAACAAAAAAAACGGCATTTTTTACTAAAGGGGTATGGAAAGTACATATAATAAGCTTTATTTTAAGGCAAAAGAAAGAGAAAAAAATATGCCGATTTAAAAAAAAAGTCAAAAATATTTTTAATTTTGAAAAAATTAACTTAAATTGTTAATTAAAAAAAATTTTTTTTACACCATTCGAAAGAGGAGGAAAAAACCTTTCGAAAACATATAGGGCAAAATTTTGTCCACTCTACTGTATTTTAGCTACATTAGCTAAAAAATCCACTGTTCACACGTTACCAAAAACTTTAACCCCCTCCCCCCTCTGCAATTTTTAATAAAATATTTTAATATTTTGTGGATAAAGTACTCTCCTATAGTACTAAAGATTGTGCAAAAATCAGCCCGATTTGAAGACTTTTAATTTTAAGTTAGGACAATTGTGAAATTTTGCCCTATAGGTAAGATTCAATATTTACAAAGAGAATAAACACGTAATTATAAGTAAATGTGGTATATTAGGAATAAGTTACGGACGGTACAGTTATAACAAAACGTACTTTCCTTTGCCAAAAAGAATTTTTGGATAAGTGTTAAGAAACTTAGAAAATATTTTACATCCTTAATGAAGCCAAGCTCTCTAAATTTTTAATGAAGAAGTACAAAATTACCCATCAGGATGTTTCAAATGCTCATAATTTTAAGCTTTGCACAATTTTACCTATAAAATAAATTATTTTAAAAAAGTGAAATTCACAAATTAAAAATGGTTTTTAGAAAAGTTATACCGGAACAGTGCGGACATGTCGTTTTCTTTCGTGGGTGATACTATTTTTCGGTAATAACCGAAGATAAAGGCCAGTTCTCGAAATGTGAAAACCTTTTTCTGTTATTACTTTGTGCAAACTGTCTAAAGTACGATACGAGCAAATCATTTCCGTTCTACGTCTACTATCAACTGCACTATTAATAATAACTTGATCGATGATTGCTTCTAGTAGTAAGTCTTCATTTTTAACTCTGGGACGATTTGATTCTTCATTAGGATGTAGAGCTTTTTTCGCCTCCGGGTTTAAAGCCACCAATTTCTTAAAAGCATCACTTCAGTTTTGTCGAAATTTTTGTTGATATTTTTTTGAGAAATAAGTAAAATATTAATAATATACTAATAACATTTTTAATAACGTTAACAAAGTTAAATAAAAAGTAATTCACTTTCATAGATAAACATTTTACATTTGACTTGACATTTACAATAACGTAACCTCAAAATAATTTTTAGTTTTAGTTTTGTATAAAATAATTTTCATTTCAAAGTGAAATAAAAAATTATCAACTTTAGTAAATAAAAATTTTACAATTCACTTGACTTTACAATGACGTAACCTCAAAATAATTTGTAGTTTTAGCTTTGTAACAAAAAATTTTCATTTTGTTTTCTCACAGAATTTATTTAATAAAATTTTTATCACTGTGCAGGTTTAATAATAATATAAAAAGATAAATATTTCTTTTCACTGATCAAAAGCTGAGAATAAGTTTAAAATTACTGTATTATATAATTATAACATGATGTTATTTTACCTTTATGAAAAATAACGCATAGGCAATCTTGTTTTTAAATTTTTTGGCTTCTAAAGCATCAATTTTCTTAATAATATTCTTCGTCATTTCATCAAAGGTTTTGTTACCTTTTTTACTTCGGTCCATATTTTGTTAGCCTTCTTTTAACAAAATGCTCCTGACAAATCCACATTTGCATTGCGAAATGCCTTCTCCCATTCCATGTGAAAATTACCACATTTGGTGCCCAGTTTTATCAATTAAAAACTTCTTAAAACAGTTGAAATATTCTTTTCACATAACAAAACAAATTCGACAAATTCTATACAAGTTTGTATCACAGACCATATCAAAGACGACTGATGACGATCACGAAAAATGCACACAGAAGAAAGACAAGTCGACTTATCTATTTAATACTTGAATGTGATTGGCTTGGCCCAAGAAAACTTCCAATGACAGCAAATTACATTAAATAATTTATGTTTGGTAGCGCCATCCCATGGCTACATTTATAATCTACATTGGAATAAAAAACTTTGCATATCTTACATAAGATTTCGCAGTACCCCCCTCTCACCCATGTAAGATACAATAAGATTTCATCAGACCCCCCCCCACCCCCTAATGGCTTACGTAGTTTGTGTACGGCCCCATTATCTATATCACAGATGTAGAATTTAATTTTAAAACTTATCGTATATGTAATATTAAATTATTAAAATGTGAAACAAAAGTACTAATTCTATATTTTAAGGTAAATTAATAATTAATAATAACGTAATAGCTTTCGCCACTTAAAACAATTGCCCAATTTTTCGTATTTTTGATAGCTTTCGCCACTTAAAACAATTGCCCAATTTTTCATATTTTTGACATAGAAAAAATTAAAAAGAAAACATTAATTTTTTATAGTAGGAAAGTAACTTTATCTAAAGTTTAAAGCAAAAATTAACAATTATGACAAACAGAATAAAACAAAATAAGAACACAGAATTAAAACTTGCCTGGTTCAATAAACCATTTTTAGGTTATGTTAATATGTCAAAACGAAAGACAATTTACTTATAATTCATTACATTTAACGAACAAAGGTTAATCTGTAACTATAAATATGATTTCCTTGATTCATTTTATAAAGTATGCACAATATATTGAAACGAGGAGGAAAGTAACAAAGTTTTACATTCCTCCTAACTCTCCTTCTCAACAAAAAAGTTAAAATTTCACAAACGTGTTACACGTAATTTAGGTTGAGTCACAACAGACAGCGTTAAGGAAATTTAGCTATTTAAGACCATTTATTTCTAAGGTGTTAAGTAGCTAAATCTCCTTAACGCTGTCTGTTGTGGACTAAACCTTAGAAATACACTATTGCAACTTAAAGACAGATAATTAAGCTACAAAACCCCGAAAAGCACATTTATAAAACTGGGTAATAAAAAAAATGAGGTTTTAACCCCTTCACAGTGCTTGACGTCTATAGAGGCAAAAATAATTCGTGCCCCCAGTGTGTATGACCGCTATAGCGGCATCAAAAAAATAGATATTAAAAAGTTAACGAATTTTGCTAAAAATGCCTACTCGGGGGTTTTCGGGGTCGCTGAATCGAAATCCGTTATTGAAAATTCAAAATTCAAAATGGCGGTTCCAAAATGGCGACCAAAAAAATTCAAAAGTTTACGGATTTGACTAAAAATGTTTACATGGGGTTTTGGGGTTGTTGAATTCGAATATTTTGTCAAAAATTCAAAATTCAAAATGGCGGCTCCAAAATAGCGACCAAAAAAATTTTAATGTTTACGGATTTGACCAAAAATTTTCACTTTTTTGGTCGCCATTTTGAATTTTTTAATTTTTGATCAAATATTTGGATTCAGCGACCCCGAAAACATAAAATAGAATCATATCAAGTAATTTAAAAAACAAAATTTTTTTTGTACATTTGTAGCACGAAAACCTCATTTTGGCTACACTGCTAAAGGGGTTGAAAGTTAAAACGAAAACTTACTTTTGATGTATTTTTGTAACGTCACGTCACTAGCGGACTTCACCTAACCGGAAATGCTCTTGAACACTATGGAGAAGTTGTAAGGGGTACTATTGACTAAAAAAAATGTAGACTCTTTATTTTCGCTAATTTGTTTAAAAAATATTAGCGTTGTTACTTTCCTCCTCGGTCTCCCCTAATGTATTTTAAGATGCTTGTTTTTGCAGTGTTTTTACAATGTGTTGCGAACGACGTGACAAAGTTGCATCATGGAATGGGCTCGTTTCCTTCTTTTAAGTCAAATTATTTCCGTAAGCAGCAACAATTTCTTTAACTAGGGTTTAGTAGAAAGTTAAGTGATCCAGTTGTTGGTCAGGATGTAGTTTATTGTACACTACTCGAGCATTTATTATGATAGTATCACACAAATAGAAGTACAATTTGATGTACCATTTCATACACGGAGAAAAAAATGCTGTTGAATCAATGACATATGAGTTTGATTCATTGAATAGTGTCATAACGGGCTGCCAAACGTATATGCTGTTGTTTTGAAAGCACCGATTCTAATGATTCGATAGTATCACTTTCATTGAAACAAAAGCATATTTCTCAAATTGACAGCATACTATGTTAATTTGAAGGTATTATTTTTGAATCAACGATCCAAATTTTTTAATTTAACAGTATATGCTTTTGAGTCAATGACTATAGTTTTTAAATTAAAAGGCATCATTTTTATGATTCAAAAATTTGTACTTTTGATTTTTTTAGTTGTTGCTATCGATTATATAACACCATACTGTTAAGTTCGCTGTTCCCAATCGGGCACCCATCCATGTATTAACCGCGACCAAAGCTGCTTAACTTTCGTGATAGACGAGAACCACCGCGCTGCAATGTAATACATTCGCTTCTTACATTGAGCAGTTTTTTTGTGGTTAAATACCGTGCGCAAGATTTTTCTCGTGTATAAGGGAATTTATATAGGGAATTTATATTTAACTAGTCATTAATTCTTTAAAACAATTTAAATAATACTTTTTTATATAAGAATTTCAAAAACGACAGGTTTAATAAACATATAAATATGTGCGGTTAAGTATTTCAATACACGAGAAAAATCTCGCGCACGGTATTTAACCACAAAGAAACTACTCAATGTAAGAAGCGAATGTATTACATTGCAGCGCGGCGGTTCTTGTCTATCACGAAAGTTAAGCAGCTTTGATCGCGGTTACTACATGGATGGGTGACCGATTGGAAACAGCGTATTTTTCAGACTTAAAAAAATATAAAATGTGTTTGAATGTGTATATGTGTGTGTTTGTCGTTGGAAAAAATGAAAAAAAAATAATAAAGATGAGTATGTTAATGTGTGAAATTGAAAAAAAGATGTATATAAGAAGTGTTGTATTAAAGGTGTGAGAATTAATTATAGTATATAAAAATATGTGAACAAAAATTTCCTTTTTTCAATTTATCGTTGATTTATCTTTAACCACATAAAAGAATTTGAGAAATATGTCTTTTTTTCAATGAAAGTGATACTATGGAATCATTAGAATCGGTGCTTTCAAAACAACAGCATATACGTTTGGCAGCCCGTTATGACACTATTCAATGAATCAACTCATTCAACAGCATTTTTTTCTCCGTGTACATACTGTGCTACAACCATTCGTCTGCTTTTCATTCACTAACTTGAGAAAAAGATCTGCAGAACTGTATTAGTTATCAACAAATAATTTCCTTCCTTTATCTAATAATTTCTCAATTAATCGCAAAACAATATATATATATATATATATATATATACCCACATAGCACAAAAACTTTCAGGAAACTTCGAGGATGTTTTCCTTAGTAACTTCCTGAAAATTTCCAGGAAATACGATAATGTCCGCAGGTTAGAAGATTCCCATAGAAACTCCATTCAAAATTTCTGGAAGTTACCAGGAAGTTTCCAAAAATTATTAAAAATTTTTTAGTGATATTATCATTTAAAAAGGTTTAAAAAATTTATATGATTCAAATTTTGCATTGTTTTAAAATAAAAAAATGGGTTTAATTAACAAAAAATAATCTTTACAAGTACGACACACATGAGGCCACCATAGGCCTCAAAAGTGTGCTGCTGGGATAGCGCTTTATGCGCTCAACCAAATCGACACTTGACTTTACAGGGTAAATTTATATATTATGTATTTAATTATATTTTTGAGGAAACTAATTTCTACTTAAGATAAATTCTTAGCCTTTTCAATGTGATTGTATTTTATCGTAAAGAAAAAATGATACCCCTTAAGACTCATTTTGAGTCTTTTCCCTAGAAACTCAGAATGAGTCGAAGGGGTATCATTTTTGTTGCAGTTCAAAATGAGTCTCATATACGACTCATTTTGAGTCCGGTTTTTTTCTGTGTTCAATTTTACGATATTTGGATAATTCGAACATTTTTCAATTGAATAACAAATTCAAAAATTGAATTAATATTTTATTTCACCTAAAGTCGTTGCGGCCTACTTTTAGAAAAATCTCATAATTAATGCGGACCTTCTTTTCTATTCTATCAAATTTTAACGATGGAGAACAACCTACTTTTAGTTTTATTCATATTAAAAAAATAAATTTTAAAATACAAATTTTTTTGTTAAAATTCAAGTAGATTTTTGCATAACTATCGTAAGAGCCAACTTTAGTATTGCAAAAATCTACTTGTATTTTAATTAAAAAAATTGTATTTTTAAACTTATTTTTTAAATATGAATCAAACTAAAAGGAGCTCGTTCTCCATCGCCAAAATTTAATAGAATGGAAAAGAAGGTCCGACTTAAATATTAAAATCAAAATTGGATTTTTTTGTTATGCGCCAGAGGACATATAAGTAATTGAAACCACGGAAAATCGTAAAAGACTCAATATTAAAGGTAAATTTTTTCACATTTCTATATTATAAAACGAAAAAATCATCACATAATGTGAAAGTACATTGAATGTATTAATTATTTATCAGTAATATTTTGGGTATGCATTCATAATAATCTATTTATACAAGTAAATTAACACTTTTTTAACAAATGTCAATCAAGAAATTTGTTTTGTCTAAATTATTTACAAGATTTTTTATTAAATTTTCATAGCTGTGAAATTAACCTTTTTTCTGAGCAACTTAATTTAAAAATTATAATTATAACTTCAATTAAAACATTTTTTAAAAATAATTGTCGAAAGTGAATTCTATAGACATTTTGTTTGGAATATGGCATTATCTTATTCTTTGCAACCCCCTACTGGTCTCAGCAAAATGGAGAAGTCGATCGACAAAATCGAGACGTACTAAGAAGAATAAAAATTAGCCAAAAATATGGTCAAACAAAACAAACTAACACCGACCTTCCTAAAACGTTTTTAGAACGTTTCATGTCCCTTACTAGACATACTGGTAAGGATAGCGCCTACAGGGTAGTGAAATACAAAGATACGAATATATATTTTGCTAAACACTTTGCTTTTAATGCAAATAAAATAAAAGAAGCTTCAAAAATAACTAAATGAAAAGAAACATCAAAAAACAGATTTTTCGTTTCATGCATTTCAAATACTAATGGAGTTAATTTCAAAGTCTTCCTTAGATTCGTATTGGACAAAAGATCCTTTGTTTGAAGCACCAGGTTTGCAAAACTTATGAGTCGTAACAGGTATCAAATTATTTTGCTACAAATGATAAAATTTGTAAGTTGCGACTTGTTTTAAATTACCTTCTTTCCAAAATTGTGACGTTCCATTGTGTGCAAATGGTTGTTTTGAAAGTAATCATAGATCCTAATTTTAGTTATCCTTTATTCATTGACTTTGTGCAATTTTTAACATTTATAAATTATTTTAATGCATGTGTATAAGCTTGTTTATATTAATTACAAAAATTAAATAATACAAAAAAGATTTAGGTAGAAAACAAAAAATCTATTAAAAAAAATTTTTAAGATATTAAATAAAAAAAATTACAATAAAGCGTGTTGATAAATTTTATTCTCAATATCCTTGAAGCCAATCGGACACCAGATTGGGAGGTAAATCCTGGAACTTATATTATTTATAAATATACTAGCTAATGATAAAGGTTATAAGATGTTCATGAAATAGATAAACTGAGAAACTTAAAAATCACCTGTACATTTATATATTTCAAATTTGACAATTTTTCAATATAATGTCATCTTATAAAAATATTAACTACTTTTGAGTTATATTGATTGATTTTTTAATAAATCATCCGCCATGTTGGATCTGCTATTTTGAATTTTGAAAAACCGATATCTGATTCGTAGTTAACGACCTCGAAAACCATCAAGTAACAAATGTCAGGTATATTGGATCGATTTTTAAAAAATTGGTCCGCCATATTCGATAGACCATTTTGAATTTCTGAAAAACTGACATCAGATTCAACCTTGAAAACCCTCGAGGAACAAATTTCAGGTAATTCGCATCAATTTGAAAAAAGTCGTTCGCCATATTGGATTCGACATTTTGAATTTTGAAAATTTTAAAAATGTGTTATCTCTTTCGTAGTCAGCGACCCCGAAAACCAGCGAATTTGTAAATTTCAGGTAATTTAAGACATTTTTAAAATAAAAATGCATTGTGTTGTCCATGGCAAAGATTAAGAAAAATTTGCTGAAAGTGTTGTTATATAAAAGTAGTATGAAAGTGTTGTCATTTTTATAATTTATTGAATTTAAAAACAGAAACGTGCATCGCATGTTGCATAGCGTTAAATTTCTAGAAATAATTTTATTTTTAACTTTCAGCCATTTTTGACTTTTATACATCAATTTTTATCATGGCAAAGATTGTCAGTTTTCCGGCAGTCAGAGCAACGTCAAAAATGGCAAAGATGTTTGCTATCGCCAGTCAAGGAGTTATTACTATTGGAGTTGAAATTTTTGTTTTTAATTTTAGTTAACTTAACTTTAGAAATTAAATAAAAATTGAAC
This sequence comes from Leptopilina myrica (nomen nudum), assembly GCA_032872475.1. Classification (NCBI taxonomy): domain Eukaryota; kingdom Metazoa; phylum Arthropoda; class Insecta; order Hymenoptera; family Figitidae; genus Leptopilina; species Leptopilina myrica (nomen nudum). The sequence continues at coordinate 33,529,424 of CM065463.1, read as the reverse complement.
TAATTTTAAAGAAAAATAAAACAATAAAAATGTTTTTATATAAGAAGGACATGTTGAATGGAAATATGGAAGTAACGAAATTGACCGCGAAGCAGTCGACGAGGGGCTAGTATTTAATACATAATATAGTTATGTATAACAATTATTCCTTATTATTTTATACTTTATTTAGGTAAGAAAGTTTAATTTTGACTAATAGTAACATAAATTTTACTGATTTTAAAATATCTCAGAAATTCTCATTAGAATTTACAAGTTTTTTAAGATAATCACTTTTAAGAGCACACGTCAAATTACTATTTTAAACTCGAAAAATGTTTTATACTGTATGTTGAAGTACCTTGTTAGAACGTTACACGTAATGTGAAAAGCATGAAAAATCTTTCAAAGAAATATTCAATTAAAAGTGCTTTGCAAGTTTTTTAAATGTTGCATACTTAACTCCCATAATTTCAATACTTAAAAACTTATATTTAAACTTAGTTTTTAAATAATGAAAAAGGATACAAACTATTCCTTTTTAAAAATTAAATCGACCTTTGAAATAAATTATGTTACTTAAAAAATGTATAGGGGAGAGTGGGTCAAGACGAGGTACTTAAGGTTTAAAGCGCAAAAAAAAGAAAATTGGCGAATATATACTTTATTATTTTTTTTAATTATTACCTTTGGGAATTAGTCTTTTGTAATAAAGGCGTACAAAGCCCATCTGTTTCTTAAAAAAAGCATAAAATTAATAATATGTAAAACATTGCAAATCTCCCCATCTTGCCCGCACCAACAAAATTAAATTAAACGATTAATTACTAAAATTTACGATTCAACAATGAAAAAAAACATATGCTTTCCTTCTTCTGTAATCCTTGCCAGTTATAAAAAATTGTATACAGTTCATTAACTGTTATTGTTAAATAATAAACACCTCCTAAAAAAGTAAAAAAATCACAAGAAAATCATCCAAAACAATTGTTTTAGTAAAACAGATAAAAGATTAACAATAAAGTAGAAATTATCGATCACTCCGACTCCGATCAACCTGACTCGGAGTGATCGATAATTTCTACTTTATTGTTAGATAAAAGATTTGTTCTCATGGCTTTTAGGTTTTATAAACAAGAAACAATCGTCTCGGTTCAGTATTATGTAAAATATAATCGCGATTGGTTAATTCGTTTGTTAAATAAGGCCGGTACCCCCTCTTGCCTTACTCTCCCCTATTACGCAGAGGATTAGTTCTCCAATCTTCAAGACAAATATTAAAAAAATGTGTGGTTGTTCTAATTTTAATATTATTGAAATTCTGATTCATAATTCAAAAAAATGTAAATATCTATGAGTTTTAACTCTGCAGCATTTATTTATACTATATTGAAATCGTGTCACCTTAGAGGAGATGGGTTCATCACCACAACACGGATAATTTCCCGAAACTTGACAGCGAGGTTAGAAATATCGCATGCCTCAAACAGCCATAGAAGAAGGGCCTTTCTTGGGCCTCTTTTTGATTCATGGACCATGATTTCTGACCTGATTTTGAGATTATGTTCGCCTTTTGACCTACGTCTGTCAACTGGAGTTATATTAACTGGCATAGAAATTTAGACCCGCTTTTAAGCCTGCTAAATTGATAATCGAACCTCCTTTAAGAGAGGTTGGAATATTGTAAAACAGATGTTAAAGGATTTTAGAAACGTACCCACATAGCACAAAAACTTCCAGGAAGTTTCCCGTGGGAACCTTCGGAAATTACCTTTGGTAACTTCCTGGAAATTTCCAGGAAATACAATAATGTCCGCAGGTTAGAAGCTTCCAATGGAAACTTCCTGGAATTTACCAGGAAGTTTCCAAAAATTATTTACAAATTTTTTTAGTGAAATTATTATTTAAAAAAGGGACCCGAACAGCCATAGGCCTTAAAAGTGTGCTGTTGGGATAGCACTTTATGCGCTCAACCAAATCGTCACTTGACTACACAGGACTAATTTATATATTACATTTTTCATTATATTTTTGAGGATAATTGGAAACTTCCTAAAAGTATAATTATGAATTTTTTTATACAATTATAATTAATGTTGTAAATAAATATTATACACTACCGGCAGAAATTGTCAGTAGGAACGACGGGCAAGCTAAGAAAAATTGCTGCCGAAATTAAATTAACATATTTTACTATTGAAGAATGATAGAAACTTGGCTCTTGGATTTTTCGAAAGCCAATTAAATTCTGCGTCGTTTGATATATAAATGAAAATTATTTTATATTTTTGTAAGATTTTATCGCCTAAAAGATTTTGAAAAAAAATTGATAATATTTTCTATTTTTGTGCATCTGTGGCTGCACATTCTAGAAAAATTTAGAGAAAAATTGTACACTCTTGCAACATACTCTTTAAAGTCTCAGCTTTTATTTAAGCCTTGGAAACTGAAAATCCGTTTAACAGTTTTTAAAATATCTAAAAAAATGTCCAAGCATGTTTTTCTATAATTTAGGCGGTCTTACACACTTATTGTACTCTCACTGTTCACCTGGTTCGTTGCGGCAGGGCCGAATAAGCGGCATATAGAGTGGGTCATATTTGAAGCCCTTTTTTATTTTTTAGAGTTCCGTACACCTTCGGTGAACCGACGGAACCCTATTGGTGAAACTCTTGTGTCCGTAGCCAAATCGTGCCCCCACCCTCCTAGCGGCTAAACTAAATGACCTAGAGAGCTCAACTTTAGTACAGATACGTATTTTCACATGTAGATTACAGAAGAAATATAGAGAATGTGATTGGAGGTGATGGTCATAGCGTTGTCAAGAAAATAACAAGATTTTTGGACAAAAATGCACAAAAAGTGACTATCCCCCCCCTTAACTTCTAAACTATTCAACGTGGAGGGCTAAAATTTGCAGGGTGTCTAGCGACCTGGAATTCCTTGAAAACCTGGAAAAGTCCTTGAATTTTTTTTCTACCTGCAAAACCTGGAAAAGTTCTTGAATTTTTTAATCGGTCATGGAATTTTTCAAATACTTAAATAAGAATTTTTTTTCTCTACCACTTTTGGAAACGAAAAATTAGATGAAATAGTTCGTAAACATTCCACCTAAACATAACTTAATAATGTTGTCAAAATTTAAGATAAACTTAGTAAACAAACACCCGTAACCTTAAAATTTTTAATTTATTATTAAAAAGTGTTTATGTATTATTGAATATTCATGGATTTTAATGAAGTATTTTAAACACAATTTTTGTCTGCAAAATGTTAAAAATCATTCTAAAATGTTATTATTTTTTGTATGTATTTGAATTTTCGGAAATACGTAATTAAAAGTAGTAAAAATAGTAAATTTTAAAAAATCAGAAGCTAATTTGCATTAATTTTCATTTTTAAATTTACGTTTAAAGATTTCAATTATTTTGAAAATTTGCATTTAAAATTCTTCAAAAGGTAATTTAAAAAAATTTTAACAAAATAATCTAAAAAATTAATTATTTTTAATTAAATTTTACAAAATTTACATTATTCAAAATATTTTTAATAAATTGTTTATTTTGAAAATTTAAATAGAAAAATGATTCGAAAATAATTATTAAAAGATTTATTTACAGTTATTTTTCGCACTATAACATGGAGGGCTGAAATTTGGCATACTGGTGTATTTTAACGCGAATATTATAGAAAAAATATAGAGAACTTGCTATGTAATAATAAACATAGCAATGTCAAGGAAAAACTAAAAAAATTTTGAAAATTTTTTTTTTCTAATTTTTACATTATTTGATCTAATTAATTAAAAATGGCTTTATTAGTATCTTTTTAAACTCTTAACACAAAAAATATATTAAAACATCTAAAAAAAATGTTTAAATAAAATGAAAAAAAAATGGACAAGTGCGAGTTGAACTCGCACTGCAATGGCGGGTTCCGTACACAAATATTAATTATTATATATATATATATATATATATATATGGGACCTTCCACGTCAACCGGGACAAGACTCTGTCCAAAAATCTATTGCACCGATTTTAATGGTTGAGGGCTTAAAATCTTCGTCTTTATGCCCTCTATCAAATACAATGTGGTATTTTTAAAAATTCAACATGGCGCTTTCAAAATGGCGCATTATGTGAATGAAAAACACAACTTCCAAACTTAAATGTTTATTTAAAGTAAAAAAATAGCACAAATAGCTTCTAAGGGGGTACTTTTAATGACTGCATGCCTCTAAATGAAGAAAAACAAAAAAAAGTAAAAAAGAAACGAAAATTCAAAATGGCGGATCCAATATGTCGGACGAATTTTAAAAATTCATCGAAATCGCTTGAAAATCGTTACTCGTTATTCTGCTCGAAAATTTTTAAATGTCATAAAACGTCTAAAAACCATATAAAACATATTTTTTAATAGAAATTATATGAAATCAAATCAGCATAAAAAAGAATAATTTTATCATTTTAGCAGCAAAATTTTTATGTGCTAAATATGCCGCCGAATTGATGGTTTTCAGCCGATTTTCAGCAGAAATAGAGCAGAATTTGAAGATTAAATAGTTATTCTATTTAATTTGCCCAAATAGCACCGTGTTTTGCAGGAAGTTAACTGGAAGTTAACCATGTTAAATTCGAAACTTAACGCGGTTAACTTCCCGTTAATTTCCCAGAACCTCTAAATGTCCTCCGATTGTTATTTTCCGGTGTTAACTTCCTTGACGCTCTCCCCGTAAATTTCCTGAGAAATTACAAGGGAAAATTTATACAGTTTTAGCGTGTAAGTGTACAAAAAAATTATTTTGTATTTTTCTCTAAACTTATATTCGTAAAGAACCCTAAAGAATTATAAGGAAATTTTCCGTAAAATAAATGTTAACTAACACAGTTTATACTTATATTTAAAAAATATGAAAAAATTTATTTCTTGAGTTTCGAATCTCATATTTAACCTCACCATTTTTCAAGAACCTAACAAATACGAAAATATGTTTGAAAATAAATTTGGGGGAACTGGGAATCGAACACGGGTTCGACGGACGCCAAACGCAATAACCTAACCAACTGAGCTAAACTACCAATCGTTAAGGAAAAAAAAAATCTTGCCCTTAAGCTACAAGTACATTTATTGGTTGAAAAAACAGGTAAATTCAAATTGCTTTTTTATTTAAAATCATGCATTTACTTTAAATTTTGTGAACTATCTTTATTTTGATTTTTGTGTATATTTTTGTATACATTAATTTTAATCTCTTAAGATTAATGTATAAGATAAAACATATTTTTAAGAAATTTTGTTAATTAATCATAGAATGAATTTGATCAAAAATATTTTTTAACTTGAATGTAAAATATTTTTTATTAAATAAATTAACTTTTTAATTCTAAATTTGTTTAAATTCAATCATTTTGTCCAAATTTTGAGGAAGAATTAAATATTCAAAAATACAATTATATTTCAAAATAATTTTTAAAAGAAAATTAATTAAAATAGAAAATTTTACAAAACTTTCAATTGTTTCAATTGCAATAATTTTCAGAAATACAATTAATTTTTAAAAAAATTTTATTTAATTTTTACAAGAAACAATTTTTTTCCGATTTTCTAAATTAAATTATTTAAAATTTTAATACTTTTTGTTAAACAAAAATTTAAAAACTTATTCTTATTTACTTTTACATAGGAATTATAATTTAAAATAATTGCAATGAAAATTTTATAAAAATTGCAAATGTTATTCCTTCAAAATTTAATTATTTATTCAGAATTTTTGAATAAAATTATTTAAAACTTTAAAGATTTCTAAAGAAAAATAATGTAATTAATAATTGTTTGAAATAAAATTTTATATATATTTTTATACTTTTGCTTCCTTTAACTTTTCAAAAAATTTAATTTAAATATCATTTCGAATTTAATTAATATTACATTTTCAAGAATTGATTTAATTTTTGATAGGAATAGATTAAAACACCATTCAGTTAAAATTTTAGAAAATAATTGATTATTTAAAGAGTTATAACAGAAATCGTAGGAATTAATTTTGAATAATTAATTCTTTGTATACAAAAATATACACAAAAATCAAAATAAAGATAGTTCACAAAATTTAAAGTAAATGCATGATTTTAAATAAAAAAGCAATTTGAATTTACCCGTTTTTTCAACCAATAAATGTACTTGTAGCTTAAGGGCAAGATTTTTTTTTTCCTTAACGATTGGTAGTTTAGCTCAGTTGGTTAGGTTATTGCGTTTGGCGTCCGTCGAACCCGTGTTCGATTCCCGGTTCCCCCAAATTTATTTTCAAACATATTTTCGTATTTGTTAGGTTCTTGAAAAATGGTGAGGTTAAATATGAGATTCGAAACTCAAGAAATAAATTTTTTCATATTTTTTAAATATAAGTAAAAACTATGTTAGTTAACATTTATTTTAGGGAAAATTTCCTTATAATTCTTTAGGGTTCTTTACGAATATAAGTTTAGAGAAAAATACAAAATAATTTTTTTGTACACTTACACGCTAAAACTGTATAAATTTTCCCTTGTAATTTCTCAGGAAATTTAAGTTTCGAATTTAACATGGTTATCTTCCCGTTAACTTCCTGAAAAACACGGTGCTATCTGGGTGGGCTTCTAAACATGACTGAAATTAAATTTTAATTTATGAAAAAGTTAAAGAAAAATTTAAAAACAGTTAAAATTTAAAGCAAATTTAAAAAAAATTTTAAACAGTTAAAACTGTTAAAATTAAAAAATTTTAACAGTGAATAAAATTTTAGAAAAAATAAACTACTCAGTGTAATAAATTACCATATATGCATAATTAAAATCGCTGTATTCATTTCCTAAACATTTTCATTTTATTACTATTTGGTTTAATAATAATGTTTTTATAATAACTAAATTTCAAATATTTATTGGGCCAATATAAAGACAAATTACATTAACTAATTTCATATTAATAATCACTTATTACATAATCAGTTATCATAGATAAAATCTAATGTATTTTAGCTTAATCAAGCAAATTACTTTATATTTAACTAGCATATATAAAGCAAAATTAATAACCAATTAAAGCCGAATTTCAGCAGAATTGAGCTATTTGTTTCAGCATAATGTAACCCCTCAAAAAAGCAGAAAGTTTTTTTCTCTAAGGATAAATAACGGATAAAAATACATGTTTAATTTCAACTATTTTTTTGAGCTACGGGTTTTAAAAGAGGCCTTAATGTGGGCCTTCACATTACGTCAAAATTTGATCTATGTCTCACCTACAGGTCATAGCTTGCCCTCTCAAATAGAAGCGCCAAATAGGACGTCAAACCCTATGCCAAAGACAATTTGTTTACTTGCAGGTTGTTATGGTACTACAAAATTTATGACAAAGGTTTAAAATTTTAGATTTGCTAATATCATAGGATCGCATTTTACAATCTTTATATTATCTATAAATAGAAGTATATCTCTTTATTACAAAAAGATATCGCCGCCGCTGTTTTAAGATTTGCTGACCTACAGTTCAAGAGTTAACCTGTAGTTTCTCCCCTCAAAATTTAAGTCAATTTTGAGGGCAGTTTTGACCTAGTCCTAGAAGTCAAAATTTGACAAACAATTTTTAATAGTAAATTGTAAAAAAATTCCATTGCGCCGCGGGCGTGCGACCTTCACGGGTAGCTTAATTATTGTTTTTAACCCATTAAACTTGTCAGGCCCACTCTGAAACTTTTTGCAAAACCTTCTTATTTTGAAAATTGTGGGATCTTTTTCGGCACTTATTCTAGAGTTATTTCCAATAGGATAGATTGTTAAATTGTTTACAACAATTTGTAAACATTACATTTTGTTGTACTATGCAGTGCGGGGCAAAATGGGTTACCTATGTGTTGGGCCATGCCGGGTGGTATTTAATATTCATTGAACTACTTAAAAACGTTATATTATGCATATTTAACAACTTTCCGCAGAAAAGTCAAATTTTTGTTTCGGGGTATTTTGCTATCGATGTTTCACTATCGATATATCGATATTTTTCATTATCGATGTTTTTCTGTTAATTTCTAGTAAATATTGCTTGTTTTTTTCATAATAATAAAGAATCTTATTTTTTGTTTGTATTTATAATCTCTTACAACAAGAATTTAACAAATTTAGAAAAAATATTCCATGTTTTGTATGGTAATTAATACCACCCCATTTTACCCCACCCATGGGGCAAAATGGGGTTTTTGCACCTTCTCAGAAAATGGGATATAAGTTCTTTCAAACATTTTTTTCTTCGCTATTATCATAATTTCCTCAAACCTAAGAGTACAAAGAAGAATTCTGATGATTAGTTGAATCGATTTATTCGTTTGGTTCTCTGAAAACAGCCAATTACAAAAAGGTACCCCATTTTGCCCCACTCTCCCCTACATATCTCATAGTATTTATGCCCGCTGAAAACGAATCTGAAGTCAGAATTGCTCCATCACCCTCTGTTTTTTTAAATCGAGAAAACTACCCTTATCTTCAAATTTTAAAGTAAAAAAAATTGAATAACAGATTTCTCTTTAAAACAAAACAATAAATTTATCTACTCCTGCTACAACAACTCAGAAACAATGTCAACATTGCTTAAACACCCTTTGTTTTTTATTAAATTGAAAAAACTACCCTTAAAATGTAAGAATTCAAAATTATAATATTGAAAGTAAAAACCCACATTGATTTTCAAAACAACAAAATAAATTTATGTACTTCTCTTTCAGCATTTCAAAAGCAATATGAAAATTACTTTATCATCCACTGTGTTTTTATATTAAAAAAATTACCCCTAATATGTAACAATTTAAAATGTAGAATTAAAAAAATGAAAAACCACATTTTAAATTAAAAAATTTAATTTAATTTAAATTTAACAAAAACAAATTATGATGTTTTAATTCTCAATATTATTTTAACCAATTTGTTGTGGTTTTTCATTTTTTGATTATAGATTTTGAATTGTTACATATTAGGGGTAGTTTTTTCAATATAAAAACACGGTGAATGATAAAGTAATTTTGATATTGCTTGTGAAATGTTGAAAGAGAAGTACATAAATTTATTTTGTTATTTTGAAAATCAATGTGGGTTTTTACTTTTAATATTATAATTTTGAATTCTTACATTTTAAGGGTAGTTTTTTCAATTTAATAAAAAACAAAGGGTGTTTAAGCAATGTTCACATTGTTTCTGAGCAGAAGTAGATAAATTTATTGTTTTTTTATAGAGAAATGAGGTATAGGGGGTTTTGGGGGTCACTCTTCAAGATTTTGGGGTCAAAATAGTGATTCGATCAACCCAAAATCCAATATGACGGATTTTTGTGAAAAAAACCAAAAAATTACTGATTTTTTTAAAATATTTTTTTTAGAATTTAAATTTTTTTTAACCTTTCTAAAGTATGCTATTGGTGGGCAAAATAGTTGTACTTTTAAAATGGAAAATAGTAAAACTTTGATTTCAAGATGGCGGAATCGAAATTTTGAAAAAGTGAATGCATTATAGTAAAAAAAAAAATTTTACATCAATATTCAAAAAGTATCCAAATTCGATTTAAAATGTATTCTCGGGGGTTTTCGGGGTCGCTGATAACGAATCCAATGTCAGTTTTTCAAAATAAAAAATGGCGGATTCAATATGGCGGACATTTTAAAAAAAAATTGCTTGGATTCACTTGAAACTTGTCACTCGGGGGTTTTCGATGTCGCAGATGACGAATCCAATGATAGTTTATCAAAATTTAAAATGGGGCATCCAATATGGCGGACTTTTTTTCTAAATTTTTTGGATTCGCTTGAAACTTGTCAATCGGGAGATTTGAGGGTCGCTGATGACAAATTCGATGTCAGTTTTTAGTAAATTTACAATGACGCATCTAATATGACGGACGCTTCTTTAAAAAAAATTTTTTCTTTTTATTTTAATGGCGTTTCTAAGTTTTACCACGTGGAGATGTACGAACCGAAGAGTTTTTTGTTTTATTTTTAATGTAAAGAATACACAACACGAGATCCTATTGCAATTTTTTGAATTTATATTTTATGTAAAGTTTCTTCGTTCTTAAATTGTGTTCCATATCGATATTCATTTGTTTTTTACGACCATTTAAATAGTCAGGTCCACTGCTTTAATTCGATCTCTATCCTATTCTTTTTCTACACAAAACATAACTTATAGTTCTGCACTAGTCTCAATCATACAGTATTTGCTTTAAACTGTATCGATATTCATTTGTCTTTGACAATCATCCCAGCACTGAAGCACACGTCTTTACTTGGTCCGCTATTCAATTGTTTTTGTCACCTTAAAGTAATAAATCAAAATTGTTCGTTATAGATGCGTTCATTTTCTATGTCTTAATTCGAAAATTATGTTGTTCATTTATTAAAATTGATTTTATTTACTTGTATGATTAATACCAGTGAAGAACTGTAAGTTATGTTTTGTGTAGAAAAAGAATAGGATAGAGATCGAATTAAAGCAGTGTACCTGACTATTTGAATGGTGGTAAAAAACAAATGAATATCGATATGGAACACAATTGAAGAACAAAAAAACTTTACATAAAATATAAATTCAAAAAATTGCAATAGGATCTCGTGTTGTTTTTACCCAAAAGAAAGAAAAAATTTTTTCAAAGAAGCGTTCGTCATATTAGATGCTCCATTGCAAAGGACCCCGCACAAAATACATTGAAAAAAAGTCTCGGTCAAATTTGTTCAAACTTCGAAGTTTTGTAGCTTATAATCTCCTGAACAAAAAATGTTAATGGCAAAAATCCCGAAAATCAATAGTTTTTTAGCTACATCATGTTGAGCCTAAAAAAATGTGTAAAAATAGTAAAGCTTGCTCATGGCTCAAGGCTCAAGACTTAATGCAAAGGTTGGAAGCTTGTTGATGGCTATAGGCTTGATTAAAGTTTGATCTTGGCTTAAGGCTTGATCATGGCTCACGGCTTGATCATGGCTCGAAACTCTAATATGGATCAAGGCTTGATTTTGGCTCAACAGCTGTTAATCATGGCTTAAAACTCGATTATGGATCAAGGCTTGATCATGGATTAAGGCTTGATTGTGGCTCTAAGCTCTAATGTGGATCAAGGCTTTATCATGGCTTAACAGTTAATCGTGGCTTGAAACTTGATTATGGATCAAGGCTTGATAATTGATTAAGGCTTGATTGTAGCTCGAAGCTCTAATGTTGATCAAGGCTTGATTATGGCTTAACGATTAATCTTGGTCGAAGCTCTAATGTTGATCAAGGCTTGATTATGGCTCAACAGTTAATCATGGCTTGAAACTTGATTATGGATCAAGGCTTAATCAACATTAGAGCTTCGAGCCAAGATTAATCGTTAAGCCATAATCAAGCCATGATCCATAATCGAGTTTCGAGCCAAGATTAATCGTTAAGCCATAATCAAGCCTTGATCCATGATCAAGCCTTGATCCATGATCAAGCCTTGATCCATAATCAAGCCTTAATCAACATTAGAGCTTTGAGCCACAATCAAGCCTTAATCAATGATCAAGCCTTGATCCATAATCAAGTTTCAAGCCACGATTAACTGTTAAGCCATGATAAAGCCTTGATCCACATTAGAGCTTAGAGCCACGATCAAGCCTTAATCCATGATCAAACCTTGATCCATAATCGAGTTTTAAGCCATGATTAACAGCTGTTGAGCCAAAATCAAGCCTTGATCCATATTAGAGTTTCGAGCCATGATCAAGCCGTGAGCCATGATCAAGCCTTAAGCCAAGATCAAACTTTAATCAAGCCTATAGCCATCAACAAGCTTACACCCTTTGCATTAAGTCTTGAGCCTTGAGCCATGAGCAAGCTTTACTATTTTTACACATTTTTTTAGGCTCAACATGATGTAGCTAAAAAACTATTGATTTTCGGGATTTTTGCCATTAACATTTTTTGTTCAGGAGATTATAAGCTACAAAACTTCGAAGTTTGAACAAATTTGACCGAGACTTTTTTTCAATGTATTTTGTGCGGGGTCCTTTACCAAAAACTGACATCGAATTTGTCATTAGCGAACTTCAAATCTCCCGATTGACAAGTTTTAAGTAAATCCAAAAAATTTAGAAAAAAAGTCCGCCATATTAGATTCGCCATTTTGAATTTTGAAAAACTGTCATTTCTAGAAATCTCCTTAATTGTTTGACATTTGTAGGTAGTGGATAGTTTCGTACTGCTTCAGTCTTCTCTGGATCTGGTCATAATCCTTCTTCGTCTAATAAATATTCCAAATATCGGACTTGTGAGCATCCAAATTCACACTTGTCAGGATTAACAGCCAGATTTGCTCTCCTAAGTTCCTCTAATACAAATTCTAACTTTTTTATGTTCGTCAAAGTTGTCCGTCACGATGATGATATCGTCAAGATATCCGAACACATAAGGTTCAACCTCTGGTCCAAAAAGAGAGTCAATAAGTCTCTGAAATGTGCTTGAAGCATTTACCAGTCCAAAGGGCATACGGCAGTATTGCCAAAGTCCTGATCCGGGAATAGCAAAAGCTGTATACTTTTTGCTTTCTTGGGATAATGGAATTTGGTGATAGGCTAGCGGCAAGTCAATTTTTGAGATGTGTCTGGCTTTTCTCAATTTGTCCAATATAGAGTCAATGGTCGGTAATGGGTACATGTCCTTTACTGTGACCTTATTCACGTCTCTGAAGTCCAAACATGGTCGAAAATTACCATTCCCTTTACACGGAAAAACCTTTGAGAAGTCTGTCTTCCCACTGTCACAAAATTTCGCTTCTTACTGCATGGAAAGTCTGATAGCCCGGCACTGGGTGCGTAGGGTTACCGTTTTCGATAGACAAACTTCCCAAAAAGTTTAGAAAATGACAACTTGGTACGTGGGTCACCCAGTTTGGGAGTGCAGATGAACAAGTTTAGTGGTGGCGCTGGCGCATAAGTTTCGGGTGAGCAGACTGCTTAATGGTTTTTCCGTGTAGGCGTCAAAACTGGAGCTGTCCTTTAATTGCTGCAGATGGCTCGATTACTTTTTTCTTATACAGTTTTGCTGTATTTTTCTGTGACCAAGTAATTTATGGCTCTGCTACTCTGTCACTGATCACAGATATCATCGCTCCAGGGTCAAATAGTGCCTCATAAGAATTGTTGCCGATGTGCATTCGAAAAGTATTACCATTTTTTCTTTATAATCCACCATCTTAGCAATTGCGTGAGCCATTTTAATTGTCAAAATTTTTTTTTAACAATTTCAAATGACAAAAAAAAATTTTATAACACTAGTCAGTATTAATTTAGGGTAATTTTGAATTTTCACGCTTTATTAAAAGTCAAAATAAATTAATTTCAATTTCATTTAGAAATATTTTGAAAATTTCTCAATTATCAAAAATAAAAATTAATTTTTAGGGCTCAACACATATTATATACGGTCCTGATACTATTCAATAATTTATTTAATTAATTTTATTCTTCATCAAACTCAAAAAGGATGAAAATTTGTCAATTACTAACAAAAAGGGGGCACGTCTTCCATTTAATACGGCCCTGGTCCTTTTAAAATTTTCACTGTTTCGTGTCAGAAATTTTCATTTCCTTTCCGAAGTCAAATTTCGCTTGTCAATTCCTGTATGAGTAATATTTTCGAGTCTACATAATTAATTTATATCATGCGCAATAATTTCCCTAATTGGAATTTTCCATTGAACGCCAATTCCTATGAACGAAAATGAATTTAAAAGAAGATGCTAAAAATTATCATTATGCGCATGCGTTATATGTCACGTGACTACTATAATTTTATTCAACACCAAGCACGTGTTGGCTAATTGTTTAAATAATAATGACTACAATTATTTATCACTCGCGAAAAATCAAGAAAAATTCACTGAATTTATTTAAATTAAAATTACTGAAATATTACACGAAATATTCAACTTAAAGAAACTAGTCTAACATGAAGTTATGGCGTCTCTCGCCATGCCGTCAATAAAATTTCTCAAATGTAAAAATGTTTTATTTTACACAATTGTTTCCTTCTCTCTCAAGTCAAATACAATAAAGAAAACAATTTATATGCAAATCTCCTCCTCTCCCAAGTCAAATTAAAAATACATGTCACAAAAATAATTTCAAGTCAAAAATTCACAAGTCAGAATTCATAGAATTATTTATAGTCGTGTCTCAAAAATTTCCCAACAAATGTGCCCCACGTTGGGCGCCAAATTTTATGACAGTTATTTTAATAATAAATTCAATTTTGTATAAAATCAAATAAATTATATTCTTTTACTAGTGGTAGTATGAATATGTATATGTTACCCACTCGAGATTTCTCATGCTGCGCGTTATAAACAATTTTGAAGGTGCCGAAAAACAGTTTTTTGATAACCGTTCTTTCCCATCAAATTATAGGGGAAAAAATGGTTAATAACAGTTATAGAGCTCGAAAATACCTTTAAAATGATGGGTCATATGTTAAAATTGGTCCATTTGTTTACTTGCAAATGAATTTAAACCACTAAAAATGGCACTTTATTTGTTTAATAACTTGAACAAAAGTTAACAAATTCTTTCGATATTCTCAAAAAATGTACCTCTCAAGACCCTCAAGATGTGTGCCAAATCTGAATACGATATGATAAACAGTTTACGAGAAATTCCATTTGTTAACTAAAAACATGATTTTTTAAAACGGAATTTCTACATTTTTGGCCGGATGAAAATTATTTTTTTTTGTTGGGTTCTCTTCATGAAATGCCAATCTGTCAATCACAATTTGCAGCGAATTGAATTTTTACAAGAACACTGGTTTTTGGGGGGGGAGAAATTTTTGGCTTATAAACAAATGAACACTACATCAACAATTTTTATTTTAACAATTTGGCATAAACGCCATTTGATTACTTATTCTTTCCTGCAAATTTTGCAAAAAAAAATTTTGATCTAGGTCATAAGGGGGGGAAGATAATTTTTTTTGAAAAAATTCCTGAGCCTTTAATTATTAATATTTTTTATTTTTTTTATTACATTTGTTTAGTTGATTAGTCATACTAATTATAAAAAAAAATCAATCTAAACATCTATGCACTTCTTGTTCGTAAAAATATTTCTAAAAAGTATGCATTGTTTGAATGCAACGTTTGAACAGCCTAGCTGCTCTAGGATGCATAGTGGGGGACATCATCAGTCGCTCACGCTAAAGTTGAATTCAAACTTTCCAAATTCGTAAAAGTTGTCATAACATTCATACAAATTGACGAATTTTGATCATTTTTTTTAAACTGGGATAAAATTTTTTCAGGAATTCAAATCTTTTATTTGTTTTTTGAAAAATTTGCAGGAAAGAATGAGTAATCAAATGGCGTTTATGCCAAATTGTTAAAATAAAAATTGTTGATGTAGTGTTCATTTGTTTATAAGCCAAAAATTTCTCCCCCGCCAAAAACCAGTTTTCTTGTAAAAATTCAATTCACTGCAAATTGTGATTGACAGATTGGCATTTCATGAAGAGAACCCAACAAAAAAAATTAATTTTCATCCGGTCAACAATGTAGAAATTCCATTTTAAAAAATCATGTTTTTAGTTAACAAATGGAATTTCTCATAAACTATTTATCGAATCGTGTTCAGATTTGGCACACATCTTGAGGGTCTTGAGAGGTACATTTTTTGAGAATATCGAAAGAATTTGTTAACTTTTGTTCAAGTTATTAAACAAATAAGAAAGTGCCATTTTTAGTGGTTTAAATTCATTTGCAAGTAAACAAATGGACCAATTTTAACATATGACCCATCATTTTAAAGGTATTTTCGAGCTCTATAACTGTTATTAACAATTTTTCCCCTATAATTTGATGGGAAAGAACGGTCATCAAAAAACTGTTTTTCGGCACCTTCAAAATTGTTTATAACGCGCAGCATGAGAAATCTCGAGTGGGTAACATATACATATTCATACTACCACTCCACACTATATGAATCCACAATCAGACTTTAGGTATCAATTTTGGCAAAAAATGACCACTTTTTTCACAGGGCGACTGGACTATAAAGGAAATAAAAGATTAAAAAAAGTAATTTCGTATTTTGACCAAAAAGAAAAATAATAATATTAACAAAAATAATATCATGAATTTAGTGACTAAACTACTATGTCATAATATATATAAAATTGTCAGTCCACACATTTTTTGAGAAATGAAAAAAATTGTTAACACAAAATTTATGAAAACTAAAATTGTTTTTAGTAGAAGTATTGTAAATTATTTTTTTTTAAAAAAGAATAAAAACTTTTACAAGTCATTTGGACAATATTTCATTTAGAAAATTTATAAGAATTGGCATTTCTAACGTTTTACAAAAATTTGAATAATTTCTAAAAAATTAAAGGTTTTTTAATGATCTTAAGCTTATAGCAAATACGCTTAAAACTCGTTACTTGAGGGTTTTCGGGGTCGCTGATTACGAATTTGATGTCAGATTTACAAAATTAAAATGATAAATCTAATATGGCGGATAATTTCAAGATTCATGCAATTTGATAGAATTTTATGTCCGCCATTTTGAATTTTGAAAATCTGACATTAGATTCGTAATCAGAGACCCTGAAAACCCCCGAGTAACAAGTTTCAAGCAAATCTGATAAAATTTAAAATTTTCGAATTCGCCATTTTGGGTCCGCCATTTAAAATTTTAAAAAACTGACTTCATATTCAAATTTTGCGACTCTAAAAACCTTAATTACAATAAAATCACATTTTTTAGAAACTTTTTTTTCTTGTACCGTTTTTGGACCACAAGCGATTTTTAGCTGGACTGCGAAGGGGTTAAAAAGCACTAAGAATAATTTGTAAATACACTTTTCTTATGTATCTTGAATCCCTCTTTCGAATAGCGTACTAAAAAAACTGGAAAATGTTAAATAAACAATTTATACAATATTTTTAAAAAACACAATTTTTTAAGAATTATTTTTTTGGTTTTTCAATTTATAATAGCTAAACCCTTCAACAAACCTTCTACTGATAGAAATATCGCGTCAAAAATAGTAGGAGTACAACATAGGACTATTTGGGATATTAAATTTTTAAATGGCTGCCACAAAATGGCGACTAAAGTTACTTTTTTAAACAATATTATAAACAAATGGAGAAAATTTTTAAAAATAATTAATTTTGCTTGAAACTTGTTACTCGGGGGTTTTCGGGATCGCTGATTACGAATATAACCTTAGTTTTCTAAAATTCAAAATGGCGGATCCAATATGGCGGACAAGGAATTTTTAAAATAGTAAATTTTGCTTTAAACTTGTTATTCCGGGGTTTCGGGGTCGCCGATTAGGAATATGACCTTAGTTTTCCAAAATTTAAAATGGCAGAACCAATATGGCGGACAAGAAATTTTTAAAATAGTTGATTTTGCATAAAACTTGTTACTCGGGGGTTTTCAGGATCGCTGATTACGAATATAACCTTAGTTTTCCAAAATTCAGAATGACGAATATAATTTTACAGAAAAAAATATTAAAATTTAATTTACATAAATAATAACGTTCTTCAGTCATTATTTTTTTAAATGTAATTTTATGCATTATTTATAATCAGTCAATTTTAAATATACAATATACTATCTATATATTATATTAGGGGTCGTCCATAAAGCACGTGATACATATTTTCGATTATCTAGACCCTTTTCCCCCCTCATGATGCTTTTTCCATAGACAGTTAACATGGAGTGTAATATTTTGCTAACCTCCCCCACCCCCTAAAGTATCACATGCTTTATGGATGACTCCTTATAATATTATATTAATATATTCATTGCATTAATTTATTATTTTTTAAAAACTATTTAATTAAATTTCTTGATTATTTAATTAGTACCTAATTATTAATATTCACTCTGTAAATCTGAATTAGTGCGGATTCGTTTACCATTTGAATTAGTAACATTTTTTACTAATTCATAGTAGTTTTTTTCTAATTGCTAGTAGAAAATTTCTAATTCAATTAGTAGATCGTATTTTTTACTATTTTATATTAGTAAATTTTCTACTAATAATTAGTAAAAAATTAGTAAAAACAGTTACTAATTTAATTGGTAAACGAATCCGCACTATTTTTTAAGTAGAAAACTACTTATTCAGATTTAGAGAGCACATATCAATAATTTGCTGAAATTTTCAAACCTGTGATTTTTAAATACACACAAAACTGATTAAATTAATTATCACAGTTATTTAATTTCTAATAATTTATTGACAATATTAATAATAACTTATTTATTAAATTAATTTTAATTAAATTTCTAAATTATTTAATTAATTCATAATTATGAGAACATCAAATCGTCAAATTATATATTTATTATTATATATTATTAGGGGAGAGTCACTACGGTCGGGCCACCTTTACGTTTGGGCCATTTCGGGTTTCTTAGTTGTAACAAACTGGTGCCATTTACCATTGCATGTAAATACTTGTTAGTGATGGTAGAAAACTTTTCATGTCATTTTCATTAAGTTCCAATGAAGTATATGAGCAGTACAAACGTTAAACGTAAATGTGTGGTGAATTTTTAAAGCAAAACCTTTACTTTAGTGTCGAGAAAGATTAATTAAACCAAAGGCAAGATGCAAACAATTAAGTAATCTGATGAAATTTATTCATTAGAGAGTGCTTTAATACTTTGGTATGTTATTTGGTTTTTATATCGTGCGTTTATGTCTGTTTGCTAAAAAAATCAAAACGACGCGTAACTTACGGTCGGTTCACTTTATATCGTGCAGGTTTAAAGTCCTTTTGCAGTGAAAAAATATATTAATGTTCAAAAAACGTTCGTAAAACATTTTAAAAAGTCTCATTTCACATCTTCTTCGATAACGTATTGTAAACGTTTCGAGTACTGAGAACGTTTTTAGATTAATTTTTATATGAACTTTATATTTCCTTTTTTCATTTTCAAGTGCATTTCAGTATTGTTCTGTAATTTACGGGCCATTTTTAGAAATATTCCTTCATTTTACATTGATTTTCTACGGTGGATAGACCGTAACGACATTTTTTTAAAAATGTTTTTAACTTTTCCAATTTTTGTCCATACATTTTCTGATGTACAGAAGAAACATTCCACTTTAGAAGATTATTCCAACCATATGTCAGAAAACGTGAAATTCGGCCTAGAACGGAAGTTATGTGCACAAATCAAAAAGTGACACGACCGTGGTGACTCTCCCCTATATATTATATATTATATTACCAGCAAAAAATTGAGTTTCATTCTCTGTTCTTGTTTAATTTATTGTTTTTATTTGTTTTTGTTGTTCTCCGTTTAATAAATGTTCATTGTAATGACTAGATAGAAATTGGAGCTCAGTTTTAAATTTGACTTTGCAGTTTGCAATACGCTTTTAATTTGATTTGACAGACTATTTGTTTTAATTTATTGTGAAGTTATATTTATTATTTATATGTTATTTATTCATTGTTTTTATACAAAGACGGATTATTTATTTATTTATAGTATGATTATTTTTATTTCGTTTATTATTTTTTCTTTCTATTTTTTTACGAATTATTATTTTTACCAGTTCTTAATTTTCTACTATTTATTATCTATTAATTTTTATAAATTGAAATTTTTTGTTCAAAAATTATTTTTTTTTATTAAATTAATATTCAAATTTGTATTAACTTGTTACTAATGTTATTATTGTTTATTTTCACAATTTTTAATAATTTTTGTCATTTATATGTAAAAAATTTTCAATTATTTTAAAATTGTTTTAAATATTAACTTCCTTTATAATTTTATGACTTCAAACTCTACTTCATCGTCAAGCATAGAAATGTAAGTCTTCGTCTATTTTAATTATTATTTTTTGGTAAGATAATTACTTATTTATTTTTAAACTAATTTTTATTTTTAAATTTTATTTTATTTATTTTTTTATTATTTTATTCATAAATAATTTTATTTTATTATTTTAATTTTGTATATTTTTTTGGATAGAATCCCTGAAGAGGAAATCATTTAGATTTCGAATCGTTGCAGTAAATAAATATTTTATTCATTGTCCGAATGTTTTCGTTTAATTTATAAAGGATCTCGGACGTTAAAGATTACTCAAATAATTATAAAATATATAAAATGTAAAAACAAAAAAATATATAAAATATATAAAAAATTAATAAATAACCGCGAAAAAACGTTTTTGTTGAAAAGAAAGAAAACTGAACTATTTGTTAATTTCAAATATTTTAATGGCTGAAGAGCGTTACTATTTATGTAAATTAAATTTTAATATTTTTTTCTGTGAATTTGGATCCGCCATTCTGATTTTTGGAAATCTAAGGTTATATTCGTAATCAGCGATCCTGAAAACCCCCGAGTAACAAGTTTTATGCAAAATCAACTATTTTAAAAATTTCTAGTCCGCCATATTGGATCCTCCATTTTAAATTTTGAGAAACTAAGGTTATAGTCGTAATCGGCGACCCCAAAAACCCCCGAGTGACAAGTTTTAAGCAAAATTTACTATTTTCAAAATGTCTTGTCCGCATTGGTTCATTAGGACATTTGTAGGCCAAGAAATACAGAATCGTTAGGAGGTGCTAAATATTTCGTTAATTTTATTGATGACGCGACAAGATACGACAAGATACGTCGAGAAAGGCATTTCGCGTCAACTAAGCGTCGAGTATGATCCCCGTATGATCGATAGAAGAGAACGTACCCACATAAAAATAAATGGTCAAGCTTTACGAACTTGACTTAATCAGCCTACCATTCCTCCGAAATAAAATAAATAATAATTAAAATTCCAAATAATCTCGCTTCCCGCTCGGGATGCAACAATTATAATCCAATGAATAGCAACACTTACTTAACATTTTTTAAGTGCGTAAAGTTGGCATAACAACCATAGAATAATCAACTTTTGTAGTAGGGAATCATTGGTCATGTTCAAAAATTGACTTTTAAGGTTTTGATGCAATAATTAAAAAAATTTATTCAACTTTTTAAATAGTGCTAACTTTACAATTGCATAACAAAACTTGATATTTTTAAAAAATTTAAGTACCCATCGTTTGGATATAATTGGAAACACTATTTAAGGTTATGTTATTCAGTGGTCACGTGTCCAATATTCTTTACTATGGAAAAACGTCACACTGAATAACATGACCTTAAGCGTTTGGACAATTTATGAAATAATTATAATACGATTTAAAGACTTTTGTTCATTGCTCACTGAAAATGTAAAGGAGTATAGACTTAAGGAGACCAATGTAGTGTGTATGAAATCAACCATTTACAGGGCTCGGATTGTGCGACTTTTTTGTGAAAAAATGCGGCTAATTGACTTTTTTCAGATTTTTTTGATTCAGGAGTGTCGATCGCTTGACATAACCTCAAACTAAAAGTGATTTATAACAGCAAATGAAACCATAATTAAAATAATTTCACCAAATTCTGAAAGATCCAGTTGTACAATTATCAGAAAAAATTAGATTGGACCAAAATTTGTTGTAAAATAATTATTATTATTAAACATTTTGTGATTTTTCTTTAACGGTCAGTAAACAATTAAAATTTTCAACCAATTAAGATAGGTAATTGCTCATTCTGCTCTTTGAAACATTCTCTATACATGTACACTCGTTGAAATTTGTTTAAAATATTTTGTTCAAAATTTATTGAAACATTTTTGTTTAATTTATTTGTTTATTAACTTTTTCATACCTTAGGCACAAAATAGGCGCTTTTAGATAGCAGCCGACAGGAACTAAAAGCTATTCATTTGTCAACTTGAATGAAAATGGCGACTTTTTTTCCCCATGGGCAAAAAAACAGCTATGGTCCCATGCGTTATTTTGCTCATGGGAAAAAAAGGCCGCTATTTTCATGCAAGTCGAACAAGTGAATGACTTTTACTCCCTGTCGTCTGCTATCTGAAATCGCCACTTTTGGGCCTTTGGAATAAAAAATATCGTAAGTAACACGGGACTTAAAGGCTGCCAATTTATTTACGATGATTTTTGTGACACTCGTTACGGTCTCAGGGCGCCTACGGCGCCCTCGACCTCCACTCGTGTCACAAAAATCACCGTAAACAAATGGCTACCTTTACGTACCTTGTTGCTTAATATACTATTGAACAAAATATTTTAAACAAAACTTAACAAATGTAATTGCAGAGAATGTTTCAAAGGACAGAATAAACTATTATTTGTTAATCATTATTGTTAATCAGCAGGTTAAACCGTATCCCAATCGATACCCTTTTCCCACAAGGTCCTCATAAAGATCTTGTAGGTTATTGTCAAGGGTGCCAACCAACCTAGGGGATCATACAATTTTGATATGCTTGAAAGTACACTACTTACTTAGGTATTTCGAGTAGGTTAGAAGAAAAAACAAATGTGTCGGATTCGGGTCTACAATGTAGTCCTAATAATATATATTCTTTATCAGAATTCCAACTTAGCGTCTGTGTAGTTTCTACCCATTCAGGAGGAAGATGTTTCAACAAAGATAGATCATTAGCGGTCCATTTACGAAGAGGAAGTCCGCCCGCCATGAGATAAATGTATTTCTTTTGTAACTCAAGTGCACTATCAATGTCATTAGAACCGTCAAACAGATCATCTACATAAATTTGATCTAATAACGACGCTGCTGCTTTTGGGAAACGGTTAGCTTAATCATCGGCTAATTGTTTCAATACACGATTGGCCAAGAACGGTGAATTTGCTAAACCATAAGTGATAGTTGTGAGCTTGAAGGTAAGGGGGCGTCAGAGGGGGATGTTCTCCAAAGGATTTTTTGAAAATCCCTATCATCGGGATGAATTAGGATTTGGCGAAACGTTTTCTCTATGTCCGCTGTGAAAATAATTCGAAATTTACGCCAACGAAGAAGTATTTTAGACATATCGGTTTGGAGTTTTTGTCCTACATTCAAATCTACGTTCCATGCTTTTCAGGGTAAGTAAAGCTTGTAATCGAGAATCCCCAAAAGATTCAGGGTTACCTTTAAATGGTTGACGAATCATATACCTTCCTTCTTTTGTGCGGGAATGTGTATCACAGAAGATTCTTTCACAGTCTTGTTCTTCCTCTGTTAAGAAAGATTTGGAAGGTTGCGTGACTTCTTCCTGTTCCCAGAATCGCTGAAAGAGCTGTGGTAATTATTCTGAATTACACAAGGCAAGCTAACGACAACATGGGTAGGGATTCTAGTTTTACTAGACTGATTGGAGGTTGTCTTGGTGGAACCAGTTAATATCCAACCCAGAGCTGTCTGTTGAGCAATTTGAACAATGATCGGAGTGTAAGTACCAGTTTTATGTGGTTGATTTATATAAAGGGCATTGTTGAGGTTTCCGTTCTGGCTTTGAAGAGGAATTAGTGACAGGATGAGCCTTGACGGACTTTTTCGGTTTGTCAGATTTATTTTTATGGTTAGAATTTTGAGCATTTGCATTTGAGGCATTAGAAGTATTAGCTAGTGTCTCAAGTATACGAATACGAGTAGATAAGAAAATTTTTAGAAGATCAAAATCTGGTGGATGCGTATCGGCTTCTAACGAGTTTTCCCAGTCTCGGCGGGTAATAGCATCTAATCTTTGAACAGTAATATAAACCAACCAGTCATTCCACTGATCAACAGCGCGTTCAAGGGTCCTAAGGTTACCAATTGCATCATTAGTGGCGTTAAGGAGAGCTTTTAGTTCATTTACCTATTTCCTTGTCATGGACTTTAATTTACAAAGAGTGTCAATTTGAACATTTACCAAAATCCGTAAGTTTTGGTGCTGTTCTGTATGAAGATCCCATGCGCGACCGAAATTAGTACCGGTGGGAGTAATATTCTGTAATAATAATGCTGCTTCACCGGTTAACGCGTTTTTTAGATAATGCATACGTTCAGTGTCGGTTAAGGTACGATCCTCATGGATTTGAGTTGAGATTCGAATAGACTACTAATTGTAGGAGGTGCCATCTTGTCAGCAAACTAGGTTCAACTTATAAATTAATAACCCGAAACTTATTTAATTTCAATAAGAAACATCAACTCATGTTTGACAATATGCTAAAATTATAAGATTATTATCACAAGTTTTATCATTAGTCTCAAGGGAGTATGGCGTACTCTCTTACAATGAAGGTTTAATTGAAATGGTATAACATCAAAGAAACTCAAAGAGAATAAAATATCTCAAGAAATTTTCGTTAAACAGTGATTCGAAAACTAATTTAAATTTTAAATAAATGCATATTCTATTTTAAATTTAGAAAATTAAGTTCTCGGATCCTTTTAACGCAATAATTTTAATGCAAATTCAAACGGCTAAATTCTACATTTAAAGTTTTTAATTAAATTCCATGATATGCATTACATAGATGACGAAAGAGTTAACAAAACTGACATGTCAAAAAGTTTAGAACGAACTCACATAATAGTAAAATGAATCTGAACCAGTGTAATGATCGTAGATACTGATGAGTAGAGTGTTGAGGTATACTGATGAGAGAAGACGGCAGTCCAGGGCAGCAACTTCATATTAATTCGATGTAATCCTTGATTTAGAATATGATCATTTTCTGGCCAAATCTAATGATATGTATTGAGTTCTAGCAGGAATCTAAAGGAAATTAAATTCCAAGAAATCGATTTTCAATAATTCTCGATGATTTTTAATTAATAATAATCCTTGTGATTATTGTAAAGGTTATAGAGTCTATCGCTCATGTGTGGTATTGCTTGTATAGATGTATGTGCAGGTGGAACAGTGCATGCAGGTAGGCTGTCAGTGGCAGTGGTCATAATTGGTAGTAGTCAGGCGGCTCTACAGTAGTATAAGGGCCATATTGTCATCCTTCATAAGTGTGCAGAGAGGATACTGGTGTTCGTATAGAGATGTCGTAACTCACAGGCACAGTGTGATTCACCAAAGAATCCTCGTATATTTGGACACCTCTGTTGAGGTCAGGCGATGAAAGAACATCAACACATCTTGGTGACGACAATTATCGATTTAAAGAGAATTTTGATACACTTCAAAAATACAAGAAATAAAATCCAGAATTGATTGTTAATTAAAAATTAACAAATATTGCAAAAATTAAATAAAACAATGTTTTCCACTCAGGATAATTTTCCCTTTCAAATGATGTAATTTCGAAAGAGATAGAGTTATCCTGATTAATAGTTTGATACAAGTTTTTTTTATTTATAACTGCACTGCACTTTCCACTGCACTAAAGTTCACTGCAAAATACTTTGAACTGCACCACAAATCCGGCTCGAAGGACCAAATGTTCCGAGATGGCGTGTTTTTGTAATAAATTAAAAACAAAAAAATGTTCTTTTAACAAATTGATATAAAATAGTTTATTAATAAATGTTTAAATTAGAAAAGTCTTACATAACTTGTACACCGGAATTTATACAGAATGAAAAAGTTCTAAGTAGTCCAAATGTGGTGTGTCCCGATTCGCATTGAGCGATAGACTGACTCTATTCGGAGTTAAGGCGACCGAAATCCCTAAATTAGGCTACCGATTTAACATATATGTAATTGCATGATTAATTAAATACTAATCTAAATTATGATTTCCAAACATGCATAAAGCGCAGATTTCCTTTTAAAATACTGTTTAAATATGATACAGTACAACTTATGTATAGTACAATGGTTATTTTTAGAAAATTATCAATTATATCCTTATGTACTCTACATCTAAATACCTCTAATCTTATTTCTTTCTTAAGGTATTCCATTGCACTAGCACAAACATTATTCTCTAAATAAATTGAAACCATGATCCTCTGGAGAAGATTTAAAACGTCCTTATGATTATTAAAAATCATAGAACTAGTTTTAATATTTAAATTAAAAAGCTTTATGCATTCGGAAAAAGACTAAAAGTAGGGCATTTTTTATTTTAGTTGTCGAATCACGCACTTGTTGTAGAATTAATTATTTTTCCTTTTTCTTGTAATGGATTTCAATTTTTTTCTTTTGTTGACCGACATTTTTTTCTCCGCAGAGTCTGATAATTTATTGTCGTCAAAAGAAAAGTATTTTTTCCACGTGAAAAGAAAATCTCCATCATCAGCCTCACAGTTCGTCCCGACTGCATAATAGCGAGTTATATTATTAATAATTAAAGATTTATACTGCTTAGCAATACGTTTTTTTGAATTTCTGTCAACAAAGCGCATTTTCATAAGTTTTGTGCAAGCCTGTTTAAAAAAATTTATGTGATAAAGCTATTATCACCTAGCGGTATTCTGAAAGTACTATTACTGTTTGTCTCTCGATTACCATTTGTTGCATCTGAAAGTTTGTTGAGAAAATGAAACACATGTGCAGTTTTTTTTGCCTCGATCCGAAGTTTTCTTTCACCCAATGCTGCACGCCAAGTTGCTCCTCCAGCTTGCGCTTGCATGGAAGACGACACCGTTTCACTAAAGACTTGGTTGCACAGCTTCACTGACATCTTCGATATTAAATCAGAATATACGTGTTGAGCAGTCAACTGCCGCATTGACCTTATCCGGTTATTTTTATAAAGATCTATCTCAAATGCCGTGATTAAGTGCTTCCATTTCGCAAAAGTTCTTAGCTCATCTTTCCTGTCATCAATAAAATCAAATTCTAAATCATTGTCCAGAAGATTGTTCCCTAACCCTCACGGGCTCGAGTTCATATTTCCGTCTGCGCGCACAAGCCGGGTCCGAGGGACATTATTTATAATAAAAAAATAATATAAAAAAATAAAAAATATTTTCAGACAAATCATCGTATAAATAATTATATACACATTTTATAAATTATATATATATATATAAAATAGTTTAAAAAATAGTAATATAAAATAATGTTAGAAATATAAAACACCTGAATAAAATCTTCAACTAAATTACCTAATAATAATTTATCTATATTTCGACGTAAAACCAACATTTTTGTAAATATATATAGTAATAGATTTTGAATAAATCAAACTACATTAATAAGTAAAATTTTGTTTTACAGTAACATAGAAAATTTTAAAGCTTTAACTTTCTTAATGTAAATTGTTAAAATTATTATATTATTGCATTTATTTTATTATTTTATTATAGTAAAAAAATCTTAAGAAGCAGAACTGATTTATAAAATTGTTATTACTTTCAGCAAAATGACCTATTCTGAATTCGCCATTTTGAATTTTCCAAATTTGGTATCATGTTCGTAATCAGCGTCCCCAAAAGCCACCGAATACCGTTTTGAATGTAAATGGGTGATTCTTCTGAAAGGCACCTGTTTTTTCCAAAAACTAAAAAAATTAATGTTTACATTTTCTGAATTTTTTTGTCATGGGTAGGTTTTAAATACGTTTAAAGATAAAAATCTGAGCTGCGCAAAATTAATTTTCAAAAATTAGCCTTCTAGCATTATTTTAATATTAAGTGTTTTGAAAGTTAAATATACTGTAATCAATATTAGGGCTTTTGTAAAAAAATTATTTTAAATTTAATTTCTTTAATTTATTAAACTTTTAACATTATTCATTTATAATTTAATGAATTGTGTATTTAATAATTTTTTTATAACTATTTTATCTTTTCAAAAATAACTAATATATATTTTTCATATTGAACGGAAAAAAATTGTAATGAATTTTTTAATTTATCATTTTAAGTTTAAAGTTAATATTTTCTATAAAAAAAATTTATTTTTAATTATAATTTTGTTATTTCTCTAACTTTCTACTAAATATATTATATTTTAAAAAATGAAAAATATTTTATTTTAAATAAAACGGAAATTTTTTTTAATTCAATTTGATATATGAGCGATTCCATCTCAAGTGATCAAGGTGGAGAAAAATTTTTCTCCAATCGTAGCAAAACTTGGGGCTTTTGTAGTACTCATAGATAGTAATTTTTCGTGAAAATATTTTTTTACCTAGTCCAATATTTTCCGAGGGGGAGGGGGTTAAATTTTTGTGTTTTTCAGTACAATGCTTATTTCAATAATTTTTTACTCTTAAACAATTAAACATACAAATTTGACAAAGTACATTTTGGAAAGGTTTTTTCATCCTCTTTCGATTGGAAATAAGCATTTTGAAAAAAAAAATTTTTTTGACCAAAAAAAATCAAAATTAAAAATAAATTTCAATTTTTGAGGGAGATGGATACGATTTTTTTTTTTTTTTTTTTAAACGAAAGCTGAGGTTTTTTCCTAAAAGGACATATAAATGATAAAGTGGGACTAGAATGTTTAAACATTGAAAAAACGAATTTTCTCCAAAACGGAGCTAAAAACCGGGTTTTGCGCGCTCCGGCGAGTAGAAAACTCTTTTTTCAATGTTTAAACGTTCTAGTCCCACTTTATCATTTATATCTCCTTTTAGGAAAAAACCTCAGCTTTCGTTAAAAAAAAAAAAAAAAAATCGTATCCATCTCCCTCAAAAATTGAAATTTATTTTTAATTTTGATTTTTTTTGGGTCAAAAAATTTTTTTTTTCAAAATGCTTGTTTTCAATCGAAAGAGCATGAAAAAACCTTTCCAAAAAGGAACTTTGTCAAATTTGTATGTTTAATTGTTTAGGAGTAAAAAATTATTGAAATAAGCATTGTACTAAAAAACACAAAAATTTAACCCCCTCCCCCTCGGAAAATATTGGACTAGGTAAAAAAATATTTTCACGAAAAATTACTATCTATGAGTACTACAAAAGCCCCAAGTTTTGCTACGATTGGAGAAAAATTTTTCTCCACCTTGATCACTTGAGATGGAATCGCTCATATATTAAGACTATTTTAGAAAATTTTTAATTATATTAAAAAATAATTAAAAATATGTATCATATTTAACTAAAACCAAAAGACAAAATGAAATAAATTTTTTTACTAAGAAAAACTTTAAATTTTAACATTACAAGAATATGAAAAGATAAATAATGTTTCGTAGATTATGGATAAATTTTTTTTGAAATTTATACTGAACAAAATATTAATAATAAGTTAATGCAAATATTGAGTCTTACGTTGGAGACACGTGAAGTCGTCGCTTTCAGGAGAATCACCCAAATACAAAAAAATTAAAATTTTTAACGACCGCCATATTGAATCCGTCATTTGGAATTTTTCAATTCTGACATCACATTTGTAATCAGCTACCCCAAAAACCTCCGAGTGACAAGTTTCATCAAGATCTAACGTGGTTTTTCTAAGATACTGATTTCACCCCTTAAATTTATTTAATTTTTGCAAATTGAGTAACATCAAATGTATTACCATAAATACGCCATTTATTTTATTAACAAAATTTTAATCTTCGATAATTTTTCATTACCCCATGTACAAAATGTAAACAAATAAATGACATGATGTCGAGAACGTTAGTAGAAATATTATAGAATAATAATTTATTAATACAAAATAAATAAAAATACAAAATTTATATAACTATATTTGATTAACAATTATTATATAAACAAAGTTACACAAAAAAATATATATAAATTAAATTTAACGTTCAACGTTAAATTACATTTATATATATTTTTTTTCCATGACTTGAATTGATTAATAACTACTAATCAAATATATTTAATAATTACCAAATGATAACTTTGAAAAAATATAATTTATATAATTATTTGAAAATAATGTAATTCTTAAAAATAATTTCACAAATTATATTTTTTTTAATAAAAAATTTTTATTTAATTGCAAAAAGAAAATTTTTCAAATTTTTAAGCGAATTGTTATTTTACTTTACTATGTAAATATTTAGTTATTTAAAATGCAAATAATGTTAAATAAAATTGTTTTATATTACTTACCACTTCATTAGGAGAAGACATTATTTGACTGCTTTCTACTGATACTGGATGATCTATATCAGTAACGGGCAAGTCAACTGTTGGGTAAGAATCCCTTTTAAGCGAAACCTTTTTCCTGTTTTATAAAAGTACTTCTCGTCAAAGTGCTTGTGACAAATAAATAATTTCTTGGCCACAATATCCTCGTAGGCCATATTATTTAGCACGTCATTCTTACAACGTGCTACCCACTGCACTGCGACATTTCAATTTTTTGGGAAATGGTGTATTGGAACTTTACTTTTTCCACTTATTCTACCATTGCAACCACTTACTTTGCAAGAATGTACACTATGGCACACCATTTTCCTCAACGAACAATTTTACAATAAACAGATTTTACATTTGACAGGCATTCAATCTGTCAGTTACCGAAAGTAAAGCACTTTCAAGGCATGATTCACGTAATTTTTTCCGTGTAGTTACGTAATTAATTATTATTAAAATTAATAATTATATAATGTTCTTTCGACGAATTGCGGATTCGATGTTTTTAGTATTTGACGAAATAACGATACGACAATTTTACATTTCGACTACTTTACCCTTCTACTACTTGACAATTCGAACAAATGGCGTTTTCGACTATTTGAACATTCGACGAAATGACGATTAGATTTTTTTAACATTCGTGGAATTGAACATCCGATGTTTTGAGCATTCGAAGAATAGAAGATTCAATGTTTTTAGCATTCGACTACTTGGCGTTTAGGGGAAATGAATGCGTCTCGTCCAAACGCTTAAATGGTGTTTCCAATTATATCCAAACGATGATCAAACGATTGGAACTTAAATTTTTGAAAAATATTAACTTTTGTTGTGCAAATGTGGTGTTAGCCCTATAAATTTAAAAGTTCAATAACTTTTTTAATTATTGCATCCAAACATTAAAAGTTAGTTTCCTAACATGGCCATATGATTCCATACTAGAATAGTTGATTTTTCTGTGGTTGTTGTGCCAATTTCATGCACGTACATTTTTTCCCGTGTGGAGGAGTCGTCGTCACCTTTTCCTAACTAGAAAAACAGCTATTTTTTGACTGCATTTGGTAAGATGACGGTCGCGATTGGTTAAAAATTTCATGATGACGGTCGCTATTGGTTAAAAACTATGTTGACGGTCGCTATTGGTCAGAAATCGTAGCAGTAACGCACACTATTAGTTTATTTTCTGTTTTCACAAGAGCTTATTGTTATTAACATATCTAGAAGGAAGCAAAGTGTTCATGAAATATACACAATGAGATTCACGAAAACGAATGAAATGAGCACCAAAATTATAACAAAAATGTATAACTTAGGCAGCGGTTTTAATTTTGTAAACAGAATTATATATTTGTAAACATGTTGAAATTTGCTTTTTTGCACATTTTCGCCTAAATAATTTATTTTCTACAACCAATATATTGTACTGAACTTATAACTAATTAATAAGAGTGATCTTTTTTAAACAATTGTCTACACATTTCTAAAAAATTATTGTACTGCATTTTCTAAAGCAGTGTTTCAAATGTGTTGACTGCATTTAAAATGTGATAATTTATTTTAAAAAATATGAGAGTTAAAATATTACCAACAAAAGGGAAACTTTTTTATTATTATAGAGAGTAATTAAGTAATAAACAATTGAGGGGCTGGAGACTATAAGAGGATTCTGTCTGGATTCTGCCGAATAATTGTTGTCCACTAGGTTGAATTTTAAAAGTATTTTAAATTGCAATTTTAATTATTGTTTCTTGTAGACAATAAACTTCTTCACCTTTTTTCATCTATAACATTTTTTTTTTATTTTTTTGTTGTTTTAAAATAATGAGAAAAACTGCATTTTTCAAAATCAAAGAATTCTGATGTTTTTCAATTTCAACTCGTGACATTTTGGTTAATTTTTATAACTTTTTGATTAAACAAAAAGGAAATTAAAGGTCAGAATGTTTTAAAACTAAAAGAAGCATAGAAAAACACTTTTTTTAAAACCAAAAATAATAATAATTTTTTTCAAAACAATGTAAAAATATAGTTTTATGTTTTTAGCGCTTCGTTTATCTGAAAAATGCTAAGGCCTGTCTTTTCACACATTTTCATAACACAGTTTCAATATTTATTTTTAATCATTAAAATAAGTCAAAATTAATTACAAAGTTTATTCATGAACAATTAAAAATGCAATCCCTATTATTACAATATACAATATTACAATATACGAGTACATTTTTACCCCCTACAATATTTTTCAAAATAAAATTTTATTTTGGTAGTAATCACGTGTTGAAATTGATGTGTTGTATTGATGCGTAATTTTCCAAGGATTAATTTTAAAAAAATGAGTAACCTCCAATTTTATAGAAATTGTGTAAAGTTTTCTTCAAAAATGCAGGCGAAAATAGACTCTTGATCTAGAAAATTCGTTTGAAAGGGTGAAGTTTCTAACAAAAGAAAAGAAGATCTTATTTATTAGTGTCCAATTTTATGTTTCCAGAAACAGGAGTCGATTATTGCCTCAATTTCGGCAGGAAAATTTACACAATTTTTATAAAATCGGAGGTTACTCATTTTTTTTTAAATTAATCCTTGGAAAATTGCACATCAATACATAGTAATTTAATTTTTCAAAGACATTGAGAACAATCTTCAATTTGCAATTGTTTAAAAGAATTGTTAGTAACAATAAAAAATTTTTTTTTAGTAATCGCTTTATTTCATCTTCAAAATGTAGACAACAAAATTTTTTTAAAGTGCCCGATTTCACTTATTTTGTCCAATCACAATTCACTTTATTACAAATATTTCACTTCTGTTATAAAAATTAATTTTTAAGTTAAGTGTTGTTACATTTAAATTATTAATTTTTTAAATGAAAACATGCTTTTAATTGTTAGAGTTAAAAACCTTATTGACATTTTGTCAAGGATTAACGAATTTCCCATAGAAAAAAATTTTAAAAATACATGTAAATAAACTTGGCGATTTCTAATGCATAATAACAAAAGTGAAACCATTTTGTGAGTTGTTGTATTCTGAAATTAAGGTTTGCTTTTGCCTAAAAGAACTAGGAGTAGGGGCGCAACGTGCGCTGTTTAGTTCTAGTATTTTATTTTAATAATTTTTGTTTTAATAATATAATATAATAATTTTAATAATATTTTGTTATTTTTTATGTGAAGATATCGACAACTAAGGCGGTGACAAAAGTTTTCCGAAAACGTCTTTGAAAAAATGCGATTGGCGATATTCGCCGTATTTTAGTTGAAAATTATTAAAAATTAAAGTTCTTTAAAATTTAGTCAGGGTATCATGAAATTCTAACCCGAACGTTCCCTGATAGTGATTTAAATCATTTTTCAATTTTTTGTGACCAATTGAAGTTAAAATTGCTATTTTCACGAAAAAATTCCAGCACCATTTTGTAAGTCGAAAACCCCTTTAATGTAAAAAAAATTTTAATTCATCGTTGGAGTTAGGTTTAACCATTACCATTGACTTTGAATAGTCAGTTTTCTATTAAATAAATTAAATCAGAAAACATTTCTATGTAACGCATCGTAAAAAAATTATAATATACTTTAAAATTATTAGAAAATACGAAGTATAAAGTATTTTCTATAACTAAATTTCAATATACATTTTATATGAAACTAGAAATAAAATAATAATTTATGTTTGACAAAAGAAAAATTTTAAAAATGAATTTTAACCTAATATGAGTAATAGGCAGAGATATAGCTATATATTGATGAAAATAGCAGAGAAATTGGTACAAGGGTGTGAGAACTGTCAAGTGAGATAGAATATACGTCATGACATGACAAGCGGAACAAATGGAATCTGAACCAGCAATCCTCTGGTGTAAACTGCTTATATGCCTACCTCCCAAGTATCATTCGACACTGATCTAATAATAATAAAAATAAAAGACAGATGGATTATTCATTTTAAAAATTTTGAAGCATCCCGTTTTATTATACAACTACATACCTATTAGAAAAACATAATTATACACAAAAAAATTTCTAGTAGGTTTGACTACTTTTTAACTACTCTGCGTGATTCAATAGGTCTTCAACTGAACTTTAAAAGTTAATTTTTACAAACAGTAGGTAGCCTAACTTGCTAAATATCAATTAAATTAAATTAATTAAATAAAATAAATAATAAATTTAATTTAACAAAATCACACAAATTTTTCACACCACAACTGTTTTCAGAACTGAGTTTCTCTGAACCTTATCTCCTTACTGTTTAAAATTGTGATTTGGTTAAATTGCAAGTTTTGTAATTGGCAACCTACCGTTTTAAAAAAATTTTTAATTTAAAAATAAATATATCCCATTGTAATATTATATTTAGTATTTAATAAACCAATATTTATTGTTTATAGAACTCATAGCTTATCAACAATAAAGCATGCTTAAGAGGGAAATAAGACGAATTTTTATATTTACAAAATAAAACATTTCCGTCTTAAAAAATAATGTGAGCAGATTCACCCTAGAAAATTGTGATTTTGAAACTTGGTACATGTACATTAAAAATTTTCTCTAAGTAAAATTAAAAAATATAAATCAAAAACTCTGTTATTTTTTTAGTAGAAATCAAATCAAATTTCCGAAAAATAGCGTTACGTATTTTTTGAACGACCCCATATTCGTAATAAGAGACCCTGAATCTGAAATTTTTTTAAATTTGTTTAGTCACCATTTTTAGTTTTATAATTACGTGTCATTTTCTACATCAAAAAAATTAATATAATAGATGTAGATTTCCACTTTTTGTATTAAATAAGTTAGTTTTCATAAAAAACATATAAGAAGCAAGAAAAATTGAATTTTTTATTAATTCTAAAAAATTCAGTTAAAGGTGACATAAAATACATGGGAATCAGGGGGATCATCTTGTACACCCACTGGGAGATCATTTTGCCCCAAATGACACTAATTTTTAATTTGTTCGTAACTGAACCTACAAGCTTTAGTAGTCCAAAGTAACAATCAGAACACTTAATTGAAGGTATACTGAAGCTATCAGTACAAGGAACTTTGTATTTCACCTTCTACAAGAAAAGTTACCTAAGTTCAAAGTTTGGTTTTCCTTAGATCAAAACTATGAAATTTTAATTTTTTCCAATAAAATTTTTTTAATGACGTGTGTTATCATGACAGTTTGACTGATTCATAGGTATGTCATTGGCAACGTATTACCGTTTTTACCTGAACGGTAACGCTAATAGGCTTTCCAAAGTTCGAAAGGGTCATCTTGCCCCAGGGGATCATCTCGTACACCTTTCCCCTAATGCATTATTATTCATTAATTTGAATTATTTTGTAACTAACATACCATTTCTTATGTAATTCTTTGTATCTTTTAACATTTCCTTACTTGAAATTGATTTATTCTTAAATTTTGTAAGAAATAATAAGGGGCCATCCATAAAGCATGTGATACTTGAGGGGTGGGGGGAGGTCAGCAAAATATCACACTCCATGTTAACTGTCTATGGAAAAAGCATCATGAGGGGGGAGGGGGTCTAGATTACTGAAAATATGTATCACATGCTTTATGAACGACCCCTAAACTGTTTTCATTAACTCCGAATTTCTAGTTTTTTGGGGTAAATAGAAACAGTCTCCTATTTTTAATTAAAGTTTGCAGAATGAAAAAATCAAAGTTGATTTTTGTTGTAGTATTAGTAAGAGACAATTGTAAATTTTAGTATGAAATTTCAGATTCGGTTTTTCCAAATGCGAGTCTGTGACGTTGTAAAATTTATTTAAATAATTTTTACAACTAACAAATTTTTTAATTGTTAAATTCAATTTTTTTATAATTTAAAATTAATAATTATTATTATTCTGGTCTCCTTGGCAACACGATATTCTAAAACTTCGTTAAATAGACATTTTTTTAAATTAATTTTTTGTTAATAATTTATTCGTTTGTTTCTTTTTCTATTTTATGTAAATTCTACACGGAGAGACCGAGATTACTAATTTTTGTATAAAATCACACTAGAATTTACTATTTTCACATTGCAACCACCGGAAATAAGGGGACTTTTTGTATTTTTTACTATTTTCTACACTAAGTCACTAATCCCGACAAATGTTCACCAAATTAGCAAAGTTTCTTACTATTTCGTCCAATAGTTCCAAACAACTGTAGTAAACTCAGAAGTACTGTGTACGTAAAATTACTACAGTCGTTTGTAAATGCAGAAAGAAAGAGTGAAAGAAAAAATATGGATTTTTGGCGCCGGTTTTCCGTCAATTCTTGACTAATGGAGGTAAACTGGAAGGATTTTTACATACACAGACACACACTTATATATTTATTGGATAAATATTTGAAGACACACACATGTTTATTTCACTTATATGTATAGACGCGGTTAATTAATACACTAATACACAACTGCACGCACGACAACGAATTTCACTGAAAGTATACATCTTTGTTTCCTTATATACTGAATGATGAAAATTTACAGCACTTACAAGAAAGCAGTTTACTTTTAACAACTTATTATAAGACATAGTTCTTGGGACAGGAATAAATGCAAAATTTATTAATTTATAATGGTCAATTTCTGAGATAACGAACGACCTACGTTTCAATTTATATTTAATTATTGTAGATAATATCAAAATTTATTTTACATACGCGAAACATAGTCACTGTCAATGATCGGATGGCATCGGCTCATTTACGGAGA
Organism: Leptopilina myrica (nomen nudum); assembly: GCA_032872475.1. Lineage (NCBI taxonomy): Eukaryota > Metazoa > Arthropoda > Insecta > Hymenoptera > Figitidae > Leptopilina > Leptopilina myrica (nomen nudum). The sequence goes on along the minus strand of CM065463.1, from coordinate 33,492,814 downwards.
TTGACGAAGTTAGCAACCAATAGAAATGCAGGCGCCATATGACTGCACTCGCTAGCCACACTTGCTCACCAAAAATTACTACAGTGGATCGTAGATTTTAGTAGAAAATGTTTTCATTTGTCAGATTTTGTGTAATGAAATTAGAGAAAACTATAATCAATTTTTGCTACATTTACAACTCTTACACAAAGTATTAAAACTTGATATTTTAATGTAGCAAATTTATCTATTTCTTTTGTAAATTTATCTAATTCTGTAGGACATTATGCTAAAAGTCTCCTTATTTCCGGTCATTGCAACCATTTTTAGTAATTTTTACGAATGTGGGTCTCTCCGTGTACGCCAAGAATTTCTGAAGATTTGAAGATATTTTAAATAAAAACTGAATCGTTTTTTCTGGCAAATTTTGGACTTATGAAGAAAAATTGAAATTTCCGCATAACCTGTTTTCCTATTCTATTTAAATATTAATATTTAAAATTATTGAAGTGGATTTTCCCAATTTGATGTCTTCCGGTTGTACCTAAGGATTTAAAAAAATTTTTAGAATGACAAAATTCATTCTTGCTGTCGTTCTACCTAGAAGGGTAGAACAGGGTAGAACGAATAGGTGAAAAATAATGTAAAAATTTATCATTTCATATCGATTAAAACCTTTAGAAATCAAAAGTTGACATCTACACGAGTGTAAAAATGTGCATCTGGCAGTTCTGGGGTGGGGCAAAGTACGTCTGGCAAAGGGGTAAAAACGTAAAAAAATCGAAAAATTTTTCTCATTTCATACCGATTAAACCCTTTAGAAATCGAAAATCTACATCCAAACAAGTCTAAAAATGCGCGTCTGGCAGTTCTAGAGTGGGGCAAAGTACGTCTGACAGTCCTTAGAAGATGCGGCAAATGGGTCAATGGGTGAAAAATAATGTAAATTTTTCTCATTTCATACCGATTATAAACTTTATAAATCGAAACTTTACACCCAAACAAGTGTAAAAATGTACGTCTGGCAGTTCTGGGCTGGGTAAAGAACGTCTGGAAGCCCTTCGAAAATGCTCTCTCAGAAAGACAATGAAAAAGAATAAGTTATTTTAATTAATTTTTAACATTAGTAAAAATCGGTCATGTGAATTTAAGTTGTTAATTTAGAACTTTCCTTTTAGTCTAATAGTATTTTAATTCTTTATAAAAGAAAATTATATGTAATTATGTATAAAATAATTGTAAGTAAAATTGAAATATGAATATGAATAGTAAACAGAAATGTTAAAAATTAATTAAAATAACTTATTTTTTTCATTGTCTTTCTGAGAGAGCATTTTCGAAGGGCTTCCAAACGTTCTTTTCCCCAGCCCAGAACTGCCAGACGTACATTTTTACACTTGTTTGGGTGTAAAGTTTCGATTTATGAAGTTTTTAATCGGTATGAAATGAGAAAAATTTACATTATTTTTCACCCATTGACCCATTTGCCGCATCTTCGAAGAACTGTTAGACGTACTTTGCCCCACTCCAGAACTGCCAGTCGCGCATTTTTACACTCGTGTAGATGTCAACTTTCGATTTCTAAAGGTTTTAATCGGTATAAAATGAGAAATTTTTACATTATTGTTCACCTATTCGCCCTCCTGCTGTAGCCCCTGTCCCAGCTCCGGCTTGCCAGACGCGGGTTTCTGTTATTTACATATCTTCAGTAATCTATACTCAAATTTTCAGCTGGTATGAAATGAGATAGTTGTTTTGGTCGCTAGCTTCCGGACTATATTATGTACTAAGCATATGTTATCACTTATTATGTCAGTTATTGATGAAAACAACCAAAAATCAATCCAATATTGCATAAAAATTGCGAATTTTTATACTTAGTCATCACCCGAGTCCCTCGAAGCCACCTTGAGCCTTTACGAATGTTCGACCTAAAAGGTAATTTTCCAAAGTATTTTATAAATAAAAAATTGTTCACAATGATTAAAAATGTGTGTTTTTACGTCCTCAAGCTTAATGTGAAGTTGATTTTCCAATAATATTTTATTAACCGGAAGTAGATCATGAAAACTTTCCTCCGGGTCCGAGGGACCCGACTTGAACCCGTGAGGGTTCAAATATACACTAGAAAGCCTGAAGTAATCCGATTTAAATGAAAAAACTTATGTTATTTTTGAAACTTGGCAAATATGTTTCTATTTACCCCAACTGATCCTATTCAAATTAATATTTTTAATTTCTAAATCAATATATTCTTTATTTTTATATAAAAGAAGTTATTCATTTTTTAAGTATGTAGGGGAGACTGAAGCTAAATGTTAAATTTTGCATAAATAATTTTTTTAGACAATGATTTCGCTTAGATGCAAATGTGTATACATCAATATCGTAGGGCAACTTGTCCTCAACAACTTTCAATAAAAAAGTTTCTGATATTTTAACTTAAAATACAGGTTTCGTCCTTTTCTAAATTTTTTTTTAACATTTAGCCCCATGCTGGGGCTAAGTATTAAGCGGTTGGGGTTAAATGTTAAATTCTATTTCTAGTCTACCGCAACTATTTTGTCATAGGTGTTAATTAGTAGATAAGTTAAAGTATACGTAAAACACGTAATTTAGTTAATAAAACATCTACGTTTACTTAACATTAGCGTTAGAATAGTTGCAGAGTTTTTTCTTTTAAATCGGAATACTTTCGGTTTTTTTGTGTTTTGAGTTGTTATTTCACTTCCGTGGAACAATTTTATGGAGTAGTAAAAAATATGGTTATCATTAAATCATAATAATCAACTGTTCCTATTTACCCCTAAATTTTTCAACTTTGCTGAAATTTAGCGGTAAATAGGAACAGTTGATTATTTCTTACGAAATTTGAGAAAAAATCAATTTCAAGTCTGGAAATGTTAAGAGATATAAAGAATTAGATAAACAAGTTGTTCATTTCATGACCATTTCGCTTCCTCAAAATATTATAAACCAATTGTTTAATTTAATTTTAATATGTTAAGGTAATATTTCAAATAACACAAAATTTGAATTTCTTGTGAAAAAGAAAAATATTGATTAATTTTATAAGTTTTGATGAAATGTGTACTTTGTATATATCAATCGATTCGCTTTTTTGTCAGGAATGTAGTTTTGAGAATAATTTATGAAAATATTAAGAAACAAAAAAGTTATTTAAAAAAATACAAAAAATTTTTTTTTCAAATTTTGAAAAAATTGTATAAAAAAAATTTTGTGTATAAATTTAAAAATCCTTGTGTCAGATTTTAGGTATTAATGACTGCAATAATCCTGCAAAATTTCAGGACAATCCATTAAAATTTGTTTGAGATAATTTGTACACAATTTTTTGTGACATACACACACACATACACACATACATCTGGACATTTGCTCAGAATTTAATATACATATATCCTAGATAAAAATGAGTCCATATAATCATGTTTTGAAAAATTGAAAATCGTCACGAATGCAAAGCTTCCTCATGAGGAAGCAAAAAAGGTGTTAGTCATAAAATAATTTAAAATAAGAAATAATAATGCATTATATAAGTTTCAAAGTATTCCGTACCAAAAATTCTAACACATTATACAATTTTGTACAATTCTGTACTTGTTAAATACTATGTACCGATGCGATTATACATGAATACTATTTTTAATGCATTTTTATAATGCTGAAAATAGTGTTGTAGTTTGATAAAAATAATTTTTTCATTTATATTATCAGAAATATTATTGAAATTCCTACTGTTCCGATTTACCCCTTGTTCCGATTTACCCCAACTAACCCTACTTACCTCATGTAAAAATTAATTAATAATTATTAAACAAATAAACCTAAAAAACGAAAAATTTGAAAAACCTGGAAAAATACACTTAACATTTATCCCCAGGGTGTGTTTTTGACTTTAACAACAAATAAACAAAATCTGACTAAAAATATTTAGCAAATACTTTAAGGTATATCTTCAAGGGACCCAAATAAGGACCCAAAAAATTGTGATGTAAATAAATTTAATAAATATATTTAAAATTTGCAATTTTCTTTTACTTAAAAATTTACATAACTACGGACATATATTTAGAATGATAAGAATTTCTTACAGTTAAATTTGCAATGCTCTAATTATTTCCGTTCGAAAGATAATTAATTTTAACTGTTTCGAAGGATAGATACTCTGTCGAAACATAGAAAAACTTTCTTGTACCATACATGTATAAATAATTTATTAAATAATTTTTAAAAAATTAACTTTTTAAACATTTACTAATTTTAGTCAAAAGTATATTTTGTCCCTCTTGTATTCCCATTTGGTTCTTTTTAATCGGTTTAGTCATTTGAAATAAATAAAATTTTGTTTAAAAAGTTGTACATAAGTATACACAATTTTGGAAAATATTGTTCTTTAATCGCAACAGCAACACGCAAACATAATAGTAAAATCGACGTACTACGGATGTAAAGATTCATAGCTCTTTTTGTATTACACTTTTACAACTCAAGATTCAGCTAACATAAAAGGATTAAGCATATCTCTATACATCCCGAATATATTTAGCACAATATCAGGAATAGGTTTTCAAATACTTGAATTAGAAAATTTTCATTGATAATTTACCGGAATTAGACAAATCTCTAAATCCCGTGTAGAAATTGCCTTAAGTAAATTCTATTTGTGATTTGGCCCTGATCAGGATATACTTATCACATCCATTCTTCAGGCCCTGACCAGGGCCTGATCAGGACCTTATCAGGTTCCAGATTACTTCGAAAAAGCCACAGTCAATTATTTAAAATTCATTTTACGTCAGTTTCAACGAAAAAGAAACAGTTTGAGTGAAAATAAATAATAATTAATTAAAATGAATTCGAAGAAATGTTCCAAAATGTTCCAAATTCTGATGAAACTAAAAAAAATGTTTTTTCTGAATCTGAAGGTATGGATATAATATTCTAATTGTAATCAATAAAAAAATATAAGTTGACATTTTGTTGAAAAATTGTAATTGATTAAAAAAATTATTTTTTTCCTTTTTCAAAAAAATTCAGTATTTTTTACAAAATTATTATTTGAAAATAGAAATGATGCAAATAATTTTCTTTTTTTACTAAAATTTGCATAATTTTCTATATTTCTTTAGAAAGAAAGAGAACAAAATCTGCATAATTTCGATTTGTCAATCATTTTAATTTTTTAACAAAATTTTAGTTTTTTATTGAAAAGAAATAAAACAATTTGTATATTAAAATTAACCTTCCATTTTTACATAAAATGATAGAAATAAATTTTACTGCAGATAAAATAAGCTAATTTATTATAAGTAGGTATACTTATAAAATACCAAATCAGGTTTTAAAACACCACTTCAGGACCTGATCAGAAAAAGTGTTTCATTTCCAAATCAGGGCCCTATTTAACCTGATCAGGGCCGGATGACTACCACGTTTCATTTTCTACACTTGATTGCACAAATCTAAGACTTTCTTATTCTTTATTAAATTGTAAAAATAAATCTAAAGAAATTTAAAAAATAAAAATTTGATACAAAAGTTTGGACTCACCTAAGAAAAATCGTTTTTTTAAATTATCACTTTTCTTAACGTTCTAAGACATTTTTTTTATAACGTACACTGTTAAAAAAGATTGCAAATTTAAAACACTTGCATACGAAAAGTATTTAAAAATTTACAAATATTGTATACGAAATAATTTAAAAAACACATGTTTGAAAGCTTCAAACATTAATTGTACATAGGATACTTTCAATTTATTATAGACATATGTTTGAAAAATTTTGTAAATTTACAATAATTTGTAGAGACGCCATGAGTCTCACCAATAGGGTAGGAGGAACCTTTAGGTGTACGGAACTCTAAAAATATTCTACATTCGAATCGAATTTGGAAATTTTCTATAAAACAATGCTTCTTCGGAGAAATCAATATTCATCCTTATGAAATAATTAAAATTAAATAAAACTTCTATTATAGTAAATCAGATTTTAAAAAGTGAAATTTTTTTTTCAATATGATAAATGTGGATTTACGTAATATTACTGTTCTTTCATTTTCTTCTACGAAGAATAATTTTAAGCTTATTTGTGAAATGCACGGATATAGACTAAGGTGAGTGCTGTGTAACTGAGGACAGAGCCCCGAAGACTTTGAATAATGTATCATCCTTGTCGAGAACCTATATCGGTAAACTGCCAATATTCAGTTAACCTATTTCTAGAAATATACTGCGAATAAAATCACTTAAGAACGATTTGCTTCCTTTATGCTCATCCTGTTCGTCGTTTTCTACAATCCGTACAGACACTTTGAGGATTTCGACAAATCTGACATTAGATAGAATTGCAATTTAAAACATTTATTGATGGTCAATCCCTTATGAATGGAAATTGAATTACAATAACATTCTCCGTAAATGTTGAAAGCAGAAAAATTAGTTAGTGTATCTATAATTAAAAATATATTTTTAACCTGATACATTTTTTTTAATAACAATTTAAATTAATTTCTCTTCCATTTTCTATAGTTCATTAGGATATTTCTTTTTTAAAACTAAAAATGAAATTGTTCCAAGTCTTATGCTTTTGAGGCAAACTCATCATCGCGTAAGCTGTCTTAATCAGGCTCTTTGTATTTCGTAATAATGATAAAAAACAAAGAAAATGAAAGGAGCAGAAAGCGAGCAACAAAAGTTGTGAAAATGCGCCTCGTCGCATTTCTCTGTGGTTTCCCAATTCCAAGAACATTCCCTCTTCGAATCTTTTCGACGAAATACTCCCATCCCCATAGTGCAATGAACGTACGAGAACTGCGGTTTCTCCGCTGCGAGCCGTTACTTTTTAGCAGTATTCTTTTTTTCTCTCTTTTGCCTCTCTAGTTAAGTCTAGAGAACTCCCTGCACAAAATATACATATCCGCTTTTTAGACTTTTCAATTTCTGCTCAAGCCATATTGCTTGAGCATACCGATGTATGTTTACTTTGCTGTATATCAAACAACCAAAAATTATTAAACAAGTTTCATGTCCTTATATTCATAATATTCTCTCATTTACTTAGTATGTACAATTTAGTATGTTTTTTTATTTCAAAAAAATCAAAAGATATATATATATATATATATATATATAATTCAGGAACCGATGCTGAAACGAAACTATATTAAAAATTTACTTTTAATTTAATTTCGTGTCGACCCAAAACTAAATTAAGGCATTACATGCCATCACGACTACCTCTGTTCGTGACCTTTAAGGTTTTAAAAGAGAAAGATATAAATACCTTTTTTTAAAGTGTTTCAATTTAGATAATTTTTAATTAAATTAAATTTTTAAAAATTGTGATTTTTGATTTTTAAACAAACATTTTAGCAAAAGTTATTAAGTTTTTTTTATTTAAAGACCAGTATTTGGAATAGAAAATTTACTAATATGAATGCGAAATATTGTTTTAACATTCAGTTTCAAAAAGGAAAAAAAGGATTTACCAGTTTTCAAGTAAATGGTCATATTGACTAAAAGCAATACTGCGGTTTTACATTTCTATCTGCTGTTATGTCTCATAAGGGCAAATAGTCCCAAACATACATCAGTTTTTCAATTTAAAAAAATGTGTATAAAAATTGTAAAACATTTAAAAAATTGTTTTCGAAGTTTTTCGTCCAGGAAAAACCCTTATATAGAGAGTGCCGTGTAAATTTTTAATTTTTGTAAATCAAGTCTTCCCTAAATAAAAGGGATCTGCTCCAATTGCAAAAAGTTGTTTATTTTACGATAGATAGCTTTCACAAAATAATGTATTCCAATTGTTTAATTTTTTTATTTTAGAATAATTATTTTAATGTGTTAAGATAAAATTTCAGAAAATACAAGGTTTCAATTTTTGTGAAAATTAAAAATATCGACTAATTTTATAATTATATTTATAGAATATATACTTTATATAAGTGAATCGATTCATTTTCACGACAGGAATACAATTTTTACAAGAATTGCTGACATTTTTAATAAGAAATGGTATATTACATTATAAGGGCAGAAAGTTCGAATACCTTCCATTGCGCGAAATAATGCAACACGGAGAAAAAGAAATTAGCTGCAGCAGTAAACAGATGTTTGCTGTGAAATCTCTGAAAATTAGCTACCACAGCTAAGAAGTTTGCAGTGGCAGCGAACATGTTAGCTGTGACAGCAAACATTAGTAAAAATTTATGCGAGCCCTGCTGGAATTAAAGAGATAGAAATTCTATCTCTTTGAATATTTTTTTATCTCTGAGATAGAAAGAGATAAAGTTTCTCTATCTTAGTCTATCCTCACTTTATAACTTCAATAACTTTTTATCTCTCTTTCTGTATAAATCTTTTTCAGTAATCTTTATTTCAACTCTTTTAATACTTTCAATATCCACACCTATCTCTTTCTATCTCTAATTCCATCTAAGAATATACTTATCTCTTTTAATAATGTTGTTTCTATCCCTGGCTATCACTTTTTATTCCCCTCAATCTCTTTTTATTTTCCCTTTTTATTCAATCTCTTTTAATAACCCCTACTTTATTGCCTTTTATCCTCTTACTATTCACTTCTTCCCCTTTCTATCTCTATTTAATTCTATACCCATTTTTATTACAACTATCGCTTTTATCTTTTCTTTTTCTCAATCTTTTTGAATAATATTTTTCTTATTTACTTTATTTTTTTCCAATACTTTTTCTATCTACTTTCTACCCTTTCTGTCGCTGCTTTAATCTCTTTAATCTTTAAACTTGAATCCAAGAACACACTGATCCCTGCTTATAATCTTCCTTTATCTCAGGCTTTTCCTTTTTTAATCCTTTCAATCTCTTTTTATCTCATATTTTTTCTCAATCTCTTCTAATAAACCTTATTTCATCCTTCTACTATTTAGATCATTCTCTTTCTATCCTCATTTGAATCTTAGCATTTACACCGTTCTGTTCTTTTTATTCTTGTACTTCTCTCCTTTATCCACATTTTAATCTTAGTATACACACTCATCACAATTCACACCTAGGGTTTAATCTTAGTCTATCACCTCTCGATTCTATTCAATCTCTTTCCATCACCTACTTTTGCTCAATCTCTTTTAATAACCTTTACTTTATCTCTATATTAATTCTTATACTATTCACTCTCTTTTCTTTTTATCTTAACTTCATTCTAATGCCATACTTTTTTTTATCCCCTCGATTCTATATCAGTCGATTTCTTTCTAATTAGATTGAAAAAGACCTTTTCTTCTTTTATTTCAATAATTTTGTTATTTATTATACTCCTTTTAGCCCTTATACTATTCTCTTCTTTTGCTTTCTAATCCCAATTACATATCAGTACATACAATACTTATCACTTTTATTCCTTTAACTCAATTGCAATTGGTTGCAATAGACTGCAGTCCATTTTCTTCCTGTACATTGAATTAGCTACGTGACGATTTCATGATAAATAAAGAGACAATGTGTGACATGTGTATTCGACTTGCGTCCCTAAGGTTCAGGGTTCGAGCCCTCCTGCGTGGGAGTTTTTTCAAATTTGGTTTTAAATGTTATGTGCATAATGTTGGTTAATAATGTGAAATGAAATATAGATATAAAGAATAAATAATAATTTCATAACAAATAAATAAATAATTTAATTTGTTAAAAAAGGTTATAAATAGAAGTACACGGAGAAAATTTATTCCTGAATAAATCTGAATAAATCCTGTAAAAGCAATTGCATTGAAAAATAATGTAAAAAGAATAAATCTTATGGTACATGTATTAGCCGTTCACGTACAGTTCGGTAAAACGTAGGGTAAATGTACACTATACTTAGTTTTATTGAAAGTTCGGTAAAACGTAAGGCACAGTGTTCGGTGAAACTTATATTTATTGTATAGTTCAGTAAAACGTAGGGTAAGTGTTCACTATACTTATTTTTATTGAAAGTTCAGTAAAACGTAAGGTACAATGTTCGGTAAAATTTATATTCATTGAATTACTGAATAGTTCGGTAAAACTTGAAGAATAAAAAATAAAAAATAATGTCATTGCAGTAGTTCTACAGTAATACTGCCGTAAATCTCATTTTACCTACTTTAATCACTACCTAAACCCCTACAATCATTCACGAACAAATACTTATTCATTACACCTGCCTACAGTACATTCTAAACGCATACATTAATACATACATCGCACTCTTTACATTATTGCTTCAGAAACTTTCAACTGTCCTTATATATGAATCTCAATTTTATTTCACCGCTTGTGAGAAAGATTCAAATTAATAAACAATAGTTGTATAAAATAAAAGAATCATCCATATTAAATCCATGTTACTGAATAATTTCTAACTATATTTAAGGTCAATTTATGAAATAGTTTCAAATTATATTTTTATTGTTATAAAGAAAAATGTTTAAATTTGTATTTTATGTAATAAAACAATAGTTTATTAAAATTCGTATTATTTCCAAATTTTCATCAAAAAAGATTGAAATAATCTATCTTGTGTCAAACACAAAAAATTGTTTTCTCTGACTTACGTAACTAGAGCAACTTAAGTAATTAATGTAAGTTACGCCACCAGAGTAAAATTTCGTAACTATAGTAACTTACATAATTAAAGAAAAATACTATAATTACATAACCAGACTAAATAACGTAACTACAGTAAATTATGTAAATGGTCAAACCTACGTAAGTTTTTTTAATTGCATAAGGTGTTATAGTTACGTAAGTTATGCAACTTTGATCATTTGTATAAGTTACATAAGTTTCATCATTTACGTAACTTGCGTAAGTTATTCTAGTTACGTGACTTATGTAAGTTTGATCTTTTACGTAAATTACAGACGTAAGTTACGTAAAATTGATTATTTACGTAAGTTGTACCATTTACGTAAGTTACGTAAGTTGTATCCTTGGAGTATGTTACTGTAGTTACGTTATTTACTCTGGTTACGTAACATACGTAACTTACTGTAATTATGTAAATTACTATAGCTACGTAATTTACTCTGGTCACGTAAGTTACATTAATTACTTACGTTGCTCTTGTTACATAAGTATGCGGAAACAATTTTTCTGTGATTGTCACTAAATTCCCAGGCGGAAAAGTCGGACGAATGCCGGATCATCCAACCGTCAAGGATCCGCGCCGATTGATTTGGAGAGTTAATGCCGGTACAGGCAGTCTGTACCGATTCGGGTGTTAATGTCTGCTGGCGCGGTACAAAGACGGATCCGACCGCCGGATCAAAATTTATACTGTGTTATAATGGCTATGCGTCCGGCTCGGTACAGATTTCATGCCGTCGAACAACCGGCGTTGTACTGGCATTCGTCCGCCTGGCAACCGGATCGGTGCAGGCTTTCTACTGGAACATGACAATGTGTTGTAGTGGCTACGCGTCCGGCTCGGTACAAATTTGATGCCGCCGAACAACCGGCGTTGTACTGGCATTCGTCCGTCTGACAACCCGAGCGGTACAAACATTCTACCGACTGCGGACTAATATCATTTATGTTCTTATTATTAAGATTTCAATTAATAATAATATGCTCAGAATATGGCTATCGTCATTGTTTTTCTAAAACAATTTAATGTTTTCTAAAATAATTTTTTTTAATTAACACCTTATTCAGAATTTTCAGAAATAGATTTTTTACAATGCAAAAATTTAGCTATAGTCTTATTGTTTCAATAAAAATTAATAAAATAATAATTATAGTAATAAAAATTTTTAATCTATTATGTTGTAAAAAATTTTTGTAGGAGAATTGTTTAAAGTTTAAATATTAAAAAAAGAATTAACAATACAATAGAATATAAAATTTAATTTTAAAAATTAATGAATTTGAAAAATAGATTTTAATTTTATTTTTTAATTAACAAATAAATTAAAGAATTAAATTTTTTTGTTATAATCAAATTTTTTAAATATTTATAAATAAAGTATACAGATAATTATTTATAAATATAAAAAAATAAATAATAAAAATAATAAATAAATATAATAATAATAATAATAATAATAGAATAATTAAAAAAATAAAAATTTTAAAATATTGTTTTAAAACACTAGATTTATTTACATAATATTCATAAAATGCTAAAATATTCCAAAGTATTTGTAAAATTATTATTTATTGTTTGCTTCGTAGCGGTATTACATATCGACATTATTATGCTCAGATCCGCATGCGAGCGAATAGCGTAGTGGTTAGCGTGTTAGACTTCGGTGCTTCGATTAGGAATATAGCTTGGGCTTCGTATCCCACTTGCGAGCGTTTAGAATTTTAATGTGTAAAAAAAATGTACAATGTGTTAAAAATGCTGGAAATGATCTATAAATAAATATTAATTAACATGCACCATGCATAGTTAATTAAATATTTTTTTATTTTATTTTTCAATAGAAAATATAATTTAGTCTGGCTAGACGGGCGAATGCCAGTAGAACGCCGGTCCGCTGAAGCGAGTCGTCTTTGAAAGAATATTTGGCCCGCCGCGGTTGCTAGAGCGGACGAATGCCGGTACAACGCCGGTTGTTCGGCGGCATCAAATTTGTACCGAGCCGGACGCGTAGCCACTACAACACATTGTCATGTTCCAGTAGAAAGCCTGCACCGATCCGGTTGTCTCGCGGACGAATGTCAGTACAGTCTTACCGACGTCTGTACAGGCGCGGTACGATGCCAGTGGTAAATTTCCGCCTGGGTTATTATGTTTTTCAATCTTTTGTTTCGAGTTGACATAAAACTAAATAGTTTCAAATACTTTTGTTTTTTGATTATTTAAGAACTAAAAACAAAGTAATTTGCTATTTAATTTCGTTTCAGAAGCGGTTTCTGCTATAAATGAAATTATTAATTATTAGTTAATCAGTACAAATAGGTTAGAAACAACTAACTATTAACGTTAAAGTTTTTTTTACTACGGGGCATTTAAAAAAGTATTTCAATCCTGAAAACTAACAATTCAGGCAAGTCAAGGAAGTTTTACCGAACTATTCCTGAAAACTAACACTCGAGTCAAGTCAAGAAAGTTTTACCGAACTGTCCCTGAAACGTTAGTGACCATCAAGGAGGTATTCAAAAGAAACGTTAAAATTTGATTTAATTTTCATTAAACGTTCAGTTTCAATTTTGTTTTAACTTTTACAGTACTAGTTTGTAAGGAATAAAGATATGACATTAAATTTTGAATATTATTCTTGAAAAAATAATTTAAAAATTATTAAAAATTACAGTTATGCCACTATATCCCAACTTTACTGAAGAATTCGGTAAAATATAAGGAACAAATTTTCTCCGTGTACGAAAACTCTAAAAATATTTTTTTAAACAATAAATTCAATTGAAATTGTAATACTTACTAAAGTCTTTAATATTAGTTTATTAATTCTTTATATAATAAAAAGGATAAAAATTTGCAGCAAAGATGAGAAATAAAAAGAGATAAAAGTACATAGATATAAAAAGAGATAGATAGGGGATAATAGGGTATAAAAAGAGATAGAAATTAGGAGATAATTTTTTAAGAAAATTATAATCGCTTTTTATTTCACAGCCGGCCATCTTTATTTACTTTTACTCCTCGCTTCAACGTCTTCAACTGTCTCTCTCATATAGGTAATATAAATAGAGTACGCAAGGTATAGGCGGTAGCGTGTGGGGAAAGCGTCCTGTCATAAGCAGAATAAGTTGGAGAGAGAAAGAAGATTTAACACCAATATAAAGTCTTCAGCCTGCCCCAGTGCAAAAGAGACACCTAATCACGTGGAGTATAGTTTCTGTTGTTTTATAATATACGTTTGTCATAATCACGTTTTTATAAGTCGGTTAATTTTTTGTGGGTGAAATATGTAAAAAAAATTATAATAAACTCTTTCTATGAGCAGTTGCTAATATAACCTAAAAATTACCAAAAAAGTTTTACAAATAAATAAGATGTAAAAATTCTATTTATATAAAGTATTTTTATTTCCTTTAATAAATAAAAAACTATTAATTATTGTAAAATTTACTAATTTATAGTATACAGTTTCAAATAATACAAAACAACTCATTCAAATATATATAATTATTTATTCATACAAATAAATTTCAACTTACTACTTTTTCAATATGTATTAACACAAATATTTTCAAAAATTTCAATTCTTTGCATTTAAACTTATATTTTTACAATATTATTTAAATTTATCATCACTTCACAAAAATATTGCTTATTGTGTTAATGTTTATGTGAGACGTCACTAGACGCAGGCATTTTAAAAACTGTGAAGTACACGGCTTTTCCGCTAGTGGCGTTGCAATCGTTAGATGATAATTTTCTATTTGATTCCTAAAAGCTGTAGGTAGCCATATGCTGAGCTAAAGTGAGTGCTCCTTATACTACTTCACGCAAACAACATTCGCCTGTCCCGACATAGCCGGACATTTAATGCACGAGCGAAGCGAGTGCTTCCGGTCGGGGGCAGGTTGGAAAAAATGTGAAAGATAAATTAATATTATATTTGCAAAAGAATTTTTCTGTTGATTTTAAATTATTTTTATGTTTTGGAAATTCTAAACATTGTAATGAAAAAAATTTCATTAGTTCTTAAAATTATTAAAATTACTAGCGTTATATTCCTCTCTCGCTAACGCTCGCTCAGATGACAATTTACTTATTTCTACTTACATATATATTTATTATTTCACAATATTATTATAATATTTTAATTTTTATTATTTATATAATATAATATATAATATAAGTAGTACATGCACATTAATATAATTTTTCTACAAAATGCGTTTATTAACCCTTTAACGACGAGATGTGTCCTTTCAACATGAATTTCAATCTCTTACAATTATCAGAACAAATTCATAATAGTTTTTAAAAGTCCATATCCTACTATTTTTGGGGTAGCTCTTTCGAATGACGTGATCAAAATTAAAAAAAAATATTTAACCCTTCTTTTTTTGAAAATACTAAAAAAAGTCAAGTTTTTACAATGTAATTTTTTGTCAAAGAATTTCCTTCTCTGTCATGACGCTTTTAAAATACAATAAATTGATCAAATCTAATATAATTGAAATTTGTTCCTCGAGGGGTTTTGAGTTTGCTAATTACGAATCTGAAGTTAAATTTAAAAAGTACAAAATAGGTTATGGTGGGTCAGTTCTAAAACAGTTAAGAAAATATAAACCTGTAAGGTTTAGAAAAAATTAAGTACTCTTCGCAGTTCCAATCGTTACATCATTGAATTCGAAATGTATTGAGAAATATAGATTTGTTGATACTGGTAGAGACAGAACAAATAGAGTAAAATAATTTCGACATTTTAGATCTACATCTACTGTATTGGATTTTTGGGATTTGACATCAGATTCGTAATCAGCAAGCCAAAAAACCCCCGAGTAACAAAAACGACCCACAAAAAGTACATAAATTAGTTCCCGGTCAAATTTGTTAATATTTATTGGTTATATTTGTTCCAAATTACTTTAACTTAAACTTAAATCGAAAATCCAAAACAAATTTGACCGGGAACCAAATTTTGTACGTTTTGTGCCAAGCAAATCTGAGTAAATTTTAAGAAACGAGTACGCTATTTTACATCCGCTATTTTGAATTTTTTGAATGTGACTTCAGATTCGTAATTAGCCACCCCAAAACCCTTGAGGAACAAATTTCAATCAGATTTGATCAATTTTTAGAAATTTTGAATCCGCTATTTTGAATTTTTTGAATCTGACTTCAGATTCGTAATCTACGAATCCAAAAACCCCTGAGTAACAAATTTCAATCAGATTTGAACCGTTTAAAAAATCTTTATCTTACAAAAAAATAAGGAATTTTTTTGTCCTTAAAGCGCCATTTTAAATTCAAGATCGAAAAAAATAAAAATTAGAAATAGACATTTTTCAAGTACAACTATCGAGAACATGTTTCTGATACTTTTCGTTGTATTTTAAAAGCGTTATGCCAGAGAAAAAATTTCTTTAAAAAAAAAATTACATTGAAAGAACTTGACATTTTTTAATATTTTGGAAAAAAATAACCCTAAAAATAGTAGGATATGGACTTTTGAAAACTTTAATGGATTTGTTCTGATATTTGTAAGAGATTGAAATTCATGTTGAAAAGCAGCACATTTCGTCGTGAAAGTGTTAAATTAATAATTTTAAATAATAAAAATGATTAATTATTAAATAAAAGAATATTTATATTTGATTTATAGTTAATACACATATATTATAATAATTAATTAATCTTAAAATGTACATTTTTAAAAAGTGTATTTGGTCATTTCAATATAATTAATTAATTGATTTATTTTTCTGTATTTTTCGACAAAACATTTTTAAAATTCCATTTTTTGATAAATAATTATAGTATTACTCCACCAGTAGACTAAGTTAAGAAATTTAATTAATTGTGAAATGTTTAAAGGTAAGACTCCCTCAGAAAGTATGCGATTTGCATGGGGTCTTTGGATTAGGCTGTAATTTGTTGAAATTGTAGTATTGGATATTAGAAACTAGTGTGCCAAAAATTTTTTGAAAATTTTGAAATTTGTTGAAGTTATGCCATTTTAAATTTTTTTGTTATGAATTTTTTTTAAATCTTAATATTTCCGAAAGTTTTCGATGAAATTTAATAAAATTTGGAAGGCTTATACTTGGAATCATATTTCTTCTGACTATCACATAAAAAAAAAAAAATTTTTTGCCCAAAAATAGTCAACAAATTTTTTTTTGAAACTGTTTTGCCCGAGCGGGACCGATTTTTGAGTTTTCTTGTCAATTAATAAATTATTCCTTATAATTTCACCTTTCATTTAAAAATAAGAAATCGATGGAGACGCAAATAGATTTCAAAATATTAAAATTTTTGTGGAAGCGCGACCACGTTTCGTTGCCAGCGCTGAATTAGTTCCCGGGACGCCTCGCACAGTAGAATACTTACACTTTACAGTTTAAAATTGTCTAGAGCTTCAAATTTTATCCGATTTTGATGTTCTTGGTCTTGAATGAAAGGAGATAAATTTTCTAAGAGTTTTTCCGAAACCGTTGTTTCAATTATTAATTGTTTATATATTTTTTTGTTACTCAAAGTTAACATTTTAGAAGAATTTTGAAAAAATCGTGTTCATTTTTTATTTTTCCATTCCTCATGATCGAAATCAATTTAAATTAGTCTAGTATGACCACCCGATTAATAATAATGAATAATTCAATTTATTTAAATAATTTTGTTAATTAAAAAGTAGATAATTCTGGTCCTTCTTAAAATCGATACCTTTTTTTTAAATGAAAGGTGAAATTATAAGGAATATTTTATTAATTGACAAGAAAACTCAAAAATCGGTCCCGCTCGGGCAAAACAGTTTCAAAAAAAAATTTGTTGACTATTTTTGGGCAAAAAAAATTTTTTTTTTTATGTGATAGTCAGAAGAAATATGATTCCAAGTATAAGCCTTCCAAATTTTATTAAATTTCATCAAAAACTTTCGAAAATATTAAGATTAAAAAAAATCATAACAAAAAAATTCAAAATGACGTAACTTCAACGAATTTTAAAATTTTCAAAAAAATTTTGGCACACTAGTTTCTAGTATACAATACTACGATTCCAACAAATTACAGCCTAATCCAAAGACCCCATGCAAATCGCATATTTTCTGACGGAGACTTACCCTTAAGTAAAATTTTTTATTAAATCATTTATTTATTTTATGGTAGTCCTTCAATAATTAAGATATTTGAAAAGAATTATTGTTAGAAATAGAAAAAATTATAGGTTTCATATTAAAATTCGTAGTAAATAAGTTTTTCTTTGTTTTCAAACAAATTTTACTTTTTGATAAAAGTATAATTTACTTTAAGCAATCTAAATTTTTGTTTTTGACCGGGGCCAGATCGGGATAAACCGGGCCCGATCTGACAACCCGACCTGGTCCCGGCCTGGTTGAAACACTAAAACCGACCGGGGCCATGGCACTTTGCCCGATCTGACCGCCCTATCGGGACCCGGTCGGGGGCATGGGATTTCCCCCGATCTTTTCGGTACCCAGGTGTAAATCTAATACTGACTGAATTTATTATATTACAGATCGTTATTTGATTATTATTAAAGCATGAGGTGTAATTTCTTCAATATTAATAATTCTTATTAATATTTTTGAAGTAAATAAAATATTTTGTATCAGTAAAAATGTAAATAATTATTAGAATTGCTTTTATTGAAGTAAGTTTAAAAAAATATTTTTCTTATTTACTTTCATAATTTTAGACAATTTTATTTATTTTAATTAATGACTAAATTATTATTAATATTGTTAATAATTATTTAAACCTATACTTTATGTAACACTATTAAGAATTATACACAAAACACTTAAAACTAAGACGGAAAAATATCGCTCGCACGGGGGACCGAACCCTATATCTTGAGGACGCAAGTCGAATACACTAACCGCACAGCCACGCAAGCTTGAAAGCGACTGCCCTTAAACTTTCTTTTGAATTATGGGACCGTTATAAACAGTGCTATCGTAATAAATTGTCTATATTATATTTATTTAAAGAAAAATTATTATAAAAGTATGTTATATATATATATATATATATATATATATATAATATATATATGGGGCATTTCATGTCAAGTGATCAAGGTGGAGAAAAATTTTTCTCCAATCGTAGCAAAACTTGGGGCATTTGTAGTACTCATAGATAGTAATTTTTCGTGAAAATATTTTTTTACCTAGTCCAATATTTTTCGAGGGGGAGGGGGTTAAATTTTTGTGTTTTTCAGTACAATGCTTATTTCCATAATTTTTTACTCTTAAACAATTAAACATACAAATTTGACAAAGTACATTTTGGAAAGGTTTTTTTATGCTCTTTCGATTGGTCCTAAAAGGACATATAAATGGTAAAGTGGGACTAGAATGTTTAAACATTGAAAAAATGAGTTTTCTACTCGCCGGAGCGCTCAAAACCCGGTTTTAAGCTCCGTTTAGGAGAAAATTCTTTTTTTCAATGTTTAAACATTCTAGTCCCACTTTACCATTTATATGTCCTTTTAGGAAAAAACCTCAGCTTTCGTTAAAAAAAAAAAAAAAAAAAATTGGGTCTTTCTCCCCCAAAAATTGAAATTTATTTTTAATTTTGATTTTTTTGGGTCAAAAAATTTTTTTTTTCAAAATGCTTATTTCCAATCGAAAGAGCATGAAAAAACCTTTCCAAAATGTACTTTGTCAAATTTGTATGTTTAATTGTTTATGAGTAAAAAATTATTGAAATAAACATTGCATCACTTGACGCGAAATCCCCCATATATATAAATTAATACGTTTATCACAATAATATGGTAAAAATTATTAATTTAATTATTTATTCTCAATTACTTACAATTAAAATATTTTTTAAATAATATTAAAAATTGTTATATTATTAATAATTCATAATAATACTAAAAATAATTAATTAATAATAATTTATTATTATTTTTAATTCCTCACAAAAATTTTTTTTTTCACATTTTCTTTTTATTTTAGTTCATTTGAAGAATATTTTTACTTTATGATTAAATATAACTTTTTAAATTGTTATAAATAATATTATTCAACAAATAGTTAACTTATGATCTTGTCCACCAAAAAATGAAATAATTTACTAAATTATTATAAACAATTATTTTTTTAATAATATTGATGACTTTATCGATCACTCCGAGTCATTTAAAATAATGAAAAAAAAATTTTTTCTTTACGTTTCAACGGCACAGCCGTCCTCTTCAGAAACTGAAATTTTATTATAATTTATAAATACACGTACATACAAAACTTTTTACAAATAAAAAATTATTTTACAAAATAAAACTATTAAACAAAAAAAATTTTTTACTATTGAAAAAATATAAACAAAATGAAAATTTGGACATTATTAAACAATTTGTCGATTGCTAAAACGTCTCGTTTGACACGATTGCTAATATACACTGATCAATTATAAAGTCATTAGAATAAGTATGAAAATAGTAAAAGTAAGTTCAATGAACTTATTACAATAATGCAAATAATAAATAGACAAAATGTCAAGGTGTCACCAAACAGAGAAAACACTGCAATATTTTCTCTCATTAAGGAAATGGAGATAACAATTACAAAGATTTTGAGTATCGTCTTTTTTATTTATTGCATTCTTTGGCAAATTAATATGAATCATTTCGGATATTAAACGTTTGCTCTCATTAGATTCTTTGTCAAGTATGTAAAAATTATCCCAATCAAAGTCATGTTTTTGTAAGTTTCTATGAATAGCAGTGACACCAATTTTAGCTTTTTTGTGTTCGTTAATACGAACCCCCACCATTCTTTTTGTTTCACCAACATAAGAAGCTGAACAATCCTTACAGTTAATTTTATAAACAACATTAGTAATCTCAGATTTTTTATTTATATCTTTACCCTTTTTGATTAAATTATGATTCAAAACTTTATTATTAGTTGGTACAGTTGAAATATTATATTGTTTAAGAATTGATGAAGATTTTTAATATAACTTTGGTACATATGGTAAAAATACTTTTGGTGATTTTCTATATAAAAATGAATTGACATTGTTTTTTTGAATATTAGATTCAATAGAACAAATGCGTTTCTTAATGTATTTGTCTATGAAATCAATAGGATAATTATTTCTAAGAAGAACTGTTTTAACATATTTAATATTTTTAATATGGAATTTTTTATCTGATAATTTTATTGCCCTGTCTGTTAAATTATAAATAATTGCAATTTTTTTGAGCTATAGGGTGTTGTGAATTATAATTTAAAGTACGTTCAGAAAAAGTATGTTTTTTGTACCAATCCGTAATTATTTTATTACTATCATTAATTATAAGTACACCTAAAAAATTAATCGAATGATTAACTTCTACTTCATAAGTGAATTGTAATCTTAAATCATAACTGTTAAAAATGTCCAACATTTCTTGAATTTTGTCATTTGGAATGCATGTGATTACATCATCAACGTACCTAAAGAAAAACAACGGTTTAAACAACAATTTATTTAAACAACAAGTCTCAAGATCATCCATGACGATGTCCGCAAATAGCCCAGATATGGAAGAACCCATAGGTGTACCATAAGTTTGCTGGTAAAATTTACCATTAAATTTGAAATAAATATTATCAAACAAAAAGGAGCATGCGTCAAGTAGATTATCGAGAGGGATGTTTGAATTTTTAGAAATAGAAGAATAACGTTTTATGATGCAATCAGATACATGTTTAGATCCGACATTTGTAAATAGAGATTTGACATCTAAACTAATTAAAATGTGATTATCTGGAATAATGAAATTTTTAATCCTTTCAATGAAATCAAAACTATTGCGAATGTAAGATTTAGGTTTAGGTATAGATTCATTCAGAATACTTAACAAATGTTTAGAAAAAAAATATGTTGGTGAACCTACGGTAGAAACAACAGGTCTAAAAGGACAATCCTTTTTATGTATTTTAGGTAGTCCATAAAATTTAGCAATATTCGTATTAGTTTGCGTTAGAACAAAGTCACTATATGATTTATTTAAGTATCCACTTTTGTTCCAATATTTCAAGAATAAATCATAAGTGTTGGATTTAAGTTTTGGGAGTGGATACTTTTTAATAATTCTATAAGTATCTACATTAGATAACAATAATTCAGTATTTTTTAAATAATCATCTCTGTTTAGTGCAACCGTAACATTTCCCTTATCAGCGATGGTGAACATAACATTAACATAAAAAGGGTAAATATATAAATAAAAAATCTGAGATTACTAATGTTGTTTATAAAATTAACTGTAAGGATTGTTCAGCTTCTTATGTTGGTGAAACAAAAAGAATGGTGGGGGTTCGTATTAACGAACACAAAAAAGCTAAAATTGGTGTCACTGCTATTCATAGAAACTTACAAAAACATGACTTTGATTGGGATAATTTTTACATACTTGACAAAGAATCTAATGAGAGCAAACGTTTAATATCCGAAATGATTCATATTAATTTGCAAAAGAATGCAATAAATAAAAAAGACGATACTCAAAATCTTAGTAATTGTTATCTCCATTTCCTTAATGAGAGAAAATATTGCAGTGTTTTCTCTGTTTGGTGACACCTTGACATTTTGTCTATTTATTATTTGCATTATTGTAATAAGTTCAGTGAACTTACTTTTACTATTTTCATACTTATTCTAATGACTTTATAATTGATCAGTGTATATTAGCAATCGTGTCAAGCGAGACGTTTTAGCAATCGACAAATTGTTTAATAATGTCCAAATTTTCATTTTGTTTATATTTTTTCAATAGTAAAAAATTTTTTTTGTTTAATAGTTTTATTTTGTAAAATAATTTTTTATTTGTAAAAAGTTTTGTATGTACGTGTATTTATAAATTATAATAAAATTTCAGTTTCTGAAGAGGACGGCTGTGCCGTTGAAACGTAAAGAAAAAATTTTTTTTTCATTATTTTAAATGACTCGGAGTGATCGATAAAGTCATCAATATTATTAAATAATACCGAGTGATAAATTCAAATTAAAATTATTTTTTTAATTTTCTAATGTGTAATTTTTTATTCACTTTTCTCCTTGGACTTTTAACATTATCTAAATAAAAAAGTAAACGTGAAAAAAAAATTTCTGGTGGAAAGGAAAAAAAATTAAGTATTTGTAAATTAATATTATTTGTAACAATTTAAATAAGTTATTTTTTAAACAAAAAGGACAGATATTATTTAAATGAACTTAAATTAAACGTGAAAAAAATTTTTGGTTGACAGGTACATAATTTACATAACTATTTGTTATCTAATATTGTTTATAACAATTCAAATAAGTTATTTTTTAACCAAAAAGGACAAATATTCTTTAAATGGACATAAATTAAAAAGAAAATGTAAGAAAAAAAATTTTTAGTGGAAAGAAATCAGTGTTAAATATTTGTTAATTAATATTGTTTAAACAATTTAAATAAGTTATTTTTTAATTAAAAAGGACAAATATTCTTTAAATGGACATAAATTAAAAAGAAAATGTGAAAAAAAATTCAGTGGAAAGAAATCAGTGTTAACTATTTGTTAATTAATATTGTTTATAACAATTGATATAAATTTCTTTATGGTTTATCTATTGTGTGGTGGCCATATTGAATTAATTTGAACTGATTTATATCATATGCAGCAACGGAATAAGAAGATAAACTTTCTTTTCAAAACTTGTATTAATTTATTAACTTTTATTGAAAATAAAAATGATAAACAATTAAAAACTGAAAAACTGACCTGGAGGGATGTCGTAAGAATTTATTCGCCTTTAATTGAAAATAAATAACACTCAAACGGTTAAGAATTGCAGGTTGTAGACAGTTTTGAACAGTAAATTGTAAAAAAATCCCATTATGCGCTGTTTGTAGATCTTTGGGCAAACCCGGCCTGGCCCTGATCGGGGCCACTAAGTCGGAGCCAGATCAGGAAAGCCTGACCGGGGCCAGGGCGGTAATCGGGAACAAAAGTGGCGATTTCTGCACGGGGATCCCTTTTCCATATAGAACATAACATTACAGTAATATGCGGTAATTTTACTGTAACATTACTTTAATCGTACACTCTTTGGGAAAAATTGCAAAACAGTTTTGTTTCTAATGATAAAACAAGTAAAAAATTCTTGTTTATTCATTAAATATATGTTTTAAAGTTATTTTTATTTACTTTACATGCTCATGTAATAATACTAAAATTTTTAATTAATTATTTTTTCTTCATATAAGCAGGACGACAAAATTAGAATTTATTCAAAGTTTTGTAAAACTTTAAAATGCCAATTCTTATAAATTTCTTAATAAAATATTGTTCAAATGACTTGTAAAAGGTCTTATTATTTTTAAAATTATGTCATCTTACAAAACATGTACAGCTAAAATTGCACATTTTAAGGAGAGGCACCACCCTCAACTTTGACCCCTTTAAATTTGAATTATTAAAGTGGGTTATATTTTTTTCCTGTACCATTTTTAACTCTAAAATATATAGGATAGTCAAAAATTAAAAATTTTAATTTTTTAAGAGGTAAGAATTTTTATCTTTTAACTAATTGTATGTATTTTTTGCAAATACATGCGAGAGATTGTGTATGTATTGAGTGTAAATGTGTAGGGGAGACCGGGGCTAAACCGGACGGATTTGGTCTTTGACCAAAAAACTCATACAAAAATTAAAAAAAGTACAATAGCTTTATATATATATTGCTTCGAAGGTAACTACCTCAAAAACGAAAATCCGAAAATTGGTGGGGCTAAATCGGACACGGCCAATTAATCAAAGAATGAGATACAAATTTTCTTTTTTTTTGTAAAAAAGTCAAATCAATTCTTCTTTTATTTATTTATAGATAGTTCTATACAAAGAATATAATATAATATCCCAGCTGAAAAAATTCTATAGAATTTCACTAGAATCATTCTATAGAATCGTTCTATATGAATTCTAGTGAATATTCTATAGAATTTCACTAGAATGATTCTATAGAATTTCTACATAAATACTATTAAATTTTAGTGATTTTTAATTAGAAAAACTTTAAATTTGTAAAATAATATTTTTCAACAAATTTTAGGCCAAAATAATTGTTTATATCCTTTAAATATATAAAATTCAATGAACTTCGTAACCATACATAACTATAATGTTAAAAAAATTATTTTACGATATTTATATTCCTTCTAATTAAAAACCACTAAAATTTAGTAGAATTCATGTAGAAATTCTATAGAATCATTCTATTGAAATTCTATAGAATATTCTCTAGAATTTATATAGAATGATTCTATAGAATGATTCTAGTGAAATTCTATAGAACTTTTTCAGCTGGGATGTAAAATCGGTAATAATTATAATATAAAATGAATTACAGTTTTAAGGCTTGTCTGTTTGTAGCAACTCGCTTGCGAATTCGAGTTTTAATATAAATTCATTATTTATTTATTTATAAAGTGGTTCTAAGCAAAAAATATAATATGAAATAAATTAAAGAATTCAAAGATTTGGTTGTTTTTAATCACGATGTCCGATTCAGCCCTACACCGTCATCTAATAATTAACCTGCAATATATTTTTTCTTCTTAATGTTTTCCATTAAACTTTTTTTCTACTAAACTCCCCGTGCAGAAATTTCCACCCTTGCTCCCGATTTCCGACCTGGCCCAGGAGCAGTAAATTTTAATGGCCCCGGTCGTGGCCAGGCCGGGTTGCCCTAAGAAAAAGAGAAGTAAAAATAAACTTTGTTTATTATCAACACTACCAAATTAATTACTAAAGGCATTTAAATTTTTGACATTTTAAACATTGTAAAAAGGTTATTTGCAAAAAATTGAATCCATATTGTTATTTTAGTTAAATAAATTATTCAAAACATTTTAATTTTTAATATATTTTAAACAATTAAAATAATATTTAAAATAATAAGAATGGAATCCTCCTATTGATAAAAACGGTTGTCAGATTGGAGGTTATGTCATCCAAATAATTTTTTGTTGAAGAAAAATAATGATTTTTATTCAAAATATAGGCAATTCCACTTGAGATTTAAGTCGACCTTTTAAAATCGGTCAAAAATATTTTTTTTCTATTCTGTATTAAAAAAAACAGATACATATTTTTTTATTTTTGTTTAATTGTCCAAATTTTCGAGTTATGAATTTTGGAAGTTTTTGACTTTTATAATTGTAGACCTATATTCAGTAGCTTATAAGTCCGAAAATATTGAGTTGAGGAAAAAGTTATCAGAGAATGAAAGTTTTAGTTTTCTCTCGACATTTAAGAAACGTAAATAAAAAATTTTTATTTAAATTTTTTATTAAAAAAAATTTCCTATGAATAAATTAATTTTTTTAACTTTGGGCCGGATTTAAAAAATTTTTTTTTTATTTATTTATTTATATCTTATAATATAGACAAGAGTTTTCAAAAAGACCCAAAATGGGCCTGACGTGTTAAATGAGTTTTAAAACACTTTCAAAAATCCCACTGTGATGCTTGCAAGGGATTTTTGAAAATGTTTTAAAACTTATTTAACACATCAGGCCCATTTCGGGACTTTTTGGAAAATTTTCTCTATATTATAAGGTATAAATAAATTTAAAAAAAAAATAAAAAAAAATCCGTCTCAAAATTAAATAAAAATTTTTTATTTACGTTTCTTAAAAGTCGAAAGAAAAGTAAAACTTTCATTTTTTGATAACTTTTTCCTAAACTTAATATTTTCGGACTTATAACCTACTACTGAATGTAGGTCTGCAATTAAAAGTGAAAAATTTCGAAAATTCATGACTGGAAAATATTTACAATTAAACAAAAATGAAAAATACGTATCTGTTTTTTTCCGATACAGAATAGAAAAAAAATATTTTTGGACGATTTTAAGATGTCGACTTAAATCTCACGTGGAATTGCCCATATATTGTTCAAAAATTTTACCAAGATCCACTCTAAATTATTAGACGGATGACTACTGTTAGGTGGCCGACTATATGGTTTCCCCTATACCACAAAAATTTCAATAGCAGTCAAAGCGGGAAAAATTCCATGGCCCCGGTTGGGTCCCCAGCAGGGAACCAGATCTGGCCCGTGGCATGGCCCCGGTCGGTTTTATTGTTTCATCCAGGCCGGGGGCAGGTCAGATTTCCCGAAGTGGCCCCGGTCTTGCCGGTCTGGCCCCAGCCAGGGCCAGGTCAAAATTTCTGCACGGGTTATTGGAGTGGTTTTCAATGTATTTTTATGTGCTGTACACGATTCTGGACTTCAAAATGGCCTAGCATGTAAAGATTCAAGCTTTAATTTAAGACTCTAATAAAGTCTCCAGCATGTCAGGTTAAAACGCATATAGAAAGGATTTGCTGCCACAGCAAACCTTGTTTGTTGAAATAGGGACAGCGAAATAGTTCGCTGTGAGATCAAACAAGTTCGCTATGACAGCAAACTCGCATAAATTTTTACTAATGTTTGCTGTCACAGCTAACATGTTCGCTGCCACTGTAAACTTCTTAGCTGTGGTAGCTAATTTTCAGAGATTTCACAGCAAACATCTGTTTACTGATGCAGCTAATTAAATTTTTTCCGTGAAGGAGAAAAAAATACTCAAATCTCTCAAAAGTACATTTTTAGGGTCTTTACCCCCACTTTTCTCAAAATCTTTTAAATTTTTTTTATCTTACGCATATGGGTCTTAAAGTGCACGAATAAAGCTTTTATTTGAGACTATATAGAAGTCTTTAGCACATCAGGTTCAGGAGAATTCAGCGCAAAAAAATACATGGGAAACCACTCCGATAACTAAAAAAAAAGTTGTATTTTGTAGACCTGTGTTATTTTTATCACAATTTTTTTATCACATAATTATTCTTACAACCAAATACACTTAATGTTTTGTTTTCAGATATTACGCTAATTAATCACAACGTTCACAGCAAATTATTTTTTTCAGAACTCTTCTTTCAAAATTCTTTGTCAGCGACATAAATTTCCAAACAAAAGTTTTACAGAATCTTCTTTAAATACTAAAGACTAACCATATGCAAAAGAATTTTCTATGTAAACTTTTACCATTTTATCCATAAAAATTCACAAGAAAGCTCTTTTTTCATTCAGCAGACATATCCCGCCTTATATATTTTATTATGTAAGTAATAGGAAAAAAAATTTAACGAAAATTCGGAAATTATTTTTTAATTGAGCTGCCGGATCAAAGAAGGGCACATAAACTCGCCGCGCTGAAAAACGTTGGCCCCTGGACACTTAAAATTAAACTTTTGATTTTAATTGTTTATTATGCATATCCTTATCGAAAATTTGATTGCGCATCTTTTTATCTAATAAAATTTTTTTATATCTATTACCGTTTTCGAAATAATAAAGAAAAACCATTTTTTTGAAAACATGAAATTTAATTAAATTTTTTACTTCAACTCGCGATATTTCAGTCAATTTTGCATATTTTCTAATGTCACAAAAACTAAATTACTCGTTGAAATATCCTGAGAATGATGAAAGAAGAAAAAAATTGTTTTCATTAAAAATAAAATTGTTATTAATTTTTTTCTGAACAATTGCAAAAATCGTGAAGTGCAATTTTCACGAGCTTCGTTTAACGGGCGAATTTTAAGCAGCAACAAACTTCCAGTGAGAAAGTTGTTTATTGCAGTCTAAAGAAGTTTTTTGGAAAGTTATATGACAATTGAATAATTAGTAACAAATTAGTGAATGTTTAAAGTTGCACGCGCGGCTGAACGTGTGACGCCCGTTTGTTGAAAGAAGCTGAACAGCATATGTCACAGTGTTGTTTCGCCTTTAGAGGTTAAGTAAATCAAAACAAACCTTCCGTTCAGCAGCTCGCGCAACTTTAAACACTCACTAATTTGTTAAAAATTGTTCAATTGTAATATAACTTTCCAAAAAACTTCTTTAGACTGCAATAAACAACTTTCTCACTGGAAGTTTGTTGCTGCTTAAAATTCGCCCGTTAAACGAAGCTCGTGAAAATTGCACTTCACGATTTTTGCAATTGTTCAGAAAAAAATTAATAACAATTTTATTTTTAATGAAAACAATTTTTTTCTTCTTTCATCATTCTCAGGATATTTCAACGAGTAATTTAGTTTTTGTGACATTAGAAAATATGCAAAATTGACTGAAATATCGCGAGTTGAAGTGAAAAATTTAATTAAATTTCATGTTTTCAAAAAAATGGTTTTTCTTTATTATTTCGAAAACGGTAATAGATATAAAAAAATTTTATTAGATAAAAAGATGCGCAATCAAATTTTCGATAAGGATATGCATAATAAACAATTAAAATCAAAAGTTTAATTTTATGTGTCCAGGGGCCAACGTTTTTCAGCGCGGCGAGTTTATGTGCCCTTCTTTGATCCGGCAGCTCAATTCCACTATACCACGTAAAATGTCTGAAGTAATCAAGAACATTGATTGGGGCAGGTCAGATTTCCCGAAGTGGCCCCGGTCTTGCCCGGTCTGGCCCCAGCCAGGGCCAGGTCAAAATTTCTGCACTGGTCAGTACACCTTGAGCTAATAGAAAAATGGCCGTATGATATTTGCACTTTAATTTTAACGATAAAAACCCAAAAAAATGAAGAAATTTTTTTTTTACTTTACCTCAAGAAATGACATTTTTATATATTAACGGCAACTATTATTACAAGAAAATTGACACGTCCCTACACTGTAAAAAAAGAGCGTCTTACACTGAGAAAAATAAAAGGTTAAATATAACCAATTTTTAGTTAAAAACAACCGAGCGATGCTGCTAATATAGCACTTGCAATGTGAATTGTTTGCAGTAACCGATCAAATACGATTATAAGTTTCGGTTGAAACTTGTTAAGATTACTCGGTTACGGTAACAACTAAATCGTTTATGGCAACTAATAGTCAAGGATTGATGACCCAAAAGCGTCAACCAAGTAACTCGGTTACTGTAGTCACCTAGAAAGGCTACAGAAATAGTATAAACTTAGGTACTGCAGTCAATTAGTTCTGTTACAATAAAACAAGTGAATTAATTAATGTTAACTTCTAAACTCGATTATAATAAAGCTTTTTAACCTATTTACTTAATTGTGAGTATTAATTGTCTTTGGTTAAAAAAAGCAAAGTATTTTCTACACTAAGAAAAAAATGCCTTTGAATCTATAGCAGACATATTCACATACGTTCAAAAGCAGATGTCATTAACTTGATGTAACATGTAGTTTATTTTATAGCACTGCTTTTAAATCAAAAAATGACTTCTTTGATTCAATAGCGATGCTATGAAATGAACTACATTTCGCCTTAAGTTGATCACATCTGCTTTTGAACGTATGTGAATATGTGTGTTATAGATTCAATAGCATTTTTTTCTCAGTGTAGTATAAAAAAATATTTGCTTGATAAAAAATACTTTTTTATTGAAAATAAATTTATTTGATTACGAAATTGTATTTTAATGCAAAGGTGGTTTTCTGTGAATTAAAATGACTATCTATGTAATCAACTAATACTGTTATGTATTGAGACAAGTTCTACTGTGACAGCAAGTTTTTCGCGTCTTCATCAGCCATCACAGAAAACGTTCGAAAACGAGAAAACTATCAGAAAAAACAAAACCTAACCACACGACATGAATTTAACGGCTCTCTTCAAAGCGAAATGAATACGATATGACGCCTCACGCCTGCTCAGTGTTCACTCGGTTAAAATCACATAAGTCAAATTCATCATATTTATAAATTGCCTATTCTCATATTGGAATATAACCTATTTTCATGAAGCTTGGTAAATATTAATCATATAGTAATAGTTTGAATTCAAAAAACAAATAGGTAACGACAACTACGAAAGTTTGTTTTAATTATGCCCATTTGAGATTGGTTAAGACAATCCATCGGAGGGTTATTTTTAACAAATGTGTTTTAACCGTCTCAGCTCGGCTGTGATAATCAGTAGAACTTAGTTTCTTTTAACCATATCTTATTTATTTTTAAATACTTTTTTTAACCGAGCTGTTTCTACCACTCGGTTAAACGCAATTTTTCTCAGTGTAATATTACACTGTAATATGAATATTTAGGTGACCGTTATTTTGCAAAAGTTAGAATTTCTTAGGTCGCCGGGCAGAATTTGCTTTAGAATGTGAAACAAATTAGCTATGCACAAGAAAAGCCTAATCGATCAATATTAACCCGTGCCACCGAAGGGTTAAAGTTTAAATGGGGTTTAACATAGGATTAGTGCACTTTTATACATTTTGAATGAGAACTTTTTTTTAGTTAATATTTTGCCTTAGCAACATTCATATTTATGGTTTTTGATGTGCTGAACAAGAATCCGATGTCAAAAAAGCGGTCAATCTTTTTAAAATGACAATTTTTGTGTCAATTTAGACAGTTTTTGTGTTCAATTTAGTAAATCAGACCAAAGTATTATGGAAAAAAGGTACTTACTTACAAATTAAATTTTTATGGTTAAAAAATAAAATTCTCTTATTAACTTTTTGACAGCTACCTATTGTGAAAAATACATGTCGCTAATATGTTTAATCTCAGTGTGCTTAAAAACACTTGTATACAAGTAATTTAATGCAAAAGTCTCCGTTTAAAAGTATAACATCTGAATTGACTGTTGTCAACTGTCAAATTTACATATTTCTAATCAGGTTTACCTCAATACCCTGAAAATATTTTTATTTGAGCAATTTATTGTAAAAACTGTCAAAAACTCTCGTTTTTAAAAGTTTGACAGTTTAATTGACAGCAGTTAACTGTCAATATTATATATCACTATTTAGTTTGACCTTGTTGCTTTTAAAATATTTTTATATGAGCAAAGTTTGGTCTGATTTACTAAATAGAACACAAAAACTGTCTAAATTGACACAAAAACTGTAATTTTAAAAAGAATGACAGCTTTTTTGACAGCTGGAAGCTGTCAAACCTTATTTTTGACATCGGATTAGTGTTCAGCACATCAAAAACCATAAATACGAATATCGCTAAGGCAAAAAATTAATGAAAAAAAAAGTTCTCATACAAAATGTATAAAAGTGCACTATTCCTTATGTTAAACTCCATTTAAACTTTAACCCTTCAGTGGCACGGGTTAATATTGATAGTAGTAGAGCTATGAGACTTCTGGACCACTTACCTACGGTCGGTAAGGTAGATTTCAAAATAGCTCAGTTTCAAGTGACTTGGTGGGGTTGTTCTACTTTACCGACCGAGTTTTTAGTACCGGTTGGTGCCGCTAGATGGCGCCACAGCTCAATTTAAACCCGCTTGGTGGAGTATTTGAATTTTTATTTTCAAAACTTCAAGTGGCTTGGTTGGGGTGTCATTTTAAAAATTCGCGCCTAAAATTACCAACCGATTTTAGTTCAGGCTGCCACTGAGAGATGGCGCCACAGCTTAATTCAAACCCGCTTGGTTGGGTATTTAAATTTTATTTTTAAAGTGGCTGGGTGGGGTTGTTCTACCTTACCGACCGATTTTTAGTACCGGTGGTCGCCGATAGATGGTGCCATTTTCTTTATAGCCCAATTCAAACCCCCTTGGCGGGGTATTTGAATTTTTATTTTCAAAATTTAAAGTGGCTTGGTTGGGGTAATTTAAAAATTTCACGCCTTAATTCCTGACAATTGTTTAGGCTGCCACTAATAGATGGCGCAGCTTATGAATTAAAATTTCTATTGTCTAGTTCAAAATCTCTTGGTGTGTGTGGTATGTGTATGTGTTATTTTAAAATTTGTATCTCAAATTACTGATAATTAGTCACGGTTACAACCTATAGACAGCACCACTTTGAAAATTAAAATTAAATAATTAAAATATATATTGAATAAGTAGTATATCACAGTCTTGTTTTGAAGAAATTAGTTTTTACTACCATCGCTAAATGGCACTATTTTGTCCACTAGAGGTAAGTAAATAATTAATAGAAATAGTAATATTTTAAATAAAATAATAATATATAAGAATTAATTATTATAAGAAATAGTATTTAAATCTCCCCAAAATTAGTGTATTACTGCTGACGTCATATCTCGAACATGTAAATATCGATATTTAGATTTACTATTATCGGGTGTTTTCGACAAATGCTCGGATTATACTCCAGATTACTTCAGTGGCGCTCACTTTAATTTTTCTGTTATTATTTAAGTAACAAAAACCATGTTCAATAATTAAAGTGAGCACCACTGAAGTAATCTGGAGTATAATCCCAACATTTGCCGAAAACACCCATTAACTTTTAATTTATTTAG
Organism: Leptopilina myrica (nomen nudum); assembly: GCA_032872475.1. Classification (NCBI taxonomy): domain Eukaryota; kingdom Metazoa; phylum Arthropoda; class Insecta; order Hymenoptera; family Figitidae; genus Leptopilina; species Leptopilina myrica (nomen nudum). The sequence continues at coordinate 33,459,933 of CM065463.1, read as the reverse complement.
TTGAAATCGTTTCCCGACTTTATATATATATTACTGATAATAATTAATTTTTATAATAATTAATTCTTATATATTATTATTTTATTTAAAATATTAATTCACAATTAACTACTTGCCACAGTTGAGCTGGTAGGCATGCAGCCACCGTGGTGTGTCTGCACCTTTACTTTGAGACTCAGTGACTCGCGCGCAATGAATTTAGTTCTACAGTTTGTCGTGAGGTGCCGTTCCTAACATCTGTGAAACGCATGTGGCCTGTTGATCTACAATAGCATACACTTTGCTTTTGAAACACCAGTTGACACATTATTAAAAATGGTGAGTAATATAGAGATAATTATGTTATGACAGTCGGCGAAGCCAAAAGTCATTTAAGAAGACGAATATAGAGATAATATTTCTTTATTTACTTGATATATTTCTTTATTTACTATATATCTTTTTTCTTTCACAGGATCCGTTTCATCTAGAACTGCCAAGAAAAACGTGTTATGCAGTTTGCAACTTATGTCGGCAAACATTTATCCAACAAGATCCCCGAATACAAGGGGCAATTAAAATTCCGCTGGATTTTAAAAAAGTGCAAGTTTCAACTAATGGAGAAAAGAAGATTGTTCCACAAGTTAGTATTAGTATTAATATTGTTTATAATAATAGTTTTTTATTTTAATACATTTATTTAAAATCATAATATTTTTTCCTTTCAATTTTTAGGTTACAACTGATTTAGACGGTGAAAAAGAGAATATACAGAATGATAGAAAGAGAAAATTGGATGTTTTAAAAACAACTTTGAATACATCTGAAACAAAAAATACACGAATCAGATTTACCAGGTGGGACACACCACGTTTTGTTGAAGTTCCAATCAAAACAACGGAATCCAATTTGAACGGCATCGACAGTGTAGTTAGTGATATAATTTCGAAGGGAAGCCGGAGCATCGACAGTGAAGTTTGTGACATAATTTCGAAGGATATCGATAACGAAATTTTTAACGAAATTTTAAACGAATCACTTGACATTCAGGGCGTCGACAGTGTAGTTAGTGAAATAATTTCGAAGGGAAGCCTGAGCGTCGACAATGAAGTTAGAGACATAATTTCGAAGGGAAGCCAGAGCATCGACAGTGAAGTTTGTGACATAATTTCGAAGGGAAGCCAGAGCGTCGACAGTGTAGTTAGTGAAATAATTTCGAAGGGAAGCCTGAGCGTCGACAATGAAGTTAGAGACATAATTTCGAAGGGGAGCCAGAGCATCGACAGTGAAGTTTGTGACATAATTTCGAAGGGAAGCCAGAGCATCGACAGTGAAGTTTGTGACATAATTTCGAAGGGAAGCCTGAGCGTCGACAATGAAGTTAGAGACATAATTTCGAAGGGAAGCCTGAGCGTCGACAGTGAAGTTTGTGACATAATTTCGAAGGATATCGATAACGAAATTTTTAACGAAATTTTAAACGAATCACTTGACATTCAGGGCGTCGACAGTGTAGTTAGTGAAATAATTTCGAAGGGAAGCCTGAGCGTCGACAATGAAGTTAGAGACATAATTTCGAAGGGAAGCCAGAGCATCGACAGTGAAGTTTGTGACATAATTTCGAAGGGAAGCCAGAGCGTCGACAGTGTAGTTAGTGAAATAATTTCGAAGGGAAGCCTGAGCGTCGACAATGAAGTTAGAGACATAATTTCGAAGGGGAGCCAGAGCATCGACAGTGAAGTTTGTGACATAATTTCGAAGGGAAGCCAGAGCATCGACAGTGAAGTTTGTGACATAATTTCGAAGGGAAGCCTGAGCGTCGACAATGAAGTTAGAGACATAATTTCGAAGAGAAGCCTGAGCGTCGACAATGAAGTTAGAGACATAATTTCGAAAGGAAGCCAGAGCATCGACAGTGATGTTTGTGACATAATTTCGAAAGATATCGATAACGAAATTCTCAACGAAATTTTAAACGAATCACTTGACATTCAGGACCAATATTTCGTTGAGAATTTCGTAGATAATATTGATTTAGATCTTTTCAACATCGATGTTCCTTATGAACCGACGTTCGTAAAAACTCCTATGAAATTATATGAGGAGATTTACAATAAAATTTTGAGTGAAGAACAGTGCTCCACAATACATAGCGATCTTCTCAACAGAGAAAAAAAACTAAAAAGAACCGTGGAATTAAAAAAGTATTTAAATATGTGATGATTTATATGTGATGATTTTAGATAGTAGGTGACACAAAGAATGTGATATTATTTACTAATTTTTACGTTCTTTTTTGTACTGAAACTTTTTCTTTTTTTTGCTACGTTTTTGTGTTGCGTTTTTGTACTAAAACTTTTTCTTTTTTTTGCTACGTTTTTGTGTTGCGTTTTTGTACTAAAACTTTTTCTTCTCTTTTTGCTACGTTTTTTGGTTTGAAATTTTTCTTTTTTTTGCTACGTTTTTGTGTTCCTTTTTTGTACTGCCACTTTTCTTCTCATTTATTTATTCTACGGTTTTTTGTATTGTAATTTTATTTTGCTTTATTTGTATTTCCTTTTTTTGTACTGAAAGTTTTTATTTTGCGTTTGTATTTCCTTTTTCATTTGTACTACGATTTTTTTTCACTAGAACTTTTTATTTTGATTTGTACTAAAAATTTTTATTTTCCATACCAGTCTTTAAACAATTTTTTCATTTTCATAATAATAATAATAATAATGTTTATTTTTTAATTTGTAATTTTTCTTGTTTGTGTTTTTTTTATTTGTAATACCTTTTTTTTCTTATTATCAACATCAGTGGATGTTGATTCATTAAAATTTAATTTGTTACAGTTAAGGTCCTTTCAGCGTTGTACATATATCACAATGGTGGGGATGCAGTGATGGTAGGGATGGCTGAATGAGGTGCCTCACAGACGAGAGGGACTCATTCTTGTCTCAGCCTTTCAAGAGTAATAAAGAAAATAAAGTGTGACTGTATAAAAGTTTTTTTTTTTTAAATTTTAAACAAAAATTAATTGTTGTAAAAAAAATGGAAAAAATACTAAACAAAACATCATCACTATTTATGCTAGTGAAACGTCTACAATCAGTCTAGACAGTAATAATAGTGATGATGACATTCTGGTGATAAATATAAGTGACTCGGAGGTAAATTTTTTAAAGAAAAGTTAAAAATAATTAATATAAAAAAATTTTTTTTCTAATGCTCTATAAATTACATATTAAAAAAAATCTATACTTTAATTTTAAAAAAACATTTAGGTATTAATCAAAACATTTTTGTTCTATAGATGACAGATATTCTAAAAGAAGATTCAGAAGAAGACATGAATGAGGAAAATGAATCATCGGAATCACCATCATCTTCATCCGAATCATCATCTTCATCCGAATTACCATCATCATATTCATTCGAATCATCATCTTCATCCGGATCATCATCAGTGTCATTACAGGAAAAAAAGAAAAAATGTAAATGTTGGTGCCATCGTGTTGACAAGAGAGATAGGTCCAGATCACCTCTAAAGCGTCGAGTCCGCAGTGTTGTCATAAAGAAATATTAAGAACAGAATATTCATTCTTTAAACGTAATTTTTATAAATTCTTAGATTTACTAAAATAATATTCTTTTATCATATATTTTCTTTTTTATTAGATGTGCATATTCTAGAAGCAAAATATGTGAGTATATACATGTTGTAAGTGAGGGGAGGGGTAAAAGAGAGAATAGGAAGTAGAGAATAAAAGTCAGTGCTCTTGCAAATAGAGCTTATTTCTACTCAAAGCATTTTTTAGTATTTAAAATCATTAGAAAAGTAAGTATAGATTTTTATAGTTTTTTTATTGTTTCTTTTGTCAGATTTCAACGGTATTAAAAGTTTTTTTCAGGATTGTCAACTTTCTCTTCAATATTTTGTGGATTTTTCAAACTTTCTTTCTTTCTTTCTTTTTTTCTTTTTTTAAAAATTATTTCCAGGTTCTCAGTTTGTAGGTTTTTTTTCAAACTTTCCGTTTTTCTTTCTTTCTTATTTTTTAAAAATTATTTCCAGGACTTCAGTTTCTAGGTTTTTTTTCAAACTTTCTATCTTTCTTTCTTTTTTTCTTTTTTTAAAAATTATTTCCAGGTTCTCAGTTTGTAGGTTTTTTTTCAAACTTTCCGTTTTTCTTTCTTTCTTATTTCTTTAAAAATTATTTCCAGGACTTCAGTTTCTAGGTTTTTTTTCAAACTTTCTATCTTTCTTTCTTTCTTTCTTATTTTTTAAAATTATTTTCAGGACTTCAGTTTCTAGGTTTTTTTCTATCTTTCTTTCTTTCTTTCTTATTTTTTTAAATTATTTTCAGGACTTCAGTTTCTAGGTTTTTTTCAAACTTTATTTCTTTCTTTCTTTCTTTCTTACTTTTTTAAAATTATTTTTTCTAATATTTTCCATATAAAGAATTCTTTTTTTCTTCAGTATTCTTTTCTCTACCAAGAAACGTTTTATTCCAACCTTTTTCCAGGTGATGCCTATACATATATCTCTGCTTTTTTCATTTGTAATATTTATCGTATATTTTTATTTTATATTCTCATGTGACCTTCTATCATCAACTTTATTTTAGAAAAAAATGTAATCTTTATTTCATGTTTCTTTTTTTAGATAAAGATGGAAAAATCATTTTCTTATTCATCTTATGATGATGACGATGATAATAATGATAGGGCAGAACGAGTTTTTTTTTAATTTTGAAAGCGAAGACGAATTTGATGATGATGATGATGATGATTGTGAAGATGATGATAGTGAAGGCTCGTCTGTATATGAGGACACTGATTACGAATACGAAGATGATGAAGATGATGAGGATGATGAATATTATCTTATCATCAGTCCGATAATCGTCATAACAGGGGTAAATAACTTTGTAATAATAATAATAACAATAATAATAATAATAATAATATATCAATACTGATTTTTTTCTTCTTTTCAGGGTTTCGAGTTGACGCAAATTCTTCCTGAATTGCCAGCAGGAATTTTTAAAAAATAAATTATATATAAAGTTCATATTTTAAAAAATAAAAAACTGCTTATTTTAATACAAAAAAACTTTTCTTATAAAAAATTGTTTTTTATTTAATGGTGTATGTGTGTGTATTTAAATTCACAGGGACTTCATAATATGGTACAAATATGCGCGCGCATATTAGGGAGTTGACAACTGCGTGCGCATTTTATTAGTAGTGGGGTAAAATATAAAAGTGGGGGACTGTGGTTATATAAAGCGGTTTCCCAGCGACCAGTCATTATTTCTTCAGATCTCTAAGTAGAAGTAAGTATAAGTTTCTCTATTACTTTTCAACTTATTATTTTCAGGATTTTTACAGGTCTCCCTACAGATTTTATTTTAATTTTTTTTGTCTTTTCAGGATTTCTTACAGGTTTCCTTCTAGATTTTATTTTCCAAGTTTCTTTCAGGTTTTCTTATAGATTCTTTTTTTGTTTTATTTTCCAAGATCTTTTACAGGTTTTTACCGGTTTTTACAGGTTTCCTTATAGATTTTATTTTCATTTTTTTTCCAAGATCTTTTACAGGTTTTTTCAGGTTCCCTTACAGATATTATTTTAGAATTAAATTATATTATTTAGAATTTGTTTTAATACATAGTCTCTGTCCTTTCTGTTTTAGATTTGTCTACGTAAACAAGAAACAAAAAAAATGGATTTAGAAAAAGTTAATGCTGTTGGACGCCTGGAGCTACCCTGCCAACAAAGCCTCTTTCCGAATTGGTTCCAAAGGGCCGCTACATGATTAATAAATTAACAAATGTGCAGACACGATTCGGATCAAGGATTCTGACAGAAGTGGATAACGAATTTATCACTTTTTTACCAGCAAGATTTGTAAAATTGTTTGATGAAGAGCCAAATACCTTGGAGACGATGCAAGAAGCTGCAAGTTCAAACAAGTTGTACATGAAGTACTTGGGTGGAACATACAACGCTTTGGAATTTAAGTATAAATAAATTATAGTGGAATTTTTTATAATATTGATGTTTATAAAATATGAAATTTTGACATTAATAATAAAAATATATATTTATCTATAAATTGGTTGTAATATTATTATCATCCCTATCCAGGTTAATTTTCAGGAATTAGTTTTAAGTTTTATTTTCAGAAATAGTAAAATTAAAAAATTAAGGAAAAGGTTTTTAAAATAATGAGAGAGAGTTGTATTATTTTAAATTGTTCATGTTTATTTTTAAACTATTCAATTCTTGTTTTACAAAAAAGATTCACAATTTTCATAAAACGATTGCAGAGTAGTAAATGTAGAATCAACGTCATCAATTCCTTTTACAGCAGCACTTATATAGCGGTTTGAAGGCTCTAGGAACCATTCTTGAAAAATTTTGTACATCTACAATAAACTCCATTATGAAATAAAACTGAAATTCTGACTGAAAGCAGCTGTTTTTATACTCAATCACCCCACTACTTTATCCCCACTACAGCAGTTTCTTGACAACGCCGCTGATTGGTTTATATTGTATGACGCGGTCATGGATGATTAAGCAATAGGCAGTAGTTTCAGCCGGCATGTTGATTCCTGCTTCAAATTCTAAACGCACATCAACTGACGCTTGTTTAAGAAACTCATTTTGTTTAGAACAATCAATGACAATTAGAGGAAACAGACTTTTAAAAATATCCTTTGTTAAAATAGGTTTCGAATCTTTACCATAATAGGATGATTGAAAATTAGCGTACATTTCATAAAGTAGAGAGTACTGATTTTGATCAAAATTTAGATTTAAATTTCCATATGGATAATATTGTGAATTTAAAAAGAGTTTAACGTTTGTAATATTGCAATGGTCAAAATGACAAGCATATTTCTTACGTTTATCTTTTCTCGCTGTTTGAAATCCAACAATAACATAGCGTGGTTTCTATAATTGAGTCGATGTTTTAATTTGCCACAAAACTTTTGAACTTGTAGGAATTGGAGGATATTCATACATTTCCCAAGATCTGAAACTAATTGAAATTAATGGATCCTTTTCAATAAATTTTAATAGTTTTATTTTATTATTATCTGCAGGTAGAACGTATGGAACCATCCATTCAAGTTTATTAATAAAAATTTTAAATTCCTCATCACCTCCTTGTCCTGTTTGAATGATAGCATTCATGTCAGAACGTGCTCTTGTTAAAATAAGTTCGTGTTTAGCGTTCATAATGATTTTTTTATAATCTTCGGCAAAGCCTAAAATCATGCTGAGTGGTATTGTAACATCAAAGTAGCCATTTTCCAATACAAGTCTGGCATCAGCTGTCATTCTTGAATACCCAGCATTTTCAATGAAATTTAGCTGTGTAGGAGTTTGGGAGACATAATTTTTCATAATAGTAGTATGTCCAACGTATTTACAGCGATCAATTTCAATTCCATTTAGTTCATAACGAATTTCATCAAAGAAAAAGCATACAGCAATATTACTTAAATGCACATTTTCCATAAGAGTAATTCCATCATTTTTAGCTAATCTGCCAAAAATATGTAATGAACTTTTACTGGGTAAAATGCATAAATCTTGATGTTGTACTGCGATTCGAATTTCATCACTATTGTTAAAAGATGAAGAAGCATATGGTTGATGAGCATGAATTTCATAATGAGCTATAGACTCATCAAAATTCACTGCTGCTGGAATATTGAGAAGTTCGTCCATTTTTGTTGCAACAGCACCCACAAAATATATAGATTAATTGTCTTGTTTTCGTTTTTTCTTTACTTGAACTTTCAGACCTAGTTCTTGAAGAAAGAGGCGATTCTGTGGTGTTAACACCTTGTAAGATGACTTTAGACTGATTTGACTCTTGCATGTTGACTGACTTTTATAGTTTACACCAACAACAGCTCTTTGATTATAAACGATTCCCACTACAATGACTTTATATGCAATCGAATAGTTATAGTTTCTCCTCTAAAATTTATTAAATCACCATCCTGGTCGACAATTCGCAGCTGTATATTATGTATTGTCTTGGTGGAAATCGGAAGATAAATGACGTGTGCAGGCACTTCCACAATCTTATATCCTGGCGGGACTCTTGGAAAAAATTCATGGATAGTGTGAACTTTTTGGTTATTTATGTATGATCCAGATGTTATATTGCACTCAATTCTAACTGAATTAACCTTTAAAATAGCTACAGGTAAATCAGAAGTATGTGCACTATGAGGTGCTAGATGCTGTGATGTAAATCCCAACAATTTACAAATCGAATCTTTAGGGTTAAAATCAATCGGTAAATTGGATTTAACTACACTGCGCAATGTATTATTATTTGGTTTTATACTAATGACAGTTCCGATTTCTACAGAATTTTGTATATAGGATTCAATATCTTTAATTTCATAACTTCCAGTTGCAATATGAATTATTTGATTTCCAATGTAAAACTTATTATTTCCTTTATCAATATTGGGAATTGAATTAAAAGTCAACAATTCTACAAGACCAAGTGCATAACTTTTATTTGAATTTAGTTCTATTGGAGGGAAATATTCAGCTTCAAGAACTGAAGAATTTCCCGTCAACGTTAAAGTAAATGAATCACTCATCTTGCTATCAGATTTTATACTGAAAGCTTACAATAGTTACAAACGTTTATATAGATTAAAGCTACTCTTAATATTAAGTTGATTACATAGAAATTTTAGACACAAAGGCCCACACACAAATGTATCATAATTTTGAAATCTTTCATGATTATATTTTATTAAGCTACCATCACCTAGATAAATGACAAGATCTGTTGGAGGAGCAAGGTTATCAAAACTATCAAAATACATTGTTTCATTTCTAAATTTTTTATATGCTACCCAATGTGTTCCAGCACCTTCTTTATTATCAAGATTAATTATTCCTGGTTCACACTTGTGAGGACCACTAATAGGTAATTCATTTCGCATAAAAACACCGCGAAAATAAGGTATTTTTATAGTTTTGGCATACCTCAACAAATCAAAATCAGTTAATGGACGATGAGGTAGCTTCAAAACAAGTTTTTTTTCCTTCTTGTTATTCTTTTCTTCCTTGATGCTCGTTTTTTCTTTCTTGATGCTCGTTTTTTAATTCCTTTTCCTTGAATGTAGGGTTTCAAGTGAAGACCAAGTCCTTGTCGATAAGGTTTAAGGTGTAATCCCTTTCCAAGCGATATAGTTTCCATAGTTTTATTGTGACGTTGAGCTTCTGAAATCTGTTCGCTAGCTGTTTTAGCCTTATTAACAGCCCTTGCTATTCCTGAAGCTCCTCCAGCAAGAGCTCCTAAAGCGCTAAGTCCAGCAAAAATTGGAACTAGCGGTAATATTACACCTACTTTAGTAGGTACAGGATGAATTCTAGGTGATAGAACTTTGGATTTACCACCAACATTTTTTATTGCCTTTCGTGCACCAATCATACCTGCTCTAATTGATTCTTCAGCATTATTACTGGGAACCATACTTTTTCGAGCAGCATCGACAATTTTCCTTAATGGTATTCGTTTCTTCTTACATATTGTTTTTCTTTTTTTCTTTCTTATGGATGATTTTTTCCTTCTTTTCATCCCCATACCTAATTTAGATTTAGTTTTCATAGTTCCTGAAATAGCTAAAGCAGCTGCTCGTTCACTCACACTAGAATCTTTAGCTGTAACACGTTCCCACGCTTTCTTAGCTAATACTTTATCTGCTTCGTTTCTAGCTTGAATATTTTCACGATTTTGTGAATATGCTATATCGTGTTCTTTGCAAGCAGCGTCTAATGGATTAATTCCTTAATCACCTCGAGCTAAACGCTTTGCCAACTTTGTACCAGGACCACAGAATTGGTAACCTGGTAAATGCAACTCAAACGGTAAACTATTGATTATACGATTGATTAAACCTTTTCCTCGATAGCGACCTTTTTGCACCTCTTGATGCAGAATCATTCATCACTCTACAAAGGTTGATGTTGAACTGTCGAAAGAGACTATAAAAGCTATCTATTTATAAATCTTAGGGCAGTTACTGTCAAGATGCAGTTCACGAAACAACGTGTCGCGTTGCCAATCACCAGTATAGATGTTAAAACAAATGAAAAAAAAATTAGACGTCATGGTAGTTTGTTTTCAGACAGCATTCGAGCTGTTTTCTGTGGTCCGTCAAATTGTGGAAAAACAAATGCTCTTCTTTCCCTAATAATACATCCGAATGGTCTAAGTTTTGAAAATATTTACCTCTACTCTAAATCTCTACAGCAACCGAAATATAAATTTTTGGAAAATGTCATCAGTAATGTGAATGGTGTCGAGTACTTTCCTTTTAGTGAACATGAAGAAGTAGTATCTCCAAAAGACGCTAAACCAAATTCAATATTCATTTTTGATGACATTGCTTGCGAAAAACAAGATAATGTTAGAGCTTTCTTTTGTATGGGTAGACATGTAAACGTTGACAGTTTCTACTTGTGTCAAACGTACGCTCGTATTCCAAAACATCTAGTTCGAGATAATGTTAATTTATTAGTTCTATTTAGACAAGATGAAAAGAATCTGAAACATGTTTATGAAGATCATGTTAATACAGATATGAGTTATACTCAATTTCGTGATTTATGTTCAGAATGTTGGAAATCTGATAAATATGTATTTGTTGTTATTGATAAAGACCGTAATTTTAATGAGGGGAGATATAGAAGAGGATTTGATTGCTTCATTACACTATAAATATAAGAACTTTATTGAATTTTTAATTAGTATTGTTCATCTTGTCGCAAAGAAAACATGTATCGAAAAGAGCAAGAAACGCTTCGTCAAATAGCAAAAGCAAGTGATGCTATTAGACGAAAACATCGTTTCCTTAAAATGGGAAAAGAGGCTGCAGAAACAGTTCTAAAAGAAACTCTTCAACCAATAGTAACAGCCCTTGAAAAATTGGTTAAAGTAACTGACATACCTTTCCAAAATATTAAAAAAGAAAAAGTTAAAAAGGAGGAAAATGATTTTTCTTTCTCAACTGCTGTTGATGAGGAGGAAGACTTTGATAAAACACTACTAAATGACACTCTACTTGATAAGAGTGCTAATTTTGAAGAAGAAGAACTTAATTATGAAAAATTGACAAATAAATTTATTCTATTATTGAATAAAAACAGAAAACTTTTTTTAGACATGGTTTATGGAGTACGTAAGCTTCCTAATGGTACTCTTATGATTGGAGATACAGCAGTTGATTTTGAAGGTCCTCATATTCGACTATCTGGAAAGAAAAAATATTTAAAAACTGCTGGGCTGCTTGAACTCTTATTTACGCAAACACCTAATCAAGCATCCGAGCCACAATAATGAAATTATGTCAATTATTGAAGAACTACGTGAAGCTCGCATTATATATTAGAAGAGTACAAGCAAATAGAGCTTAGTATTAAAATGAGCATTGATGTGTTTGGACATCCTTTGTCACGACCTACTGCAAGTCGTGGACAACCTGGACCTTCTGGAATTGGTTTTAAAATTACTCCAAGTGGACAATACGATATTGATAATAAAAGACTTTGCAACGTGCAAGACGCTGAAGAGCAATACGACGCAGTAAATTTAGGACAAGTAAAACAAATTGTTTAAAACGAAATAAAAACAGTCTTTGCAGTTACATCATCTTCTAAATCAGCTATTGATGACTTGAATATTCTTATACAATCTATCGAGGAAAGAATTAACGAAAAACTTAAGCAGCTTGAAACTGATTTACAACTTGAATTACCTTTTCAAAACGCTAAATATATCGCTAAATTGGATTCACGTTTAACAAACCTTGAAAATGGACAATGAAAAGTTAACTGTTGTTAAAGAGTTACATAGACAGGCTAGAAAAAATTATCCTCGTCGAAAAGTTCAAATGCGTGGCATCGATGAAACCTGGCAAGCAGATTTGGTTGAAATGATACCTTATTCTTATTCTAATAAAGGTTTCAAATACATGCTCACAGTTATAGACATATTTTCCAAATATGCCTGGGCTGTAGCTGTAAAAAGTAAGAATGGAAAAGATATTTCTCTAGCTATGAAAACTATTCTAAAACAAGGCAGAATTTCAAAAAATTTACACACTGATAGAGGCAAAAAATTTTACAATTCTGAATTTAAGAGTTTACTGCAAGAATTTAACATTAATCTCTATTCCACCTATAGTAATTTGAAAGCCTCAATTGTTGAAAGATTTAACCGCACTCTGAAAAATATGATGTGGCCTGAATTTAGCTTACAAGGCAATTATAAATGGATAAATCTTTTACCAACTCTCATATTAAAGTACAATAATAAAAAGCATCGTACTATTGGCATGAAACCAAAAGATGTTACAGTAGAAGATACAAGAGAACTGCTGCGACGTATCCGTAAACTACGAAAAATTCCGCTGAAAAAATCAAAATTCAAAACTGGAGATAGAGTTCGAGTTAGCAAGCACAAAAACATCTTTGAGAAAGGATATACTCCCAACTGGACAACGGAAATATTCACTGTGGACCAAGTTAAATCGACAAAACCGGTTACATACAAGCTGAAAGATTACCAAAATCAACCCATCGAAGGTGGTTTCTATGAGGAAGAACTGTTGAAAGTCCAATATCCAGATGTTTACCTTGTTGAGAAAGTCCTGAAAACGCGTGGTAATGATGTCTATGTGAAATGGCTTGGATTTGATAGCTCGCACAATAGTTAGATAAAAAAATCTGATATGTAATATAGTTAAACTGACGTTAAAATAAGTTAAAGTAACGTTAAACAAAAGTTAAAATAAGTTAAAGTAACGTTAAACAAAAGTTAAAATAAGTTAAAGTAACGTTAAACAAAAGTTAAAATAAGTTTAGGGAATGTTAAAACAAGTTAAAATAAGTTTAAATAAGTTAAACAAAAGTTAAAATAAGTTTAAGTAATGTTAAAACAAGTTAATGTAATGTAACTAGAGTAAGGTTTTACTGAATAAAGAAGAAGACATAAAATAAAATGTACATTTCTTCTTTTTTATTAAAAAAAACAAAAAATGTTTTTTTTACAATGCTTCCTCATCTTCCATAATTTCTGCAATTTTACAATGCCCCCAAGCAAGGGTGTCGGTGCTGTTGGCTAACAAAAATCTTTTATCATCGTAAGGACTCAGAGCAATTTTTGTTTGTTTTAAAGTCTGAACATTGTGAAGGCTTGATCTGATACAATATTGCGTTCTAGATTGAATTTTTACATTTTGTAAACAATACACATAATCATCAAAGTCTATGTTCTTCTTAACAACTACAGCTTTCACACCTTTAGCCTTTTTAATAAAATCTTTGTTTTCAACTCGCACACTGTACATCTTGCTCCGCAAGCCAACAAATTCGGTCACAATTTTCCCACTGCACTCATCTTTCATCAATCCTAAAATTTTTTTGTTGGCTTGCGGAATACCGTACACGTTGTTAACCGGATAATCTGACGTATCGAATTTTTCAATATCTGCTTTCATGTCTGCATAAATGTCGGAGCATCTGATTTCGTAGATGAGACTATCAGTATCGGTGTACAATAGTTTTAAATTTTTCCCGTCATATTTTTTTAACATGTAATCATAATGAAAATCATAGATTAACGTTTTTGAAACATCCAAGACTGTTAAACCCACATAAAGTGGCTTGTTTAGTAGTACCTCCATTTTTCTAAGTTCCACGGCAACCAAATTTGGATTGAAAATGGTTCTGCTGTGGAAGTTAGGTTTCGCGATTAAAGCTTCAGCTCCATATCTACCCTCCCACTTTGTAACGAGTTTAATATCGACATGTCTTCGCACGTTCTCCATTGTCTTACCAAATACCGCGTTGTTCATTAATTTAAATAAATTCTTTTCAAATTCATTGCTTGCACTTGTTCTTCGAGTCGTATTAAAATCAATATAAGATTTTAACCTCGTGGATTGTTTAAATTTCAGTACACGATGAATTTTTACTAATACAAGACCATTCGCCAAAGCTTGTTTTAACGCGCGATAATGGAGAACGTGCTTTTTCTTTGGTAGGAGAGTAGTTAGGAGCTTTTCTTGTTTCGATCCTGGAAGCTTCGAGCGTTCAGGGCAAAATAGAAAATCACTATGATCATCATGCAAATAATCGGGGTAATCCAAATAAACTTCTAAAATGTAGCCAACTGGCCCATCATCAGAGACGTTGAAATCAAAACTATTGTCAACATTTTCTATCCACTCGAAGCCTTCACGGGGAAGTGACTGAACCATTGCCCAACCGTAAAGGTTATTAGCATCGAAGTATACGATATAAGATGTCTTCTCACTTTCATTATATTCCTCCATATAAGGATTATTAGCTTTTGCGTAACGATTGGTGCATTGACTTACGCCACCTCTAATTCCACGTTCGATAAACATGACCATATCGATGTCAGTGAGAAGCTCTAATCTTATATTCGTATACTTTAACATGGCATCCCATGTCAAGCCAGGTGTTGTGTAATAATGAGCTGGATCGTGACCGCACGCGATTAAACATTGATTTCTAAAATTTTCAAAAATGTCCGCGAGTAACAAAATGTCGGTTTGCATATACAGGTACACATAATCACCCAAATTTTTACAATCGAACTCAGTCCACACATTCTGCGCATGTGCATAATCCTCATCAGAGACATTTGAATCGTTTAATGTGCTATAAAAATTTTTTTTTGGCGGTAATTCAATTTGATCAAGTTTTTCCTTCGAATCGATGTATTCGTAAGGAAAAACTCCTTTTTGCGTTAATAATTTGATTTTATCAGCACTGTAATTGGAAAAAACTGTGTTTACAATTTTATATTCGTCGAGGTATGATGCTAACTTGTCCAATGATGATGCCATGAATTTAAAAGAATCGATAAAGCGCAACTTGATGCAACTACCTTTCACACTTTTCGTGAAACTGATGTACTTCTCTTTGTTAATAGGAAGCAAACAAACATCACCCTCAAATTCTGTAGCAATAGCTTCGATAATAAAATGCGCGTCATACCCGCTAAGGTTATGAAAAACAACAGGTATTATTTGCGATTCATGATAATTAATATTGCAATCTTGATGCGCGGGTACCCGATACTTCCCTGTTAGATGACAGTGGTCTCGTACTTTTACATCCCCAGGCTTGATTTTATTCCTACAAATATGACATGTACTGGCATATCTAAAATCATCTAGTTGCTGTCGACTTAACACTTCCATTGATACAGGATTCTTAAATAAATTGTCAAGTTTGTCAACCACATTCTTTAATTCAGTTGAAAACCATTTAGCCGGATTTTCTTCATCTCTTGGAGATGCTTTGTACATGGACAAGGAGTTGTCAAAACCACACTTTAAATAATAGACAATACTGAGAGTTTTGTGATTTTGAAAAATCGCAGTATTACTAGGTTGCTGTGGTGCTTCCGCAGGAATCAGGATACTTTCACAATCTGCATAAATAATGAATGGCACACGTTCCTTGTTTTGATAGTTTTTAAATTCAACGAAATTTTTCCCTGGTTCAGGAAGCTTAATACTCGTAACATTCATCTTTTGACAGATTTCTCCATGTTCACTTAGCTTCAGTTCATCGTAAAAATAATGCAGGCAACGATCACAGATGTATTTTTTACCCCTATGACCTGACAATTGAGTGCTGACAAGTCTGGATAAATCTTTAACGTACACATAATGGTAGTTGAAAGAGGTGATTTTTTGATCGTCCTCCATACACATTCACTGAAATGTTGTTCTGTGCCTCAAATTTTGAAACATCTTTGAGAGCAACAGGAAACTGAATTCCAGTGAAATTAAGCTCATCTTCGTAACACTTATATTTTGAAACTCGATCAGCATGGTTTTCAACTGGATGTAAAGCTAACAAAATTGACCATTTAAAGCATTGTTGATCAGCATTCTGAACATTAATACAAGAGTGTTTTGTTTTAATAGAAGGTGGTAAATCGATATATGAACCAGCATGCATGGGATTATAACTGTTAATGTTAACCTCCAACCTTTGAATAGAATAAAGTCTCCAATTCGATTCTTTCTGTTGGAATTCTTCCATTCTTTTCAAAGTTACTTGTTTAACAATACCATTGTACCACTCATCTAAGTTTGTTGTTACAAATATTTCACCCGTTTTCGCGATAAATGTCTTTAAATCAGACATTTCTTCCTTTCCGTTTATCGACTCTTTTATAAATTTCGCGCCCAACACAGTATACACTTTTAGCGGCCCATATTTTTTTAAAGCTTTTCGTATGTTAAATTCAAACAAAACAAAGGCATCATCAAGAAACTCATTAATGTCAATACTACTATTGATCGATTAGGCTTTTTTGTGCATAGCTCATTTTTTTCACATTCTAAAGCAAATTCCGCCCGGCGACCTAAGAAATTCTAACTTTTGCAAAATAACGGTCACCTTAATGAACATAATCTTAATATAATATACGGATAGGATTAGAATAAATTTATATTTTAGAAAAAAACATTTTACCAAGTCTGGACTTGAACGTGAACCTTGTGTTCAGTAAGCAAGAGGCTTAGCATTGAGCCAATCTTATTTGTAGTATTTATTAAGATATATATTAAATATGAAGAACTTTAAAAAAACTTACAAAGATTTTATTTCGTCAAAAATCTTAATACACTACAAGTAAGATTGGCTCACTCTTGCTTACTATACACAAGGTTCAGGGTTCGAGTCCAACTTGGTGAAATGTTTTTTTCTAAATTATAAAATTATTCTAATTTTATCTGTATTTTAACTTAACATTACGTTAATATTACAGTGTAATATTACCTTAACATTACCCTGTATTATTACCTTAATAGTACAACGTAATGCTACCTCCAGGCGGACATATTACAGTGATATTACACTGGATAATATAAGTGTATGATATGATACAGTGTATGATAATATTGCTTGCTGCTTGGGAATATTTTATTATCTAAATGACAAGAGCTTTCAATTACTTAATTAGCATTATCTTCTTCCATTATAATTTTCGAATTTTTTATTCCAAAGGCTGCTAAACCTGAAAATCGTAGTAGATGACACAATCACCTTACGTACTTTAGCCTGAGATGGGGTAACTCCGGGGGAGATGGCTCCCAGAAAAAAAAGTATTTAGAATAGAAAAAAGTATTAGTGGTGACGTTCGGTGAATGCGTTTCGCGACAAAACCGTATTGGTGGGTTACGGTAATCGATCAACATTTGACATTTTTTCTTTCACATTTAATTTTTCGTTTTTACTCAAAATTTCTTATTATTTTCTCGCAATAGCCATTTTTATACATCACGTTGCTCACGCTCTTCATATATATTCTCAACTTTGCTTAGGAATCTTTAAATCAAGAGTTTAAAACAAAAAGTATTCACGGTGAGCAAAATGTATTCACCGTAACCCACCAATACGGTTTTGTCGCGAAAACGCATTCACCGAACGTCACCACCAATACTTTTTTTCTATTCTGAATACTTTTTTTTACTGGGCTATACTTTGTAGTAATGAAAGTTAAAATAAAATATTTTTATTATAATAATTTTAAACTTCAAGATATTTTAATCGAATTGAATATATTTTGCATTAAAATGTGCAAATTATTAATTTTAAATCAGTGTAATTTTATTCTCGATTTCGTGAACGATACTAGCGTGGATTTTTAATAGAAAAAATCGCGAATTAAATAAAATTAATCTAATGCAGCATCAATAATCATCTGCAAAGGAAAAAAACTTTAATATTTTTAAGAATTAATTTTGCTCAACCTAAAAATCTTAATCTTGAGTATATGAAATGAAGTAGTTTTAATAAAAAAAACCATATAATGAAAAAAAATTGAAAAACTGAAGTTTAAAAGTAGCACTTTTAGAAGAATCACCCATATATAATAAATATTTAATCTCTTTATTTTGCTTACAAATTTAATTAATGTTTTCTTTTTATTTCTTTTGTTTCAGGTGAGTTTAATTTTAAAGTTGACATGATGATCATCACCATTTGATTTTTAGGTAAGAATTTTCTCTTTTTTGTAAGCCTTAATACTCGGAGAAATATGAAATCACGAATGGTTTTAATAGTTTACACTGAAAAAATTATATTTTAACTTGTAACTGGAGGTCCAGATTTTTAATTATAATAGGGAATTTAAAGAATGTCAAACTTAAATATTAAGACTAAAATTAGATTATTTCGTTTTGCATCTGATGAGATATAAGTTATTTAAATCATAGAAATTCCTGAAAGACTGAATATTACAGGTAGAATTTTTCACACCTATATTATAAAATAAAAGTCAGCATATTATACAAAACTATATTTAATGCACTTAATATTAAGTATTAATAAATTTTTTAATATTTAAAATTTTATAGAAGAATGTAATTAAATTGTGGTGACTCTCATCCTTTCTTAGATAAGTTTCAAAATCAATTTTTAATTCTTCTTCTGGTTGATTACATATTAATCTATTTGAACAAGTAAATTAGCCCATTTTGAACAAATAACCAACAAAAAATTTATATACTATCTAAATTATTTTCTTCATTTTTTAAATTAAACTCTTACAGATGCCAAACTAATCTCTGATACGTACAACTCAACTTCAAAATTAAAATTCCAATTTAAATTCGAAGAATATTTTCAAACAATTGTGAATAATGAATTGTACTTTTATAGAAGGCTTTTTAAAAATTTTCTGCAACCACTTAAAGTGCAATATAATAAATTAATTCAAGAAAAATTTGTACTTTTTGTAAATTTCTTTAATTGGGCATTTAGTGTTAAATAAAAAAATTACATGCAATGCTATATTTTCCTAATATTTTTTCTTCGTTTTAAACTGTAGTCAATGCTATATGATAATAAAATTTTGAAAATTGTTATATTTTCTATTTTCTATTAATATATAATGTTATATATTATATTACATAGGGGAGAGTGGGGCAAACCGGACTTCTCTCAATATTTCCGAAATAGCGAAATTGGAAAAAGTACAGTTTACAAACTTAAAACAACCATGTTTAGTATACCTTATTTTTTTCAATCTGACAGTTTTAGCTTGCGTTTGTGCGTCGAAGGGAGCAAAAGTTTTTGTTTTAGTTTTTTTCTACACTTTTACGAATTTTTTCTTAAGGAAATTCTGAGGAAATCGTACAATGTTTCCCAATATTAGGTCATTGGTTTCGAAGGTACACACCTCAGGAATATTTACCACCAAAAACTTTTATGTATTTGCAAAGCGTTTCTTTTTGACAAACATTTATTCTCAAAATGGGCCTGTGAGACAAACCGGACCATTTTCGGTGGGGCAAACCGGCCATAGGATATTTCCATTGAGTTAAAGTTGAATAAAAATTATTTTTAAATAAAATGTTTCTTTCATTAAAATATTTACCTACAATAAAAAATGATTGTCTTCTAATGAGAAATGGACCCTTTAATATTGTTTCTCTGATAATGACAAAATTTTTTATTTAAAAAAATATATTTAATCAAAATTCAATCCCGACTTGTTATTTTCATTACTACAACCATTGTTTACTTAATTATTTATGTTTTTTATTATTGTAGATTATGTAAATGCAATATTATAAATAAAAAACCAAACGGTCCGGTTTACCCCAGTGGTTAGGGCAAACCGGACCGTTTGCAAAATTTTATAAAGTTAACACAGCAACTAAACAATAAAATATAGAGTATAGGTGTCTCTGGGAAAAATTGCGCAATTATATGATCTTTCAAACAAGCCATCAAAAAATTAAATCGGTTGATTCGTTTAGTCACAAGAGTCAAAAAACCGTTAGGGGGTCCGGTTTGCCCCACTCTCCCCTATTAATTATTATTTTCTATTCAATATTATATGAGATCACTCTCTTAATAGTACCCATTTTCAGTAATTCAAAGATTTTTACAACTTTAATTTGTATTAAATTTCTTACATATTTTAACCCACAAATCTGATCAAGAATTTTCTATATATAAACAATGGAATGTTCAAAAATCTTGGGTATACAAGATTCTTGTTATGTCAAGCAATTTAATGCAAGTTCAAGACAATATTGTCTTGATGTGCATCATTAGTTACCTAACAGTACACGGAAAAAATAAATACATGAAAGATTACTTGACAGTACTTGACTTTTGGATTGGACAATAATTTTGTAAATATTGTTATAGTTGGTTACTTTTCAAGTTTTAATATTTGAGACAATTTTGCAATTCATTGCAAAATTGACCAAATATTAATAATCTTTGAAAAATTCCTTTAAAGTGTAATTTTTACACTCACTTTTCGTGCGTGAGGAAATATTAAATTTTGTTTCTTTATCTCACATGATATTATTTAATGTATATTGTAGTTTTGTCTAATATATTATAAAAATATATTGGATAGAATACTGAATATAACATTACATAATATTATAAAAGTAAATTCATTTAGTTTCAATTAGCCTTAAGTTAGATTTTTGTACCGGAGGTACGGTACAAAGTTGACGGTAAAAAGCAACGTGGCATGGGCATCGCTTTTACTAGAGAGTTCGGTGGACACGTCCGACCTGCTTCGTGTCTCCCGCTCGACTAACTCTCGCTCTAGAGACCTCAACCGTACCGCGCACGCGCAGTACGGATGGGGGCAACTCACGCGCTGATTGGCTCTTGCCAAGGATCTCTCTTCCGCTGGCTGCGGAACACAACCAACCAATACCAATCTGTCCTTTTCAGGACAAACAAGTTCTATATTGACAATTAGTCCTTCTCAGGATAAATTGTCAATCTTTTAACGTAAGAATTATTTTTGTTCTGATTTGTTCTACCCCCTTGTCTGCTACATTGCCTCTGAGAGGTTGCAACCGGCTCTAGGGGACAGCTGCCTGAACCTTGCTGAGGTTCGGCTGCCCGACACCTAGAGTTGCACGGGACTTCGGTACTCGAACCCTGCTTGGGTTCTTTCCCGAAAGTCACCGATCGGCTCTGCAACCTAAAGCTTCGTGTAGCAAAAACATAACTCTCCACCGTCGAATCTTCTTCTCTTGCTCCTTTGAGCCAGTCACTCACACCGCATACAGTGACCGGTATCAATATTTCATAGACAGTCCTAGAATTTTTCATTGACTTATGTGAAACAATCATGAGCAGTGCTAGAATATTTAAAATATTCAATTGATTACTTTAAATATTCCAGCACTGCTTGTGATTACTTCACATAAGTCAATGAAACATTCTAGGACTGTCTATGAAATATTTACTGAATTATTGTCCCATCCAAAAGTCAAGTACTGTCAAGTAATCTTTCATATACTTATTTTTTCCGTGTATAAACAAGTTATAAACATTTTTTTAATGAAATTGATAGGAAACATACTGTCAAGGTATTTGTCGCGTCGATTCATTTTTGTCAGTTTTTTTTAAATTTCACTTAATTATTCTATGGATATTTATCTACAAAATAAGGCCTATTAAAATAAAATTGACAGTCTGTAAGTCTCAAAAATTTAAATCAAAGTTTCGATCATTACCATGTAAGGTATAGGGAAACCAACCCCCTATTTTTATATTTACATCTATTTATAGATAATATAAATATTGTAAAATGCGATCTTATGATATTAGCCATTCTGAAATTTTTAATATTTGTCATCAATTTTAAAGTAACATAACCGCCTGCAAGTAAAAAAATTGTCCATGGCATAGGCTTTGACGTCTTATTTAACGCGCCTATTTGAGGGGGCAAGCTCTGACCTGTAGGTAAAACACAGATCAAATTTTTACGTAATGTGATGGCCCACATTAAGGTTTCTTTTAAAACCCGTAGCTCAAAAAATAGGTAAAATTAAACATGTATTTTGACATAATGTAAAGACCTACACAGAGACCACTTTTTGACATATAGGTAAAAAAAGATCAAATAAAACATGGATTTTGATGTAATGTGAGGCCGTTATTTATTCTCTTTTTGACCTATAGGTAAACAAGTTGTGAATGAAGATGTTCATTACATGAACATTTTGCTTCCTCTTTACGATAAGCAAAAAATTTGCTTTAAAATGAATTTTTTCATTTTATTTAATTCTATTAATGCTAATAAAATATATTCTTTTTATACATCAATCGATTCGTCTTGATGAAATGAAGATTTTTAGTTTGTTTTTAAGTCTAGATTAACATTTTATTATAAAGCAACATAATTTTTAAGAAGGAAATACATTTCTAATAAAAGTGCGAATTTTTGGTTTTAATTAGGTTTAATTCTATAAATTCAAATAAAATATATACTTTATATATACCAATCGATCCTTTTTAATGCAACGGATAAGATTATTGAAAAAAATGAGTAAAATCTTATTGTACTGGAATATAATTTTAATGAAAGAACTAAATTTTTGATAAAAAAAGGTAATTTTTTTGCTTTAATTGTCATTACCTCTATAAACTATCATACAATTTATACTTTATATATACCAATCGATTCGTCTTGATGCAAAGAAGAAGATTTTATTGTATATTAACTTCAATATTCAATTAAAAAAAAAATTTTGAAAAAAATTTTTTTTTTGAAAAAAGTAAAAAAAAAAATTTTTTTTAATAGATTTTTTAATGTCCATCAATCCATTTCGAGATATTCTTATGATAAATATTCCTAGCAATTTTCAGCCGAATTCGTTGAAACCTCTTCGAGTTATCGTGTTCACAAAAATCGGGATCCACACACACACACACACACACATACACACACACATACATACATCCGGACAATTGTTCAGGGTCTTATATAACATAGTCCCATATAGAAGAAAATTTGTCAAAAGGATTTTTAAAAATTTTGTAAATTAAACGACTACAAAGCTTCCTCACGAGGAAGCAAAATTATGTCAATTTTGACATAAGTTTTGACGGCCTTTACTATAGGGAGCCCTTAGAAATCCTGACTCTGCGGCGGCGATATGTTTTTATATAATAACTAACGATTTCCCCCTAATTCTGATATTTATTTTAATTTTTATTTTCAAATCATGTTCTCTTAATATGAATGCATAGTAATAAGGTAGAGTAAATTATATTAGGCGATACTAAAAGAAAGCACTTAAAAAGAATTTTACTTTACGGACATGATTATAATCTTATGGTGCACTTATAGATAATTCTTTATACCTAAAGGTAAAAAAATTGGTTAAATTTGGCGTAGATTTTGCAGTATCATCAAAGGCATTAATACAACCCTTTTTACTTGCAGCTTTAACAATAAATCAAATCTGACATAAATTATGACATAAATTAAGGGCCATTATATGAACGTTTATGACATGTATGTAAAAGAAGAATGTAAAATTACATGTAGATTTCGACGTAATGTAACAGACGTTTGTGGGCCTCTTTTTACCCGTAGGTCAAAACTGCCCTAAAATTGTCCTAAATTTTTAGGGTAGCAAAAATTATTTAACAATTTTTGACATTTAGGTCAAACTTCCCTAAAATTGACATAAATTTAGAGGGTAACGGAAATTTTTTGTCAAATTTTGACGTCTAGGTCAAAACTGCCCTCAAAATTTACCTAAATTTTGAGGGTAGCGGAAATTGTTTATCAAATTTTGACGTTTAGGTCAATACCGCCCTCAAAATTGACCTAAATTTTGAAGGTAGCGGAAATTGTTTATCAAATTTTGACGTTTAGGTCAATACTGCCCTTAAAATTGACCTAAATTTTGAGGGTAGCGGGAATTGTTTGTAAAATTTTGACGTTTAGTTGAAAACTGCCCTCAAAATTTGACCTAAATTTTGAGGGTAGCGAAAATATTTAAATTTTGACGTCTAAGTCAAAAATGCCCTCAAAATTCATCTAAATTTTGAGGGTAGCGGGAATTGTTTGTAAAATTTTGACGTTTAGTTCAAAACTGTCCTTAAAATTGACCTAAATTTTGAGGGTAGCAGAAATTGTTTGTCAAATTTTAACATTTAGGTCAATACTGCCCTCAAAATTGACCTAAGTTTTGAGGGTAGCGGGAATTGTCTTTTAAATTTTGAAGTTTAGGTCAAACTATCCTCAAAATTGACCTAAATTTAGAGGGTAGCGAAAATAGTTAAATTTTGACGTCTATGTCAAAAATGCCCTCAAAATTGACTTAAATTTTGAGGGTAGCGGGAATTGTTTGTAAAATTTTGACGTTTAGTTCAATACTGCCCTCAAAATTGACCTAAGTTTTGAGGGTAGCGGGAATTGTCTTTTAAATTTTGACGTTTAGGTCAAACTATCCTCAAAATTGACCTAAATTTTGAGGGTAGCGAAAATAGTTAAATTTTGACGTCTATGTCAAAAATGCCCTCAAAAATGACTTAAATTTTGAGGGTAGCGGGAATTGTTTGTAAAATTTTGACGTTTAGTTCAAAACTGCCCTCAAAATTGACCTAAATTTTAAGGGTAGCGGAAATTGTTTGTCAAATTTTGACGTTTAGGTCAATACTGCCCTTAAAATTGACCTAAATTGTGAGGGTAGCGAAAATTGTCAAATTTTGACGTCTAGGTCAATAATGCCCTCAAATTTGACCTAATTTTTGAGGGTTGCGGGAATTGTTTATCAAATTTTGACGTTTAGGTCAAAACTGCCCTCAAAATTGACCTTAATTTTTAGGGTAGCGGAAATTGTTTGTCAAATTTTGACGTTTAGGTCAATACTGCCCTTAAAATTGACCTAAATTGTGAGAGTAGCGGGAATTGTCTGCCAAATTTTGACGTTTAGGTCAAACTGTCCTCAAAATTGACCTAAATTTTGAGGGTAGCGAAATTAGTTAAATTTTGACGTCTAGGTCAAAAATGCCCTCAAAGTTGACCTAAATTTTGAAGGTAGCGGGAAAGGGAAATGACTGAATCAGCGGCGGCGGCGGCGAAATGATTTTATATTAATAGGGATAGATATTTAATTTTTGCACTTATACTAATCGTCAGATTTTGAAAAAAAACTAAAGTGTTATTTATTGAACGAAAATGAACTTTTATAAAAAACATACAAATTTGCTACGGAATTCGCTCGCCGGATGTAGTCCGGGTACCTTAGTTATTTTATAATTTAACAAATAGTGGCGTGAAGCGCCATCTTTACTATCAATAGGGGAGACTGGGGTAAACCCGCTCAATTTTTTTCAGAACGGTAAAAACCTAGGAAATTATTCTCTAAATCCAAGTTAATTTATATAATTTTAAAGCTTATGATTTTTACTATAAAATAAAAAAGAATTTTGAATTTATCTGTTTTAGATTTACTTAGGGAAAATTTTTAATACACATATACCAAATTTCAAAATCACAATTTTCCAGGGTAAATCCGCTCACCTCTCGGGGTAAACCCGATCACTTGATTTTTTAAGACTTTAAGGTAATCTCGACAGTTTTATTTTGTATATATTAAATTTCTCCTTATTTCCGTCTTTAGTATGATTTATTAATAATAAATTATGAAGTCTATAAACAATAAATATTGGTTTATTAAATAATAAGTATAGGTTTGATGAATTGCAACTGTGAATTTAAATAATATTTAATTAAGAGAAAATTAAAATGTAGATACATTTCTGGATGTAACAAGTTATAGATTTTATTATTGATAAAATATAACAATTGAAATGTTAAATTTAAAATTTAGAAATAAACAATGATCAAACGTGAACTGAACGAAGACAACAAACTAGATTTATGTCTTTTTTTAGCCGAAAAAGTCAGCGACAAATTTTGATTATTTGTTTGCGTTGTTTGTTATAACTGTTATAACCTAATAATCACTAATAATGACAACAAATAATGATAGTTCGGCGCCATCTACTGAAAAAAATCGCCACAAATCGCGAAATGCGGGACATTTAACATGTTAAATATTCAACTAATTACCCAATAATTCAATAACATTGTTAGGAAATGAATATTATTTATCTTTTAATAAATATTTTTAATATTAAAAATTTTAAGATCGCAAAAAAACGCAAATACTGTTAATACTGATTCGGCTTCCTACACTAATTTAATAAGTGAGCGGCTTTACCCCGAATGTGTTTCTCACATTTCAGAATAAATTTAAATAAATCTTTTTGAAATCAAACAAAACTACATATATATTTCGAAAAAGAACATCCAATAGCATCAAAAAAAATTTGCCCAACAAATTAAGTCTCAAAAATAATAATCGAAAAACTTAAAAATCCGATCATTTTTTCTTTTTTGCACTGCTAAAAACAATTGACCTTCTCTGAATTTATAACGAATTCATGAAACTAAACGAAAGTTCGCTAACATTAGTTGTATGTTAAGTACTATTCACAGTACAAATATCTCCATCTTAAGTTGAGTTTATAGCGTCAAATCGCTAGTGAGCGGGTTTACCCTGTGCGCGGGTTTACCCCAGTCTCCCCTACACTAATTTCTAGTAGGGAGTTAATTTGGATATATTTAGAAAAGGTAAAGTCATTAACTAGACCAAATTTAAACCTTCAAAAGTAAATATATTTTAACAAAAATATAAAATTAACTACTAAGTAAAAATTACAGTATAAAAATATAAAAGATGAAATATCTAAGTAAAATTATAATATAAAATATAAAATTAAATATGAAAATAATACTTAAGTAATTTGAGTGAATTTTAACAAAGTAACAAGAAGAAAAATAATACTACTTGAAACTTAAACATCTAACAATTAATTAATGAAAATAACAAAATGAATTTAACTAGAAAGAAAGCCGTTCTGAAACCTCGCTCACATTTCGTCTATCGAATTATCTTTGACTGTCACTCTGAAAAGAGAAATAAGAACTTTAACCATATTAGCCTACCGAGGCATTTTGACTTTAATTCATAATCGCGAAACCGTTCTAGAGTAAGTTTACTTATTTTCCCGACATCGACGAATACCAAGGCGCGCACTTCTAGGAATTAACCAAAGAACCGCTAGAGGTTAATTGAGCCTTCCAATTTTATAACTCGCCCGACGCTCGGGGACACTCACTAATGCTAATTGGGTAGCAGTGGGCTCCTGAGAGCACCCGGGATAAGAATTTCACCCAGGATGACCAGAATAGAAAATATTAGTCTAGGTATGCTCGACAACCTTTTACGAGAGCGCCCCTGGTTGGTTGCAGAGCATACATTTAAATGATATTTAATGTCAAACTTAAAAAATTATTAAAACATTTGCTTTAAAGGAGAGGCTAATTCGTAAACGTGACAACAACACTGGTTAAATACTACGGCTCGTTTGTTAATTTCGGCGCAAAATTTTAAAGATGGACATGTTCCAAACTTGCGACCAGCCCAGTGACTCGTAACACATACAATGTGTCAAATGTGTTGAAAATGGCCACCCGTGGCGCTGATAGTAACTTTGTCCGCTTTATTCTAACTTTTAGTATTGTTTACTTTTTCTTTCGTTCGTTTTGTTTGTTTATATCGCTGATCGTAAATCATTATTTAATAAATGAAAAAAAAGTAAATTGATATAATTGATATGGTGAAGTGTATTGCTCCTGGTTGTTCATCAGGTTACCAAAGCAATTCAGAAAAGGTTCACTTTTTCTCTGTACCTAAAGATAAAAACCTATTGAAATTGTGACAAAAAAACATTTTAAGAAAAAATGTTCTAGTAAAACCTGGTCAAAGTGTATGCGAAAAACATTTTCATGAAGAAGATATATTATACGAAAAGATATTGAAAGCACCAGACGGAAATATTTTGGGACGAGTAAGTAAATATACATTGTTTTTCATGTAAAGAATTTTGTCAATTCTTGTTTAAATTTTAAATGTTTTATTTTTCCTACATCGATTTTAATTTTTAAACTCTGGTTAATTAATAAAAAATATAAGAAAATAATATAAATAATTACACATGTCTTAATGATAATGTTTTCAAATAGTTAATTTTTATGTTTTTTTAAATTAAATTTATATACATGTATTTTGTATAGTACTCACATACTACATTTTGTAAAATTTTAGGGTCCTTATAAATGCGCTCGCATTCAAAATCGTTTCCTAAGTACAGTCGTCTGATACAAACTTTTAAGACTGACCAGAGTTACGCGACAAATACCTTAAGATAACAAACTTTGAAAACAATCAACAACTTTTTCCAATAAAATATTTTACATTTATTTAATGTTTTTTGCATTATGAAAATTTATTCATATTAATTATCATATCAATATATTATATATTCATATCAATTTATCAATATTTATAATTATGTCATATTTTTTGAAATTTAGTATCCCAGGCGCGAAAGACCAATGTTGACGATGGGTTGAAGCTTCTTTGAGCCTTGACTGCCCAGCGTGGGTAATCCAGAGTTGAAGCAGTCTTCAAAACACTGTCACTCAATGTTGGTTCCATGCTCGATTCAAGACTCGATCAATCTTCGTGTGTGAAGCTTGAATATCCAATCTTAAATTAAACTTGAATCAAGGCTTGAATCAACTATGATACCATATTCAGTTTACTTATTACCGTATGCACTAAACAATATATTGTTCATCAATCATTTTTATATAATATAAACAAGTTGTTCATTTCATGACCATTTAGCTTCCTCAATATATATTATTATATATAATTTTAACAGTTAAATAATTATAACAGTTTAATAAATATAATTAATAAACCGGGTAAAGTACCCTGAATAAATATTAATTATTTAATTTTTTATTATAGAATAATTATTTTAAAGTGTTATGATAAAATGTCAAAAAATACAAAATTTTAATTTTTTGTGAAAAATTAAAATATTTATTAATTCTATGAATTTTGATGAAATATATACTTTATATACATGAATCGATTCGTTTTTATGTCAGGAATGCAATTTTGATAAGAATTAATAAAAATTTTAATATAGAAAAAAGTTATTTCAAAAAATCCAAAAATTAATTTTTTCAAAAATTAAAAAAATGTTGAAAAATTTTTTTTTATATATTTTTGAAAATCCTTCTGTCTGATTTTTGGTATTCATGACCGTAATACACAAGAATCGGTGACATACACACACACATACATACACACATACGGACATTTGTTCCTCTCGACGAATTATATATACTACACTTGAAAATTTGTAAAAATAAATGATTCTAAAAAATTCGGAAATCGACATCACTATAAGGCTTCCTTTATGAGGAAGCAAAAACAATCAGCCCAAAAGCTCTTTATAATTTAGAGATATTTATGAAAATATCTATGACAATATTTAGTAGTCTTTCCTTAATATAATCTATCAATGAATTAAATTTTAATTTACCAGTACGACTATGTAGATTAAATTTAATAATAAATACTATTAGCAAGTTTATGGCACACCAATGGGTTCATCAATTTCTGGCCGTTTTGCTGATATTGTTATGGAAGACCTCGAAACTTGTAATGATCAATTATCCTTTAAACCTTTCTTCTTCTACAGATATGTTGATGATATTATTGCTTGTTTACCAGAAAAAAAATTGACGAAATGCTTGATATTTTTAATAATTATGACGAAAGATTGCAATTTACTTTTGAAACTCAAAATAACAATACTATTAACTTTTTAGATGTTTTAATTATTATCAATAAAAAAATGAAATCATAACTGATTGGTATAAGAAACCCACATTTTCTGGAGGAACTATTAATTACCACTCCAAACACCCTTTCTGATGAACAATTCCATGCAAAAAATATTGAATTTGTGAGAGAAATTTTACTTAAAAATAATTATACATTAGAATTTATAAAAAGTACATAATAAAACCTGTTTCTTCTAAGGCTTCTAATAGTCAACCCTCTAGTGTTGAAAATGACAAACTATACAATGGTACCTAAGGTCTTCCAACCATATGTTACAGACTTATTTCAAAAAACCTCCTAAGTTCTTATAAACTATAGCATTTTATCAATTCTCTGAAAAAATTATAATATGAACCACAATGTTATTAAAAAAGGAAAAGATATGAATAAAAAATCTGAAATTACTAATACGGTTTATAAAATCAATTGTAAAAATTGTTTTGCATCTTATGGTCTCTATTAATTTACAAAAAAACCGGTTAATAAAAAAGATGATATACAAAATCTTAACAATATTTATAATCAGTTTCTTAATGAAATGAAATATTGACAATCTCCTAATCTGTTTTAATTTCCTTGACATTTTCTGTATTTGCTTTATTTTGTTTTCTTTTCGCTAACACGGTCATTCACCTTGTGCCGATAGAGTATACTAGGAAAACTATATAATTATATTTCATTCATCAGTGTCTAATTGTAATCGATACGGCGAAGACGTCTCCTGTGAAACTATTCAAACAATTTTAATACTTTGCAATCGGTAATAATTTTTACTAATATGTTTATAAATCATTTTATCTTATAATTTTAGTAATGTAATTTTTTTAACAATGTATTTTAATTTTTTTTTCTGTGAAATAAATAATAGTTTCTGAAGAAGGCAGCAGCGCTGCTGAAACGTAAAAACCATTGTGTGTTTTTTAATTATTGATTCGTAAGGATCGTTAAATTTTCATTTTTTAAATAATTTTACATTTATTTTCGTCTGTGGTTTTATTCGGAAATTATAGTCGTTACATTATTCCTCTCATCGACACAAGTAGTATGAAAACGTAGGAAATAAAGCTTTATTTTAAAATTTTTAAGTTGAATCCTTCTGAACATTACATTTCCTGTGTCGCCAACATGATTTTCATAAAGCACAAAACTGAAAGCAATAAATAAATTCTGCAAAAAATCAACTAAAAAAAATTCAAATTTGTTGTGTAAATTCGCTCAGGAAATAAGTCTACAAAAAAATGTTTGGGCCTAGATATTTCAAGTATGTTAATTATTTTAATTTATAATTTGATTGTTTTAAATAATATTAAGGGAGATTCTGGGAGCCCCGGAAACTTAAGCTTTTTAATAAATAATTTGTGTTCATATTTTTGGAATGTTAATTGCATTTTTTTATATCAAACAGAATGCTTTTTTTACCCGATAGCATAAATTCATTTGTAAAACAATCAACCTTTTAGGAAAAAATAAGGAAAAATATGAGTATTAAAATTCCAACCTTCAACAATTTGTCAGGTAGCCCCGGAAATTTATTTATTTGTACCTTAAAATCTTTCTTCATTAGATTCATTTGATTTCCAAAACTATTGTTACAGGAGCCAATAATTGAATGCAACCAACTCCCCTTTTGTTCGTAAATCTGCCAGTTGACATGTATAAAATATACAGAAAAACACTACATAATATACATAATATTTACAATAAATAACAAAAATATGAAAGTTTAACTTCAATAAACTCTTAAAACCAATCAAAACAACTAACCAAACCACAAACCACGCTTCTATGATTTAATGACGCTACGCCATGACAGTTGACAGCTTAGTAGATCAATGCATGTAAATATTGTAGGAATAAAAATTGGCCTAAAATTTTTTATTCTCGTGCTTAGCGAAATACAATAATTATTATTCCTTTTTGACACTAACTTTATCCTTGCATTATGTGATTAAACAGAAACAAAGATGGAATACTATATGGCTTACCATATGAAAAACCATATTATTTACCATATCAAATTACCATATGCTTTTCCATATGGTAAATCATCTGCTGTCCCATGTGGTTTTCCATATGGTAAATCATATGGTTTCCTATGTGGCTTTCCATGTGGAAAACCATGTGGTAATTTTTAATAGGGAAGGAGTAGAATTATAGCCTTTTTAATTTTTCCAATCCCTAATAATAAGTCAAGTTACAATTAATTAAAATAAGTTATTAAAATTAATTCTGTTTCAAAGGAGAAAAGACACGAAACTTGATACTTATAATTTATTTGAGGGGTTTTGAAACTTCATGAAGAAAAATGAAAATTTAATTCAGATATCGGACTGAGCACAAAACAATTTAAATGATTATTATTATCGTAGGATAAAATATTTAATTTTAGTTCTCTATCCCAAAAAGTTTACTAACGATATTCAATTAGTATAATCATTTCTAAATATTCTGGTAAATGCATATATTCTTCTTTCGGGAAGTATAATCAAATTCCGTAATTAATTAAATGAAAATTCTATTTCATAAATAAATTGATTATTTAGCTGTAATTTCTTAAAATTAAAAAATTAAAAATTTTTTCCGAAAAATTTTAATTTTGAGTTATTGATACCATTCTATCCAGATTTTTTCAATCGATATAATAGCATTAATAACTAAAAATTAATTTTTTTGGGCGTAAGGTCCCTTTCACCGCGTCAGGGCACATATATATTGTACAATTTAAATTTTGATTTAACGTTAATTTTATTTTTATTTTTACAACAATGATTCATTTAAATTCAATAAAACTTTATGTTTAGTAGCAATCTATAAAAAATTTAAAAATTAAAAAAAAAATTTTTTATAGTCAATAATTTTTGTTAGCAGTGACTGTTATAAAATTAAGTTAAAATGAAGTTGATGTTCATCTCCTTCAAGTGTATAAATCCACTTAACAAATTGGCCTTAAGATCTTACTAATGTCATCAACATTACTCCAAAAACTGTTAGACAATAACAAATTTTGAAGATCTTCAGGCACATGTGTATTGACGCGTACAGTTAGCATCTGAAGGTTTGCTTTGTTTTTTGGCTTAAGACTCTGCAGGTTGCGTTGAATCAATATTTTTTAATTTTGTGATTAAACGCTCGGATTTTTTTATAGTGGACACAACATAAAATATGTCTTCAAACAGCTCTTTGACAGAAACACAATATGCAACTTTGCCAATTAATAATTGCAGACAGTGTGTTTCACAACCAACAGCATTTATGTGTGAATATGTAGCTTGGATTAATCTACAAGCTTTTTGCAAATTACCCGCATTATCCACAACTACTAAAAGGAATTTCTCTGGACCATATTCTTTTAATATGTCGTCAATTAACGAGACGATGTATTCTCCTGTATGACTTTTTCCTTCCGAGGACATTTTTTATATTTTTCTATGGAATGTTTACTTCGGCAAATAAATTAAATTTGAAATAGATGAAAGTTCAGTGAAATTATAATTCTGTGAATTTTTTTTCTTTGACAGAAGCTTTACTATATTTATTCTTTCTTCGAAGCTTGCAGATAGATTATTTCAATCGACAGCGGAATCATTTTTTTCACTCCTAGCTTGAGAACTCGTATTTCTTACATCAGTCAAAATTTATTTATAGTATTGATTATTTAAACACTTAACAAAAATGTTTAATTATCAAAGTTTATACTTATTGTTTTACTTACCTGATTATTGAACTTATTTTCTTTCCTTTTTAATAAAATTTTCATTTATTTTTTTATTTTAGCGTCACACTTTTTACACTTTTGGAAATAAGTGTTCCAACATTCGAGTAGAATTTTTGGCAAAATTCACATGTGACATATTCCTGAAATTTTAATTCCGCTCTCTTTCTAATCAAATTCAAATGACCCCAAATTATTGATTTGGCTTTTACCATTTTTAATATTTTTTGGTTAATTTCCAACTTTACCCGTTTTATTTTTATAAAAAAGAAATTTAAATGCAAATTGCATTTAAAAGGCCAAATTTTGCCAACTTAAAAAGAATTAATTTTAGTCAAAAATACCAACCTACAATATTTGAAACTTGAAACTTTCTTTCTGTTAGAGGTTTCATTATTTTGAAACTATCAATGGAACCTTTCACATGTCCATTGCTGTCCCTGAGTGTTACAAACGAATTGAAAAGAAAATCTAAATGAAATGTTTGAACTTAGTTTGAGGTTAAGTTTTATTGTAATGTTTAATATTAGAAACTAAATCTTATGTTTAGAATAAAATAATAAGTAAATGTATATAGATTACTTTGAATTTTTAAAATCTTCGTAATAGGATTTTTATGTCTAAAGAATAATAAATATCCCAATGAGAAGTCTTTTTAGAATTCAAGGTTTTGTAATATTTTCAATTATTTCTTTTTTAGATTATTACATTTTTTTTAAATTGGATATTCCAATTAAGGTAAATATTTTGACTAATAAAAATAATAATATAGGTCATTGTATATGTTAAGTCTTAAAAAAAGAATTTAAAAATTGAAAAAGATATCTTCTTTCTACAGAGGGTGCTTTATTGACTGGTAAAAATTACTAGTTGTCATTGTAGCTCATAGCAGAATCATTTAAAATAAAAAAAATCAAATACCTTAACCTCCGATTTACTAATAATATTTAAGGGTCAGACCATTATATATCGAATAAAGTCGTTGCGGCCTAATTTTAGAAAAAATTGATTCTTTCATGAATGATTCTTTATGATGTCTAGGGAACGAAATAAAAAGAATTATGTTAAAATATTTATTACTTTTCTCAAAATATGAATGTAAAGTGGAGAAGGTGCGGAAAAATGTCACTTTTTTAGCTGTTAGAAAATGTATTAAAAAAACATAGAAAAATGCTTCAAAATGTAAAAAAAGTTATTGATTCTTGTTTAAAATTACTTGATTAATTAATCAGTATTCAATAAACTAGTAAAAATTTAAATAATAGATAAAACATGGTTTTAAAGTTGGTGTGCCAAATAACCTAATTTTTGCAACTTTTATCAATGAATTACAAGAAAGTGAAATTGTTAAATTAAAAAAAAACTCACCGAATATAGAGTATTTTCGATGAAGTTTCAGATTTTCTTATCAGTTTTTCTGTTTTTCCTTTAAATCAAATATAAATAACCAATGCAAACATAACCTCAAAAATATATTAATATCCGGCCCTGATATTGTCCACGTGATTCAACTGTCAAACTCTTTGTTTCTGAGGTGGGGAAAATTATCTACGGCAAAGGGGTTAATGAACTATCTAATAAAATTGAAAGAAAAGACAATCTTGTTTTATTCAATCTCCTTGAAGGTGACTCTTTGTTGAACTCTTACAAATCTTATATGGTTAATCTAGGTTTATCTATAAAATGATAAAGTACTAAAAAATAGAGACCCATAAAATTGTTTTAAACCGACTAGAATTGTGCTTATATTTAAATTAAAGTTTCTCAGAAGAAAGTACTCAACATATAGCAAGAGACGTCAGACAAAATTGTTATTAAAAATGTTTAATTTTATCGTTCCACCAAAGAAAAATAATGTATTCTCTTATACAAAAACTCTTTTTAAATTATATAAGAACTTCTGTTCCCAAATAATTACAATAAAACATAAAAATTGACTTTCTTTAAATGCTGAAAAAAATAATAATTTATATTCCCAATTAAAGCTGAAGCACAGTAGTTTCCTTGACGAAAGTAATACAAATCTAAACAGGGTCGAGACAATCCGCGTCTTAGAGTTGACTTATGACACGAACAACGAAAGGGTCGTAGTGATTCGCACTCGTCTTTGATAACTGCACCTTTGTGTGTCGTTGAGAGTTTGTCGCTGTTATGGTTCTCCCCGAAGGACTAGGGTTAAAGACAATAAAGGTAGATAAAGAGAGACTAGAGCACACAGAGACAGAAACTCACGAGCGAAAGGGTCAAAGGGAAGAATGGAGGATTCAGTTCCAAGGAGAATGCATTCTAAGCGGACTGGTTCATTCATATGCCACAATCTCATTTGACTACATAATCGCATTCCAGTCCTATGGGATTGTCATGTCAACAAGTTATGTATTTTTCCATCTGGCTGTTTTCCTAGGTTTTATCTTTTCATTGTTCTCATGAAATCATATCTTCGAATTTATAATATCAGTAAAGCGGGTAATATAATTATAAAAATGCTCTTGATGCACTGAAAGAAATAATTCGCTGGTACAGCTAGAATTATGTCTAGTTTTCCCATAAGGAATAGGTAATAACCTGATACCGGCTACTGACAATATGTAACATAACCTATATGGATTGCTAGTTCGAACCAAAACCACCAAACATACACGTTTGTCTGTTCTTTCCAAAGCCTTTCTTTCAGTGTGCAATTTTATTTCAATAAAGTATTATTAATGAAAGTAAAGTTTTTTATACGATTAAAGTGTTGAAACTTTGAGCTACAATAATTCGTAAATTTAGTTTAAAACTTTACAAGAGCATAATAATTTCTCAATGACAGAACTTGAAGAATAACAAAAGAATTGTGAAATTAGGCCAATCGTGGATGGGTTTTAGGAACCTCGTAAATTCTTGTTTCAAAACTTGAGAATTGAAATTTTCGTAGTGAAGGGGCTGTGTTCGGAGTTGGAACCGCTCATAAGCGGCCCCCAAATTCCCATGAATTACTAAAGCGCTCAACGTATAAATATAAAATAACATTCGCCGCCACGGCACTAGTCGACAGTCTCGACATGGCAGGGTGGAGGTTGAGAGCTACCACCTTGACGTAATGATATATCACTGTAATGAAACCACCGTGCGACATCGTACTTCAACCCGCCTCCAACCCCTGATATCTACCCCTCAATTTTAGACGTTGTTCCTTTGCTTTTCCAGTTGCTATATAGACTTTCCATCATTGCCCCTTCTTCCCTCCTTTACCATTGTCACAATATCGTGTAGATTCGCTTTTTCCTCTAACATATACCTCTTATAAATCATGGTTTACCTCTATTTCACATTGCATTTCATGAAACACCAGTGAGCTCAATCGAATTTACTGCTAAAAGATTTCAATTCTTTTTAAAGACACACATTGAAATGTTCCTTTCTGTTTTATCTGATTTGCGAAAAAATGATGCTTTTTTATTTCCATACTTGAATTATTAGTATATTACTTATTTTTCATTGTCTTCTTATTATTGAGAAAAAAAGACAAATGCAAAATCATACAAACGACTTTAAATAATAATGAAACAGTTACACGTGACAGAAAGTAAACTTAAACAAAAAATTGTAGACAAAAAATGAAAAAGTAATTGTAAACCATCTTTATTTTTTTGTGGTTCTACAAAAATTGAAGAAATTCACGTTTCTCATTTTTGAGAAGTACATAAGGCACGCTTTGATATAACCTTAAAATCAAAGACCAAAACCCACGTGAAAGGGTTACCTGTAAAATCTGCAGTTTTTTTTTGAAAATTTTCGTTTACCGGTAAATATATGCGGATCGTATACTTTTTTACATCTTTTTAATTCGCGGACTCCTTTTCGACAAAATTAAAGCATTGGAAAATCATCAATTGTCTACCAGGTACTCAGGTGAATTCAGGTCAACATCTTCAGAGAATCATATGTCAAATTGCGAAATCATCATTCCAGGAGGTCACCAAGTGTTCGGATCAATTTAGATTTTCTTCAAATACAGAAGAACCCGGTTAATACGATTCTTTAGGGACTGTGCTAAGAATGCGTCTTATGCGGGAAATAAAATGTATTTCTTTAATTGCAAGGTTTTAAGTGGAAAATTGTATTAAACGGGATCGTATTAACCGTGTTCTACTGTAGTATTAACTTGTACAGTACACAAATCAACTTCCTTTAAAAAAAATTATCTTCAAATAATAGCAAAAATAATTTAACAGGAAGCAACTAAGTTTCTAGATGAATTTAAGTCAATCAAAAAGTAACCAACCTATTACAGAGAGGTTAACTTCAAAGAGCAAAAAGGATCAGCACATATTTTTTGGTTTATTTAAAGAAATGATATATTTTATTCAAACATAAAATGTGGTTGATTTTAAATGATTTATAACCAACTTTTAAGTTTGAATCAAACATAAAATTTTGTAAACATATTTTTTATTTAATCAAAACAGAAAATATGTTTGAATCAAATATAATTATTCAGACAAATAATATTTTTGAATGAAAGCAGTAGATATTTTCTATATATTGGGATAAAGCTCACAAACTAATTTCAACTAAACAAAATCCTTTAAAATTATTTTTCTATTTAAATTAAGTATAATGTTTTCTTAGTGTGATAAAGATTTCCAAGTTAAAATATTACTTAATAAAAGAATTTCGCACTATTGCAAAAATAATTTTAAATGTTTGAAATTTTATAAACAAATCACTGAGAAAAATTGCGTTTAACCGAGTGGTAGAAACAGCTCGGTTAAAAAAAAGTATTTAAAAATAAATAAGATATGGTTAAAAGAAACTAAGTTCTACTGATTATCACAGCCGAGCTGAGACGGTTAAAACACATTTGTTAAAAATAACCCTCCGATGGATTGTCTTAACCAATCTCAAATGGGCATAATTAAAACAAACTTTCGTAGTTGTCGTTACCTATTTGTTTTTTGAATTCAAACTATTACTATATGATTAATATTTACCAAGCTTCATGAAAATAGGTTATATTCCAATATGAGAATAGGCAATTTATAAATATGATGAATTTGACTTATGTGATTTTAACCGAGTGAACACTGAGCAGGCGTGAGGCGTCATATCGTATTCATTTCGCTTTGAAGAGAGCCGTTAAATTCATGTCGTGTGGTTAGGTTTTGTTTTTTCTGATAGTTTTCTCGTTTTCGAACGTTTTCTGTGATGGCTGATGAAGACGCGAAAAACTTGCTGTCACAGTAGAACTTGTCTCAATACATAACAGTATTAGTTGATTACATAGATAGTCATTTTAATTCACAGAAAACCACCTTTGCATTAAAATACAATTTCGTAATCAAATAAATTTATTTTCAATAAAAAAGTATTTTTTATCAAGCAAATATTTTTTTATACTACACTGAGAAAAAAATGCTATTGAATCTATAACACACATATTCACATACGTTCAAAAGCAGATGTGATCAACTTAAGGCGAAATGTAGTTCATTTCATAGCATCGCTATTGAATCAAAGAAGTCATTTTTTGATTTAAAAGCAGTGCTATAAAATAAACTACATGTTACATCAAGTTAATGACATCTGCTTTTGAACGTATGTGAATATGTCTGCTATAGATTCAAAGGCATTTTTTTCTTAGTGTAGAAAATACTTTGCTTTTTTTAACCGAAGACAATTAATACTCACAATTAAGTAAATAGGTTAAAAAGCTTTATTATAATCGAGTTTAGAAGTTAACATTAATTAATTCACTTGTTTTATTGTAACAGAACTAATTGACTGCAGTACCTAAGTTTATACTATTTCTGTAGCCTTTCTAGGTGACTACAGTAACCGAGTTACTTGGTTGACGCTTTTGGGTCATCAATCCTTGACTATTAGTTGCCATAAACGATTTAGTTGTTACCGTAACCGAGTAATCTTAACAAGTTTCAACCGAAACTTATAATCGTATTTGATCGGTTACTGCAAACAATTCACATTGCAAGTGCTATATTAGCAGCATCGCTCGGTTGTTTTTAACTAAAAATTGGTTATATTTAACCTTTTATTTTTCTCAGTGATATATTGAAACTTTGTGAATTATCAGCTATTTTTTGCTGATTGTCTTATTAAAAATCACTGTTTTCAGTGACATGTCAGTTATTGTTTAATTGGTTAATCAGTGAAAAATACCTTATATTTAAGTTATTTTAACTGACTTTTAGTAAAATTTCACTGAGTCAGTTTTACAGTGTTTTCTTTATGTTTGAAAAATGTCGCTATTTTCAGCAAAACATTTCTTGTGTTTATTTGCTTGGCAATCGTTTTTGGTAAAACTAACAATACGTTTTTACTTTTGCATTTAAAAAGAACAAAAGTATCTAACAATATTAATAATGAGGTGGTATTAGAAAAGAATTTTTAGGCATAATAAGACACACTACTGTCTATATACATAGAGTAGTAAATATTAATAGCAATATAAATGATTTGCTTTATAGAAGTATTGAATAGCATCATGCACAGCAAAGTTTCAGAGGGTCTCATTGTTCCCACAGTAATGCTGCCAGTTTTGGGAATTTCGATCCAGTCAAAGACACCAAGT
Organism: Leptopilina myrica (nomen nudum); assembly: GCA_032872475.1. Lineage (NCBI taxonomy): Eukaryota > Metazoa > Arthropoda > Insecta > Hymenoptera > Figitidae > Leptopilina > Leptopilina myrica (nomen nudum). Next base: position 33,420,022 of record CM065463.1, on the reverse strand, counting down.
TTCCCACTCGATTGTAGATAGTAGTACTCGCTTTATCTAACGGAGCGAAAATAAGATCAGCACGAAGATGGTCCTCGAAGAGTTAAGGAAGTCTATCGTGTACTCTAGAAGTTAATAAATTGTCTTTTTGCTTTTTAACGATTAGTATACAACATAGCAAAATAAATAGCTTAGTGAATTTCACAAATAAGTAAACAATTTCATATTTATTATATTTGTTATAAGTTTTGAATTATTTAACAAATTTTTATTGTTATTTTAATTTATTGCAAAGAATTTCATAAAGAAACTTATTCGTTTCACTGAATAATTGTTTCCTATTCTAAATTTACTGCCATGTTCATAATATTACTTATAATTTGTTAATATTATATATTTAAAAAGGGTAGTAATAAAGTAACACCTATAATTTAAATGTCCCATAGCTGTAACTTTCATTTATTGTATCCTCCCACCATAAAGCCGAATCGTGATGTCAGTTTAAATGTTAGACCGGTGTTTAACAGATCTACAAAATTTACTCTCTAAATCTGAATAGCTATGTAAAAATTCACATATTTGGAAATTATAAGTCGCTCTCTCATTGAATAAGTGCTTATACACTTATAATAAGTAAAATTTAACTTATTTTTAAGTATATGGGCAAATCTACGAAACTGTTAACTTTTATGATACTGGAATCGAACACTTAAAAGTCCGTATTATTTCAGATTGAATCGTATTGTTTAATCATATTTACATAAATTATATACTAACGTAAAACTACCGAAGTGTCAGACGCCGAATTTATTGAAACTTTGCATACGTCAAAAGGGATGAAAAATAAGATATACGTGTTTTTTAATATCGGCGGTAACTAACTTTAAAGGGTAAAAACTACCCTTTTAATTTTAAGGGATGTAAATTCAATAGTTATTTTAACAAGTTGTGAATTAAGATGTTCATTACATGAACATTTTGCTTCCTCTTTACGATAAGCAAAAAATTTGCTTTAAAATGAATTTTTTCATTTTATTTAATTCTATTAATGCTAATAAAATATATTCTTTTTATACATCAATCGATTCGTCTTGATGAAATGAAGATTTTTAGTTTGTTTTCAAGTCTAGATTAACATTTTATTATAAAGCAACATAATTTTTAAGAAGGAAATAAATTTCTAATAAAAGTGCGAATTTTTGGTTTTAATTATGTTTAATTCTATAAATTCAAATAAAATATGTACTTTATATATACCAATCGATCCGTTTTAATGCAACGGATAAGATTATTGAAAAAAATGAGTAAAATCTTATTGTACTGGAATATAATTTTGATGAAAGAACTAAATTTTTGATAAAAAAAGGCAATTTTTTTGCTTTAATTGTCATTACCTCTATAAACTCTCATACAATTTATACTTTATATATACTAATCGATTCGTCTTGATGCAAAAAAGAAGATTTTATTGTATATTAACTTCAATATTCAATTTAAAAAAATTTTTCTTTAATAGATTTTTTAATGTCTATCAATCCATTTCGAGATATTTTTATGATAAATATTCCTAGCAATTTTAAGCCGAATTTGTTGAAACCTCTTCGAGTTATCGTGTTCACAAAAAACGGGATCCACACACACACACACACACATTCATACATCCGGACAAATGTTCAGGGGCTTAAATAACATAGTCCTATATAGACGAAAATTTATTTGAAGGATATTTAAAAATTTTATAAATTAAACGACTACAAACCTTCCTCACGAGGAAGCAAAATTGCTTAAATTCGATGGAAACTGGTTACCCGAGGGTTTTTGGGGTTGCTAATTTCAAATTTGATATCAGTTTTTCAAAATTCAAAATAGCGGTTCCAAAATGGCGGACGAGATTTCTAAAAATTGCTTAAATTCGCTGGAAACTGGTTACTCGGGGGTTTTTGGGGTCGTTGATTATGAATTCGATGTCAATTTTCAAAATTCAAAATGTTGGATCCATTATATGGTGGACGAGATTACTAAAAATTGCCTGGATTCGCCGGAAACTGATAACTCGAGAGTTTTTAAGGTCGCTGATCACGAATTTAATGTTACTTTTTCAAAATTTAATTCAAACTCTTTATTCTTATCATGCACCTTTCCCAACGGCAGCATTTGTGCATGAGTCGCAGACTGGGGCACAATTTTTCAAGCAAAAATCTACCGGATTTTCAAATTCTGGAGGCCTTTCTTCTACATACACTGAGAAAACTGGAGTATTGGACTAAACATCTGGAGGGACAAATCGTTAATATTTGAGAGTTAGCTATTGGATAACAATCTCAATATTCAAATACACCATTGACAGATATTCGTGCCATTTCTCTTGGAGGGAAAATGAGTTTATAACAGAGGGACAAATTAACCATCTGATATGTGACTTCTTTATCGTTAATGCTGTTGATATACTCAAACAGTTTATTTTTCGCGACGCGTCAAAAATGCTATTTTACAGGTCATTTGAATTAGTTGTTTTACTAATTGATATTTATTGAACACACTCAAAAATTATTTTTTTGGAAACTTTGACACTCTAATTTATCATTTTTCTAAAAAAAGTTTTCTAATGGTAATTTTTGTGAGAGAAAAAAATGTATAAAAAATGTGATTTTAGTGCTTTGTTTGTTTACATTTTGCAACTTGGACATGCCCTTAAACCATCGCGTTTACCCGTGTGGAAATTTGTCACGTATCTGTAGCGTAACGGTATAGTTTTACTATTTACTATATAGTTCCAGTATTGTGAAATGTTATAGAAACTGTCTAGAAATGTAACGCTACGAACATCAAGTTTCTAGATAGTTTTACTATATCAGAACAATCCTGTGAATCTGTATTAAAACTATATTGTGGATCTAGAACAATTTATGTACATCTAAGGCAAATGCCGGAATTTCCAAGCCTTGGTTGTTCATTTACAACAAATATTGAACCAATATTAATAACCAATATTAATTATTTACCAGCGTTTTAAAATTAAATTTATGAATGGTTATTTCTTGGTTACCAATATTGAACCAATGTCTGAAATTAATATTTTATTAATACAACACATAGCAAAAATTGTTCAAAAAAAAATAAATGAAAAAATAAAGTACTAGTCTAATACAGGAAAAAGAATTAATTTAATTGAAACACTCTATTAAAACCTGAGTGTGATAAAAATCAGACAAAAATAATATTTGCCTTTAAGTTTAAGAATGAAATTGTCTCTTCTTATATATAACTGGTAAAACAACTTGTTAACGAGAAAAGAAACTTGCGCGCCCTGGTGACAACTTATCCTAAGTAATTTTAAACATAAGCAGCGAGGGACTGCTTTCGAAGGCGAACAATTTCCCATTTGGTAGAAATACTAGACGAAAAGTGTATATTGTTTTTATGCAAAACAATTACTGATTTTGATTATTTAAATATTTTATTTTATATGATAAATATAAGTTTTTCATATTATTTATTATCTAGTTTTGCTAGACAGAATTTATATAGTTGAACAACGTAAAGTAGTTAATGTAGTGAAACTATACAGATCCTAGAACGTTTAACAATATAAATCACTTAATGAAGTGAAACTGTACAGTAGCTAGACCGTTTCGATATAGATTTACGTGAATAGTTTCACGAGTTATTTACGATATAGTTTTTATCTTGCACATAGTTCAACAAGAAATTTTTCTACACGGGTATTTTGTTTTAATACACTAGCGCCATCTGTTTTTGTACTTAAATTCTTGCTACTAATGCCAGTCAACTTTTCACATAAGTTTCAGTCAAGTATACGAACGTATACTTTTGTTTTTTGCGAGTCATTGTTATACGCTCAACAGAAACTTTTTTGTGGTGTCAAAAAAAGAGAAGTAAATGTAGAAGAAATATGCCAAAGGCAAAGTAAATTTATTGAAATTGTTTATTAAGATGTTATACGAAAATGTGAAAAGAAATTTGGGGTTTTGTGTGACGCTTTTGTTTTCTGTGTGGTATGTCGCAAAACGGCGCGTGAGTTAGCGTTGAGCCAGGCGATGTCGTAAGGGTTGAACCGCCCAAAATTTTTCAATTTCAAGCGTATTTGCAGCAGAAATTCATTTTTTGACTTAAGGAGGTGTCAAAAACTTTATTTCTAACGAAAAAAGAGGAAACAAATTTTTTCGATAATCTGTTTTTATTGTTTTAATTTAAAAATTTTTGATTTCATTCTTAAGAAATAAAATATCTAATGTTATGCAAAAATGCATCTTTTTGTGTCGCATTTGCCTCATTCGTATTTGTAAAAGTTTGATTCATAAACAATTGACATTTCAATTGTTATTTTGATTTACGTTTTATTTACACTTCTATTTCCTTACTTAAATTTATATTTCCTTATTACTTATGTTCTTAAAATTTATACTTATAAATTAATTAAATAAATAATAGATAAATAAATTATTAATAAATAATTAATTTTGTAATAATTAAAATTAATAAACAAATGACTTACTTTTAATTTCTATTCTATTTACTTAATTAAATTTATATTTCGTAAATATTTATGTTATTAAAATTTATATTATTTATATTAAGAATTAATTTATTAATAATAATTCCTTACATTATCATATTTTATAATAATTAAAATTATTAAACTAATTACTTGTTTTCAATTTCTACATTTACCAACTAACGTTGGTCAATGTGTACAATCACCAATTTACTTGGGAAATGTACGAAATTTCTTCCGCCACACTGAGAAAAATAAAAGGTTAAATATAACCAATTTTTAGTTAAAAACAACCGAGCGATGCTGCTAATATAGCACTTGCAATGTGAATTGTTTGCAGTAACCGATCAAATACGATTATAAGTTTCGGTTGAAACTTGTTAAGATTACTCGGTTACGGTAACAACTAAATCGTTTATGGCAACTAATAGTCAAGGATTGATGACCCAAAAGCGTCAACCAAGTAACTCGGTTACTGTAGTCACCTAGAAAGGCTACAGAAATAGTATAAACTTAGGTACTGCAGTCAATTAGTTCTGTTACAATAAAACAAGTGAATTAATTAATGTTAACTTCTAAACTCGATTATAATAAAGCTTTTTAACCTATTTACTTAATTGTGAGTATTAATTGTCTTCGGTTAAAAAAAGCAAAGTATTTTCTACACTAAGAAAAAAATGCCTTTGAATCTATAGCAGACATATTCACATACGTTCAAAAGCAGATGTCATTAACTTGATGTAACATGTAGTTTATTTTATAGCACTGCTTTTAAATCAAAAAATGACTTCTTTGATTCAATAGCGATGCTATGAAATGAACTACATTTCGCCTTAAGTTGATCACATCTGCTTTTGAACGTATGTGAATATGTGTGTTATAGATTCAATAGCATTTTTTTCTCAGTGTAGTATAAAAAAATATTTGCTTGATAAAAAATACTTTTTTATTGAAAATAAATTTATTTGATTACGAAATTGTATTTTAATGCAAAGGTGGTTTTCTGTGAATTAAAATGACTATCTATGTAATCAACTAATACTGTTATGTATTGAGACAAGTTCTACTGTGACAGCAAGTTTTTCGCGTCTTCATCAGCCATCACAGAAAACGTTCGAAAACGAGAAAACTATCAGAAAAAACAAAACCTAACCACACGACATGAATTTAACGGCTCTCTTCAAAGCGAAATGAATACGATATGACGCCTCACGCCTGCTCAGTGTTCACTCGGTTAAAATCACATAAGTCAAATTCATCATATTTATAAATTGCCTATTCTCATATTGGAATATAACCTATTTTCATGAAGCTTGGTAAATATTAATCATATAGTAATAGTTTGAATTCAAAAAACAAATAGGTAACGACAACTACGAAAGTTTGTTTTAATTATGCCCATTTGAGATTGGTTAAGACAATCCATCGGAGGGTTATTTTTAACAAATGTGTTTTAACCGTCTCAGCTCGGCTGTGATAATCAGTAGAACTTAGTTTCTTTTAACCATATCTTATTTATTTTTAAATACTTTTTTTTAACCGAGCTGTTTCTACCACTCGGTTAAACGCAATTTTTCTCAGTGCAAGGACAGATTATTCACTTTTACCAAAATGCCCTGTGAATGTGCACATTGTACGGCGAATGTGCACATTCACCGGAATTCGCACATTAACCGTAACATATACAAATGACTGCTACTTTGAGAGAATAGTTCAAAACAAATGACTGCTACTTTCAGAGATTGATTGAGAACAAATGACTCCTACTTTGACAGATCAATTTAAAAAAATGACTGCTACTTTGAGAAATAGATTAAAAAAAATGACTGCTACTTTTAGAGATTGTTTCAAAACAAATATCTGCTGCTTTGAGAAATTGGTTCAAAACAAACGACTGCTATTTTGAGAGCATGTTTTAAAGCAAATGACTGCTACTTTGACAGTATTGTTTAAAACAAATGACTGCTACTTTGAGGGTATGGTTCAAGACAAATGACTTTTACATTCAGAGATTGATTTAAAAAAAATGACTGCTAATTCAAGAGCATGGTTCAAAACAACTGACTACTTCTTCAAGAGATTGACTTGAAACTAATGCCAATGATATGAATAAAAAGTTTGAATTAGATTTTGAAAAATTGACATCGAATTCATAATCAGCGACGCCAAAAACCCTTAAGTAACCAGATTCCAACGAATTTAACCAATTTAAAAAATTCGTCCGCCATATTGGTTTCGCCATTTTGAATTTTGAAAAACTGACATCAAATTTGTAATTGAGCCTTCCAATTCTATAACTCGCCCGACGCTCGGAGACACGCGCTAATACCAGTCGGGTAGCAGTGATAGGCCCAGAGGCGCTCACTGCTACCCGACTGGTATTAGCGCGTGCATTCGAGCGTCGGGCGAGTTATAGAATTGGAAGGCTCAATTAGCAACCCCAAAAACCCCCGAGTAACCAGTTGCAAAGATTCAATAAATTCGGCGCCTGACACTTGGGTAGTTTTACGTAACATTTATGTACAGTATTAGAACAAAATATTAATTTGTCAATTAATTTTATCAGTTTTAAATTGAAAAAACGCTTAAATTTTATTTGAAACTCTCAGAAAAGTATATATTTTTAACGTTTTTAGTTTTGCGGCGCGTGTAAAATATTAATTCAGCTACAAGAAAAATAGCTAAAAGACGTATGTTTTCAAACTTTTTTCACCATCCCATTAGTGTGCTGCGACTGTAAGAAAATATATGAAGGTTTGATTGAATGATGACACTTTTTAAGAAAATTTAATTAAACGTCTTCTTATGAAAATACCTAGTGCGTTGTAGAAAAAAATAAAAGTTCAATAAGTTTCTAAATAGACAATAAAAAATTTAACATTTTAAGACCTTTTTCGTTAGTGCGCCTATATTTGTATTCCTGTAGAAACAACTTAAAGATGTTAATACAAATCGTGATTTTATATAAATTTAAACATTTTCGAAAAACCGACTTCAGATTGTCCTGCAGCGACTCCAAAAACCTCCGAGTTAAAAGTTTCAAATGGTTTAATTTATGGGAAGGTCTTACACATTTTTTGTTCACTTCATAATATTTCAGTTCCAGAAGGGGTTAATAAAATAAGTGTTAAACATTAGGGGCATGAGTTAAAAATGAATAACGCATACGAATTTGTGGTGCTAAACCATTCTTTAACACGTATATAAACTGACATCTTTATGTGCATACAAATTAATTTTTTTTTAAATTTTCTTAACGGCATTTGAACCACTATGACGTCACAATGTGTTAAAATCATGAGTTGTAAAATTGTGACGTCATAATGGTTCAAATGCCCTTAAAAGTCAAAAGTTTTATGGATTCGCCCATATATGAATGCACTTATTCATCAAGAAAGTGTTAGTGAGCAGCTTACTGCAGTGGTAGTGATAGCCGTCTTCGTCTTGCAGTTGATCAAGTTGACTGTCACGCGCCCAAAATTATCAGCCTATCGAAAGTCTGCTGCTGACTCAAAGGTCTCTCAGTGTTTGATATGCCTGATAGATATATATATATATATATATATATATATATATATATATATATATATATATATATATAATATATATATATATTATATATAATTATATATAATATATATCAGGGCCTCGACAGTTTTCCTCGTTTGAATAAAATGTAAATGAATTAAGTTTTTGAAATTAGTTCCCATAATAAAATTATAAACAATTGAAAAAATTAATTAAACGGAGTAATTATACTACATTTTTAAGAATTTTTTTATCTTATGGGTTTGACCAGAATTTCTGGCCAAAACCCTAAGTGGGGTATTCACTAGATATGAAATAGGGCTCTGATCAGGGCCTCGACAGTTTTCCTCGTTTTAAAGGCATGTAAATAAATTTAATTTTTTAAAATTAACTTTTTTAAAACAGTTATTAAAGTTAAAAAAGCATTTTCTTTAAAAACACTTTATAAAATAATTATGGTAATATATTTAAAAAACGAAAATACATATAATTTTTTTTCTTTAAGTACAATATTATAATAAAGTTTATTTATTAATAATAACAGCTAAATTATAAATAACAAATAATATTAGTTATTAAATAATTAATTATTATACATTTATTTAAAAATATAAATTATGAATTTCAAAAATAATAATTAATAAACAATTATTAATAACTTATACTTAATGAATTTTAATAATTATTAATTTATAGGATAAATTTATCATTTGCTGTGTACATATAGTATATTATTTTAATATATGGGTCAGTCCATTATATTTCACCTGAAGCCGTTGCGGCGTATTTTTAAAAACATCTCATAATTTGTAAAAATGATGCTTAATATCCGTAGATTTCATTTTTGAGAATTATTTTATAAAATTTTTTGAATTAAACTTAGAATTTTAATTTTTAAGTTGAGTTGCACAGAAAAAAGGTTAGATTGACAGTTATG